>CM060665.1:22261599-24661599 GCA_030686955.1 Odontamblyopus rebecca | reverse complement strand
TGTCAAATAGCTTCACTATTTACATAGTATACCGTATTATAAGTTGCCATGAATCTTAATCAATATTTAGCTTACTTAAAATATACTTGAATTTACTAGCTAAATACAGTTTATTAAATTATAATAAGTCATGAATTACTTTACTCAAGTACAATTTTCACTTATATAAAATTTCACTTATATATAGATATATCTGTACTTTATGTATCTGTACTTTTCTTATTGTTAACTACTTAAGCTACAACAGAGTCAGCTCTGTTAACTCCCATCATGCAGTCCCTGGTATCATATTGATCACCCAAAGGTCAAAATCAAAATCACAGGCCTATCCTGTTTCCAAGTGGGTCAGTCCAGTGCGTTAACATGAATGGCTCTGACAAACAGCAGCCTCTGCACTTCTGTAGAGACCACAGAGAAGACCCAAAGTTATGTAACATGTGGTGGGTGAGAGCAGCAGGTTTGAATAATGTGCACTGAAACCTGGCATTAGAAGGATTAGCCCCTAAAGTACACAAAGATCACCCAGAGTGCAGACGACGCATAACGGTGAGCCTGGGTGTATAGGTGAGAGGGAACAGGGAAGAGTGGACAAGCAGAGATACGTTTCATAATAAAATACATCTCTGTACTACTTACTATACATATTAGTGGGAATGAGAGAAATTGGCACAAATGAGTCACTCACCCAAGTATCTATAAAAAGGTAAAAGTATTGACTCTAGAGATGCACCATTCAAGCTTTTTCAGTCCTAAGTCTAAGTCTAAACTAGAGTTTATTAAAAAACAAAACTTTGAGACTAAGACTTATTTGTTAGTAGAGGCCATTTTAGTTAAAAAAAATCTTAATGCTTTTCCATCTGTGACCACTCAAATAGCAATTTTGATTAGATTGTGAATGTAATCTTGGAGTTCTGGTAAAAAGTTTACGAACTATGACTTTCTTCCAGAAATGGAGCAAGTTCATTTTGTACCCTGTTATTTCCTTGTATCCTGAACTATAATAAATGTCCAAGTAAAGACTAGGAAACCTCTTTATACAGCAGAGGAAGTACAGGTGAATGTTGATGTGGGTGTAGTAAATTCTTGTGTTGTGGCCAAACCTGTCCCCTATGCGTCGAATGATTGTCGTGGAGGAGGAAGGGAGGTGTTTGTTGAGACCACGATGAGAGGAAGCGATAAAGATGACTCCTAAGTGTTGTGGTTCAGGAAAAGTGATTTCGGACTCTTCAACAATGTTTTCATATTTTGTAATGGATTAAGTAACAGACTTGATTTGATTACGAGGGGAAACTTTTGGAAATGTTCTTTTTTTTTTGCCGATTTGTTATATTGTTTCAAACTCGGACATTTCTGAAGTTAAATTAAGCTGAAACCATGAATGGGCCTACAAACATACAGAAATATCACTTTATATAATTAATATATTATAGTTTTCTTAAAGGTCCTGTATTATGCAAAATGGACTCCTGTGAGCTTTAAGCCATGTTAAAAAGATTTTACCTCATCAAAAACATACAGGACCTCGTAGGGTTGGGCGGTAATATGGTATTCCGTGGTATGAAAAAGTAGCCACGGTATTAGTTTCATTACAGTCATTAAAAAAATCTGCATAAAACCACAGCGCCGACTTTCTCCCCTCCACTCTCTCTCCTCTTCAAATGCCATTACGCACGGAGATATCCATCCACACGCAGCAAGTAAAAAGAAAATGATAAAAGTGACTGATGCTTCATGTCTTCATGTACGATGATGAGCCAAAAAGTTTGCGATGGAGACGTTTTATTGAACGCAGAGAGTCAAGAGGGGATGCGCAGCGCTGAAGAGGAGAAAGTTGCCCGCTTGAGGGCGAAGTCAGACTTTCACAGAGGAGACGGTAAAGTCCAATTTATGGTTCTGCATCAAAACTTGTTTGCTTCGATTTGCACCCCTACGCACAGCACCCTCCGAAACTTTCGGCAAAACGATGCAGACAGCAAGGGGAAGGGAGGCAGACAATAAGGGCTGTGATTGGTCCTCTCGATCACTGCTCTACATTTCCGGTACTCCGCTCATTATATACTTTGAGTAATAATGTGTTTAAGGCAGCTTTGTGCACATTTGTTTATGTTCTACACAAACAAAACTTAAAACTGCATGGCTAATTTGCATACAGTATCAGCACTAATAAAAAGAGCTTGTGCACTGATGCGATCAAAAGCGCTGGAAAAAAATTACGTTTGATCAGAACTTGTCTCATCTTCAAATATACCTCACCTGTTGTAGCTCCAGCTAAGTCAGTTCTTTATAGGGGTGTGCACTGCCTTGAGTCTGACGATACGATACACATCATGATACACGTCACAATTCAATATATCCCGATAAATCCCGATACTAAAACAATGGATGAGATATTGCAATTGATCAATAATTAATTCAAATAATATTATCAACTACACCTTCATGAGAACAAAATTGTATGAAATATAATGTATTACCTTTTTAAATCATGAGAACAGTGAATGCAACTAATGAATTTTTGTGAAAAATATTATTTTAAAAATCGATTCAGAAGCATTTTGAATCGATTCGAGAATTGTGCAATGAAGTATCACGATATATCACTGAATCGCTTTTTTCTTATACCACTAGTTCTTTATGATCCAACTGTGCGAAAATAAAGCTCAGCTAAAATTCCTCAAGGCCTCAAATAAAGCAGTGCTTACAGTTAGCATCATACCCCCAGGGAATGTTGATGCCATCAGCTGCAAAGTATCAATACAGAAAATCAGACATAAAAAAAAGTATAAGCTATTTTGCACAAGAGGTTTTTGCTTAAGCTTAATTAACTACCCAACAACAGAATTTAAAAAGTTATATTATTGGTACATTACTGCCTTTGAAAGAAACTAAATCACTAAGTAAACACCACATGGAAATGAGTCAATGTTTGAGTTATTAATCTACAAATGAATAACTCAAAAAGTTATTAATTTGTAGATTAAAAGTATGAGAGGGTGTGGCACAAGGCCATGGGAACCAGGGCTCTACAGTGCATCAATTTCATTTGCATTTTCATGCAAATATTTTGGCATTCGAACGAGGAAAACAAAACAGGCGCACATGTGCGAGTGCTTCTGGCAGCCCACAACAGGAGACGTAACGTGGGAGACGTAACGTGACAGGCATAACCTGATGAGTTAAATGTTCTAAAATGTATCAAACATTAAGGGCTCAATCACATTAGGACTTTAGCATGGATAGCCTCTCAAACACTGTACATTTTGTCCCTATATCCATACTATTTAGTAGATATTTCATGCCCCTGGACTTCTTGCTCCACTAAAGTAATAGCTCTGCTGTGTGACATGTAACCAAACAGCACCTTGTGATGACGTCATTGGGCCGTGGCCCGGTTCAGTTGAGCAGGTGTGAGTGTGGGCCATAGAAGAGGTCACGTTGACATAATTGGTAAAATGATTTTTGCCTAAATTAGTCTGTAGTTTAATTTTTTTTTTTTTCAATTTTATGTTACTCTGTAGGAAGAAACCTTGGGAAGATCCATGACTCAAGGGTCTAACCCAACTGCCAGCAGTCATGCAGGTACAGTCATAATCCTTTTGTTTTTTGTATAAAATTCATTCAAGTAAGTTGGTGTTGGTGTGTGCAAGTTCTGCACTGTACTAAACGTTCAAAACAATAACCACTTATTGTTTTTGTTTTTTTCTGTGTTCCTAAAATTTTTAACTTATGGGCACGTGTTCTGAAAAAAAAAAGTTAATGTACACCCCTGATGGGAAATTTTGATCTCATGGAAGACAACTAATTATTTTGTTTTTGTTGTGAAATTAAACAAAACATGTACTGAGAAAGACAGATTCAAAAACATTTCCTGATATTGTTCCTGTTGATGTGCCGCTGGAGGAGAACTCTGTGGTGGATCCAGGTTTCACAAGCTCAATATTTGATTTCACAGTTTCATATCTTACGTGTGATCAGTGCCATCTTCAAAACAGCTCCTCTGCCATTTCACAACAACAACAAACCAACCAACACAAGTAACAGACTCCTGACCCATTTCGCACTGTCCTATTTGTGCATGGGACATACAAGATTATAAAGGAAGAAGTGGATTAACGGGATGGCACTCTGACGACAGCAGGGCTATCACCGCACAAGCAAAGCAAATTATTCTGCAGATTTGACATGAGACCAAAACAGACTCTGACTAACTAACAAACTTATCATGGGCCCTTTTAACCATAACGCCTCTAAATGTTATGCTGAAATACAGAATAGTAAGTCAAGAGTTAAATAAACTTTAATGTCTTGTAAAGGGAGAGGTTTTCACAATTCAGGTGTAAATAGCGTGACTAGACGTCCTGAAAAATTTGGGACAATCCCAAAATTTAAGCTGTTGTCCTGAATCTGGCCCTAAATGTCCCAAAAATTACACTCAAACTGAATTCTGAGTAGTCATTTTCTGATAAACATTAAAAACTGTTGGTAGATAGGTTGAATAGACTGCACACAGCCCCTGACGGCTTCTAGATACTCTGTTCACAAGGTGTACATTCGCCTTGGTCACCTCCTATGACAGGGAGGAGCCTCTGACTGAAGGAGCAGCAGCCGATTCATTTGGGGCTGAGCGGAGAGCAGAACGGATAGCAGGGAGACAATGAGGTGCGGTCAGGTGAGACAGGTGCCCAACCAAGTTTTTCTTGTATGGTGTTTAGCTCACCAAGTTAAGTCACTTGTCTTTAGTGCGAACATTCCGGGTTCAAGACCGCGACTTGTCATTGACATTTTTTTTTCTTCCATTTTGTGTGCAAACAAAACAATTTATTAGAACTGTTTTTATTAGTTAATAAAATAAAAAGTTAATATCTGTGTGCCCCCGAATCCCCCGTCCAGAATTTCAGCCATTCTCATCTGGTCACCCTAGGTGTAAAATTGACCACAAAACAGAGGATGCTCCCAATAATATGCAACATACCGTCACCTACTGGATAAAAATCATATTGTATCATGCCTTTAGTAGGTGACAATAAGCTATAAGTACTATAAGGATATGTGTGGGCTGATATTGGGAAAGGAGATTGAAAAGGGAAAAAAATGTCAATGTAGAGCTTGACATAAGAGTAACACTAAAATGGTTTTAGAGAAATTTGCTTGAAATATTTTGGACGGAAGTGTTAAATCTGAACTGTGGTACAAGTGGTCGGGTAGAGACAAAACTGACCTGACACAGACTACCATCTAGTGGCAACGACATGCTAATGCATGTTTCAACAAAAATAAAACAAGACTGTAGCTTAGTGGAGCTTTTGGTAAAACATGTTTGATAGTAAGAAAATTGTTTAAACTGCACTGTATTTTTTTATATGTTGTTAGTGTGGCCATACCAGCTTGTCAAAGCCTGATCTCGTAAGATCTCAGAAGCTAAGCAAGGCTGGGCCTGGTTAGTACTTAAGATAGGAGACCACTGGGAATTTCAAGTTCCACAGTGCGGCACCAGTCGCAAAAAAACAAAAAAAACGAATGGCCGTGTCCTTAGGCACGACACTTGGTGTGTCAAGTGGTGTGTGAGTGATGGTGGTGGTTGGAGGGGCTGATGGCGCAGATTGGGAGCCTCGCTCCTGTTAGTCTGTCCGAGGGCAGCTGTGCTTACAATAGTAGCTTATAAGTACTGAGTGTGGAGTGAATAAATAATGAACTGTAAAGTACTTTGGGTGTCATGAAAGGCGCTATACAAATGCAATGATTAATTCATTGATTGTCACATTTTACACCATTTATTGTCCAACAAGTAACAACTGGCCAGGATCATCTTAAATAATAATAATAATAATAATGCATCAGTTTTATATAGCGCTTTTCTGGACACTCAAAGACACTTTACAGAGCATTATTCATTCACTCCAGACCCGGTGGTGGTAAACTACTATTGTAGCCACAGCTGCCCTGGGGCAGACTGACGGAAGCGAGGCTGCCAATCTGCGCCATCGGACCCTCCGACCACCACCAACACTCACGCACACACCACTTTCATACTAGGCAATGTGGGTGATGTGCCTTGCCTAAGGACACTAGGACAGTTTTTGCAACTGGCGCCCCCCTGTGGCACCTGGAATTCCTTGTGGTCTCCCATCCAAGTACTAACCAAGCCCGGCCCTGCTTAGCTTCTGAGATCTGATGGGTTCAGGCTTTGACGAGCCGGTATGGCCACATTACCGCACTAAATGCAGTCTTAATGTGAAAAATATCTACAATGTTTTCACTTATCGCATAAACAAACTCAAAGTCAGGGTCAAGATTATCAGTTAAATTAGTAAAATAAGATTGTTAAAAATCCTGTCACATTTAGCAAAGCTTGTTGACCAAAATCAACCCTGGTTTTGTAATAAACAAATAGGTGTCTGTAGTTAGACTCATTTTGGTGACCTCAATATCTTTCACATGATCTGGCCTGGAAACTGTTTAAGCCATCAGCAATAAAGAAACAAAGAAACAACTGAGATTAATATGGCTGGATTACTCAAGGCCAATCAACAATTAAAAAGTACAAATTTTCTAATCCTCTTAGCCACCAATTGTCCCTGATTAGGCTAACAATTTTAACAAGGTTATAATTCATCCATATAATTGTGTGAAAAGACGTTTCATGCCATAATTTCACAAACGGAAGGATTGACACCAACATAAATTTGATTCTAGAGCAAATATCACATGACAAACACAGATACCCGTGATGCCTGTAGGGGGCAGTGCTGGTCTACTTTTAGGGGCACTAAAGTGACAAAGTACAACAATGAAAGCAGCTCATTGAATGTCCAGGCTCCGCACAAACAAAACACAGCCAAAGTAGTTAAATGACTGGAAAGAACACGGACAATGTATGGTTTAAGAAACATCTTATTAAATGTGTGATGAAAACCTGAATCATTCTTCAACATAAAAACTGGAGATACAGTAAAATAAAAAGTAACAAAAGTATAGTTTTACTGAATTCATGCAGCAGCTTTTATATGAAAAAGTTGTGTATATCAAAATTGTTTCATTTTTATTTCAGCTAAATTAATTTCTTGTGCATAGCCCTTTTATCTTGAGTTTTGCTCATAAGATAAAATCTCTCAGACAGAGACAAACACTGTAATATTTCAATCCACAACATCCTGTGTCACTTCTTAAAAGTGACCAGGTTGACATTTTAAATATTCACTTAAGACAAAACCAAGTGAATTCCTTGAGCCAAAATACTGTCTGCACAGTTCATTAATATGCTGTCATGGACACAAATACAAACTAAACATTACTACATCATGGGTTTGTCAAAAATCTGAATACCAAATCTAAACAAACGAAATATTGTAAATGGATTCACGTTTTTTTTCAATATCGCCCAGCCGAACTATTGTCTAAAAAGAATTGGTTGTTACTGTTGTATCAAGTATTAAACATTTTTCTTAGCAGTGAAATCAAGTTTGAAAATTACAACAGATTACTACATCCACCATCCTCTCTGTTGAACAAAGAGCAGGATAAGCCCTTACAAAGACCAAGTGAATGGATATCAAAGCCTATGGGAAAAGACAGTGAGGTCGGGGCAGTTGCGTCATTAGGGCTCTGAGGAGAGAAGCCTGAGAAGTATCAGGCTACATCAGCATGGGAAAAGCACATCCACAATGTGAGGGCTGTGTTTGAGAAGGCCCTCACACACTTCAGTATTGTGTCAGACATCGGCTGCTGCTGCTGCGGTCACATGTGGACAAGACAACTATACCAGTGTGACTGGATAAATAAGGTCTTATGACAACCAACAGTTTCATTTAATGTAGAAAACAGCTTAAAAACTGAAGTTATGGTACATGTGATAGGAATGATAATGATGCAAAGTCATTTTTAAGTACATTTATGTGAAAGAATATACAAAGCAAATGTTTCATTCAAAAATTCACAATATCAGCATAATCTAAAGGTTACTTTTTTTGACGATACAAAATCATGCAATTTTATAAGGGTGTGGGAAAATTTAGTTTTGTATCTTTGGGCGAGACACTTTGGGCAAGACACACAGCTACAATCGAAAAATCTTTAATTGTGAATTTAACTGCAACTTTACTTGAATTTATGTACCTTTGTTTAATCTGTTTATAAAATTGTAATGTAGGTATATAGATAAATTTTGGTTATTAGCCACAACAGCAAAATAAATATTAGGAAGATAAATAGTACTGACTTAAAAGATCCATCTAGACCTGCCAATTCAATGGTAACATTACAATAACATTACTTTACTAAAAATTGTAATGTTAATTAATAAAGCACATCTGACCAAAGTCTAAACCCAGGCTCAAGCCTATCTGAGGTGGTATATCTGAACAGGATCCCACTGACTGAGCTGTTGGTTGAAGCGAGTGCGTGTGAGTGTGCGATTCCTGAAGCTGACTGGACAGACCACAGGAATGCACCCTTGATTCAGCACATTGTCCACATGTTTAGGGCTGTGACTGTAGCACCCATGCTCCGTTCCCTTTATCTACATCACTTCCAGGCCCGGCGATTGTCTGCATGTCAAGTAGCTAACCAACCGGGCACAGGCTATTTAAATCAAATGGACCATTATCAAAAGTACATGCATAGCTCATTAGCTACAGTTTAAATTGTATTGGTGTGTCTCCAAAATGACTCATTCATTTGGTGTAGGAAGGGTTACGTTCTCCATTCCTCACATGTTTCTGTAATTTAATGTGAGTTTCTGCCTCTGGGCTGTGTGACCTGTTGCGATCTCAGATTTAATTAAGCAGCATGTCTAAATTATGGGCCAGTTCTGAAGCGGCGTACGTGCAGAAATACTCCAATATCTCATTTGATAAAAAATGACTTCACTTTACATTGCACAGCAAGCTAAACTTGTTAAAGAATAGTTAGGGCTGGGCAATATGGACCAAAAAATATATCTCGATATATTTTGCTATATCTCGATATACGGCGGCACGGTGGCTGAGTGGCAACACTCAGGCCTCACAGCAAGAAGGTTGCGGGTTCGATCCCCGGGTTGCCCGGGCCTTTCTGTGTGGAGTTTGCATGTTCCTCCCCGTGTCTGGATGGGTTTCCTCCGGGTGCTCCGGTTTCCCCCATCAACTCAAAACATGCCCGCACCCCTATGAACTAACATCAAGGACCATGACGTCCACCCTCCTGTGGGCTCACCACCTGCAGAGGGGTTCATAGGGGGGGTCAGGTGCTATGAGTATTGGGCAGTAAACTGCCCCCGCGACCCAGCCGGATTAAGCGGGAGAAGATGGATGGATGGATGGATCTCGATATACGATATATATCTCGATATCTTTACAGGAAAAAATACAGCCCCCAAACTGCTGCAAAAACAAAAAAACTAATTTTATCTGATTAATATTCATTTAGTACAGCACTTAAAACACTCTGTGGCCCTTTTTGGACCCTCACCCACAGTTTAAGAACCTCTTCTTTAAGAGAACTTCCACTGGTACTTAACACAAAACTGCTTCAAAGTGAATAAAGTGTGTAGGATTTTTAAACCTGTATTTTCTTGTTTTAAAGTGATGTTTAGTCTCTGCACATTTACCAAATCAAACGCACATTGTGACAAACGGATTTATTTGGCATTTGGCACAGGCTGCAGAGAGAAGCCCTCACGCTCCCGCACACCGGGATGAGTTTATTGGCGACAGCAGCGGCCTTAATGAAATATGACCGCACTCAGTATTCAGACCTTGAGTCCATGACAAGACCGAGTCAAAATGCGCTCGAGTCCGAGACAAGACCAAGACAAAAGCCAAAGCTCTCGCTTTGTCCAGCGGCACGGGGGTGTCTGTGAGTGGTGGGACAGGTGTGGGTCCTGCTGCGGGGTGCTCCTCGGTTAAGGGGGCGTGGGTGTGTTTTGAAGCTGAGTTTGTTCGTATGAGTGATATCTGGTCACACGTGGAGCTCGTGTGCTGGAGTCGCGCGCGGTTGGAGGTGTTATGTGGTTGCGCTCACGCTGGGCAGGTGCATTTAGAAAGTTTAACTCGTCATGTTACGTCTGTGTGCAGCTCCTTATTGTGCTGCAGAAGCGCTCGCACAGATGCGCCTGTTTCGTTTTCCACGTTCGCACGACGAAATATTTACTCACAAATGCGAGTGAAATGGGCGCACTGTAGAGCCCTGGTCCTAGTCTATGGTTTAGTCCGCGACCGAGCCCCGGGCTCTGCGGCCGCGTTTAGTCCTGGTTTAGTCCTAGTCCTGGTTTAGTCCGAGGCCAGCTCCGGGCTCCACGGAGGAGCTCGGGGGACAAAAGCAGGAGGCGGAGGCGGAGACGAGTGCGGCACAGAGAAGGCAAAACAAGCGAAGCGGCGAAACCAGAAGTAAACATAAGCATTATAGCGATATATCGATATGTCAGAATTCATATCGAGTTTCAAAAATATCTCGATATATTTTAAATATCGAGATATCGCCCACCCCTAAGAATAGTGGTGAATTGAATTTATTTAAATAGTCATACATTTTCTTATAGAAAGCAAAGGTTTTGGTCAGTAATACTTGTAAATGTGATGCATTATATAATAACTTGGAAACCTAAATATTTCAATAGCATTATCAATAAATATTGCATGAATAAAGGAAAACCATTTCCCTGGGTCACCACACACTAAACAGAGCCAAAGAAGTCCCCTTGTGGATCAGTAAAGTTCAATTGTTCTTATGTATCGAAAACTGTAGCAGTTTTAAGGCTGCAAGGCTGTTTATTACTAGGGCATGATGCAACAGAAAATAGAGGACTTCTGAAACCAATACTGATATAATTCCACACTGGTAACTTTTGATATTACACTACATCACCAATATTAAATTGGGCTGCACGCTTTTAGAAAACAAAGTGCTTTTTGTATTAGCTTTGTGATACATGTTTTTAAAGTAGTATTCTATAGAACACACTGAAAACTCGAGCATTAACATTGAGATGAACTATCTTAAAACTAATCATCGCATGTATTTCAGAACATGTTTGTAGCACTTGTCTGTTAAAAAAACCTTTACTTCAAAAGAGGTTCATCTCCATCCATCCATCTTCTCCCGCTTAATCCAGCTGGGTCGCAGGGGCAGTTTGCCTCTCACCTGACCCCCTCCCCTATGAACCCCTCTGCAGGTGGTGAGCCCACAGGAGGGTGGACGTCATGGTCCTTGATGTTAGTTCACAGGGGAGGTTCATCTCATTCTTACAAAATTATTTCCAACTAATGTTTTAGCGGACTCTAAAACTACAAGTACAAGTAGTAGTTTAGGATAGTTACTTCTAATACTGCAGACACTCAAATTGTGATTTTAATTTGATAACAATGTACTGTGCAGCCCTAATAAATACTTCCTTATGGTGACTGGGACTCCCTATAGGATCAGCTCATTGTATCTGTGGGCTCTCTGTAGGTGTGCTCTGTCAGACACTTCTTTAGGGGCAAAGGGCAGCGCTATGATGAGACACAGCTAAAAACACTATCCATTATCATCCATTACAAGCCATTAGTTTCCTCACTGCACTCTGACTCAACCAGTCCTGTTTTATTGATGGAAAAATAAACCCGCAGAAAAAGGGGGCATACAATCAATGGCCCAATAGCATCAGGCTGAAAACTAATGAGAGAGACTAAAATAAAGCGATCTACAAAAACATAGGTTAGCCATGCTAGAGAATTCTCAGCTACACAAAGCTAGCAGTTAGTTTTATTTTTCCATTCATGCTTTCTCTGCTTGGCCTGTGCAGACATAGTAAATGGTCTGTCTCATATTACCCACAGTGCATTGCTGCGTTGCCCTGTTCTGGTGCTCTCTGGCTCTGTCTGTGAGGTAGAAACGAGGGGAGGTGTCAGCAGCAAAACAAATAACAAATGATGTTTACTTTTGGGTAAATGCTCCAATGGCGTGCTGGAAGATCATTTCAAATTCATCCATTTCAATACTACTTTACTCATTGTTAATAATGAGTATATATTCATTTTTAACTACAACTATATATTCATATTCATAGTATATATTCAATATATAATGAGTATATATTAATCTTTAACTACAACCATTTCCCTCGGTCACCATACACTAAACAGAACCAAAGAAGTCCCTTTGTGGATCAGTAAAGTTCAGTTGTTCTTATGTATAGAAAACTGTAGCAGTTTTAAGGCTGCAAGTGATATTGTAGCCTTAAAAAAACGCAAATCTCATCTCTCATAAGTTGACTGAATTGGCATTATAAACTGATATGTTTTTTGGCATATCGCCCTCCCCTAAACTGGGTGCTTACTTTCAATTCAGTAGTCGTAACAGGTGGAGGTCTAGTATGCAATAAAAAAGTATATTTGATAAGTCACAACACAATCTCCATCTGAAACTAAATTGATTCAAAAATACCAAAATAAAGCTCCCCCTCAGCACACACCCCATTTCCAAAAGCATTGTGGCTGCTCCCATGCTGTTTCATGAGTCGTGCCAAAATACACAACATATGGGTGATGGGACTATGTAAAGCTACTGTATAACACAATGCAATAAAAATGTAAGCCCATAAACATAACAAATCATGGTATATTGCATTTGGGGATACAGTTCACGAACAAGAAAATGCTTCTTGCAACATGTTAGTAGCATACACATTACACAACATACAATATGTCAAGCAATTTCATGCTTTATGCTTGGTTTAGACACAGTGAATAACTGAATGATGTAATCTCCTGGTATAGGCCTTAACAACCAAGTAGAGATGATCACTTGCTGCTTAATTACTTTAAGTTTCTAAAATCCCTCAGTCGTCCAGGTATGATCCATGGAAAAGGAGAAATTAAATTCTGTCAAATGGACAAAAGTTTGATCAAATATATTTCACAGCTCATCCAAGCTGCTTCTTCAGTTCTGGACACTGCCTTATATCTACCTGAAGGGAGGAGCTAACTACACTACTCTGAAACACACTGAAAAACTACTTGCTTACAGTTTGTTGGTTAGCTAGGTCTATTGAACTGCACTAAGTGGGGACTGTGCCTGAGTCATATTAGCATAACCATTCAGGTCCCCCCCTTGAACTACCAGCTTAACGTGGTAGAGGGGTTTGAGTGCCTGAATGATCCCGGGAGCTATGTTGTCATGCCCCTGGTAGGGGTTACAAGAGGCAAACAGGTCCTGGGGGACTGGTCAGACTAAGAACAGTTCAGAAGCCCTTATGATGAGCAACACTCAGATGCCAGTTATGTCACCCGGATTGGCATGACTGGGGCCCCACCCTGGAGCCAGCCCTGGGGTGGGTGCTCGACATCAAGCATCTGGTGGCTGGGGCTTCCCCCACGGGGCCCGGTCAGCCACAGCCCAAAAGGAGTGACATGGGGCCGTCCTCCTGTGGATCCACCATAAGCACGCAGGAGCCATAAGGGGCCGGTGCAGGAAGATCTGGAGCCTCAGCGACTAGATCTTTGAACACGGAGACTATCTCTGGGGACATGGAAGGTTACCTCACTGGGGGGGAAAGAGCCCGACTAGATACAGTCGGTCTCACCTCCACGCACAGCTTGGGCTCTGGAACCCAACTCCTTGAGGGGGGCTGGACTCTCCATTTCTCTGGTGGAAGAGTTCAAGTATCTCGGGGTCTTGTTCACAAGTGAGGGGAGGATGGAGCATGAGATTGACAGGCAGATTGGTGCAGTGCCAGCAATGATGCGGTCACTGTATCGGACCGTTGTGGTGAAGAAGAGGGAGCAGAGCTGAAAGGCAAGGCTCTCAATTTACCGGTCAATCTATGTTCCTATCCTCACCTATGGCCATGAGCTTTGGGTAATGACTGAAAAGACAAGATGGAAGATACAAATGTCTAAAATGAGTTTCCTGCGCAGGGTGGTTGGGCGCTCCCTTAACAATATGGGGTGAGGAGGTCAGCAACAAAGAAGGAGCTTGGAGTAGAGCCGCTGCTCCTCCACATCGAGAGGAGCCAGCTGAAGTGGCTTGGGCATCTGTTCTGGATGCCTCCTGGACACCTCCCTCAAAAGGTGTTCTGAGCATGTCTCACCAGGAGGAGGCCCCGAGGAAGACCCAGGGCACACTGGAGGGACAATGTCTCTAGGCTGACCTGTGAATGCCTTGGGGTCCCCCTGGTGGAGCTGGAGGAAGTGTTCAGGCTGAAAGAAGTCTGGGAGTCCTGCTTAGATGGTTGCACCCGTTACCCAGCTCTGGATAAGCGGAAGAAAATGCATGGATGAATGGATCGCAGGCCCCTGATGAGTGCTTTCACATCTCTGAGATTGACCAGGCTATCACTTTTGTTTTATTTGTTTTGACTTAGGCCTGGAGATGGAGTTGTCTCTCAAACCAATTATTTCTGTGGTTAAGATCTGTGCCTCACTATCCTCAAAGGAGTGGCCTGTGACTTTTAGGTGGAGATAATGGGAGACTGAGGTCCACTATTGCTCTCTCATCTGTGTTAGTACATCCTCTTATAAAGTGGCTGCTCTCCAACACAGAGCTCACTACAGTCCTTGCTACACTGAATGGAGTAGATCACATTGCTTTATTTGTGGCTTGGTGTTTTGTCAATAGTTTAATTAAGGTAGTTTTGTAACTACTTTAAGAAACAATTATCGATTAACTGTCAACCACCAACACTGTACACTACATTTTACAAGTCATTTTTCAATATTAACTAGTGAGTTACATTACAGTATATAAAGTAGAGATTGACTGAGTTTTTGTGACCAATGCAGATTGTGTAGAATCCAGAGGAACCCATGGTTGATGACCTCTGCCAATATTTTTGGACCAATATGTAGAGCAGATTTTTTTCCCTCAAATTATCAATAAAAATTTTGTACAAACTCAACCACAACCTTCTTTTACTACAAACTGTGTAGCGCCAAGTCTAACTGCAGTTTGGCAGTGCTTTCTTTAGACTAAAGTATTCAAACAACGCTTTATGCATATATTTTTCAAGCATATTTTGGAAGCTGGTTGGGCCAAACAAAATTTGGGCCTCTACGGGAGGTTTATGGCACATAACAGATGTGCTAAAAATATTGGCAAATATCTGTGTGATATATCAGTATATCTCCAATTTTAAAGGAAATTGCCTTTTTATTATATTAATGTTTACTATGTCATATTTCTGGTGAAGGGTCGGCTACTAGCTCGTCTCCAAGTAAGTTTTATTGCTTTGCTTGGAATGATCCACAGCAGGTGTAAAAAATGCTGTAAAGAAAGATTGCTTTCAAAAATATAAATTTTTTTTTTTTTTTTAAATCAATTTACAAAATGCAACGTGAGCGAACAAAAGAAAAAGCCAAAGTCATTAAGAAATATCTTCAGTGTAAAGAAGAACAAGAAGTTGTGTTGGTGATGGTCTGGCCCCCACAGAGCCCTGACTTTAACATCATCGAGTGTGTCTGGGATTAACATGAAGTGACAGAGGGATGTGAGGAAGCTACATCCACAGAACACATTTTGGTTAGTTTTTCAAGATGTTTGGAACAAACTACCAGCCGAGTTCCTTCAAAAACTGTATGCAAGTAAACCTAGAAGAACTGATGCTCTTTTGAAGGCAAAGGGTGGTCACACCAAATATTGATTTCATTTAGATTTCTCTTTTGTTCATTCACTGCATTTTGTTGATTGATAAAAATAAAAGATTGACATTCCATTTTTGAAGGCATCCCTAGTTTACAGCATTTTTTTCCACATCAGCCTAAAACTTTTGCACAGTACTGTATATGAACGCAAGGTAATTTTTTTAGCCATAAAAACACCTGTAATTTAATAAATGTGAGATAGACATGGTTAATGTTATACCTTGAAACATAAAGCAAAGCCAAACCCAGATCTATAATCAAGCATATTTTATCTACATATGAACTTCATATCATGACAGTTCAAGCAGACCCCTGTGGCTGCAGCTAAAGCACTTAACAGGACACCAACTAAAACATCTGGACACCGAGCTTGTTCCAGATCATGAAATAATGTCTCCCGAGGGACCAATCATAACATAGCAGCCAGACCATGGTGAAGGCAACAGAGGGGGCTACACAATGGTGGGATTTGAGAGTGCTGTTTGGGCCGGTTTGGGCTGGTCCGGTCCGCTGTGCTGGTGTGGACCGGGTCAGATCGGGTCACTTCCTTTGCCTGTTGTGGATTTGGGGGATGTTGCTGATCTCCACACAAAGCAGAGTGGCCCAGTGCGCTGCCAAGGGGAAGATCGCACTGAAAACAGTATAGACATCACTGCCTCTCAGACCCACTCACAGCTGCTCAGACTACATGCAGTTATGGGGGTGGGGTCTGGACAACAATGTGGATCACATCAACTGATGGTGGAAAAAATGTAATTGGTTCAAAACATGCAATACAGACAAATTAGTCATGAGTTTCAGATTCTAGTTAGATGCAAGATTTTCAACATTCAAAAGATACAAGATTTTGTTCTAAACTGTTATGGATAAATACTGACTAATGTTACAGATCTGGTCAAATAAATATTGCACAAAATTACATCGATAATCACCAAGCCCCATTAGTTAGTATACCTGGCTGGCAGGCTAGCACAGGATTGGTTACATTCCCAATGCAAAACATATTATTTCAAATAGCAATTGCAGAAAAATACATTGTCTTTTAAAATGAAATGTGTTATTTTTGTAAGATTTTACTATCTGTCTTTCTACGTTTCCTCGCAGGTTACAACAAAAATTGCTGTAATCAGTAGATTAAAAAGGTTACTGCCCCTGTCAAGTAAATAGTTACAATAAACTATTGGATAACTAGAAAGAAGACTAGATAAAAATAAAAGTCAGAAAGCTAAGGGTGCACAAGTAAATAGCGCCACCTCTGGTGCCAGGACTTTCCTAAAAATCAGATTACAAATCTCAGTGAGACTGGTTAAATAAATAATAATCAACTAGTCTATAGTACCGGAATTTCATGCTTAATAGAACCATTTGGAGATCACTGACCAACACTGGCAATGATGCTAAAACACACAAAAAAAAAATTCATACAAATTCTCATTCAAAATGTTTTTTTCTGTGGCATTTAGTCCATACAAGTAAAAACTTTCTTATACTTTTTATGCCCTTAGATCTCTGGTTCCACATAGCAGGGATTTCATGTCAATATCAACAAAGACATTTTAAGGGTCATAACTGGTAAGGATACATTAAACCACAACAAACAGTGGCCTGCGTATGTTTCCATTAAAAACATGTAGAGGTAAAAAGGTGCAGTGTACTTCCTAGACGCGAGCACACACAACACATCTGCACACAGCCCTGGTGGTTTTACTGCTTTGGCCTGTGATTTAATGGGACAGAGAAGTCGTCCCACACATTCACTGGGAGATTTGTTGACAAGAGTGAAAGAAAGCACACGTGTTCTACAACTATCACTAAAACGGTAACAATATGGCAGCAAGACTCAAGGAACCGCGTATACAAAAGTTGTCTATTGTCTAACAAACTGCTTTACTACTTGACAGATGAAACCAAGAACAAGGAGAGTTCTAAATAATACATACAACTCTGCTGCTCAAGGAATTTTCAACCTAATTTAAATGGGCAATTTGCATAACGTCACTGAATAGATTTTGCTACACTTTCAATTTTGAGAGACAAAGTTGAGACCTTTGAGGCCACTGTAAGCATAATTATTGACAGTGCTTTAAAAAAAATTGTTACTTAGTCAGTGTGCAATACTTGGCATTACCTTGTCGAGTATCCAGTCTTTATAAAATATAGAGGAATTGTGGTAGCCCCCATGGTTAAGAACAGGCTGAAAAAGTTCTGTACCAGATGTTTTTTCATGTAAATGTAAACAGTCACAATATACTGTAAAAGCAGGTCAAAAATAAGAAACTTGTATGCGGTCAGCATCTAATTATAAAGTTTTGTCATCAACAAACCAGGAAGTGGCTGTTAGCATGCTCAAAGTTGTGAAACAAGCTTACAAACTTATTGCAATGGATAATTGGGATGCTAGAAATGTGCTAGGAAAGTCAGGAATTTTTTCAGTTTTTCATATTTTTAAGACAGTAAAAATCAGGTAACTTTATATTTCTCATTCATTTTCAGTTGACATATTGTGAGAGTATTTAAAGAATGAAAAAATGCTGGTATGAATTCAGTAACCAATTGCCAATTGCGTAATGTACTTACAACTTCCTACATAAACGCTTCAGTGCAAATATTGCTAACTGAGGTATCTGAAGCATGCTGAAAAACAAACATGGCACTACTGAACTCTTTAAATAAACAACAGTAGATAGTCAAAACCGCTTAAGATTACACAACCAAAATATGACCAATTTCATGCAAGGTCATTAAAAGTTCCTGGTAACTGCAAATATGTTTTTAAGACTTTTAAGAGTTCAACTGATATGTTGTTTTTTTTTGTCATGGCCGATACTGATTGCTTAGAATCCAGAGAAACCAATGGCCAATAAGGTCTCATGATATTTTTTCACTGGTATGTAGTGCAGATTTGACATTTTTCCTCCAAATATACAATTTTATTGGTTGACCCAAACAAAATATTGGTCTCTGCTGGAAATTAATGGCCAAAAGCCAATATGCTAAAAAGTGCAAATATCGGTCAGACATATTGGTCTGTCTCTATTTAAGACTCAAATTCCTCATTGTTCAAAGCTTTGGTGACTAGGAGCTATCATGATAAAAGGCTTGAGGAAATGCTGAGATGGTGGGTAGAGAGTATAAGTAAGAGAGCGCTTACCTAATCGATAAGCTTTTAGACAAGGAGAGAAAGAAGGTATAGTACAGCAGTCTTCCTATGTCAACAAGTAAAGACACAATGCTTCCTCCACTTAACAAGACAAACTTTTTCTTAACACGCAACATAAAAAATCAGGCACTAAAATATTGCAATGATAAATAATTAAAATGCATGTCAGTGATGCAGCAAAGTAAGCTTAAAGCCAGTCTTAAAACAAGACAAGCCAAAATGTTAAATCACAGCAGGCTCTTAATAAAAGTATGAGGTGTCGCCCAGTGTTTCCCCATTAATAGGGGAGGCTAGTCAAAAACAAACAGGATTCACAAAAATTACATGGTTACCCATTGCATGATAATATAAACATTTAAAAGTATTTATACAAAGCTCCAAAACTGTTCAGGAAATGTCAAATTTGGTCCTGTTTATATGATATTTTCAGTGTTTTAATACCTGTTTACCTGTGTTTAATACCTGAGTATTGAGTTTCAATAATACTAGTTCCAATACTGATCATTATGCAAGCCTGCCATGATAACACATTTTGAAGTAAGATATATCGTTGAAGAAATTACCCTAAAGCACAACTTTCCCCATTAAAAGCACAAAGTAATAAATAACAAATTAAATGCTTTAGTAATTTAGTAATTTTGTATCTATGATGATTCATAGAAGTTACTTATTCAGCCTTTTTAGCTCAAATCTTAATATAGAACAGAAACATTACAAAGAAACCCCCATTAGTGCAAAGAAAAAGTAACCAAGATGTATTATACTGACCCCCAAAAATGATAAATATGACAGGCCTATTATAGTATGTGATCTGTGGTACTTTTGACAACACCATAGTTCACTCAGAATCTGTGGGAAACACTAGGTCACCTCCAGCTGAGGCCTGCACAGTGTCTCAACACATACCACAGACAGCAACTGGTATCAGCAGCAAACAACAATTTGATGAGAAACTTAGAAACTAGTAGGGCTGAAACGATTCGAGTAAATCGATTAGAAAAATGCATCAATTATTATTTTTTTGCCTCGATGCTTCATTTTATTTTCATATGCTCGGCGATGGCCGGAACATTCTGCGGTAGAGGTAAAGTTTCCGGACAACCAATGCACTTCACTGTACACAAAACAGCGCGGCGCCCATGGATGTATAATAAGAGCGCACACCTCATCTCCTCCGGTACGGTGCGGACACCGAGCGTGGACCGTGTCTTGTCACGTACGCTGCGGGGACCGTGCTTCCTGCTGTGCGCCTATAAACCAGAACTAACACCAGGACTAAAACCAGGACTAAAACCAGGTCTAAATCAGGTCTAAACCAGGAGTAAACCAGATCTAAAACCAGGTCTGAAACCAAACAAGAATTTGAAGGAGTTGGTTGCTACATTCATGTAGTTTTAAAAATCATGACAATATCAAGTAATCCAAAGTATTCAGATTACATTACTCACTACTAAATAATTTAATGGTTTACGTGACAAACTACATTTTGGGGTATGTAGTCTGTAATCTGTGGGGGAATACATTTTAAAAGTGACCTTCTCAACACTGATGCTACAACATCTAAACAGAAAGCACCCGTGCATTACATCAAGTGGAAAAGAAACTGCGAGGTAAGTCAACCTTAGCCTAGCAATAATTACGTTTTTCATGTCCAAAACACGTGTATCTAGCAATGCACGTGGTGTGTACTTAATGTGTGCAGACGCGACATTAACAAACGATTACTCGATTATTCAAACAAAATAATCGACAGAATAATCAATTACTGTAATAATTGATAGCTGCAGCCCTAGAAACTAGAATTATATAGGTTTTAAATGGGCACTGTGATTTTCTACTCTTTTCTTCTCTGCTGCCAAGTTATCTAAATATGTTGTTTTGAATTGCAAAAAGTTCATCTTGATAAACTTTTTCGCACTCTATTGATACAATTCAATACTGTAAAGCACTTCTTTGTGTGGTTAAAATGTGCAGTGTCATTGTGTGCATTTCGAAGTGCTGATAAAGTAAAGTTCTTACCCTTCCTCTTCTCCATCTACAGTCTTGGTGGCAGATGTTAAGGCACTGGCAGCAGCGTTGCCCTCAGCCTCTTGTCCCGCAGTAGAGTTCCCTGCCTCTGTCCCTGGGACCTTGGGCAGTCCCAGCAGAGCGGACTGGTGCTGGAGAAGCAGTCTCTGGGCATCCTGGAGCTGGGTGGTTGTAAAGGACGGCAGGCTAGCATATAGGGCACTGGCCTGTGCAGCGTGGGCTTGGGCGATGCTGGAGTCTTGGGTAAGCCTCCCCCCGGCACTGACCGTCAGGGCAGCGGTTTGGGGGTCATTCTTATGGTTGTGGGCAGGAACACTTGCGGCTGACAGTGGGCCCATGCTTGGTGTCTGGATCTGTGTTGGAAGAGACTGTGGCTTCTGCTGTGGGCTGTCGAGGTGAGACTGCCCAACAGGAGTGGGCACCGAAGGGGCCTGGAGGGGAGAGGGCTGAGGAGCCCCCATTATCTGACTGTTAGCTGAACCAACCACATTAGAGATAGGCTGGGTGTACTCAGGTCTCCCTTGCACTGGGGTGACCTGCTGTGGGACAGGGTAGTTCACTTTCTGTGGTTGAACTGGGACAGGGCCAGGGCCGGTGGGCTGACTGGCCACTGCCTGAGCGTAGGTAAGTTGCTGGGACTGGAGTCCGGTCATAGACGTAGGGAGGTGAACATTTGTCTGGGCCACACTGGTCTTCACTTGGGACATAGGGTCCTGGGCGTACATGTGGTTCACAGCTGCAGGGGCGACAGGCTGAAAGCCTGCGGGAAGAGAGGCATAGTCCTGGGGGTGCTGTGTGGATTCCCCACTGCACACACTGTCAGCGTAATGGCTCAAAGTGCTCACACTGCTGCTAACAGAACTGCCACTGGTGGTCTCACGATCTGAGGGGCCAGCAAAGCTCTCACTCACGTACTGACGCACACCAACTGAGCTGCTGTCAGAGGCAGAGGAGCTGGGTGCAGAGGCAGGGGTCTCCTTATCATAAAACTCTGTACAAGTCCATCTGCCCTTCCTAAAGGGCTCTGAGCTGGAGTCCAGCTTCACCACCCTAAAGCGAGAGCTGGTGGTGCCCGCAGCCGGGACAGGGTGGGTTGGGGCTGATTGTTGGGGTGCAGGAGTGTGGGGGGCACTGACAGGGGGCACAGCAGCAGCTCTGGCCCCCATCCCTCCTGAGGCACTGGTCGCAGCAGCAGAACTCGAAGGAGTCATTGTTATGTTGGAGTTTTGGTTGGTTTGTTGTTGAATAATGGTAGCATGAATATTAGTTGTAAGGTTAGCTCCACTGCTGCTTATCACATTGAGAGGAAAACCAGACGTGCTACTGCTAGCGCTTGTGCTAATTCCTCCTCTCACAGGCACATTGGCAGAGCTCAACATATTCACATTACTAACACTGCTGCTCTGGGGATTAACTATGCTAACTGCAGTGCCCACAGCAGAGCTCTGCATTCCAGCCACACTTCCTGGGGCCGCAACCCCCACACCTGGAGGGGCAGCCTGGGAAACACTCTCCTGAGCAGCCCCCACATTTGAAGGCATTTTCAGGGTGACGTTGGGTAAAGCGCCAGCAGGCGAGGGATTCCCAGCATAGGCCTGGGTTTGGTTAGGATGGTGTTGTTGATGATGATGATGATGGTGGTGGTGATGTACGGTCCCATTTACCATGGCCCCACTGTGTGCCGAAGTCTGGAGCAGGGAGTGGGGGTGGGCTGGTTGGTTCGGGGATACAGCTCCTGGGGTCTCTGCTTCATGGAAGTTATTCAGCGTCTCCTCAGAGGAGCTCCTCTCTGCTCCGACTACATCATTGGCCCGGGAAAGAGAAGCATCCAGGATTTCAGAGGAGGAAAGGTCCTCTGTGTGAGATTCATCCAAGTCGTCATAACTTTCTGTGTCTTCTGCAATACTGTTGTTAGTACTCACAGAGACCTGAGCTGGGGTCACGCTCGTGATCTGAAAACCACTCTTCTTCTTGGTTAGAGCCCCGGTGGCCTGGGCGGGCTGGGCCTGGGAGAGCAGGTTCAGGCTTTGGGGTGGAGGGTGATGAGGACCCGGGGAAGAGGAGCCTGCGGGCGGCTGGCACTGAATCAACAGGGCGGGCGGAAACTCATCCGCTGTGACGTGGCTGTTATTGACCACGGCGTTCGCCGGTGGTGACAGCACCGTTCCGCTCCCGCTGCCCGTGTTACTACCCCTCCGGTGGAAGACGGCCTGATGCGCCATCTTCCTGCCACTGCCAGAGTCTGCGGCGGGCTCCGGATGATGCATTTGGAGAAGATCCGGGGGGTTGTCGGTCTCTGACAGTAAGCAGTAAACTTAGAGTTCGTTGAGGGCGCCGTTTTGACACAACTACGTTTGGACAGCACAATCAAAAATAAACAATAGGAGCAAATGTCGTGCGACTATTTTCAATATGTGGTGAGTTGTGCTGATCTGAGCCTCCCATGCACAGCCCGCTGTTGTCCGTTAGCTTCAGGAGCGACAGAGGCTAGTGACGGTTGGCTGAACAGCTAAAGCTATAGTCAGCTGATGCCTGGGAAGTTTCCCGGTGTTAACCGATCAAACGATTTAATCAAGAGCTAACATGTTGTTGGGTTCATAAAGACAACTTGTAAAATCCCTTCGTACAGTTACGGAGAAGCTGCTGAGTAAGTCAGCGCTGAATTTAGGTGCTAGCCGGATAGAGGAGTCACCGGCTAGCAGCTAAACACTGACTACTGTCTGTTTTCACTGCTCGATGTCTTCAAATGGAGAGAAAATCAAAACGATCAACCTTATATCCGATGCACAGTCCCATGAAGCATCAAATGACCTCTTAGCGCCGTCGTGAAAAAGCTTTAATCCATCCCAGTGAGTGCCGGTGGTGGTGTGGGTTTTGCTGTATCACTGGTCCTCCCGATAGCGCTGCTCACTGTAGCCTGTGCCGCTGCTGTGCTCCGCTGTGACGGGACTGGAGGGGAGGGTGCTCCGTAACATGGCGACCGCGCATGGTCCGTGCGCCAGACATAAAGCTGTCTGAGGAGGAGGCGAGTCAACACGGCGGAAAGTGCCGGAAAATGCCGAGTGAAGGCGCTTCCCCGAAATACAGTTTCAGATATAAGGTTGTACTTTGCTTAGCACTTTAGACTCTTTTAATTCTCAAACGTTATTACATAGATCTGTGGCACATGCCACTTCATGTCCTTTTTTCTTAATATGTATAAGATTAAAAAAAAAAGTGCCTATGCTGTGTGATCAGTTTCGGAATTTGGACATAAGTCACTGTCAAGCTTGGGTAAACCCCTAAAATTATTATATTATTGATTAATTATTTTGAAAGCTAATTTTATAAAAAAAAAATATATATATATATGTCAAATTTATATGTGGAAACAAATAGACCTACGAATGTGATCCTGTCTCCTGATCATGAACCACACTGACCTATCAGTGTGTTTGTGCTCACTGTAACAGAGAGGGCTGCTAGATCTCTCTGCAGACAGGAGTAAACCAGTGAAGGATTATTCTACACAGTCACTGTTTGGGGCCTCAGCCCTGTGCACATGTACACCACTCATGCTGTTATGTGTTGCCACTAGTGGTCACTGAACTGTGATGCCTAAATAGGCATCTTCATTTCAGCTGCCTGGTGTTTTCTGTTGCCATTCAAAACCTCATTGTATTCCATCTTATCTTCTAACAATAGTGTGGTACATTGCATTTAATTAAGGAACAACTCACCAAGGTATCTTTTTTCTCATTTATTAATCTTGAAGCTTTTTCTTGGGAGTATCTGCAAAGAAAAGTTATGCAATTTAGATAAGATAACACTTATTGGCAACTTATTGGTCCAGAAAAAATGTACAATCTGATGTTATGGACCTTATGATGAGTTTGTGGAAAGGCTATTATAAAAGCATGTAAAAAGATGATCTTTCACATAATTTGAATTCACCGATATAAACTAACATAGCATATTCCTACCAAGACCATCTCAAGGTAACAAGACTAACTGGAAACCCACTATCAGGGAACCCATGCAGTTGTGAAGTGAGAGAAGTGCAAAATCTATTGAATCTCAGAATAGCAGCAGCAGGAGGAGGAGCTGTGTGAGACAGATGAGCTCTCTGCAGTGTAAGCGTCTCAGGCTGTCAGCAGATGTAACTCACACTTCACTGATAGGAGCAGTGTAGTCACAAATTATAATCTATACTCAAGTAAAAGTACCAGTTCTATTTGTAAGCAATACTTACTTCAGAGTATATGTAACATAGCCTGCTGTTGGGACCAAATGTACATAACATCTAACTTATGAATTACATGTATTGAACAAATAGAAAGAAACATTAGCCTAAATATTGTCTAAATTCATTTATTCTGAAAACAAACAAATGCTCCAAAATCAATATTAAGTTTTTATGGACTGAATGATACTCTAGTATGACTTCAAAATAATTTTACGGTTATTTAAAAAAGTATTATAAATAAGTGAATGAAAATAATTGTGTGGGGCAATACACATGTTCTGTTGTGTCACTACCCTTTCAGACTGTATAGAAATATGATTATAGACTGTACTGTAAATGTAATTATACATAATCCTATTGGCTCCTATAGTACATTGAAAATATCCAGACGTCCAAGGAAAATGACTCCACAATATGCAGCTCTGTTGAGTGTAACCACAAGCATACGCACGTGGAACAGCTCTATCTCAGATTACACATGTCGCACCGTGGCGTGTCCGACAAGACAGGTACAGTGTCGGTGATAACACACTCTAAGGTGACAAACACATGGGTTTTGAGGTTAGGTGAATTTGAAACTTTATATTGTGACTTTGTAATTACTATTGAAGACCATTATATTATATTATAATTATACATGATATTATTACCAAAAAAGGACTTCTCAAACATGTCTAAAACCTGGACCAACTAAATAACAATAATAACATACTTACTTATAGCACCTTTTAGGACACCCAGCCCATTCACATTGCATTATTCATTCACTTAATACACGGTGATAAACTGCTTCTGTAGCCACAGCTGCCTTGGGGCAAATTGATGGAAGCAAGGTTGCTCCAAACTTCTCTACCACCATCAATTACTCACTCACACACCAGATTCATACTAGGAAAGGTGGGTGAAGTGCTTTATGGACAGAGTCACTGCTCAAAACAAGTAAGACTTGTATTTATAGCTATAATACGTAATGATTTTTGATTATTATGTGACCAATTTTGGTGAAAACTGCTGAAGTTTAGGTTGTGCGAATTGTTTTCTAGAATATCTTGATTCAGAAGTAAAAAAAAAAAAGAAAAAGAAAAGAAAAGACAACAACAAACCCACATTTGTAGCCCAAATCCTGCAGCCCAGTGATGTGGTACAGTAGTCTACAGGGCTTGTGTCTACAGTGCTGTCTTATTTATATTAGCCAGCCCCCCTCTCAACAGCAACAATACACTGTGACACTAAATATCGTGGCCAACTGCATTCATTCCTGAGGTTCTCTTCCCACAGATTTTACTGCTGTTGAACTGCTGTAATTTTCATAAGGCAACACTTTATGCTCTCAAAACCTGTTTTGTATTCATTGAGTCCTTGACAGCAAAGTGTATCAAGCATATTCAGTGCTGTTATTTTCCATACAGTGTGAAGCTCAAAGATTTTCATTGCCCATTTTTGTACATGATGGTGCATCTGGTGCAAAGTTTGATAACTCAGGATCACATTTCTATGCAGCAACCAGTAAACAATCAATTGATGTTTAGAATTATAGCCTAATATTTTATTTGTGATGGGAACACAAGGATGTTTTTGGAGATTTTCTATAAAGTTGTCATGTAACTTTACTGATCGGGGCTGGTCTGCCATTTTCATATCTTCATGGAGATGTTAATGCTTTGCCCTGATGATCCAATTACATGTGTTTTTACTATAAATAAAAACATAGATTTATACTATGTACATCCTTTAAATTCATAATCCAAAGGCAACAGTTTGTAGTAAGTGCACAGAGTCAGACCCCTATAACATGGAAACATAAATATGCCCTATACCTCATACATTTGCATATAACCTTTGCGTGTGTTTTCGTTTGGGTTAGTACTGAATAAGAGTTTCACAAGTGTTCAAATAACAACAAATAGACCTTATGCAGTCTTTTGAGAATGTAACTTCTTCTGTCAAAACAAATGTCATGTGTGGTTATGAGTAATGAGTAAATAAAAGTTATTTGAAAGCCTATGTTGGAAAAACTAGGCATATTTTAAATCTTAATCCTATATATCACAAATTGATTTGTAGTAACTGAATAATACATGCACAAGAGATGCATTTTTATTATTAGGAAACAATAGGGTGCAAGTAAGAATAGAAAATGTAATTTTTTTTTTTTTTTGTTTGTTGAGTATACAAATACCTAATTCATTTGAAGTTCAGATTTTGAGTAAATGTCCACTGTTGTAAATATATAAATTTGATGGTTTCCTTCACTTTCTCCATTATGCAGAAACATGCAGTCAGCACAATGAATTAATCACACTGTAATCTTATAGGCACATGGGTGACTGGTGAGTGAAAGTGAAACATGAGAACTCAACTGAGTGGTAATACAGTATTTAATAATGAAGGAGAGGTTAGAGGAAGCTTCCTGGATTAAATAGGTTTAGATTACGAGACTATAGGGGAAGCGACAGGAAATAACATTTGAACTCAAACTAATTGGACCTTATAATAAGAATAGGCTCAAGCGTTCACAAAAACAGTTTTTGATACTTGCCTGACATTGCAAATCATGATTATAGCACTCCCGTGTGGTTACTATGGGAATCCAAAAACCTGCTTAACATTTATGTTAAACAAAAATATAAAAAATATAAAAAGTAAATAAATAAATCAAAAATATAAAATCGTTAATTGTTGTTAAAAATGTAATAAAAAGAAAATTCTACCAAAATAGAGCAGTAGCCTAGATCTGTGTTTACATTCACAAATGATCAATTACAGTTTTTAGGCTGTATAGCTGTAACCCGTTAAAAATAGTGATGTTTTTGATATTTGAAGTCCTTATTTAGCATTAGGCCTATTCAAATCAAAATATAATTCAATACATTAGCCTACATGTATAGGCCTATTCCTACAAAACAGTGGCCATATTATGCTAAATCTGCACTATCCCTTTAAGAATTTCTTAAATTTGCGTCTGCAGCCTCTGTGTTTTAGCCTACAGCTCTTTTCACTATACCAACACAATCATTTGGACCAATTTAGTCCTTTTCCGTCTGGCTTCCTGCTTTAAACTGCTCTGAGACAGGAGCTGCCATGGAAACAGCCCACTGCAGCCTCTCACTGTGGAAATGATAGCAACAGGGATTGTATGGTTTGGCAGACGTTACTATCAAACTGTGTCAAATACTTTATTCATTACAGGATTAAGAGGACAAGTAGACAATATAGACAATTAACAGTGTTGTTTTACGTCAATGCTTTGTGTAATTCGTGGATTTTAGCCTTCAAATTCTTGCACATGCACACACTCCATCGAATTGGAATTTAACTGGACTATAATTTAGCAATAATTTAACCAAGATACCAGAATAGGATAAAATTTAGTCTACAGTCTCAAATCTCAACTCAAGTGTACATGAGACCCAAATCTCTAGGTCTATAGGTCCATACTGTATGCACAATAACTATCAAACAAAGTCGAACAAGAGCTCCATAAAAAAAAAAGCTCACCCACACCCCACATTCACATTAGGCAAGGTGGGGTGTCTTGCCTAAGCACAAAGAGTCACTGCTATGTTGAAAAAAATTCAAACTACAGTAATGCAAAAATAGCAGGTAGATCTATAGGTCCAAAGTGCACCATTAAATTAAAACTATGTTTAGAACCAGAATGGGCATTGAAAAGGACTAAATCAGATCCAAAACACAGACTAAACATGGACTTGGACAAGCTATACCAGGTAAAAATAAATTTAGGATTACAAAACCATAACAAAGTAAACTTAGTAGGCCTTCATTAAATCAGTGTCCAAAAAGTTGACATTAACTATGGAAAAAGTTTCCAAATGGCTAACTGACTCATGTCTCACACTAAATATCAAGAAAACCGCCACCATGTACTTTGTAAATAACAATAAGAAATCATCTTTCCCAAACATTACAGTGAATGGAGAAAAAATACAAAATGTAAAAGAGTATCGCTACCTGGGCGTCATCTTAGACCCACATCTCACCTTCAAAAAACATATAAAACAAATGTGCCATAGCAGAAAATACAATATCAAAACATTCAAATGCATAAGAAACTCATTAACACTAGAGGCAGCCCAAACCTATTTGAACAGCATGATCATGTTCCGGTTTTACTACTGTATAACCTGCTGGTCCCAGGCCAATAAAACCACACTGAGGCCTTTGGAATCACTCCACAAACAATCACTCAAAATTTTAGACAAGAAGCCACGACAACACCATCATTGCACAATCCTCCAAAAATACAAACTTTTAAACTTCAACAATATTCAGAAATTTGCCTCAATTAGGATGACCCACAAAATACTAAATAACTCTGCACCAGCTCCTCTTAAGAACTTTATCAAGTACAGATCCACAGTAACAACACGATCCACACGAGCTTCCACCAGCGGCCAATGCAGTATACCAAAACTCAAAACAACATTTGCACAATCTTCTTTTTCCTATAGAGCTATTAAAGACTGGAATGATACGCCAACTAATCTGAAAAATCTAACGGACTATTTCACCTTTTCCACAGAACTGAAAAAGTGGCTGTGGAATAATCAAAACTGTCAGCACACACCACATTAATAGAACTATGAGATGGAATATAAGAATTATGTATTTATGTGTTATTGTGAATGATGTGTGTGATTGTGTGTTTGGGTTAATGTTAGTGGGTGTATATTATGTTTTACTGTGTTACTGTGTAATGAGATGTGTGACAAAACGTTAAATGTGTGATGCTGTGTGTGTGTGTGTGTGAGAGAGAGAGTAAATCTTTGATTGCTTTTACTGATATAGACTGTTGTTATTTTATCCATGTAACCAGGGACTGCAGATGGAAATTAGCTTTCTAGCAATACTCTGGTGCAGAACATCTCTGTCTTTGTACATAATGTCTCAATGTATATTGTCCCTTCAAATAAAGACTAAACATGTGATATGACTGAAATGTGTTCATGATTCTTTTCTTCTTTGCCTCCAAATGAGTAATGACCTTGTGGTGAGAAATGCCAAAAAGCTTTCAGCCAATCAGAGGCAAGTTCATATTACACTTGATGAAAGGTTGTTTTTTTTTAAAAAACCTTTCAACCCGTGCTGCACTGATAGCAGAGTTGGACCGAATTTCAAATGCTGTGAACAACTCAAAAGATTGTATAGTGCGAAGAGGAAGTCCTGGCTTATGTAGCATTATGTACAAATGCTTTCAACACGTGGCAATGATGGAGATAAGGAGCAGGGGATGAGGCCTGGTCACATGACAAGGGCCACTTTGTGCACATAAACCACTCAGTTTTGTGCACCTGCTGAGACATTGCTTTGAACCACTGGACGCCAATACAGACCATTACGTTCACGTTGCAAAAAGCATTAATTTGCACTGCAGGCTGCTAATCATTTCCATTGATGTACCATAAGGATTGAAGTTTGACCATGATGTCAACTATGCCAAGAGAGCAAAATATCTCATTTGAAAAAGAGACATTATAATTGCAATAAAAGTAACACCAACAAACTTTTTATACCAAACGAGGCCAAAACCCAGTGGAAAATGGAACAAAAGTGAGAGACAAGTGAAAAATAGGACTAAACAATGAGGTCTTAAATATGAATCGCTGGTAAAGCTAGCAATGGTATTTCTCCCTCCAATCCTAAAAGAAATGTGAAAACATCTCATCTCACCATCTCATAATCAGATATCTATTTTCATAATACTCTACTATAATTTTCTACAAAAAATACCAGCCCTACTATATATATATATATATATATATATATATATATATATATATATATATACATACATACACACACGCACACACGCACATATATATGTTAAACAGTTAAATGGGCATTGGAAATGGATAAATCAGATATATATACTTTCCTCCAGTTCATTAATGACCACAAGATGGCGACATACACTTGCAGCAGAGGTGATAATACGCTGTTTTCTGATCTATATTATAATGTTGTTTCCGCATATGTTTTGTTTCATTCACACATGTTTAACACAAACATATTTAGGCTGAGTTCTTTTCTCAAATAGAAAACACTTCTTGTGATGTAATGTGGTAATACAGAGTGCTCCACTGTGTTTTTACACTCCATACACCTTCATTAGAATCATTAGTTCTGCTCTGAAATTGCTGATGTCTACTCAAATGAAAAGGTAAAAGGTAGCTGAAAACTACTATCATCACAAGGTGTTTTAAGCTTTGGAGATGTAGACAGACTAATAATAAAGGGTAGCACAAACATATGTGGTTTAAACAAAACACAGTTCCAGGTTTTTGAGTAGGTAACAGCATTTAAACATGGCTTAAAATTTTATGTAATAATTTTATTATTTTATTTCCTTCTTTTAATTTATAAATATCATGTGTTAGTATTTAATTAACTCTACGTGCTACACAGATTAATGTAGGATTTATGTTAATGTCTGAAAAGCTAATCTCAATTTGCTTTGCTTTCAAGCTTTACATACATAATTTATTTACTGAAATAATAAGTGCACCCAAGAAGCAGCTGTTCAAGACATGGATGCACAAACTAGACCTGCTCTTCTTTACAGTCAAAACAAAGACCTTTATTAGGGCTCTCCGTGAGACCATCGGAAAAGTACTATGTGAATGAAAACTGGTCTGTCTATTGTGACCTGTTTACTTCTGTGTTTCAAGTTTGAAGGTTTAAAAGCCATTCTGGTTGGAAAGATATTTGTACATCTTTGAATACACTTTTCATTAATTCACTTATTCTGCTTCTGCTAATTCCAGCTTCATAATGGCTTATTGAAAGTGTCACAATGAGCTATTGTTTGACAAATTGATAGATAGATTGATTTTAATACAGCATATTTTCTTTCAGGCATTGATGGTATATAGCAAACTGGATCTGTATCTTTTCTGCAAGCAGATAGCAGCATTACTATTGTGAGAACATGTTTATTGTGACTGGTAAGACAGTCCAGTTTAGAAAAGACTGCAAAACTGGGAAAGCATGAAGTTATTTCATGCCCAAAAAGGATCAGACGCAATTCATATTTATTCACAGCCATCTGCATGGAGACTTGTCTCAATATGTAGGCCTACAGTTATTTGTAGTCTGGTGTTTAGTGTTCCTGCTGCAGTGCCAATGCACACTTAGGTTACAAAATTTAGCATACAGTTAACATAATCATGTCCTGCCCATACAGTTAAGTCGCATATAATTATTATTTAATAGTAACGTATTTTATTATGAAAGTTAACAAAACAGGAAGTTCAATTAGCATTTCCTGTTTTCAATTAGACTCTCCACAAACAACTGGCATCAAAACTAAACTGTGCAACTTTGATGAGATTAATTAATCGAAACAATGTCAAACAATGGCGAAGTTAATTTAACCGGTGTCAAACAAAGGAAAAGCGTGTGGCTCGTGAAGGTTTGTAAATGAACAACTTAATTCTCTACTTCCTCCACCTGGTAACGGTAGCTCAGTTAATTATCGTTTCTCATGTCGCTCTCTTAACATAAACCGTAGATTTGCTAGCGTGGGCTTTGACGTTTTTGACATTAATTTTAAAAATACATTTTATAATTTATACATTTTATTCTGTTTTAATTGATACATTTTTCAATGCTTTTTTACAGGTGCCAAAGTACTTGTCGCAACAGTGGGAAAAAGCTTCAGAAAAAGGAGAGGTTGGAAAAATGACCATTGGAAAGTAATAATTCTTTTAATAATCACATAAAAATCTTGGACAACTGAGATTTTGAGTTGGGTTAGATTAAAATCCAGTTTTCTTTTTCTTTTTTCTAACCTGCCAGGAAGCAAGGGAAATCCGAGGTAAGATTATATTAGATCACTACTCGCACATTATAAATTTATGAAGCATTATAAAAATTGATGGGGCACATATTTTCCTTGAATAATGTATTTAGGTTCACTCCAGGTACTACAATTTCTTCTCATAAGCTGAAGATGATAATGTATGTAGTGATTTCAAAATTTTTATTAAATTAAAACCATTGTTATGAATGCTACCGGGTTATTATCACATCAACACTCACCCTTTGCCTGATAAGGAAGAAGCAGTACAAAATGAATCAATAAATTCAATAATGCTGAAGTTTTTTTTGCTCTGGCTCGGAAATATCAATATGTGTTCACCATTTTGCCCAATGTAAACTCCGTCATTGATCTTTGCTGTCTGTTTCATAGGTTAGCTTCAAACTGAACGCAGACTTAACTGGCCTGGATGCTCTGGGAGAGAAGGATGCCTCACTTCATGTACCCAGAGATCACCCATTCACCATGCAAACCGTGGGCGGACAGACTCTGGCCGTCTTCAGCCACAGTGACAAAGGTACATGACTAGCTACTTGTTAAATGTGGAGTTATGTAAAAGGAGCACTCTGGGGAGGCTGCAGTGCACTGACAGTACAGCCCAGTGTAGTGCTCAGTTGAACCACAGGGCAGCTTTTAATAGCATGTGTAGGCTGTCAGTTGTCTAGGGTCATCTATAGGAAGGCCAAGGCATATAGGTTTGTGCATAGACAAATAGTGCAGACTGCAATGGATTTTCCCCCCTACTGAACTAAATTCAATCTTTACTAAGGAAATGCAGGGCAGACAATTGCCATTTATATTTAAAAAATATATATATATATGTCTAAATTTGGATTCAACCCAAACAGGAGCACTGAGAGAACTGTAGACTGCTAAACAAACACAATAATTACATCTATATATGTATAGATAGATAGAAATCTAGATATATAGCTATATATTAGTATAAAATCTCCCTTTTTCATATTTGATCCTTTAATTTAATACTTGGCACCAAAATCTGCTTGGTGCGTCCCTATATGAGCTTGCAGTTTGTCATTTAAACTAGACGCTATTTCACTCCATGTATTGCTTCGAGTTGCCAGGATAAGTTGGCAGTCAATGAAATAACTGTCTTTTGAACACAACCAACTGTCCCCACGAGAGACTTCATACTGACCGCTTTTCAGCACAGAAATGAGTGAACACAAATCCAGTCCATTGAATAATCATGTCATCCAGCATTCACGCAGTATTTTTTCTTTCCACTACTATAAGAAAAAATATGTGTTATGATTAAATTGATTGCTGTAAAATTCATGAGTATTGAGCAGTTCATGAGATTCTGATTTACGGAGGCCGCTGGCTGCCAAGCGTAATGTGTCATTGCACGTACAGAGCCAAGGGGATTTGCATCAGATCCAGGGCGTACAGTAAAAATAACTTGGACGTGCCGTGGACAAGAAGTAAGAGAGAGAATTGTGGTATATGCTACATGCTTCTGTCATACTGAAATAAATAACCACTGTAAATGGGAAGTCAAAGATATTGTGAAATGAGGGCTTACAAGATAATTCATGATGGTTACCTTAACCCTTCAGCTCTATGGGTTTAAAGGTGATTTTCAAAAATAATCGTTTCTAAAAAAAAATTATATTTTTTGAGTGGTCCAAAGTACTCAAAGCGGCACTTATAAACAGCAAACTGAAATCCAGAAATAGGTAGATGGCATCACACAAATAATTCAGAGAAGACGGCAGCGTAGGCAGGTTTTGGGTGATGCTAATGAGACCAGTTAAAGTTCAAACACAAAAATGACTGACTTAATTAGAATACGACCAGAGAGGTTATGTATTCCTGGCATGTGTGTTTGTTGTCTTTCAGTCTGCTTTTAAATTATGTCTGGATGTTTTATTTTTCCAGTAGTGAGCAAAGGTGGATCTAGGTGATATTAATTTTATCTTATTAAAGCGTTCTGTCAGGGATTCTATTTGATGTTTTGGTTGCTCTCACTTTTAGAACTGGTTATGGCTATATTTTATGGAAACATATGTTTCAGTAATACTTGTGAAACATCATCAAAGTAAGATACATTATAAAGTTTTCTGTTTTTGAAATCATTGTCATTTGTCTTCTGTTGGTTCTCAGGCAGCACAGTATAATTTCTATGATGATGATAATTAGTAGCGTTCCTTTTACCAACTAAGCCCCTAACGACAAGAAATCATTTGACCTAATCATGAACACTCATAATCTCTCCTGAAGTGTGAGGTTAAAGGAGACATATTATGCAGACATACTGACCTCTAACCAGAACATGATCTGTGAGTGTTGTGACATTTACGGTGACATATCGCAAAGGGGCAGGCAAAAATCAGTGCTTCAGTGGGCAGTTTGACTTGTCTCTTTTATCGAGTTGTTTTAGATCAGTATTACGATTTCAAATTAGGGCTTTTCCTGTTACAATATTGTAATGCCCCAAGATCATGGGCAATGAACCAGCCAACTTGACTTGACTTAATGTGCTTTAATAATAAGCAGCTAACAATAACCAGAGCCACTGTCACAGCTGCATCTGAACACAACGTATATCACACACACACACACACACACACACACACACACACACACACACACACACACACACACATCTGTTTCACATGTCCACAATATTAAATAATAATCAGATATAGATTAACACTATATAGTACACAAAATCATGATATGTTTTCTAGGACTGTGTAACTTGAGCCTGGACGGTGCACAAACTATTTACCTTTACTCTAAAGGTAAATAGTAAATAGGAGGGATGGGGTCAGGTGCTATGAGGATTGGGCAGCAAGCTGCCCCCGTGACCCAGCTGGATTAAGCGGGAGGAGATAGATGGATGGATGGATGGATGATTTATTGTTGGGTCTTTCACTTTTACAGCCACAGTAGCTGCTTGCAGGTGTTTCATTGGGACTGTCTAAACCAAAAATGGGTTATAATTCTCTGTGGAAAATGTTGTGGAAACACATTGTAGAAATATCCTTCCACTAAACAGCTAAATGAACAATGGTTGAGTAGAACTCTGATTACTAGAATAATCAGATAACCCAATAATCTGAGAATAATCTGATATGACGGGTGTATATTTACATGCACTAAGGAAATCTGATCACCATAAACACCTGGTGACATGTGCCAGTTAATCAGTGGATTTTTAGTTTGTTGCATTTGAATAACAAAGTCAATTTTAAAATAATGTAAATATGTAACATTTTCATTTTTGTTTTTTCCACATTAGTTTGCACAGTGTCCCTTGTCAAAAGCTGCACATGTGTGAATGATGAGGAATAAATCATATTACTCCCATCAGATCTAACTGTTAACATGCCCTTTCAATAATCTGATAACTCCAGAAATCAGATAATGCTCATATTTTGGTGTGCATGTAAACATAGCCACCGACTCACAAAATACACACACATTTGTATAACAGTCTTCATCTATTCTGTTTTTTACTTAGCCTGAGAATTCATTAGTGAAAAAGGTCCACCAGTCCAATAGTCTTTTATATTCACTCCAGCACTGGCACTCCCTAATGAAACAACTGCTTTGTTTTTCTCAGCTACTGCCCATGAGTGCTCTTACAAGACATTGCCATAGAAATAGAAATTTGAGCAACACAATATTCAAAAATGTCCCCAGTGTTTTCAGTGGTGTGGAGTGGTATGGTGCCATTTCAGCATAATACATTATTATTGTGAAGTAGATTTGCTCCAAGTAACGATGCAATCGCATTATTCTCTCTGCAATGAACGGTGACCCTTAACCAAATGAAACTGTTTACCGTGTGACCTTATATCTGTAATCCCCCAGTTGCCCAGGTATATTCTAGTGGTCCATGAGCATAAGTCTTTGTGGTCCTATACTTGTCTGTATGCTGTACTTCAATACCTGGTCAAATGAGTGTCTGATTTTCAATACTTTTGACAACCCTATACTAGATGTAACTGAATATAATTTGGATAGTTCCTCATTAGGCATCTGAACAGGAGGACATGTGCAGACAGTGTTAAGTCTGATGATTTGATTGTCTTTGTGGCAGAGGGTGTTCTGTGACAAGAGAAACGTTGTACCCACTTTTTCTGCACACGACTTCACTCCAGGTCCATTTCATGCAGTTACGGTCAAATAACTTGATACTTACTGTGTTAACTTTATATTATTGTAGAAACTCATAAACCAATGATAATTTTAACATGCTCAGAACTGTAGTTGGCATTTACATAGTATCCAAGTATCGTGTGCAGTGTTCTATATGTATTTACCACTAGTGGTCCAGCAGTTGTTTTTCCACCGTTTTTTTGTTAAATAAATAATAATAAAAATCACTATTATTAACTTTAGTTGCTGCTAGTGATGAGCCAGGACCAGAGATTTTATTTTGACCCAATACCAAGTAATACTAGAATACTTAGTGTTATTTTTTTAATCTTATTCAGGAATCAGAGAAGTCCAGTTTTGATATAAATGCTTTCACCTATTACAACTTGGATCATAAATAGCCTACTGATATGTGTTTAAATGAGAGTGGTTTGTTTTAAATGCCTTCCACACATTTCTCCCTCTGCTGTAGAAAATCTCTCTCTTCATCAAGAGCAGCCACAAGGTTTATGCTATCGCCGCCCTCGTGCACTTTACATGCACCCACTCTTCAATGTGCATTAATACCTCCCACAGGCCATAATGGATTATTTGCTTTTGAAAAGGGTTTTGTTAACAACCAAAAAAGCACATGGACAGGATTTATTATTTTTTATTTTATACTGAAATTACTTTGTTCTTGTGGGTATTGGTTTTCATATTATCAAATGTGAAAATGTTACTTGCTCAGATGGAGATGAAGAGCTATTTTCCAGCATCTACTACATTGTATTATCCATTGTTGAACCTGATCAGTGACAAGGACCATATCAATCCAACCACAACATAATCAAATCAATCAAATCTAATAACAGAAGAAACCGCTGTGACCTATGGTTGAAAAACTAACTGAACTATTGAGTTGTATAACACATTTTTCCGTTTATAATAAAATACAGCTAAAAAAGACTACTCAAAGAATAAATAAGAAATAAGTATTTTACTCCTAAATATCAGATTTTAGAGTTATGATTGTTGTTCAGATTCCATAGCAAGAGGAGGTTAAGGAAAAAAAAACAAAAACAAATATGTTTCACCACTCATTCAAAGTACCTTCTTCAATTCTGACCCAGATTCGATTGACAGTTTTTATCAGAGCTCCACCCTAAAACCTTTGTCCTGTGTAGGCAAGGCAAGTTTATTTGTATAGCACAATTTCCTGTCACAGACATTGCTCAGAGGCAACTTTGGCTTCTTGCCATTGGATTCAGTGTCCAAAAAGGTCTGTAAGACACCAGCATTCAGGATTGCAGGAAAGGTCTTGCATCTATGACATGATGAGATCCCATTCGTGGCAGCAGTAGCTCTCCACCTCTGTCAGCATTATTTCACACTTAAAACAAGTGCACCACCATTTGTTGGTCATCTGGTCTCTCACGGCTCTAACTGTGGCTCCAGCTTCAACTTGTACCACTTGTCTGTCCCTCTTCTCTCTCTCTCTGTCAGTTCTAACTCCATCTGGCAAATTTCGGCATCAGTATATTCGGGTTCTTAAAGATCTCCCCTTGGCTCTGTGTTAAAGGCCATGTCTTCATTGTCGTATTTGTAGTCAGACATGTTGTCGTTAACGTTCCGAGCAGTAAACACAGGGAAACAGACACGGCTGTCACCTGGCGGCAGAGCGCAATGATATGAACTGGAGAGAAAATAGCGGCAGTGATTTTGAGGTCTGACTTTTTCATGGACAACAGTTTTGTGATGCAAAAGTGTCACTCTTTAGAACACATATTGTTTTGAGAAGAAAAATGCTTTATTTTCATGACCCCAGCTAACTTGCTGGACTACTTGAGTCAGCGCCAAAACTGTACTCAGTGTTGATGCACGACACTGCTGACGGGGATGCCAGAGAGATTCATGTAAAAAAAAAAAAGAACTATCCCTTTAATCTAGTTGCTATGAATAACTTATTTTTTGTTTATTTGATAAGGTTACATACAGCAAGCACAGGTCACCATGTAATATGACACTACATTTTGTATCACTGTTTATTGCCAAGGCTAATTTTCAGCACCAGTCCATAAGAGCTTTCAACATAAGATTGATTTTAAATGACAAATTATTGTTGGGACAAGTATTTTAAGAAGAAACCATGAAGAAACAATGTTGAAATCTTAACTTTATCCTTCAGAAAGCTAGTCACATACTTGAGCAATGCAATGTTAGATTGATAGAAAGATTTCCTTGTTGTGTTGTCATAGTTTCAAACAATCTTTTCAAACTAATTTTATATTTCTGTGCCATAGTTTTAGAAAACTGGAAAACACTGCAACAATCGTAATTTGTCTGTCCTTATCTGAATGACACCACAGGCCAAAAGAATAAACAAAGCTACACTCTTTGTTATCCCTTATTCGCTTGTATAGCTGCAGTCCTGAAAGTGTGTGCACAGTATTTTAGCAGCTTCACCTTTTTAGCTTATGTCAATTTGTTTCTAGATGCTTACATATTTGTAACATATTCCCATTGTTTAAGTGGTTGTTTTTTAGTGTTTTGTTATGCCTCATACATCTTTTCCAGTAGGACTGAGCAATTTTGGCAAAATATTGTATTGTGCTTTGTCTGACAAACTTTGCAATTATGATTAGATTTGAGTTTTAATATTTGGATTCTGTTCAAATTTCACATTTTAAATGCTTCCAGACTGAAATATGCACTGCTAAACTAATGCAATAATCCCCTGTATTTCAGAAAACATTTGTAGAGGTCTAAAGTCTAGGGTTAGCAGGTGTCATAATAAGAGGATATTTTGTAGATTGCAAAGAACATAAATAATGAATAAACGGTTTAAAGATTAATCGCAATCTAAATGAAATGACAATTTTACAAAGGCTGGTATTAAGTTCTTTGCATCAGAATTGTATTGAAACTGCTAACCCTGTAGTTTAGTCCTATAGAAATGTTTTCTAAAATACATGGGATTTGTTTATTGGGTTTTATTTCAGTACCATACCAAGTATCATAATTTTCTCTACAAACAAAATATAAATCACAGTGCTTGTCAGAAAAATCACAATTGGTTATTTCTCCCCAATCGTTCAGCCCCATTTTGCAGTCCCATGTTCCAGATGTTTTTCGACCATAAATGGAAAAAGTGGCACTGTTAGCAGTCTCTTATCCACACTTATAGCTGCTGCCCTGACAGTGTGAACACAGTGGAAGAACACAGCAGCATATTGTCCTTTGAGATGAGCTGTAGAGTCTGTATTTACCTTGGTTTGACTTCACCCCCACTCGCCCACAGAAAGGTGCACAGGATCACACTGGGCTCCCACTCGCTCCTCCACTCTTGTGTAAACAGCTCAGGTCCGACCCCTCTGTACCAAACATGCCAGCACGTTTGAGCTGCTCTGAGAGATAATTTTTATCTTCTGGCAAACTACACTTCCAAGTTGTTAATCATATTTATACGGAGGAGGAAGGACTTTGTAATAAGTTATGTAAAAAAGTGCACACATGAGGTTATTGTTTGTATTTTTTTATCAAATGACTTCACCAAGTAGGTCTGGAAATGCATTTACGTTTAACTGGGATCAATACTCATTCATGACTAATCCCCATTGATATGCTTGGATGTTTTTAACTGAGAGCTTCACAGCCAATCCTGTCAATAAAAGCATGTGGTTTGGAGCAGAGTTCAAACTTTGAAGGAAGAACTGTGACATTTGTGCTTAATGGTACTGATTACAAGTCTTTTGATTATGTTCACCAAATCAATAATGAAAGCTGCATTTATTTTATTATTAAGAAAAAATAAATCAGAAATCATTATGTAAAAAAATGAAAATGTCTTTTTATTTTCCTTTCTTTTTTTGTCCATATCGCCCAGTCCTACCAAGACACACAAGGCATGACATGCTGCCCAACTCTGGATCATACCCTGATGATTGTCTACTTAATTAATTTTTAAATTCACTTAAAAATGATCCAATGATTTTTACATAATAGCAATACTCTTGTGCCAAAACCTGACTTAAAATTTACAAAAATATTAAATGTTTCATTTTCATTTCTGCTACATAAAATTGGTAACTCTTAAACAATTTAAAGAAAAAAGATGTAATCCTCATTGATGCACATTGAAAAGGACCTTTAATTTCATGCTAAAGACATTACACTCTGCATCGGTGTTCTCCTGTTAGAAAATCACTTTTTACACTTTAGTCTGTCCTCATGCCATCACCTCGCTGTGTCTAATGCCTCTCTTAACGAGCTAAGAGTGATGTTGCTAACGGTTACGGGCTGATTGAGATGTATGCGGTCTGATGTAGTTTTTGTGCTTCTAGCTTAACGTTCCTCTATTATTTTCTCATTCGTGGTTCTGGTTTCTTCCGGCAAGAACCAGGTATTGATTAAGAGGTTGCTAGGAAACAAGCTTAGGCGCCGCTGAAGCTGTCGAGGAGAACAGAGCCAGATGCACCGAACTGTTACTGTAGACTTTTTCATTAAACTTGACAAATTTGAATATCTGTAATATTCCAGTTATTTAATTATTTGTTAGTGTTAAGTCAGTGTCAAAAGTTTGTAAACGTTGTAACAAATTACTATATGTTTTATTCTGAAAGTAATACATCACCATGCCAAGTTACAAGTCAGATCTGTTGGGCAATAACCCCACTCAGCGTAAAGATGCACAATATGGATGCAGAACTTAACTAGCCTAAAACATGAAAGTTCAAATTAGCCACTGTTAAGCAGGTATATTGCCAGTTACACAGTTCACAAGATTAGCAAATTATTACAGATTTTCTCTTTTATATCGTGATAAAAACACCAGGGCCACATTGTCCTGCCCTAATGAGAACAGAGTATCACATTATTGCATTCAGTCGTCTGGGAAACACAGTGGACACTATGACTGATTGGTGACTCTCCTCTTCCTGCTGAGCTGAGCGAGTGCCTGGTCCTGCTGTTCTTCTGTTGATTTCTGCCCCAGTGACAGGCAGCAGGTAATGAGTGTGGTAGATATCGACTCTGCTCAGACTGAGTGCGGACTGTATGGACTCAATCTTGTACAGCGCGGACATCTGCCTCTCGGCGAAATTCCAATTTGTAAAACTCGGGTTCATGATGTAGTTCACATTCCACAAACTGCTACAAATTTTTTACGTTTATAGTTCTGAAAAATATGTTCTGACTTTTGAACTTTAAAGGAATGCCTCTGTAAACTGGGAATGCACTTACAGTAAATGCACACGAATCCTGAACCAATAGTTTGGTTCAAGGTAGTGCTCGACAATATGACAATATTTGTCTTACTAAAAATAAGTGAAAATAGCTTTTAAATCTCAAATTTGATCAGTTGCCCAGCCCTGATGAATTCGCACTATTTTTGTGAGTTCACAGTCTCTTGAGATTCTTTCTTGTTCAGCTCCAGCTGAATAATTTGTACATGATAGGGTGCGGAAACTGACCAATCACAGGGCAGCACTGGACAAACCAAAACAAATATGACGACTATTTAGTTTTTGAAAAATGTGTAGACGAAACTGATTTCTTTGAACTAGCCTATCATTAGTTCTGATCGCTTTCAGCGAGAGTTATCCCAGATGGGATACACACATCAATCTGACGAAAACCTGGTTAAGCCCTAGGTGAATGGTTGCGTCATTTTGAAATGATAAATAATTCTAAAATGATTGATTTCAATGTTCTGTCTTAAATATTTAACATGTTTAACACAATGTTCATCTGTTGAAATATTGATTATGATATTGGTTACATTTGGATGTTTTTTCCATGGTTTATACGTTTCATATTTTAAGCATAAATTTGCACTTTCCCTTTGGAAGGACTATTGGATCAATAAGTAAACATTGCTTATCAATACTGTGATACTGATTTAGTCTATACCTCATTTACATTCAACACAGAGCAGGATTAGCATGTATTTCAAGTTTACATGCCTGTCACATCACAGGTGCAGCTGCTGGTAGTAGGCATGGTATATCATGGTTAAAATAATTGCAATTAACAATTATATCATGATAATTATTAAAGTAATTAGCATATAATAAGTAATAAGTTCCATATTTAAACAACTCTTGTAAAATTATAGTTTGAGTGAAAACAATGATCTAGAGGAAAACATCAAGGATAAGTATACTTTTTTCAGCACATTTGGGTGATAAAATGGTGATTATCTCAGTTGTTGTTTATATAAAATGTCCCAGAAACGATTATTGCCTACCCTTTTTATCACGATAAACAATATTATTGTTTATTGTCCCATCCCTAGCTGGTAGTCTCGTCCTCTGATGCGACGGTTGGAGGATCCAGTCCCACTCCCACAGATGAATACTGCTGTTGTGTCCTGGGTTTAGGCAAGACATTAACCTACCTTGCCCCCGTCATCTGTTTACATTGGTAGCATGCGTGTGCGTGAGTTGCTTTGAATGCCTTAAAGATAGAAAAGCCCCATATAAAAATATGACCATTTGCCATACATATGCTGCCCTATTTTGTGCATTTGACTACAGGAGTACAGGTTCACGTGTTAACTCAGAAGTACTTGTTTAATTTGCCTATGTAATCTATAAACGGCTCCAGACAGCATCGGTGATCAGAAAAAAATTGTTGATGTGGATTCTTTTTGCACACCTGCTCCTCCCCTCTCCTGCCATTGCTTCAAGGTTAGTGTAACAGCCTGTATTGATTTTAATAACTTCAGTACACAAGTTTGCTATGTTGTATGCTAGGAATATACATTTCTGATGTGGACAGAATCATTCTTTCTTTGCAGAGGAAATGATCTGCTTTTCTACTGGATTGTGATTTGATTCCTCCTCTAAAATGAACCATCCTTTACCATTGTTAATAAAGTCAGTGGTTTCTTCTTATTGCAGTAACTATATTATACATTTTGCTGGTGAGATTGTACAGACAATGGACTATTGAAGGATTTTTGTTCATTTTAGAAGCGAGCCGCCTAAAAAGAGGACCATCTCTGACTGGACCCTCTCAAACCACTTCAGACAGCTCTACAGCATGACTGTAGATCTTCATTCACAGGATACATCGCCCACAGTCTGAATCGGCTCTTGTTTAGTTTGTGTGTGAAACAGGCAGGTGTGAATAATACTAATGCACAAAAATATAAAATGTGTTAAAAAAAAAGTTAAGAACATTTCAGCTGTAGAATGCATCCAGAGCCCTCCTTTTATGAAGAGCGTAGGATGGATCATTTTGACATATAGATAAGATGCATACTTCACTAACTAAATTAAAAGAAGTTAACTGAAAACTGGGCACGTTCAATATGTTTGGTATTCGGTTTTGGTGGGGAAACCTAAACTGTGCCCTTTTCTGTATACTTCTGTATTAATTGATTCTGTGTTTGCAAGGATATTAGTTCATTGATGTCCATCTTCATTCATTGCTTTCAGTTCTTCTCCACAGTATTACAGTCATATTTGTCTCATTGCACACAGATCCTTTTCTAAAAGCTGATGCCATAGAGCAGGCTGTGTGAATCTTATTAAGTCTAGTCTGGCTGTGGTGAAACTCAAACCTCTGGGGGCCTGTCACTGTCAAAACTGTTCAACTGTCATCTCTCCTCTCCCCCATTCTCTCCCCCTCTTCTCTTCCCCTCCTCTCCCTTCCCTTCTCCTCGTCTTCTCCTCTCTCATCCTCTCTCTCCTCTCTTCTCCTCTCTCCATCCCTCTCCATCTCTCTCCATCTCTCTCCATCTTTCTGTGGTTCTGTGCTGTCAGCCGCCTCATCTGAAATAAGCCCCAGAAGGGAGTCTGATATGCTAATGTGATCTTTAGTTGTGTTTTCTGTATCATTAACCTACCAAGACCCAAGCCAGTACAAACTTAGTCTTGCATTTTTAAATATAAGTTTTGAGCAAATGAGTAAACAAAAGCATGTGAATTCTTTTAATTACCCACATGACACTGTTATCTATTCTTTGTTAACATTTGATCTTGCTCCAGTGTATGCATCACATGGCTATTCTACTGCTGGTTATTTTTACAAACAATAAAGAAACACATTAAATCATAGAAGCATAAATTGTGGATTAACATAGGATATGCATTTAAGCAAGAGCAACATCTTCTAAGGGATTAGGAGCTCACTGATCTAAAACTCAAGACTTAAAGGTGCAATATTTAGCTTTACTGGAGGAGGGTCCACCACCTACTAGAAGAGGCAGAGCAAAGAATTTTGTAAGTCTTAAATTTTGACTCCTGCTGAAGCAAAAATTTTTGCTCTTTGTCCTTTGAACCTGTTTCTGTCTTAAAGTGTTTGCATGTTTGAAATAGGCTGGAATATTCAGGAATTTATATCTTGCGACTTTTTTAGTATTGACACTTACTCAAACGAGACCTTACTGATCCACAAGGGAAATTATTTGGACACAGTAGTTCACAGATCGATAGAATATAAAAACAAAGAGGAAAAATATAACTGTTAATAATATATTTTTTTTAAAAATAGCAAAAATGGCAAAAGACTGGTGTCATACAGCATAATTGTATAACTGTACAAGTAAAAATAAAATATTGAAATATAGTCATACAATATATCTGGGCTATATATAAGAGGGGGTAAATAGAATCAGTGTAAAGATGAAATGGTGAGTGACATGACACAGGGTTATTATGTTACTTAGGCTACATAGTTTTCAATACTAGTTTTAGTATTTATTAGTGTCTGATTTTCAATACTGATTTGCAATACTTTTGACAACCCTATAACTGATGTAAGCTTTGTATAATACACTAAATATCAGATGAGCCTTACACATCATACAGTACATACATATTTTAAGACCAGGCGCAATAACAGGATCAATATCAAGTTGTAGTTGTTGGATGGGATTTTCCAGTGTTGCAATTGATTTTTATTGGTTCAGCATTTCTCAGCATATTGAGTTTTGGCCTTGTTGGTTCTGTGTACAGCTGCAATGAAGAACATCCAGTTTCCCCATAGATACACATTCTCTCTAGTCAGTTTGCTGTTTGTGGACTGTTGCTGGATTTTAACAAGGTCACGCGAAGAAGAGCGACGTTGCTTGCAGTTAGATCCATGTGTGGGTGGGTGTGTGTGGGGCAGGCAGAAAAACTCTTGAGTTTAGTTTGCCTTGTAGTCACGTGTGGTAGATGCACAGGCAGTGGTGTTTGTTTTTGCCCTGGGTGGATAGGATTGTGAGCGTGAGCCAGCAATTGTTTTGCTGCACAAATGTCATCAGTGTTTCATAAAATAAAGGGCCTTGCTATACAGAAGTGGCTGATTTTGACAGGAATTAATATCTGATTTTCTTTGCATTATCTCACTAACTATATTCAGATAATATATTGGGCTAACCACAAAAAGGGCAGAAATATCACAGTTTAGTAACCCTAGTTTGGAGGAGACATACATTGTTGTATATACACACCTGATCTCTCCAGTCCATTTTTTTATCTAACACACAGTGTGTTTGACTTTGATGCGTTGTGTCTGACCTGAGACAATAGAATTACAAACATTTATTCACACTGACCCAGAAATGAATCCTCCCACGATGCGATTAGATTGATGCACAATCTGGAGACTAGATATTGGTTTTTAATTAAAACTCTTTGTCTAAAAGTGTGTGTCATCGGCAGGTTGAACACTCCATATGTTTACTCTGCTTTTGGAAAGGTTTGTGTAAAAATAATTTTGTTTTGTGTGGGAGAGATTTAGTCATCGCCAACATAACTTTCCTCTGTTAAAAGTTGCTCACCCACTATTGTCTGGATCAACAAAGAATTTATCAGAATTTAGCCATTTTCTAAGATGCTACTTGTAATATAAAATAAGGAATGACAATTAAATGTTTAAAATGACATTCTATCACCTGAATAAAGAGCCAATTTTCTTATCATTGAAATATGATCCCAGGACGTCCGAGGGCTGTGGTGTAGAGCAGACTGTGGCCTCATGTTGTGTTAAAACGTGTTGATTATCACATTCAGCAGGACTGTGAAGAGGCTGCTCGGGAACTTTACTGTATGCAACAACATGACATGGAATATAGCTATCCATAGGTTTCAGAATGATGAAAGTGATAGTGATGCACAATTAAAAACAAAATATGCATATATCTTTTGGATGTCCTCAATGTTGAGAATATATTTTTTGTGTCTTGCACTATAATTTTAGTTATTTTTTTACCCATATAAAGTTCAAACAGCAAAAATACAACAATTAGGCACAACAGAAAATGATTGATTCAGTCACTACTGAATTGTAATCCTTTTGTAATCATTTTACTTCATTTTGTAAAAGATAAAAGTCTGAGCTCAGCCCCAGCAGCAGAAGAGACAAACAAGCACACCCACATGAAACAGAGTCTGCCCAGCAACAGGTGAAAGACTCCAGTGATGTTTCTTCAATTGTTAGTATTCATCTGCCAACACTGGAGGTTCAAGCAAACAAATCTATTGTCTTTGTATCTCATTAAAACTATGCCATGGAAAGTGATGAAATCTGACCTATAACTTAACTGATAAACAATGTATTTGAATCTTTAAACTAGGTTTGGGTGATTGAGGTGGTGATATGATTTTCTTTGTAAAAGGTATAGGTATCCGCTCATCTCTGGTGCAAGGCTACTACAGTGAACATAAAAAGAGAGACAGCGTTTTGATCAGTGGCTCTTTGTCAGGTCACAACGAAGATCCACTGATCGGAGTATTGTCATTTATTAAAGGCAGTTTGGGAGTAAGTGTGCAGGCTTTGTCTCACTTTTTTGGATTTTCTTTGTACTCTTTGTATTTTCTCTGTTGCCATTATGAGGTAAATACAAGATGACATTTCAAGAATTGGATGGGAAAACACTCTTGAGCAGACGACTATATAGAAATAGCTAATCACAATGACCATATCACAAAAATAACAGATCTTTACAGGTCACCAACCCTACATTAAGTTGCAACTAAAAAGTAGAGCTACTTTACCCACCAAAATAAAAATTATTCTGTGCCCTTGTTGTTTTAAATGACAAAGATTCAAACTACAATACAATATTTTGTTATCATTTTGGTTCCTATCCATGAGCAAACCAACCCAAATTTCTATTAAAATTTGCAGTTTTGTTCCTCATCTCTTCTTGATGACATTGATTATAGTCACCTCGCCTGATTATGGTCTGATTGTTCAAGTGGGGGATTTGATGAAACAAATCTAACAACTTTTGGCTGCTAATGGTAGGGTTGGAGTTGTTGAAGTTTAAACACACTATTCTTGGTGATTGAAGGTTGTCAAGGATGTGCCACTTATAGACCCAACAGCTGTGATAGTCTTATTTTTAAGTCCAGCAGAACAAAAATTTGATTATATCTCTTGTTTTCAAACTAAAAAAACTGGTGCTTTAACAAGTGTCTTAACTCTAAAATGAGAAACCTGTTGCCCACCTCACCTGACTGTTCCTCTACCTCTGCTGCGAGGGCATGTGGAAATAATAGCATTAGCAGGGGATTTATGTGGCCTTTTTCACACAAGCAACTGGTCATTGAGCTTGCGAAGGCACTAAATTGTGATAGCACTGCTTTAGACTGACATTCGTGGCCTCGACAAAGCACCCAATCTAATTAAATAGTAAATTTATTCCCCCTGATTTATGCCAACAGAGGAGGCACTTTGAGGGGTCTGGTCACAGATTTTGGACAAAGCTGTCAACACAAAGCTATAGTGACATATTGATGGTAGGTATTGTGCTGATAGAGGGAAAGAGAGAAAAGGTTGCCGTTGTGATTTCCAGGTGTTTTTGAATCCCTAATGTCACAGTGCCCCCTGCGTCTGCTGTCGTTGGAGGGAGCGTTTTGATGAGGACTTGGACTGGGTAATAATCAACATGGCAGTTATCATTAAAAATGCATGAAAGTCAGGTGCAATTAAAGAACCGATGATGTAGTTTAGACCAGAGCAGAACTGGAGGGTTGGACGATGGGTCAAAATATGCTCATATAGGCTCACTTAATATAGACATACGTTGCAATTGGGTAAAAGATTATTTTGAGATAATAGTTTCACATTTGTTTATTTGGCAGTATGTACTGATTACTAAAAGGCAAGGTGACAAAACTACCAGGATCTCAAGAATATATGTAATTGTAATTTATTAATGGGTTTGTTTTTGGGTATTGAATGGATGGTGATTAATGCTAATAGAGTAACAGACAGAGCCCCCTCAATTTAGCCATTTTTTTACATAGCCGATTATTTTAAGCAAATTCATTTAATTTAGAGGCCAGCCATAGTAATAATGCATCATTGTCATAGATTTGTTTTGTTATTATTAGTTTATTTATTTTTGCTAGGTTCAGTGCCATGTGGAACATCTGAGGAAAAGCAACTTCAGCTTTTTTGGATAATGTAAAAAGGTTCTGTGATCGCTTTGATCATGACCACTTACCACTGTCTTGTATTCCATGTCTACAGCAGGTAGAAACTTTGTATAACCCACTGGTAATGTAAAAGCTAATACTGAATAGAAGTATATTGAAAAAATGAAATGGTTTGCTAATAAAAAGGTATTAGGATGAGTTTGCAACTGCATTTGTCTCTTGCTCCTTCAGTTTCCTCCTTTTAAAAAGTTGTATTGATTCTGTTTGTGCAGAGCTCAAAAGGACAGCTGTGATTCAGTGACAGCAGTAATTACTCCTTGTTCACCCTTTTTATTTGGTGCGTCACACTCGTTTGTTGAAAGGCCTGCTTCAAACTGACAAACAATAGATTTGAATGAACACATTTGCTGCTCCTCCATACTGTGCTTTTGGCATCTATGTCACAGCAGTGTGTCTTTCTTATGAGGCCAGCCCAGTGCTCAGTGTTACTCATCTTAAATAGGGGTTATTACACTTCTATGGGGTATTAACTACTAACACATAACATATTTAGATCACCATTACCTTTTATTGTTTTGAAACTACTGTATTCGCAGAAAAAACACCAACATATTAACATGTTTAAGAAAGTTTGCTTTAATTTTTGATGCTCCCAGTAACTTCTCATTTTACTCGCTACATGAAGTTACCCCCTTTAGAGCATGATCGCATTAAAATCGCCATGCTTTTCGCTAAAGAAACTACTACATATTGCATCAGGTTTGTGACGTTGTAGTGAATTGTTTTGTATCATGCTTTTGTATTTATGGAAAACTGGCATGTGGGAGCATGGATAGGCATGTGAGCTGAGCTTTGGATGTGAGGAGGGTTTGGGAGAGATTGCAAGATTAGTCAGACATGCGTGAATGGCATAACATTTTTTAACGTAACCATTTAAAATAAATTATCTCTATATGCCCCGTGCCAGACCCACACTCGTTACCAATTATGTTATAATATATAAAACCATTTCAGGCATGGTTTTGAATGTTACAACATTACAATGTTATAACAAGGCAGAAAGCTCCAAAAAGTTTATATTGCATTATACCCACTCTTTAAAATTAAAATCAGTTGCTCAAGAAATTGTGTTCAATATTCTTCAAGACTACTACAGCATGATAATCCCCCTTTTGAGTCATATTTGTATTGATATGGGCGATCCATGTGTGTTTCTGATTGGCTAATCCGTCTGTCAGTCACGGCCATCTGAACTCTGGAAGATTCACCAGACACATATTCACCATATTTGAAAAGTGTGTATTCTGGATTCCAGGCAACCTAACCATTGCATAGCTTTAAATGATTAATGGCTCTATTATTTGCAGATGAAAATGTATTCATCAAATTCATCCTCTTAAAGCTTTATGGTTAACATACCCTAAATAAAGCCATATACTTGTGCAAATAATCATTCAATATTGACCCTCGAAGTCCACTTCTCATTTACTGAATGGTATGTTGATATACTGGTGACTGGGCTTACCGTTTTATTATAAGCTTAACTTGGCTCAGTGAATGTGTGCTCTTATATTTACATCTTTATTGAAACTGTTACTAGTACTGAGCGGTAAAGGTCCTATATTAAGTGACCTTTTGAGCTTTCTGATCCGTACATCTTTACCAGACTTGTTCATTTTACTGGTCAAATTACTGCCACTACAAAGCTAATACATTTTTGTGCTAGCAGCAAAAACAGGCATTCTGACTGTGAGTGGGGTTGCCTTTCCACAGATCTGACATGTAACTGGGCCTGGTTTTGGCTTCCATGAAGATAGAAAGGTTTAATGCCATACTGAGAAACTTTCCAAACAAAGAAATATTTCCACAGAGAATAATATGATGGGCCCTTCATCATAAAAGTTACACAATGCAGTTTATAGCTTAATTAGATTAGATCATATCTTTTAGTAGTGTGAAACAATGGGCTAAACCAGGAATGACCAAAACCTTAATAAAAACAGGTCTTGAGCATTGGGAACTAAACTATGACTAAATCTACAACCGGTTTCTGCACACTAAGGACACTTAATTGTATAATGCATTATATTTTCCCAGTCTTTTCGTGATCACGCTCTCATTGTTGTTCCATGATGCTGTGAGGTTTTCCTGGTATCAGTTGTGTGTGGGCGTGTGAGTCACAGACCCTGGTTTGACGACAGTGGCCGCTGGAGCAGATGGTTAGAGAGTCCTCGGGGGAGGCAGTCCTACAATGAAAAGAGGAAATGTTGCTCATTCAGAGGTACTATTGTTAATTTCCCCAAAATCTCACACCAAAGGCAACACAAAAGGACAAGGACAAATCTGATACAAGTTTGAAATGCCTGGATTTATATAGACATTGGTACACTAGATATATCACATTGTAGGAGTTACATTATGTCATGCTTAAATTAGTGCTAGGTCCTATGACGCAAAATGAATTCTTGCGAGCTTTAAGCCATGTGATGATGCTATTAACTCAACAACATACCTGGAGTTGTGTTTTATTTCATTCACACATTTTTGAGTAACTCTTTAATATTAGTCTACCTACATCTCTAAAGCTCTGTTCCAGCTTGTGATGTCATGAAGCAGCAGTTTATATTATTGCATGGCATCACAAGGTAGAACAGTGTTTTCAGTTTGAGAGAAGAACTCAGCCTAAATATGCAGTGTTTTGTGTGTTAAACATGTGGGAATATAACAAAACTCCAGGTATGTTTTAGACAAGGAAACGGAGATCAGAAAATGGCTGTTTAAAGTAAAGACCGGAGTATCACTTTTGACAATGTGCCCAATATCTTGTATTTATAAATAATAAATATAAATGATAAATAAAATATGGTGCAAATTGAAACCAAGAAATGTTCTTTAGATATATAGCTTCACCCACTCCCTCTGTGGCTGGTTTATTGTTTTTACCAGGGAATATAAATACATATTCATTTCACTAATAGTGGAGGGCGGCTTATCTCTGGTTCACACTCAAATGACTATGTACACAGCTTAGTCTTAATGGGAAACCAAACCACTATAGCACTCGTTCATATAACGGGCATCCCGAAGGAGGATGTACAACCTGTACCTAATGAATTATTTTAACATTTGCAGACACATTTAATAATCAGAGATTGTTCTACATTAATCATGACACTGTCTCTGCACTGTGGTGAGATAAAATGAGGTCCTCCATTAGGAAAGCAGGCAACTGTCCTACTTTAAAATACCACATGGCCTGGACTGAGCAGAGACGTCCCCAAAGATTTGAGCAGGTGAAGAAATGACAACGCTGTGCCTCAGCCAGTCTTGCTGTGTCATTACATGATGTGGGCATTTTTATTCAACACCTTCAATCTAGTGTCTCTGATTGTTGCTGATCCCTGTTCAAAGTAGCAATAACTTTCAATATCAAAAGCCAAAAAAATAGGGCTGCATGATTGGAAAATAATTGTTAGGGGAAAAAAATACATTATGGTTTTGTTGATGCTGATATTCAATACCGATGTTTCTTGCACAGCCTCATTCTCTGTGTGCCTTTTTTGGGCAGACTAATGGGTCAAAATGGGAATAGAACACTGTTACATGGCTGTATGTTTGCATAAACATGCAATAAATTCTTTTGTATCACAGATAAATACATTTTATTATTTTCACAAGTTAAAAGTTAGTTTGTGATCTTTATTTCAACTTAACATAAATTTATTGGCCTTGCTATGGATTTTGAAAGGTAAATATCGGCAACCATTGGTTATCGGACACAGCAGCAAGCCAAATATCAGATACCGGAAATGGCCCACAAAAAAAAATCGACCCAGTATTGCTAAGTATTAGATGTGTATGCATGTCCAGGAGCATTAACATTTGTGAGAAGGCTAAAATATGAAATGCTAAACTAATATAAGAACCCCATAAATACATTTACAGAGGCCTAAACTACAGATACAAGATTCTTCTATAAAAAGACAGGATATGTTGTTCTTTGCAGACCACTTTCTATTAAATAAATATTTGCAATCTTTGTGATTTGATTATTGTGTCAGTTCAAATTGTGAATTTCATTTGATTGCAATATATTGTGCAACCCTCATTTGAAATACAAAGGCATAAATGCCTTGAACAGTCTACCCCAGTGCTGAATATTAGACGGATTATTGTGTGAATGACAACAGTCTTTAATCACTCTCGGGTGACATCAGATGATTAAACATTGGTGTTGGATGTTAATACTTCACCACAAATGTGTATTTATAGAGTAGCGTGTCTGCTTTGTTACATCAGTCAGATTGAATACATTGCCACACTCTCTCAAAAAGCTCTATTATATTATATTAGATAACCATTTGGTTTTCTGCCGTATTAAACACATCCGTTATTCATATATTTTGATAAATGTGTAATATGTTCCTTTTTTAACCTTGGCATCAAACACATGAGTGCTTTGTTTCACTGCTGCTTTATCAAAGACCTCGAATTTGCAGATTTTCATTGCTGGCAGTTTTGCCAAAGAGGAACATCGCACCCTTTGTCATTACACACATTAGTTGTGAGAATCCATGTGGCACATTTTATGCTTGTGACTGTTTTTGTCTCATATGACAAACAGCATTTTAACACATGCACAATGTGTAAAAAAAAAAAATATGAGAAGGTTCTGGAAAATGTAAGAGCGTGAACCCAATGAGATTAGCTTTGTTTGAGAAGATGAGAAGATGACACATTATATAACCCCTTCTAACACTATTGTATTCTAAGTATTCTAAGATTAAACATATTCAGAAGGCATTAGGCTACGACTGTCAGTAATCACAGTTTTGGTATGTATTAAGAAATGTTAAGTTTCTCACCAGCTTGTTAGTGTCACTTTTATTTGTAAAATATTCACAAGTGAAATGAATAGGCATCAAGTCTCACAGCACTTACAAACACAGTGTAGTGCACATGCATCATGCTAGATTCAAAGCCCTTACAATAGTACAGTTCTCACTCAGCACTGAAGCTCTTTGTGCCACAATGTTGTTAATGAATTGATGTAGTTTTCAGTCCAAACTGGAAAAATACAATCTTGATACATGATATTATTATTTAGTCTCCAAAAAAGGCTAATATACCACAAGCTATTGAACCCACTGATCACGCCATAGCATCATGATGCAGAGCCACGCACACACACGGAGTAGGAGCTGACTGGCACCACATTTAGAGGCTTTCGCAGCAGAAGCAGTGCATGTGCAGAGGTCCACTGTTTGTAAATGAAACCTTTGACATCCACATGGAAAGTACTGATCTACTTTTAGTGTCGTCCAGATCGATGCACTTAAGACAAACATAAATCATTTGTATAGTTACGACATAACAAAGCTGTTTCCAAGACTGCTGCCAGATAACTGCACAGTGGCATCACTCAAAGTTACGAAACCTGCATTTGAAAGCCAACTATATTAGAAACACTTTTTAGGACACATTTATTAAACTCCGCACGTTTTCCTGCTTTCACAACTTAGCACATTTTGTACAATTACTTCAAGCCAATACCAACATCAATATCTTTTTCCACTCTTCAAATTAGGTTTATCATTTTGTTACTTGACAAAATGCAAGGCCTCCGCTGCCACCACAGAGCCTTTACTGCTGTCTAAGCTAGTAATGAGCTTATAGCCAGACCGTAATGCTAGCATCACTGTCTCTAGTTTCAGACAGTCAAGAGTACACAGGAAAGTGCTGTCCTCCTTTAGTACTAGTCTGGACCCTGGTTCAGACTTGATGAAATGTTTAAACTGGATCACATTAGACGACACCACAAACTCTTCGGGAAACCCGTCCAAGCGACTTTTGGAGATCTGCACAAGACGAGCTTTGACCTTATCGATGAAGGTATGGTCACTGCAGTACACTTTGAGGCCTTGGGATCGGTCGTGGCTGTCTGTTACTTCTAAAAACGCTGGCTCTTTGTTGGCAGCCCTCTGACTCTCCCATTCACACACCAGGTCGACCAGTTCGCTCAATCGGTAAAAGTCTGCCTCTTTCCTCAGAAGCCCCGCCTCCCTGAAATCATCGGGCAGCTGCAGCTCTCCAGTTCGGAGATAGTTAAGAACGTGCCGAAAGACCGGACCGTCCCTGTCAATGAAGGGGTTTCCCATGGAGTCGGTATGCTGCACTGGCTTCTTCCCATTGGCCAGTTCTTCCAGGAAGGAGCCCAGGTGCTTGGCGAGGGTGCTCCGATGCGCAGTGTACAAAAAACCACCTACATTGAGTGTGATGGTGCCGGCTGAGGGCTTTTTGAAGCTCTTGCTGGGTTGGAGCAAGTCCGGGTTGATGTGCCTTAGTTCACTCTCCATTCTTCGAAGGTTCCATTCCATTCTCTGGTCTGCGTCCCCAGCCTCAGTCCAGCCTCTGAGCGGGCTGACGACAATGAGACCGAATTAACACTGAAGCTTTTTTGAGATCGGCGCTGCTCCTGCTGTGAGCTGTCAGCACTCTGGATTTGTGTGAGTGAGGAAGAGGAGGAGGAAGGGTGAGGCGCGGGCTGCCAGAGGAGCTACAGTGAACTGGGAGAGGGAAACAGGCTACTGCTCGCTGTCCCTCCGCTCTCTCCTCTCTCTCTTTTATTCCTCTCTCGCTTCCTCTCTCGCTGTAGAGTGAGTGGGCAGACAGCGTCACATTCAGGGAGGAGAAAGCACAAGCTAAAAAACACTAGTTTCAGATAGCGGCTTTTCTGTTTCTCCTTTTCTAATGAGCCTTGAGGAAAATGTGAATAGCCAGAAGGGATGCAGAGTGTACAACAATTTTTTTCTGTATGGTTTGACAGATTTCTGTCAGTTAACTTTTGGGCCATTTCCTCTGTCAAAACAATGTGATGCAGTCACATCCCCAAAATGTTGTTTCGACCATGTTCAGTACAGCTTTGGTCTCATTTTAAGAGCCAGTTAGGTTTTGTTTTCAACATTTTTGTTTCTTTAGTTGATTGGCTTCTCTTAATGGGCTTAAAGGTGACACAAATCCAAGGAATCATTCGAGGTTTGACTCTTAGCCCTTACTCCTTAACTAGAATATGGCTACTTTGAGCTCTTCTTCTAGTTATATATTTGTAATTGTAATTTTCCAATAATTAGTAACTGCTTGTGCACACCGTCCTGCCACCAGATGGAGGGGGGTTGTATCTCTGATTTTTGTGGTGTGAGCGAGTCTTGTGCTAGTATGAATATGCAGCGCCTTTTGCAGCCTTATCCATCTGTTTACCACACAGTTCATGTGTGTGAAACCAGTGTCTATTTCAAACAACCTTTTTACAGGGGGTTGCTGACGTGCCTTTATAGCTCATCCCTGATCATGACTGAGTAGTAGGCTGCTAACTGTGAATGAAAGCAAGGGGGGTATAAATAGGGCTTTTTTAGACCAAGGTAAAGGGTGGATGATATAATGATTTAAAATTAATTGTGATCATATAACCATGTGGTATGTCAATCAAGGGCATGTTCACACTTTATCCAGTGAACTCTGATGCTTTTCCGGCTAAGTATGCTTCAAATGTGGAAATAAGAACACCAAAACAGACCCACAACAAGGGGCGCTTTTGGTTCATTTCAAATCAGAGGTCTCAGGTCAGTACTCCTCATGACCCACAGCTCACCTAGAGAGCTCCTGAGCGCACAGATTTAACTACAGACTTGCATAATAAATAATGTAAAAGCACAAGCATAATGTAAAAGATGTAAATGTAAAAGATGTAAATGTGCACCAAAGAGCATGAGAGGTAAACCAAGTCTGCAGACATGCAGACTAAAAAGAAAATCTATTTGACATGTGGTGCTTTACCTATCAGTTAGCTACACTGTCATTATATCATATAATTTTATGGAATCGCCTCCTCAAACATGCCATATTAATCTTCATTAAATAAAGGCCTTTCAACTGACAATTGCAGCTTTGGGATTTGAGGAATAATATCTCTACTTTCTGAAGCTAGTGTGAAAAGATAATTTCTCTTTTGTTTATCTATGCAGACAGAAAAGACTTTGAACTTTATGCCAGTGTCTGTGTTATGTGGATAGTCCCTGGAATTAATACAAAAATGTGCACAACACTTCAATCTGACTGCGAATACCCCAGAATTTTCACCTGCCCTCCAACTCGATTATAAAAGGCTTATAGAATGTTGTGTTATGTGAATGTGCCCCGTCGGACAGCCGTGCTCTTGAGTGACAGGTGGATTTAAACCACAATAGGGTGTGAGCTAGTGTCATGATGCTATTCTGGAAAGGTACATTTTTGTCATATGAATGTGGTGTTTTTAGTATCAAATTACTAACTGGTTTTGATACTAGTTTTAGTATCAATTGGTGTCTGGTTATTGATACTATTAATACTTTCAACAATCATAGTGTAAACAAGAAGACGCAGATAACCCCACATTGGGCAAAATAAAGTTCCTAAGTACAAGAATTAATTTTTTTTTAAGAAAATCTGATATTTTTTCAATTGAAAGTTAAGATAAAATAATTGTACTTCTTACTGAATTATTAACTCCAGATTAGAAGGGGAACACTTGGAGAGGTTCAATAGAAGTAATGAGCAAATTGAGTGCCAAGTGTTTCTTCTCCAGGTGTGGTCTGCTTTTCTCATTATTTCACCAAAATGAAATCGGTGAAATTGATATTGGGGACACCCAGAAGAAGTGTTGATTAGGCAGTGGGTATTTGGCTTGTACTTTATCATTCTGCCCAATTAAAAGTCTCCCCCTTGTCCTCTCTGCTTTAATTCATTCAATTAACCACCCTTTGCTGCTTTATTCTATTTTTTAAGCATTTTTTTTTATTACACACTAGTACTTGCTGTTTTGAAAGTAGTAATTTTCTTATTTGAAATTATAATGTTCAAGACAAGCCTTGTTAACTAAAATGCATTATTTACTCAAAAGGAAACAGCGCTGCAATACAGTTTCATGTTATTAATAAAATTTTGGCCATGTTACAATGTTGTTTGCAGCCTTGACAAAAACATTGAGTTTCATTTTACTTAATTGCACGTTTCAGTAATGCTCCATATTTGGTCAGTGTTCCTCCTCTGAGCTGTAAACCCTGTAATTTAAGATCTTGAATTACAGTTACAGCAAACTTTTTTGGTTAAAAAGATTCCATGGCACATAGACCACTAAAATATTTCCAAATTAAAAAGATTCCATGGCACATAGACCACTAAAATATTTCCAAATTACACCATTTAGAAATAAAAGTGCAAATATTTTCCTTGCCCTGTGCCTAGTGCTTTCTGCTTGGCAATCATCATATTGCTTTCTGGACTGGTTCAGATCGCTCAGGACTCTCCAAAATGATAAATTATTCAAATCTTTTTAATAACACTTTTATATAGTGTGAGGTGATAAATGATTAGATTAAACGCACATATGAACTAACTTTAACTGAAATTTGCCTTTCACTGAGGCACACCTTGCAATACCTGAAGGCAAACTGGTCTTCACTGACACACTGTTTGAAAAACCATCCTGGAATACATATTAAACAGTATCAACTACTTTCAAGTCCCTGTGTCCTGTTGTGGCCCCTATCCAATACTCCTGTATACTTTTGCATTGCACACTTTGATGGACAGTTGTTACTCAGAGTTGGTTTGTCGATGCCCCAGCAGCAGAGTAATCTCCATCCAAACAATTTATAACCTCCATAAGATGTTTTTTACACCTGTGCTGCGATGCCAGTCATCTGCATAATTTAACAGCTTGGAGTGGCAGAATACCTGGGTCGTGACAGCATCTGTGTCTGCTCTGTATCACATATGGTCGGCACAAGTCCCACAAATGTACGCATCTTATCGCCAGTCCCTGTATATTCCATATTTATGAATTATGCTGCAACACTACATATTAAAACTCATTAGGTGTTTGGTTTGTATCGAATAGCTCTCATAAGTGTGTTTCTAAAATTATATCTTTTTGTAAATTAAAGGTTAACCATCTTGTAACTTTATGGGGTGTAGAGTCTGTCACATACTTGTCTCCATGGAGATGTCATTGCTTTGCCTCAAGTCGTCCAAAGTATGGCATTAAACATATCTATCTCCATGATGATACCTGGCTATGTTAAATGTCAGATCATCTGTTAAGCAAGTCACTTACAGCAGGAATGCATTTTTCATGGGATTTCTTTAGCAATGCACACACTTGTAACCTGTTGAGCAAATGCTAGTTTAATGTAATAGTATGGAACATTTAAGGTAAAGCAATAACATTTCCTTGGAGACAAGCAGGTGGCAGACCAGATAAAATGTGTTTTGGCAGTCCTTGTCCATTTTACATAGCAGTTCTGTAGAGAATATTGATAATGATAAATGAAATGCTGGTAAGTGGATGTGCCTTTTCCATGGGATTTGGTTTGTGTTCCCAGATTGACAGTTTCTGCCTGGCTCTGCTGCTTTTATAATCATAAGTGATTAGCAGTATCATCAACAACACTCCATTGGAATTGCAAACGAGGCCAAGATGCAGTGGAGAGGATTGTGGGAGGTTGACCTGTTTTCTGCCTCTTGTTCATTAAAACTGGCTAATGGAGCACAGCCGCTACCTTCAAAGTCTGTGTAAATCTGTTTGTTCCAGCTGCTGTTGTCTTTTTATTAAACAGAACAGGATGCCCAAAATCACATTTCGCAACCACTGTGAGTAAGGAGTCCTTTTCTCCTCCAATGTAAATTATTCATGTGTCTTCTCTCAGTTACTGCTGTGAAGGTTACATTCTCTTAATACTGGCAGTGTATAATTGTAGAGCTGTCAGCCTGTGTCTTTATTCACTACTGATGCCTGTCTCCTCTTTAAAGATTTCACATATGTCTGCTCCCAGGAGATGAAGCAGCTTTTAGCATCTAGTGAAAAGCATAATCGAAGCCCTCCACGTCAACAGAAAAGTATTTTAGAAGATGCCTACACTTTTAGAAGCATCATTGATACAGCAGACAGATGCCCTAGCCCACTGGTTGGCAATATGATGAGCCCATGTTTACTGGCACTGTGTTGGGCAAGAAACTTAACCTGAACCTAAGTTATGGCCTCGAGGTGGATTAAAAAGTGCTATAAAAATACAATTTTAACATTTCCACAACTCCAGATTTTAGCAGCAGGCCTTGTGTCTCACACCCCAGCAGCTAAAAATGAGCCTGTGGTTAGCTTTATGCATGGGGCTAATTAAGCAAATGCTTCTCTCCAAAGGTTAACACAGGCTGAATAATGTGCCAATGTGAGCTTGACAAGTTTTAGTGGAGTGGAGAGTGGACTTCCATCTGTCTTAGACCAAGTCCTAAACCCTGACCCCTCTGTGCTGTTGGACCTTAGTTGATGATGGAGGCAGCAGTCCTCCCTTGTTCCTATTTTTGTGCATCTTCACTGACCTAAATTAATGAGGACTCCATTACTACAGAGTCAAACGTCAGCGATAGTTGTTCAGTTCAAGAGTCAAGAATATTATATTCTCCAAAAATATCCTGTTATAAATATTTGTGCTTGGTTTTGATTGATTGTGATAACAACCTTAAAACATGAAATAATAAATAAACAATATGTGAAGTAATACTAGACTGTCTACAGGGATGGGACTGACAAAAAAATTTAACTCACCTTTACCTTTATAATTTCTCTGTGTAAAATCCAATAGAAAAACTGCCGTACCTATACTTTATGTAACCATTCCTTCAGTTTAGTGTTACCTTGACACCTACGCTGTTACATCTTAAATAGTTTCTTGTGTCTGGCACCATAAAGCCTTGAGAGACATTCCACATCCATTTCTGGCTGCAGCCCAGTGTGTACCACACAAACACGAGGGTAGAGTCAATCTACTCATCCAACTCTTGGTTGAAAAGTAGCAAAAGCCAAACGGTTATAAAATGGTGCTTTTAAGAAAGCACAGAATTTAAAGGTTCACTATTTTCTGGTGGAGAGTCTGCCACCTCCATATGAAGATGCCATTGCTTTCCCTGCAGTGTTAAATAGTATGGTTTAAATTTTATCTATCTTCCTGGAGAAAAGCAGTTGACAACAAGCTTACACGTTGGACCTTTGAAGAGTTGTCTTTGCCCATAGTCAGATTGAATTTTGAATTGTATTTCTTTAGCAATAAGCACCCATATTGAAATAATTGCAAGATAATGCTTAATGCAATAGGTTGGAACATTTCAGGCAAAGTAAAAACAACTCCACGGAGACAAAAAATGTAGCCTCCACCAAAAAGGTTATACACCTTTAAATCCCACCTTATTCTTTCCAGTACTTATTCTTGGGACATTGGAGGTTACTTGTTGACTATGGATACTCCTGATCCATGCTGGACAGAGTGGCCTGGCAGCATTTACAGACATGGGAAAAAGACTTCCATCTTAATGAATGAAATTACATTTTACATTACATTTCCTTAATGAAGCAGCCTGTGGGCTTAGTGCAGTGCAGCTTTAATGGAAAATTATATTTGGAGATTCAATCAGCGACCCGTTCGCTCTGATTGCTTCCTTGTTGTGGTTGTGTACACCCCAGGCTCTGTTTGTGTGCAACTCTAAAGAAGAAATGACATAGTTTTCCAGGACATTCATTAAACCCATCGTTTAATCTTCTAAAGGAGTAAATGAATGGTGGTTTTTATAACTTTTGCATTAAAAATGCATAATGGGTCTGTCAATCATTCAGTGTACTAAACAAAAGCAGCTTATACATGAAAACATTTCTGAACTATTATACTGGCTATGAATTCCCAAGTGACATTGACAATAGAGTCAAACATTTGTATGGGCCAAGTTATGCCGCTTCCATTGATACTGGAGGTCACTGTAAAGCAATTTAGAAATGAAAAAAGATAAACTGATAAAGAAATAATTTAGTGAAAGTTAATAAAGATTTCAGGTTCTTTTAAAAGCAAAAGGAACTGATAATAATTGTTTATTAGTTACAAATGACCTTACAAATTGAAACCCTTGAAAATCCGAAACTGAAATGAACTGAAACTGAAATTATTTCTTGTAGTGTGCATTGTATGGGGTGGGTTGTATTTTTATGCTGAAATCTTTTTAATTTTATATATTAAAACATGATAAAATGCGTTAAGACATGACTATGTTGGTTGAAGTTCCAATATGTTATAAAAGTGCACAGAAATATAGAAAGAAAGGAAAGAAAGGTACTTTATTGTCCCCATAGGGAAATTTGTCCTCTGCATTTGACCCATCCTTTAATGCTGCTGTGGCATCTCCTCAGGAGCAGTAGGCAGCACGTAGCGCCTGGGGACCCATCTCTGTGATCTTCTTGCTAGGCTTGGCCAAGCATTGTTTACTTTTCTTTTTGATTTATTATAATCTCTTCTAGAAACCTTTTGCAATCATTTCATTACATACATGATATTCTATTTTTAGCTTAACAACAATTTTAAGTATCATCTTTTTTTGAGAACCAAAATTTTGCCTTTTCTACAATTATACAAACAGATTCTAACACCCTTATGTATGCCTTCTACATAAATAGTCCCTGCATTTTGGATGGAATTATAAGTGCTGATACCACCTCCTGTATTTTGCACACAAACTGTAATTTAACGTAAATCTATGATACACATTTACCACAGGTATTTTTCCACCAAACTGTAATGATTAGAAAAACATGAAAACCTGCGTATGCACTTGTCAGTGAATGATTTGAGTGCAAAGGTCCAGGGTCATGAGCATCGCTTGCAGCACAGTAACAGAGGACTTTGTGTTTGTAAAGTAAACGCTCTAAAACCTTGAAGGAAGACGACGTCGGTTGCTCGGGAAACGGCCGCGTCCACAGCTGTAAATGCACCACACACGTCAGCCATAGTGTTGTCATGACAATAATACTGTTTGAAGTACCATGCTGCTACTGAAATTACTGCAATAAAAATTAAAATGTTATGCCCCTGACACAATAACTGTAAACCATATTAATCCTAGCAATAATGTAAGCACAACTGCAATAGTAGTTAATAGTTAGTATCTAGAATGACTCAGAGATACTAATTATAATTATATTGGCTTCAGTACATTTTCACGCCGTTTTAAATCCCTCCATTTTATTATATTGTCGCAAGATACTAAATGGTTAAATGTTAGAATCTTTAAATTGTACAGTTACTTTACTATAGAAAAATTTTGCCACCTCCGTCTTTATTTAATTTTTTTCTATTTCACAAAGGTTTCGCATCCTGCTCAGAATGGAATGAAATAACCATTGTAGATTAAAATTAAAATTAGTATTTCAGTATTTATGAATGAAAGAGGGTGTGAGAAGTTCCTGAAGACTTGCAATATATGAATCCAGAACGATGAAAATTGATCACAGTTACCATAGTGAATAATAATTTAAAACTTAAAAAATAAATGTAAAACTTAAAAAATACATACAGGAAAAAGTCCTCAAAATGTAACAGGAAACTGAAACAAACTCTTGAACAGGCGAAGTACATACGTTTATATCATGTCCATTAAAATGTAGGTGTAGAGTGTTAAGCTTATTCCGTAGTATTGAGTTTGACATTTTAGCATTATGATTAGTGACAGCATTAGTGGTTGCTCAGAGAAAGAGCCGGGGGTCTTGTGGGCGGTGGGTTGTTGGTTGTGTTTAACATTAGAAGGTTATGGCTTTGAGGAGGGGGCTGGAGCAGAGGGATGCATTGAGTGTGTGAGGAGGCGGACCGATGACCTCCACGACCGCTCAGACTCTGCTCCACATTCATACATGATTCTGGTATGAACATGTCTTATCTGCAAGAGCTTATGTTTGTTTTTAAGTTTAATATTGGCTCCTGAGGCTACTGTCTATTCCTGAATGTCAGCTTCCTGTTATAGGCAACATTCTGATGACTTTTCACTGTTCAAAAGGATATTTTCTTTTAATGTTTTAATTGCTATGACACCAATCCTAATTTGTCATCATTCTGTAATTCATAGACGGGAAATGTGTTCATCATAATGAACATTTTTGCAGTAGCACAACAGACAAAAGTGAACTTTGTCACAATTACATTTGTCATATTCCATATATTTGGGACACTTCTTGTATGTTGAAATCAAACTGAAGTTTCCTCATCTAAATGAAAGACCACAATTTTCAACCTCTAAATGGGCGATTAATTTGGCTTGTTGGTTAGTTTCAACAAACGATTAAATAAATAAATCGCTTGAAAGGTGCACAAGTCCACCAACTTCTGTGGTGGAGAGTCCACCGATTGCTTGTTTCAAAGGGTGTTTGCTTTGTCTGAAATGTTTCTCAGTCTGGCATTAAACTTATTGTCTCTATGAAGACAAGCAGGTGGGGCCACCTGATCATGTTACAGCTCACATCTGTGAAGAGGTGACCACACCTGCTTGTTATTTTTGAGAAATAACATTATGTAACATTTTGCATAACAACATTCTGAGGAAAGCAATAAAATCTCCATGGAGACAAGCAGATGGCAAAACCCATCCAGAAAAATTGCACAGCTCACTTGAAGCGACAATCCCATTTCAGTGGAGAAAATATTTTCTGCTAAAATATGATATAAAGTAGGTTGATTTGTGTAAAATGTTCATGTGTACCAACAAGTCAACAATACATCATTTCTCTGGGTGGCTTTAAAACGGCTTTGATGTCTATGGACCTCTCCAAGATCGACAGCCTCATGCAAAATAATACAACCCAAATGACAATAGCAGCACCGATGGCACAATACTCAAAACATACCTCCAGCGTGTTTGGATTAAATAGATTTGTTTTAGCCTCTAAACACTAAATGCTAAGGCTGCATTTAAAAAGGTAAATAAGAGCATATTTGAGGACTGGCACATTTTCAGCCTCATCAGAAGCAGATGGCCCTGGGTTTAGCAGACCCACTCATCACTGTTTCATGTTTGTGTTGAACATTTGCTGAACCTGAAAACAACCAAACACAACTACTCTATGTGGACTGGAGGCTGACTGCCTTTGTGAGAGCTTCAAATGGAACATTGCCATTGCCGCTAATGTGTCCAGTAAAGGCTTAATCATATCCACTCAGCTGAAGCTTTCCTTTAAAACATCTAATATGGCAACCCACAATACAGTTACAGGCATAATGATGATTGTATAAAAGTTGCGCTATTCATCACCCACTTATCAATGCAAATTCATGAATGCAGTTAGAGACATCTGTGAGAACACTGTCTGGATAAGTGGCAGTCTGCTCTTGTTTTGATTTTATGAATTTAAGATTTGGCATAAGTTAGTCTGATGTGATGAACAGGCAGGCTGAGTGTGCTGCATGTTTATTTATAAAAGTGGAATTAGAGTTAATTAGCAGCCAATTGAATTTTAATCGGGATTTAGGCGGTGTTCTTGGAGAGGTCTACAGTCAGTTCGTTGTCAGTAAAATGTGGTGTGAATCTCAGACTATAGGAAGAGTCAGTTGTACCTATTTTGTACAGTGTTAAATTACTATTAATGGATCCAGTTATTCATGGACCTTATTATAGGTACAGTATGAAACTTTCTGGAGGTGGAATATAATGGAAATAGGAATATTTAGGGTAGTTATAGCTACATACTGTGGCTTTAATATTGTAAACAATTTTAGTTGTATTTTCTAAGATAAATTTAAATTGAAAGCTAACTTGTGATTGATAATTATGAGGAAAGAAGTTAACTTGTGGCTCACTTGCAGAGTTGAAGCACAATTTAAAAATGCTCTTGAAAGCCTTAAATGACCAAGATTTATTTCTATTAGAAAAGCAGTCATTTGGTCTATATGGCTGACGTTATCTATTTGCTTGTCCGTTTAATCGTTCATTCTTAATTTCTCTAAATTGTTTTTGTGAAGTCATGTGAGGCAACTAATCACACTAGTTTTGTCATTTACACCCAATGTGTGCTTTCAGATGCAGCAGATGGCCTTGTTACTCTTTAAGATAGTTTAGTTAATTTGACTGCTTGTTTCCTACTGTCTTAAAAAGCCATATCAAATTAGGACAACTCTGGTCTGGTAGAAGAATCCAGTGTATTTATTAGGGGTGGGACATTAATGCATTAATTAATATCAATTAATTACTAAAGCAAAATAATGCATTAAAAATATTAAATAAACACATTTTATCATTTGTATGCCAAACAACGTGGAACATTTGTTAGTGCACCATGTGGTACGCCAGTTATACTGACGCACAGAGTTCCAACTGCAACAATGGAGCATGAAAGCGCTCGGGTCTAGTGGACAATAAATTTCTGTTAAAAAAACTACAGGATGGAAGTAATGACAAAGGCATTGTTTATTGCAAATTGTGCAGAAAAGATTTTGCAAGACGTACACTATGTCTGCAGCAGAGCTATCACTTTAGCAGAGAAAATAGTTCCAGCAGCATGAAATATCTATTAAATAGTGAGGCAGATATGACTCCTGCTGCGATACGTGCTCCTCTGTGAGTTTATGGATGTAAAAACAGCGCAGAGGACTGAGGACAACTGAGACGAGGCTGCAAAACTTGTTGTTTTTGAGCTGAGTTTATTCACTTTATGAGTAACATCAGCACACACGGGGCTCGTGGATGTGCTTGTACATGAGCAGCCATGCTGTGCTTTGGTCCACCTCCTCCAACTGGAAACTCCAAAGTCCCAGCCATGCCTGGGTATGGTTTGATTGTGCTCACACTGGACAAACATACTGCGCTTTAGGGGGGATCTGTGCTTGGGCAAAGTTCTAAAGTCGTAGTGTGAGTGCACCCTAAAAAAGCTGGATTTAAACGTCCTGTCTGTGTGACAGGACGTTTGATGAAGTCGTCCACTAAAATTAATTTACATAAAATAAATGTTGCTTTTGGGGCAAATATTGTTATGTTATTGAGATTAATTAACTACAAATCCTGTATTTGTACTTGATTTTTTTTAATCAAGTCCCACTGCTAATATTTATGTGTAAAAACTATGATATACATATTTCATCATCATGTCACAGTCACACACCCTGTTGCCACCTGTCCAAGATACAGCCCCATATGCCATAAACTATATATATACATAATGAATTTGCAGCATTTTATCACCTATTGCTAACCACAGCTCTGCTGTTAGACTACACTACATGGCCTTCAGTTCCCATGTGCAGTGGTTGTCCTTGGTTAATTTTTGCTCCTTCTCTGCTCCACCTTTGATAGATAAAATCATGAGGATCTATTCAAATGTTCAAAGTTATGAAATTAATTATTAAGGTGAAAGTGTATACCTGTCTCTCGAGATTGTCAAAACATTGATACCCAGAGACTGATTCATACTGAAACCATGAAAATGCAATATTAATTTTGGATTTATTAATTTAACTGAACAAATGTAAATCTAGGATAAAGTTGGGCTCTTCTGAATCATTTTAGAATGGTGCTGTTCTCTTAGGTTAGGTTTTTGTTTATTTTGTCTCCTCATGGAGAAATTTGGCTCAAGGGAGGGATCAGTAGCATTGACATACAGACAGGACATAACAAAAAAAATAAAGAAAAATGTGTAAAACTGTTAACATACAGTCACATCTGTATTTAGTCATTTCCTTAGTATCAGAATCTTTTGATATATTGTAACAACACTACAACACTATATAAATTGTACTTGACCATGGAACATGTCATATTGCTTGTACCACTTAAGCCTTGAGCAGCTTTAAAAACTGACTTTGGAGGCTCAGCAGAGGCTAAAAATTCTTGTAATGGAAAAGATAAGAGAACAAAGTAATTGGCTGAAGTTGAGCATTCCACCCCAGTTTCAGAGCGCTGTTTTCCACTTTTACTTCGAAGTTGATGAGAATTGAAAAGACTTATTATTATTATTATTAGGCTATCGTATTCATATTTTAGCTACAGACAACACGCAGCAGTCTCATTTTCTAACAAAGTGCTGTTTTTAAAAGTAATAAACGCACAATAAATACACAATTTACTCTTTAAAAGTTGGCTACCCTGTAACATACAAACAAGCCACGTTTAAACTGCGTTATGTATATCGTTATTCAAAATTTTCTTTTATACTGTGATAAAAATTGTAGACTATACTAACCATTGGCTCTTCTTTAGCCTGGACCCTCTGCCCCGTGTGTCGGTTCTCACTGAAGGCTGTTCTCTGTGCAACTCCTCACACATGTTGGGAGTGTGGGGGAGTTTCAGCCATGTTGCCAGCCGCAGCTCTGGCACTCTCCAGCCAATAATTGCACATAATTGCCTCCATTTGTGCGAAAGGCAAAGATGAACATTACTGAGACGTGTGACAAGCACAGAGCTGCTCCAAGACTAAAGCTGCCTCTTGAGGGCAGCTGAGGGAACACCAGTGCCAAGTGTCGTGTGGCTGTTACTGTAGTGACAAGGACAATGCACCTGGAGTTGTTCAGCTTTAGTTACCCCTGAATGAATTAAACATCTGCTCTTTAATTAATTTCTGTATTTGTGTATCACCAATTTACTGAAAGTCAGAAAGTAAAATGACTTGGGACTGTATGGCAATATGGTGTCTTGAAAATACGTGATTAAAAATGGCTCAAATATGCACGAATCACCCCAAATACAACTTTCAGAGGGTGAAGGGTGAATGAGAAGGAGAAACAACTATAATAAAAAGCCAATTTTTGCATAATAGGGCTGCTGGCACAATTTGATCAGAGCCAGATTTAGATTCAGATTGTACATTTCATATACACCAAGTATCCCCAAGAATGTAGAAGGTAAATGAAGTCATCTGCTTGTTCTGAGTGTTCATATTTCACTATGATTAGTTAATTTCATCTGCCACTCACACAGAGCCTTAGGAATACTGACCAATGGGAGGTGAGTACTGAATGATACTTTGACTAAAATAGCACATGAATTAAGTCACCGTTTTTGTTTTTTATAGTCATATCACCCAACCCTGGTTAGTGTAGTGTCTTTCAAGAACTCTATTCTTGAGTTAAACTATAAATCAAAATGTTGATTTATAGTTTAACTCAAGAATAGAACTTTTAGATGCAAAATATGTGTCACATCCTTGTATTTGTCTGTGTAAGGACCATCAATAATCAGTTACACATTTCATCTTCTTCATCCAGTTTGAACGCCACTGTACTCAAGGTAAAGAACAAAACTGCAGGGCAAACTCACTGCTCTGTATAGATGTAGAGAAGTCTTAACTTAATGGTCTATTCTTCTCCTCCCTTCTCGGCACAATGCTCCCCCGCAATCAAACAGCAGACAAAAGGCAATCTCTGTGAGGGTTGAATGTAAAGCCGCATAAAGTGAATCATCCCCTCAGAGGCCTGCTTCATAATTGAGATCTGAAATATAATATTATGTTTGTCTTGTGTCCTACTTGGGCTGAGCTGTTTTAAAACCACCTGCTCACTGACCCAATACAAGCAGACATGGGTTGGTATAGACAAGATCTTATATATTTTTGGATTTTCATATCCAACATTAATCCTATTATAGTTTTGCAATCCACCATAAATGTGTGAAACATTGCCATAAATATATTGGTTAAAGGTCCTAAATTACACACAATTGGCTCCTGTAAATTCTACATCGTGTTAGAATGTTCATCAAAAGGGTTGTTTCATTCACAGATGTTTGAGTAACCCTTTATTATTAGTCTGTTTACATCTCCAAAGCTCAAAATGCTCTGTTCCACCTTGTGATGTCATGAGGCAGTAGTTAACACCTATCTTTAACTTTTTGTTCAGTAGAGATTGACTGAACCTACCAAAATAATTTTACTGAAGGTGTATGGAGTTTAAAAACACAGTGGAGCACTTCCTGTATTTCAACATGACATCACAAGGTGGAACCATGTGTTTTTTGTTTTCTCAGAACTCACTAAATATGCAGGATTTGTGTTTATGTGTGAAGAAAACAAAACTCATATCAGAAAATATCGTAATATGAACCCTTTAATCAGATTATATTTTTGCAATCCAAAAATATATAGGTTCAAGAATTGCTTAAAATAAATAGATTTTGCAACCACAAAAATGCAGAAATATCAACTTAAAGGGGCTGTTTTGTCAGTATATAAATATATTGTAAAAGCAGCTGTTAGGGTATGCTGTGTGCTGTCTACATCTGATTATAAAGCGTTTTTAGTGTTTGCAAACCAGGAAGTAAGGCTGGTACACTGTTAGCATGCTAGTTCTTGTTAGCACCATGACTGCAAAACTCTGCTCTGGATCTTGCTTTGACTGAGCAGTTTTCAAACCACCAACTCAGTGACCTGATGGCACTCAGCACACTTCCTCTGTTTGATCTTTCTAAGGTCTGTGTGTTGGACAAAGATGGGTGAAAAGTGGAGGAGCTTTTGGGCGTTTTGTGTGTCCACTGTGAAACGGCTGCCAAACACTGAACAATGCACTAAAGAGCGGCCAATACCACACCAACGCGCACCAACTGGACCCAGCCATTTTCTGAATAAACAAATTCCACATTTCAACTGAGGAAATGTGAAAACAATTACATTGACAGATAAAGCGAAAAAAAAAAAAATAAAGCTTAGCATAAGCTTTAAGAAAAGAAAAGTTAAGCACATTAAAGAAAACCTATTAAGCTTTCCGTATTTAGTACTAAATGATAACTTGCATGAATCCAATCCCATCCATCTTCTCCCGCTTAATCCAGCTGGGTCGTGGGGGCAGCTTGCTGCCCAATCCTCATAGCACCTGACCCCCCCTATGAACCCCTCTGCAGGTGGTGAGCCCACAGGAGGGTGGACAACATGGTCCTTGATGTTAGTTCATAGGGGTGCGGGCATGTTTTGAGTTGATGGGGGAAACTGGAGTGCAACATGCAAACTCCACACAGAAAGGCCCAGGCGACCTGGGGATCGAACCCGCAACCTTCTTGCTGTGAGGCCTGTTGCCAATAAATCCAATCCCATCCAAATGTATTTGTGTAGCATGTTTTATTTATAAATCATTATTTTATATTTTGTTCATTGTAAAACACAATATTGATCTAAAACAGCTTCATATTAGAAACAGGTTCATTCAGAAACTGTCTAGCCTCTTCATTATGGCATTTGTGACAAGCAGATTTTCATTTACGTCTTGTTGAAAAATGTCTAGGCTACGTGACATTGTTAAACCCCCACATATATGACCCGGAGATAGATTTTTTTTTTTTTTTAGTTACTGTGTGTAGTGTTGAGATGTTTTTTGAGTCCATCCGACAGCAGTGACATTGTATTTCCCAAAGGAGTATGTATTTTAGATGATGAGATGACGGACAGGCAGATGACCATGTATATGTATATATATGCAGTATGTTAAGTGAACATGGACAACAACTCTATCTACCACCCATTACAGTCACCCTAACAGTCATACAGACGAGGTGGGTGAAGTGTCTTGCCCAAGGATACAACAAAATTATACAATATTTCTTTCGCCACAATCACAGCATTACAATGTCGTTGAACTGTAGCACCAGTGTGCCTTATGTTGCAGTGTTTAAATGTGTCGTATTGTCTGACTTTAAGCTGTGATGAAGCCTCTGAGTCAGTGTGTGTGTGTTACAGATGAGATCAGCCTGGAGGGGATGGTCGTGCACCGTGCAGAGTGCAGACCAGTCGTCAATGACAACTACATGAAGCTCAAAAAGTGAGTGCACAGTTGTTTTAAACAGCATGCCGAGTACATCGGTTTATATGAGAAATTAATGGTTTGTTTTCAGGCTATTCTGTATTGCAAAAAAATATGTAGATAATCAATGTCATTTAATCTACAAATAAATGACAAATCCATTCATTTAAAATAGTTTCTTCCTCCAAAGTCTGAACTCTGCTCTAAACCACATTGCTTTTACTGATAGACAACTGGCTATAGACCAAATTGCTGAAAAGCCCTAAACTGATCATTAACAATTTGACTGACTGTATCTTAATTAAAATTAAAATTAAATTCTGGTTATTTTCTCACGCCTAGATTTGACAAATATATACTGAATACTGAATGTACTTGGTAGAATGTAAACCTCAAGGTGAAGTAATTCATTTGATTTACTCTGATTTTACACCATTAATGTGTAAACACCACTTACAGATGCATTCCTATAGGTTTGTTTAAGGTAAACATGTAGAAGGTCCCAAGAAACAAAATATTTGATAATACTAGATACTAGGTAATAAGAATAAAATTGACCTTAATGTAAACAATAGCTTCAGACATTATACAATCCAATCTACTCAGCATGACTTCACCTTCAGTGGTACTAAAGGAACACTGTCTGTCACTCTGTATTAGACAAAAGCATTCAAATCAGTGACCGCATAAATCAACATAAATAATTATAAAGAATATTGTCTGCTACAGCCAAATGGAAATTAATATGTTAAGTCAGCTCCCACATTACTCCCATGCAGCACTTGTGCAATACAAAAAACTGCTCCGTATGCTTGTTCAGTATGTGTTCTGGGTGAAAGTTTGTCTCCAAGTAAGTAGGTGGAATTTGGGATTAAGCATAATATACAGGGAGGCACCGATACCACTTTTTTTGAAAATCGATATGAGTAAAAGTATAATCATTTCTGTACTTGCTGATACTGAGTACCGATACAGATACTGTAAAGGGATAGTTTGGATTTTTTGACATGAATCTGTATGGCATCCCCGTCAGCAGTGTCGTGCAGCGTCCATTGAGCAGAGTTCTTGCCCGGTTTCGGTGCTGACGAAAGTAGTCCAACAATTTGGCTGAGGTCATGAAAATAAAGGGTTTTTCTTCTCAAAACAATTTGTGTTCAAAAGTGATACATTTGTATCACAAATCCATTGTCCAGGAAAAAGTCAGACCTCATAATACGGGATACTGGCTTAGTCAGGACACTGAAACCAGGAAACTGCGTAATGTGTCATGTAAGAGTGGTATCGGTGCATAGAATCGACATAATGTTTGACAAATGAGTACGAGTATATTAAGAAAATATTGGGCCAATACCCGATACCAATGTCCGTATCCCTAATCCCTAATAATATATAATTGTAACAATATAATTATAATTGTAATTTATTAAGACTAAAACAGACCTTCTTGTACTGGTTTGGTGGGACAAACTGGGATGTATGTTTAAGATATGTTTCTAAAACTACAAATTTATGATGTTCTTGAATGTTCCCCAATATGGCATTAAACTTATCTTGCATGTATTCCGTCACTACTGTTTTTTTTTTTTTCTAGTGGCATCACATCATCTGCTTGTCTCCATGAAGACGGGTCATTTTAATGCCATATTGTAAAACATTTCAGGCAGTGCAACCACATAGCCATTGTGGCAGAGCCTCAACCAGTAGAAAGTGGGAAGGTAGATGGCACACTTACATTTTAGTGAGTCATCTTTTAGATAATTGCAATAAAAATTACTGTTGAGAGGTACATGTGAACAACATTTGGAGTACCTTTTAAAGCTAAATGCAGTGCTGTGTATGCATTAGTCATGACAGAAAGTTCTGGCACCACAATATTGTGACATAACAAACTACTCATGCAGCTCATGTAAGGGCCAGGGTTGAATTAGTTTCCCAAAAGGTGCTCTCTAATTTTCATCGTACACTATCCACTCTGTTTAAAAGCGATGAATAATTTTTGAAGTTCAAAGCTGGGATGAGTTGACATCATGTGCCATTTGGTTGTGTACTATAAACATTCAGAGTGCTCTTGCCTGCTCTTGCCACACTCCTGTTCAATCACAGTTTTAGTTATTGAACTGTAGCTAGCAACCACACAACTCAAGCACAGCACACTCTACACCAGAACTGTACAGGGATGTGTTGTTTTATTCTATGGAAATTTTGTTTAGGATCTGGACTAAACAAAATGCACTGTGGTGCATTTCGTTTACAGTCTGAATACAAATGGCCTCTCACAAACGGATCCGAAACAAACTGAAAATGTGCCTCTTTGGGCTGACGAGCCACCGTCAGGACGCAGAAACACACTGGGACATGGAGTGCGTGTGTTCAGAGCCCACGGTCAAGGTGCCCACTCACAAGTCCTGAGGGAGTGTAGGCTGTTCACACATGAGCACCCATTGGTGAAAATTACGCAACTTTAAATCCAAATGTCTGTTTCAAATGCATGTTTTTAAATGGCCATTTAAAAGACCACTTAAATCATGGCTCTTGCCTCGTATCCATCACATAACACACTTTCTTGCCCACAGTGTGCAGCATCAATCACAGATGAATAGCTGAATACATTGATCATTTAATATGCGTAATGTTAATGCATTACTTTATATTTCTTACCGTTGTGAATATGGAGCAAGAGCAGGGACAGGAGGCACAACCCAAACTCCTGACAGGATCCATGTGTCCAGAATGAAAGAAAACTCCACAAGGATATTATTCAGCCATGCAGCATGACACTGCTGCCGATTGTCAGTCCCCTTAAACCATGAGCTTATTAAAGACTAAAGACCCAATTTTAACATAAAAAACTTGTCCATCAAGTGTTTTTGTAATTAAGAATAAATCAGCATTATAGCATTATCAATAAGAGCTATATTTGAGTCAAACATGTTTACCTTGTAACACATTCGGTGCTGGGCAGACAACTCTTTAAGTGTACAGATGAGTTGCAAGTTGGATGTTCAGTGTGCACAGACTAAACCCAAACCATTATCTATGCAGGAACAGATGAGCAGTCGCCATGGTAATGCAATCAAAGACACTGTTGTCATAGAAGTATAAACGACAATATTATAGTAAATGTAGAAATCATAAAGATAATTGTTTATTGATTTAACATCCAGCTCTGAAGAATACCATTAAGATTAAGGTAAAAAGTTTTTCTCTTCAGAGCAGATGCAATGACAGCTGCTTTCTGAAGATAGTTAAATATGAAGATATTTGAAGCACTTGGAGAGCACAGACTATAGTGCACCACCCTCAAGTCTATCCTTTAACTTACAACACTTGCTACTTATTCCTCAGATTTGATAAATAAACCTCAGAATAACTGTTTATTAAAAGATTTTTTGAAAATATACAAGTTTTTTAATCCACATATAACATGACTAAATCCATTAAGACATGACATGAAAAACCTCAAACTGTCAACTATTTTTTAGAATTTAGCCTAAAGGAGCAGTTATGTAAACTCTTGGTGGGGCCATCTGCTTGTCCCCATAGAAATAATATTGCTTTGGTTAGAATGCTCCACAGTATGGCATTAAAAGATTTAGTTTTTATTTTTAAGAAAATATATTTATAAAACATGCATTCTTACTGTATGCAGGGTCACCTTTCCACTGAGCAGGGGCCTCATTTATAAAGCTTTCTTATGCACAAAGCATTGCATAGGTGCTCTGTACACCAACCGCGAGATTTATGAAACTCCTAAGCGTTGTGCTTTGCTTATCTCTATGGCAACTAGGACCCTGCTTTAAGCTCTGCGCGAAGTCCAGAGAAGGAAAAAGCGACACTCCTGGAAAGTTTGAGGAAGTGTTTGATCTGGAAATCGTCAGAAAAATCACATATATAAAAGAATTACATTTAGATTCGTGCATTTAAAAGGCTAGCCAAAATACAGAGATGAGCGATTTATTCCACAAATTATTCTCTACAATATTACACATTTGAAACTTTCTCAGTGCAGTGTGGCCCGAGTCTGCGCACAACACGAAGCCTGCTGGCCGAACCTGACCCAAATTCAAAATGTTCCCTACATTTTTGTGTAACGGGGGGCTCTTGCAAATGAGAGCTTGTTCTGTGTCTGTATAAACAACCCAATACTGCCTGTGCCCATCCCAATCCAGCCCCACACATTCACAATAGACCCTGACCGCACACTCACATAGATAAGACCCACGCCCACACACACAGGTAAGCAGAGTTTGGATGTTTCGTGTGGACTTTTATTGGCAGAATAACTGTGCCTGACATGTATCTGATGTGTTATATGCCAAATCTATGCTCTATCTGCTGATTCACGTATCCCCCTCACTCCTTTCTCTGTCCCAGGGAGGGCATTTGAATCTCTCGTCCTTTGTCATAGCACCCTCCTTTGACCATTCAGACCATGGTGCATAAAGAGGGCCAGTCCTCCCACACACATCATAAGCACACTTTAAATATAGTAATAAAACTCTTGAAACACAGAGAAAACACATTTGCTTTACTACAAAGATGTGCTGCCTAAATATTCATCCATCCATCCATCCATCCATCTTCTTCCGCTTATCCGGGGCCGGGTCGCGGGGGCAGCAGTCTAAGCAGGGGCTCCCAAGCTTCCTTCTCCCCAGCCACTTCCTCCAGCTCCTCCGGACGGACCCCGAGGCGTTCCCAGGCCAGCCGAGAGACATAGTCCCTCCAGCATGTCCTGGGTCTTCCCCGGGGCCTCCTACCGGTGGGACATGCCCAGAACACCTCCCGAGGGAGGCGTCCAGGAGGCATCCGGACCAGATGCCCGAGCCACCTCAGCTGGCTCCTCTTGACGTGGAGGAGCAGCGACTCTACTCCGAGCTCCTCCCGTGTGACCGAGCTCCTCACCCTATCTCTAAGGGAGTGCCCGGCCACTCTGCGAAGGAAAGTCATTTCGGCCGCTTGTATCCGCGATCTTGTCCTTTCGGTCATTACCCAGAGCTCATGACCATAGGTGAGGGTAGGAACGTAGATTGACCGGTAAATCGAGAGCTTTGCCTTTCGGCTCAGCTGCCTCTTCACCACAACGGTCCGATACAGCGACTGCATCACTGCCGACGCCGCACCGATCCGCCTGTCAATCTCGCGCTCCATCCTCCCCTCACTCGTGAACAAGACCCCGAGATACTTGAACTCCTCCACTTGAGGCAGAGACTCCCCACCCACCCGGAGAGGGCAATCCACCTTTTTCCGGTCGAGAACCATGGCCTCGGATTTGGAACAGCTGATTCTCATCCCGGCCGCTTCACACTCGGCTGCAAACCACCCCAGTGCACGCTGCAGGTCCTGGCTCGATGGAGCCAACAGGACAACATCATCCGCAAAAAGCAGCGATGAAATCCTGTGGTCCCCGAACTGGACCTCCTCCGGCCCCTGGCTGCGCCTAGAAATTCTGTCCATAAATACAATGAACAGAACCAGTGACAAAGGGCAGCCCTGGCGGAGTCCAACATGCACCGGGAACAGGTCTGACTTACTGCCGGCAATGCGAACACAGCTCCTGCTCCGGTCATACAGGGACCGGACAGCCCTTAGCAAAGGGCCCCGGACCCCATTCTCCCGGAGCACCCCCCACAGGGCACCACGAGGGACACGGTCGAATGCCTTCTCCAGGTCCACAAAGCACATGTGGACTGGTTGGGCAAACTCCCATGAAACCTCGATCACCCGATGGAGGGTGTAGAGCTGGTCCAGTGTTCCACGACCAGGCTGAAAACCACACTGCTCCTCTTGAATCCGAGGTTCGACTATCGGCCGAACTCTCCTCTCCAGTACCCTGGCATAGACTTTACCGGGGAGGCTGAGAAGTGTGATTCCCCTGTAGTTGGAACACACCCTCCGGTCCCCCTTTTTATACAGAGGGACCACCACCCCGGTCTGCCAGTCCAGAGGTACTGTTCCTGACCGCCACGCGATGTTGTAGAGACGTGTCAGCCAAGACAGCCCCACAACACCCAGAGACTTAAGGTACTCAGGACGGATCTCATCCACCCCCGGAGCCTTGCCACCGAGGAGCTTTCCGACCACCTCAGTGACTTCGGCCAGGGTGATGGATGAGTCCGCCTCTGGGTCCCCAGCCTCGGCCTCCTCTTCGGAGGACTTGACGGTGGGATTGAGGAGATCCCCAAAGTATTCCTTCCACCGCCCTACAACATCCCCAGTCGAGGTCAGCAGTTCTCCCCCCGCACTGTAAACAGTGTTGGTGAAGGACCGCTTCCCCCTCCTGAGGCGCCGGACGGTTTGCCAGAATTTCCTTGGGGCCGTCCGATAGTCCTCCTCCATGGCCTCCCCGAACTCCTCCCAGACCCGAGTTTTTGCCTCTGCAACCGCCCGAGCTGCAGCACGCTTGGCCCGACGGTACCTGTCAGCTGCCTCAGGAGTCCACCGGGCCAGTAAGGCCCGGTAGGACTCCTTCTTCAGCTTGACGGCATCCCTTACTTCCGGTGTCCACCACCGGGTTCGGGGATTGCTGCCGCGACAGGCACCGCAGACCTTACGGCCACAGCTACGAACGGCCGCATCGACAATGGAGGCCGAGAACGAAGCCCACTCGGGCTCCATGTCCCCAGCCTCCCCCGGGATCTGGGAGAAGCTCTCCCGGAGGGGTGAGTTGAAGGCCACACTGAAGGCCAGACGTTCCCAGCAGACCCTCACGACACGCTTGGGCCTGCCAGGTCTTTCCGGCTTCCTCCTCCGCCAGCGGACCCAACTCACCACCAGGTGGTGATCAGTTGACAGCTCTGCCCCTCTCTTCACCCGAGTGTCCAAGACACACGGCCGGAGGTCAGATGACACGACAACAAAGTCGATCATCGACCTCCGGCCTAGGGAGTCCTGGTGCCACGTGCACCGATGGACCCCCTTGTGCTCGAACATGGTGTTCGTTATGGACAAACTGTGACTAGCACAGAAGTCCAATAACAGAACACCGCTCGGGTTCAGATCAGGGAGGCCGTTCCTCCCAATCACCCCTCTCCAAGTGTCACTGTCGTTGCCCACATGGGCGTTGAAGTCCCCCAGTAGAACAACGGAGTCCCCGGTCGGCGCACTGTCCAGTACCCCTCCCAGAGACTCCAAGAAGGCCGGGTACTCTGCACTGCTGTTCGGCCCGTAGGCCGACACCACAGTGAGAGACCTGTCCCCAACCCGAAGGCGCAGGGACGCGACCCTCTCGTTCACCGGGGTAAACTCCAACATGCAGTGGCTGAGCTGAGGGGCGATGAGGAGGCCCACACCAGCTCGCCTCCGCTCCCCGTGGCCAACGCCAGAGAAATGGAGAGTCTAACCCCTCTCAAGGAGTTGGGTTCCAGAGCCCAAGCTGTGCGTGAAGGTGAGGCCGACTATATCTAGCCGGTAACGCTCGACCTCCCGCACAAGCTCAGGCTCCTTCCCCCCCAGCGAGGTGACATTCCATGTCCCCAGAGCTAGTCTCCATGTCCGGAGATCTGGTCGCCGAGGCCCCCGCCTTCGACTGCCGCCCAGATCACTCTGCACCCAGCCCCTATGGCTCCTCCCGCGGATGGTGGGTCCAGGGGAGGGCGGTCCCACGTCGCTCCTTCGGGCTGTGCCCGGCCGGGCCCCGTGGGGAAAAGCCCGGCCACCAGGCGCTCGCCCACGTGCACCCACCCCAGGCCTGGCTCTAGGGTGGGGCTCCGGTACCGCCTTTCTGGGCGACGTCACTGACCTAGTTTTTATTTTCATCATAGGGGTCTTCTGAACCGCTCTTCGTCTGACCCGTCCCCCCGGACCTGTTTGCCTTGGGTGACCCTACCAGGAGCATAAAGCCCCCGACAACATAGCTCCTGGGATCATTCAGGTACTCAAACCCCTCCACCACGTTAAGGTGGCGGTTCGAGGAGGGGCCTAAATATTATGAAATATTAAATTAAGAGATGAGTTGTTGTCACTTTTAGTTTTGCATTTATTTGTAAAACCTTGTTTAATCCTTTGATGTAACTGTGTGGTGCAGAGTGGAGCATCTTCCCTTCCCTCTCTGTCCTGCGTCTCTCGGGCAAACCCACTGATTATTGGCTCATGTTTAGGGAAATCTCATTAATGAGTCACTTTGCTCCTTTTTTGGTGAAGTGGAGGTGTGGAGAGGGCGTGACGTGTCGAGGCTTCACGTGCGCAGATTCTAGCTAAAGGTGGGATCTATAAAGCACAAACTGTGTGGTGGAGTGCACACGGAGGGTTTTCTAAATTTGAAGTTTGTGTGGCGCATGCCTCTGGTGGCCAAAGGGGCCATTCCTGAGGGAAATTCCTGCACAGTTCTTTATAAATGTGGCTCCAGATCTGTAACTTGACCTGGCGGCATTACCTGCTTATCTCCATAGAGACTGACAACTTCAATGCCATACAGTCGGCCAAAATAAAAATATTCATGAAGACAAACACGTGATGGTCCCTCCAATAGAAAAGTTACATAATTTAACCTTTAAACGACACCAAAGTATTGGGAATAGTATCCACCATAGCTACAGTGTATTATAGGTCTGAGTACCTGTACTCAGCCTGAAGTGAGCTCTCTAGTGGATTCATGAAAAGAGGCATTGGGTCATATCTGGATAAACTGCTGTTACTTTGGCAACCAGCCTTTCAAAAGTGTAATTAATGTGAGTAGTTTTGCCACGTGCTTTGCTCTGTTCGGTGAGAGCTCCCACAGCCAGCCTGAGCGTATGTCTGAGAAAAAAACTGCCAAAGATTCAGTTTCCATCGCAACCAAGTAAGTTTCCTCCCAGAAGAAACTCTTTTTTTGTTTTGTTTTATTTTCATTTTTTAATTCAACTGTGTCTGGAGTCTTGATGTAAAACACTTCAAGTTCAGGGTACCTTCCATCTCAGTTTAATTTCTATTTCAGATATTTTTAAACAGAATGTGACTAATTGTTTTCCCAGATCTGTAATTTTCAATTTGGACGACAGCTGACAAATGTCTCTCCAACCTGCCAGGTTATATGAATTATGTTGTCAGTGTGGAGAGTGTTCAAAAGACTGTTAAAGCAGTTTTATATATTTATTTATTTATTTATTTATTTATTTATTTTTATATATATATATATATATATATATATATATATATATATATACACACACACACACACACACACACACACACACACACACTTGTCATTTGATTTCATTTCTGTGTTCATATTAAAATGACTTACCTCTGTATTGGTCTATGCTGCTGTCATTTAATATGTAGGAGAGGGTGATACAAATCATGTCACAATTTTAATGCTATCACAATTGGAACAGTATCAGACAGACATTATTAAAAAGCAACTAAAGGCATCTATTGCTTCTGAGTTTCATTGTTATAGCTTAAATTCACCATTTAAAAGAGAGATTGACCAATAGGAGGAGTAGATAAGGAAGTGTCTGCATTAAACCAAAATTAACTGAATCAAAATATGACAATCTCACATAAGATTATTGTCACAGGAATGAGATCACGATTCCAAATTACCATGTAGTCTGTATGCTGCATAATTTAAATGTTTATCACATTTGTCATCGAACCATAGAGAACAGTGCTACTACTTAGTCTGGATAGATAATACATAACACTAAAAACTATTGAAGTCTCATATCCAGTCAACCTGAAATATAAATATATGCTATAGTGCTGCTGCCACTGCTCATCACTTCACTGTGCAGCTAAAGGCACTAGTGTCAGGAGCAGCTCAGATCAAAGCCTGTTCTGAGGGCCAGACTATGCACACCAAAATCTGATTTCTAAAGTTATCAGATTATTGAAATGTCATAAACCGTAACATGTGATCTGAGTCATTTCTTTCTGATGGTTCACATTTGTGCAAGTGTTGACATAGACTAAAAGACTTAGACTTAGACTAAACTTTATCAATCCACAAGGGAAATTATTTGGACACTGTAGCTCGCACATCACAATATGATATAATGAAATATAATAACAAAGAGCAAAAATATTTTAAAAAATAAGTCACAAAATTAGCAAGGGATTGGTGTCAAATAAGGCATAAGTATTGTATATATACAAGAAAAATAGAAATATAGAAATCTAGTAAATATATCTTGGCGATATACAAGAGGTCGTAAGGAGAAACCGTACAATAATTAAATAGTAATGGCATAGGGTTATCCAGGAACTTGTGCAAAAAAGGCAAACTAATGTGGCAAAGATAAAAAGGAAAATGTTAAAGATTGAAAGAGTTGAAATTCAATGCACTTTTGTGTTGCAAATACAACAATTGTCACGACAGTGTTGTCACGATGCTAAAATGTCAAAAATGTTGATCCTAGGATTAGAATAAGAATAGGAGAGAAATTATCATTTAAATAAATTTGTTTAGGCAATATAATGTGATTTTCAACATTAAATCTTAGTATTGATTAGTATCTAATTTTTGACAACCCTACATATCACCTTTTGATTTTTAATGATCAGATTGTTTTATGCATGATTTTTGCTGCCAAAGTAAATGTACCCAATGTTTTAACTATGATGTATGTTTTATGTGTTTTTAAGGCTGCAGATTAAAGAGTCCACCAAACCACAACGCCTGTCACAGCAGCTGGAGAGAGCCGTCACCACTGTCTTCAAACCTGTGGCCAACCATAACTTCAATGTAAGAAACACTGGGATCAGGATAGATTTCACCTAGGGGTCAGTAACCATGGCGACATGCTACACACACAGTTCAAACAATGGGGGAAAAACAGCCACACAAGTTTTAGATGGTCTATTTGAAAACTCAAGGAAAACTACAATATATAGCAGAAAACGATAGTAAGTCTGTGATGAATAAAAATGTCTGTGGTCTTGTTTAGGTTTTCAACATAACAGGTCCATTTCAAATAACATTTAGTGAAATAAATCAGCGCACCTCAGTTCAGAATTCAGATTGTGCAAAACTGAGATTAATATCTATCCTAGGTAACAAATAATGGGAATGTTACATATGCACAAACGGCAGCCATATGGAACTGTGTCTGGTTTAAAACAATAACTAATGAGAAAAACAAAATAGTCACTAATGTTATGAGGTCAAACTGTACACTATATTGATGCATGTTCTAGTTTGACTGCACATTATGATCCCAATAACACTGGTTATTCTCTTATTCTCTCATGAGTTATTCTTGTATTCTCCAAGGAACAGTCTGAACCTCCTGACAAATGATCAGTTCTACTAAATGAATTTTTTAAAACAGCCGGGTTTAAAAACCCATAGGTATAAATGTGCTAAAATGATATTAAAGGGATATAAAGAATCGTAGCAGTGGGTGGTGAGTATGGTGGATGTTTTGAAGCTTCCACTGATCACCAGCTTTACACTAACAAAAATATTCACAAAACATTTACAAATCAATATGCAACAATATTGAAAATATTCACAGGATAAGCAGTGTACGATGTTCCTCCACTTTCTCTAGAGAAAATCATTCTTTGGCTGAGCCTGAGTTTAATCTTGTGGCATTTGTCTTTCAACTGCAAACTTAGCCTATGGCAAATTTCTTTGAAGTACTTCAGTTTCTCAGCTGTTTCACTGTAGCGTTTTCACTGTAGGAGAAACTTGACAGTTCGTTTAAGAAGAGTTCATTCCAAAGCTTAATCCAACTTTCAAACAACTGAGTCTTCGCCTTTTTGGATGTGCACCCATAAATATTACGAAGTCACTTAGGTCTGGTGTGACCGGAGTAGAGCGGCATCAGGATCCGGTTTCCAGCAGCCAAACATTTAAACATTTCCTGCTTTGGTCTGTTACCATGGCAACTGTGAAGCGGGTGTGTCTCACAGTTTCATAGGTCAATCTGTAATAAATACTACAGTGAATAAGGCTGGGACTCTGTGTAATATCACAATACACCTCAATACAAACAGTGGGAGGGGGAATTCTGGTTCAAAGAGTTTTGAAACTAATAAAATATTAGAGTTTGAAAGCTTGATGGAGTGCTAGAGGTCCTGGTATGTTCTGGATGAAATGCCAAATATTACACTGAAAATGTGAGTCAAGGTTTGTGCACATAACGTGAAACACAGCCAGATCCACAACCATCTGCAGTCCACAGTTGTCACCACCTGCTCTGTCAAATGAGAAACTGGTATTTAATTTACTCTTTTGCTTAGACTCTCAAAACTTTTTGAGATGACAAGACATAAATAAATAATCCATGTTTTTCCTCGTATTGATTGATCACAATTTTAAATTTTATTTGATATTTATTTTGTCTTCTTCAAAACATAGACAAACTTAATATAATTGTCATTTAACCAAAACTTTCGTCCCTGTAAGTCTGAACTCTGCTCCAAAACAATTACTTTTACTGACAGCATTGCCTTTAGACCTCTCCATTAAAAAATCTGACCATATCAATAGAAAAATCTAGATGTCAATTCAAATATAATTATTTCTCTGCCCTAGCATGGGGGATGTGTCACATAAGAATTACTGTTCATTTATACATTACTTAATACTGTACATTTGAGTTATTACAGTTAGTACTATTAGACAAACATCAACATGAATCCATTATCAGCCTAAAACTGATTTTAAGACTTTGTGTCAGAAACCTACAATAAGTATAATTCACAAGACTTCCATGTACAAGTCAATTTGATAATTAGTGAAATTATCATAATCATAATTGCTAAGTCAGGTTACCTTTAAAAATCTGAAAATGCTGATCAATCCTGCATTTCTCTGGAAAAAGAAAACTGTAAATGAAGATGATCTATGGTCTATGGTCTATTTTTTGTGTCACTGGCCCCACTTCATAGCGAGTCATTAATTAGCATAACTATGTGACTTCCTCTGAAATAGTTGGTTGCATTTGCTAGTTAATTTTAATAAGCAGTTTGCAATGGTTTTATCTTTTGCAATCCAAGCATCTAATTATTCACCAAAATAAGTTTACAAACACTTTTTACAACTCTCAGACACAAGTGCAGAGTTTTGCTGTGACGACAAAAACAACTGGCTAACATGCACTTCCTGATTATTGGACAATGAAATGTTTTATAATGTGTTGCAGACAGAACACAGTGGACATATTTTTTATACAATATACTTGTACACTGGCGAGACGATTCGCTCAAATACAGGGGAAAAATTTGGTAATGGGACCTTTTAAAGTGGAGTTTGTACAGTCCTCTATTATTTTTGTTTGAAGTGCATTGCCCACATTGCGACCGTCCTCAAAAGCACTTAACAGGAAAGCAACAAAATACTGGAGCCAGTGTTTTTGGGCTTTAGCAGCATTTATTGTTAAAATTCATGACTGTACTAATGGCTAGTGCTGGGAATCATGGGGGACTATATGATTGTGAATTACAAGGTGCACTAAACCAGTTTGAATTATTATAACATTAGTTCAGCTTTTTTGTATTTTGGTTTTAAATAATTTCACAAATCTGCAGGTAAATGTACATGATCAAACAACAGGTTTAGCGGGTTTAAAGGCCCTTCATTGTGGCATAATCTGTATTACATAAACAAGTTTCCAAAAATTATATAGTTTCGAAATGCTGTAAAGATGCAGTTTGGAATTTGCAGGCTGAAGTTAAAGAGGATGCAGATAGTGTTAGAACAATTAATGCACAGAGATGTTACAAGGACTTAATTTGTGTATAATTTTTGCTTTGACATGCCTTTAAAGTGACTGTACCTATTTTCACACCATGAGTCAGGAACTTGTTTTAGCGTGAAGTTTTAGCCCCGCCCACTTAGCCATTTCTGCTGCTGCAATGTTGCACCATGACACAGAAACAACTGTTCCTTGTAGTTCTCCAATCTTCTACTTACTATTTAGTTTTTAGTCACTTTTGAAAATGTACTGTACTGTGACAGAGAATCAAGCATCTGGGAAAGTGTTAGACAGTTAATTTCCCATGATTCCACAGTGTGCCTGGATTAGATGAAAAAAGGTGTCAATCGCTGCTGTATTACATACTAGATAACACTTTATTACTCTGATGGAAATTCATTTTTTCAGGCATCAGTTATTACCCCAGAAAATGCTATGTAAAATTAATTTGCAGATTATATTTTGCACTTATTTCTTTTTTTTTTTTTTTCTTTAGCAACATTTGTTCAATTCCTGATAAAAACTGCATTAACTTTATTTCTAATGATCATAATAATAAAAAAAAAAAATCATATATAAATGAACAAAGCTAACCCACTAGCCGCTGCGTTCCAAATAGGAAGTGGGCAGCTCCTTTTATCATAACTAGAATAATTTAAAATCAGCTATTTAACAATGTGAGTTTTTGTGTGTTCAGGTAGAGTATGAGAAGAAGAAGAAGTCTGAGGGTAAAATGGTGCGTGCAGAGCGACAGGTGGTTCTGGACATGCTCTTCTCTGCCTTTGAGAAACACCAGTACTACAACATCAAGGACCTGGTGGAGATCACCAAACAGCCTGTGGTCAGTCTCTCTCCCTCCTTTTTTCCTCTGGATTACACACAGCATTGATAAAGTGCTTTTTATACATTTAATTTAACAAAAAACGCAGTAAGACTATTAATTAGGGCCCGACCAATATCGGTATTTTGTGGCAGATATGATACGGTGCTAATATAAAACAAAAAACGATATATTTAGTGATGTAAAAAATCATTGTAAATATTCAATTTGATTATAAAACTTAGGTTTGGCTCTATTGGATTTTAAATAGGGTTTATTTAGGCTACATGTATTGTTATTCTGCCTCTTTACAATCATTTAAAAACAGTAGGTTGGCCTAATGGCAAGTAAACTACCCCTATTAGCCTTTAGCAGTAAATGCGTGCGCGCCGCAGTAATTAATGATATGCTAAATGCTGATAATTCACACCACTATTCACAGCTCGGCTACATATCAATGAAGGTCCAGTAACATGTGTACAGTCCCTACAGTCACTTTACACTAGTCCAGTGTAAGAGAAAACAGGCTGTTTATGTGTGGGAGCTTCAGCAGCAAAGCACTAACCAATGAGAAAGAACGAAAAGTAGCTTCAAAACAAACACATTTTCAACACTCACCGCTCACACAGGCTCCCCTTAGGTCACAAGTCTTCACAAATAAGTGTCATTTTAATCCTGACTCAAAACGATCGTGCATAAAAAGAATATAATCCAGCATGTTGACAGTAGCTGCATGTGTCCTCTCTTCATTTGCACTTTGATAAAAACAAACAGTATTTTTGTTGCTGGCCTAACCTGCCGTGAAATTCATTTTTATTTATAGTCAGTATCGTGGGTTTGACACAAGAGCAGTTAAAGCAGCACCTCAGTACACGTGGATCTATCTATATCAACTAATTGTACAATACATGTTAGGTGGGACAATAATTGGGGGGTGAATATTTTATTTACAGTATGTACTGGTCGGGAACCTTTTATTTTTCTTGTTTTATTTATTATCGATAAAAATGTACTACCAAACTGTTTCATTCTGCTATTTACTTATTTCAGCTAATGTTTTTTAACCATAATATAGTCTTAGAAGAGATTTTGGGGGATAATTCTACTTACTAACTAGGGCTATTGTGTCAGTATTATCGTTTATAGTTGATATTTTCTTCAGCAATATATCGTACTTCAAAATTTGTTATCGTGACAGACCTCATATGACGTCACACTTGGGAGAATTCTATCCAAACATATTTTACATGTAAAACTTTTTTTCCCCTGATACTTTAAACATTTCAACAAAATAAATGTGTTTACTTATATTTGTATTTGTCAGTCATAATAAATTCTGTGTACTTTGAGGATTTTTGCCAAGTAAAAGTTATGGATTTCTTCCCTAGTGTGATGTCACTATTTCCAACAAGGAAGTTTTTTTTTTACCTGTTTAAAGATTTTTTTTTTAATGGAAATCTTAAATAGAATCATCTTAATGGTGTTTTAGGAAAATGAGTAGTCAAAACTGTCTTTCTTTCACTTTCTGTCCATCCCTCTCCTCATATTTCTCTTTTCCTCATATTGCTCAGAACCTCTAGGCTACCTCCTTTCTCAGTCATTTCTCCACCTCATCTTATCCCTCTCTCCTCTTCCTTCCTTCCTGTTTTCTCTGTCAATATCCACCCATCTCACTTACCTGCGCCTCTCTCATCCCTCCCTCCTCCTCTTCCCCTCTCTTACAATCAACCCCCTTCTTCTCTCTGCCTCCCTTTTCCCTCTCCTTTACCCATACCTCTTTCATCAAACTCATCCCTCTCTCCTAGGGTGAACATACGTCCCTATTTACCCAGGACAGTCCCAGTTTTGAGCCCTGTGTCCTTTGTCTCAGCAGATTTATCCAAAACCAGTGATCTGTCCCAGTTACAAGAAATGTCCCAGGTGTCCTTACTTTTGACCAATATGATCTACACCAGGACTAAAACAGGACTATCACATTTTTTGACTAATCTGATCCCCTCCAACAGTAAAGAGGAGCATAAATTGTCATTTGTTTAGCCAAAATACAGAAAACTGTGTTTGCAAATGGCCATAAAGCAAAAAAAATAAAAAATAAAATAAATGCAGTGGCAGACTCACCTCAGATTGACACAAGAATGCACAATCTTACACTCTCACAATTTTATTTACATCAACCCGGGTGTGTCCCAGTTTAGAATTTAGTAAATCTGGTCACCCTACTCTCTCCTCTTCTTTCCCCATCCATCCTTCCTTCTCCCTGTTCCTGTGTTCTTTTCTACCTCCCTTACCAATGCCTCTTTTGTCAGTCTCTCCCTCTCCCTCTCCCTCTCTCCCAGATGAATCAATAGGGCTCCGTGGCTTGGCGGCGCTAGTCGGAGTTGTGTAGGAGCGGAGCGGACCTGCGGGTCGGCTGATTGCGGCTGATTGCGTAACCGTCAGCCATCACCGTAGGAGTCAAGCGCTGTTCCCCTCAAGCACTTTGGCCAACACTCAAATTAACTGAGCTCAAACTTACCCACGTGCCCATTACAGAAAACACATCCCTGTTATCCATTACGAGACACGTGCTTCATCTAGTCTACGGGAAAGGGAACAGTGCCACCTACAGGGCAAGAGCGAGTGGTGAAAGTACAGCGTCAGTAGAGAGCAGACCGTGATCAAGCTCAGTTGGCCTACAAAAACTGTATATACAGAGAGAGGAAATGCAATGGAAAATCATTAAAGGTTTGATCCAAATGTATTTTTATATGAAGGAATGAATTGTCACCAGGATTTTGCCCTCATTTGATCCTTCCTTCACTGCCACTGGGACTTGTACAGTGGAGATCAAGTGGAAATTCATGGTTGACTAAAGATGTCCTACCTATTAATTAGTCGAACATAAAGGGGCCGTGGCAAAAGCTGTCATAACTATTACATATCTCTGTGTATCGGACCCAAATCACATTTGCAAACCAAAACAAATATGCATAAATAATACTAAATGTTCAGCCAACTCACTCGCTCACTAACTTTTCATTTATGCTGTTCTCTAAAAATCCTTACCTAAATAAAATGATTTCTTGCCTAAGGCAAATTTTCGTAGAGTAAGACACCATCGACCAATTAATCAACTGACTACAGCCCAAGTCAGGACTACCGTAGCGGACCAAGTGGGTGAGGAGGAATGAGCCAGGTGGAGCACCGTGTCCCGTTTATTGTGCAGTGAACAGTGACAGTCCAAGTCAGAGCTCTTTTATACAGGCACCAGGTTCAGCGGTACAGACCATACGCAGACAACTTAGTGCCTTACAATACCTTAGCTGAAGGATTTTTACCGCTCTCTTCATGTTTTGGGTAACGGCCAGGAGTGCCAGGAGCCCCAGCTCTGGATTTAGGCATGGTCAGGATTAATTGTAGGATTGATTGTATATTAAAGGTGGAACATTTCAATGATGGTGATGTTTCAAATAAGTGATGTCCTTCTGTTTGTAGACTTACCTGAAGGAAATAATGCGCGAGATCGGTACGTACAACAGTAAAGGGGCTCATAAGAGCACCTGGGAGCTAAAGGCCGAGTACCGCCATTACCAGTCTGCAGATGAAGAGGATGCAGACCTGAAGAACACTTAAATATGTCAGTTTTTTTCTGTGTAAGTTAAGTTTGTATACTCGGAAGTGGTGCTTCTTTAGTTTGCTTAGACTCCAAAAGGATTTGTTTGTCATGATGTTTATATTGTTTAGTACTGTATTTAAACAGAAATAAATGAGTTATTTTCACCAAGAACTGCAAATTTTTGTTGCTTTTCTAATGGTCTAAGTGCATGGACTGCCCATGCAATCTAGTGTGAGTCTTGCCCTCTATTACAGGAAAATATTTTTTAACTAAGTTTAAGGTAAATGTTATTCTCATAAGGTAATGAGTAGTTATGTCATCCATCAGATTCCTTTCTAGTGAGATTAAAGGGTGGTGCTACTGGTTTGACAACCCTCTGACACAAGACAATCTTAACATTGTATCTTCAATGGGCAAGAATATTTTCAATCACCACTTTTGACATCCACCAATTGGCCTTGAAGCACTCTCTGGTGCACTGTAATGTCCTCACTTAAATGTTTTTTTGGTCATCAATGAAAAGTTGGGACATCCACTAAATGGGACAAGGTCCCTTGTCCATTCCTGACCTGCAGACATTAGGCACCCTGAGTAAGCAACTGGAACATCTCATCAGTTTTCAAAATTTAATTACATCTACCAGGGACATCACAATATGCAAATCTCAGTACAGTATTACTGAGATAATTGAAATACTTTTTCCCTTTAAAAGCTCTGACCAACCCATGATGCCATTAGTGTTATTACAAAGAATTCAGGAATGTTCTTTACAAGTGGTTTCTTCATGCTGTGTTCACTGAGGAGCAAAATCATCCAAGCCCCCATTTTTTAGCCACTGCTGCAACAAAACCCCTTAAGCAAAGCACCTTAAAACTGGATTGAGACCTTTAGTACAATATCAGTTACATCCCTCATATGAACCCTGGATAAGTTAAATCCATTTGTGCATTTTGACTTCAAGTGGTACAAATACAACTGATCAAAATGTGGTGGCAATAGATTTTATTCAGAGTCTGTATGACTTTAGTTAAACCCAGGTCTGTATAGCCTGACTCATAGGAATCAATGCCAAAAACAGTCAAGACATTACAATCCTGGGGTTTCCAGTCACTGCATGGGCCAAAGAGAAGATTAAAAACTAAAATCCATGACCGGTCAGTTCCCATTCCTCAGTCCTTTACTGGTGGCTTAGGGGCGCAAAATGAAATGATTTAAGTTTTCTGTACAGCATGATGCAAAATAGTACTCCTGGTCTCGTCATTTGGTAGAGTGTGGGCAGCGGCAGTCAATCAAAAAGCAGATGGTTGGTGTGGTTACTGCAAAGAGAAATTAGATATACATTACAATTCTGGATTATTATTGCACACATCTAAATGGCAAGTTGGAAAACAATGCATTTAACTACTGGACATGTGATCTTTCATTTAAAAATGAAACTGCCAAAAACGCACATTTTGAATGCCAATTTAGAGTAACTATTCCAGTAGAGGTACCCTCTCATTTGGGGTATTCAGAAAAGTTACTTAATAGTTAAATTAAAAGGAATACATGGTGGTACTTCATGTAATTTTGCCTTTGTGCTGGAAGCTTTTTACCTTTTTCTAATGAGACAAGTTAATGCATTACAAACAGGGCAACAGAAACATTAGAAATGAAGGAGCAGTGTCACCCAAAAAAGGTCTTGTTCTTTTCTCTGAAAGTTTGATTTCTGTTTGTCCCACTGCTGTGATGCTTTGATCCATCAAAAGGAAATGTTCCAATTGCTTTTAGCTAAAGCTATCCCAGATGTGTGGTACTCAATACATGGCTATACATACATGCATACGGCGAGAGTTCTCATGTATTGATTCCTTGTGTCCATGTCATTTTCAAGCAGTCAATAATTTGAGTCTCAAACAGTACTTACACATTTCTCAATATCCAGTCCACCTTTGAAGAAGAGCAGAAATGGAGTCTCGCCATCCGAGCGATAGTCCAGGAAGCCAATTGTGCCCTCAGGGTTCATCGACTCTCCCGTGAAAAACTAAAACACATTCAATAAGAACATGAAATAAAACGCTCAATGTCACTTGTAAATACAAGAACTCAGAGGCGGATCCTAAGCCGAACTGCCAAAAGTCTTAGCAAATCGGACAATTGTGATTTACTACATGGATAAAATTTACACACGACTACAAACGTCTTGTGGAGAAAAGATTTGATATTGAAACTTGGCAACCAAGCTAACACATATGTCCAGAAAAATAAGCATTCAGTAGTGCCATGACTCAAGTCTGCCTGTTGTCCACAGCGAGAGTTGGATATTAAAAAATGAATTAAATGAAAGTACCAACCTTCAGTAATTGGAATCACAGAAAATCTATAGTGACTATAAACTTGAAATAAATTGGACTGAACTATTAAGCCATGCTCTTGTGCTGGTATGAATGTGTGGTTATGTAAATTCAAAATTGTTATTAAAGTAGTTAGTTTTTTCCATATTCTTTCAAAGTCAAAACACACACATTTGCCTTACCTCAAGGTCTTTGTTTTTAAGCACCATAGACAACATCTTCTTCGATGCCTTCTGGGCATCCTCTTGGAATTTAGCGAGTTTGTCTGGGCTATTCTCCTCGATCTTTGATTTCAGACTGAAGACAAAAAAAAATGCATATTAAACTCAAGTTACAACAATGTTCTTCAGACTTAAAAGGGACACAACGCAGTTTTGGTTCAGAGTTCTGCATTCTGGCTTGGTGAAGAACTGAATAGTTTGAAAACCTAGTGTTTAACCATATACATTACGTGTTACAAGAGTACTAACACAATGTAATGTGCACTGTCCCATATTAAATAAACAATGCCATTTTGTTTAGAAACAAAGGTCTGCCACATCCATAGGCTGTATATATAATTGGACCACTGCAGTAGTAGGATGTTCGCATGCAGGTGCTTCCAGCTCCTACTGGAATATTGTCATCCCTTTCTCCAAATGCTGCGGTGTGGCTCTTTATTTTAATCCTAAAATGTTTGTATTAACAGGCTCAGTGTGATTGTGTTTTTTTTATGCAGATATTTTTCAGTTTAAAAAAAATCCTATTCATAAGAAAGTCTGGCTCCAAATTCACTCCTGTAACAGCTAGAATCGCAAGATTAATTTGAGTGGAGCCGAACACCATGGGTGATGTCACACTCGCTTAGCCCACTTCTTTACAATCTGTGGCCACATCACATCAAAGTCAGCAACATTGTCATATCAAAACGATGTTTAGAGAGCATTCACACTTACGCTTTCATGTATGCCTTGAGGTATTTCATAAACTCATCCTTAGTTTTGAAAGGAGGAGTTTGCTGGAGGTGGTGGTTAAGGACGATGTCCACGCCTGACTCCACGGCTTCATCTGTTCCCTCAGCTACCTCTTCAGCAGACGCATTACCACCAATCAGGGAGTCATCGATGCCACCAACCTTTCTGGTAACATGCTAAAAAGAAAATCAATAGTGAACTTTAGACATTTTGGTTATTATTATTGGTGGGTTTCACAGTCTAGAATGTGACTTATATGGGAATATGTAAAAGATTCACAAATGTTCTGCCTGATAGTTTCTGCTAATTATCAGACCAAATAACTTGCCACAATACAACAAAAATCTGTATTTATATCAAGCATTATACGTTATCATGTAAGTAGTAAAATGTTTTTGTTCAAATTGTACAGTTCTCTTACTTTGCCTTGAACTTCAAAAAAGAGATCGTCTTCTGTTGATGCAATTGAGTAGATGTCAGAGAACATCTCATCACCTAAAAAGAAAAGTGCATAGTACATGAAAGACCTCATAGCCGAGGCATCAAAAACTACGCCATCGGGAACCGAAAACATCACAGAACTCCTATAAGGACACACAGACGAAGTTTGTAGTTGGATCGGCCCAGGTCCATGTTGAGGATTTGGCCCACTGGGGGGAGAAGCTAAGGTGATATAATCAGAAATCTGGCAAGGGCCACGTCCCGTAAATAACGTTTTACGCTAGTTAGCTACATTACCGCACATGTTACAAATATCATATAAACGGCATCAAACGTGCTCTCATTGGGTAAAATAAAGAAATACTAGGATCTAAAACTAACTCCGAATAAGAAAGAACGACCAAGCCATTACGAACTTACGAGGCCTAAAAATGTTGCCGGCAAATGGTGATTAGCATTAAAGCTAACAGGGCGGTTTCATGATAAAGGATAGCATCAGGAAGGAAACACGCGTTAGCTTCGAACGGCCCAACTTCAGAACAATATATGAAAATACATTTACAATGTGGAGTTCAAGGCCTAAACAGACAAGATAAAGCCAAAAGGTGAAAGCAGTTACCGGTCACTAGACACTTGTAGATGATCATGTTTGCTGCCTCGGTGTTGGTTCTCACACAGTAAAGGCCTGTCGCTGCTGGTGAAGCGGAGGAAAAAGGGCGAGAGAAACACGACGCAGGCCCTTTACCCCTTTACCGTGCCGCGGTGACGTCAGCGAGGGCAGGCCGGTGTAGCGTGCGCGTTCATGTGCGCGCTCCTTGCACCCCCAGTGAGGATATCCGATAAAGGCATTAACCTCTGTCCCAAGACCAACTAGTGGCCACTCCAGGTACTGCAGATTGGACCCAAAAAGGGCAATGCATTTTTGGGAATTCAAGCTCGTGTTCGGCTGACAGGGCATCGACAACTTTCACAAAGGTCAGATTTTGTAGGGATTCTTTTCTCTTTTCGCAACATAAATATAAACTTTTTTTTTTAATCCTCAAAGTGCCTAAAACATAGCTTTGTAAGCCTAGCCCCACTCTATGGAACGATCGCTGAGGCCGCGCCATAGAACTTTAAAAAAAGCTCTTATACTTCATGAATAGTATCTATAGACCGTATACACTGTTATTCATCCATGTGCCGCGCTAGCTCCGCTCTAGCAGCTCTCGCTCTGAATGGTCCAAACCCACCACGCTGTGCACGGTACAGACGTCACACGGGTGGGGGGAGCTAGCCCGTGTTGAGGAAGTAAATCCGAAAAAAAAAAACATTTTTTGAGCCCTTATGCTAAGGAGTACAGACCATTGAAAACAATACATCACCTTGGGTTCACCTTCTACATTTTATTATAGTTCTATGCCCCCCAGCAGTCATGAATCACCTATTGATATATTTGGGATTTATAATTTATAATTTGATTTAACTTTATTATTTGTAATAACCACAAATGACTCAATTTCTTCCTTATTTTAAGAATTTTGTGAGGACCATTGTCCATTGAAGATATTTATATTTAAGTATCACATCCATAATTCTCAAAAAATAAAGAATAGTATAGCGTTTATCATCTTCATTTACAGAACCTTCTGTAAATAATTCACTAAACTCAACTCTTTAAAATTTAAACCATTAACCATGGTATAGATTCTGTCATTAGACACATTAAAGATTGATCTCCATAGAGAAGGTGGCAAAAACCACCTTCCAACTTTTTATGAATCAGAGTTCAAATGAACTCAAAATGTAACACCATCTGAAAAGCAACTTTATTTATTCATCTTCATAATCTGGTACATAAAGCACTATTTCAGTTATTATGATCATCTTGGTCCACAATTTGTTTTTGTTTTTTTTAGAAACTAACACCTGATGATAAATAACCATGTAGTCTGTATGAACAGTGCTTTGTATGTCATCAGGGAAAGGTTACCAAAAAACTTTTTTTTTTTTTTTTTTTAATAAATTCAATGCATCTAAGATTGCAGATTTCTGGGCACATTGTGATCAATAGGTGCTTTTTACTGATAACCTGACTTAACCAAAAAGATTAAGACTTGTAGACAGCGAAAGAGGCGGGTGAAGCACATTCAAACTCAGAACAAATCCAAAAAGTCAAAATTAGACAATAAAAAGTAGTCAATGTACAATGTATACAAACAGTCAAACTTATTGACAATGACAAACCACATGTTCCAATATCAAAAACCTTTTCCTTATGCACCCAATTTTGGCAGAGCCTTTTAGAATGTGTATGCATCAATTAAAATGGTACAATGTCGTTTATGAACTGTGCTATATTTGTTGTCGCCTGATGTTAATTTTGTGAGAAGTGCATTACTGTATATTTTCTGACATGTAACTTGAATGGTTGAGCTGTCCGCAGTTGGTTATGACTAATTTCTTCGCTGGGACACCCCCCTTTGTGCCAAGCTCGCCCATCTGCTGCACCACATTCATGCCGTCTCGAACCCATCCAAAGGCAACATGTTTAAAGTCCAGGTGCTCTGCTTTTTTCAGCGTGATGAAGAACTGGGAGTTGTTTGTGTCACGGCCGCGGTTTGCCATGGACAGGATCCCCGGGCCAGTGTGTTTGACATCAAAGTTCTCATCATCAAATTTGTCACCATAGATAGATTTTCCTCCAGTGCCGTCGCTTTTGGTTATGTCACCACCCTAAAAGACAAAAATATATTTTTTAAAAGACAATGCATAAAAGTGATATCCTCATTGATATACTAACTTAACAGAGAACATAGCTTGATCATTTTTACCTTCTGCTGGTTAAAACTGATGCAGAATGAATAAGCCACAAAACAAAACCTGATAAAACTATTCACTGAGAAGAAGCTTGGAAGATGAATAGTATCTGGGATTCTGGGTATTGATTTATTAAAAATATTTCAACTATGAATGAGAATCACAAACTTTATCTGCACTCCTCAATTACTCTACTTAATTATCTCATCCATTATGCCAATGTATTCACTTGTAGTCCGTTTTTATTTGGCATGTTTTTGTTTGCGCAGCATAAATGTTGTGAACTTCTTGTACCATTAATCGCATTTGAATAAACTGAACAGTCCATCTCTCATGGCTCAGAGTAGAAGATAGATTTAAGTGTCATTTGTTGTATGTATTTTTAGTACACAGTAAGAAACCTGCTTGTTTGTATAGCCTTTTGCATTACAAGAGCTCAACACAACGATTCTGCCAAGCAAGCTGCACCAGTTTATAGTCATTTGGCCCAACCCACACCCAGAATCGAAGACGTGTTCATTTTCTGAAGCTTCTACAAAAGCTACTCTTAAAACACTTTTTTTTTTTTTTTTTTTTTTTTTTTAAATCAGTTTTGATGGACAATTAAGTATTTTGGGATTTGTCTTTTAGTATTGGGTTGTTGTTGTATACGTGATAGGGTATTTTAAATATATGATGGAAATACTTTTGTATTAGCTTTTTAAATGAGACACAAGGAAGAGTAGCTATCAGTTTGAGCCTTAATTTAATACAACACATTTAATTTCTTATTTACCATGTCCTACCAATACATACAAATCTTGCGTGTTGTTTCTTCAGATAAATTATTACACACATTATTAATTAAATATACTTTACAAACAGACCCATTAAACTTTACTAGTCTTACCTGGCACATGAAGTCTGGTATGACTCTGTGGAAGATAGAGCCTTTTAGCCCAAAGCCCCTCTCGCCGGTGCACAGAGCCCTGAAGTTCTCAGCTGTTCTAGGGACGATGTGAGAGAACAGTTCGATGGTGATGGTGCCCAGGCTCTGTCCATCAGCCTCCACAGAAAGGAACACCTGAGGGTTTGATTCCTGTGAGTGCTCCTGGACACGGGACATGTGCGGAGAGGACACGGAGCCCTCCATGTCCTCTCCGATTCGACTCTGACACCCACAAAAAGTCTTCCTGAAAGACTCTGTGATTTCAGCTGTTTTGAACTTAGCGGCCAGCTGCTCCACAGCACCCTCTCCCTCTGAAAAATACAAATATATAACATGCAGGCTTGAATAAGTGAAATACAATATATCAATAGTCAATCAATAGTGAATATTTGGTTATGTAATTTTGGACATTGTCAATCAGAATAACTTAGCATGGTAATAAGGTAGTGCAAATGAAGGATAGTTGACATCTAACTATGACAGGGCTGTGCAATGAATCGTTATTATAATGGTGATACCAATTTCATAACTGCTCTATTCAATTACAAAATTAATAAACACTATGTTCAGAATGATCTGTGTGCCTGTTCTACCAGGCAACACCTTGAGCAAAGCCACTCATCTACAGAGGCTCTGAAAACAAAACTGTTTAAGTATATTAGGTCTAAAGTAGACCATCTCCACAGGTTAATTGATGTCACTTTCGAGTACGTCACTTGAAAGATAGCGACTGTCACAAAGTCAAGTTCATTTCAAGTCTCATACCAGAGTAGTCGGTGGCAATCCAGACGAGGGCGTTGGGCGACACATTCATGGGTAGGAGTTCCATGGTCTTGGTGATGGTGTGGTTGGCGCAGACCTTGAGGATCTGGTCTCGTCTCATCAGGACCCTATAATAGTGTTTAACAGGGTGATACAGAATTTTGATGTCGCCCACCCCACGCTCCTTCCACTGCCCCAGTTCTCTGTCCCAGCGGTACAGTTTGGTCCGCTCCTTAAACAGGATCTCCTCATCCTCCTCCCCGGATTTAGTCTCCACCTAAGATACAAGCAAATTACCATTAAAACAGGTAGCACTGACTTCCATTAATATACAGCAGACCATATACCATGAATATAAAGGAATCCTTCAAGTGAATCATAATATCTATCAAAATTGTATTTTTAGGACATCCACCTATTCAACAAGACACTGCCTTTATTTTCCCTTGTCCAGAACTACAACTAAACCAAGAATGTTCAAGTATAGAGGGCCTAGCCTCTATAATAATTTACCCCCTATTCTCAAGTCAATTTCTCCACAGTTGATTTCTTTTAAAACATAATTAATATTAATGCATACAAATGTCTTATATTTCAACTGTTGCCTGTTCGGTCTTCTGTTACGCTTGCAGGATGAGTTTAGGGGAGGTGGTTTTATAAGACAGTATTGGTCTTCTCACTCTCCTTTTTCTCATTTTCTCAATTTTTACATGGATGTGCAAATAGTGATTTTATAATTTGGCCATTTAGCATCGCCGATGTCTCTTCATGATGGATCACCATAAACGTCATCACCATAAAGCACCATGATAACGGGCCATGCTTACGGCCATATCCCTGTGGATAGCTCCAGTTCACAACAGCGAGCAGTGATTTTTCAGCTTCATTCATACCTAAATGGCTACACAACTCTTAGGTACTGAATCCTACGTGTATCACAGTATTAAGTTAAAAAAAATAACTGAAGAACTTATCTACCTTATAGAAGTAAATTTGAAGTATTCCGTAGAGATTAATTTTGGTCTTCTTTGACTCTAAATACTTTGATTTGTTCTATCAGATTAGTAACTCTATTTGGACATTACCTCTGGCAATGACACAATTGGCTCAAAGTGAATGTCCACATTATTAGAAGCCTCCTCTTCCTCATTATCTTCATCATTTTCACCAGTAGACTTTGATGTTGTGGGTGTGGCAGACCCAAAAACAGTGGCTCCTGCATTGGCCCAAGAGAAGTTTGAATCTGTAAACAAACAAACATGAACAATTATGCAAATTCAAAACCACCCCTAAACTTAAACTGGATATTTCTTGATAGTTTTACATTTTGTTAAAAGGCTAAAGGGCTAACCTGATTTTCCAAATGCAAATCCATCTGTATTTTTTGCCAATTCTGCAAACGAAAAGCTGCTTGATGTGCTGAAGCCAAACAAAGGGGTGTCACCTGGGAAATTATAATGCACTTTAGGAAAACTCTTAAAAATTACTCAAACATGAAGAAACAAATCAACAAACATCAAAGATCATCATCATCATTAAAAGTAGCAAGAGAACTACTGCTGAATAACATATGAAAAGGACGAGCAACAGTGGCCATAGAATCAGAATAGTTCATTAACCCATTTACGCTTAAGCAAATCTAGGGTAAAGGTCCTTATCATCTAAGGGTTTTTAAAGAATTTTGATTTAGTTTATGAAAACCTCAATATCTCAGCCTCTGAAACACATAAAAACATGAAATAAACTGCATTTAAAAGGTAAGACTCTCAGTTTTATTTAAATTGCATTATGAAATATGATGATGAAAAATGAAATGAAATTTGTGTCATGAAAATGACAAAAACAACAATGCTGCACAACACAGCAACAGGCAGGAGATTCAAGGCTGCGCTGCACAGAAACCAGCATAAATGGGTTAATCACCTCACAAGTTGGTGGAATTTGTTTCCGGTAAATCTTTAATGTCAGTTACTTAGCATAACAGAACAGACACACAGTAGATAAACACAGCGGCATAGTGTGTACAGGTGAAAAGGTTTAACATGAAGCTCTACATATAAGCATAAAATATATAACCTGGTATGTAATGTGGTAGCAGTGAATTGTTGCCTTTACCTTGAGTGTCTGCAGTGTCCTTCTCTGTGTCTGGCTCTGAGCTCTTCTTGGTGGACAGGTCGATGGGGGCGCTGCTGGTGCCGCTGCTGCTAATGGGAGGAGGGGGGTCACTCTGGGGCTCTTTGGGCTGTTCTGCAATCTGCTCCTCACACACAGGGGGTGCCATAGAGGGCTCCGTGCTGCCCGATGCTGCCTCCTCTGAGGGTTGAGGAGGTTCACTCGTCGCTTGAGGAAGTTCACTCGTCGGCTGAGGAGGTTCACTCGTCGCTTGAGGAGGTTCACTCGTCGCTTGAGGAGGTTCACTCGTCAGCTGAGGAGGTTCACTCGTCGCTTGAGGAGGTTCACTCGTCAGCTGAGGAGGTTCACTCGTCGCTTGAGGAGGTTCACTCGTCGCTTGAGGAGGTTCACTCGTCGCTTGAGGAGGTTCACTCGTCAGCTGAGGAGGTTCACTCGTCGCTTGAGGAGGTTCACTCGTCAGCTGAGGAGGTTCACTCGTCGCTTGAGGAGGTTCACTCGTCGCTTGAGGAGGTTCACTTGTCGCTTGAGGAGGTTCACTCGTCGCTTGAGGAGGTTCACTCGTCGCTTGAGGAGGTTCACTCGTCGCTTGAGGAGGTTCACTCGTCGCTTGAGGACGTTCACTCGTCGCTTGAGGACGTTCACTCGTCGCTTGAGGACGTTCACTCGTCGCTTGAGGACGTTCACTCGTCGCTTGAGGACGTTCACTCGTCGCTTGAGGAGGTTCACTCGTCGCTTGAGGACGTTCACTCGTCGCTTGAGGACGTTCACTCGTCGCTTGAGGACGTTCACTCGTCGCTTGAGGAGGTTCACTCGTCGGATGAGGAGGTTCACTCGTCGGATGAGGAGGTTCACTCGTCGGATGAGGAGGTTCACTCGTCGGATGAGGAGGTTCACTCGTCAGATGAGGAGGTTCACTCGTCGGATGAGGAGGTTCACTTGTCTTGCTTTCCTTTGTAGTGTGTTGTAACTGTGCATCCTGAAATTAAACATACGAGTTCAAAGAGTCCAGCCAGTTTTATTTTTGGAACCACAGGAATTCACCCTAAACTAACAAACCGCTTCAATTAACTCTGGTGGGAGTTAGCATGTTTTACTAACTTAACCAAAAGTGTGACCTGAAATCTTTCGTTGTCTTAGAATGATATGCAAACGCAACAAATTTCACACTATCATAAAATTGTATATGCTCTACAACTGTAAGCTGAATCAGTCCCATACCAGAGCTTGCTGAGCCTTGCGGACCTCAGTTTCGAAGTCTTCGTTCTTGTCGTGGTCCGTGTCACTGTCTGGACCGATTCCACAGAAGAAGTGAGGGGGCAGCTGCAGACTGAGTGCCCTCTGCTCCTCTTCTGGGGTGGGCTTCTTCTCCCACACAACCACACAGTCTGCTTCTAACGGGACAGAAGATATAATCTGATATCTTAGTTTGTGTCTTATTATGCTAGCTGATATTTTAAACCATAATAGACATTGTAATGTGTACATGGGCTATAGATTCACTAGCTTGTTAGCAGCTGATACGTACAAATGAAAAATTGTAGTTCTACTGGCGTACTATCCTTTCACAAAGTCAGACTAACTATATTTATTCAGACTTTGAATACTAAATAAACACTGACATTGTGACAAGCGATAAGTTGGCAAATAAAATCTTGTTCACAATTATTCACAAGAACTTTCAAATTAAATCTTGGTAAAAAAAAAATTCAAACAGACTGAAAAAAATATTTTTAGATACATGTGTCAAAAAGTGCTAAAATATCTATTAACTTGACGTACCATCTCCAGCAGCTGCAGCCTGTTCCTGTGGAGGATCTGCGTACAACCTCCCGTTTAAAGCCTTCACTGCTGACTCATAGGTCTCATCTGAAAATTTACATATTTTATTTTAGGACATTTCTGTTAAAAGACAAGCGTGCCATGATAGAAGTTCTTGGTATGGAAGTACTTGTCTAATGGTATTGAGGTATTTTTTGTGTCTGAAATCCAAATTTAGATTTACAGTAAATGTATTTTAATTGTATTCATGGTTTATGTTTTAGATCTTTACTATAGTCCTTAAAGAGAATTACAGGGGTCCTGTGGCATTTCACCCACATACGAGATATGTCAAGAGCTCTATGTGCATTTTTTTAACATGTAACCCTAGATTAATTCAGATTTCAATTTAGCTTTGTCCAGAAAGGATAACAGCAGAAAGGAGAGGTCATTTGACCAAGAATTGCTTTAGTCACCAACAGCCATAAAAAATAGTAGTGTTTTGTTCATATTATTTAGCTTTTGATTTATGGCCAAAATATAGATGGGACTTACATTTCAAAACTACTACTTGACAAATAGACTGAAGTAATCTCACCATCCTCTGACTCATCACTGACGTAGCCCGGGTCGTTCTTGTAGCAGAAGAAAGTGAGTGGGAGTTGGAGTTTTTTGGCCAGCGCTGCCTGTTCAGCAGTGGGCTCTCTCACATAGACTATCTCCACGTCTGAGTCCTCGTCTGAACCTGCACTTTCTCCTTCTGCCACTGGAGGTGCTACAAACCAAGACATAAGACAGTTCAATTACAAGCTCCAGCAACTCTGTTCAAGAGTTAGTTTCACTCAAAAACATGCAAGCAGAACAAACATTAAGTTTATGTGAAAATAACATAGCATTAAATGATGCACTGCACACTTGTGATAGTTTGAGCCAAAGCCCTAAAGCATTAAATTAGAATATCATTTACAAAGAATAAAATATCTTGTGACATCATTTATAGAAAATCTTGTTACCTGTAGTCTGAGCTCTACAAACATGTTCTGAAATCAGTGTGATTCTTGTATCAACTTAATAGATCATATTTCGATTTTCTCACTGAAACATTAATGCTCTTGCAGTTGTTTACCACGTGCAAAATGAGAAAAATATAATTAAAATAAAATAAACAAAATTAAATAGTCAGTTTATATCATCCTGTACTTGACTATTTGTACATGTGGTTATTGCATTGATAGTAGCCATTCTTGAGCCAATGTTTTATTTAACACTTAGAGAGGAGTAGCATTTCACACTGTTGCTAGACTTCCTAATCTAAATCTGGTTTAAGTGACGTTAGCATTCTTTTACTGGAACCCCCACTGATGAATGATCTCTGCATATCATCTTTCAACACATGCATGCTTTACACTCGTTAGCTATGGCTAACACTCACCATACAACACGCAAGGATGTGATATAATATAAGATATTGACAATATGCAGTCATACAGGCTTGGAACTGATGCTATAGTGTGTAATTTATGTAATTCTTTAGAAAATCTCCCCTCTATTGGGACCTGTCTACCTATTCCACATGCAATTTTTGTATTTGTTTAGTGTCAGCTGATATTTCAGTTAATTCTCAAAAGGTGCTTGCAACTGGACATTGGATAAGTGAAGAGGCTAGATCTGTGCATGTCCTAAACTGAAGATATCACAGATCAGCATCACATTGATAGTATTAGTGGACACAATGTTGATCAGCCTAAAATGTAAATCATGCAGTTACATACTGTTACAAAGCAGATGTTGCCATTTTTCTTTTATCTCTTAAAGAGTTACAGTTTTGAACTGAACACAGTCCTATCCCTACCAACACTTAAGTACCATTTTTTTTTCTTTTCAAGCATCACTCATGCATCGTTAGCTGCACTGTGTTTGGCCCCACTCTCCGTGCACATGAGTTGGGTCTAGTGGGTCACACACTGCAGAGGTTAAAATACCTGGAGGATCAAACTGAGTGGTAGTTTTGCTGCTCCAAAAAGCGATGGGGTTATCATAGAAAAGTTTAAGGTCCAGCTCTAAAAGGAGGATTTGTCAAACAATACTAATATCAATACTGTTGTTTTATATTTATTGTTTACGGTACTATTAAAAACAGATTTTTTTTGTTTAACTTATTTGAAATGAATAGACCTATCAGCAATATTATAATTCTCAGAATATTGTATGACCTATGCATGTCTTTCTGAATGATTAAAAGAAATTATGTCTAAGTATGAATATAGTAATTAGTAACAATTAAAATATATCTTGGGAATGAAAGTCATTATAATGACAGGAAGCTTAAACTAAAATGAATATGTCCATGTCTACAAGGGATTAATTCTCAAGATGGATTCACCAACAAACATGAAATGCATAAATTTAAAATACAATCTCAAAATGTAAATGTATTACCATTATCTGGTACTGTGAACGTTGGTCCTCCCGATGATGATGAGGTTAGTCCAAAACCTTTAGCTTTGGTGGTTATAGACTCTGCAGTGATCGAAGTTGATTTTGGAGAGCCGAAGATCTTTTGTATGCTGTCTGATCCGAACACAAACTTGGGTGGAGACATGACCGTTTTGGCTACACTGGTTGAACTTGTCTGGCCCTCAGCTGGACTTGTCTCAGGACATGGTTTGCTCTTCTCTTTTGTAGTTTCTTCCAGTATTGCGATTGCTGCCTTCCCACAAACTGCAGTATCACTTTTGGATGGAGTAGTAGTAATAGAAGTAGTAATAGAAGTTTCTAAGGGCGTCACTGGTGTCATCAACTCTTCTTTATCCTGTGCGATTTTAGCTTCATCAAAGACCCTTTTAAAGGTATTAGCTGTGTCTTGTAGCTTAAACCTTACGGCTAGCTGCTCGATTTTACCATCCACCTCGTCAGAAAAATCCATTGCAACCCAGACCCATGCCCTCTCTGCTCCCTTCATTGGCTCCAGTTTCATTGTTGCCGTTATCCAATGGTTTGCACACAACTTAAGGACTTGATCTCTCCTCATTATAAGTCTCACACGTTTTGTTGTAAGATTCTGCAAAATTTTGAGATCGCCAATGCCTTTTTCTTTCCACTGGTTCACATCGTAGCGATAAAGTTTGGCTCTATAACAGAAAACTACTTGTTCGTTCTCCTCACCAGTAGATGGCTCCACCAGTTCAGGCAGAGTGCAAACTGGTTCAAAATATTGGCCGTCTCGTTCTTCCTCTTGAGCACCATCCTCATCATCAGTGCCTACTGATCCTCGGCTTTGGTTAAGTTTAGCAGGTGATTTTGAAGGACTTATCAATGGCTGGAAATTGAAGCTAAACCCACTTGATGCCTCGCCAAAGCAGAACAGGTTTTTTCTCAATGGACTACTTGCAGTGGGGGATGCATACACTGATGTTTCGGTTGTATCGTCTAATGCTTCTTCTCTTAGATCATAGTTGTCCCATTCAAGCGTCGGCCCTGTCGTTTCACCTTGAGATTTTATTACAAAACTGCTTTCTGCTTCCTCATCTTTTAATTTTGTTTTGTCGTCTGTCAAAAAGATTTTTAAATCCTTCAACCCGGATTTCATTTCTTCTGCTTTCTTGATAAGATGTGCAGTCCGTCCGGTATCAACAAGTTTGTGAGGCGTCTGTAAAGGAATATCGAGCAAAAGTCTCTGGCATTCTTCAAATTTCTGCTTGAACTCCTGTGCTAGCTCTACAGTTTTAAATTTGGCAGCTAGCTGCTCCAATCTAGCATCTCCATCTGCAAAGTCGTTTGCAAGCCACATCCATGCCTTGTCCGATCCAGCTAAAGGCTTGAGATTCATTGTTGTGGTGATCCAATGGTTTGCACATACTTTCAGCACTTGCTCCCTTCGCATTAAAATCCTTAGTCGACCGTTGCTGCTGTTCTTGAGGAATTTGAGCACTCCAACCCCACGTTCTTTCCACTGGCTAATATCGGCGTCAAACCTAAATAGTTTTACCCTCTGGGAGTACAAAAGCTCTTCATCTTCCTCACCTGTCACCAATTCGACTTTGTCTGGCATTTGGACTACGGGTTCAAACTGTATATCGTCAGTTTCTTCAGTCTTGTACATGCCATCATCCTCACCCTCTTTTGCAGTTTCTGTTTTGGAGGGAGTGGTTTGAAATGAGGTGAACAACTGCTCTCCAGCTCGGGTGAAACCTTTAAAATTTGGATCTTTTTCACCAAATTGGAAGCTGCCATCTGATGACTTTGCTAAATCTGCAAAACTAAAGGCATCAGTTTGTCCGGATACAAGTGGGTTTTGATCTTGTTCAGTCGTAGAACCCTCTTTAGGGTCTTTTTCACCAAATTTAAAACCACCGCTGGATGTTTTAGCGAAATCTGGAAAATTCAAGGTGCTGGGCTTTTGTGCTGGTTCTGTTGTAGCAGCCTCTTTTTCATTATGTTTATCTGAAATACTTTTCAGGAAACTAGATGCAGAGCTGGTTGGTGGCTCCTTGGTATTGGTTGCATCTTTTGGTGTATCTTGAGTGCCAAATTTGAAGCCTCCTGCTGGCATTGAAAAGGAGAACCCTGAAGAAGTTGTAGTGCTAGAGCTTGTTTGTGGGGCTTCAAATTTAAAAGATCCAATAGAACTCTCTTTATCTTTGCTCTGACCAAACTGAAAAGAGGTGCCTGTACTCCCAAACTTAAATCCACTTGAAGACGGCTGGTTTGATGGAGATTTTGACTTTACACTAAAACTAAATGAAGATGCAGAAGGAGCAGCAGTGCTAGTTTTTGTGCTTTCTTTAGCATTAGGATTTGGAGCTTGGCAGGCGACACACTTTTGTGCCGAAGGACTATTTCTCAAAAGACAAGTGTCGCAATCCCATTCTCCTTCCTTCTTGGCGAACCTCGCGTCGAGCGGGGTGGGGTTAGGTGCACTACAGGATACGCATGCTGGAGCTGAGGCCTCGTTTCGTACAAGGCAAGTATCACAGTCCCATTGTCCAGGCTTTTTGCCAAACTGTGCTGCTAAATCAGTATCCTTTTTAGCAACAGGGGCAGGAGTACTTTTTGTTTCAGATTGCTGAGGGGGTGTCTCTGCCTTAGTTGACCCTTTCACCGATTTGCATGAAGAGCAGGCATCAGTGGAAATGTCATTTTTGGTGGAGCATTTCTCACATGTCCACTGGTCAGACTTCTTACCAAATCCAGAACCGAAACCAGAAAAAGCATTGTCTATAACGTCGACTGGCTTTGTTGTGCCAAAAGTAAAAGACAATGGCATTGATGGTCCAAAGCCACTAAATCCAGAGAATGAACTTGCTGGTGTGCTTGAAGTTGAATCTATGCCAAATTTGAATGAAAATGGACTACTTTTAACCTCTGTGGGAGCTTGATCATCTGTTGATTTTGCATTGGGGTTGGGAGTTTGACAAGCTGCACATTTTACAGTTGATGGTTTATTTGTAATACAGCACACATCGCATCTCCATTCCCCTTCTTTGGGTGCAAACTGCGCAGCCAGTGAATTGGTGTCTGCAAACGTATCAGCAGAAATTGAAACGCTAGACTGAGTTGAATCTGTTCCAAATTTGAATGAAAATGGGCTGCTTTTGGTCTCAGTTGAAGCTTGATCATCTGTTGATTTTGCATTGGGATTTGGAGTCTGACAAGCAGCACATTTTACAGTTGATGGTTTATTCATAATACAACACACATCACATTTCCATTCCCCTTCTTTAGGTGCAAACAGTATAGCCAGTGAATCATTGAATGCAGGAAAGCCAGCTGAGGTTGAAGTGCTAGACTGGGTTGAATCTGTTCCAAATTTAAATGTAAATGGGCTGCTTTTGGTCTCAGTCGGAGCTTGATCATCTGTTGATTTTGCATTGGGATTTGGAGTTTGACAAGCAATACATTTTACACTTGGTTTATTTGTAACATAACATACATCGCATCTCCATTCCCCTTCTTTGGGTGCAAACTGCTGCTCCTCTTGTGTTTCCTGCACAATTTTTTGTGCCTCTTCAAATTTTGATTTGAAAAGTGAAGCTTCATCAACAGTTTTGAATCGAATTGCCAACTGCTCCGGTTTGGGCTCCTCATCTGCGTAATCAATAGCGTTCCAGACCCAAGATTTGTCAGAACCAGAGTTAGGTTTCAAAAGCATATCGGTGGTAATGTAGTGGTTGGCACAGATTTTGAGAACTTGCTCTCGTCTCATGAGTAAACGCACCTTTCCGTTAATGTTATTTTTAAGGATTTTAACATTACCGATTCCTCTTTCCTTCCATTCTTTCGTCTCGTTGTCAAATCTGAATAGCTTGGCCCTGTTACAAAACATTTCCTCCTCATCCTCTTCACCAGTTTTTACATCTACTTTGTCTGGCAGTGGAACAATTGGTTCAAAATGTGGGCCATCGTCATCTTCCTCAACGTGACTACTATCATTGTCGCTCTCTGATTCTCTCGCCTCTTCGGCTGCTTGCTGAGGCATTCCAAAAACAGACTTAGACACTTCTCCGAACTTAAAGGGCTGGTCTACCTTCCCAAATATACTCCCAGTGCTTTGAGTGGAATCAGCAAAAGAGAAACCTGATGTGCTCTTATTGCCAAATGTAAATATATTTGGTTGTGGGGGCTGCTGGTCCTGAGTTGTAGGCTTGTCTTCAACTTTAGGGGGTAGATCTGATGTTAGTAGCCCAAGCAAGCTTTCTGAATGTTTATTTTGTGATGCAGAAAATGTAAAATCACCATCATTTGACTTAAAATTGGAGTTGAATTTAAATGCAGGGGATGGGGTAGACTGAGTAACCACACCTGCACCAAAACTAGGTACTTTGGGCACTTCAGTAGGTGCTTGTTGGCCAAATGAAAGCTTTCCAAAATCCACTGGTTTTCCTTCTATGCTTTTTGGCTGTGCTGGGACTACTGTTGGTTTGGTGAAGTAGCCAGGCTCAGGTAAGGACGGGTTAGCAGCGGTTTGTTGACCATAATATTCTTCACTATATGGGGAGAGGAGGCTGGTGGCAGGGGATTCAAAGCGTAGAGGGGCACCAAAGACTTGTTCTTGAGGGGGGTACATGCATGGAGGAGGGGCCTGCAGAGGAGGGGTGTGAGTAGGCGGTTGGTAGGCATACATATGCTGCTGGGGGGGCATTCGGTTCATACCATACATGGGACCCTGGAAAAAAGGAAATTGGTTCCAGTCAGAAATGAATATAAAATGTAAAAGATTATTTTTTATTTTTATTTATTTTTTGCCTTGGTTGGAGTCACATTTGCAGCAGTGCGGAGGAGATACTGAGAGTTGTATGCCGGTGATTGGTTGTAATACACAGAGGGGCCTGTGGTGGCAACTGAAAACAGAAAAATGTCATGTACGCATTTAGTTTAACAAAATCATCACTAGGGTTGCCAAGGATAAGGATATCCAGATATTAAAGCTTAAAACTAGCAATTATTTGATTTTAATAAGCAAAGATAATGAACAAAAAATAATCTGACCTTTTCTGTTAAGTTTTTGGAAGGTATATCAGAGCTAGTACAAGAAGACATGGTGATATTCTATATTTGTGTTTTGTATTTTTATCATTGGATCCAGATCAGTATTGAATCATTTCTAACCTTGTAACCTTGCAAACACAATTAACCAAATTAGCCACGTCTACTTTAAATATGTCTTTGAGTCAAGGTTGCTATAATATAAATTGCCAAAGCCACAATTAAATTAGGCTGTTACAATTTAGAGCATTTAGAGCTGATATTTTTCCTTGATTTAGCCCTGAAATGGCAGGTTTTATTCCTGGTTTAAAACTTTTCCAGAACTCTGATGAATAGAAATGAATATGGCAAATTATCATTCTTATTTGTATGTATATGCCTCACCTGTGAGGGGGGCCCCATGGTAGGACTGCACAGGTGTGAAAGAGTCCTGCAGCCCCTCTGCTCCATAAGAATCACTGTAGAGTTTGTGATGAGGGGAACCCACAGCTCCTGACGCGTTGTGTTGTAGACCATGGACCTCATTCTGTTACACAATATTGGAGAAAGTTAGCTTACATGGCTTTAACGGTTTCTTTTGATGCGACTTAGGCACTGATGTATTGCTAGTTTTTCTCAGGAGGTAAATGGGCCTTAACAGGTTGTAGTTCAACATTCATATAGAAATTGAGCTGTTTTGGTTTTAAACATGTTATATAATAATAATAATAATAGTAATTATAGTAGTAGTAATAGTAATAATGGACTCAGACTTGAACTTTAACAGTCATGTCAAATCAATAACATCTGCAATCTTTTACCATCTAAAAAAGCAAAAAATCAAAGGTCTACTGTCTAAAGCAGGCTTGGAGAGACTTTCCATGCATTTGTCTCCAGCAGGTTAGACTACTGCAACGGCCTCTCCAAACGAGCTGTGAGACAGCTGCAGTACATCCAAAACGCTGCACCTCAGGTCTTCCTGATTCGAACCAGGAAGTCCGAGCACACAAGTCAGGTCTCTGCACTGCCTCCTGTGGCTCAGAATAGACTTTAAAGTAGCTCTGCTTGTGCACAAGTCTCTCCATATCCTAGCACCAAAGTACATCTGTGACATGTTAGTGCCATATGAACCATCTGCACTCTGAGGAGCTCAGGTCCTCCTGCTAGTGCCCAGAGTCAGGACTGAACACAGGGAGTCAGCATTTCAGACTCATGCAGCTAAAACCTGGAACAATCTTCATAAGCATGTGAGACAGGCCTCTACTTTGACTCTGTTTAAATCCAAACTCAAAACAGTTTTGTTTAGCTGTGCATATGACTGAAAGGTTTTCATTTCTCATTCCACATTTGTCTCTCTAATTTAACGTTTCTCTCTTTTTATTTTATGATGATTATTTATGTTTTGATTTGTTTATATTGTGATTTTATTTCTTACTCTGTAAAGCACTTTGAATTACCTTGTGTACAAATTGTGCTGTACAAATAGAAGCCTTGCCGAATTTCTATAATTAGTGGGGGATTATCCATATGAAAAAAATTTACAAAGTTCAAAGCACAAATAAGCTAAGGTGGAGTGTATTTTTTAACAAAAGCATCAAAAATCGTAAGGGCTTTCTGTTGGACTTTCCCAGTGAATGAGAATGATGAGAACTATAGGTACCTGGCCCTCCAACTAAAATGTGGATGTAATCAAATTAACCATCAGTATATTTTTATGTTTTAGGTGAGTGAAATACCTTAAGTGCTTCGACTTGCTGACACAACATCTGGAGAAGACTTTTATGATCCTCCACCCAATGGGGAGGTGTCTTAGGAGAAATCTTGAAAAACAAAATATTAAAATGTCAACAGAAATAAATTAATATTAAAATTATGTACCCAAAAAAACATACCAAGTGCCGTTTGGAAGGAGAGACAATGCTTTTGTTTGGTGATGGTGTTGAAAACTTGATGTGAGAGATGGTTGCAGAGATGTCATTAATGTGAGCTGGACTTGAGTGCGTTGGGCCTCTGCTCTCTGGCTCCTTCTCCTCCTCTTCGTCCATGGCCTCTCCACTGTCGCCCAGCTGCTGGTTCACATCATTCAGGAGGTCTACCACTTCCTCCATCGAAACTGGCAACTACAAAGCAAAAAGTTCAATTTCACTGTAATTTATTACAAGCCAACCGAAGGATGGAAGTATTTTACCTTATAACCAAAAAATACAAAGACAATTACAAAAACTTGTAAAACTAGGCATTTTTAGCAATAAAACAACCTGCCAATTCATATATGCAGTACTGTAGGAAATTCTAGTGCATAGAGAATGGTGGTATACCATATTTACGCTTGGTAATGAGTTGAGATATGTCTAAAATTTGGTGTGCCACAAATTTTGTTTGTGTTGTAATAATAAAATAAACCAAATATTTTTCTTCTCTAACCCTACTCACACAATGAGACCGTTTAGCTTGCCTGTCTGAGTTCAGAATGGCAAGACATGTTTCTGGAAAATGTTCAAGTAATAATACTCAGGACCAACCTTGTCAATATCCTCTGCATTGGTATTGTAGATTTTGGACAAATAAGCTCTGAATTTCCTCAAGAACATTATGCATCTGTCCTGTGTCTCCTCTACCCCGTTACTGGCCTCCTCTGACAGACGCTGATAGATCTACAACAAAAGCCACACCAGTAGTCAATCCTCTTTGTGTCCAGCTGATAAGATTTGAAGATAAAGAACCACAAAAAACAAAAACAAAAAAGAAACAAACTCAAACCTGGGCCAGATGCCAAATGGATGATATATTGTTGATAGTCTCTAAAGTGGCGATTGCTTCCTCAGTTTTGCCCTCAATGTCCAGAAGTGTAGCAAATGCAATATGGGCTTCTTCCTCAAGTTGTTTCAATGATGAGCTCTACAAAGAATAAATACTGTAAATTTCTTTGGATAGTTTTAGAGCAGTAAAGAAATCAGACTTTTTTCGTGTAGCCCCTGCCACACAATTTGAAAAGGGCTGATCTAGAAAAACTATAATTAAAGTTTTAAACAGAAACATAGTAAAAGCATAGGTACCTGAATGTCTTTAGATGGAAAGTGAATAAAGAGCGGATCCAGAGGTTCAGGGATGCTTCGTCGATGTTTGATTTTGTCCAATAAAGGCAACACAACCTGCCAATAGTGAACACTGCGACCGATGTACTCCTTCTGATCGTAGTAGGAGTTTATGCAGTCACCCTGGGTTCAGAAGAAAAGTTTCAGTAAGTAACTTTTTGACAAAAATGAAAAACGATATTTGTGTGATTACCATGTGATTACATTACAATTCAACTTTCTGAAAACCTAAAATATGCCACATTCAGTAAAGTTAAAGTTTCAATCTATTGAATAAACTCATCACCACATTAAGATGTAGGCAGAAATTCACTTAACACAATCATGTAGATAGCTAATAAGTAGTACAAAAGTAGGAAATTATTTATGTGATGATGGATGGATCTACATCAGCATCATCAGACGAGTATCCAGTATTTATTTATTTTAATAACCATATTACATTCCAAGACTGCACATACACAGATCAAGTACCTATAAAAGTATACTGAGTTGTAGTGAAATGTTAAACCTTAGGTAGCAAACATCAAGACGACTGCGAGTGCATTGGGTTTACTAGACATTCTTCACTCCTTAATTTTAACACAGAGGCCTGACAGAGAGGCACAGGTGGAAGAATCTGGAAGGTTGCTCAAGACGTCCGAGAGCTATTTTTCTCCTCCATGTATTTGTGAGATCCACTGATACAGCAGTCCATGAAGCAGATTTAAGAAATGGAATAATGTCTGATAATTATTCCAAGCAAGTCAAAGTAACCCATCTTTTAAAGGAGACATACTGTGCAAAATGTAAAAGCCATGGTACCATTATGTATTTAGTGCATATGTGAGTAATCACCAATACACACCTACTGCTCTTTACTTCCATCTTTCTCCAATTAGATTTTCTTAATCAGTGATACATGTAGAATTTGGCGGTGTTGCATAGCCATTTTAGCACAAAAGAAAAGAAATACACAGCTCACTATTGTGGTCTGCAGCTATCCGTATGAGGGGCCGACAGCATGGTCAGGCAAAGTGACACTTTGTTGTGATGACTTTTACAGTGACATACTGTAAAGAGGCAATACCTCATGGACATTGGAATTTCAACTTGGAAATCAGCAGCGTGGTTTCTTTTATAAAGTCATTTCAGGTCAATATTGCGTTTTGAAACGTCCAAAATATATCATAATGATCTATGGGTGGCATAGATGATTAACTATATAGCAGACTCATGCACAATATTTCTTCTTAAACTAATCTTTTTTTTAAGGTACATTTACCGTTTGGTTGAGGACTTTAGCCCAGTGAATGGCCAGTGCCGGCTGTAGTCCATGCTTCTCTCCAGCTCTCAGACTGCTCAGTCCGTGCTGCACAATCATCCTTAGTTTGGCCGACGTACCAGGTCTGGGGGTGGAAATTAACATTTTAATAATAATATTAATAATACTATTACTACTACTACTATTACTACTATTACTACTATTACTACTATTACTATTATTACTACTATTACTACTATTACTACTATTACTATTATTACTATTATTACTATTATTACTATTATTACTACTATTACTATTATTACTACTACTACTATTACTATTACTACTACTACTACTACTACTACTACTACTACTACTACTACTACTACTACTACTACTACTACTACTACTACTACTACCAAACAGGCAAATAAAAACATACATATGGAGCAATATGATGTAAAACTTAATAATCATATATTTAATATAAAAAAATCTCCTATGCCTGTGCAATTAATTAAATCAACCAATTACAGTCATTGTCTAAAAAATGTACCGGTAATCATTAAACTTGTTGTTTGCGGATTCAGTTATTATAAATGTCAGTCCTTTGTTGATTATTCACTACACCATATTCTTCAACTATCACTGCTAACAATGTTTTGTTATCACTGATTTGAGACTCACGCGGCCCTCTTGTGGATGAGGCTGTAAATGGCATCCCACCACTCCCTCTGCCTGTCGGTGGTGAGGAGGCGGATGAGGGGCAGGGGGAGGCAGCGCGGCACGTACAGAGGCTGGGTCACTCCGGCACTGATCTTGGCCATCTCCTGGAGCTGACAGTTACTGCAGAAGACTACACCATGCACAAACACCTGCCGGGGGGGCAAACGATACACTATCAGGAGTACTATGGAAACTGTATACGTGCTCAATATGAGAATGAAGGCCAATGCACATCAGAGAGCGGTGCGCCATCTGACGCACGTCAAACCCACACATCATCACACCCTGCATTACACCTCTAAAAAAGGGTTTAACACAACTTTTGTGGTGAGATAACTTAGCATTTTATCTGCAAATTACTTATTAAATGAGGCGCTGGTCTGCAAAATTTTAGCGAGACACAAGTGTTTCCCCGCACAGAGAGAAATGGGCAGCTTTCATGCCTCTCCTTAAAGTTTACAGTGCTAATTTTGTCGGTCACAGAGCAGAGATATGTCTGTACTCAGTGCACAAGTGCAAAATGCATGTGTTTTCAGAAGTGGCACCACATCTCGAGTCAACAAACCCCAATTGAGGCACGAGGTCAAGCGTTATAGAAAATAATGGGGGGAGCAATTTTACTGGGCATCGAATCATCCCGATGTGCTTTGGCCTTTACATTCAATGTGCAACAATAATGTTTACAGGATAAAGCTGTAAAAATCAAAGCTACATGAGATCGAAGTGGACACATACATTTTAATTCTAGACTGAAAACCCATGTCTTCTCCCTCAAGAAAATCAAGATTGTACTCAAGTTCAAACAATGTATGGAATAGAATACGTAGGTCCTAGAATAAAGAGATGTTTGGTGTGTATGAAGAGAAGGGCAGTTGAATACTATTAGAAGTGTCTGATATTAAGAGTGGGATCATATGTTTGTAGTTGTTGCTATATTGACATTACATTTGCTTAACTTGCTACAAAACAAGCATATTTTTGTTTACAAATGTTACTAACCTCTAGATCAAGCAGGCAGATGGACTCAGGGGCATTTGCATCCAGCTTTGAAGTTTCGAGGGTGAGTTTGGGAAAGAGCTGCTGAAGCCAGTCTCTGAGGTCTGCTCTTTGGGCCATAAGAGTCCACTGCAGTCCCAGCCAACTCAGATGTTGCAAGTCACCACCATGCAACAGTATGGATCCTACAAATTAATGTTTAAAATTAGTACATTAATGTTTAAAATTAAAATGGACAATATTGTAGGAGGAAGTATACATTTATTAGGGCTGCACGATATGAGAAAAAGATGTAATAATCGATAACTAAGTTTTGTCTTGAGATACAGATATAACTGCATTTTAATATACTTTTTGGCATAATAAGATCAGGTGCACATGGCTTCATATACAAGTAAAACTGTCCCTAATGTCTAATGTAATGTCTAATGTAGGACTTAATGAGGAAAATCATTAACGAAATTTGCCCTTTGCCCATTTTGCTTTCCGACAACAGTACTTTTCTGTAAAATGGAGAACTTTGTGTTGTTGCAATGTATTGATTTTCTTTCAATATTGGAGATTACAATATTATGATATTGATATGTTTGTAATATTGTGTGTGTTAAAGGTGACTACCGGTGTCACACTTGGCCAGTTGAGAGCTCTCTGGGACCAGGACTGTTAGGGATCGGATGTCGTCGTTGGCGATAAATGATGAAGCTGTGGAGACTTGTGGTCCAAAAAGAAGCTCAAACAGAGAGTCCTGACTCTTGCGGTTTCCAAAGGCTTCCACAACCTTCACATAGAATATATAAGGATATGATTAACATGAATAAACTTTCCAATAGATCAACTGATATACCATACTGGCAGAACACCAAGTAATTTACGTTGTTTTATTTTTATATTATTTTTACAGGAGCAACAAAGCAATGTTTTTACAATTATAGCCTTCGTGTTTTTCTTTATCAAACATTTTTGAGCACAGAAATTTGTAGAGTACACACCTCATGTATCAGAGTGGAGGGGTCTGCACTGAGGTTGAGCAGCATGTGTCCTGCCTGACTCTGACGGTCATTGGCCACAAGCTCCAAGAACTGAGGCGCCACTTGGTCTCGCTTGGTCATTTTAGGTTTTGGTCTGGGAGCCTGAAGGCAAAAGACAAGAATTATGAGTATATGTGAAATTAACTACATCAGCATTTCCCATCAATAGTAAAGACTACAGTGGCATGTCCTTTCTCCCCTGTTGTTCAAAAACAAAATAGACAGTGGATTAACAAGTTTGGGAATGTTATTACAACACATGAAATAGCAAAAAATATAAAACAAATACAATTAGACATTTGTACTGAAAAATGTCATGACATTTGGTTAAAATTCCATTTTTTTTATCAATAACTGATGAAATGTGTGTCTAGAAGTATAGTATCTTGATACTGGTTGAATGAAGGCTCACCTGGTATGCCAGTAGGTAGCACAGAGCAGCAAAGTGCACTACTGCCCTCCAGGTTTGTTGTTTCTCCTGGGCCATTTTGAGAAGCAGTGTGGCCATGTGCAGGTACAAGTGACCCCTCATCTCCAAAAAGACCTCAAAAAGATCGTCTGGGTGCCGCGGGGCGATGCTGCTCATCTCATGCATAGCCTGGTCAAAACTGGGGACAAGTAAAGCACGATAACAGTAGTTTAATTAAAAGTGTGCCGAGAGAAAACAAAATTGATTCTTTTATAGAATCAATTGCCAGTATTATCAGTACTACATGTTTGAGGAGACATACTTTGTGAGCGCGTCGAGGCAGGGCTGCAGGCCACTGTTCGACAGTGTGATCCTCAGGAGGCTGCACAGCGACAGCAGCAGCTCCCTTTGGAGGCGACGACACAGCTTCTCATTTCCAGAGACAGCTGGCTGAGCCAAATATTCCTGAAAGAATGAAGTTGATCACAAAACTTGTTAATCGGGGGATGTGATCTGGGAGCTTGTCCAAATCAATTTTACAGTCTAGCTTTGAGTGCATAAAAGGATTCCTTTCATTCTAAAGCACATTTCTGATAAATTATTAGGCCTGTGGCTACATTCATTAAATATTTATGTAAGAAGATATTCTCAAAATGTTAACTCGATAATAACACTCCTAATGAATAATTTCCAATCTGCGCCCATAATCGATAAGACGCTCTTTTTATTTTAAATATTCATTAAGTAATAGATAAATGGGTACTTAACAACTCCCACATGTCATCTAACTGTGTATTATGTGCTGTAGATGCACATAATAATGTTTATTCCCCACTGTGGACTAAACAGGAGCCATGCTGACCTTAAGTGTCTGCACCACCACTCTGTACCAGTCCAGGCTGTGGCGCAGCATGCCCCTTTTTTCAGTAGACAGGCAGTGCTTAACTGCCTCCTCCAGGCGTCCATCTTGGCAGAAAAGTTGAACGAGTTTCACATTAACGTGAGGGTCTCCAGGACGTGCTGCGAGCTCTGCCTGCAGCAGGTCGAAGAGGCGGTTCCATCCTGGTTGCCCCTGACGACTCAACAGCCGCTCCTGAAGAGAGGTGATTTGAAGAATTATGCATCAAGCATTCAGCTACACTTTGTGCACAATTATTAGGCAAGCGGGTTTTTGACCATATCATGATTTTTATGCATATTCTCCAACTCCAAGCTGTATAAAACTTGAATTCTTATCGGATTCATGTGTATCTGACGATCGGGGTGTGAGAGAGATCAAAGGAGATCAACACCCTCTTTCAAGGTGTGCATAGTAATTAGGTTGCTTCCTTTCCTCAGGCAAAATGGGCCAAATAAGAGATTTAACTGACGTCAAAAATTGTAAAAAGTCTTTCAGAGGGATGCAGCACTCTTGAAATTGCAAAGATATTGGGGTCTGATCACAGAACCATCAAATGTTTTGTTGCAACAGTGTCACAAGAAACATGTTGAGAAAAAAAGACACAAAGTAACTGCAAGAGATTTGAGAAGAATCAAACATCGAGCTACCAGGAACCTATTATCCTCCAGTGCTGTCATACTCCACAACTGCATCCTACCTGTAGTGCCCAGAAGTACAAGGTGTTCAGTGCTCAAAGGTTTTATGGACTCATCATGAGATCAGAGTGACTCTTGACAGACCAAATGGATGGGCCTATGGCTGGATCAGTATTGGGCAGATAGCTCCACTTCGACTTAAACGTCAGCAAGGTGAAAGCGGGGTACTGAGGCATGAACGTTGAACGTTTAGGGTTGAAGATAAACTCAAAATGAACTCCAAAACCTACTGCTAGTTTTTAGACACTTTCTTCAAGCAGTGGTACAGGAAAAAGTCTGCATCTTTTAAGAGGCCTAAGATTTTCAGGTAGGACATTGCTCCATTGCATGCATCAAAGTACTCCAATGCTGTGCTAGCCAGTAAAGGCCTTAAAGACAAAAACATAATAACATGGCCCCCTTCTATACCTGACCTAAACCAATAGACTCCATACAGTTGTAAGTTTACTACCCTGGCAGAATTTATGATTTCTCAGTCCAGAAGCTGCACATGGGACGTACTTGAATAGTTCAACATGATAATGATCCAAAACACAAAGGCAAGTTGACCTGTCATTGGCTACAGCAGAATAAAGTGAAGGTTCTGGAGTGGCCATCACTTCTGACCTCAGTATCATTGAGCCACTCTGGAGAGATCTCAAGCTGCAGTTCATACAAAACAGCCCAAGAATTTACAGGAACTGGTGGCCTTTTGCCAAGAAAAATGGGCAGAGAAAATAAAGAGCCTCATCCACAACTATCACAAAAGACTCTAAGCTGTCATTGGGTCATTTGTGTAGTTTCTGGTGTCATTATGATTTAAAAACACAGTTGTTTGATAATAAATGGCTTCACACAAGCACTAACCATGAATGAAAGAAAAGTTTTTGTGTTATGGTGACGTCCACTTTTTTTATACAGTCTATGCCTAAACCCTATTGAAAACTAGTGGGCCCTTCTGAAATGGGAGATTTACAGTGAAGGAACACAGTACACTTCTGAACAGTGTCTGGGAAGCTGTGGTTGCTGCTGCACAAGAAGTTGATCGTCTTCATGAATGGAAGACTTATGACCATTATTGAGAAGAAGGTGGGTATACTGGCCACAGATTTTATTTTTTTTGTCAGAAATGTTGAAAACAAGTGAGAATGAAAATTTATCAATTTTCATTTAGTTTCATAATAATATTTTACATTAATAGTTGCCCAATAATTGTGCACACATAGATTTTCTCCTAAGAAACATTCTTAAACACTCAGGTTTGAGGTTTTTTTTTTTTGTTTTTTTTTTTTACATTGAGCGAGAGCACTGTAGTTGATCAATCATAAAATGAATCCTCATAAATACAACTTGCCTAATAATTATGTACACTGTGTATTATAACCATGACAACTACTAAAGCAATACTATATTCAGGAAAGGATATTTTCTTCTTCTAAAACTGACAGTGGCACAAATAAACATGAATAACAGTAAAAAGTTTAGATTGGTTGGTACTGGAATAGAACAATATAGTTACTATAGTTTTCCCCCAGAAAAACAACAAAAATGCAGACAAAGGACCTTATCATATTATAAAACATTTGATTTTATTCAATTACAATACCCCATTTGTAGGGGTGGGCGATATCTCAATATTTAAAATATATCGAGATAATTTTGAAACTCGATATGAATTCTGACATATCAATATATCGCTATAATGCTTACGTTTACTTCTGGTTTCCCCGCTTCGCTTGTTTTGCCTTTTCTGTGCCGCGCTCGCCTCCGCCTCCTCGCATTTGTCCCCGCGGAGCCCGGAGCTGGCCTCGGACTAAACCAGGACTAAACGCGGCCGCAGAGCCCGGGGCTCGGTCGCGGACTAAACCAAGACTGGGACCAGGGCTCTCCAGTGCGTCCATTTCACTCGCATTTGCGAGTAAATATTTCGTTGTGCAAACGGGAAAAACAAACAGCATCTGTGCGAGTGCTTCTGCAGCCACAATAAGGAGAACTGCGCACAGACGCAATGTGACGAGTTAAACTTTCTAAATGCACCTGCCCAGCGCGAGCACAACCGAACTGTGCCCGGGCATGACACCTCCGACCGCGCACGACTCCAGCATACGAGCTCCGCGTGTGGCTGATATCACTCATACGAACAAAGTCCGCTTCAAAACACACCCACGTAAATGAGGAGCGCCCCGCAGCAGGACCCACACCTGCCCCACCACTCATTAGGCACCCCCACACCGCTGGACCTTCTCTAAAGCGAGCGCATTTGGACTCTGTCTTGACTCAAGGTCTGAATACTGAGTGTGATCATATTTGTCACAATGTGCGTTTGGTTTGGTAAATGTGCAGAGACTAAACATCACTTTAAAACAAGAGAATGTTACTCCAGTTAGGAATGTCAAAATACAGGTTTAAAAATCCTAGCCACTTTTTTCACTTTGAAGTAGTTTTCTTTAAAGTACCAGTGGAAGTTCTCTTAAAGAAGAGGTTTTTAAACTGTGGGTGAGGGTCCAAAAAGGGGCACAGAGTGTTTAAGTGCAGTACTAAATGAATATTAATCAGATAAAATTTGTTTGTTGTTTTTGCAGTAGTGTGGGAGGGGGTTATTTTTCCTGTAAAGATATCGAGATATATATCGTATATCGAGATATAGCAAAATATATCGAGATATATTTTTTGGTCCATATCGCCCAGCCCTACCCATTTGTGATCATAACCTCTGGCGGTTATGGAGGCCTCTGTCAAAAATGTTGGCCATCACTGAAATATGAATGCTATACTTTAAATAGAAGCTGGTTGAAAGATGAAGTGACAAAACACTTCTGTGTATAAACTCACCTTGAGGTTGAAGACAGAGGGACTTCCTGGGAGTAACTTTGCTGCTTTTTCAACCCAGAACTCTGCTCTGCTGTCACAGTCCTCCTGACTGACAAGCAGCTCCGCAACTTTCAAAACCAGGTCCTTCTGAGCTGGATTCAAGTCCACAGAGCGCTGTAGATCGAAGGGAAGATGTTTAGCGCTAAATAAAACAGTATAATTAGTCTGACCTATTACAGTCAATTTAAAGAAAAATCAACCATCAATGAGCAAAACAAGCAAAAAGACAAAAAAGGGTGTGGTAACCATTAACAGTCAACAAGAAGTATTATTTTAATTTTCTCTTATAGTTGTGAGTACTACTGAGTGCAAAATATATATTTATATATATATATATATATATATATATATAAATATATATTTATATATATATTTATATATATATATATATATATATATAAATATATATTTATATATATATTTATATATATATATATATATATAAATATATATTTATATCTATATATATATATATATATATATATATATATATATATATATATATCTATATATATATATATATTTATATATATATATATATATATATATATAATACGCACAAAATACCCCACCGTGGCAAAAATCTCATCAATATAGAGAATTACACAAAGAAAATTCACAGGATGTGTGAAAGGTCTTTAGCTCCAGTTTCTTACCTTGTAACACCCCACTGCTTTGCTGATGTTGCCCTCACGTTCATAGAGCTGTCCGAGGAATTTGTGTGCTTTTGGATCCCGCTCTTGGATTTTGAGATACTCTGAGACATGCCTGAAGTAAAGGTTTACTAATGAGTATAATAAGAGCTGAAGCACTGAAAATAAAGGTTAAAATAAAGTTTATTTTTATTTTATACCTTTTTGCAAGCTCATATTCCTTTGCCTCAAAATACAACTTTGCAAACAGGAACCCCTTCACTGGTTTCTGAAAAAACAGGCATAATTTTGAAAAACAATGGTAGGTTTCTTGCATAATACACAATACATTTCAGTTGTAATCAATCACCCATAATAGATTCAATGTGAAAATAAGGCTAGAAAGGCTTAGCAAAATTTGCACATTCATAATTTTGCCTAGGTTGCAACACATTTGGAGTAGTCACTCTGAAAGTTCACTTAGTTGACAAAATAAAACTTACTACTGACCAGGTTTAAGAGGAAAAGAAACTGCATTGAGAGATGCCTTAAATTCTAAGACTTAAAACACTTGGTCTAATGACAGGGTCAGTGAACATATAATCAGCAGTATGCCTACTGCCCAACTTCAGCATATGATATGTTTTGATCAATAAACATTAAATGATGAAACTAAATCACGTCGGTGTGATTGATTTTGACATTTGGCAAGCACCATAAGACGGCATAGCAAAATACACTTCTGTAAGACCTCTGTCACAAAAATGTACTGGTATAATAACCGAACCGTATCTACAAACAGATTATTACAATACATACTTCAAATGAATGGATTAGAAGAATATTCAACATTATCACTTCCAAATGACAAGGTTACCAATGTTTCAGCAGCAATGAGTGTGTAAGAGTCAATTTTCTACAATAGACTTCCTATAGCTAATCTGTACATTTACTTCGCATATACGTGGCTAATATTTCATGATTTCGGTTTCTTCCTGGCCAACTAGAGATAAAAAACACAAGACTAGAGATAATGTAAACTTCACTGGACTAATAAGTTGCGATGGCTATTGGCTAAAGCTAACTTGAGCCTGTGCTATCCCGGATCCAGAGCGCGGCATTTTCAGAGAGGAGGACACGAAGAAGCGTCGTTATGCCGGGTGAACCACTACTAATACTAAATACAACTAAAATGGTATTATGTCTGAAGAGGATCATATACTGGTGCTTGATAGACAATACAACGCTCTCTACTTTTATACAAGTGCCGTTTTACGCCTGTGTCATGGCTAAACTGGCAGACACAGACATGCTGCTCTGACATGAGTTAGCATTAGCTACCGGCTCTACTCACCTCTTTGAGGGAAGGCGAAGAGCTCTGCACCGAAGAAACGTAGCGATCTACTTCGATTTTACTCCGCCGCATAGCTTCCAAATTTAAGAACAAGGTGCATTGGAAACGAGAAAGTCGCTAAACTAATAAATGAAAAAATAAATACAGGCTCTGCAGCGACTCAAACAACTCTCCAGGACAGCATTGCGCAGTCTCTTTAACGTCAAATGGCGTTCCCTTGAATTGACCAATCAGAGCTGACTTCGGCCATGTACACACATAACCGAACATCTGGGTTTTCAACCACATTCATACGCATTCCAATCCTGTAGATGGCGTTATTTCCATTGAGCCCTCACTTCGCCGTCACTTCCGCCTAAACCTTTGTGTGGTGTTAGTATTTTTGTTACTTAGCCAATGTTCATGGGTCTGGTGGACCCGCTAGAGTTTTGGGTTTTCAAAACAACACAATAACATTTTTTTTTTATGTAAAAATACTCAACAGATGTTTACTTAATCACAATTACAAGCCATATGAACAGCAATCATGGTTAATATTTGCCCTTTACCTTTTATAGAACACATTTATGAATTAATGTGCAACTCGTTTTTTTTTTTTTTTAATAAAATGTAATATAAATATTAAATATGAAAATCAGTTATAATCAAGTGAAGTGAGTAGAAAAAAAACACATTTGCAAATGAAGCAAGATGTTTCACAACTACTGATTTTATTCATTTGACCTTCATTAGACATAACTCATTTAGGCTAGTTTACATAACACAAGATGAACATATACACTAACAATATCAGTCTCATCACATCAGCCCCACTGAGTTCTGTTTACACAAGCCTATACAAAACATGAGGGGCAGAGTTTTACAGTGTGTGTGTTGCATATGTATGTGTTACACTTGCTGCATGTATATTGAGTTTTCCTGTCCAACTTGGGTCCACAGACTTCACAGCGTTTCTTTTTGTTTTTGCTGGCCACAACCTCGAATAATGAAAAGATCAGAAATGTTACCAACACCTCTCTCTATTGCAAAGCATACATGGCATACTGCAAAAGCATCACACACTTCAGGTTCATCAGATGGTGGTTTTGTAGGTCGGGTGGATGGGGCACCAGCATATTCTCCTCTTGAATTCTCCTCCCAATGGCTGCAGAAGCTGGTGTTTGTGGAACATATTGTCTTTTGAGGATTTGAGGTCTCACCAGTGCCTTTCCCAGTTCCTCAAGAAAGAGGCGTCTCCTCTGAAGCTTCCCCCTGTTCCACTCTGTGTTCAGTGCCATTCAGATGACAAAGATGTTGTATGCTGAGATGTCCAACATGCCAAAGAATATCACCAGCGGCCAGTGTAGGGTCCTCCTTTTGCAGCTGTAGGCAGTCACCAGCTTGTCCATGTTGTCCACCCCTCCTTTTGTGGCATTGTGATCCATGATGATCTCAGGCTTTTGATGGTCTTGGTCACAGATTCTCCCATCCCTGTGCAGTGTACTCATGAGTAACACATTCTTGCCTTTCTTTGGCACATAGGAGACCAGGGATGTGTCAGCTGTGTACACAGACTTGGAGGACTTGACAGGCCTGTTCTTCATAGTCAGCAGCTGGGGTGGGAGCTCAGATTTGTTTTTCCGTATTGTTCCCACCATGGTCAGTTTTCTCTTTAGGAGCTCCTGTCCTAGCCTGTATGAGGTAAAAAAAAATGTCACATGTGATGTTGTGTCCAGTCAGTCCCTCAGTCTGGTCCTGGACAACTCTCATCACTTGATTTTTCTCAGGGGCTCCTCCATCAGGTTTCCCTGTGTAGACTTGTAAGTTCCAAGCATATGAGGAAGTGGCATCACAGGCAGCCCAGATCTTTATACCATATTTTGCAAGTTTAGATGGTATATACTGCCTAAAAGGGCAGCGGCCTCTAAATGGCATCAGCTGCTCATCAATGGTGATATTAGGCCCAGGGTTGTAAAACAGGGGGAGTCGGTGCACCCACTTATCCCACACTGTCCTGATGGCAGCTAGCTTGTCTCTTTGCCGTCGATCTGATCTGTCGTTTCAGTTATCAAAATGTATAATTCTGGAAAATTTGTGGAAGTTTTCCAGAGACAATGTTACATGGAAATGTTCTCTGCCAGTTTCTGCATCCCACAGGGATTCTGTGGATTCCCCTTTGGACCTGAAAACTCCAGCAAGGATAAGAACCCCAAAGTAGGCTTGTAAATCAATTTGGTCCATCTCCTTCCACCTTTCTTCAAAAACATGCCTTCCTTCAAGATTACTGTAATCCAGAATAATTTTCTGGAATGAATCTGGGATAAAAAGATCAAATGAAGACTTGATGTCCTGCACATGAGTAACTGCCAGCCGTGTTGGCCCTGGTTGCATCTTTATCACATTAGCAGCTCTGCGGGGTGGCTCATTTCTTGGGAAAGAAGACCATTCAATTTCACCATTTTTGGACATCCATATTGCTTCACTTGGTATCTGGTGGACTTCTGGTCCTGAAGCTGGCTGCTGATAGGCTGGTCCAGGAGCTGGCTGCTGATGGGCTGGTCGTCTTTGTTTTGATTCTAGTTGGTGCTCAACCTCATCTTCTTCTTCAAAGTCACTGTCAGACTCTGAATTTTCAGAAATATGATCTTCAAATTCTGAAACCTCTTCCTCGACTTCATCTTCAGAAGCTTCTATCTCTTCCCAAATCATTTGTAAAGCCCTCTCAGCAGATAATCTTTTGGCCATCTTGATCACTTGTGATAAGCTACCACACTGGCAAAGCCTTTATTTATAGTGTCACGCCCCTAATTTGCAGGTGGGATAGGGTACGAGAAAAAAAAAAGTTTGGTTCCCGCAAGACAGAGGGTAAAATGTGCGGGAAAGTAAGAGCAGACAGTGTTGGTTGCAACAATGTTGCAGCTTTGTGCGGGAACAGGAGGGGCAGAAAACATTATCAGTAGCCCCAGAAAGGAGGAAGACAGAGTGAAGGTATGCAGGACCTATACTTTCCACACTTTATTATTCCTGGGTCCAGTGGACCCAAACACCCTGTATGTAATATAAATGCGTAGGGTGGGTGTACAGTATGCGGTCATTGAAAATGTGTTTTGATTTATGTTCTTCACAGATAATGAGCCAAAGCCAATGAATTTAAGGTTGAAAAAATAATTAATTGTTTTATTTTTCTATTGTTATGAACTGAAAACGGGTCCCACAGACCCGAACACCATACAAGGGTTAAACAACAGAAAACATGGCGCCAAGCTCCTTTGTCTGGACAGACTCGGAGTCAGAATTGCTCCTAAACACAGTTTTGGAGTATAAACTGCTACCACAGCTCTCAAGAAACGACTCCGATCCATAGTCTGCTTTGGCTTTTGCAGTAGCCTAAACAAAGGTCACACGTTTGACGTCAGGGCAGATTCATATTTTTTGGCGCAGACAGTGACGTTTTAAAACGCAAAACCTCAGTTATCTCTGTCCACACAAACAGGCATAAACAGAGTTTTCAAAAATCTTCACTTTGGCCGGAGTTTCCCCTGAATACTCGTTTTTGATGCGTGTTCGTGTGGATGACAGGTCAAAACGCAGAAAAACATCTTCGGTTTATCAGATACCTGGCTACGTGTGGATAATATAATTTAACAAATATGCAAATCACTGGCCCAATGTTTGAATCTGCTTATTACACTATTGAACATACAAGTTACTAGTTACTATAATAACATTTATGAAGAACCAATACAATAACAGCAGATTAAACATTATTACTAGAATGCCCATTGCAGCATGACATGATGACTGGAAGCAGTGGCATCTAAAATATCAATAGTGAATTTAAAATTAAATGTATATTCAAAATAAACTTACAACATGAATTATATAATGTCAATTTTGGCCATTGTAAGTGTCACCTATAATGCAATCTTTACTGAAGGATATCTAAATTTTGAAATTCCACTGTGAAATGCTCTAATAATGCCTTTTCTAATCAAGATTTTTGGTTTCTTTCCTAAGAGGGTCTGAGCCTTGAGGAAGTGGCTGCACCTGCTTAAGAGGATCACCATTCTTGGATTACTAATAACATAGACACATGCTCAAATCTTTTCTGTGTACATGTCACAAGTCAAAACACTGCTGCACAGTTGCCACTCAGTAAATGGCATCATTGTGGAGCAGCTTAGCCTTCATTTCTGCACAGAGCAACAGTTGACCACACCATAACGCCTGCTAATGTAGAACCAACTACTGTCTGTCGCTATTACTATTTGTAAACCAAATTATATAAGATGTCTAAATTTGGTTTTACAATTGTCAATATACCAAACAAGTCCACTATTTTTCTGAATGTTTGAATAAATAATATTTACAAGACAGTTCTGAGTAGTTGTATAGATTTTATAAATATGTAGGCTTAATTAGTGGCTATTAAATGTACTTAAATGTGGCTAAAACTGAGCCAAGTATGTGGACATTGAAGACATTTTTATGTACATTATTGTAAATACTGTATGTTGTACTGTGCTTCATGTTGTAATGTCTATATCTAACTTTTTGCTTTTGTCTGTTTTACGTGAGACCAGGTCTGGAAATTAGCTCTTGGATAGATGGCCTATTGCTATTGTAAATGTAACAATACCTTCTATTCTGTCCCTTTTAAATAAACAAATAAATCCTTTTTTTTTTTTTTTTGTTAAGTTAATAGTCAAAATTCATGAATTAAGTTATAACAATAACTTTATTTAAAAAGGAAGTTTGGTGTTATTATTTTTTGCATAAATACTTTGATGATTTTATATACATCATGTGAGTTCATTACAGTAACATTTGGCTGAATAAGGAAAATATGTTGGCATTAAACAACAGTAACCATGCATGATACTATGAAAAATGTGCACAAATAATACATGAATGTAATACAAGATGGTGTCATAAGGCAAACATAACAGAATATATACACACACCTGTGGCATAAATTCTTAAAGGTGCCCTATGTAACCTTTCTGGTTAGGGATCCACTACCTGCTTGTCTCCATAGAGATGTTATTGTGCTGCCTGGAATGTTACAGGGATAACATTTAAGTTATCTATTTTGTATTTATTAATTTATAGGTATTTTGTTTGTCAAAAATATCTTGAAAAGCATGGAGACTACCAGGTGAACCACAAGAAAAGTTATGCAGTGGACCTTTAAGCCGTAAAATAATATTGGACTGTGGATCTTGACATATGAAAAATGAAATACAAGACCATTTGCAGCATGATGAATAATGCAGTAGTGAAATAAGGCAAGCTTGTGAGGAAAGTGTAAGGTCAAAAGGCACAATAACAGGTTAATAACATGACTAATTGCTATTCTCCGCTTAGTGAAAATAATGGTGACCTTTTCAAAACAAAACATTCAAATGTTATTCAAATAATTGTCATTTGGGCGCAGATCTTTGGTTGTTCTTGTTTTTCATTTACGTGCAACAGTTTCTGACAGCTTCTTCAGTCTTTTCTTCAACTCCAGAGGAAATTTCTCGTAGCATTTCTTACAGACTGGTTTCATGTCAAACTCCACAAACTTGTTCCTACAAATGACAAAGTTACAAAGATGTTAACCCAAAACAATAATGTGAAAACTGCTGTTAACTAAACACTTTTTTCCCAATGGATTTTATATTTGGAAATCCATGTTTAAATCTGTGTGCAGTGCATCAAACCATTCTTCCTTGCAAAATTAAGCTACTTCACAGAGCAAAAGTAGATAGGCCTCTAGATAACAAACAAACGAATAAATAAATACATATGAAAGCATATTATAATAAACTTTTCTTGGCTTGGCGGCTTCATTCAATAGGAAAGTTCTGCAAGGAATGAGGTAGAAGAGTGAGGAGACATTTAGTGATAACAGTGAATTGATCTGCTGAGGTCATAGACCCTAATGTAGGGCAGATCAATTTAAATATTTAATAATAATTCTAATCTTTACCCATTGGAGCTATAAGGATTCAGTGGCTCTGTAGTAGAATAATTTACTCCACACATTCTAAATAAATGTGTTTTGAGTCTAATAGCCTTCATTGGCATAATACTACATAACTATCAATGAAACAAATGCATGTGTAAACCCGGAAAGCTGTTGGATGTGATTATGGGTTTACTTTCTGAAGCCAGACAGACTCAGAAATGAAAGGAAAAAAATGCAAGCGTTCCTTTCTTTCCACTGTACCCTGCTTTTAATCTGCATTTCCTGTTTGTATTGCAGAGGTTACCAGAGTAAATGGCTAATCTGTACACAATAAAGCATTTATAATTTAGGTCACTCAGTTTTAATCCAGTATATTAACCTACTGCAAATGGGATTGGGATGACTATGGTGACAAACAATGGGGTATTACAATTGCACAGTAAAAATGTTCCTTCAAAGAATAATGATGATAGTATTACTGATTTTTTTTATTTCTGACAGGAAAAGGTGTGATACTTGATAAATTTATGATAATAAAAACACTCTTTGCATGTGGTTTTAAAAATTGTTAGACCATATGTCAGAAAACATGTCCTAAATTCTGATTTCTTTCCATTTTAATCAATTTCTGGTTTTGATACTAGCTTTAGTATCAATTAGAATCATTTTTTGATAATCCTACTGGGCCTGTCACAATAAGATATTTTTGAGCATGAAATATTGTTACTAAGGTTAATAAACAATAACAAAAGTTATACAAGCAGGACAATACTAATACTACTTATTAATCTATCATTCACAAAATGCATGTGCCTTTCACCATTTGTTGGATAAATCGTGGGTTACTATTGAGGACTGATAAGAAAATGAAATAATTATAGCAAAGAATGAAAATAAAAGCAAAAGATGATCAGGACTGACCAAAAGAGCAGCAGTGAAGATTATAGGAGCAGAGGCAGTTACAGACACATGGGTATCAATAATTTCTTCTTCTTGTCTTTCGAGTCACGTTCACGTTTAGCCAGACGCCGCCTCATGTCATCTGGGAGCCGCTCATAGCAGTGTTTACAAACCGGCTTCAAATCCACCTCCACAAACTTCTCTCTGAACGGAGCCCAAGAGAGAGAGAGGCAAGGAAAACAAAGAGGAAACAGATAGATTGAAGGCTACAACTATATAAGGTTGATCAGAAGGAGCAGAGGACAGTAAAGCTATTAAATTAAGGTGTAAGCTCATAGTATAGAGAGAAAGCAGTAGATACCAAGGGAAGGGGTTTGAAGAACTGCTTTGTGATAGTGGGCTAATTGTTGCAATGCATTTTAGAAGTTTGAAGTTAGAAGTTTTAGAAGTTTGACATAGGTTGTCTTGATTTGATACCTTTTTAGTCCTGATCTCGATGTGGTTTGGACCTGTTATTTTGTTTAGTGCTGGCCTAATCCAGGTTTTATTCCAGTTTGGTCCTAATTTGGATATGGTGTGTTGACTTACTTAAGGGTGAGCTTGGTGTTGCAGGTGGAGCAGGCAAAACAGTTGACACACCAGGCCTTGTTAAGGGCAGACACCACTGAAATACAAAAGGCTTCTTTGGTAAGAAAAACCTAGTCGTATAATCATGTTTTGTGTGCAGTTCTTTGATGACATCTAGTGGTCACATGCAATTCACAAACATTCAGCAGTGAGTGTGGCAAAATATGAACATTGGAAGTAATTTCCACTACACTAGGATAGACAAGGCACTCACATTCAAAGAAGTCTATAATTTAAAATAATACAAGTAATAGTAAACAAGTAATACTTATCCATTGTCATCCAGTGAATACACATAAGATTTTTTTGTTTTGTTTACAAATAGCATTTATGGCAGGCATTTTAAAAGAAATTTTTTGAGTTTCATCTTACCATCTCCTTCAATGACACGGTTGCAGTGGTAGCAAACATCTCCAAACAGCTGAGAGAAAAAATGAAATAAAAGCAAAAGGATAGCCATTAAATATAAATATAATCACAAACCATATGAGCCATTTAATAAAAAAATAATAAAAATAATCCTAGAAGGGCTTGGCTCATAACATGCTTTAGATGCCATGCAAACAAGTTGGCTACAGACATTTAATCCCTTACATTTGGAGACTGAATGAATGTAGTTTGACCACTAGGTGGAGTCATAACATACTTCAACGGTAACCATATAGTTGGTTTAAAAAAAAATATTTTCATAAAATAAGATAACAAGATAAAATTTTCATTACCCTACACTCTCAACTCCTTATTTCCTATTATGCAAATACCTATTATTTTAGTACTTTTGGTTACTTGTAAATGTAGTACAACTGAAGCTTGATTTTCCTATTATGTCCCAATGAATCTGTTTGTATTCAATCTCAATATTAGTAACTTCACTTACCCATATGTCCCAATTTCTTAAACAGTTTAAAGGTGCACTATGTAATTCTGTATCCATAGAGACATTATGTCTTTGTCTGGAATATTCCATTCTATGGCATTACAAACATATTAACAGATGTTTTTTATTGCTAAAAGATGCTTTGTGAAAACATGCATTCTTAATGTGAATGGGCTTGCTTATCTATAGACATGACCTGTAAATCAGCCTAGTATCGTCACCCACTTATAATATATATATGTATAATATATAATATATACAATATATATTTACGGTTAATGCCATATTGTGGCACATTCCAGGCAAAGCAATAACATTTCCATGGAGACAAGCCTGTAGTGCTATCTCCACCAAATGTTGCACAGTATAGTACACCTTTAAGTTACATTATTTGGCATTCAGTAGCTAAATACCACCTCCCCAGAGCCTGCCTGTTACCTGGTTGTAGTGGGTCTCACAGTAGGCCAGTCCCTTGCGCTCATAATGACGATGTCCCAGGAAAGGTTTCTCACACTTAGCACACACAAAATGCTGCAAAACAAACAAAAACAAAAGCCCAAAGCCAAGCACTTATGATGAGCACAGCCAGCAAAAAACACTCCACAAGATTAAACAATATGAGGTCAAAACAAGTCACTTCTGCCCAGCTGTCACACTGAAGGAGGGATAACACATTAAACAAATTATAAATAAAAGACTATCAGAAAGCCTAAATTTATGTATACACCAATCAGGTAGAATATTAAGACCACAGTCAGGAACAGTGGAGGGGGATATGACAATAAAAAAATCACACTGGTATCTGGTACCTGTATCTGGTATCTGGTACCTGTAAAGATTTTCCAATATAGATAGTCTGCTAAATTGTAATTCAGTGCTTTTAGTGAAGTTCTATGTAAAACATAGATACATGTTGTTTACTACTACTGCCCACTCACTTTCCCTATTGGTCAAGGAACAGTGAAGCAGCTACAGGCGATGTTTGTGAAGAGAATTATACAGGATTTATTCACATTTTAGGCATGTGGTCATAATGGTATACCTGATTAGTGTATTCCAACAAACTGGGTGACACTAAAATTCAGTTCAGCCTACATTTATTCTTTTTAGGACAATTTTGTGAATAAAACATGTTAAGCACAAAAAGTATTTAGTTTATGACTGAACTTTAGTGTCACCCAAACCTAACAGGCAGCAGGGTGAGGCATGATGCAGCAGACAGGGGCACTTCCTGTTCCTCTCACCATATCAAAGTGCTTCTCACAATAAGCACGACCACCTCGTTCATAAAAAGGGTGCCCCTGAAATGGTCGCTCACAAATAGTGCACACATGATGCTACAAGAGGAGGACAGTAGGACAATACAAAGGACATAGGAGAAATAGAAGAAAGTTAAATGTAGAAGATAGATACAGATCAGGGAGATTTGAAGGAAACTGTAAAGAAATAAATGGTGACATGTTAGAGAATGACAGAAGACAGTAAAAGCATAAATGATTATTAAGATGAGAAAAAAACATTGAAATGATACCCCTGTTTTTGCACATGTCCAACTGTTTTAGATCAATGAAAATGTGGCAGCATAGCGATTGACCATTTAGAATTTAATACTGGACAAAAGTCGTCAAAATGTCACTAAAAAGATGTTGCGGTTCAGGTGCGCAGAGGACTGGGCAGCAAAAGCCCCCGGATGGAAAAGCAAGTTGAAACCCATGAATACAGGTCTATCTAAATAAAGTTTATTTCAGTATTCTATAGTGGTGAAAAACACACACTAAATGTTTGTTCACTAATGTTTATTTAAAAGTTCTAAATAATAATTTAAGTAATTATCTAATATTTTTGGAATATATTTCTCTCTTTTGGTAGAGAATGCTTTTCCATTCAGATTACTTTATTTTTATTTTATATCTGATATGTACAACACTTTGGGCACCTGTAGTTATTGTAAATGTGCTCTAGTAATACATTTTAACTTGATTTAAGTCTATAGACATGTATGAGTTTCATTTTAATAAACATTTTAAATGACTAATTTCCAGATGTATGTGTTATTAACTTATACTTGTATTGTGTATATTCATACCTCCACGTGCCATTGTTTGCCCATAGCATTGACCACGCGGCCCTCGATGGGTCTCCTACAGGCTCCACAGATCGGGACGCCCATTTTATCATGACAGGGCAGACAATACAGCTCCCCCTTCAGTTCACGGGCATCAGCTGTCAACTCCTTTCTGCATAATGAAAAAAATATATATGCTGCATATGGCTCCTGAGCTTTTAACAAAATTTTGTTTGTCTCCATAGAAATGCTATTTATTCTATAAAGTTACACAGTATAACATTAAATGCACCTTAAGAGTTTCCATGGAAATAGAATAATAATAGAATAATTGTAATACCATACTATTACAATTAGTATGGTATGAAGCATTCTAATGTAGGCCAAGTAATTACATCTCCAGGGAAACAACCAAGTGACAGAAAAGTTACATAGAACACCGTGAAGATACATACCTAATCATATGTAAACCGAAAAAGATCCTGCATGGTACATGTATAATGGTATTAAAATTCTAGTACTTTTTGTAATGCATCCTCCTAAAGAGGCTTTAAAGACAAATTGCATCCAAAATCATGGGAAACAGGTGCATGCAGAGGTACCCGCAGTTGTTGCAGTTGAAGTGGTCAGGGTGGTACGGGTCATTCTTGAAAAGCAGCGGCTGCTCGTCAATGATGGCATGACATTTCTGACAGATGTATTTCCCCAGGCCTCGAGCCTTCTCCCGGTTATGACACGGGCGACACAAGTGCCTGATGGGACAAAATATTACACATTTGAAAAAAGATTTAAAAACTTATGGCTAGATGGGAGCAAGGGGAGGATTGTAGTTGGGGTGAATAATTCTTACTCTAATGACATGTTTATTACCAAATCCAAATACTGAGAATCTATAGTACAAAAAATGTAAACATAAAACCAAGTCCAAGATACACAGTAGTAATAACAATAATAATAATGCATTAGTTTTATTGTGCTTTTCATGGTAACTCAAAGACACTTCACACTAAAATAACACAAAACAAGGACAAGACAAACAAAATAAGTAGTTAGGAAGCAGTCACATATGGAGGTTATAGGGTACACATATATATAGATAAATACAAATAAAAAAAAACTTTACTTATATATTTTATGCTTGTAACTGACCTGCCAGCATTTTTGACAAAGCCCACGTCAGCGAGCACGGCCTGGCAGATGTCGCAGCAGAAACAGTCCGGGTGCCAGCTGTTGTTCATGGCTTTGATCACTCGCCCGATGATGAACTCACCTGGGACGAAGATCAGAATATCATTAAAACTTTACTCTTCTGAAAACTTTCAATCAAGCAGAAACTCATAGGGTCATATCAGTACAGGGATGTATTACACATTTAAAGGCAGATGCAAAGAAATCAAATTTGAATTTGAATATTTACCAGGCACTTTTGGTACTGTTTTGTGTCACAAAACAATATTCTTATATTCTTGATTATTATCCCATTTTTGAACTGTCAGATTATTGAAAAAAAAAGTCTGATGTGAATATTGTGATTTGGATTACCTGATTTATTTTGTGTATGTAAACACAAGAAAAAAACAAATAATCATCAGTTATCTTTAATAATTAAAATATTTACCACACTGATGACAGCACGGAGCAAAAAGCATCTGGAAGTCATGTTCGCAGTACTTTCTTCCTTCAAACTGTCGACACAGAGCAAATACTTACAATATTATCTACATAAATTATGCAAAACAGCTCAGGTGTAAACATAGCACATTGTTAGGGGTTTTCTCGTCAGTATTGATAAACTGAGAGCAGAATAGAAATGTCTGATGTAAAAATTGATTAAACAAGAGGCATTTTGTCCCTGGAGTTTGTTGTGGAGTTGTGGAGCCTTGTGAAGAAACAGTTTACTGTATTTAGCGCAGGATAAAATCGACATTAAAGCTTTTTGTGTTTAAGGGATGTCCATGGAGACTTAACCGGTTGCTTTGGTAATTTGTACAAATTTAAGCACTTGACAAATATTGTTAACATAAAAAGAAATATTTCAGTCCGCAGAGTTATTCTACCCTTTAGTAAATCTGGTTCCTTGAACACCCTTTGAAAAAGCTTTTGAAGGGAAGAAAATTTCTGCCAAATTACATGAGGTGGAGCAGCTTATAGTGCATATCTGCCATACTTTGTTTCATCAGAACAAAGAAATTATTAATATTATGCAGCTGAACACATTTTTGTGTGCTTTCACATTGTTTACAAGAACTGTTTAGAGGCTTGTTTTGTCATCTGACAAAAGAAGCAGGGCATATATACGGCTAGATAGACAAGATACTTTTTTTTATATATCTTAAGAGCTTACATATTTTTCTACCTCATACTTTGCTGTTCCATAATGTTACAGTATTAAAATGTTTCTAATTTTGTTTCCAAAATTAACCATGTGGTCTTTGATCCATGGTTGTACCTCATAGAATAGTCCCTCTGGAAACTGCTGGAAACACTGGGCGCACACAAAGCACTGCTCGTGGTACAGCTCTCCATTGCTATTGACGATCTTCTCGGCCGGAGCAAACCCGCTCTTACAGCGCTCACAGATGGCATTGGCCAGAGCGTTGGCCATGTTCCTGTGAGAAAAAACACACAATAGACATATTTAATACAAATGATTACAATTTACATTTTAAACCCAGGGCAATATAACATTTCTATATAACATGATTTTTTTTTTTCATATTTATTAAAAATAATAATAAATGGCTTTCAATTAATTTTATATCAGTGCCAGTTAAAACAAAAATGTGAAATTTCATCTGAGGTCTGCTCCAAACCACATGGACTGGTTGTAGACCTCTCAGTTAAAATACGAAAGCATATCATTGATCATTATAAGTGATGATTTACAGATCTATTTTAAACCATTTCAAATCAAGTTTGTATCATATGAAGCTGTTCAGGTTTATTTCCTTTATATCACACTTTGATAATTACTGCATTCTGTCTTTGAAAGCTCCAAACAGCTGATTCCACCCATAGTGTTTTTCAAATGTCCAATCTTGTTCTTGAAGTGTCCAGAAATAATTCTGAAAAATAACCTCTAAACCACTAAAACTTCAGAAAAAAGTATGAAATGTATTGAACTTTGACAAGTCAGGGCACACCTAGGACCAATACTTCAAAATCTTATTAAAAGTTTCTAATCTTATCAAAACATCTGAAGATAAATCCAACTCTGGAAGGAAAATGTTGTCAGGCCTTTACAAAGATCCTTATGTTTTATCTGGCTCTGAAGTTTTGGGAGTGGAGGGTCAGAGAGGAAGAAAAAGTTAGATTAATCCAAAATGATCAGAAAGTTTTAACAATTTTGTGATTTTCTGCAACAACTAAAGGTTTATTGGAAAAGTAAGACCAGATGTGTAAAAAATGTATCAGCAGATTAAGTGTTTCACAAGCAAGAACCTAAAAAGCAAAGAATCCAGTCTTCAGAAAGGTGCATTTTCATAATCTCACATGTTCAATAAATAAGCAAATAGAAAAAGGTTGTTATAAGGAGGTTAGTTTACTGGCCCATTTGAATCAACAAGATTCAAAAAATGTTCACATTATTAATCAACTCTGAAGTAACTATTAAATGAGCCAATTCAACAGTTACCATATGGTTGATGTTTGGATAAAGAACTTTTTTTCTCATGAATAAATCCATATGGAAAACCCGAGCATAGCAAACAGCAAGTCATAAAGCTATAACGTAAACTCTGTTCTGAATGAGATTAGTTGTTTGTTTATTGTTCAAGTTATTTACTCTAATTTGAATAATTTTAACTCACAGATTTACAACTAATCTACTGTAGTAAAACACATAGGAACAAATGAGTTTGGGGGAATATATTTGATGTTTTTAGTGTTAAAAAGTGCTGGCGTGGAAAGGTTTATTTAAAGTCTGTCATGTTCGATAACTGTATCTATCAACAAAAGCCAATTTGCCATATTGACCAGCACTAGTTTGAACTACCACAATGAAGTAATTTCCAAAAACACAGTAATCAAACAGATGGGTGAGTTTGGATGAAAAAGGCCTGCGTAAACGTAGGAGCCATCTTGTCTTGTGCTTTGACTGTTAAAGGTCGGAATGCCTCCGTCTCTCGGCAACAGAGACAAACTCCATCAGACTGTGGGCATTTAGTGAGAGAGACCATCTGTCCTTTTCCCTCAGCCAAAACCCACAAGTACCCAAGTATCACCTCAGAAAATAATATATGGTTTTATACGTAATGTTTTAAGTGGTAGTTGTGATTGATAAGTTAGATTGGATAGCACTACGTCTGAACAAAGCCTGGAAAAATCAATAAAAAAAGCACAACAATCAATATTATTTTAAAAATGGTTCTGAGAATATAACCACCATAAAGACGTCACTATTTTTGTGTCAACACTCTGGATCTCACACACGTAAGAGTAAAAATAATCACATCCTTGACTAAACCAGGCAAAAATAATAATGTGTTAGTCTTTTAGCACTTTTCCAGAGACACAATTTCATGCACTATTCATTCGATCACCAGTACCTTGACGTGGTGGTCGTAAACCATTTCTATATGCCACAGCTGCCCTGGGAGAGACGACTACCAAACTGCGCCATAAGCCAATCAATAATCACTCACATGACAAATTCAAACAATGGTAAGATGAGAAGATTAGTTAGTGTCTTGCCCAAGGAGACAAAAATGCACAGGTTAGAGTTGGTATCAGTACAACAGTCTTGCAAATAACACTTGTCTAACTCCAGTCAGACTTAAACTACAGATAGACAACCACTTTCTGTAAGCAATAAATGGTAAACAGTTGTTCTTGATGGTAAATCCATTTCTAGAAACTGAATGTCTAGACTGGAATCACACGACAGCACTGGCCTGTCCCGTGGCGCTTAGTCTAGGAAGTGATACATCTATGAGGCATTTCCATGGTCCTATCTGCTCTTAGCACCCAGTGAATTACACAGCAGCACCAAACAAGTCCTATTACGCTGAAGCCCATAAGAAACCGGAAAATCACATTCTTGCATCAAGAAAGTTGCACTGATAAGAAAAAGAGCTGTGATATAAGTTTTCTGTAAGTTCCAAACATGTCTTAGTATTTTGTTGCATAAAATAACATGTATAATCTAATTTGAATAAAATAAATATTTTCATTTCAGTAATACAAGAGGACAATATTTGGATAGCTGTTTAAGTTGTTTGTTGACTTGTTGTACTATGTAACTTTTTGTTGGGGGTGCATCACTTGCTTGTTTCTGTGGATGTCATTGCTCTGCCATGGAATGTTCCACAGTGTGACATTAAAGAGTTCTACCTTGTATTTATTCAATTACAGCTGGTTGTATAGCCCAAAAATATCTAGAAAAACAGCCATTCTGACTGTGAGCGGGTGTGCCTCTCCACAGATCTGATCTGTAACATGGTCTGGTTTGGTCTCCATGATGATAGACAGGTTTAATACCATACTGTGAAACAATCCAGGCAAAACAATGACGTCTCCATGGAGAAAATCGCTCGATGGCCCCTCCATCAGAAAATTTACACATTGCATCTTTAAAATGAATAATCATATTGAATTGTGACTTGGGATTATATTGGGTCTTAGAGGTCTATGAAATGAACTGCTAAAATAAATAAGCAATTGCCACAGAGATAGACTCTAGATAGACTAGAGATAGTGTTAGCATATCATAGTACATTATAAATAACTTGCCATGAGCACACAGGAGAGACACAACAATCACATGCCCCCGTTTTAGATTATTGTTAACCAAAACATTGCCAACCATATGTTTAGGCAGCTCAAATATACCAAATATGCATCATATTTTGACTCTTATTTCACTTGATAAAAAAAAAATGTATACTATATTTGGTATACACTAGGCTTGAGTAAAAAAAAAAAACATTGATAGCCAGATACCAGAGTGATACAAAGTTTTAGAATTCTCATTGTAGTATAAATTGTTATTGAATATCAAGCCTGTTCCTTAGTATCAATCAATTAGTTTGATTTCATGCTTTTTAACTTCCAAAAGTCTTGTTCGCCCTTGGTCCATATTTCTCTGTTCCTGTGATGATGCCGCGTCACATCAGTTCAAAATACAGCGATATATTTAGCGCTCCTGTGCCTCCTGTTCACATAGCCCACATTCCGACAGACATATTCTACTTTGCATAACAACTCCCCCTTTGGCCCCAAAATAACTTTTACTGTGAGCTCCCTGCTGTGGTGCAGAGCTAACCCTGTGAAAACATATGACCGCAGGTGTCAAAAGTGTCACACAAGGACCTACATACAACATGGGCTGGACTTGGAGTGGGTTAAAAATGCTCAATTAAAGAACGTCTTGTCAAAGTGACTTCTTCTTGTTGCAGTGAAAATAATAATATGTCAATGGATACCAATACCAATATTGTAATTTACAGACCAACTCTATTCACTAAATAAACAAAATGAAAAATAGTAGTTACAGCATCTAAATAAATAATTGTTTGGTTTAAGTTCAGGTCTAGCCATCATTGCAAGATAGCATCAGTGCCTTGGCAGAGCTGTATGGTCTCAAAACTCATGTACAATGAAAAATTAAATGTTGTCTTTTGTTGTCAAGTTTCCCAGTAACTTTCAATAACAGACTGGAAAAGGGTGACACAATACATCCTGTAACTTGAATTCCACCCATGTTGATGTCATTGGTCTGCCTGCCATGTCCCACAGTATGGCATTAAACCTATCTATTATGCTGGAGATAAGCAGGTGACACCACCAAGGAAAGATATAGGTCAGATCTGTGGAGAAAGGGCTTTGCTCGGAGAGAGTGTTTATTTAAGGTACTTCTTAGCAATTTAATCTATTCTATTGAATCTTACACGATAGAACTTTCCATACAAAGCAGTAACCCAGAAGATGAGCAGATGGCGAACACCCCACCAGAAACGCTACATAGTGCACCTTTAAAACAAACTTTTGTTGTTGTTTTTTAAGTTGTTTTATACTTACATTTTAGCATAAAAATCACAAAACTCCTTATAGACTTTGACATCACTTTTCCTCCTCTGGGACTTGGACACTGGGACCTCTGCCTCTCCCATGTCCTGAAAGCGATGATGATATCCATTGATTTCACCTTGAAGTACGTGGTCTGGAATCTCTCCATCTTCTGGTATAGACGGAGGCAGGTGACGCCCATTCACCTCCATTATAATCAAGAATCCAATCCCAAAGTTGTAATGATAAGGCTGAGTTAGTCCAAAATGCTATCCAGAAAGTTGCCAAAGTAGTGCTGGCCGGAGAAAAGTGGGACTACTCTCTCCCTCTGTGTTTAAGACACACGCCCACCAAAGTGAACGCACACCCACATCACTCTATTTTCCCTTCAGAGTTACACATGATCCATCCGCGCTCATACGGCTATTCTTGGGCAGGCTGCTGACACCGGCGAGCCCACCCTGACGCCAGACGGAGGTCACCGTGTCGTAAAAAATGTGTAGGGAGAGAGGGGAGAAGGAGAGAGGGGGAAGAGGGAAGAAGGAGGGAGGGAGTGGGAGAGAAGAGTGAAGAAAAGATATGAGAGTGAGTCAGGGATAGAGAAAGGTGAGAGAGAGAGAGAAAGAGAAAGAGATAATGGATGGGAGAGAGGGGAGAGGGGTGTGAGTGGAAAGAAAGAGTAAAGTTAGGAGAGATGTGGTAGTGAGGGATATAGGTAATAAAAAGAGGGAACAGATAATGGGGGTGAGATACAAGGAGAGAAAGAATTTGCGTGGAAAATATAGAGGCAGAAGAAAGGGAGAAGAGAGTAGCAAGAGGGGATAACAAGAGATAAATGTGGCAGATTAAAAACAAGAGACAGGGAGACAGAAAAAGTGGGAAGAAGAGAGAGAGGTAGAGGAAAGAGAGAGGGAAAGAGAGAGAGAAATGGTAGTCTGACAGACGAGGGTAATTGATATCAACAGCTCTGCTTCCTGTGGCAGCAGATCAGAATTTAGTCTGCACATGTCACTACGTCCAAGAGAATAATAGATGGAGGGATCAGCTGTTGACAAGGGAGAGCGTCCAGGGGTAACACGTCCTGCATAGTGAGCTCTGTGCAAATGTGTTTGTACAGTAGTTCATAGTATTTGGTAGAGATTTTAAGTTTAATTAGCAAGGCTGATTATTTAATGAGAATTTAGGATAGTAAATAGAGCCGTCAAAGTCAAATGTAGCATATTATATATTTTAGAAGTTGTATTTTCTATTATATTTCTGAAAATACTATAACATAACATATATTGTGTTTACAGTAGAGCTGAACAATAGAAATTCGGTAAAATTAAGTTAACTATTAAGTTTAAAAAAAAATAATGTAATTGTGATTTTCTAGCAAGAATTCCATGCATTTCAATATCTGTTAGGGGGTTAACAGGGTTAATAAAACAAGATATTTTTTGTTTACAGTCAAATACATACACTCCCAAATGTATACCAAAACACATGGTATTAAACAAATAAACAGCAATAAGTCAGTTATGCTTTAACACAGTGGCAAAATGTGGTGTCTTCAAAGATGTAGATAGTCTTGCCTGTTACCGCATGTTTATTTTAGTCCAATATGAGCAATAGAGCCAAAATAATATTGTCAACCTGATGTTACAAGAGAGTATTTGTTAGTGATTTCAGGGCAGCCCTGGCATTCACACACAACTTTAAATCTGTCCAAGAAAATGACAGCTCTTGTGTGGTTCCACTCAAGCATCCCAAATGAATGACCTCCATGCTAACCACGAATGACGGCATTAAACCAAACAGGAATAAACTCCAGTGAGAAGATTTAAGCAGGATTTTTTAATTTAACAAAACAAGTGCTTAACATTTCTTGGTGTTTACTCTGTCTAGTTGAAATATTTCTCTCAAAGGTATACAAAAGTTCTTCTACATGACTCCATCCCTCTACAAATAGAGAGAGAGAGGGGCCTGGGTCTAAACTAGGTGCTGGCAGCTGCTCTTTAGTGTCTATGTGGACATAGCTGGGGTCAAAATCTTCCTACTATAAAGCTCTACATAGCTTTCGGCATCATTAAAGTTATCTAGGTTTACTATAAAGACCTCATAATGCAAAATGTGAGTGTTTTGCTGTAGAATACAGTAATACAATACAGCATTATTGATTGCTCAATAGAAAAAGGAACACAATTCTTAAAGGTACACTATAGGGTCTGCCACTTGCTTGTCTCCATGGAGATGTGAATGTTCAGCCAGGAATGTTCCATAGTATGGCATTAACCATATCTATCTTGCATTTATTCAATTATTTTTTTTATTGCTAAGTACTGATCCATAACATGGTCTTGTGATCACTAAGTTGTTTCCATGGAGATAGATGGATTTATTCCCATACTGTGAAACATTCTAGGGAAAAATGTTACATATCCATGGAGACAAGCAGTCGATGAACCCTGCACCAGAAAAGTTACATTATGTACCTTTAATTCACTTCAAGTTTCTGCTGTCTTAACAGCTATATTATATAAACAGTTTATTTTGTGACCGTATTGTAAACTTATACTGTATTGAATCCAGTCAGTGTATAGAGTATCTGGACCAATCTACACTCTATAAATTAACATTAGCCAAGTCAAATGCAATGCTACTGAGTCCTCTAACCCCTGTCTACTCCACACAGTCACCTGTCTGCTGCTATGACCATGTGCTCTTATACATAGTACAAGTGTGTGTAATGTATTCTTAAGTAATGCTGGAGCTGGTGAGGACAGACAGAGGCACAATGGACAAAAACACAGAACAGGAAACAACAATTGGAGTCAAAACCTCGAGACCTCCTCAGAGTAGTTACACATGAACAATGAGAATAACTAATGAACAAAACACCAGAAAACACATATCTGCACATTGGTACTATAGTTTTATAAACACTCAGGCTCAGATTATATTTAAATGTTATGATGTTAAATGTTATTTACAGTACGGCTGAGTGATATGGCAAAAAAAAATCGGTACTGCTTCTTATAATTACTACAACTTATTTAGCCTTAATAAAGCATCCACAAAGACTTATTTTTTAATTAACAAATGTTTTAGTCCTATTAAGTCCATTAGGTCTTTATGTTATTATGATATTAAAATTATAGTCAGACCTGTATGTTTTTTGTAAATGGTCACATTCTATATAACACTTCTTCCTTCAAAGCACTAAAGCCCTTTACATCAAGGAATCAGTCAGACACCCTCTTACAGCACCGTACAGAGACACTGGGGGAAAGGGGGTTAAGTGTCTTGCCCAAGGACACAACTGTAGTCATTTTTATCAAGTATGTTGAGTATGACAAAAAAATCTGCGTTTCACTATAAGTAACTACTTAATTAAGGGCTTATGGTTGGGACTTAGGGTATTAATTAAGCAGTTAGGCTGAATCATTCTCAATAAACTGTGTTCATTGTGAGCTCTTTGTTCATGCAACCAAAAATATATGTAAATAAAAAGTCCAAAATCACTTGCTTAGTTCTTCCAAGCTCCAATTTGATGGATCACGATTCGATTGAAATTCAATAGTAAACCCCTATTATACGTAAATTGGTGAGACATGCACTTTGTAAACAAGTTATATCCGGCGATATGTTTCAGTGGTTTCTGAGGTGACCTGTGTATGAAGGTGCTGTGTGCGCTGTCGGGCAGAGATGTTGACATAACAAACATCATTTTGAAGGCAGTAATAGCGATTCATTAACTTTACATTGCTTGAATATGGTTCAATTGGGAGACTAGAAATGGTTAATGGTTTTAAAAAGTAAAGTTAAAACTTCCTTGTTCCTAGGGTCCATGGGGGGGTCTGTAAAGGTCAAAGTTCAAAGCATGTATCTACTAAACAGCTTGAAACAGGAATCATCAAGCCAGGTTTTATTAGGAAACACCATTATTAGGCCATATATCACACAGAGAGTTCAGATAACATTTGTATGACCCTCTCCACTGGCCTGTCCCTCCCATCCGCCGAGAGCCAAGTGGCCACAACAAACCCAACACGCCCTGTTCCCACTTTTAAGCACACACTCTGAGTCAACAGTCGCCATGGTAACGCAGACGTAAGGGCCCAGGTCTAAAACTCATGAATCAAAGATATGGGCAGCAGGTATGAATGACTATTATATTACTATTGCTTTATGAGGTACTTTTGGTTACAGAAAAGTCCTAGAAAGGATATGAGCCATTCAAACAAGGTAGGTGTCAAAGGAGAATAAAGCTTCTGTCAAATTTGAGCAAAAAAAAAAAAAAATCACTAGTGCATTAGTAACAAAGATACAGCTATATTAACAATACTAGTACTGTCTGAGACCACTTCACTACTCTGACTTATGTTGTGCAGCAAAAAATAAACAAACTGCATGACCAAAACTATGTAGATATTAGTAAAATACAAAAAGTAAAACTGTGCAACTGTTGAACAAGGTTTTCATGTTCATTTTTCACTTTTGGTCTTTGAATCTCATTTGCTAAAAGTGTTAACTAATAATGTCAATGTCACACAATGGATACAAATTACTTATTACCACACAGCTATTAAAACGTAACCTATCTTTACTGTCAGGTGTGATGTTTCTACCAGGTTTTAAGCGAGCTTTGCAGTAAATTAGATTCGATTTTGGGATATGTCGTCATTAGTGCATAAAAACTCATTTGTAGACCATTTATTTATTTTCTTGAATTATGAAGCAGTCATGTATGCAGGGGTTAGTTGTAAATATTGTCCTTGATTTTTTCTTTGAGCAACTGTAGTTAATGCGCACTATATGTAACTTCTGTGGTGAAGGGTGGCCATTAGCTTGTCTCCATGGATATGTTATATGTCATAGTATTTTTGAGCAAGATAGATAAGTTTAACGACGTACTCTGAAACATTCGAGGCAAACCATTAACAACTGAGTGGAGTCAAGGATGTATGTTACGGACCCATACCAGAAAAGTTACATAGTGCACTTTTAATAATCCATAATGATCAAAACAAGATATAGACAAATTTGCATCTCAAGGAACGAGGGTCTATATTACAAAAAAGCTTTTCAATATAACTCCTTATTTATTTTTTTTTGTTAAGCAGCTTCTATTTCATATATTATATTCGCTCCTATGGGTCCATTGACTTGTTCTTTCACATCTTTGTTTTTACAGTGTGTCCTACAACAGCAGCGGGAATCTCCACAGACGGCCCTGAGGCACTTTCCATAAAACACTAAAGTGGGTCAAAACTATGTCAAAATCTTAATCTGTCTTTGCACTTAACACTATTCCTTGGCTTTGTGCTATACTTTTTGAACTGCAATCCATTACACTAACATACTTTTAATAATTTCATAGCATCAGTAACTCAGGTGACTAAATTACAAAGTGTGACTGACATTCAACTTAATTTGTAAAAAGCCAAATTTCAAAACTATCAACTGAAACATAGACAGTAACCGAGATTTGGGAATGATCAAATTATTGGTAATATTGTGAATCCAGTTTTGAAGAATTACAAAATTTGAATATTGACTATCTAGTTTATATGAAAATGCAACATTAATTGACCAAATGTATGTAGTAACTTACCAAATAAGGATATAAAATAATGTTTATGCACCTAAGTTCACAGTTTTGACATTAAACCTCAACTAATACGTGTAATAACACAAATTTTAGCATGTTTCTGACGAATTGCCAAATCAACCTGTGAATAATCCCACAGCAAAAAAATTAGATAGACTATTTTATTTTACCTATATATATCCACACTCTTCCATGAATTATTAATATCCATACCATTTCACAACATCAAAAACTCAAGATGGCTAAATTACATTGTGTTAGTGACAATAGGCTAGGCTTCACGGTAATAAAAGTCATTAGGAGCTCTTCTGTCACCGCGTTCCAATAGCCGGGTTACTGGGGACACCTCTGCACAGAACCTCCCTCTCTCCCTCCACATTCTTCACATTTTTACATTCCTATAATCACAGACCAAAAAGAAAATGCTTTGCTTGTGAAAGGCTAAATAAGAAGACAAGCCAATGTTAACATATTGTGAAACTAGAATTGCAAAAGTGTACACATTTGGTCCGCATCCTTCTCGCCCACACGCAAGGAATTCCGGTTTGGCTGCAGTATTTGCTTATCTTGTCTTATCTGTCAAATTAGTGTAAATGTGAAATGGCTGGTTCTAATAGCAACTAAAGCCAGCTACAGTGATAAGAAGTGAAAGGGCTAAAAACACAGAGATAAAAATAGCTTGATTGCATTACGTTCACAGTATGTAAATTACCACATAAGATGACACAATTATAGAAAGCCTACTTAAGAAAGACAAAACTCAAACAAGCCGACATCTAAAAAATATTAACATTATAAACAGATTTGTTGCATTCAATTATAATATATTAAATAAAAAAATAAAATAATAATAATAATAATAATGAACTAAAAATACTTACTGATCACCCTGCAGTTTTTTTTTATTTTTTATATAGATATGATTCACATTGCAGCTATTCTCTTGAGGCCATAAAGTGTGACTAAGCTGGAATTCTTAAATATTAAATAACATAAAAAAAGGACCAAACTAAAGCCTAATAGTCCATATCTTTTTAGGAATAACTGTTTTAGGACACTCACCTGAAGCTATCCCTGGCCCCATTGCCATAGCTGTCCGGTCTCTCTTGTCTCCGCCTGTACAAGTCGGAATTTGACAACTCCTTTAGTCTCAGTGCATTCATCCTCGTCTTTCCTTCCTTCCTTCAACTTCCTTATTTATAAAAAAAAAATCATATGCTCTTTTCCCTGTAAAAACAATCAGACTTCTCTGTCAAAACTTGTGTTCAAATCTGACCCAGTTTGAAAGATTTCTCTATCTCTCCTGCCTTGTGTACACCTTCCTGCGCCCCTCCTCCAGCTGCAGGTAACTGGGAAAATGCCTTTTGAGAAAATGACAAGCTGAGATAAGCCCCGCCCAGTCTGACCTTTGACCCTCTTACTGTCTACGCCCACTTCGGCTCAATCCGCCTCTGTCTGCAAAGGGCATGGGATAATCACCACACAACCACAGAAAAAAAGGCCTCAGTTTGAGATACAGAGTAGGGACGGTTAATTAAGTTGTAATTTAATTTAATATAATGTCCTTTAGTATTGTAAGGTCAAAGAGTTTAGCTTTACAACTGAAGTGGTCACATCCTATACCTATCCATCGGGAAGTCCACAAGTCAATACAGTTTAAAGGTTCAATATGTAACTTTCTGGAGAATCCCCCATTTGTTTATGTCCATTGTGCTTTGCTTGGACACAGACATTGCCATGGAAACTACACTTAAACTGGTACAGGAACCGGATTTTTTCCCGTTAATGTTCCCCAGATTGGAATTAAATGTAACTACCTCCATGGAGATAAGCAGGTAAACCCATCGCATCAGTAATGTAAGTAGAAAAGTAAAATAAAAGTGTACAAAAAGGTGGCATTGTCAATGGCAATTTTTCATATTATTTACTTAACTCAGCACAATATTGGTCAGAAAAGAAATATAATGCAACATGAAAATAAAAATAGTAGGATATTACAACATGCAATAATTCCAGTGTGTATGTAAGAATGTAAAAATTTGACATTAAAAACCACCACCCAGTATTAAATGTCAATTTGTGCAATAGTGAGAGCACATTCTCCTTTCGTTACATTTGTTTTGCAAGCAACAGTTTTGGACCAAATGTCAAATGTTGAATAATTCATGTCAGTTTAGTGTGGGATAAACAGATCCACTTCAAAATGACACAACACAGACAAAGCTTTTTAGAGTAAGTTTGAAGTGGACCTTTTACGCCTTCAAAGCAGGAGGCACGCAAACAATTAGGAAGGCACCCATCCAGCTTTTACACTTCCAATACCGATTTTATTACTACAGCTTTACCCAATATTAACTGATACAGCACAGAAACACAAAACATTTATTTCCTATAAACAAAATAAAATAAGGCCAAACTGATCCAAATGCACTATGTAACTATTATCTATCTCTAAAGTGACAACAGAACAACTTAATATGAAATAAATTACCCAATACCAGTATCAGATCAGTGCGTCCCTACAAACACTGTCTACACGTATTTCAATGCAACAGAGTGGCTGCATATGTTAAAGGGTTAAAAGAATGCCTAATATTTGTGTCTCTGGGCTATGGTTTAAACTAGTGTGAAGTATTATCAGTGTATTCAAAGATAATAACTGGATCAATGTCAAATAAAATCCCACTATTAGTTCACATTTTCAGTATTTGTGTTTACAACTTGTCTTGACCTGTCAGCATTCCTAACACATTCATGCCACTAAAAACGTCACATGTGAAATTTCATTGCCAGAGGTGATGTTGTAAATTCAAGCACCAACCCACAAAGAACAAAATGTGTGAAAATTGTAATGAAAAATCTATGGCAGTGTCATTGAGGGCAGAATTTAATGTGATTGGACAAGCTCAGGCACTAGCAAAGCCATTAAAAGCCAGATATGAAAAGTTACACTTAGCCATGACAAGATCAAAGTTAGTTGGATTCTCAACAAATTAAAGGGGCACAATGTAACTTTTCTGGTGGGGAGGGTCCATCATCACCTTGTTGCTTTATTTGAAATGTTCCACAGTAGTTGTTGTTTTTTATTATTATTATTATTATTATTATTATTATTATTCCCTCCTGTGGGCGCGACCCCCCCGCGACCCAGCCGGATTAAGCGGGAGAAGATGGATGGATGGATGGATTATTATTATTATTATATGATTACAGGTGTTTTATTGCTTAGAATAATAATAAAAAAAGCATTCTAACAGATAGTAGGGCTGCCTCTCCACACTTGCCAGAATCTCTCCCAGAAAAGTTACATAGCCATTAAATTATACTATTGTCTTCAAAAATGAAAATAATAAAATAAATGTTAGAATAAAAAACAAGCAAGTTTAAAAGGGTAATGCAATATATGCAGACAAAATATTACTTATTTGAACTCTTTGAAGCACACACTAAAGCCTATGCTGTCTAGTCTGTTCTTGGCATGAAAGATCACAGCAGACACACACCGCCACCAGGTGGATCACTCTGGTACTACAAAACTTTCACAATAGCCAGTATTGCCAAACTCACTGCAACACACCCAGTGTCTAAGGTTTTTACATTTTGATATTCCTTTTCAAATTTAAGTCAAATATCTTTCCACACTCAGTTGCTCAAACATATATTATATGTTGTTTTACTGTTTGTGGAATTGTCATTAATCAAAATAAATTTAGAGGTGCACAATATAACTTTTTATCGCATTAAAGGTATCGACTATGCCAAGTTACAGGTCAGATCTGGCTCTGCTGACAATAAAAATGCATGTTGCATGTTTTCAAAGTTTTGAGCAATAAAAACCGCAGCAACTTAGCAGGTTTAATACCATACTGGCCAACAGACAAAGCACAACAAGAATATCTCCCGATAGACCAGCAGAGGCTGGCTAATCCTCCACCAGAAAAATTACATAGCACACCTTTAATTAATGCAAACTTTAGCAACTTCCCTTCTCAAAGGCTTTTCATTGACTACACTGGACAAGTAAATTATGCAAAAAGAAATTATTAAACAGTTAGTATAATAGTATAAATTCCCTGCTTCTTACCAAATGCTGCAGAGCTGAACTGAATAGGGATAGGTCTATGTCTTTAGTGTCTCTTGGAACTGTCACATACTGTGTTATCTATGGCCACATCACTTCCTGTGTCATCCGTGGTCTATGTTTGTACTGAAGCCTATGTGCCATGGCCACACTGTTTACTCCCTCCCTCTGTTATTTAGAGAGAATAGGGAAGCTTAAAGAATAAAATACCTACAAAAATAGTTGGGAAATAAATTGTTTTATTGAGCAGGTTTGAAAATTATTTGAATTTGGGTAAAAGAGGAACAAGAAATGTCTGATGAAAATGAAGAATGGGGGTTATAAAATTGCAGTGAAGTTAAAGGACCATGAAACAATTAGCAACAGGCTGTCACCAGGTTGAGGTGAGAACAGGGACTCTGAAAGTGCAAATGGTGTGTACAGTTTGGCTTTTAAATACCGGTATTTTAAAGCATCTCCCCATCGCAGCTATTTCTGAGTAAGCATGCACATCTATACTTAGCTACTGGTATGAGTCATGCACTTAGGAGATGAACACAAAATTAAAAAATATAAAAAAAATAAAAAAATATAAAAAATGGTAATTGGTTACTAAATGTTACTTAAGTCCTGACCAAGATTCTACCTAATTATTTTATTTTTACTGCTGTACTGATATTTAACTATGACTGCATGTTTGTAACAAAACATAGTTTTCCCTTTTGTTGTAATATAATGACTTTTAGGGGTCTGCCCCCAGTATAAATGTCCAGATTCAACATTTGTGATTTTTACTTTTTAGATGATTCAGGTAATGTAATAAACTGAGAAATTTGCCTGCATTTTCAACACAAAATAAGTAATCTGAAAGTTGATATCAATCAATATAAGTCGAAACTATTCAGGAGCAGTCCAAATATCCCCTACATGACAATGTCAGTAATAGTTGTAGGGTCTAGTGTCAATATTAGTATTAATTAGTTAATTTAATGTCAGCCCAAGTCCTTATTAGCTCATAGAGTTTACTTAATGCTGGTATGTTTCACACTCTGAGGACAGTTCTAAGCTGCAGCAGTCCCTCACAGTTTCCCAAACAAGGACAAGTCCACAGTGCAGGAGGCATTCCTTTGAGCTGTAGTTGTATCAACAAACTTACACCAGATGAATATCACGCATATTACTGTCTTATAATGTCAAAAATCTCATGTGTCAGCCTTTGTGTCCATACTAAAGGTGAGTGATACATTGTCAGTGTGTTTACTTGGAAATAGTTACTTCAAAGATATGCAAAATTATCAGGTATAGCAACAGTCTGCAAGAACACTGATTTGCAAGAACACCGATTTGCTTGAAATCTTCAAAACAAGCATATTTAATACAATAGTTCTGCCCTTTTGTGGTTAATTTACAGTTCATTTGTGGAAAATTCAAACATTAACAGGCTCATTATGACACATTTCTGATTGATTGCAAAATATGATTTGATTATTATCATTATCAAGAAAATCAACAAAAACACAAGATATTCACTTTTGTCAAATATTGCCAACTTCAAGTCTGGAGACCAGAATGAAAGCTAAATTCATGTGGGGCTATTCTTAGCTTAGCACTGCACACAGCAGCATTCAGCAAAAGGAGGGAAAAGCCACTGAGAAAAAGAAAGAGAGAGGAGAGAGATAGAGTGGAGGGAGAAGAGGAGAGAGAGGGAGAGAGAGGTCTCCAGGGAATAGAGGGTCAGGAAGTGGTCTGGAAACAGTAGTGTCCAGTTTGTGTGGACATTCCTGACCAGGGAGGAGCAGCCACTAAAATGTAAACAAACCCTGCATTTTTCTTAATTCTGTGCAAGAGATAAATAAAACTAAATTAAGCATAAAAGCTCTGATAGTATATTTTGCGTTGACTGACATTTGACTGGCTCAGGTTAAAAAGGTTATGTCACTATCTTGTAAGGTTATGGCCACTTGCAGCATTTGCAGAACCGTTAGAGCAAATCTTGTAAAAATACTTAGTATATCAATAGGCCTATGCATAGTGTAACTGCAACTACTATAATGCAATAGAGATGCTTAGTTGTTTCTTTCTGTGCAATGCTAAATAGCTTAAATAATAGCAATGACTATGATAGAACAAACGTACAGAGTCATCATTAATTACAATTTAATAAATGAATTATTTTATAGAAACTTTTTAACAAATAAAGAAAACTATGTCTAAACTTTATATTGTATAATTCAATGACTGAATGAATTTTTTACATAAGCATATCAGTGGCATAGATGGATTTTTCAAGTGTACACTAGAGGGAGTCCGTGAGAGGCGACGGATGAAGTTCAGAAAGAAACTTGAGAAAAATGACTTTAAAGCTAAAATCAAACGCATACATAGTGTATCAATGCTAAAAAGCTATTCACAAAAGTAGATCTTGCACAGACTTAACTAAAAGCGCAGATACGTGGCTGCAACGATGGATAAATGACAGTTTTCTCAATCTTTTCCATGGGCAGCCTTTTGCTTCTTCAGTCATTCCCAACAACTTCTTGACTTTTCATACAAAATCTGCTTAAATAAAACATTTTGTGTATTCTACTCACCCGTTTGTCATTTCGTTTATTGCCAGCATCTTTGCAGTCTTCTGCTCCCGTGATCGTCCCGTGCTGAGCCGCTCGTATCCAGATGTGCTGCGGTTGGATGTTCCCTTGAGCAGAATGGCGCAGACACGGGCCTCGCCTCACTTCCCTCTGCGTCAAGTCACTGTAGCGCAAATAAGCGTTTCCTGTTAAAGTGTCAAAGTAAGACGATATATCCGATGGGCTATGTTAAGTTACTCAATTATTTACATAATATTCAAACGTGCAAGCAATTTAAGAAAACTAGAATAGTTATTTTGAGTGATTTAGATGCTTTTACTTTGCGTCAAAGTGATTTAATTGAATTTAAACAAATATATTTTATTTTGAAGAAACCTCAGACTCACACATTTTAGCCTATCTCTGTTACCTTTACATAATTTTATACTCAACATCAGTCAACACGTCCTAACTTTTTACTTTACATTTTCTCAAAATAGTTTATAGCGCGTTCAAAGTGAACTTATATGTGGATTTATGAACTCATGGCGTCAGTTTTGTACTCACTTTAAATAGGAGCAAACGCAAAGTAGTGGTTCAGCATCATTTGTGAACGTGGCGTGCGTGTGGAAAATATTATTAGTCATCAGCAGGTCAGTTTAAAAAGGAAAAAAAAACTAAAGATCCCATACTAAAAGATGAGTCAAGTTTTAAGTTATTTCATTAGCAACAAAATGACCTCAAGTTGGCAACAAAACATGACTGGATAGCGTCATAACGCCTGGAAACTGCATATTACTTCCATAAAAGGAAAGTGAATAAAGTCCAGCCTCCAGAAGCAATGGGGAAAAAAGTCAGAGAGACCCCAAACAAGATTACATCATTGTACAAATCAGAGAGCGAGAATATACAATGGGCTAAATAAGTGGCCCATTGTAAGTCAAAATAATGATGCAATTACTTATATCAGTTCAATTTATTATTTTACGGATATGATTGAATTACAGTAAAAATAAGCATCATAAATAAACATTAAGATTACATTCACAGTATGAGAATGACTGAGAAAAGCTGCCCAAAAGCTGGAGTCAAGAATCAAGAGAGCTTTAGAGCGAAATGATGTTTCAGCATAGTAATCATAAAACTCTATCCTCAATAAATATGCAATTAGATCACTGGAAGAAATTAAGGAATAATAACAACAAATCAATCAGTAATATTAAAGTAAAAACAGAGATCAACTTAAAACAATACAAAAAAACAAGATTAAACACCAAAACACACAATAACAAAATTATGAAATAGTCATTTTTTTCAGCAACAGTTATACGGTACTTACTTCAAAAAGTAACTGGAGTTGGGATTTAATGGTTTAGATATCCAGAATGTAAAAGTTATTTTAGAAATTAATTATGTTTCTAATATAAAACATGTTTGAGATAAGTGGATATTGTTGGATTTATGTCATAATTCATCAATACAAAACCTTAATGGTCGCTTCTAACTAGTAATGCCATATAGTACTTTTCAAGCATCCGTCTGCACATTTTGGATAAGAGCATTAATGTATATTTATTCTATACCATGTATTAGATATTATATTGTAGTTCTTCTAAGTCAACAACAGACATCATTCATCACAGTTACATTCATTGGTCTCACGTAAATTGGGAAAATAAAAGGGGCTCCCTTTTATAAATTTCACAGAAAATGCTTTAAACATTTGTGCTTCCAGTGTTTGGATTGTGTTGCAGAACTCATCTGATCCCAGACCAGCTGTGAAGATATGACGACCAACCAGCACCTCTCGATGCAGAGCTCTCCTCTTCACCTAAACATAAAAATTGCAGTCAATAGTTGTCAGTGATATTCTTATTAACTGGTAGCTTTTGAACCAGTGCATTTTTGGTTAAAACTATTCAACATTGCAACATTCGTAGTTAATATTCTCAAACTTTTATATACACAGCAAAAGGAATATCAACAAAAATAAATGCCTCTTATTTTTGACCTAACAAGCTATTTAATAACTATAATTTAACCAGTGCATTTCAACACATATAAACCTTCTTTTGCCTCCCTGTTAATTATAATAAAACAGGCCTACTTATGGCATTAAGTGCATTACTTACCTTGTGCAATAGCAGCCAGTTTGCTCTTCTCCTCTGGGCTCAGCTGCAGCATAGTGTGGATCACAGGCAGCAGGGCCTGTCTCTCACTTCCTGATCGGAGGAAGATGAACTGCAGCAGCACGTTCTTCAGATACTCCAGATTTGCAACGCTTTTCTCCCGCTCCTGGTTCCGCTCCAGACGACGGATTTCACTCTTTAACAACTAAGGCACAATTAACACAATAAAATCAAAAACGTTCAAAATTGGTTCAGGATTTTTTATTTATTGTAGTGTTATAAATAATATTGTAGACACCAAATTGTGGTACTTTAAAGCAAGGCTTAAATAATTATAACTTTTTTGTTAGTTATAGGGCAGTAATATAATGTAATGTAATCTAATGTGCCACTTTTCATATACATTTTATATTTCTTTTTATAGCTGATTAATTTAGGTGTTTGAACGTTTAGCGAGGGTTTTCCATTTTGTCCTAATGAGCTTTCCGTCGTCCTGATAGCACGTCACAACATGGCGCTGTCCTTTAGCCTGGAATCGCGTCGAGCATGTTCTGCGCTTTTATAATTTGACAGAATACCATAATTCCTTGACACGTTTAAATCGTGTTTCACTGAGACTTTATTAATGTTTTATCGTGTTATTTCGTACGTTTAAGATGGGTTTGGAGCGTCTTGTCTGCATTTCATCGCGGTGCTTCGCCTCACAGTTTCGACTTCTAAATACGCACCAAAACGTCTTTCAAAATGGAGTAGCGCAAACATTAACTGTTAAAAACAAGTCAGATCGGCTTTATTCACGGGGTTTCAGTGTTGTTAAGCGGCAGCAGGCAAACCTGTGTACATCTACACAGCTGTCCCGAGATGTCACCTTATTTGACCACGACAGGACGCGCTTCTTCCGTCTTCTATCCATCTTTTGCGGAGGACAGTTTCTGTTTTGGACATATTTGGCTCAGTTTGCCTACACAGGGCTGAGAGACACGAGTGGATCTAAAGACAAGACGAAAACCCAAGCGACAAAAACAACGGGACTTGTGGGGATGTGGAGTTTTGAAATGAATCTTGGCTCTACCGTTTGGAGATACGGGTTCACCGTTGGATGTTTGGCCATCGGAGCAGGAATAGTTGGGCTTGGATTTGTGTTTTGTCGACGATCTGTGAACCAAGTAATCTTACACCAAGGTGGAAAAATGGTAACAGTATGCACACAATCACCACTAGGACCAGGAAAGGGTCGCAAAATAACAGTGCCTCTGTCCCGAGTCGCCTGCTACGCTCACAGACAGGAGTCTGCATCGTTCATCCCTCTCAGGGTCAAAGGGCATAAATTCTACTTTCTCATGGACAAAGAGGGGAATATCACTAATGTAAAACTGTTTGATATCACTGTGGGGGCCTACAGAGTCATATGAACTACTAATAAGTTTAAACATTTGCACTTGAAGCATTGTCTCTGTGACCCAGCTGTCAAATAAAGTCTGAAGATACAAGTAAACTTTAAAACTTATTATTTGTGTATTCATATTTTTAGTAGTTACCACTGAAATTAGGCCACTCAAATAACACAAACTAGACATGGCAATTATTTTAGTATATAATAAATAGTGATCCATTTCCAAGTGTTGTATAAATTAACACTGGCCATAATGACATTTGTCAACCATTATGATTGGTTTACCGATAATTGGGTGTGAGGATAGTGTGCCAGATACATACTGTGATCTGCTCCATAAGAACGGCATTAGTGGCCTCAGTCTCATGCAGAAGGCTGTTTATGTGCTCCAAGCTGCGGGTGGCTGTGCTTAACTTCTGACTCAACTCTTCTTTGGTTGGTTCCACCGTCCAGACAAAAGGCTCTGTAGAGAAAACCAATAGGAACATATAGTAAAACTCGCATCATGGTTTCACAGTTAAATTCTATGTATTAAAAGATTTGTTAGACAGATCCTATTCCTTTAATCATACCTTGTTTGGGGTCGGGAGATGAGAGCAGCTGCTCCAGAGATGGTAGGGGCGTGGAGGCAGGAGATGGGCTCTCAGTCTCTGTCATCTCCATGCCCTCCCCTTCCTCTCGGGCCATCGACTGGAGGTCACCCAGGGCAAGGAAGCCCATTCCAGAATGGCTTAAGTCTGGGTTTTTACGCTGAGAGTCGGATACAGATTTACGACTGGACTGCACCGACACTGCACCTGAAAAAAAGGTAATATGAAGGTAAAATGTTATTAACATGTGGATAAGTACAGAGAACATGTGGTTGTAAATTATTTTAGGATGCACTACTGTATTTATCATCTCTCAAAATATATTCATACGCTGATAGAAAATAGGCAGGCAAAGCAAGATCATCTCCACAGAGACAAACAGGTAGCAGATCTGAAAAATTACAAAGTGCATATTTAAGGAAAAGCATTAAATAACAAGACTATGGCAGTTTGAGGACAGTTGACTGAGATTTTAAAAAATCCATCACTCAGAGAACATTGAACGTAACACCCTAGAAACATCAATTTCTTCTTTCTGTATTATTTTATTATTATTTTTAGAAATGCTAATTCAACACAGATGTTCTCACACAAATTCCCTATAGTCAATCAAAACAACCTATTCCAACCTCCTCACATCACTGCTTTGTCCAGGAAGCTGAAGGTGAATGAAATATTTCTACTATGATGTCTCCTACATTGTGACAAGAGGGGGCACCAGACACACTGATAAATTTGGCTACCATTAGCTGGACCGAACTGTTAGCGGGTGGGAGGACAACAGAGTGAAGAATGATTGATGAGCCTGCAACAAAATGCCCGTGCAACTTTACCACCTCCGGTCTGGCTTTTCACACATTATTTTAATGCTAGTTTCAGCACCATGGATTTGGAAACAGAAAAATATATTTTGGTGTGCTTTATTGGCAGGTTTTTACATGATCCCAGTGTCCTTGAGGAATGGGCATAGTTAAAAACATCCATCTAAAAAGTGAAAGATTAAAGTCATAAATAAATCAAACATAGATCAAGTTGCCCTCCATTACTGCTGATTAAAAATATATAGGACCACAAAATTCTGATTACCCAATGGCAGATTAATTATTTTGATAGATCCCTGCTGCATTTTAATTGCAAACGAACTGACTCAAACATTAGTTTTAATAAGGGAGATTTTGGCCTCGTATTTTGGGTTTAAGATGTGAGCAAGCATGTGCGAGTTACTAATGATGATCCAGTCCAGATGTAGTGCAGAGCCAATTGCCACACTGAGAGGCGGGAAGGAGCGCTGGGAGCGGAGGCAACACCTGGACCGACCCAACACACAGCTATGCACACACAAAATACACAAACACACACAGACACACACGTTCTCTGTCATTGGGTCCAGTTTATTTGGTGGTGGATACAGAGGGCAGCTGGGTGGGAGGTGAGGAATGAGCTCCCAGTGTTGCGTCACTGGTAAACACACACACACCTCCTACCTCCTGTGTCCCTGTTTCAATCTAATTCTGTCCAAAACTTCAAATCAAAATTTTTACTTTATATGAAAACAAGTTGGCGCACTGCCTATAAATCCTGCAACAGGATGTAAGTGGTGTCACAAAAATGTCAAACTCAATAGGAATAGGTTTAGGGCTGCAACTAACGATTATTTTCATAATCGATTAATCTGGCGATTATTTTTCAACTAATCGATTATTAATCGGATAAAAATAAGGAAAGTGCTCCAAAACTGTGCTAAAAGTAAGTTAGCCGTGCGTCCTGGGTTTACGCACAGAAGCTGTGCTCGCTCTGCCAACCCCTCTCTCTATTACGAACGCGGTCAGATCAACAAAGCTTTGACCAATCACGGTGTTCGTGGGCTTGTACCGCACACTCTGTGATGGACAGGAGCACCAGCGAATCACAGAGAGGGTTTAAGAGGTTAACTGGACTAGTTAATGGCTTAGAAACACATTGTTCCAATGCAATCGCGGCTAATATGTGCGAACTAGCTAACACCAAGCAACTTCGGTTTAACTTGTATAGTGTCAAACAATACGTTGTGATTAAAACGTTCCTATTAACTTGTACCAGTAATGCACCCAACTACTTTTCATGTCAAAAAACGGTTGCCAATATGTTTGTGAAATCTCACCAGAGTCCGACTGATTTTAAAGGGGAGACGCCATTTCTCAAGTGTCCTCTTTTTTCCCCCGTGTTAACCTTTCCTGTTCTCGCCCCCTAACCGTGGTTGGGGAGCACAGGGGAAATCGTCTTCTCCAGGGCCGGGGATTGCTTCCCTCCGGGGTTAACTCCCTTGAGGACCTCGTGCGTTTGCGGTGTATGAAAATGTAAATAAAAGGAGGCAGTTTCGCTGCAGAGTGGGGCTTTATTAGCTCACTACACTGTAGGAGTAGCACCTTTTACCCTCTACGTGCCCGATCGCCGTGCCCGATCCCTGAGAGCACACGCGGACACACACACGGAGCGAGACCCGGCTCCACTGCTCCGCGCGGACATACATCCAGCACACAATCACTCACCCTCTCTCTCTCTCCTGCACTGAGCTATAGACACAATATAGACACATCTCACAACACCCGATTCTCCCGCTTGGACTTTGTCACGTGAACTAGTCAACTAATCGACTACTAAATTAGTTGCCAACTATTTTAATAGTCGATTTTAATCGATTTAATCGATTAGTTGTTGCAGCCCTAAATAGGTTCCATAGTGGTCCATGGGTGTACACTAGTCTATGTGTTCTTATCATTGTTCTGATACAGCTCAAGATCATTCTAAAACTATTCTGCAAAGATTAATTTCTGTCCAGTGAACATGACTATTTTTAGACAGAGCAGTGTCTCTAGTTCTAGATACTTACTGGTCTGGCTCTGCAGGCTGAAGAGCTGCTCTTCCACTCGGTTCAGTTGTCCCTGTAGAGTTTCCATTGTGGCTCTGTGCTCGTCCTGGAGCTTCCTGAGCTGCTCCCTGTATGTCTGACGCTGAGCCTCGATCTGAGATGACAGGTCCGCCTGCACCTGCGATGCCTCCGACCGAAGACTCACATTTTCAGACTGCAGTGAGAGAAGCCTGGAAGAGCAGACGAATATCAAAAAAGTTTAGAGTTACAAAGAAGAAGGGGTTGAAAGTGTAAAGGAAGGTTTATAAACATAAAAAGTTAAGTACATAGTTAAGTACAGTCTTGATGAAATTAAAAAGGATGAAATTAAATGAGTCTTGTCCCACCCTTACTCATAAAAGTACTCATGAATACTTATTTATGATTGTAAGCAATTATCAGCAATCAAAACCATTAAAATAATGGGCTGTATAATTGAATATATTGCAAACTGATGTACTCTTAACCTTAATAAAACAAAGAAACCAGTGAAAACTTTTAATTTAACTCGTAACTTGTAAATTATGTGAGTTTTTTCTTAAATATTACAGATTATGTCATCCACTACTCAGAATTATTTGAACAAAAACAAGACCTTTGATAAAGTAAATGTATGCATTGTTTATCTTTCCTTGCTGTTCTGTCAGTAAACTTGGCCCTCTGTAATCAGGCAGTCTCAGCGTGTGTCTGACCTCTCACGGAGCTCCGCCTCTTTGCTGATGGTTTCCTGGAGGATTTTGTTGTGCCGCTCCAGCAGCGTGTCGTGTTCGCTCTGAAGCTGCTGCAGCTCAGATGTGACACTCTGAAGACTCTGCTGACTCTCACTCAGCTTGGACCGAAGCAGCTCCACCTGGGAGGACAACTGCTCCCTGTAAGATATAAAGTAATGGATGTTAACAAAGCTTTGGACCGGATTATGATGGGTGTGTGGTCCCACTATCACATCAATATTAAGGAAAATGCTGGATACAGATTTCAATATCAAATTAATTCATTTTGAAATGAATTCATTTGAAAAAGAAGGGTACAATCTTATTTATACATTTTTTTTCAGTGTTGATAACTGTTTATTATATCTAGGTTTAGATTTTTTGTCAACCCAATTACATACACATCAAAATGGTATTCAATTGTTATTTAACCTGCAACCAAACCTGGATTAGACCTGGAATAAATCAAATACAGATAAGGACGCAACATCTTAAATCAGGTTAAGTGTGAACACAACCAATCTGTTTTAATTAAAGATTTGTCTCTCTCAGGAGAAACAAATTCTAGGTACTGATTTTCTGGCTTAGCAAGAAAAAAAAAAAAACTAACCACAGTGAATATAAGATTGAAATACATCAAGCAAACTTAATGTTAGGAGTTTTATACAGAAGTACCTTTCAGTTTTGCTTGAATCTCCATCACTCTGAGAGGTACTTTTGCTCTTCTGTTGTTTGAGGACATTATGGACTCGCACTTTGTAACTTTCGAACTCACTTGCAGTCGCCCCAAGTTCAGCCTAAAATGTAAATACACACGTTACCAAAAACATCATAGTAAACATAACAAGATAAGACAAATTTGAACTTGAAATTGCACCTTTGCGTTGTCCCTCTCTGTCTGGAGACTGCTGACTCGCTGTTGCAGGGAGGAGCTGGTTCTTTGATGCTGCTCCAGTGCAGACCTCAGCTGCTCCTGTAATCGATGGCGCTCGGCTGTCAGGTCACACACTTCAATCTAAACAAACAAGACACAAGCACAAATTATAACCAACCCATGCATACAATTACTGGCTTTGATACAACATGAATCACAATACTTTATCAGTCCTCAAAGGAATGATATTCCTTCAGGGCTGTAACTAACAAATGAATTATTTTAGAACATTAACATTTTGATTGAATAATGCTGCTTTCTTTGTTATAAAAGTTTTTGGCGTGTATTTGATTGTCTGTATAGTCTTGTTAATGATTATGATTATCAAAATATGATCACTATTATTTTTAATAGTCCACGATAAATATCCAAAACACAGCACAAACACACAATTACCCACAAATTTCAGTATTCTGTTATGGGCACCATTTTGAGGACTTTTGAGGATAGATGAAATATTTTATTTTAAATTGTAAATTGTTATGCTATGGCAATAGTCCAAATTTTTCATCATTCTGAAATCCATGAATAATGTCCTACCTTTGAATTTTCTAGTTGCTGCTGGTTTGCCTCTAGTTCTCCTCGCAGTGACGCTTGTGCCATCATTAAAGCAGACTCCTGTAGGGTATACATACAGCACGTGTGATCAATTACTTCTTCAAGGACAAACCCACTATCACAGTTACATAACATTATTTTAATTAATAGTGATAAAAATACACAAACATAAAGCAGCCGCACAGACCTGTTTCTTGGCATCAGCCAAGTCCTTCTTAGTTTTAACCAGCAGCTGTTTCATCTTGGTGGTCTTCTCCTCCCCCTGATCCAACTGGGACTTCAGGGATTCTGGGGACAGGCGATACGTGCACATGAGTGAGCATAGGCTTGTTAAAGTGGCATTAATAAGATAAATGTTTAGCATTTCTATTAAGGGAGTGTTGTCACAAATGGTTACAGGTGAAAACATTTCCTACCGTTTCACATGCAGCAGTTTGGACAATGTGTTATATTGAATGAAAATAATCTTAAATTCAGTTCATATGCAATTAATACAATTTTAATCAAGACTGAGATTCAGTCAATACTTATTGTTGAGGATGGGGCTTTTTATTTTAGAAGTCCACAGCCAATCTTCAGTCAATAAAAGCATGTGGTTTGGATCAGCCTTTGGGGGAATAAATTAGATAATTTTTTTGTTGAATGTTATTTCAAATTACAACTGAAGACTGAAAAATCATGATTCATTTTTTGTTCTCATATTGCCCAGCTCTACCTCTTAAACCATATATAGGATTCAAATAGCAAGGAAGGTAATTATTTTCACAAGTTCACAATATAACTTAATACAAAATGCACTGAACTGTATAACTTGGCTCATACCAATTTCCTGTTTGAGTACGCCCTCATTCTGGATCAGATTGTTTATTTGAGACTTTAACTCAGACACTCTCTCCTCTCCTTCAGTCAGTTTTCCATTGAGTTCTTTGACGAGTCGTTCATAATCAGCCATCTCCATGTCCAGAAGAGAGCTCTGCTGCGCCCCCTACAGGCAGGGGTGAGAAGGATATTATTAGCTGAAATTGTCAAACATTGTTAAACTAAACTGTATGTTCTAAAATTTTTCACACCAAGTACCACAAAAGATAATATTAAGATTTCTGAGTAACACCCAACCTAAACACCAGCAGCAGTAACAGCAAACCTGACAATATCAGGCCTATATCAGGACTAACGTGATAACATGTTCTAAAATGAGATGGCCGTTCTAAATAATGATTAACCCAAAGGGGGACAAAAACATTCAAAGATTAGTCTCTAAATAAAATAAATAAACAAACTACAGAAGGCCCTGTGTACCACAAAAAGCAGCCAGTGTACCAGTTTGAGAAACACTGGTGCAGGCATGTCAGTTTATATGTTCTACCAACAAATTTATACTGTGACTAAATTGATAGTCGTTTTTAAGTATCTATACAGATTCCTTGTATTTCTTTCTAATCTCACTTGTGTCATTTTCCTTAACCTGGTTGTACAAAGAGTCACATGATCCTAACCTGACAGCTCTACTCTGACCTACTCTAGTCTGAGCTAATGGAACTGTACCATCTGCCTTCAGCCATAACCTGCCCTTTCACTGAGAGCTGATACTTTCGCCTCTGGGCAGTCATCACCTGTCGAGCCGCTTGACTGGACGGGCCCTCGGAGACTCTCGGTCTAAGAGGCCTTTGTACCAGGACAGTGGTGGTGGTGGTGGTGGTGGTGGTGGTGGTGGTGGTGTGTGTGTGTGTGTGTGTGTGTGGGGATGGGGGATGGGGGGGGTCACTGTACCTTCCGCAGTAGCTCCAGTTCTTGGGCGGTCTGCTGAGACTGCTGCTGCTGTCTGCGGAGCTGAGCAGTCAGATCCTCCACCTCCTTTGTCGCTGATGACAACTCCTGGAGAGGCAATTTGTCAGATACGCACCAAAACTAGTAATGATAATATTTGGACCATAATTAAGATAATTTCATGTTGCTGCTGAATTAACCTAACTGGACAGCTATATAGCCTTTGTAGGGTGGATAAAAAATTATGCTTATGTGCTTATGCGACTTGTATGTGAACCCTGTCTCACCCATGAACTTTCTTTGCATATAGTTTTATTGGATAGTTATATATAAAATGCTTGAAAAAAACATGTTGTATTCCTTCAGTTAAAAATTGTAACCCAAATATTATTTCATATAAACACCTAGTATGTTAGCCATATGATTTTCTGTCAGAATAGCCAAGATGGTGGCCATGATTTTTTTTGGATGCTGTTAAACTTAGACTATTTTACCTGCTGCATCTTCTCGCATTGATATATGTCATATCAAGTCTTGCCTATGATTTTTCTAGAATACAATCACAAACAACACCCACCTTAATTTTGTGTTCCTTCAAAGTCCTCTCTGCCACCACATCTCTCTCCAGGCTGGACGTTTGTTTCTGAAGATCCTGGTTCTGAGCTTCCAGCTGCTTCACTGTGTTTCTTAAGGTCTCCATAGCAGCCAACAGCTCCTCTTTTTCACTCGTCAGGGTCTCAGTCTGTTAAAAAAAAACAGCAAAATGTTATTTATGTTATTATAAGAAATGAGCTGATAACCTGATACTAATTTGACACTAAAACTTGTATTAAAACAATATCAAATAACTTGGACAAAATTGGACAAAATCAACCTTTCCTGAGAAGTTTTAGAATGGTCTTATTCTAGATCAGAACTGGTATGAACCTTAGTGTCAATAGAGTTTGAAATAAATATTATGACAACATTACTGTGGCATCATTAATTCTTCAAAGGGATAGACCAAAATGTGATAAATAACTAAGCATCTTTTTTTTTGTTCAGCTCTTTGAAATGAGAAATCAAATTCCCATGAACACATGTGACACGGTAGGAAATCATTGAAGCATGCCTGACAAAGCAGGCGCTGTGGGCTTTCCCTCTTCCCATCCCCACTGTCTGTCAGCCCAGCGCTGACGCTATGATCGGTAAACAAAGATGTCCAGATGTGTGTTGAGATCCCTGACTGGATTTCTGTTCTGCCAAATCCCTCTGAGACCTAAAGCACACATTAGATAAACCTGTGTCTAAGAAAATGCCATTGTTGTGATGTGCAGTCAGCAGATGGGGGCCACGCTTCGCTCCATTTACCTGCCTCTGGTTTTCTCAGCGGAAAAGAGACAGTTACAAGATTCAAATGTTGGATATGTACATTTTTCTATATTATTGTTTGTTTTTAAAGTTCATATCTGAAGGGCTATAAGTGAGAAAGAAAGGACCACACAGTATAAACAAAGATGTGTTCAGCAAAACAAACAACTGCATGTACGTTTCACTTAAGAACCAGAAGAAGTTGAAAAATATTTAAACTACATTTTAAACATGTTTACAATTCTTGCCTAGTTTACATGTTTTAGTGGTAGGATAAAGCCAGGAAAATCATGTCAGGAAATCAAACCTGGGGAACCTTATTGCTGTGAGGCAGGAGGCACGAACTACTTAGGCACCATGCTGCTATTGTGATGAAGGTACTACTTTGGGTATTTGGTTGGGCATACATTGGCCAATGCCAGTTTATTGCTCATTTGTCTCACATAAAACCAGGAACATTTTGTTTCATATATGGACTAGCATTCACATTCATGTAGTATACGTGTAGATGTATTCATATATAAATACAGTATGTTCATCTACAAAATTCCCACGTCATCTATTACAGAACATTTGAAAAAAGGAAAACATGCCACATATTTCTTCTCTCATATTGGGTGTCTTTACTGTCAGTGCACAGCTGGCTAAGTGATGGTGGCTAAAATAACAGTATAAATCAGATGGGCACTAGGTTACAGCTATTGGAGAGATGTACGACTTCACAAAGTGGTGTAGATTTAGTGTCAGGAGACAGTAGTGTGTGCGTTTGTAATAGGTGTGTGCGTGTGTGTGATGGAGTGTGTATTAGCTTCACCTGTGCTACGGCAGTGCTGAGTCGTCTGGTCAGCTCAGTGATCTGTCTCTCGGCCGCCTCCGTTTTCTCTCTCTCTGTATCCAACTGCTCCGTTTGCCTGTCGTAATCGATCTGCAGATTCTACATGCACAAATAAACAGTACCAATTTGTTAGAAGAATTAACTGATTTTAGATGTCACAATATAATCTCAACAAACCATAAGTTTAAACAGAAGCAACACTTTGTGATTTAAATCTAGGTTAGCTTTATTGACTCCATAGGACACATGTGTCAAACATGCGGCCCGGGGGCCAGATCCGGCCCTCCAAGACCTTTAATCTGGCCCTCGGCTGATTTTTCTATTAAAATACTTAAAATTTTCAGATTTTTCTGTTAATTTTCGGCACCGTTTAGCATAGCAGCGTCTCCGGCGTTTCTGTATGTTGCGACTCCCACCAGAGCAGCACAAATGAAGACTTTCCTCTTTCCAAACGCTCTTAAAGGACGATCGTTTTGACTGTCGACCGTGACCCTCATCAGCAAAATGTCAAAAAATGAGAAAAGCAGATGCTGAGTTCAGGATTTCCCAAGAAAAATAGTCTAATTCTTATTTGTTGACAGAGGTGAATGGGAAATCTGTGCTCAGTGTGTTTGGCACAAGTGGCGTTGCTCGAGGAATATAATCTTAAACACCACTACGAGACACGGAGAAAAATACGATAACTTGAAGAGAGAACTGAGTTTTCTGATCCGGCCCTTTTGGGATCAAAGTAGGTTGCATACGGCCCCCGGACCAAAATGAGTTTGACACCCCTGCCATAGGAAAAGGTGTCCTATGCATTTTACCCACACTCCAATGCTTGTGGGGCTACCTGTTAATAGCAGTGGGCAACAACAATCCAGCATCCCTGGGACTGGTTTTGGCCTGGAGGACATAGAAAAGGAGACCTTCTTGCTGCGAGGAAAGAATGCTGCTAGCCACTCAGCCCCAATAGCACCAAATGCTTTAATTAGAAAGTCTCCTGTAACAAACTGATCATGTAAGGTACTATAGGTTATCTATTGAGACAGTATGAATGAAAGTGTGTCTGTTTTTCAACATTTATCACAACAATCCTCATTTTAAACATTGTGACATGTTTTAATCCATCCATCAGCTGAAATTTTTGTGAAGGTAAATACTACAGCTCTCAGGTATAGACTCGTTTACACTTCAGCTCATCATTAGACACAACACAGTGGTTTCCTCCATAACGCAGACACAGTCATAAAGCAGAGCACTGCCTGGGGACTGTTTAGGGAGCCCGTCTGCCAATTAGTAGCTTAGAAGCACCATTTATAAGTCATGAGTCTGGGCTTTTTTTGTGATACGCCTTTTAAACAGTATTATGGTAAAATCATTTTGAAAATGTGTTTTTCCTTCTTTGTGAGAACTCACAGTTAAACAGTGCAGTGTTATAAATCCAATTAAATACATTAAAGGTGCACTAAGTAGCAGGTCCCACACATTTGTTTGTCTCATGAAGATGATGTTGTTTTGCCTGATAGGTTCCACATTTATTCATTGTATTTTTCAGTTTGACATAACTTGGAACAGATCAGACATGTAACTTCACCTGGTTCCATTACTGAAAGTCCCAATGGAGGTAGAAACATTTAATACTATAATGTGGAACATTCCTGGTAAAGAGATGGTGGCCACTCCAGGAGAGTGGAATAAGATCGTACCTTGTAGCCTTCAGCACCGTGAATGATATCTTTCATTGAGCTGTTGACTTTCTCACGCTCGGCTTTCAAACTCTCTATTTCTCCTTTAAGGGCCATAATCTGGAAGAAAAAAATACAAATAGAGCTTGCATTACTCTGTATATATATCTGTAATAGATTAAAATAAGTTCTGACCTCTTTCTTGTTAATGTCCAGCTCTTTCTTTGCTTTAACAGCCACAGCCTTGATTTTGTTCATCTTCACGTCCTTTTCTTTGTGCTCTTTTTCCAGCAGGGCTGAATCACAATTACAAATTATTTACCATTAATTCAAGTTAGTGCAACACATCACAAATCAAATATTCAAGTTTTAATATTTGTATTGATATTTAAAAAGCATAAAATATCTGTTACCTATTTTCTCTGTAAGGCCACTATCAGCGTTTTCAGAGGTGGTAGAGGGGGTTGCAGACTTTAATGAGAAACAAAAAACAAACAACAAAAAAATAAATCAAGCAACAATTTCCAGTACTGTGAAGGTTCAGATGGATTTTATGTCTTTTATTATAAGGCTGCCAAGTAAGGGAAACCTTAAACTGAAAAGTAATATTAAATTAGTTAAACAATTATAGTAGCATACAAAAAATGCAATACTCTATACTGATGTCAATACCACAACATTTTTAAAACACATTTTTTAGATTAACATTAAATTGACTTTCAACAAACAATAATAGTACATTTGTTCACAAATTACTGACCTGCAGACCTGTGATTTCATCCCTCAATTGAGATATGAGTGTGTCCTTCTCTGTCAGCTGGGCTCTGTATTCTACCTCCATCTGTCCTTCTGTCTGATCTTCCTCTTTTTCTTCAGTTAGCAGTGAAACTTTAGCTTGTAGCATTTGATTTTCTTCATTCATCTTCTCATTTATGGCTTTCATGTCCTCCAGATCTTGCCGCAAAGCCTCTACATCCTTCATCACTTCCTCAAGATTACTTTGCAGCTCAGTTTTCTCCCTTTCTAATTCACTAATGTAAGTCTGTAGCTCATTTAGCAGAGTTAGCCTGACCTCTTCATTAGCTTCTTCAAGACTAGTTTTTAGCTTGTCTCTCTCCATCTCCAGCTCTTGAATATGCATCCTCATTTCCTGTATTTCCCCTGTATAATTTGTTATCACTTCTGACTGATTTTGTTCCAATGTTGTAATAGTTTCTCTTACTTTTGCAGCTTCTTCAGTTAGCGTAATTAGCTTAGCCTCACGTTCACTCCTTTCTAATATTTCCTTTTCCAATTCAGATTCTAGTGCTGCCATTTTGGATCCAGATAGTTTCTTCTCCTCCTCCATTTGGACGAGCTGTGATGATGCCTCCTCAAGCTTCTGACCAAGATCACTGCTTTTGGACTCAAGCAGTTCAATAGTCTGCTGCAATTTACCTAACTCCTCCTTAAGGCCACTTTCTAGTTTTTCAATCTTTAACCCATCTTCTTTCTCCAGTTTTAATGCATTTAGCTCTTTCTCCTGGAGCAATGTCTCAATTTCTTTGGCTTTCTCACTCTGATATTTCTGCATTTTCTCCTCTTCAATCTGAAGTTGAGACTGCATTTTGTCACGCTCCTCCTTCAGTTTCTCGACTTTTATTTTGAGGTCTTCAATCATATTTTCTTGTTCATTTAACTGGGAAACCGTGTCGTCTTTCTGTCTAGTTACCTCTTCCAGGGAATGTGTAAGCTGTGATGCTAAAGCTGTTTGCTCCTCAATAGCTGCTTGTAATTTCTTTTCCTCATTTGGGAATGCTTCAACTTTTAGTTTCAGCTCTCGTAGGTCCTCTAAGATGGCATTTTTCTCTTCTGTAACTTCCTTAACTTTTGCTATGACATCATCCCTCTCTTCACTGAGCTGTTGAATCTTATCTTGCAGCTCTTTTATAGCAATGGCCCCTTGTTCCTTCATGGTATTGTATTGAGAATCAAAATTTTCAGTCTTCTCACCTAGTGCTGTCTCAAAACCTTGCAAAATCCCTCTTGTGTGGTTGTACTCCACCAAAATAGAGTCTCTTTCTTTGGTCAATGCTTCACATTGGGCCTTCAAATCTTGGTTTATCTTTTGTTGCTCCTCCAGTTTTAATAAGTTTTGTTTTTCTTCATTTGCAATCACCACTTTGGATTCTTCAATAGGTTTCTCATCATTTTCACTTGGTTGTTGGTCACATACGTCTAAAGTTGGGGAATTTTCTCCAGTAAGACCATCTTTGTTCATTTGTAACTCATTGATTTTAAACTCCAGCTCCTCTCTCTCTGTCTGAAACTCCTCCCTGGCTCTTTCCAGCTCTGCCTCCAGTTCTCCTTTAAGATTTGTGAGCAGAGTCAGTTCATCCTGTAACATTGTGTTCTGGGCTTGAAGGTCTTCCAAAACTTCCCTCAGTTTTCCCATTTCCATCTCCTCTTCACCTTCTGCGTGTGCAGAGGAGTTCTGGATCCGACGGGACAGCTCCAACATTTTAGCAATACCAGAACCGCGAGCGGGTTCCTCATCTTCTTCTTGAACATCCTGCAAACAGCTATCTGTAAATGACAGAGTAATGTTTGTTAATATATTTATTGATAAATTTGATATATTTAGTGTAGCTCTATAATCGTTTGCTGTTACAAAAACAATGCTCTACTGCTTTATTATACAGAGTTTAATAAAAGTTATATTTCTTTTGCATCTACAATATATTTAACATCCCAATGAAATTCTCTAGGTTTGTTGAGAGCAATATAAACTACAAAAAGGTTTATTTCCCAGTATGGGGCCCAAAGACAGAAGACACATTGTTACAGTATTAACACTGGGGTGTGCCTATGATTCTAACAGAGTGAGTAAAGTCTTATAAAAATATTTAAGAGATAGGAATGAGGGAATGAGATAGCTATTATAATTAAAAAGAGCAGAGCATGTTTAGGATGTTGGTGCACGTACAAAAATAAGGAGTCAGAGAAGGAATTTTACTTGAGAAAATAAAAATCGAAGCTTGGATAAATTTTACATTTGGTTGTATTTTAAACACTCAATTATGCAACAATCGGAAACAGTGATAACCAGTGAAATTTTTTTTCTATATATGCTGAAGGTGTTTAGTAAATAGAGAGGGACAGGTCATACCTTTGAGTGCGAGTTGCTCTGTGAGTTCTTCGTGCAGCAGCAGCAGTCGATCCCGTTCGATCTCAAAGTCCTCCTCCAAAGCCCTGATCTCCTCCTCGTGTTGAAGGGTCCTCTGGCTCAGTTCCTCCCTCAGGTTCTCCACCTCTTGCTGGGCCTTCGTTAGCTCTGTCTGTTGACTCTCTTGGAACTCACTCATCTCCCCAGACTTCTGCTTTTGCACAGCTTCAAGTTCTGCTTGAATACTTTTTAATTCAGCCTCCAAAGAACGCCGGGCTTCATCAGAGCTCTCCTGTGCTTTACGATGCTTCTCACGTTCGCTTTCCTTCTCTCTGTCAATCTCTTCACGTTCTTTGAGTAGTCTCTGGAAATAAGCTACTTCTTCTTTGTGTTTGTTATTTGATTCTTCAATGCTGGTTTCAAGAATGTCAATCCTCTTTTGATGGTCCTTTATAAGGTGATCCAGCTCTCCTTGAAGTGCTGCCAAGTCATCCTGTCCAACATAAAGCATACTGTTATGTTATTGTATATAGCTTGAACTAATGTATGCATCAACTATGTCTCATTCACAAAATAAATTAAAATAAAATAAAATTGTAGCTTACTTTGCTTTGCTCTTTGGTCCTCTCTAAATCCTTGCGACATTTTGTAAGGCTTTGCTGGGTTTCTGCCTTCTCCAAAAGTAATGCATCCATTCGCTCAGTCAGCTCCTGTTGTCCATCATGTACAAAATGCATTTTATAATATATCGAAACTAACTTTCAATAACTTTCAGTGAAAAAGGAAGCAAACCTGTATTAATATTGCATCTTCAGAGCTGCCCTTACTAGGATTTGGTTGGTGTTTTAGGGTCACAACTTCCTTCTCTAAATCTGAACATACAAATAATAGCCTTTTAAACTTATCTATTTTCTGCAAGCAACATACAACATATTTCTGTTTATTACCTGCACATTTGCTCTTTATTTTTTGCATTGCAGCCATCTGCTTCTTGGCAAACTTTATCAAGTCATCTTTGGACAATGTATCCAACTATGAGGACACAAAGAAAAAATAAGAATCTTTGTTTGTTTTGTTTTTTGCAAACAAGTACTGGGCCTACCTTTGACTTATTTGCACCTGCTGGGGATGCGGCCACAGCCTCTGGTTCAGTGCCACTTGACTCCTGCTGCGAAGAAAATCAATATAAGCGACCCCAAATGTTCCACTTTATATGAGTGCCACGTTCAATGTAGATCTTTATAAACTTTAGCATTGTGAAAAGCAGTTGGCAGCATCTACATCTCAGTTTCTTTAACAGCTTTCACGGTTACTCATCATCACCACTAATGACCAACGCAGACTAAACTGAATTGTTACATGCTGTTAGGTCTTTATGATTGCCTTCGTGAATCCTGATACAGTCTACGTACCAAACTGTGGCTAAGGCTAATCCTGTGTATTTACCTCCATCGTTGTAGCAGCGATGTTTTGTGCCTTCTTACTCGAGTGACATGCACCAAAAGATGCTCATTGAATCTGGGCGACACAGTTTGGGAAATATCCACCGTTATTGACGTTTATTTGTGAAATTACAGGTGAAACATCAGCGAACAACAACAACAACAGCGAAAGCACCGAGCCACTGCTTCCGCAATCGTCAGCGTAGTGACGTCACTCAATGGCACGTCGCATTAGGAGCAGGATGCCAAGGCAAATAAATGATGCAAATTTTCACGGCCAAGACAAAAAGGAAAATAACAACTAGAAGAGCTTACATTTATATAGTAGAATCAATTGCGCAAAATATAAGAGAAATATAAATAGGCTCCCTTATGCCACATGAATTATTTAGGCTTTGTTGTAAATTATGCATAGAACTCTTTCCTTTTGAGTTTAGTAGTTTTGTTTGTAGCGTACCATAAGTTATCAAGATAATTTGCTCTGCAAGGGAGAAGTTGTTGCTAGATAATGACTATTACTTGATGAACATTTATGAGTATGAGTTGTGTTGGATAATAGCCTTAATGAAGCCACAGAAAAACATATCTTATTTTATACAGAGACACATATATCTAGCCACAAAAAGCTGAATAGCCCTGTTTGTTTTAGTTTATTTTTATGTACAGATATCTACCACAACACATGTGTACCACTACATTTGAATTAGCATATGGGGGTATTACATCAAAGGGTTTAGCAATTCCAGGCTTATGCTGAAATACAAGCTCCATCTCTAGGATGTAATACACCCCTATGTCTTTTTTTATTAAAGTCACTTGCCCAGAGCATAGCAAAATCAGAATCAGAATTACTTTTATTCATCATCAAGAGGAATAATATAATAAGGCCTAACATAAAAATTATTAAAGACTATATTATACCCTACATTAAACATCTATTCAACATAATTTGAATGTTTTTTTTAATTACATTTTTATTGGAACTTTTTTTTTAGTTCAGTTTTCAATGTTCTTCCAAATCTTAATGCTCTTGGAGTTGTTTACAAAGAGCACAACAGAATCCTACTTTTGTCACAAATTTAATCACAATTGTGATATTTGTCAGAAAAATTGCTTTTCCTCTACATTTGCATCATCACCTTCCCAGCTGTTGAATATGGAGATGGTCTGTTTTGACACAAGTGACAGAAGAGACTATGGTGCCCCTCATTCTGACAGGGGCCGTCCCTAACTGGGCAGAGGGGCAGGAGCACAGCCAACTCGCCCATGGGTCAAATACACCCATCCATCAAACTACACTGCCTTGTTTTCTCTCGGGGCATCCATAGCCGTATTTTGGTGCCATTTTTCTCCCCCCACTCTGGGCCGTCAGTCAGGGCAGGCTGCGCAGTAATATAAGTGACACCCGGGCAGCATCGGGGTCTGATGAATAGGCCAGTCGGGTCTATCAGCCGAAGGGACAGACAGTCTCTCATAACGTGTCGCCTCCCTGCTTTAACACTGTCTTTCTTACTTTACACAGCTGGGCCAGTCTAAACAACCCTCATATTTTACTAGAATGAGATATATTCGCTCCATGGATCACTGCAGGAAATTGGCTATTTGGGATGTACAAATTATAAACTGGGTTCTTCTGTAAAATCTGGTGAAAAATAGGTAATAACATACATTTTAGACATGCACTCACACATCAAGAGTTGTTTTTATTTTATTTTTTATCTTTTTGAGATAAGTTAAAACGGTAAATATTAAAAAGTAGTGTAATGTTAATGTTACCATAATTATTGTTCTGGTTCTGCATTTGACTCAGCCTTTATAGGGCCCATATTATGCAAATTTAGTATAAAATATACCTGGAGCTGTGTTTTGTTTAATTCACACATGTTTAACACACAAACCTTGCATATTTAGGTTGTGTTCTTCTCTTAAATAGAAAACACTCTGTTCCACCTTGTGATGCCATGTGGTAATACAGGAACTCTACGGTGTTTTTAAACTCCATAGACCTTTACCAGACTGGTTTGGATGGATTTCAGTCCTGGAATTGCTAATCTTTACTGAACTATAAGTAAAAGGTAGCTGTGAACTTGAAAATTACCACTACATGACATCAAAAGGTGGAACAGTGCATGCTGAGCTTTGGGGATATAGACAAACTAATAACAAAGGGTTACTAAAACATGTGTGAATGAAACAAAACACAACTTCCGGTGTGTTTTTCAGGAGGTAATAACATAAGCTGTGTCTTAAACCTCACAAGAGTAAATTTTGCTTAATATCGGACCTTTAAGCCAATCTATCTCTTGGTGACCAGATAGCATGAACAGACCTCTGTCTCGTGATGCAAGGTTAGGAGTACTTAAGGATTAACCTACTGAAGCATGTATGAAGTTCAGTCATATTCTCCAATATCTCATCATGTATGTCCAAATGGTTTTCATCAAAGGCCAGTATGTAAACATATAGCAGAAAATCACAGGCTGGTGATCCATACAGTGAATCTTTAGTAGAGGTTTAATTGAGCCACATAACCTTTATTCAGAACTAGGCCAAAACAAAATTACTTGAAAGCAGGACCAAATGCTGTTACAGTAATGACTGTATCGATTCATCGTTCAATACATGATAGATGTAACAATAATTTTTGAGGGCCAGTATTTGTTATGTATATTTTTCTTTGAAATATTTGGTATTTAAATATTTATTTTCCAATGAACTCACAAATTTGTTATCATGGCAGGTCTAGGACCAAATCAAGACTACATCAGGACTAAACTAGGCTCAGACCAGCACCAAACCAAGTACCGGTAAGTGTGAACACATTTTCTATTAAACACCTCCAACTGTTTGATTTGAAATTCATGATTGTGTCATTTTTTCATTTGCTGTTAGTAGAGGCTCTGAGGGTTGCATTTAGCATGTCTAATATTGTGAAGTTGGCTATTTTATTTGCTGCCCTTAAATTTATTCCTATATTAACTACATAGAAAAACCACTTGTAGGGAGTCTGTCGTCATTTCAGTTGTTCTGATGAGTGAATTTACAGGTTTTACAAGTGCCCCTGTGCTCTTGTCTTGACTGAAGTGTAATCAGAGGAAGGTGACTTTGGGTTAGAGTGGTGATGTCACTGACCCCTACAGAGTGATTGAAGCCTCTCAGTGGGGCCTCCTCTCAAACTGATGCTGCACAACACACAACTATAAAGCACATAGGAAAACAGAACATACAGATATACTGTGTCTTTTAAATTATCTGTAACATATTATAACAAACATTTTATTCCTTTAAGTAAAAAATGGAAGGAACTAAACAACTCTCTGTTTAGTTCCATTCTTAATTTCTATAATGTACATATTAAAAATGTGACTAGTGATATTTAGTTATGTAATTTCCATAACACCCTTATGATATTTGACAATACGTATATATATGAAATTATATTAACCTTTTCCCTATAAGGATATAAAACATGATATTTCATTTCTGTGGGTTTGTTCACATTTGATACTTTAACCTAATTTAAATACATGCTAAACCTAATTTCTCTTGGATTAATATAATATTGTTAAATATTGTTACTTATATATTCATTTTTGTGAACATTGCCCTTATTAGTATATTGCTAAAAAAAAATTAAATACAGTTGTGGAGGAATTTTCTTACAATTGGGATAAAAAGGTACCAAAAATATTGCAGTTCAAATCATTACACTTTTATTCCCAAATCTCAAAGGTTTTTCATTCATAATATAATTTACATGAGCTGAATGGGTCTCACCTGAGTGTTCAAAGCTGTTTTCCTGTTTATTTGCTGCTACAATTGTTTTGTTGCTGACATTTTAGCTCAGCAGACTGGCAGTGCCATTAATAGGTTTGACATTTTAACATATAGCTTTGACATTTTCATGTATTAATACAGGAATTTGATTGTACTTTTCAGTTCAGAGAGATTGAAGGCTTTAATAAATGACTGTGGCGTATGCAGTCAGAGCTGGCAGAATGTGTAATTATGTTTCAAACAGGTTCTAATGATTGGGCCTTCTTACATAACAGGTTAATACTGAATAAAGTGCACTTGTCAAAACACTCACTAAATATAATCTGTTACAGTTAATACAAAATCAATCTAAAGACAGTGAAAATGATTGGCCGCCTTTCTGTCAACCCGTGGGTCTCTTGTACTCTCTCTCCCACTATAGTCTAGAGATATGCAGAGATATAGACCAGTGAATACAAATTGCTGATTAAGAATGATCATGAATGTTTATCCAGCTCTTCTCAACTCAATAGCACAATATTTTATGAATTATTCAGCATTTCATAACCTAAACTTCATCTTGGTAAATGACAACACAATACCTTTTACTCAAAGGAAAATATTAAATGTTATTATTTATCTTTTTTTTTTATTTTTCAGATGCAAATGTATTCTGATTTTTTTTAAAAAAATTTTTAACTGTAACACATACCTGCTACCAAAACATACAAGCCAACAATAGCTAGCAACAAAAGTGTCAGCAAATTAAATTAAATGGATCAAATATAATTTTTCATGTATAATGCCATGGAAATCCATATTATAACAGTGCATTCACTATAATTATCAAGATATTGGTGATGGTTTTAATATTGTCATTCAGTAGAGTTGTGTTGTTTCTGTGATTTGTTAGTATTTGGTCACCTCTGTAATTGGTGGACTGTGTTAGAAAATGGATTTGCCTATTTAAGTTTGTGCCTCTAGTTTGGACTGAAGTGAAAGATGCAGTGAATTGTGACTGTAGTTTTTTGTCTGTCTGTCTGTTGTGGCTCAGCAGGAATGCGCTCTTCATCAAGAACCAAACAGGGCTGAACCAGCGTATGTCTGCAGCCAGAGGTCATCTTGATTACGACTGTCTTCACCTCTCCTGATCGTGTTGCTCTATAAGCCAAAAAATAACAATATTGTAGGTTACAAAAATACATGAAAAGTTGAACACATTTCACCATGGAAATAATTAATAATTTGATATAATTGTATTTCTGTAACAAATGTTAATACAGTCATTTTAATGTGCAACTAAACACCAATAAAGCTGCTAGTTTGGATAGAAGTCTCTCAACAATATAAAACAAAATCTTACACTTCCTTTAATAATTTGCTGTCTTACGAAAGTGGTTGGTGATATTCCCTCAAACTACCTCCTCCTCTTCCTCTCAGTTCTTTTCCTTCTTTGCCTCCAACAAGCTCCCAGTACTTTGGCAAATACATCCTATGAGCGGACTTTGCAGACGCAGTGTTTTCTTAGAGAACAAGCAAATCAGCTTTTTGGCTACTATATCATAACAACCTTAAAAGATTTTGCTTTTGCTATTGAGCTATAATGCATTTTCTAAAGTTGCCACTCACTTTAGAAAATGCATTATAGCTCTTCATGCTGCCACCATGTTTATATGTAGCTTGCGTATGTTCCAGGCCGATTTAACTCCACTGTTTTTGAAAGAAACATCCCAACAGAAAATTCACAAATGTAGAACCTTATCATTATTAGTAAGGGATTGGCTCCACAAACTTGCCATATTCATCTGAAGTCTTATATTTATAATTTATGTGGATAGAGAAAAGATTGAACTTTGTGCCAGTGTTTGTTTCATGTGGATAGGTCGAGTAATTCGAAATATTAACCATAAACCAGGACAAAACATTTAAAATCACACTGATCACAATCTGCCCTGTTCTCCAGCTCATTTTAAAGGACCCATATTATGCATATTTTTTTTTAATCTATGTTATAACGTCATCAAAAACATACCTGGAGTTGCGTTTTGTTTCATTTACACGTTTAACACACAAACCCTGCATATTTAGGCTGAGTTCTTCTCTCACACTCCACCTTGTGATGTCATGTGTCAATAAAGGAAGTGCTCCACTGTGTTTTTCAACTCCATACATCTAGAATCATTTGAACATTTCAGCCCCAGAATTGCCAAGCTTTGCTGAACTAAATGTAAAAGGTAGCTGTTAACTTGCTGCTCCATGACATCACAAGGTGGAACAGAACATTTTGAGCTTTGGAGATGTAGACAGACAACTCCAGATATGTTTTTGAAGAGATAACAATATTCTGACATGACTGAAAGTGCATAATAGTCCATTTTGGTAATATAGGACCTTTAAAGATGGTAGATTGCTGTGATGTCACATGATCGCTAACCCATTCCTCATTGTGAGTCCTCTTGTTGTGCAGTCACCATGGCATTTAATGTATACATTTATTTATCCCAGTGCAGCGTGGCAGCCCTGACCCAACAGCTCTGTGTGATGTATTGTTACTTTAAGAAGCTCTTGTATGCACGTGCACAGGAGGAGGTATAGACACTGTTTATTTTATTAGAGTCAATGGAGACACAAGACAGAACCTGATGGTGCAGTGAGTAATGAAGGGTCTGGACCTACGACAGTATGATCAAAATAATATGCTCCTCTCCTAGATGAAAAACAGTTCTGTTTAGCTGTGCAGATGACTGAAATGTTGTTATTTCTCATTCCACACTCAATTATTTTATGTCTCTCTTTTTAATTTTATGATTATTATTTATGTTTTGATTTGTTTGTATTGTGATTTTAATTTATTTCTTATTCTGTAAAGCACTTTTAATTACTTTGTGTATGAATTGTGCTATACAAATAAATTTGCCTTGCCTTTTGTCCTTAAATGAATGATGTAATGAACAAAGCCCTGCCCAAAATTTTGTAATGAAGGATGCATTTTAAATTAGGAATCTGTGACAAACATTAGAAATAGACAGGTACTTGGACTTTTTAGCATATTGGCTATTGGCCTTATATTTCACTTTAATATGAAGAGATAGCTGCAGAAAATGTGACACAGCTCTCTTATTGGTTTGTGATTAAAAAAGGGGGCTTGGGGGGAGTTTGTAGCAAATTTAAATGACATAATTTCGGGGAAAAAAATCAAAATGAACCCTACATATTGGTCCAAATATCGGCGGAGCTTATTGGCCATCGGTTTCTCTAGAGTCGAAACTGTATTGGCATCAGCCATGAAAAAAACAATTTAGACAATCTCTAACAAAAAGAAAAGCCGTATCTGTAGTCACAGAGGTTTCAAAGGTGGTTATGGACAAGAATTTATCCTAAAAACGTTAACTGTCAAGAGCAAAGACTGTAGTGTGCAGTGAATAGTGTTGTCATGACAATGAAATTCAAAACTAATTTTCTAGTTCTACAAAAATGCTCTAAACCGTAAAGAGAATTCCACATACCCATCGATTAACCTTTTGCATTTAGCACATATATTGTATGGACAAGGATTTAATCTCAAATCAAGGCCATTCAAAAACTACATTCAGGGACGGTCACGTTTTAAGATTGAAAAAAAATGTTTTTTAGAATCAATTAAAAACTCCAGATCTTGAGCTAGGTTTGGTAAGGTTTATTCATACTAAGAAGTAGTTTATTGTGCATGCTTTGGGTAAGATGAAGAAGATTTTAACCGTTATTTAACCAAGAAAAAATGCATTGAAATTGAGTCATTAAAAGCATGGAGGTGCTGCCAAAACAACCTTGATCCATATTTTCTATAGTACATGGACTGGATTTATTCATCAAAATGTAATGGTCTTCTTATCTTATGTCACCACCATTGTTGTTGTTACAACTATTCTTTTTTTAGCATTATTCTGCGATACAACCCTTTTTGTGCGTTGGCCAGCGTGTGTGCTTCTGTAGAAACCCTTAACCTTCAGTGGACGTATTTCATCTGCACTGCCTTGGTTTCAATCAGCCCTAATGGAAGAGCTGGCCACGGCTCAGCTCTGCGCGTATACAGACTTTATATTAGCTCTGCAGCAGCCATGATCATCTCCACTGTACGCCCACAACTCCAGCTCAGCAAAAACAGTTATGCTTCATTTGCGGTAAAGGTCAACTAGAGGTAATTGTCAGTAGCAAGTTTTCCTTCTAGATCACAGTAGTAAAAGTTGTATCAATTAATTATCACTCAACTGTTTTCCTTATAGGGCTCTGTTACAATTTTTGATTTGATTTTGTATTATCTGAATAAAACAAATTCAAGTGGCTTTTAATATTCATTTCCTGTACATAAACAAGACTTTTAACCTCTTCTCCAACATCTGAACTCTGCTCCAAACCACATGGTTTTTCTGACAGAGGACTGACTCCTGGACATCTAAAAACAAAAAAGACCCAAGTGCATCATTCACGATTACAAAATGACTGAAGCCTGATTCAGTTTGACTGCACACTCTACACAGTAACTACAAGTAAAGGCAGAGAGATGTTTAAGTAGTTGTTACTATTGTTCTTGGATATCTGTATGTGGGTGACAGTAGCTCAGTTGGTAGTTTGTCTACTGAGCCAAAGATTGGAGGTTCAAATCAAGTTCACACAGATCAAAGCTTTTGTTGTGTCCTTGGGCAAGACACTTAAGCCACCTCGCCCCCCCGTGTCTGAATATATTAGTGTTTGAATGTGAGTATAAATGGGTGAGTGGTTCCTTGATGTAAAGCGCTTTTGAGTGCCTTGAAGGTGGGAAAAGCGCTTTATAAAAAAGTGACCATGATCATTAATGACGGATACTTTAACTTCCATTTCTTCTGCTGCTGTTGGAAATATTACTAATCTCTACTCAGTAAATTACCATGATTGTAATAAAAGAATACAATATGCTTTCAATTTGTACTTTCATTTCCAATACAATACTAATCTTAAAATCACTGTGACGACAACAACTATCACACTTACCGTACTTACTAAAAATCTAGTTACTCTCCACATCCAATAACTGAATAGATTTTGCTGATCTAACATTTCTACAGCCCATTTTTCCTATCCTTAAGTGTACAGCAGCTCTTCAGAAATAATGACTTTTCCCATTAATGGAAAAATCCCATAGAGTCACACTCTCCTCTTATGTCTCTTCTATGACATGCTAAAAGATATGTAACGCGCAATGGCCATCATGAGGATATGCACTTTGATGTAACCACACCTATCCTACATTGACTTTATATTTTTGAGCTATTATGCAGCATCAGTCAGTGTCAGAAGAACTGGCCTGCGATGGTAAAAACCCCATTAGTGAGATTGCAGTGGCTTCAGTGCGGCATAGAAAATAGGAGGAACAAGCAAGTTAATGTACTCCGAATGGCTAAGAATATGCTGCCTCCTTCTCTCTGTGGATATATTTTTCCTTTGCCTGAAATGTTCGCAGTACAGCTTTAAACTTGTGTTTTGCATCAATTCAGAGCACATATTACGCTGTTTTCTGATCTATGTTATAATGTTGTTTCCTCATCAAAAATATATCTGGAGTTGTGTTTTGTTTTATTCACACAAAAATCTTGCATATTTAGTTATAAGTTTATCTGAGTTCTTCTCTCAAACAGAAAACTCTCTGCTTTCACTAGAATCATTTCTATGATTTCAGCTCTTGAAGTGTCAATATCGACTGAACGAAAGGGAAAAGGTATCTCAAATTTCAAACTACCGCTTCATGACATCACAAGGTGGAACAGAGCATTCGAGCTTTGGATATATAGATATATGTGTTGGCTAATAGTTCTATCCGGGCTGCACAATTTTCAAAGTTGTAAAGCTTCCCAGAGAATTAGCACAGTTCTGACTTGCATGTGAACATTGAATATTTTACACAAAGAAACCTACTTTCATGTTTCATATTTTAGCTGCAAAACTTTTTCTAAATTCTCAGTTGAAATTAATGGGATTATTTTAACCGGAAGTGCCACCACAAAGGGAGTGTGGTTTAGACAGATTTACAGCAAGTGGGAGGAGTGGAAGAAAGTCAATAAAGTTATGAAATGTACATGAATGACTAATGAATGAAGAGATGTGAGATGAATCTTTGTCATGCATGCCCTGATTTAAAACTGCTCCATAATATTTAGTTATAGAAAGTTGCACTGTAGTATGCGTAAAAGGAGAATCAAAGAGCATTTCCACTATAAAATCCAAGAGACAGAGTTAATGGTGCAGAACGTACATATGCATTCACTATGTCAATACTGAGGCCTCTAAATGAACGGGGGTCAGCTACTGTAACAGATAGGTGACTGAGTTTATTGGAGATGCATAAAACATGAGTTGTCTCTATTCAATTACACTAATGCAAGGTCCATGTGAAGCCATAGAAGGCAATACAGTGGAGTTCAGCAACAAGATTTATTTCTATTACACATATGGAACCACTAATTTACCATGTTTCTATAAGGAGTATTGTTTGGTGGGAATTCATGGGTTTCAGTTTCCTGTTTGTAAGTGGCATTTTGAGTACTTTTCACATTTTATCAAAAGATAGTTTGTTTTGAATTGTTAATTGCTATGACAACAATGTTTTGTCACTCTTGAATCCATAGATTGATTGCTGGGCTATGCTACATGGGACCTAATACCAATAAATAAATAAAAAAACATGGTGAAAAAGAGCATTTCTTGCTAAAAAAAAACTTTGGTTCATCCAGTGCAATTGCTATGTCCATATTAAATAAATAAAAATATTAAATTAAATGTATGAAGTTAATGTTATTCGATTGAACAGGTTTCAAATGTCAAAAATAATGTTAGTAAAAAAAACAGACATTTTAGTTGAAAGTTTTTGATTGGTCTAATAGGATTTGCTGTTTTTATTTCTGAATGGACTGCTGGGTCACTCCTGGTAAAAATATTTATTAAACTATGATGTCAGAATACTAAATGCTAGCTTTAGTAATCAGCATCTTAACTCTCCATTGGTTTAACATTATTAATGCCTAATTATCTAGCTACATTAGGCTTACTGAAAATTCTAGTGTGATGACAATTCATATCTTCATTTAAGTCACAATCTCAGTTTATTTCACAAAGACTGCACGTCCTGATGTTATGTAACTCCTTTATTGATTGTCAGTTCACTTTTCCCATTCATCCTCCTGTGCATTCCTCAACCAGTGATGTTTAACACTAAAAAAGCTTTAAGTGGAGGTCAGACGCCATTGTACCTATAAGTAACCTGGTTAGAGAGGTCAAAGAGCACTACATTGGTGTTAGTTGCTATTGGTCCTGGTCAGACATTGCTATTGACAGAGTATATGAACAAACTGAACTAGCCTGCAGTGGCCAGTCCTCACCTACATTGTTTTTTTAGAATTGTATGGCTGGCTTCATGTTCATGTTTCCAGAAGTAGCCTATTTATGTTTTTGGCGCTCACCCTGTCACGCTGATCAAGATGAACTGTGGTGCACTGCCCAAATTCAATCTTACAGACTGTGACATCAATAATATATTAGTGGAGCATTTAGCAGCCTAAAGATATCAGTATTGATCTGACTGTTTAGATTCAGTTTGTTTGGACTCAGAGATGAATGGGCTTTCGGGTGTTCTTGAGGCCCATTTAATTTTACTCGCAGTCACTGCACCGTTTTGTGTTTGGCTGAAGTAATATGGACCAACCTACTGGACTACGCCTGTGGAATGCCCTCCCAGAGTCCCTGAGGATGCCTCAGAGTCTGGAGGCTTTTAAGAAAGGACTTAAGACATTTCTGTTTAAAAAGGCCTACTAGGTTTTTGCCTTGTTTACCTTGTGCTAGGATGTTTTAAATGTACTTTGTAAGTGGTTTTTTATCATCTTTTTATGCTTTCACTGTAGCACTTTGAGATTTCATTGAAATGTAAAGTGCATTACAAATAAAATTTATTATTATTATTATTACTGGCAGTAGTGGACTATAACTGATATCAAAATTACACTCAGTGAGAAAACAAATTAAAAAATGTGTTTTTATACTGGGAGCAGAGAAGGGTAGTATCCAGTTTAGTAATTTTTAAAGGTCCTATATTAGGCAAAACTGTCTCATGTGTAGCTTTTAACCATGTTGTAATGTTATAATGCTGGTACCTACTCAAAAAACATACCTAAAGTTGTGTTTTGTTTTATTCACACATTTTTGAGTAATTCTGGATTATAAGGCTGCCTGCATCCCCAAAATTCAAAATGATCAGTTTCACCTTGTGATCAAACAGAAGTTTTAAGATTAACAGCTATTTTAGCTTCATTTGAACTAAAAAGGCTGAAACAATCAAAATGACTGAAGTGAAGGGGTATGAATTTAAAAACACAGCTTTTTCTGTATTGCGTGTTTGTGTATATAAAGTTTGTGATGAGGAAACAATATTATAACATACAGTAGATCAAAAATAGGGTGATAAACTGTACTCTTTAGTTTTCAGACTGCATACTTTTACTCATACGTGAATAAATTCACAAAGTAATTCATAAAGTCTTATGCTGACAATATTTTAACAATAACAAAATTATTGCTTTTTGTTCAGGCAACCATCTCTACTTTTATTGTAGATTTATGCCACGCAGTTGGATTTTCCTCATATGTATATATCCAGTCTGCAAATCAAAATGCCATGAAGAATTTTCTATCAAACGGATGATATCTATGATGGAAACCACTTCATCCATCAGAGAGAATAACTTCTATTTACAGAAAGGGTCAATCAATGCTCTCAGGACTGCTCTGTTTTTGCTCTTTTGCTCTTTGTCAGATGAATCAATACCAATCAGCATTTTAATGGAGTGAAAGTGAGAAAAGTGAAAAGTATTTTTAATGCTAATTATGGAATTTGTTTGACTGTCATGTCTTCCCCTTTGATAAATAATATTTGTTTCCTTAAAACAAAGTTTTGAGGAAGAAGTGAGGAGTATCAGATTGGTGTTGATATATGTGTTGATATATTTTTAATTGATTAGTCCTGCCATTTTTAGCACCAAAAAGCAGATATTTGTGAATGCTCCCACTTATGTGACTGAAATAGTGGAATAGCAACAGAAACCGCGAGTGTGCTCTTTTTATTTGTATCAGTTTAAGGGCCATTCCTCTGCATTTGGAAAATGGTCCCCAGTCTGTAACAGAGAAATAAAATGGTAAATAGGTTTGCTCATGTTAGATTTAATTATGGCTCCCCATCCAGAGAGTAACTTGATTATCTTCAGCTGCTTCCTCTATGGACTTTACATATGAATCAGGATAAGGCAGAGGGGGACAGATACACTGCCTTACATTTGCCTTATATTTCTTTCACATGATTTTTACTGTCTTGACAAACAGAACTCGTTCAGAATGAATTTATTTTAAACAGTTTGCAGTTACCTTTTGCATTCAAGCATTTAAATTATTCAACACGATGAATTCATAAACGGTTTTCACAACTCTCAGACACTAGGGTAGTTTTGTCGTGATGGTAAAGCTAAGAACAACTAGCATACCAGTGTGCACTTCCTGCTTATTGGACAATAAAATTATTTCTACTTGGATCCAGACAGCACGCAGCAGACTTATTTTGACCTCAGGCTACTTATACCTGATATATCTAAGACAAGTTTTGCTCTAATACATGGCAAAATATCAGGTACAGGCCCTTTATGACCTCTGTATTTGTAAAATGCAATGGATTCAAATATAAAGCATATAACATAAAGAAAAATCATATGTGTTTTATTGACAATATGAAATCCTTATTGACAATATGAAATCCATGTTAGAGTACATACAAAGTGACAATGATGCTGATATAATTAGGCTTTGTTTTGCCACTAGACCCTCTTTCTCTTGTTAATGAATCAATTATTAATCCATTAATTAATAAGTCATGACTGCGTTCAATTAGTGAATCCTTGTGGGAGCTTAGGATTCACCCTGATGTACAATATTCTGCTGTGAAAGGGATACTGACTGTTTGATGCTGGAACTTGTATCAACACTGCACACATAGGCACAATGGAGGACAGGCAATGCAATGCAACTCTTAACCATTGGCTGAAGATTAGTGATAGATATAAATCTATAGAAACAATATCATATGACATTATATAAATACAGCTTTGTTTATGTTTATTCAATTTTTTAATGGTTTTAAATAATTAACTATGTCACTTTAAAACAGTCTATGTCACATGGATAGGACCAAATATATAAATTTCAGCCACGAGGGGTCAATAATGAAACCAAACATTAGCAATTAGTAATATTATTGGATTCTTGTGTCAGTTTCATTTATTATCTGCAACATTTTAACCTACATTTTAGGTTGACCTGTATCAACCTTACACACATATAACATAGGTACAAACCACATCTGGAACAGGCAATCCAATGTAACCCCTAACCATAGATTTTAATTCACAGTAGATGTAAAACCAAAGAGTCAAATAAATAACATGATATAAACTAGCAGTGCGTGTTCATTTATTTGTACTACTTGTGTGTGTGTATGTGTGACAATATTGGCTAGCAGTTCTGTGGCTGTCTTGGTCATATGTCATGTTTAAATGACACTGTCGTAAAGAATTACAGAGCACGCAGCAGAGGAGAGCGTGCTGCCAAGGCTTTGTTAACCAGATAAATGTTTCTGGCCCCTAAGCTGCCAGTTAGCCACAAGATGCTATTAGTTCAAATCTAAACAACATCCTGTATGCCCACAGGTAAAGATGGATAGATGATAAAGAACATAGGCCAAAAGCTTACTGTTAATATTCATAATCCATAAGTTTTGATGCATATTAGTCAAGGAGTTCTGTAAGATACTTTACTAAAGGGTCAGTAAAGCCTCATGAGCTTCATTTGACATTTGACTGGAGCCGGACATTATGGGTCACACTCCCTTAGTCCACTCCTCTATACAGTCTATGATTTAAGAACTTAAAGACTTAATGATCTTCAACTAAATCATTCCTGACTGAGACTGAGATCACTGAGTGATAGAGTCAAAGTGATAGAGTCGAAGTATACATTCCATCTAATAATTATTAGTATTATTATTACTGATTATACTATGTGATTATGTAATCGGATCACTAATTTAGAGAAATTAACAATGATTAATTTACACATAAAAACAATGCAACTTGAGACCATAACTGAATGTATATATACACTGAAAACCTGCAGTAATTAGATGAGTTTTCCTTTGTGTTAGACAAAGCATAAATATCTCAAATTATAATTGCAAATTCTATAAATAATTTACTGGGCTACTTATCCATCCTCCAACCAGGATGAAAGTGGAAACAATGATTTGTGCCAAATGGATGTCTTATTAAGAATTGACAATTTTGATGAGAGGAGGCTTTGAATTCATCCATATTATGAAGCCACAGCGTCTTTGCACCTGCCACATCTGCCTTTTCATCTTGATATAATTTCATGTTTGTGTAGAGCAGTGGAGCATAGAGCTGACGTATAGCTGGTCGTAGCCTTGTTTACCCTGGTATATGCTCATAATTTGCTCCCAAGGCTGCTCCTCCCTCCTCCATTCATTCACATTGCGAGTCTTAAGTAAATCATTGTGAAGGATACCCTCCTCCGAACGGTGGCGTAATGTAATTTGTGAGGTGGAGGTTGTGTGGGTTCAGCTGATTACGTGAGCACTGCGGAGACTGGACTGGGCTCCTGTCAGCTCATCATCAAGAACCAGGGAGTTAGCTCTGAGCAGGTGAGGATAAGGCTATGAGTGGGACTAGAGATGTTCACTTTCTGCAATGCACTTTAAATAGCTGCTTAATTCACAGAAATGTGGTCATTTAATGATTTTGTGCCATGTCTTTTTGGCAGAGGCTCCATCACCTACTGATCTCCATGGAGATGTCATTGCTTTGCCTATTCTTCTGTATGGCATTATACCTGTCTATCTCAATGGGGAAGTGCAGGCGGTACCACAAGGCCATGTTACAGCTCAGATCTGTAAGCAGGCAAGCATATTAAGTTTCAACATCTGTAACTAATGTTGTCAGAAAACATCTTTACTGATAAATAATTCTACTGAATTTGATTTAGTATTCAGCTTCACAAAGTGACTTCACCTTACTATCTCATGATCCTAGAAGGAAAGATGATGACGTGTCTTGTTAAACAGTATTATGCCTGCAACTGAGATTGAACTACAAATGTAATCAAAAGCTTTACCCATACTGTTGTCTGTCCGACAGGTCTCCTTTTCATTACTGAAAACAAAGGTGTATCATCAATAAATCCAACTCTCAACAATTGTCATTTATGGGTAATTTGGGATTTGTTTTCCCCTCTGTCTTTAAGATCTAATGATCGCCTGTCACTTCCTACAGTCCATATTATTTCTCACCAGAACACCTTCCACAGAGCTGCTTAAACCCTCTCCTGGTGCCTGGGCTCTCCCCTCGGGCCTATTAGAGCCTAATTGGGGCCTAGCTACTTACCACTGATGGGATCAATGAGCGAGGCAGCAGCGGACACTCGCCATTTTCATTACTTACCGCAGTTCGATACATACGGCAGCTACCACAGCAGTTAGTGAATGAAGGATGAGGCATGGAAGGAAAGCCACGGACTATGGCTCTTTGGTGTAAGGGTATTTTTCTGAAGCTTTCTGAGCTATTTGATGCATGTGGTTACAAGATACAATTTGATAATATTTTAGTTTAATTTATTTTATTTGCCAGTTTAATACATATAGCTGCCCCCACAACAGTTAGTGAATGAAAGATGAGTATGGAGGGAAAACAGCAGAGTATAACTGTTTGGTGTAAGGGTATTTTTTCCAACACTTTCTGATCTATTGGACGTATCTGGTTACAAGATAAAAACAAAGTTAAAGCAACATTGGTAAACATGTGCAAAAAATTCAAAATGCATAGGTAAACAATATTTTTCCCCATGTAGGTATAGGAAATCAGAACTGCAACAGGATTCCTATGTTGATCTCATGATAGTAAGATAGTAATGTGTTTTGAATTACTTTGTGTCCTACTGGTGGTCTACAAATAAGTTGTTGTTAAGTATATGTGCATGTAAATACTCATATAGTCACTTTTAAGAAATAATATTTCAAAGTTGACATATTGTGTAGGGGGAGATTGCTAAGAGAAGGTTTAATGACAGATAAGGCATTAAATTGGTTATCAGGTAAATAATTCCATAAAATGTTAGCAAAGCCTTGTTGCAATGCCATAAAACGGTCTCTTATCAGTTCTCCTCTGGGAGGAGCTAATATTTGCTCTTCCATTACAACAGCAGGAGGAAAATCAATGACCAATTCATCAAATATGGAAGTCAATTCACAACTGCAGATAGATAGATAAGTCTTCAGACAATACTTTTTGTGTAATGAAATTCAAATGACTACAGAGCCCTTATTCTTTGCTCAAACAAAAAGACACCTGCAATCGAAGTGAAATTTGCACCAAAATATTTCAAAAACATCAACAATTTCAAGCTTTTCCTTTCTTTTATGTTTTGGATGTAATTATTGCTGTCCAAAATTTTAAAAAAGCCTGTTGAGTATTTTGCTTTGTTGTTCTCAGCGATGACGTCTGTCAGCTTTTCCTGGTCTAAAATGGGATGTGACTGAACACATGAGTGGAGCAGCATGTAATCTAATGGAAGAATAAGACAAAGGAAGTCACTGCTAAACTGGTCTGTAGCACACCTGACAGCTGAGGACTTGATATGTAGCAGAAACCAGACAACTCGATCAATATGGTTTATAGCCACAGACCTGTATGGGAGAGACACTGTATATGGCAACGCTTCAGTGTTTTTTTTTTTTTTTAACCTTTATTTACCCAGGAAAGTCCCATTGAGATTACTAACCTCTTTTTCAAGGGAGTCCTGCCATGCACACACCACTTTCATACTAGGCAACGTGGGTGAAGTGTCTTGCCTGAGGACACAACGACAGTTTTTTTTCACTGGCGCCCCACTGTGGCACCTGGAATTCCCAGCAGTCTCCCATCCAAGTACTAACCAGGCCTGGCCCTGCTTAGCTTCTGAGATCTGACGGGATCAGGCTCTGACAAGCCGGTATGGCCATGGTGTTACAATAGGTTAATTGTTGCAATGATTAAAAGATAAACTGCAAGTATCCGTATCAGTATCATGTGTTCAGACCTTTTCATTTTACAAGTACTGAAAAAGTTGCCAATTTAAGATAACAGAGTAAATGTATTTACCTTGTTGACGTTTTGGCTGTTAGCCACAAGCCATTCTTCAGAACTGTCACTGGTCTTGGTGGTGAAGTGTCATATCAGCTGTTGTTACTTCCTGAAGATGTGGTAAGCCTGACAGGGCCGATAACTGTTCTGAAGATGGCTTGCACCTAGCAGCTAAAGTATGTCAACAAGGTAAATACATCCACTGCATTGTATTAAAAAGAACAGTAAGTTTCTCATGTGTAAAAGAAGACAAAATGAACACCTTTGGATTGCTGAACAAGTTGGTTGGTGAGTATACTCTTACCTCAAGAAGTCCTGGGTGTGTAGTGTTTTTTTGGGGGGGGTCCTGTAGTTTTACCCATTAACTCAAATGCTCGACAGGCCGTGATCCAGGTAATTCAGACCAAACTCCCTGCTCAAAATCTGGAGATGGTCCAAACAGATTGTTCAAGGCACTAGTAGAAGAATGCAAGAAAAGCAAAAAACAAACAAACAAAAAAAGCAATTAAGTTACAATATAGAAGGTTTTAATATTTCTAGAATTAAATACAGTAATTTAATATATCTGTGTTCTTACATTTTATCCATGCAGGGCCAGGTATCACTCAGGAGGGGTAGCAACGGCAAACCCCAGGCTTCCTTCACCCAAGATGCTTTGTCCTGTATTTCCAGGTCTTGTCATTGGTAGACTGTTGGTATATGTACTTATCGGCCATCAGCAGCTATCAGTGATGACTGTAAGTACTCAGTCAGCAATAGGCATGCCTCAAAATCCAAAAAACAAACTTCACAAATCTCCAATCCCAATATGTAAAACCACAGGCCTACTTAATGTGCAGTGTTCGCATAAATAAAACTGGTAGGCTAGATGACAACACCTCTTAATCAAAGTCTGTTGTGTGTTAGCCATGTATAACTAATTAGGCTACTCTTAACTGGGGCAATTAGCAGAGATGCTGAGAGAACTCCATAGCTAATTATTGCTAATGCTAAACCAAGCTGGGTCTCTCCTCACTGAAAAGCAAGTCTATGACCATGGATCTTTTATTATGGTATTGTCCCTACTACATTCAGATAGAAAACCAGTTGCTGGGTTTCAGATGGCATCACTACATTATATAGGCCAATATATTTAATACAGATGGGGGACAGGTAAAATTTGTTCAACAGCAGATTTTTGTTGCAATATAGCATGGTCTTGCGTCTAGTCCATAATAGAAATGATTAGGCTTTATATATGGGAATTTTCAATATTTCAGTGTAATTAATAGGAAAAACTGGCTCTTGCCCCCCCATCTGGAAATAGGATCATCATATTCTAGAAACTAAAAGTTACCAATAATACAATATAATGGCATTTAACCACTAAGCCTATTAAACCAACACAAATCTGTGTGGCCATACCGGCTTGTCAAAGCCTGATCCCATCAGATCTCAGAAGCTAAGCAGGGCCGGGCCTGGTTAGTACTTGGATGGGAGACCACTGGGAATTCCAGGTGCCACAGTGGGGCGCCAGTCACTAAAAACTGTCGTAGTGTCCTTAGGCAAGGCACATTACCCACATTGCCTAGTATGAAAGTGGTGTGTGTGTGAATGGTGGTGGTGGTCGGAGGGGCTGATGGCGCAGATTGGCAGCCTCGCTTCCGTCAGTCTGCCCCAGGGCAGCTGTGGCTACAATAGTAGTTTACCACCACCGGGTCTGGAGTGAATGAATAATGCTCTGTAAAGCGTCTTTGAGTGTCCCGAAAAGCGCTATATAAAACTGATGCATTATTATTATTAAATCAGCTAGGATGGTCAACGAGAAGACTGGTGCAAAAACACAATTACTCGTTAGAGGTAAAAAGTTCCTTATTTTGAAAGCTGTGGTTTAAAACAAGCCATTAATGGGAGAGATCTGATCCTGTGGTGCATAATGGAATGGAACTGTATTTTCTTGTATTTAGTTCGGGCATTTTCTACATTTCTCCAAATTAATTTTTTCCTTTTTGTCCTTTTCCCTCTTCATGATAAGTGGAGCACTTAGTCTAATGTAGGTAATGACTGTTTTCCAGGCTGGCCCCTTATCGAAGAAGCAGTAACTGGGCCAAGATTTATTACTTTAAATTACATCATCTATGCGCTCCTCTTAAGGTAGCATTTCCTTTATCTTCAGCTGTCCCATTTTCATATACTTTCTACTTCACATGTACACAAAAATATGATATTCTAGAAATTGGTATGTGGCCCATTACATAAAGATGCGCTATGTAACTTTCCTGGTGGAGGTTTATTGCACATGCTTGTCACCATGGAGATGTTATTGCATTTCCTGGAATGCTGCACAGTATGGCATTAAATCAATATGTTTTATTTAGCGGCACGGTGGCTGAGTGGCAACACTCAGGCCTCACAGCAAGAAGGTTGCGGGTTCGATCCCGGGTCGCCCGGGCCTTTCTGTGTGGAGTTTGCATGTTCCTCCCCGTGTCTGGATGGGTTTCCTCCGGGTACTCCGGTTTCCCCATCAACCTAAAACATGCCCGCACCCCTATGAACTAACATCAAGGACCATGTTGTCCACCCTCCTGTGGGCTCACCACCTGCAGAGGGGTTCATAGGGGGGTCAGGTGCTATGAGTATTGGGCAGCACGCTGCCCCCGCGACCCAAGCCGGATTAAGCGGGAGAAGATGGATGGATGGATGGATGGATGTTTTATTTATCCAGTTACAGATTGCTATTAAAATAACAAAAAACTCATGCATTCTTCTTGTAAGTGTACTTGACTTTCCCACTTGTAACAATAAGTAAATGAAGATAAATGAGTTTAATCCTATATTCAACATCTCTTTGGAGAAAAGAATGTGTCATGCAGGCCTTCCTTGTGTCATTGGTTGAGAATAAGTATTTTTTCCCCAAGGACTAAGGCCTCCTATGTTTACCACATGCTATTGATGAGGCTCTATCACATTGTTGTTATCTCAGGGGAGGACTGTCATGCAGCCTGCAGTCTGGCTCTGGGGCAGGTGCAGATCCTGTGGGTGGAAATATTCAGAGGACTTCCGTGACCGCCCAGATGGGAGTTCAAACAGAGGATTGTGTGGAGAAAAACGTGATGATATATTGTAAAGGAGGAATTAGACATGTAAAGTGACCAACACATGAAGAGAAGAAAAAAGTATGTGAGAGTATATGAGAGAATTAAATGCTTACATATGGTAATTATTTTGTCCAAGCCCCAAGTTGAGGAAGATCAAAGATTTGAGTGTTAAATTTGGTAAATAACTTGTGTCAAATACATGCAAATACACGGGATATAATTTCATCTTCATTTTAATTTATATACTGTACAGAATAGTCAAAGTCAGTATATTCTCATAATTTATACATAAACATGCATATTTGTGAGGATGGGTTCCAAAATTTTCAATCTTATTTCTACTAAACTAATCCAGGTCTGTCACCTGCAGCGAATCACTCAAATGGAGCGACAGTCTCTGACACTAACACTAATAACATTTCACTATGTGCCTGCACATATAGAGCTTGTTGTAGATTTAGTGTACAGTGACATGCATTTTTGGCCCTGTGCTGTGTTGACGACTCACTTGTGACAGATTTTGTTTCTAAATTTACTGGACATGAAAACTAAAATGACAATGGAATCTATTATATTATCTAAATATCTATATTATAATATATATATATATATAACATTAGAATAGGTGGTGGAGATCTGGTAGCACCCAGGCTAATTGGAGACATCTGTATTAGAGACTTTATGGGAACTTGTCTCCATTTCAAATCATGAAAATACTAAAACAACCACAGCTAATAAACTACATATAATAAACAAAACTACCAAAAATAACCACTGGTCTGCTCTTCTGTCCTAAGGTCTGAAATGTAAAGTGGATGTGTTAATCTCAGACTGGCCCTGTTTGGAGGCATCAAAAAAAACAGCCACCTCTCAATCTTATAACTGTCACCACTGTCAGAGCTGTCAATCACCCGCTCCCTCCACTTCTCACATGAAAATGAATCTTATTGTACTGCATGTCTCAAAATATATATGGAAAGACAATACAACTGATGGCTGCTAAATAATATAATTTATTTAATTTACCTCACACATGTTTACAACTATATACTCTTATAGACATAATAAATAAATAGCTCATTTTACTGTTGACAATGCTGCATTTAAAATTAGACCATAGTTTCTATGCTTTTTTTGGTATATTTACAAGTATCACACAAAAATACATAGCATTTTACAACACAGAGCCACAGACATTCATGTTACATTCACATTTAGTTTGATGAGATTGCCTGACACTTTGCATAGCATCAGAGTACAGTCTAAGTCTGTGTTTAATAATGTAAAATGTTATAATTACTGAGTATAACATTTCAGTATCATCATATTGTTCAACCAATCCAATATGGCACTGATAAAATTCTCTTACAACACATGGTCACTGCATTTAGAAATTGGACATAATCTGGATAGACTTTTTCTTATGTATGTAACATGTAACATGGCCTTGAACTTTCCATACTTTAAGGCCTGTCATGATAACAATGAAGTACGACATATTGCTACATTAAAATACCACGATAAACAGTAGTATTGAAAAAATGGCCTATACCACTGACGCAATAACCTTAAAACAGGATAAATCCCAGCAAGTTGTTTTATAAATGCATACTGTTTAAAAAATTAAACAAAACATGAGCTGCAATAAATAAATGATGCAGAATGAACCAGTTAGTGTCTATAATCAGTCAAAGTTAAATCTCACTAAATCTCAAATCTTGCGGTTCTCCATTAATGCAAAGAAAATGATGCATGATGCATGAAGGATTGAGGCCCAAAAAATATTGTTCCGGCTTTCATATATTGTATTAGAAATTGATGTAGTGACAGGCCTATTTCAACCACTGATCTTTCAATTAAGGCATAAGTTCCTAACTGAAAACAGACTTAAACAGACAACATCAAACCACAGGTGAACAAAGACAACATAGAAAGTAGTCACTGGCTAGAGTCTCATACATAGCAGGAGCCTTGAAGGGACTTATTCTCTGTCTCTGTACAGTAGCAGAAAACTGACCATCACAGCAGCATTAATCAAATGTCCCGAAGACTAATCAGGGACAGGATCAATACTGACCGGCCCCTCCGCCAGCGTCCTGGCCTAACACTCATTTCCTGTCTACTCTAACCTGCTGTGCAGGTTTAGGACAAGGAAATCATAAACACCCACACATACAACAATTAAGATATTTAAGACCATTTATCACTGACCTGACCAATGACCGGGGCTTAAACATTTAAACACTGGGAAAGCAGTCTGCCAGTTAAGGTATGAACCATATTAAAAATCTAACTGCTTTAGTTTATAGCTTTAATGTGTATTAATATGCAAATAGCTGCAAATTCACAATCTTCTTCAGATATCTTAATAGTCTGAGTGTACATCCGCACACTGTTGAACAGCACTGGCAACTCCCAAATTTACTGGTCCACTTATTTTAAATTTTAATGTAATTATGTTTTTAGTAATTAGTTTATTTTTATCATAAGAAATAGCTGCAGTGGCTTTGTGAATGGAGTCTCATTCAGTAAATTGAACTTTGTAAAGGCAGTTAATTAATGAGTAGTGTGACTGATGCTCTGAGTCATGATCTTATTTCTTAGCTAATTTACAAGTGGCTTTGGATCTTGGCAAAATATGAAGGGCAAACGTCTGCATGGACCATCAAAGACACCACATAACAAAAGTAAATTTTTTCAAGTAAAAATTTTATATTTACACAGTGTTTAACTATCTGCACCTTAAAATATTATTGCTCTATTGTCTACTACGCAAATTAAATGTTAAAAAAATAAAAGCCTAAGATCTGGGGTCTGTACCATAAACCGTATATATGAGTAGACAAAGCTAACACGCTAGCTGGCGCATGCCAAATAGGAAGTGCGCCAGGAGGCTCTTCCAGCTCCTTCTGACTCTGGCTCCAATTGACTTTCATTGGGATCTTGTCGCCCCTCTCTCTGTAACTGTTGCAGTGAGCTTCGCCGTTTTGGTCTTAAAATGTTCAAATTAACCCCCTGTTCATTATCCTGAATGTTTTTTCTATTTTTTCCATCAAAAAAATCACTATTCATAACAGGGAGCCTGGCTCCAGATTCGTTCCTGTAACCGTTAGCATCGCGAGCCTCATTTGACTGGAGCTGAATGCTATGGGTGACGTCACACTCGCTTAGTCCACTTTTTATACAGTTTATGGTCTGTACACACACATATACAGTATCAATACACAATATAATTTTTATGATTAGATATTGCACTTTTCTCTTTACCAAAGCAGTCCATTGTTCAAATATCCATCAGCCCACTTTAGCAGCGTCAGTGTGGTTCTGTTGAGATGTTCCTTCTTCACACAAATTTTATTGAAAATTTAACTTCCTTAGACATCTCCTTAATAAAAAGCATAACTTGTAGAGACACTTTCTATGCATCCAGTGTGGCAGTAGCAAGTTTCCTGAAGAATACATCCTTCTACATTGTAATATTTTATAATTAATTTGTGCCGATTAGTCCTCATTTTCAAACGGCTCAGGACTTGATCCACCATCGTCGCTCAAGATCTCATTGTTTGTAAAAGTCCCAGCCAGTGATGCTCCCAACACTTGTCTGACCGGTGCCATCTCTGCTAATCTAATGTTATCCTGGTTGCTAACGAGTGTAGTCTTGTCCATAATCTCCTTGCTATGCTTGGACACCACTGCATCCAAAAAGTCATACTTGTGGGACAGCATACCACTTTCAAATAGATATTTAGTCAGATATGAAAAGCCAATGTTAGCCAATAATGAAGCTAGCATTGAAACAGATTTGAATGGGAATCGTTGCTGGACAAAATACTCCACATCCCCTGTAAGATGGTGGACCTTCTCTTGAGGAACCCAGCCGGGGTAGTAGATAAATGGGGGTAGTTTGAGGTAGGGTTCGCCTCCACCAATGCGCAACAAAAGTCCAAAAATGTAGCCAGCCACAGAGCCATATGTGTTAGTCCCTTTGACGAACAAAACACTGAGAAGTTGAGGAAAGATGATGACGTAAACCAGATCTGAACTCAAGTACCAGAGGCCATAGACGGAGCCGGTTAGCAAAGCCATGGCAGTAGCAACTGCTCCAAAAACAAAGATTGTGCAGCGCATCACCCATACTATCTCCCTGTCCGATGCCTGGACAAGAGAGAAAAATGTTCAAAATGAAATTAAGTTCAAGATGTTTCAGTAGTCTTATGAGATTATAAGAATATCACGCAAGACCTGTGCCAAAATAAACAGAAATGGTCACATCAAGATAAGAAGTGGTTCTCCAACTGAGTTATGCAAACTCCCTCTGGTAGTAATACACATTAAATTATGTTTTTGATCTCCTTTGGGCTTCTTTCTAAAAAGTCATGGTTAGTGAAGCACCAGGGAACCCATTTCTGAATATTGAGTTAGACATGGTCAGTCAAGGCAGATTATTTAGCCCATACTGTGCATGTTTTACTGTAGGTCGATTGGGGAACATAAAGTACCAAAAAGACAGAAAGTTTTGATTAATTTGGCCACTTTTTCTGGATAGCAAACAACAAACTTTGAAATTACAGAATAAAAACTGAAATGGATTTATTGATTGTTGTTCAGACGTTTCTAAAATTGTTGTAGCAGACTGTATTATTATCATTGTTGGTGCTTACCGATTGTCGAAAAGCCTCTTGATAGATGTTCCTAGCAAACATGGAGCTGGCGGAGAGGATGGATGAGTCTGCAGATGACATCACTGCCGCTGAGACCGCCCCCAAACCAAAAAAAGAAATATAGGGCGGGCACAGATGTTGGAGAACTATGGGTAAAATCATGTCCGATTCATCTTTGTCCTTTGGAGGTAGAGATCCATAAGTGGTCTGGTTCCAATCTGCAAGACAAGTTAGAAACAATTTAGAGACAATTAAGAGTTGGCCAAGAGATAAATATTTTAAGCATCAGAAATACTCAGAATTAATGGATTTTTAAAGCTAGTACAGTAGGGGCAACAGTAAAATGGTGGCTGCACAATTTAAAATGTGTATACTTATTTCTGCTATTTTTCTCCTGTTTTTACCTTTTTAAATATTCAAGTGTGGCTTAAAGGTGTAGTGTTTTCAATGTCATCCTTGACAGTATGACATTAAACTTATCTATTTCCATGGAGCCAAGCAGGTGACGCCACAACAGCAAGTTACCAATCAAATCTGTGGAGAGGCAATCTGGCTCACAGTATGAAAGCATGTTTTTCATTCAAGGTATTGTTTCAGCAATAAAAACAGTGTTAATGCAATAAATGTAAAATAATACCACACCATGGAACATACCAGGCAGAGCAAATTCTTCATGGCGCAAGGAGGTGATATACCCCCCACCAGAAAAGCTACAAGGTGTATTTTTCTATATTTCAAACCTTAATTAAGCAGTGGCAATACAAAAAGTCAGTTTAATTTTGTGAGGTGACTGATTAGTTTACAGTCACGCACCATCAACTTTGACTAACGACCCAGAGTTGTTGCATATATAATGCTTTTTAATTGGATTTTAATTGAGTTTTTCATTAATAATCATTGAATTAATAATGTTTCATACTTGCAGCATTGTGAAGCATTATCAATATTGACTTGACATTTTGACATAACTGAATTGAGAAATACAGATGAACAAAGAAGTCATATTAATCAAATCAGTAGTAATCCTCATACATGTTAAAGCTCGACAATTTTTAACATATATTGTATCTAATGGCTATTAGCTATAAGCACTTTTTAAAAAATTTTTTTTTATATATAAATATTAAGTACACAGTGCACATTTTAAAAACATCCAGGAGTAAAAGTTGAGAGAGGACTGAAATATAAACAACAACATTCACACGTAAAATTTATGAATACACTTTTAATAGCCTTAATAAAGTATGAACAACGACTTAATTCATAATGAACTAGAATGATCCAGACTAAGTAACTGCCCTTTTGTGGTTAATTTTATGGTCCATTTACGTTTTGTGCTAGACTAGACTGGAACCTGAATCAAAGCATTTCGATGCACTGTTAAAATATCATCAGAATATTGTTAACAAGACAATGCAGAAAATATCAAGCTACTAATTTTTGTCAATATTGCCCACCCCTAGTTGAATGTACAAAGCAGGTATACTGGAAGTGTTTAATCTTAGCTGACTGGGACTCACTACTGCTCTGGGTTCAGCTGGCCTTTACGTCTCTCAGCGGGACAGTGAATCATGTTTGCTCTTTCACCTGCCCCCCACATCAGTCTCAACCTATCAACCATTTCAACTGCACCACATAACATTACGATATCTGTCTGCACCCCCCCTTCTTCCTGGCTGTATCTCAAAATCTTAAGCTAATTAGCAATTACATAAAAACCGCCTTGACCAAAATAACAAGCTCCTCCTCAGATGTAATATTCACCAAACCATGGTCTGGTGCACTCCCATATGGCTTATGACAGGATACTTCTGCCTCCTGATACTGTATCTCTCTGAATTTCCTACATCTAAAAACCATCAGTAAACATGCTCTGCTTTGATCTGTGGCTCTGTTTGAATAAAGGATCACTCTTCTGGACGCAGCCACTGACTTGTGATGTTTCATTCACTGCTTAATCAACATGTGGCTGTGTGTGTGTGTGTGTATATGCACCTAATTCACAGATAATTCATGTGCAGTTTAGTCTTAATAGATTTGTATTTTTGTGCTCTATATGAATATGTTAGTAGCACCAATGTCTTTTAGATTTATTTTCATTTTGAAGGACCTCTTTTTAAGAATATTCCAAGCCTTTCTTTTCCATTATGTAGCCATGGCACAAATTATTCATGCAGACAAGGTACATATGAGGGAGCATGCTGATCACCAAAGTCATAGAGTGAATGTAAAAATACATATATAAATTGTAATTACCAGTGGAAGCTCCTATGGCTCCAATCAGGACAGAGGGCACAGCCATAACCAGGCAGCCAAAAGCCGCAAGGAAAGAGAGCACCTGTGCGTATGTGGCTGAAGAGGCTGAAAGAACCCTCTGAAAATACACCTGCCATGGGATTCCCCCTAACATCTGCAAACAGATAAACAGTCAATATTTTGGCCAGAAATTATGACTTTAAAGAGGTTGGACCCTATGACATACTAATAAACAAAAGTTGTCAGCCCACAGCCACTTGTCCTCAGGCACAATCTTCCCCAGCCATGGACTCTGGTAGATCACTTCTTTAGCAGTGATGCTGATGTCTGTCACAGCCGGGTTGGACAAGGCAAAAGGCACGCTGATCCACTATAGGGAAAACAGAATGTGTTTAGTCACAAGCAACGAGGTATACTTTCATTATCCCCATAGGAAATTTTCTTCTCTGCATTTGACCCGTGCTGCAGTGAAGTACCCAAGATGATCAAGACTATGAGCTAGAGGTTATTTAGCCCATACTGTGCATGTTTTAGGTTGACTGAGGAACCCGAAGTACCAAAAGAAAACGCACCCACACACAAAGAGTAACATGCAAACTTTGCACAGAATGGCCCCACTCAGCCCAAGAACCAAAGTGATGAGACCAAGGTGCTGGCCACAGGCATTGTTTGATGCTGATATAGTCAAATATCTATCATGAATGTAAGACCCACTTGTAATAGGCTGTTATCAGTAGGAAGGGTCTAAAATCAAACAGAGTGGTTAAAGTTGGACTAAACGCCTAAACTCTGTCCACAACCACATTTCAAATAGAGCTGCTAAACTGGGCAGTACCTCAGGCCTAAAGAAAAGGGTGAGGGAGAGGGGGTCTAGAGGTATAAGGAAGTGTAATTCCACAGCTATCCACATTTCAAACCGGTGTTTGCAGCCAGATGTTTGTATCAGAAACACATGTGATGTCACCAACTACTGGGGATTGCAGAGGCCACTGAAGGTTGCACAAACTTAGATGTATGTTTATTCACTAAAATGGTCACGAGATGATTAGGGCAATAGATAATGCTAATCATCATGTACACAATGTAGTAGCAAAAAAAGTTGATTTAGCCTAAAACATGGTATGGGTTTCATTCGATGATGAGTTTTCCCTGTGTTTTCTCAACTACTAAGGACTAACCCTCCATCCAATCTTTGCAATTTCTTTGAAATAATTGCATAACAACAAATACAGTGCTCTACTTAGCCTAAAATTTACCAATCCAAGAAAGATGCAGAAAAGCTGGACCACATCCGTATAGGCCACAGAGTAGAGTCCTCCCACCAGAGTGTAGAAGATGGCTATGAGAGCTGAAATTACTACTGACATGTTGATGTTAATGTCCACGATGACACTCAGAGTGGCACCTGCAAACAAGACCAGTTATATTTTCCAGATAACTTAAGTAACATATTTCCATTTTAATGGTTCCAGTTAATTGAGAACATACCCAGGGCAGACAAAATGGCGGCTGACCAGAAGATTTCCCCCATGAGCGCTGGGATGAAGAGCAGTCCGCCCATCCTCTTCCCGTACAGCAGTTGGAAGGGGTCCAGCATGGTGACGTATCCTCGAGAACGCATCGGCTTGGCAAAGAAAAGGCCTCCTGAGTGATGCAAACCATTTAAGTAAGTCAGACAAATGGCTAGTCATTTAATGAATGAATGAAAAGGGAGTACTTTATGAGTCACCTCAGTGAGCAAGGTACACTACTGCTGTCTGGGAGTATTTGAATATTTTATTTAAGGGAAAATGCATCCTACATTAAATAGGTATACTGCCATGAATACAATTTTTTGTGGTAGCATATACCACAGTCAGTAAAGTTCATTATACGAGCATGAACAACAGTAGCACAAAAACTATATCATTTTGGCAGTCCACAATAACACTACATTAAAAAGAACACATTGTGCATGTACACTGTGCAAGATTCAACTTTTAATGTCAGCATAGCATTCTTCATGAGTCTACAGCTTTAATTAGCCCTGACTCTCATCAAAGTGAAGTGTTCTTACCCACTACTAGACTGAGAGCGTATCCAAACGGAGCTTGTGCCCAGGCCAGTCCATAGTCGGGCAGATACACATACTCTGCTGTCCCGTTGATGTAGCCCCCTCCTACCCATGTGGCTGGAGAGAACAATGTGTAATTTAAATGCAATGATTATGAATGCACTAATATTAATCAACAAATTCTATTCAGTTTGTGAGTTGAAATGATTAAAGTTGATTGATAAATACAGTAACATTACAGTCTCTTTGGCCCATTGCAAGTATTTGTCACGTGACATGTGTATTTGCATTGTTCTGTAAGCGTTACACTTAAGAGTCTTACGTAAAAACTAAAAGTAGATGTGCCATAGTTGTGCGTAAAAAGCATTTTCCTACTGTGCGCACCGAAACTTTTGAGAGAAATTAATGCAGTTGACAAAACGATCAAAAACTTGTAAAATAAGCTCTAAGACGTTAAAAGCAAAGTGGACGTCAAAAAAAACTCACCAGTCATCGTGAACCCGCCAACGAACAGTCCAATGTCCCTTCCTCCGACCATGATGCTCTCGCTGCGGTCTCCATCAGCAGTAACTCCGGAGTTTTTATTCTTCCACGCAGCCCAAATTCCCACAAACAAGATCAAAACGTAAAAAAGCACAATAGCCACGAGACCCTCGATGTGAATTGCCATCTTCTTCCTTTGGTCCGCGTAACTCCGCCGAGATCAAGTGCTGCTGTGCGCCCTGATCCAGAGTGTCATGGAGAGCTGAGGGAAAGAGACAGACGAGTGATTGAGACGAGAGCGCACGGGACAAAAGACAGAACCAAGGCTCATCTTTCTTTCTTTAAATGGCGTATTAACATTACTATGAGCATAGCCATAACACTTGTCCTAATTACTTATTATCTTACAAAGGCATTGGCAGATTATAAAGCTATTTCAACAATAAAGAAATAGAAACTGTACTAAAGGGAATTATGTTTAATTAGCTGCCTTTACTGAAAGCCAAGATGACGAAGATGATTTAGCCTACAACTATGAATGGCCAAAATCGTGAAGAGCTCATTAACTAAAAGAATTGTGGGTTTTAAACTGTCTTATGGTGGACCTCATAAAATGAAATTGTATTAGGTTATGTAATCACGTTTGGCGGATACAGTGAGATGAGTATGTAAAATTCAAAGTAGAAATGACGACGGTTTAATCATAGGTATAAAGGTCAGAGTCCGTGTTAATTAGACTCCACCCAAAACATTTCCAGTTTGCGCACTGGTGGAAATTATAAGTCAAAACTAATTGATACTTTTTGGAAACATCCTACCGATAAATCAATTTTCGTTGCACACGTTGTTCGTTTGCATAAAAGTGAACGTCTCTTTCCCAACCATTACGCACGGTCTAAAATGGCCAAACAGAAACTAAAATTAGTCACAATTAAGTTTCAATGTGCTTTGATCAAACGCGTGGACCTCATCTTGCGTTTCTACTGACTCTGTGGTTCCAGGTGTCAGTCCAGTATTGCAATATTGATTCCTCTAAATCAACGCCTGTCTCTGCAGTCAAATGCGGTTACTGAGTCAACGTCTTTTAGTTGAACAGCAGATTGTAAAATTAAAGACAAATGCAATCTTAATGCTTACCTTCTCTTTATGGAAGCAGGGTCAGACTAAGAAACCACTCCAGGAAGATTTTCAAGTGCAAAATCGTTTAAGTTAAAATTTTACAACTGTGCAACGTTCCTTCAGGTTGAACGAACCCAATTGTCCTATGTTGTTTTAAAGTGCGCGTCGAGCGGGGAGCGAACGATGGAGAGAGCGGCGCGTGGAGAAGGAAGGGGGTGGAGATGAATGGGAGTGGAGGGTTTATTGGGTCCTGTCAGGGTGGGTACACACGGAATGAATGTCTTCCAGGCCTAGACCAAAATAGCACCTAATAGAGAGTGGCGTGACGCACGGCTTCTCCGCTTCAGGAAAGCTTTCCAATATTGGAATATCATACTGGCAAAACCTTTACTTCCCAGGTTACGTCCAAGTACTGATTTACGACCGTGCGCGCGGCTCCAACAAGTTCAGCGTCAGGATTTTCTGTAGACGTGGGCTCTATAGTCGGAAGTACGGCGTAAAGCACCCATATAACAATTTTAACTGCACATCAATTGGCTTTTATGACGATTGCCAATCTGAAACCATTCTTTACAACTTCATACTCAACTTCCACAATTCTCACTTAGGCTACCGTGTGTAATTCCATGGTCTTTTTTACGGGTTCAGAAAAGGTCAGTTAATATTTTCTACTTCGAAAACTCATTCCTCCTTGATCAAGAACTGTTATGATGCCTTCGATCCTCCAATTACATCAGCAGCAATACAAGCAAGCGCAGTTATTGGAGAAGTTTGGGTTGGAGCTGACCATGGTACTGAAACGAAGACTCTTGCTCAATATTTTCTGATCTGTACATATTCACTCATTTATTTACACGTAATCACTATATTGAATGCACTTGCACTACAAAAGGTTGTATCATTTGACATGGTAATTAGCTGGAAATTATTTATTGTCCTAAATGTTTTCCCTTGCTGTAGACCTTCTGTACTAAAGCATATAAGCCGTGTTTTTTGTTGTTTTGTTTTGGGTTTTTTTTTTTAGCAATCCAGAATTTAGGTAAATTTTAAGTTTCTTCTTTCATTGCTTGAGTCGTGACAAGTCCCTTTATTAAGTGCCTGGTTGTCAGACAAGAAGGCAGAGGTTAACTTTAATTGGAAGAGGTTTCACTAATATACACGGATAAATAAAGCCAAGCTGTCAGAAATAATAGCATAACTATAAAAGTAGAACGCATACTGCTGCCCAAAGTTTTAAAATAGGCTTCAGTGCATATAACAGACTTCAGAAACTTGTGCTGTTGGCGCTGTGGAAGCAATCAACCTAAACTCCAGAGGTTCTTTGGCGCCATCTAGTGATCTTCCATTTTTGTGCATCAAGCTGTATGAACATAAAATTAAAAATGCATTTTATGTCACCAATTGTATAGATATATTTATTATTACTATGGTTGCATTAAAACTGATGTATTATTTCTAAATCAAAACAATATTCAAATTAGTATATTAGAAAACATCATGATTAGTTTAAGGTGCACTTAACTTTTATAAAGGCAAAATTAATAAATGGAAATGTACATATCTACCAAAATACTGTTTTCCTGTGGCGTAGTCTAACTACAAAAGAGTTATATCTACTGAATCTATTACAAGATGTATGACTCCCCCTGGTGGTATCACACATAAACAACATTTCAACCAAGATGGAACAGTATGAATTAACCTCTTGAGCTTTAAACAAAAGTTGTGTGTAATGTGGCTGACATTAAAATTCTATTAAAAGTTGAGAGTTTAGTCCAGAATCATAAGGTGCAAAGACTCCATAGTGTGATGTTTAAACATAGTTATTGAGTCTGTATCCATTGCTGGACAGAGAGGTTACGGAAGGAGCCCGGTTATCTTTGAGAGCATCTGGGGGGTTGTAGGGTGGAGCAGGTGGGTAGATGTTGTTAAAAGCTGGAGGAGAAGACATGGGTTGACTCCTCTGTGTGTGAAGCTCTGGACGTCTGGACCCACTTCTTCCACTGCTGCTCCAAAAGATCACCAGCCCCCCAACCAAGCTGAGGCATGAAGCAGCATAACCAAGGTATACACACAGACCAATCTCGTATTTAAAACCAGCGGGAAGGAATGGGTCATAGAACTCCATTACCACATCACTGGTGGTCCATATGACAGTTATCAGGCAGAGGATCCCAGCACAGATAAAGCAGATGCCTCCGCTCAGAGCCAGGGGGGACTTGATGATGGAGCGGTGTGCAAAATAGGTACACTTCATCCCCAAAACACTAACCAGACCAGCCAGTACAGAGGTGACACAAGACAGGACCATAAGAGCTCGGGCTGCCTGCCAAGGGTTAAAAATAGGAGCAGTTAGGAGTTACAGTTTGTTACATATTACCAGAAACTTCTGAAAACAAATTCGAGGCTGACGACTTCTTTAGCAGTTATAAATTAAAGGACTGTTTACCAAGTCCAACAGTTATTTTGTATTTCTTACACAACTTCCTTATTCTAAAAGTAAGTAACTTTGGTTTTAATATAACAAGAAGTGTTTTTCCAGAGGACTTTTTCACCCATTGTTCAAACATTTATAGTTATTAAAAGACAAAACCACATCTTCTGAACTAGAATTCCATAGATACCTAATGGATAGCAGATCCAGGCCTGCCGCTACACATCTATCTGTAAGGGTTTTTTACACAATTGAAACCTTTTGAAGTTCCTGGTACTTTTTTATTCTTTGCCACTTATATTTTGAGTGCTACAGGCCACTTGGACAGGCACCCTCATGAAAGAAATTTTAATGTGAATAGTTCTAACCCAGTTAAATAAAGGTTAATTAATAAAATGTTGCTCTTCCTCTCACCTGCAGGTCCCGGGGCAGAGCCAGCATAGACCTGTAGACCTCACACTGATAGATGCCAGTGCTGTGCCACACACACTCCATCCACAGGCCCTTCATGTACGAGGTGGCTGTGATGATGTTAGACCCCACGTAGGCTGTACTCCTCCAATGGGGCAGCACCGTGGAGACTACAGTTCCCACAAATCCCAACATCCCCAGGAAGAAGCCCAGGATCTGTACTGCCATGTTACCCATGTCTGCTTCACTCACTCCAAGAGGTGTCAAAACTGAAAGAGAGAAAACAAATTAATATATGAAGAAAGATAAAAGTTTTTGTTTTTTTCATTTTGAAGTGTTATCTTTACTAATTCAATACACATTTTAAATATTTTTTTTTAGATAATACTGAAACAATACCATGAAAGTCTAATAGCTAGACAGTAGAATCAGTAGCACAATCAATTTACAGGAATAAGGAAAAGTTGAAATTGTCAAATAAAAATGTGTAAAGATACAGTGACTCTTGCATTCCCATTTCCATATCCCTTTAGGAGCGATTGCCATAGACAGGTTGTGCAATCCTGCTTACTGCTGCCATGTTGTTATGCGTACAATAAAATCCAACGAGCTTACATAGAGTCGGTGAGGCATCCTTCTAGTTTCCCTTGAGTTTTTGCTGAAATAGCTGAATAAACTTTTAGTATGATGCCATATCTCTCCCGTGAGTGGCAGGTGACCGCATGTGTAACTAATGAGAGCAGTGTTCAGCTCCACCTGTTTAGAATTCCACTCTGGAGTCCTCCCACAAGAACAGAGCCAGAGAGGGAATTAAACATTTACAGAAGGTGCCCAAGCTCACAGCCTTGTTAAAAAATATCTACTGTTTCTTAAGGAAGGTGGTATTACAGATAAGACTGCTGCTGGCAGTGGTAGTGGGGAGTTAGAGAATTATGTAATATTAAAGTGATTGGATTTCTCAAGATGTCAAATGTCAAATAATTGAAACTGTTTCCTCATTAAAAACAATGGGTTTCGAAGTTAAGTTAATCATTTATTTTTCAAAAACTAGGCTTTATATAACTGTTAAATTTGCTGAGGCTGAGTTTATTGTTTATTGCTTCATGCCACTTACAATGTATTCAATATTTGAGTTATAATCTTTGGTCACGTTATACTAGTGTCTTATGTCGGCCTGTTATGATAATACATTTTGAAGTAAGATATAATGCTATATTGCTGAAGAAAATATAGACCATAAAGGATAATACTGAAATTAAATTAAGCCACTGACTCAACAACCTAAAAGTAAAATGACCCCCAAAAAACTATTTTAAATGTATAATATGGTCAAAAAACATAAACTGCACTAAATAAAAAGCTGAATTTAGTATTATTATTATTATTATTATTTAGTATTATTATTTAGCCCTTTACAGCTCAAATCTTATTGTAGCGCAGAAAAATAACAAAAGAAAAAGGCAGAGCTAGTCTTACAGTCTAATATAATGTGCATGTTTAAGTGCACTCACATTTGAACACAGAAATCATATCTTGTGTGAGACAACAATTCAGTAATCGCATCTGTTTGTGTAAATATGTTAATTTATTATATTATTAAAAGAGTAAGTGTATAAAACTATTGTTATACTCAAATAAACAAATCAAGCACACAAAGGCATTTTTGTAGAGGAAAGCAATTGTTTTCAATGTAAAAAGTGGTATTGTTGGAGCTTTCGCCATCCAACAACTGACCTTATTGTTTCCAGCTAATGATTGACTACATGGACATTACCAGAAAGAGAAAGGGAGGAAAACAAGCTTCCTTTGAATGATAAGACATTGTTGTTGTAGTAAAATGAACTACTGAGCTGAAGAAAAACACTTAAATTGTTAAAATACTCACCAATAAGGTTATGGCCAGATTAGTGAGGCATGCTTACAGGTGTCTGGGCAGCACATTAAACCAAAGAGGAGATTGGAGAGGGTCCAAATCGAACTGATACTGAAAAAGATCAGATCCAGCCTGTCTCCGCATCTGTCTGAACAAATAAGCAAACCTGTGTGTTCAAAGGAGGACAACTGCTGTGAGTGACCAGGCATTTAGATATCATCCTTAACAACTAACTAATAATCTAAATGATTATCAGGCGTAACATGTCAATGATGAGACAAGGACTGAGGTAGATAAACAGGGGTAACTAAGACTGTTCCAACTACACAAATAGATAGTGTATACATTGTAATTATTCTAGCCCATATTTTTATTTTAACTACTTTTAACAGTAAACTATATTTTAACTAAATCTACAGTGTTACATAATGTTTATTTGCTCAAGAGTTACTTACTGTGATGCAAGTTATACAAATGTCATGTCTTCTCTGAGCCTGAGGTCCATCTCCTTGCAGTCCTCTGCTCGTCTCTCACAACAATAAAAGGTGCATTTTGACACTCATTGGGGCTGGTCCTCCGTTCAAGAGGAGCTGTGCAGTGATGGGAATGGGATGATCCGTGTGAAGGGATGCTCGTGGGAGATGCCATTTGCACGAGGAAGGCATAAGAGTCTTAGTTAAACTGTGTAATCCCGTGATTAGAAGGTGAACATAGTCAATTCACACAGTCAGTTTGGATTGCATTGGGTAAACACATCCTGGCTTGATTCCAATTATCCCTATTTTAGGCAATAGGCTATATACCCCAGGAAGAGTAGCTGACGCAGTACGCTGCTGAAGCTAATGGGAATCTAATAAACAATAAACAATCTAATAAACAATACATAGTAGAACTATAGGATGCCAAATATACTCACTATTCTAAACCACATCAGGGTTTCAAATAGATTATGTTAAGATTAAAGTGGCGCAAACTAAATTATCTTATCCAATTTGTGGAACATCATATACTGCCAATATCCAATCTTTAACCTCTTTAATCTTTCAATTTTGTGACCACATTTTCAAAATCAAAAACTGGGACACATCTGGGTTGGGGTGGTTGGTAATGATAAAACTGTGAAAAGAGAGCATAATCAGTGTTATTATGCACTCGGTCCATTTATTCATGCTTTCTGTATTTTGAATACACAGAAAAAATACATCCCTCTCTTTACTGTTGGTGGGTATTAAATTGGTTAAAAAAAGTAACACCTTCGGACATGTCTTGTATAAAACTGACACAAATCACTGGTTTTGACTAAATCCACAGGCACAGGGGACGCAGGGGACAAAAATGGGACTAGGTAAATAGGGATGTCTTGTCTTTTCACTCTAGACCAGTGTAGTAACTTGGGAGCGTCATCTGCTTGTGTGCATGGGGGAGAGATGGAGCCACTCAATGAAACATTCCAGGTAAAGCAATAGCATCTCCATGAAAACAAGCAGGATGTGGAGCCCTCTACAGAAAGGTGATGCACATTCATGCCTAGTTGTATATGACTCTACAAGGGACACATATAAATAGAAAGCCACTGCATATCCACATAGATATGCAGAGAGAAATAATACAGAATACTCACATGAAAGACAAGACCGCAGTTTCGCGCGCTGACCACACATCCCAGAAGTCTACATACAATATATATTTAATTATGTAATTAATTTATGAAATAAGCTAAATAAACATTCTGCTACGGTTTTATTCAAGTTTCAGCCTAAGCACGTATTAAAATAATTTAAGATTTATACTAAAACATTTTCATAATTTTGTCTTTCTGATGGAGTTCCTTGTTTTGCCTTTTTCGCGCCGCTTAAGTTGACTGATTCCCGGGAAAATAGAGCTGTTTTTTTTCTCTTTATTTAGCATTAAATATTGGTCAGATATCCTTTAATGTCACCTACATAGTTTGTTTAGTGGAACACGTTGACACATTATTTGATTAGCAAACTAGAATTATAGCATAATTATTGGTTAGCGCTGTGGACTGTGTACACTTTGTAAGTCATGACTAGCATTTTACATTTATGCCTAGCTAATGTATATCGTATTATCATAATTTGAAGCTTGTCGCAATATTACCTTGCTTTAAAAGTTCTTGATTGTTGTATCTACAGGAACCGTCATGGGAAAGGTAAAGAGGACCTTACGTAATTTCGGGAGATCTTGGATGACCCACGGCGGGAGGTCCCATGCCCCGGGGACGAGGATGCAAACCCGGAGTCAGATCGGCAACAGCGCCCGGAACAGCACCGACAACTTCTTCCACCGCCTCCCGTCAGAAGTACTGGACATTATACTGGAGAAACTGTCTGGTAACTACTAATATGTGTTTAAAACTCTTTTATAAAGAGGTTAAACATTGTAATTTGACAGTTTCATAGTTTTAATCTGTGGAGTGCTAAGACAAAATAACATACAAAATAAAAGCCTATGTATGCTAATTCTCAATGGGAAAGGTGATTTAAAGATTTCGTACTTGTCTTTTGACTAAAATACCTTTAATTTGTTCCTGTTTTCCCTTATATAGGGTGACTAGACGTCCCTGTTTATTTGGGACAGTTCCAGTTTTGAGCCCTATGTCCCCTGTCCCAGCAGATTTATACAAAACCTGTGATTTGTCAACGTTTTACATACAAAATGTCCTAAGAGTCCCTATTTTTGACTAGTTTGATCTAAACCAAGACTGAGATTAAACACGACTACGTCAGGTCTAAACCAGGACTAAAACAGGACATCACAATTTTTGAATGATCTGGTCACCGCCAACAGTAAAGAGGAGTATAAATTGTCATTTGTTTAAATAACTGTGTATGCTATTGACCATAAAGCAAAAAAATGCAGTGACAGAAGTCTCTCAGATTATGACACGAGAATCCACAATGTTACACGCTCTTTTCACAGTTTTATTTATACCAACCCTCCCAAACCGGGTGTGTCCCATTTTTGAATTTTCTGAAAATCTGGTCACCCTACCCTTGTAGTTTTTGCTTGAGTTGCAAAAATATTATGTTGATTTAACTGGCAAATAAACAAAATTATCAGTGCTTGGAAGGGACAATTTTGACTGAGATGAAAAGGAATGATTTCAATTGATTTCTGTACTGGGATTATGAGGTTTACGAAATCATATTAAATTGATTTCATTTGTTTTTAAGTGCTTGAGTTAAGTGTGTTTGGCATGACGTCTAAGGACATCACCAGTTATGTCGTGACCTACATCTCGTCTCAAAAGTGGACCAACAAGGAGATCACTCAAAACTTTCATCTCCCAACATACCAAGAGCAGCAAGCCACTATCGGCCACTACAGAGATCTAGGTAAGAACCAACTAGGTGTGTGTAGCTTATAACTTAGAGGACATTTTTTAGGTTTTCTTTATTTTATTCTTAGGGCTGTTGTTCAAGAGATGCACATTGCTGCTTCCAACAAAGGAGAGGTTAAAGTTCATCTTCAGCAGATTCTCACAGGTCAGGTTATATAATACACTTGAGCAGGGCAGTCAAAATGTATTATTTTTTTTATCTCGATCTTGCTGAAAATTTTATTAATTGCACAGCCCTAGAATACACTACACACTTTCCATTTCCTGCACCATTGTAATGTAGTGAGTTCTCTCTGTCTCATCTCATTCAGATTCCTTGCTTTATGTTGGAGCATTGCTTTGTTCAAGACTGCCTCGGATTTGCCTGCCTTGGGGGCTTTCTTCAGGTAAAATGAACCATCCTTTACTATATGGAATAACAACAGTGTGAAAGAAGATAAGAACATGTTTAATTATTACTAAAATCAGTCTATCCATTACGTATTATAGAGAAAATGCATTACACATTAGATAAACACATTTCTAACTTCTACTCTCACTCATTACACTGAGTATAAGACCTGCTACATTTCTATCAGATACAGTTTTTTGCTTTATTTGTTCTTCATCTAAAAACATTAAGAACTCACTCATATCAACAATTAATTTTTTCAAGAGCTAGATATGTGACAATATTAACCTTTTAATTTCTCAATTTCTTTCTAGACACTGATCGCAGGATGGGATGAGCTGGAATGCCACAGGGTGTTCAACTTCTTGTGTGACCTCACTAACATTCTGCCCAAAACTGAAGCCCTCGTGTACAGCAAACCAGGTGAGATATAATACATATAGACACACACCACCTAATTAAAACAAAGGTTATCAACTCTTCTTGTATTCCAGGGGTACACTGCTTCCAGGAGGTGGAGATTCACCTCTTTTGCCGTAAAGTCCTGTTAGATCCCTGGTCAGACCGTCTGGAGTGTCAGTTCTGGTTAATCGAGCTCCTGAAGCCGTGGCCCATGGTCAGTCAGGCACATCTCCTGCTCCTCCTCTATGGACCACGGCTGCCCGAAGGTCTGTGTCATTAACCAGAGTGTAAGTTTGAGTTCTCTTCAGACTTAGACGGCTGGATTCATAAATGCATAAAGCATATTAACAGTTATACTTCCAGTAGTTTTTGAATGTCTGTGGTTTATTACTTTATTTATTTGGCTAGTTATTTAGTTGTCATCAAATTGACCACTACACTTCCTGTGGTTCTGTTGAATATGTTAATAATTTTACATTTTAACTATCATTATAATATCCATCCATCCATCCATCCATCTTCTCCCGCTTAATCCGGCTGGGTCGCGGGGCAGCGTGCTGCCCAATACTCATAGCACCTGACCCCCATCATTATAATAGTCTCAAAAAATACTTGCGCCTTTGTTAGAATATCCATATTTTTGTTTTTAAAATAGCTTTTGTAGCTAAAAGTATCTTTTGGAGAAGCTTCAGTGGTGATCCTTATTACTTAACATAATATGATTTAAAAAGTGATCCCTAAGTGTAATAACTAATGTAATAACTGTTTTCTTCAGGTACAGTAGGCTGGCAGGAGCTGGTGGAGAGACCGTTCCCTCACAGTGCTCTGTGGGACCTGGCCCAAGCTCTGCTGCTGCTCTTTAGTAAACTGGAGGTGAAAGGCTGGTCCACAGACTCCATACTGGCCATTCTGGAAGAGCTTACCGGTACTGCCTTTATCAGAGTGCTTAATGGTTACAGATATCCAATATATTGTATATTATTTTGACCTAAAATAAAATCACCTTATTCTCCCCTATGAGAAATAAGTTTTGGTCTCCACTGCTGCACAGACCTTTCATCAGTACAAAGAGAAAATGCTTGACCCACATTAGAGCCAACACATAGCAGTATTAACTTAAATGTGCACCATGTAACTTTTCTGTTTGGGGGCCACCATCTGCTTGTCTCCATGGAGCTGTTATTGCTTTAGAATGTTTTACAGTATAGTATTAAATTGATCTATTTTGTGTTAAAACAATTAGGTCTTTATTGCTCATGAATAATGTAAAAAACAGGCATTCTACCGAGAGCGGTGTTGCCTCTCCAGAGCTCTGACCTATAACTCGGTGCATGGCAATAAATAAAATTACAGTTGAACATTCCAGGCTCCAAAATAACAGTGAGCTTTTAGCCATGCTATAATGTTGTCCTCAAAAACATACTTGGAGTTCTCTTTTGTTTCATTCACACGTTTTTGTCTTTATTATTAGTCTGTTTACCTCTTCAAAGCTCAAAATTCTCTGTTCTACCCTCTGATGTCATGAAGCAGTAGTTTTCAAGTTAGCAGCCACCGTTTACATTTATTCAGTAGAGACTGTCATTTCCAGGGCTGAAATTATCCAAATGATTCTAGTGAAGGTGTGTTTAAAACACAGTGGAGCACTTCATGTATTACCACATGACATCACAAGGTTTTCTGTTTTCTGTTTGAGAAAAGAACTCTGCCTAAATATGCAGTTTGTGTGTTAAACATGAATGAAATGAAACACAACTCCAAGTATGTTTGTGATGAGGAACCATCAATATAACATAGATCAGAAAATAGTGCAATATGGGCCTTTTAAATGGTTCGTGTCCTTCTGCAGTGATCCCTATGCCATGGCATGTGGAGAATGTGGCTCGTCTCTTGGTGCTCTGTGGCAGTCACCTCTGCTACACTTTTCTAGCCAGCAAAGCTCTCAGTGGACGTCTACATGCGATCTCAAGGCTCATAGTCTACATAATACTGGTAAGTCAATATGATAATTGCATAGAATGTTGTTGTCAGGTATGCGTAACTAATTTGTATAACTAATATAAATTTGGCCATAGGTGTGTGAAAAGGACGGCTATAACATGAACTGGGCTGTGAAGCTGGTGCAGCAGGTCTGCAAAGTTTTCAGCTCTGAGCCAGAAAAGTTCTTCTTTCTCCAAACCCTGGAAAACATGTTTGCAGACACCACCAGGGACTTCTTTGAGATATCTATTGGAGGTTATTTTTCAATTCTCATTAAAGGAATACTCAGACACCTAAACATTGGCATTACATGCACACAAAAAGTAATTATTGGATTTCTGGGTAGCAGTTATCTGAGTAATCTGACTGAAAAGAACATTTATGCAAAAAAAAGGCAAACAAATGTGGGGAAAAAAGAAAGAAAATGTTAAATATTGAAAGAGTAAAAAAAAAACACTGACATGTGTCAGTTAATCAGTTGATTTTTTGCTTTTGCTCTTCTAATTATTCAATTTTACAGACTGTGTAATGTACCAGATCATGTTATTGTTCATTGTCTGTGATGCAGGGGACTTTGTAGAGGACAGAGAGATCTTCCAGACCCTGTGCATCCTGCTCGACTCCAGTGCTCGATTTCACGCCAAGTTCCTGCACATGTTTCTCAAGAGAGCTGAGATGTGATGACAGACAGCTATATGAATGTGAATGAGGTTTTAAACAAAATACTGTTAAATGAATGTGATATCTATTTATTATTTATTGTATTTATTGGCCTTTCTTAATTTATTCTCAGTTTCTGTCTAAAACATTGTCATGAAATTGCAATTATATACTTTTCTAAAATAAACCGTCACTCAATTTGGTTAAAGACGTTTTACTTCACATTCTTATTAAAAATATGTGGCTTCATTAAAAAAAAGCTGTTTACAATTTTAGTAATAATGCTATTGCATAAATATCTGATCTACAACTGTTAGAAATCACATCTACAAATCATGTAAACACAAAGCAAAAGCAATTTATCTAATATGAACATTAAAATATAAGGCCTGTGAAAAAGACAGTCCATGGGTGAAAATATCCAGTGCACTTCATTCATGTGGACACTTAGTTCATCTGTTCATTGTTTTGATATGACCTGGAAAGACAAACTAAAAATTAGATTCTTATGTAAAACATAATAACTCACTGGGGTACTAAGGCAACATTGGGGATGAAAATGGCTTGACAGAGAGTGTTAAAGACGTTCAACTCATGTGGATAAGTCTGAAATGATGGGGTCAATGTGTGCTTATGTGCAGGAAATAAATCTTAATACTATCCTTTATGACAAAACTGGTGCCTTTTTAAAAGTGCACTGACTCCTGGTTTGGGGTACAACTCCACTGAGATAATATTGGTTTGTGAGCTGTGCAACTGTGCAACAGTGTTTTAACATTTGGCATTAATTCACTTACATTCCAGGCAAATCAATAGCATCTCTGTTGAGACAAGCAGGTGGCATACATATCCATACCCACCAGAAAAGTGACGTAGAGCAACTTTAATTATTAATGAATATATGTGATTCATATATTAATTAAAGGACACAGGGATTAGCATTAAATTAGAGTAATTAAATAAACAAAGTGAGGAAACCACAGAAGAGTTTAGGACGACCAAACAGTGGAGATGTAATTTTGTGCATGTACCACAAGATGGCAACAAAACAACACCCACGTAGCACCAGACAGTCTAGTACACAGAACACAGATAAAGAACTAAATCAAGTCATGCCTAACCACACTTAATACTTACAGTGAAATTTGTTCTATGGACAGAAAAATAACTCATTAGTGGTAGCAGACATATGGCAGATAAACTTTAAGCATATACTAATTAGATGTCTGTACCTTGAAGCCAGTCTAGTCCTTCCTGGAGGCCCTCTCCTTTAATAGCGTTGCTGGCACTGAAAGAGGCACAAGACGTTAATCTGTGGTACACGATAGCTCTCTCACTCACTTTCTCAGACTTTTCCTGGATCTCAAAGTTAAACCTGAGCACCTCTAATCCATCTGCGCTCCATCTGGCTAATGAGCAAACTGGGTGGAAAACACTTACAAATCCACTTGCTGTAAGAAATAACTTCCTCTTGGTGTTTATCAAAGTTTAACCAAATTGAGACAACTATACTATGCCTTGTGAACATGTCAACACTTCAAATTATAGTTTGTTGATTTATTTTTTACTACACTCTAGCTGTGCTCTTTTCTATCAGTACCATGTTTGGATAAATGCACAATTAAAAGACAATAGGCTGATAAGTAAAAGGTAATTGTTCTGGTTGGTAGTTGTTCAAAGTGTTTTATAATAGCAGGCTTTTTACAATAGCGGAATGACTGCATATAATCTCTGTGTATTTGATTTTTTATGGAGCTTTTACCTTTTAATTTCCCAAGTTTCAAAATTTGAATCAAACTCTTTTCTACAAGTTATAAAAATGCACTGAAAGCTAAAACATATTTACATATTAATCACAATCAAGTTGCCTGGTGTATGCAATTTAGTTATTAAATATAAAAAGTTCTCACCATTCAACTATTTAATTGAATAATGCATAAAAAAGGCATAAAAAGTGGTACTAGCCAGACATTTTGACTGGCTAGTAACACTGTAGAAGATCAAACCATTGTAATGCCATAGTGACACCTGCTTTTCCGCTGTGATCCCTGTAATCTCTTTGTTTGGTGTAGTGAGAGGAGTAGCATTAGATGAGATTGTACTCTACCAGATGTGCCATGGCTTGTCCTGGATACTCTCCAAACACAGAGCCTGCGTGATCTTATTGGACGACATTGCATCCCGCAGGTCCATCTTGTTGGCGAAGAATAACACAGGGATCTTCTTGCTGCAAATGTCTGGACCCAAAAGCCATCAAATTTAGTGTCAAATATCACAAAATTGTAATTACATTTTCAATTTGATCAACCTGAAACTGACCTAACCTGAAACTAATTAACTACATTAATCTGGATGGTGCTTTAACTGACTTGAACAAATTTCCTCATGTTTTGGATCTTACATACATTGTAATAGTGCACTGTCTATGTCTTTCTAAATGGAAATATTAAATTTTCACTTAGTATGTTCCTCAGTTTGGCATTTAATGAATCTATCTTGCAATTACAGATGTTTTTATTGCTTGCATTTTAAAAAATATGTATTTTTACTGTGTACTGGGTCGCCTATCAGCCGATCTCACCTGTACCTTGCCGTGGTTGGCGTCACCTACTTGTCTCCATGGAGAAAGACAAGATTAATGCTGTAGTGTAGGACATTCCCAGCAACACAATAAGATCTCCATGGAGAGAAGCAGGTGACATACCATAAAATATCAAATACCGGTAATAGCACGGGCGTTCATTTGTTTCCATCACTTAACACACCCGGCAGACCAGGCAGCAATGGGACCAGCGATTAATTCCTTCCTCACAAAAATCTTGTTCAGCAAAACTTGGAAACTATAACAAATTCTTTTAACCAGTATAACCCATCAGTATGTTCCCTTTAAACTACACGCCACGGACCCACCACACATGCCTCTCGGAAAAATAAATACATTAGACTCTACTTTTATTTGGAACCAGTGGTTATTTATCAAACTATATACACTTGCACCTGCTGTTTAAAGGGGACCCGGTTGGAAGCCGGTTCTTATTTTGTAGAAAAGTAACATAGTGGACCTTTAAGTACAAATACATGATTCATTTTGCTTATGTACAATCATTATAAAGCCTTTACCCCTAAGCTATAAATTATTTGTAGATTAGTATGTTTAGCATTGCAAGGGCCAAAGTAATTTCTTATTACCTTCATGCTTCAGAAGAGTGTCCAGTTCTTCTTTGACAACCACCATTCGCAGTTTGTCCCCACTATCAATCACAAAGATGATGGCATGGCTATCCCTGTTGGGAACATGAAAAAGAGCTTTACAACATTATAATAAATATTGTTTTGCGAGTATAATGAAGAGTTAAGGGTGTCTTACTTGTAATAGTGTTCCCATAAGTTTCTGTATTTTCCTTGGCCCGACATATCGAACACGGTGAAGGAAAGGCTATGCACAAATAATAAAAATGGATTTAAAATTTACACACAAAGATACATTACACAGTTATTTCATATACCTTGAGGTCTTGAACTTCTCAATGTTGAAGCCAATGGTTGGGACTATATCTTGAGCCTGTGTCTACGTGCACAACCACACACACCAAAACACACAGAAAGAGACAAGTAATGGCAGATATGTCAACTAGAACCTGCTATGAGGTAAGCGAGAGGGCTTTACCTGACTAACATGCTTCCACTCCGCTGATAATGGCCCTAAATGATTTGAATGCTGAAAATAAGCAGTAAGTGGAGCATTCACATAATGTCATTTAAAGGTGCACTATGTAACTTTTCATGTGTGGGGCGGTCTGCAACGTCTTGTCTCAAAGGAGGTCCTATTGCTTGGCCAGGAATATTCCACAGCATGACACTGAATTTATCTGTAATCTGTAATCTATTAAATTACAGGGGGTTTATGTTGCAAAAAATATCTTGAAATGTGTGCAGGGTCTGTAATGTCGCCTTGTGGTGTATCCTGCTTGATGACAGTGATAGACATAGATAAGTTAAATGCTATACTGTGGAACATTGCGGGCAAAGCAATAACATCTCCATGGAGACAGCAAAGACCCTACAACAGTTAAATATTTTGCAGGCTTTTTATACATTACCCTAATCAATGACTGGTCTATCACAAGTGACCTCTTGATTACTACATGCAAGATACAATGTTGATATAAAAACTAAAATAATATGTTTTCAGCACTTACATTTGCAGGTTTAAGTTGGTTGATTATTGTAGTTTTCCCACTATTGTCCAGTCCCAGGCACAAGACGTTGACCTCTTTTTTCCTAAGACCGAGCCAGCCTGAAAGTTTATCCAGCAACCCCATTATTATAGGCACTATTACCTACACACCACTCAAACACAAGAGTACATCACCCCATAGAGGCTTGTGTAATGGTAAGTGATTACTCTACATTTGAAATATCTCGTAAAAGCTACTGATAGTCCTCCTGTGCATTCATACAGCCTAAGATGCTGCCAACGCTGTCCCGGCTTGTGGGGGTAATCCTATTACGGGAATTAAGCTGGAGCACCTGGTGACCTGAGAGCCTGCATCTCTATTGGACACCCCTGTACTCACGGTTTAGTTCAGAGTGAGGACATGCATTTATTTGGTGCGTTATTTTTATGATTCTAGTCACAATAATTTGTAATTCTGCTCCATCAAACGACTGCTATAGCCAAATCCTGTAGACATTGTACAGTTATATCATGGTATTTGAGAATTCTAACGCTAACTGAAAGCCATAATAACCAATGAAGAGCGTACTGCACCAGCTTCAACTTTATGTTTACAGGTCTGTGCAGCAAGAACCATCCAAAATGTGCAACTCCTTTATGTGCAACTCTACCTATGTTCAAGACTGTCCAGGGTGTGGCTGATACAGTTTTAATCAATAAAATAAATTCCACTAAAAAGTTATCAATCTTTTACTGTACTAAACTAAGCTTTACTAGGGTATACAGTTAACTTACAAGTCTTGTGAAAGTTCAGATGCACTGTGATTCGGCGTGGCAGTCCTATTGCGTGTCATTATTGGACTGTCAAAGCCAGCCCAGCTGTTGGTGTTTGTAAAGAACACAGGAGCTCAGAGGCTGTGGACATTTGGAGTCACTCTCTCATGTCATGCTGCCTTTTACACATAATTCAAACCATCTGTGGCTCTCTACTGTGGAGTGTGTACAATAGTTATTAAAACACATCACTGGGTAAATGATAAATGTCATGGTAAAATCACACAAATGCCATGACATTTGAATAGGAAATCAGAGAGTGAAGAAGTGCAATCTGATATTGTATAAGACAGATGCTGAGCAAAAATTGCAAACATTTCTCAACATTATAAATGTATTATTGTTTATAGGTCAAACAGCTCCATCTTGTGGTTACAATTTGTACAGTTTTGCTCAAAATTACATTGACGTGACAATTGTCTTTGTTCATGCTTTTTTTAACCAAAACAAATTAGTCTGAACAGTGTTAGTTGTTTAATTTGGACTGTGAAAGTGTGTACTTCTGTCTAACAAAAAATAATGACTACCGCTTCACTGCCATAAAAAGTATCATGAATTATGGGTAAAGCAATCCTATCACATCTGGTAGAGTGCAATTTTGCCGCTTTTGCCCATACTGTTGTTTTCCCATCATCATTTTGCAAAATAAAACTCAACCCAAATGCAATAAGCAGTCAACCACCAGAACTGTTCATCTTTATTTGCAAATAAATAGTCGCTGTAACTGCCTCTTACAGTGTGCAAGATCTACAACATCTCTTTGGAAATCATAGAAAAATAAAATACAAGAGTTTTAACTTGTACCTGGTACAAAAGAACGTCCTAACATTGCTCAGCAGTAGAACATGCTAAACAAACAGCATCTGATATTCTCCTTATTTCTGTAGCAGGTCTGTGAGTGTGTGCATGTGTGATGGGCCCCTTCCTGTACATGAATACAATACTATGTAAAGGTCTTAGGCAGGTATTAGAAGCAACACAAATATGTTGATGTAAAAGAACAATGTTAAACTAGAAGCACTTGGATACTTGGAGAGTACCTCTGCTAAGGCGCTGGTCCTATTTTGCAATTGTCAAGATATAGTGCCCTGATCTGGACTGAAAAAAAAGCATTTAGTTCCATAACCTGCAGTCAAATCCCTCAGCAGCCTAAAATGAATTATTTGTTATACTCATCATGAAATTAGACTTTAAATAGATAATATATTATGCCATATTTTCCAATCTATATTTTACTTTAAATAATATAATTTGAGTAGATAAACAAAAAACATCAACTTCTATCATCTATTCAATATCTAATAATGAACCTCTTTCCCTTTATACCATAATCAACTCTGTGACAGGAAGGCACAGATCCAGATGAAATTCACCACTGAACTTAATGACAGTTATGCAGAGATCTATTTTAATGTGAAAAAATATAAAGAACATAATGTCTAGGTCCGTGGATCTTAGTGTATCCTTCTATAACCGCTGTAAGGCATTCTGTGTGTCCATGGGAGAACTAGTACTAAAACTACTGACAGATTAAGATGCTGCTTTATATTCAGTAACTTTCTCTGATGCCTTGGCCTCTAAACTACCACTACTTTAAATACCCGACCATCATACATAAATAACTTCTGAAGCCTTTACCTCTTCTAACTATGATAAACTCTATGCAACACTGCCGATTCACTGGTAAGATAGCAAACATTTCCAAGCTTCCTCCTATATTTGCTTATGTACATATAGTTGCCACATTGCTACTAGCATAACCATAATCAAATCATCATCCAGTTCAAATCTGGTCTTGACTGTTGTGCAAAGTGAAGTGTTATAGGCGAAAATAAGTATTGGAAAGTAAGTTCCTACTAGCACCGAACAACAAGTCTATGTATTATTCAGTATTTAGAACAGTTTGTGAACATTCATTTAAGACAGTGGGGAGTGTACTTCCAGGCAATATTGACATTCAAAAGCAGGTTTGTGATCAGAAGTATATGATTCCTTTGAAGGCAACTGATCAAACTTAGCGAGGTTGACTGGTGAATGGTTTCTGTGATTTGTATGTCTTAACATCTCCCATTGCACTTTTTCTAATCTCTTTCTGAGAACTGAGACTGTATATTGCTGTATTGCTGATTTTGATAGAAAATAAATCAATTATAATATCCAAATTCACTAGGGCTTTATCACAAACAAGACTGCACATTAATAGATATAAGTTTATGATAACAATTAATTGATTAGTTGTCTATACACTTTTGAAACATTCAATAAAGTTCTTCTCATACTTTGCTCTCTATGTCTTCAAGTATTAGCCTACCAGATTCACTGGAGAGAATGAATAAATAAGCAAATTTCATAATAAATCATTTAAAATAAAGACGTCTCAAATTGCACACCCGATAGCAGCTACATGAGCACATAAATAAAAAAAAAAAGTCAAGATTGAGTAGATTATGTTTGCAAATCTACTTGGCTAGGTTACATTCCCCTATAAGTGCGGACCAGGCCAGTCTTTAGTCCTTACAGTCTAGCCCAGTGTCAGGTGAGCTGGAGAGTAGAAAAACCTATGGTACTACGAAGGTGTCCCAACCAGGAGCAAAGTCCACTGTGCCAGTTTGTCCATCTTAAACAAAGATTTTTGGACGTTTTGGACGCAAGCTGTTCTAGACTTCACTTCCCTCTATGCACCCGTCCCAGGTGGGGTCATATGTGTGGTCGTATGAGGGGTCAAAATTTGTCCTCATACATGGAACCCCTTGTCGTGTTCGTGCACCAGTTGGAGGTGTAGAGTCTGAGCACTGCTGATGATTCGTCGCTGGTGTCCAATCAGCTCCACCCCCACACGCCTCACATCTCTAGGCCCAGAGCAGGAGACAGACACACACACCACAACAGACACTTTAGGGCCTCTTAGGATATACAGTGATGGCCGAAAGTATTGGCACCCCTGCAATCCTGTCCTATAATACTCAATTTCTTCCAGAAAATGATTGCAATCACAAATGCTTTGGCATTAATATCTTCATTTATTTTTCTTGCAATGAAAAAACACAAAAGAGAATGAAAAAAAGTCAAATCAAATATTATTTTACACAAAATTCAACAAATGGGCTGGACAAAAGTATTGGCACCCTCAGCCTAATATTTGGTAGCACAACCTTTAGACAAAATAACTGCGAACAACCGCTTCCGGTAACCATCAGTGAGTTTATTACAACGCTCTGCTGGAATTTTAGACCATTCTTCTTTGGCAAACTGCTCCAGGTCCCTGAGATTTGAAGGGTGCCTTTTCCAAATTGCCATTTTGAGCTCTCTCCACAGGTTTTCTATGGGATTCAGGTCTGGACTCATTGCTGGCCACTTTAGAAGTCTCCAGTGCTTTCTCTCAAGCCATTTTCTAGTGCTTTTTGAAGTGTGCTTAGGGTCATTATCCTGCTGGAAGACCCATAACCTCTGAGGGAGACCCAGCTTTCTCACACTGGGCCCTACATTATGCTGCAAAATCTGTTGATAGTCTTCTGACTTCATAATTCCATGCACACGGTCAAGCAGTCCAGTGCCAGAGGCAGCAAAGCAACCCCAAAACATCAGGGAACCTCCACCATGTTTGACTGTAGGGACCGTGTTCTTCTCTTTGAAGGCCTCATTTCTTTTCCTGAAAACTCTGTGTTGATGCCCGTTCCCAAAAAGCTCTACCTTTGTCTCATCTGACCAGAGAACATTCTTCCAAAATGTTTGTGGCTTTCTCAGGTAGGTTTTGGCAAACTCCAGCCTGGCTTTTTGTGTCTCTGGGTCAGAAATGGGGTTTTCCTGGGTCTTCTACCATAGAGTCCTTTTTCATTCAGATGTCGGCGGATAGTACGGGTTGATACTGTTGTACCCTCGGACTGCAGGGCAGCCTGAACTTGTTTGGATGTTAGTCTAGGATTTTTTCCCACCATCTGCACAATCTTACGCTGAAATCTGTAATCGATTTTCCTTTTCCGTCCAGATCTGGGGAGGATAGCCACAGTGCCATGCTCTTTAAACTTCTTGATGACACTGCACACAGTAGACACAGGAACTTCAAGATCTTTGGAGATGGACTTGTAGCCTTGACATTGCTCATGCTTCTTCACAATTTTGTTTTTCAAGTCCTCAGAGAGTTCTTTGGTCTTCTTTCTTTTCTCCATGCTCAGTGTGGTGTGTGTGTGGCACAGGACAGAGGTTGAGTCAACTTCAATCCATTTTAACTGGCTGTTGGTGTGATTTAGTTATTGCCACCACCTGTTGTGTGCCACAGGTGAGTACCAGGTTTTATTAATTATTCAAATTAGAGAAGCAGCACATGATCTTTCAAAGGGTGCCAATACTTTTGTCCACCCCTTTTTATGTTTTAGTGCAGAATTATATTCAATTTGGCTTTTTGACAATTCCTTTTTGTGATTTGTCATTGAAGATAAATTAAATGAACATTTTAATGTCAAAGCAGTTGTGATTGCATTCATTTTTGGGAGAAATTGGGCCTTTTCTGACGGAACTTCTGGGGTGCCAATACTTTCGGCCATCACTGTAGACAGATGTAAATGATGTAAAACAATGATGGGCCCAAAATAAGGCCTGGGATACTCCTACAGTCTGTGATTACAGCAAATATGCTGCTTACTCTTTTATGCAATTTAATATTTAAAAATATGTTTATGTTATCCTATAGTAATATTTACTACTGTATTCCTTATTGCATCATTTATGAGTACAGTATTCTATTTACATTATTAGATAGTAATTATATATTTTATAATCTGTATAACATGGTGCATTTCATAGACCTTGATTTCAGATTTAGTTTTGGGGCCTGTTTATCTCTCTACCAATGTGGGCTGCAACAATACAGTTTTGTCACAATTTGATATTTGTCTTTATATATGGGTCATGATATCAATATGAAAATGATTCCTGTTTCTATCTATCTATCTATCTATCTATCTATCTATCTATCTATCTATTTTCCTCTGTGACTGTCTTTGTTACTCACTCAATGCTCATCCTGGCCACAGCGTCCAGTGTGTTGTATCCTGCTGCCATAAAGTTACTTTTGTATTGCGACATCTTGATGGAGTCCAGCCACTCGCCCACAGAGATAAACATGGGGTAGTCCATCTCTTCACTCGGACACGGGGACTCTGGAAGACTGAGGGGGTTACAGACCAGAGTTAGGCCTCTGTCTTAAATTACATAAAGCTATAAAAGCAGAATCTGTATAATAGCATCCGGTTTTATAAGCCGGAGTAAAAGACTTGATTAACTTTATTAACTCCCCTCACACGAAGAGTAGTGCTATGCTCTGACAAATGGGGGCATAATCATCTTAACTGTATTAACTGTAATGGCAATGTGATTCTGCATACAAGGGGGTTTGTTACAGAAGGAATATGAAAGGAAAAAGTAGACAGTTTTAATGAATGAAGGAAAGAGAAGAATTCCTGTTAAAGTAGTTTTATGACAAAATACAATAATGCATATTAAACAAACAATTGATAATAAAATAGTACAGTGAAATTGTTCAAATGAACATAATAAAAAAAATATTTTTTTGAGTATGTATAGTCTTGTGCACAAATATAAGGTGTTCTCTATACTAAATGTTACTATAGCTTTATAAGACAACCATATATTATAGTATCTACATTAAAAATGGAATACACTACAACATTTATAGCTAGTGCTAATTTGCAATGTCTGACCTCCCTAGAAGGGCTTTTAGAGACAAAGTTCATGTTAATTTCTTTAAGTTCAACATTATACAAAGGCAGAACATTTCATTATGCATTACCATACCTTTGAATATCCTCTACCAGTGGTAGGAGGCTGCTGGGATTGCGGATGAGTTTATCCAAAAACGTTACGATGTCGACAAATTTGGGCCGATGACTCCTCTCCTTCTGCCAGCAGTGCAGCATGAGCTGATGCAGAGCCACGGGGCAGCCCAGGGGCGCCGGCAGTCTGTAGCCCTCTTCAATGGACAGAATCACCTAGAGACACAGCACAGACCAGAGATGATTGCATGGGAAGCTGATGAGGAATGAGGGTTTTATATTAAGCAAGTGACAAGTTTTGAAAGTTGAACCAAAGGTCTTCCAAAGCTACAAGGCTAGACATCTGTGATACTGTTATTCAGAATACTAACTGTTGAACTTTTCACCTAAGAAAAACTTTTGCATTTCATTGCGTCCAAATCATCACTAAACAGTCATCAAATCAAGACTAAAACAGGAATGAACTCTGGCAAAAAGGCAAAACAGAAAAAGGCCAATGGTTGGTGGTTCGAATATCCTTAATTTGTAAAGCTACTTCTCCCTTCCTAGTAAACCAGTTTTAAAACCAGTTTTAAAACCAGTTCTTAATCAGGACTACAGCAGAACATACCAATGCTCTAATCACTTCTAACTTACTTAGAAAGTTTCAGTGATACAGCTGTGAGCACATGGTAAAGAGTGAAGCACTTGGTATCAGCTACTCCTCTGGCTCTCATGGATTAAAAGACCAGACGTTTTATATAAATCATTGCCCAGCAGCCTTTATCTCTCCTTTTTATGTATTATTGTATACTTTAGTAGATAGTCCGCACCATGTATCTCACTGGAGTCCTGTGATCGGTGGCTGACCAAGGAAGAGATAGTGTAACTGGTGACACAGTGAAGCTTGGCAGACATTTTTCGCCTTGGAAAGCACTTCTAAGCAATTCCCAAACAGAATAAATCCATGCCCAAATCCCACAGACCTTAGTGGAAATGTGTGTATGTGTGTGCTGGATTACAGAGGAGATTTCAGACTCAGTAGAGAAAAGGATGGCTCTGCTTCCTCTATAGTCCTGGTCCAATCCGTGTCCACAAGTCCAGGATGAAGGCGTCAGATGAGCCAAACCCACAGATTTAAGCACTCGCTGGGCTGGACAAGTCCTCGGAACCACTGACCTTTATGGTGCAATTCTTCTTTTTCTTTTTATCCATATTGTAGCAGTGCTGTTGTCCCATATCACACAGCAGTTAAAGGCATTTCTTTGGTAGAAGTTGCGCAAAAGGACAAACCACTAGACAAACCACTAGTTTTAACCACTATCATACAGTGGGGTGGTGTATTTAATTAGACGATTGTCAAACTTTGTATCACAACTTGTATCAATTGAAAAAAGATCTCCCAGCTTCCCAAAAACTAAAAAAATTAAGTAATCGATGATGTAAATTAAATTGGGTCTTAACTGTAGCAACAGAAAAATCATTTAACATGCATTATAATTGGTGAGAAGAGACATAGTTGGTTTAGCTGTGCAAACGCTCTGAGACTGGATGTTGAAATCCCAATGAAAAGCTGGACATAATCCATCGCTTGCAATGCAGCATTTGAAGAGAAATTGTTATCAATTTAAAATGAATCGCAGCATACTATAGTGATGCTTTCAATCACCATACAGACAGAATTAGAGAAGATTTCAATAAACCCCCAGAATCCAAAAATGTAAGTATCTTTATGATTCTGCAACATCAAACATTTCATTTCACATTATTACAACCTTCAGGGCAAACAACCAGAAACAACTGACTACAGTGAAAATACTCACATCCTGATTGGACATCTCCCAATATGGCCGCTCCCCATATGACATCACTTCCCACATGACGATGCCATAGCTCCATGTGTCGCTGGCTGACGAGAACTTCCTGTATGCAATTGCCTCTGGAGCTGTCCACCGGATTGGGATCTTTCCTCCCTATAACACAAATTAATTATTGAGAATATGAAAAATCTTTTACTACTCATACGCATATAAAGTAGACAGTAAAAAGAAATATAACAACACTATAAGGTCCAATTTGCAGGTTGTGACTCAAGCATGGGCTGCAAAAAATGATGGTGGTAGTAGCATACTGTTGTAGCCACAGCCGCCCTGGGAAGCAAGGCTGCCAAACTGAACCATCTGCCCCTCTGACCACTACGAATCACTCACTCACTCACTCGCGCGCGCGCGCACACACGCACACACGCACGCACGCACACACACACACACACACACACGCACGCACGCACGCACACGCACGCACGCACGCACGCACGCACGCACACACACACACACACACACACACACACACACACACACACACACACACACACACACACACACGCACACACACACACACAAATTGGATTCGATCATAAAACACGCTTTTTCACACACTTTTCCATGAAAATTTCTAAAAATTATGATTCAAAGGGAGACTAATGACACATCACATGATTTGGATACTTTTGTGTCTGGGAAAAATTTGGGAATAAATTGGTTAAAAAACTAAACTAATCCATGGATTTTTTGAAAGAAGTCTTATCCAAGACCCTACACCCCTGGAGAACAATGCCCTGGTCAACGCATTGTACGAAGAGTTGGAGCGGACAAGGGCTCAGCTTGAACATCAGATCCAAAGAAACTTTGTTTTGGAGTGCAAGGTTAAGGCTGAGGAGCAGATGGGCAAAGAAAAGGCCTTGGAGTTCACTGCTGCACTTAAGCAGAAGGACAAAGAAATCCAAGACCTCGTTACTGAACATGAGGAGCTCCGGTGCCAGTATAATTGTAAAGTACTAGAAAATGTACAACTGAAACAAGAGCTTGTCTTCTCCAAAAAAATAATCAAAAATATGAACGACAAAGACCTGGAGGTGCAAAACCTCACTGCTGCTCTTCAAAAGAAGGACAAGAAACTAAAAGACCAAGAGAACGCATACAAGGAGATTCGGTACCTGTGCAATTCTAAAATACAGGAACATGTGCAACTAAGACAAGAGTTTGCCAACTCCAAAAGAGTCACAGAAAAGGCAAACGAAAAAGACTTGGTCATTCATACTCTTCAGGAGAAGAACAAACATCTACAAAAAGAAATTCAGGCACATCAGGAGTTCCGGTGCCAGTATAACTCTAAAGTACTGGAAAACGTGCAACTCAAACAAGAGCTTGTCATCTCAAAAAAGGCCATGCAGAAGATGAAAGAAAAAGACATGCAGTTGCAAAATTTCACTGCTACTCTGCAAAAGAAGGAAAAACAACTGCAAAATCAAGTGGACGCAAATATAGCTCTCCGGTCGCTGTATAATTCTCAACTAGAGGAACAGGTGCAACTAAAACAAGAGCTTTCCGACACCAGTAAAGCCTATGAGGAATTGAAAGAAAAACTTAGAGAACTTATAACGGCAACTCCAACCACTCATTATGATGTTAAACAGTTCACGAAGGTGCATGAGGTGTCTTATGAACTCTCCTCAGTACGTCAGTACGAGAGGAGCTGAGCTTCCTGGAGATTACCAGCATTACCCTTTCCACGCATGATTAATTAAAAATAAAAAAAATATATATATTTGAAATGTGTGCTTTGGCCTTTATTTAGTACTTATTCATGTATCTGTAGATACAGAGGGGTTCACAGCAAGCTGCCCCCGCGACCCAGCCGAATTAAGCGGGAGAAGATGGATGGATGGATATTCATGTTTTATTGCTTGTTTGTTTTCACATTGTTTCATTCACATCCCTGTCATATATCCTACTGCAGTGGCCTGTTACTGATGCAGAAATAATGTCATGTGACGTAATAATGTAAAGTGAGTGTACAAAAAATAATACAATACATGATAAAAGAAAGCAAAAGATTAAAATGGCAACGTGAATGTTCGTTTTTTCCCCCTGTGCACGCGCTTGATGCAGATTGGAAAAGCGCGGTTGAAGTTAACGCCGATGAGGCACGGCTAAACTGCATTAGTGGAATGACTTCAGCTTTAAGTTGAAGCTGACGCTTGTCCAAATGAGGCTTAATCACTTAAGCGCCGCTATGTTTAGCCACATTGACGGAAAACCTCTCTGGTCTGGTAGGTGATTGAAACTAGTGATGGGAATTCTGGCTCTTTTTAGAGAACCAGACCTTTCGGCTCGGCTCACTAAAAAGAGCCGGCTCTTTCGGCTCCCAGGCGGCTCCCAAGCGGCTCCCAAGTGGCTCTTTAGGTTATTTTGTTGCTTTAATTCATTTATGATCAAAAATATAAAATTATGCACAAATTGAATTACTAATATAAAAAAAAAACATGTTTTTATTTCTATATGTTTATTATATAAATGCTTTTATTGATTCACTCCACATAAAATGTCAAAAATAAATGGTCCTCTCTACCACCGCTCTACATACTGTACTTTTCCGGTACTCGGCTCAACATATACACTGAGTAATAATATGTTTAATGCAGCTTTCCGCACATTTGTTTATGTTTTACAGAAACAAAACTTAAAGCTGCATGGCTCATTTGCGTATAGTATAAGTGCTGAAAAAAAAAAACACTTGTGCGCTGATGCGATCCATTTCTGTCGGACTAACTGCCACCCCTCCTCCCTCTGCTCAGTGCAAACACAAGACACAAATACATATTGACCAATCAAGTATGTCGTGACAAAAAAGTGAGAGAGAGAGGGTGAGAGAAAGAAAAACAAAAAACAAAAACACGGCTCCCAGTAAGGAGCCGGCTCCCATCGTTCACGTCAAAGAGCCGGCTCTAAGAGCCGTTCTGTTCATGACCGACCCATCACTAACTGAAACAAATAAACACCCCGGCTCTTATTTGGTATTTTACGGTATGCTCACTTTCTTGTGAGCACTAAAACTAGTAGCTCTGTGGCAGACCAAAGGAAAAAGGTTGGAGACCCCTGGTGTAGAGACACTTTAACCCATTTAATCTCACCGGTCACAATAGTGACCGTAAAGAAATGTGCTATTTCTAAGGCTATAAAAATCTTACTGAATGATCTATCACTGCATTTCTAGCAGATACTGAAATAATAAAGGGTCTCAATGAAATATGTGCAGTGTCACATGTTTACTGTAAACTGTCACATGACCAGAGCTGTTTACTTCCTGTTTGTGCCAAGAGAAGAGGATGGCAGCAAGAACGCTCCCAAAGAAAAGATTAGTAAAGTATGTTCACATGGAGATAGGACATAGATTTTTGGTACACGTCATGTTTAAGGTGTCTAGTGCTGATATATTCATTTGTTATTACTCAACTTTGTTTAATGTGGTCATAGAACTCACAAACACGTCACCGGCGACAATAGTGACCCCTGGGATAACCCATTGTATCTACAGGCTAGTACACACAGGCTAACTGTTCTGTACCTAATGCTCTGCTGCTACCAAACATTCTACCTAATATTACACACACACCCCAACATGTACATGAGCCCTGGCCCTATCTCGCAGTCACACACACACACACATGTACATGAGCCCTGGCCCTATCTCGCAAATCACACACACAGTTGCACACACACACACACACACACACACACACACACACTGCAGTGGCTTCTTCACCAGCCCTACAGCCGCTGGGGAAACTCAGTGGGTTCTGGGTGGTAGTTTTGTGACGTGCTTGGAGGCTGTTGTAAACAGATACTCTGGGATCCAAAATGTTTGCAGATTTATTACCAGACATACAGATTCCACTAAGCAAGATAAGAGGACGGAGGAGACCAGGGGGAATACAGGTGAGAGTGGAGGAAAAGTAGTGGTCAACAAAAAATTACGGCTACACAGCTCTGACCTTCAACCAAACTGAGTAACAGGTAACTGTGTGCTTTTACACCCTTAGACACACACATACAAACATGTAAACCTACATGCAAACACACACACGCAGTGCCCATACACACACACACACACACGCACACACTACTACTACTAGACTACGAGGGCTACTACTGCCCCACTGTCATCTGGTATTCCTGTAGCTGTCATCCTGTAGCTGCCATCCCATGACTAACCAGACCCAACCCTGCTTAGCTTCCAAGATCAAACTAGACTGGACATTCTGAATTACAAAACCTATTCTACAAAAACAGATGACATATACTGTGACAATTAAAACTACTCTTCTTATGAAAGTGGTTAATAATGAAGCCACAATGAACCGGTTTAAACAGTTTATCCAAATATATTTGTAGTTATACCACAGAAGAACTAGTGCACTGCATCTGCACCACAAGCACTAAGCAACTATGATACCAATTATGATAAATGCTAACACTAGTAATTTGGCAAGGATATAAAATAAAAGGGACAGTATGAACACCTATGATTAATCCCTGACAGCTGCTGGAGCAAAACTTAAGTAGTTTCAGTCTTTGTATTTTCTTCAACATTTTCTGACTTTTCTGCTAATGGGGATTTGTCACTGTGCCATGAGCAGTTATCCATCTGGCAGTACACATGACTTCAATACATCTTAACATTTGAAAGCTAAGATGTTTTTTTTTGCATGCTTCATCAATTCTTACCATGCATCTAGGTATTTTTTCAGTGTATACCAGTAATGTATAACCAATGAAGAAAAAATAATTTAGGCATCAAATTCTACAATGAAACTCAGTTGTTTTGAGCACTGAAATATATTTGTGCAAGTTGTGCATGAAGGTTCTTAAATTGTCAAATCATTGCTGACAAATTTGTCTAGTCACATCTGCTGCCCCATTTAACTATGGTGTGTTTTGGCTGTTTGGAAAAGAAAACAGGGACAGGGTGTACAAGGAGCGGACAATTTCCGTGGAGCTCAGATAGTTGGCTACAAGAAGCTCATTCAATGAAGATGATAAACTTATAACTTATAAAAGCTGGGGCCTTTAATTATGTTATAATGGTTCACCTCATCATTTAGCCCTACTAAGCATTGTATTTTGATTGATTAATGCATGTTTGAATAATCACGTATTAGGATTAGTGGTATAAAGTCCTGCATTTGAGGCTTCAGCTCTCAGAAAATGTCTGCTTTCACCTATCCCTTATCCCTGATAAACTTGCTCTGTCATAAACGTTCAAAATTATAAACAGTGTAAAGGAAACTGTGTTACTTTCTACAGTGCAATGCTATTATGAAAAAGTGCGGGCCAGATGCCAAGAATCAGGTCCACAGTTTTGTTTCAGACCAATATTGCAGTTTACAATGAACAAAACATTTATTACTAAATACCAGAAAAAGCACTTGTCTTCTTTAACATTACTATGATATTTACCGTAGTGGTGTAGGCTGCCTCGGGGTCATCCTCTAAGACTCTGGACAGGCCGAAGTCGGACACTTTACACACCAGGTTACTGTTGACCAGGATGTTTCGAGCAGCCAGGTCTCTGTGCACATAGCCCATGTCCGATAAGTACTTCATCCCTGAGGCGATCCCACGCAGCATGCCCACCAGCTGGATCACTGTGAAGTGACCATCGTGTTGCTGTCAGAGGGAGAAAATTGAACTGTCAAACTACAAACTATGGATAATTCACACAGAGGACAATAAGATAAAATGAGATAAAATTACAGACAGAGGTATATAGAAATGTAAAGTAATGAAAATGTTATTTCATTTAACAGGCAAACAAATGTGTAGGTTTTGTCTTTCAATAACTATTTTGCTATTTGAACTGCTATCACAATTACCACATTTTTTGCTTATTTTTTGCTTAGATAATGTGTGTGTGTGTAAGACGTGACTGCTTCATTTGGACAGAGGGTGTGGGAAAAGTATATACATATATATCTGAAAAGCCATTTTTAGCATTAGTGACTGACGGATCTATAAAGTATAGTATAGTTTCAAAAGTGCTACTAACGAGACATTTGTGTCTTTTTGTAAACTGCATATACCAATAATGTGTTCTGAAATTCATCTTCACTTTTGTCATAGGCCGTTACTAGGGGGGCAGACTGAAGCTGAGTATGCAGGGTTTTAAATGCTAAGACTTGTTCTGTTCTTTTTGTCTATGCTAACTTTGATAGCACACGATATAGAGATTAGGTGATAATAATGTCTGGTAACACTTTATAACTACACTTAATTAGCCTTAATAAAGCATAAAGGAAGACTTAATTCATAATGCACAAGTAGTTTATTAAGAATGCTTCAGGGTTAGTAACTATTAATTAATACCTAACCCAAATCTGTACTTTCTTTACGCTTTATTAAGGTGTAGTTATTATAAAGTGTAACCTAGTTTTTGTTAGTGCAGTTCATTTGTCTTATAATGGGGCACAGTTGCTTGGATCACTCACCCTTAGAAAAGAGTCCAGTGAGCCGTTCTCCATGTACTCCACCACTATCATCACGGGACGGCCTGTAACACAAACATGACCGATCACTTTCTATACATTTATCAAAGACAAATCCAGGAGAGAAACATCTGAACCCAGAGCACACGTAAGAGGATGTATGCTCCTCACACACAGGGCTCTATGTGATGTGTACCAGGGTTTATCCATTGATTAGTGCTGCTTGTTGCTGAGTGCTTGCATGTGTACGAACTAAAGCCCATTAAAAACCAATGACCTACAGCTCAGGTGAAGAGCACTTAGGGACAAGATGTTGGCCTTACATATACTATAACAAATGTGCACATCCCACCCATACATTTTTAAAGATGCACTATGTAACTTTTCTGGTGAAGGGTAAGCTATCTGCTTGTGTTCATAGATGTTATTGCTTTGTCTATAATATTCCACATTAAGATATTCTAAACAAATGTTGCAATTATTCAATAACAAATATTTTTATTGTTTAAAAAAATAATTACTCTTATCTTCATGGAGACAGACACATTTATGCCTGTGGACCATTCCAGGCAAAACTAAAAATAACATTTCTGTGTAAACAAGCAGGTGGTCAGCACTTTTAAAGTTAGTTTAACTGGTTATTTCTTTCTTTTTTGAGTTTGTATGTGATGCCCCTCATGTTCAGATAACTTTATTTATACCTGCAGTGTTTCCATAAATTAGTAATATTAGAGCATTCTCCACAGATGAAAAAAAAGACAAGAAAAAAACAAAACAAAAACAAAAAACATCAAAACAAACTGAAAGTTGTCATAAACTTGAAGATGAACTCTATCAAATATGATGTATTGTATCACAAAGATACTGGGAATGCAAAGAACCACAAAAAGCTCTACTCATCTCAATAAATCCAGACGTTGTTTATTGAGTATTGCAAGAATTAACATTTTGAACAGGTGCATTCAGTTTTATTCACAAACACCGTGGTTTCCCCGCAGAGCCTCCATGTTGTGTTTGTGAAAGAGCGAGCTGTAAAATCCACTGCTTCAGACAGTAATAAAGACTTATTGTGGTAATAATGTATGATTGTGCCTTCAACATGAAAATAGACCTATTGCTTTTGTTGAATGTTGTTGGATTTGCATAAATAAAAATAGTTTTATAAATATTAATTCATGGTTTAATATATATCCACATACCCCTTCTGGCTTCTGGGGAAATTAAGGATTTATAAAATGAGAAATGTGGAAGTGACTTGAGCATGTGATGACACTCCAAATGAGGGACTTTTATGGCACACTTAAAACACAGCTGTTCTCTCTACACCTCTGCATAAAGACGTTTTCTTTTGCAATTATTGTCATCATTGCAGTTGGTTCAGAAAATTGCCTTTGGACCTTACTAAAATGAACAATGTAGACTATCATTTACTATAACACAATTTCAAGTCTTTTCTTTAACTTTTCACAATATTGGCTGAAAAATCTCTGGCTGGTGATGATGCCCTGATTTTACTAGATGGTAGTAGGTAGTAGATAATAGTATATTAGGCTTGCCTAATATACATTACATGTCTGCTTAAGACCATCTGTTAAGTGGACATATAATGCATCACAGTTATTTAAATGGCTTTTCAATATGCTTCGATATTAGTCTTTCACATTTTCTAACTTAAACGTTTATATTTGGAAAATACATAAAAAATTACAACTCGCTTTCCAGTGTGGAGTTTAGGCCCTCTGTTGTCAGCAGTGGGAATGGGCACTGAATAAAGGCATTTCTGATCGGTCAGAGAAGATGACCTTATAATCAGGACGTATTCTTTTAATAAGGCAACAACGTTGTTAAAAGCTTAAAAAAGTACAATATGTGTATTATGCATGTTAACATTTACGATTACAATTATTGCAGTTCTGGAGTCCAACAAGGCTCCAAACTAGAGCCATTTACATTTTGATTTGGCGTGTTATATGTGCTAATGTCATTATAAAGCTTTCAATGACCTAGCTGCAACTGATAGGAATGAATTTGTCCAAGCTACACTTTTGAGAGAATTGCCATGGTCCAGGAACAATATCTAGTTCTGTAGAGCAGCACGTGAATGAAAACAAACACGCCTGTTTACCTGCGCCTAATGTGTCACCTGCTATTAGATCACAGGTATGGAAGTCAGTCACAGCACAATACGCTCCATAATTAGTCTCCCAAGAACAACAACAGATGTGACTGCTGACGGGAGAGGGGGAGTTAGGGAGGAAGAGAGGGAGATGAAGAGAAAGAGAAAGAGCAAGAGAGAATGGGGAGAGAAATGCAAAGAAGAGAGAGAGAGAGAGGGAGTGAGTGACAAAGAAAAAGAAAGGAGAGAGTTAGAGTGAGAGATGGAAAACAAACAAGATACTCCACTACAGTGAAATCATTTGTTGTTGATATTATACCTATTATATTTTCTGGATTTCTTACACACCTGCTATGGAAACTTTCGTCTTTAGAAGTGCTAGGGGCGTTTCTTGTAGGCCTATAAGGACATAATTAAAAATTCTTTATTCCACTGGGGCTATAACACTATCATTTGCACACGAAAAAATGCAATAAATAATAATAAATCTAAAAGAGTAGATATGTCAGTGTCATATTTACCAATTCATTCATATAAAATTCATCAAGACCTATTAACTTTATTTCATGCATAAATCAGTTTGGTCATTGGAGACACATCATTGAATTGGTCATTGCATTTACCATTAGATTTGACAAGGCAAACTAGGTTGCCTATTGCTGCAGAAGGCCTGTCTTTGGAGGTGGTAATTCAGTAATGAGACTCTAGGTTTTTGAAAAGCCTTCTCAAGTTGTCTGCAGGTCACAGCTGAAGAGTGTCCTCTATCTCTACACAAGTCTACGGGGGACACATTGAAATTCACTGTCACGTCCTGCTTTATACTGGGGCTGTAAAAACAACCATATGTTGCACTAGGTGAGGCCCGTAAAACAGCACTCGTTAACATGCGCACACTACTGCTACTGCTGCTGCAAGAATCTGTGTGCACACAAACAACAGGCAGAAGTGGTCCACTATTGGTACAATAAGTGCACTGCGTAACTTTTCTGGTGTGGATGGTCTGCTCCCTACTGATGTCCATGGTGATGTAATAGCTTTACCATGAATGTTCCAGTATGAATCATTATTTATGTTGGATTAATTTTATTACATGCATTTCTATTGTGAGCTGGGCCGCCTCGCCACACTTCTGACCAGTAACTGGGTGGTGTCACCTACTTGTCTTCATGGAGATAGATACATTTAATTCTATTCTGTGGAACAGTCCAGGAAAAACAATAACACAGCGGTCCCTCAACAAGAAAAGTTATAAACCTTTAAGTGAACTGAGTTGTGCTGTTATTAAAAGTGTCTATCAGTGATGAACATGATTTAGTTGGAACTGAAAGTCCTGACATTTGCTCTTTTATCTCTCTTATATTTTGAACCCTGATGGAGAAAACAGTGTCAAAATAGCATCAATAGTTCTCAATTCCTCAAATCCCTTTTAAAATGCATGTTCCCCTGTCAAAACATTGACCTAAATAAGAAGTAATAAGAATCAGGTACAATGTTAAAAAGTGTCTGATGTGGAAGTGTTAAACCAGTTTGCCCAAGTGGACAAATAAAGCCTATTAAGTTTTGCTAAAATCTTGGTTTTGAATACAGCTTTAGCCAGTTTACAGTGTTGTGGTGTCACTGAGCCACACACTTCATCTGGCTTACTTATATTAATGTATTTTTATGTGAGTGAGTGTTTCGGAGTCAGAGCTTACCACCAACAAGTGTAGTCAATGGTCTCACTTTAACAGCAACCATCTTATTAACTATCCAGATAAACGTTATTAAAGGAAACTTTTTCAAAAAACACATAAAAGAAGTAACTGATCCAACGTTTTAGTGCTTTTAAAAAGAAACAATGTCTCTCGCTGATCAGATTCATGCAAAAACTGAGGTTCAACCTTTTAAAAGCCCCATAGAGCAGTAAATGTATTCAGTAGGAGATAAACTGTTGTGTGGGCGAGGAAGGCGCTAAGTTTCAAAATGCACTTAACATTTTGTGAAGCATTTTCTACTTCTACCTCAGCATGAAGGTCGCCACATAATATCTTTTGGCTGCTTTGTATTGGTGGAATATTTTAGGTGCTGAAAAATGCTGTCTCATTCTGTTTGTATTGACCATCAATTATTGGCCATTTTTATTTTTTCGATACATTTTTAGTCGGGTATTTATTGTGTTAACAAATAAAACAAATACTGAAATGGTTTGTTGTTGTTCTGTTGGTTTGTAATAGGCTCCATTCTTAAAAAAGTATACACAAAATTTGATACAGTCACCCCTCACTATAACACTATAACCTCGGTGTTTGGCAGATTTTCTTTTGTGCAGTTTTGTATGTATGAACGTGCACTGTGTTCTACGCCCTGATTGGCTGTTCTGCATAATCGAAGGTTTAGATCGAGGTCGATTTGCACGGAGCGATCCACCCCCTCCTCAGTTTAGACTGCGGAGCCTGTCTGAGAAAAATGTATAAAGTGTGTGGTGTGGTAAATTTAAAAAATAAAGCTGACTACTTCCCAGATTTCACCTATTGCCTGTTATTTTTAGAACATAACCCCCCCGATATACAAGGGACCACTGTAGTTAAAGCTACAGAAGTCACTGCTGATGTTATTATCCTGAACCGCAAGGCAAATGGCTCAGAGGCAAAACAGACCTAGACCAATGTCCCACCTTTGCATTAAAGTCTTAACTACAAGGTTAAATTCAAAATCAAAAATGTTTCGATGCTGCCTTCCATGCCAGTGAGTATGTTGGTTTTCACATACTTGTATGTATAAAAATACAAATATACATTTATACAAACTTTTGAGCGAAGTTATTCTAAGTCTTAAAATGTTGTAAAAATTGTACTTTTGACATGGTTTTTATAAGGCTGCATTTTGGGTTTACAGATGTACTTACTTTTGGTGACCACTCCCTCCAGTCTGATGATATTGGGGTGGTCAAACTGTCCCATGATTGACGCCTCTCGCAGGAAGTCCCGCCTCTGTCGCTCCACGTATCCCCCTTTCAGAGTCTTTATGGCCACGGCGATCTCCTTCTTCCCCGGGGTCCTGAGTCTGCCGCTGCACACCTCTCCGAACTCTCCTACAAACATACAGTACAGTATAGTGGACACTAAAGCTGTACTTTATCACCACTGGAGGGCAGTGTTGTAATGTCCATCCCATCTGAAGTAGAGCCTCTCCATTGATAAGTTAATCAAAAACAGAACAGTTCTCTTCTTTGGTTTCATTTTGATATGAAAATGTTGTTTGTGTTTGTCTTTCTGCATTAACATAAATGCCCACAATGACATTTGGTTAGTTTTGTTTTATAAATGCACATAATTGAATGTTTGTCTCAACCAATTATTTTTCTTACTTTTATAGAAATGGCAGAAGAGAAAAGCATAGAATAGGAATTCAAATTGTATTAAAATGAGTAACATTTAGAAATAGCTCATTATACAATTGTCCTTTCATAATGACTTCAAATGTGTGAAAACTTACAGCATTTAATCTAAAAGGAGCTGACCAGTGATTCCTGCCATAAGAGCTGGTGAAAAATGCAATAACTCACACTGCAGCTGGTATTTTAAATTTGCAACAGTATTGCACTTGTTGATTTCCTGTATTGGCATCATAAAATAACCCATTAATATAATGTACATTTTGTTTATAGTTTGAATAAACTGAGTATTAGCAAAACGAGGGTGAGACATATCGTATATACATAGATACCACTGAAACACTCCTCTATATGCAGCTGTGTACATCATTTAGCCTGTCTCATGGGTTTGTCAGCTCTCTCTCACCTGCTCCGATCACCCTCTCAATGCGGATGCGACACGGGTCGATTTCCTTGGTGAACTCGTGCACGGCTTGTGTGGGGTCCTCGTACGTGTCAGGGTCAACATAGGTTTTTATCCCCGGGAACGGCACTGCACAAACACACACATAATGAGAGTCAGGGGCGCCTCTCTCTACCTCAACCACTGTAGAAGGTAGACTGGCATGTACAAGGGGTAAATTACTCAGAAAATATACTATACTGCTATGCGACCACTACTACAATTACTAGTACTACTGTTTGTTGAACCATATATACCCGAACCACTGAGAACCAATGCAGTTATGGTACAGTATGGTACGGTATGGTCAAGCTTCTTCCATTATTACATACTGAAATTAACTGCTACTAATACCTATCATCAAGGCAAACATCTTTTTCAAAATGTATTTTAAATACAATATGCATAATATGTTATAATAATTAAACTAGGATTAAATCTATAGCAATGCAAATCCCATTTAACACACTGAGGCTGCTTGATGGTGTGAAATGTGTGATACAGTGAATTCAGTTCATTACAAGAATAATAAAACCCCTTGTAACTGAATAAACAAAAGGTTGGTTTATACCATACTGTGGAACATTCTAGGCAAAGCAATAATGGTAAATGGTCACATTTTATATGCGCTTTTCCATCTTCAAGGCACTCAAAGCACTTTACATGAAGGAACCAACACACACACTTTCATACACCAGTGTACGCAGACACTGGGTGCGGTGGATTAAGTGTATTGCTGAACGACACAACAACAGCATTCATCTGTGGAAGCTGGAATCACACCAGCCAACCTGTGTGTCAGTTCTACCAGTTACTGTATGTTGAGAGGAGGACTCACAACTAAGCAACAACTGAAATTTTTTTATGACACAAGCAGTTGACAGACCCACCACCAAAAGGCTTACATAGTGCATTTTCAACCGTTAGCCCATCCAGAACTCTCACCAGGACCACAGTGACAATTTGTTGCTTACTTTTCATTATTGCCTGTAAATAGTGTTTGGTGATATTGCTTAATGCGCCAAAGGAACACTTTAGGGAAGGAGCCAGAGCTACAAGGAGCCAAATGCAATTATATTATTTTAATTTTCCATTAGAGACGACACATTTCAGTGAAATGTTAGAACGGAGCACTGAGCTGGGGTAACACAACTCCTTTCATTGCCCAAATTCATGTTTATTTAATTGGCTGCAGTTTAATAGATGATAATAATTAGCAGCTAATCATTTCATCTAAATATCACACAGTCCAACCAGCATTACATTACATGACATTACATTAGAAGATGGTAAAATGCAAATGGTCCAGTGCTGCACATTTAACACTAAAAGACTTTAAACTAATGGAGAAGTCCTCGCATTTCTTTAAAATGTTTAGCTACCTATTGATTTGTCAATGCAACAACTAAGTAAACTCGTCAAGCAGTTCTTTTTACCAAGATACAAATAAAGGGTTATGATCTGACAAAGTTTCATACAAAGTAACTTGCCATGGTTCAAATATCACCATTGAGAGATAGGGTCTATCTAAGTCGATGCCCTCCATGTACTTCTGTCTACTTGTTTAGTTCTTTTCTGTTCTCTGATTTGCATTTAGATAAGGTGTTTTAGATTAGGTGAAGAGGCTCTATTGCCTTCACTGCTCATGTGGCTTATTTGGCATTGGCTGAGTGGTTATCAACACTTTTTTAACAGACCCATTGGTAATTTTTGTCTGATAATTATCATTTGGAAAAAAAATATGTGTCATTTAAATAGTAAATAGAAAGTAGAACTTTCACGTACATCCATACTGCTCACTTTTCATTTTGTCAGTAAATCAACTTTTGTAAATGTGTTCATCTCCACAGTTTGTCTTTGGCCATTAGAAAAACAAATATACCACGCATCCTGACACAGGTGGGACAAATTCATTTGGACACACAGTGATGCATTTCCACCTGCCCATCGATTATGAACGCAGAAGCAATTGATCCTAAGCCTGAAGTCCAATAAATTCTCTCCAGCTCAGCGCAGAGGAGTAACATACTGTTGCACTCAAAAATTCTCGGGCTTCTGCAGATGTGTTATGATGTCTCAAATGACTTGGATCTATATGTTTTCTTTGTTATAATAATAATGCATTAGTGTTATATAACTTTTTTCAGATGCTCAATGTAGCTTTCGAAGTTCTTGCATTATTATTGTAGCCACAGCTATCTTGGGGTAGACTGACTCCCTGTGACTGTAGTGAGCAGCCTTTCTTCCATTTTCAATGGAATTTCCAATGCAAGAAAGTGGGGAAAATAAAAATGTTTTGCTTTGATCCAAAGAAATTTTCGGTCTGGCATCCGAGTACTAACCAGGTCCGGCCTTGCTTAGCTTCAGAGATCTGATGAGATCAGGCTTTGAAAAGGAGGTATGGCCACACAAACACATCAAGCATTTGGCATTTAACAATGAAAGCTGTGAAAGTGTCCAGAGGTATGAGCAAATTCAGTTGTTCACCTGGATTCTTGCAAAAAATCTAGGTTGTACTTAATTTTCCTTTATTTCCCAAGGTACTCATTGTGCTACAGACTCGTGAATCATTAAATCATATTATATTGCTGCCCTGGGGCACAATAGGGGATGATTGGTTCCCAATCTGCACCTAAAGCCATCTAAATACCATCCCACTGTAGTGTCTTGCCCAAGGACCAGTGGCGGCTGATGGTATAATTTTTTGGGGGGGCGCATAGGCCAAAATTATACCCATCCCCAACAACACAACGTAACACATCGCTCACACCCAACCCTAACAACACAACGTAACACACCGCTCACACGCAGTCAAAACAACACAACTCACACACACCACTCACCATCTCCAACAACCAACCCCAACAACGCAATGTAACACAACGCTCACAACCAGCCCCAACAATGTCAGCAAACTTACAACATGAGGCTACAGTCACAACACAAACACACGGTATCAGCGGCCGCTCCTACAGCACAAGCCAGAACACTGGAGTGGCTCCGTCACACCCTCGACCTCATTTACGCACTATTTAACTATTAATACTATAACACTATTTACCTGTGAGGCTCCATCCTCAGATTTGCCTAAAACTAACGAAGACATCATCGTACCTTCTCCAGAAGAGCAGAGTCTGTCTTCTATCCACTGTCCTGTTGGTTCTGTCGCCAATATGAAGAGATCAAACTGGTTTGAGTCCCAGTCCAGTCAGGTCCATGACACAAGGTCCCAGAGCCGAATGCACGAGCTGGTTGTAAAACTACAGTCCATATTAGCACTAAGGCACCTCTGTGCGCTACGCCCAGGTGTAACTTTTCCGCCAAGAAACGAGCTTCCAGGGGCTGATAGCACAGCGAGCGAGTGCCGCGGGTCCCAGCGGCTGGTGCCCCAGCAGCTGGTGCCCCTACAGCTGGTGCCCCGGCAGCTCGTGCCCCAGCAGCTCGCGCCCCGGGTCCTGGTCTGTGTCAGTGTGTCCGCTGCTCTGGGTCTCTCCTCCCGCTCTCCTGTGTGGAGGTTTAGGCAAAAGTAGCTAGCAGCCATTAGCCAGTGTGTGAATCAAGGTGCCGTAGGATGTCTTCGCAGCCAATGCACTCATTTCACCTCAATGCCTTACTTGGCAGAAGGGTCCGGATGAAGAGAAGACATTACTGCTTCAAAACTGTTCCTCAGATGCACTTTGACTGAAGTTGAACTCGCCATAACTGTATAGCACATAGCACTGTTGTTATCCATTCATTAGCATGTAGCAGTAGCATGCCTCCAGTGGAGAGTTGGGCTGAGACAGGACGGAGCAGCACACTGTAGCACATTGCTCAGATGTGTATTAAATGTTTATAAAAAACATGAAAAATCACTTGATTTTAGGTTGCCCACACCCGCCACCCCCAGGACATATTTCAGGGCTGCAATGTCAAGTAATGGGGCAAAAGCAACGTAATGACGACAAATTTTATAAAAAAATAATGGCTCTCCCACAGACCTCCATTAGGGCATGCCGATTTACCGCACTCAAATTCCAAACACATGACTCAAATACAGTGATATGAGCACATTTAACATGATAAAAATGTCTATGGAGATACATGTTCAATTTTAAACTAAATATTAAACATATAGCCTAATACAATATAACAACTTTATCATTTTTTATTTATTTATTTTTTTTTAAAATCTAGGTCAAATTAGGGACAGTGGTGCACTTGCGCCCTCTATTGCCCAGCCGCCACTGCCAAGGACACGAGCACAATGTCGCAACGCTGTCATCCCTTAGGTTCATTAAGAAGAAGGAAGAAGGTGACCAAACTATGGCAATGACTACACAATATTGTATGTTATAATTATTTTACAACATCAGGGTTTAGTTCTGTTCTGTTCTTCTAAAAGTGAGAATCCCAACAACGCCAACCCAACAAAGAAACTGTCTACTGCCTTTGAGAAAGTACAAGATCAATCTACCAGTTCTCTCTGTGACCCTTGACCTCTCTTTATGTTTGAAGGCTGGACTAGATACAGTTACTACCCCATGTCTCCGATCAATACCATATCACACAACAAAAACGACAATATGTTCTCTCTGATGCACTGAGTGACTTCATGCACTCCCTGAGGACCACCCCAGTATCCCAGAAGCCTCTGCCTTTGATACAGCAATACTCTACTGCACTTTGTTTGTTAGCCAACTTCAGAAGCTCATTTAAACCAAAAGTTCTATTTTCTTACCTTCTGCGGTGTGTGTATGTCTAGCTAGTATACTCCTTTATTATGTTACCTTTCAACTCGCGCCAACCAATCCCAATTTTACCTCATGTTCTCATTTTCACTTGACAGCAATCTTCCCTCAGCTAGGTGCTTTTACACATCTTTGTTGGAATGAAGACTTATAGAAAAATAGTTCAAAGAAAATGAAGCTATCGAGAGGAGTACACTGAGAGATATTACATAACAAGCTTAGAAGGGAAGGTACTATTGGATGCATGGACTTTAAAGTAGCTCACAGGACTACATTGGAAATTTCACTCATCTGCCTTCAGCCATAATGGAAGTATATGTAGGTCTACATTAAAAAATTTTTTTTTTTTAAATCCTGGTTTTAAAGGTCCTATATTATGCAAAATCAATTCTAGTGAGTTTTATGCCATATTACAAATGCTGTTACCTCTTCAAAAACATACCAGGAGTTGTGTTTTGTTTCGTTTGCACATGTTTGAGTAAACTTTAATTATTAGTCTGCCTACATCTCCAAAACTCAAAACACTCTGTTCCAACTTGTGATGCCACAAAGTGGTAGTGTTCAAGTTGACAGCTACCTTTTGGTCAGTAGAGAAGGGCAATTCCAGGTCTGAATCCCAATCCAAATGATTCTAGTGAAGGTGAGCAAAAAATCATGCAGGATTTGTGTGTTAAATGTGTGAAAGAAACAAAACAGACCTCAGAACAGGGAAACAGACAAGGTATGCTTCTGATAAGGAAACAACATTACAACATGATCAGAAAAAAATGTAATATGAGCCCTTGAAATGTTCTCTAACTTGACCCCATATACGATCTTAACCCTCTAAGGAAGTACTAGATAATGGATTGATTTCACTGATGGGACAATGTGCTATAATACGGTATGAACAGACAGTGGAGATGACTTACCCAGGCCATTCTGGTAGCTGGCCCTCCTCTTGTCCTCTGCGGTCATCTTGGCTTTAATGTACCACTGACACCTGCAACACAGAGAGATATTAAACCCCATAATTAGTCCAATTACCTATTCAACAACATTTAAGAGGACGTATAGTATAAACTATAAATCGACTTTTATGAGCTTGTAATCATGTTATAATGCTGTTCTCTTGCATTAGCTAATTCATAGTTGTATTATCATTGCGCAAAATAACACTCGCAAACTGTTGGTAGATTTTCAGGTTGGCGAGAAATACTATTGATTAACAATGGTCAGAAAAGGCTCCTCTTTCAACATTATGGCATAAATTGTTATTCTAAAGATCATTATCTCCAATGACCAGAAGGGAAAAATATAAATAAAATAAACTATGTTGTATTAATATGACTACTCGTAATAAATACAAAAATAGAATTAATCTTTAAAAATGTGGTAAGGAGTCAAGTCTTAAAGGTGTGCAAATTTTCTAGATGTTATTGCTTTGTCTAGAATGTTTCCCAATATGGCATTAAACGTTTTTATCATCAAAGAGATCAAGCCAGACCAATTTAAGGGTCAAATTTGTGGAAAAGGCAGTTATGCTGAGTTAGAACGCCTGTTTTTCTAGGTATTTTTTCAGCTATAAAACCACCTGTAATTTAATAAATATAAGGTAGAGCTGTTTAATGTCACATTGTGGAACATTCTAGGTAGAGCAATGAGATCCATAGAACTAATCTGTTGTTGAATCTCGACCAAAAGTGACATTGTGCACCTTTAAATATAAGGTAAAGCAATTTAATAACTAAAGAATGCATAAAACTGCAAGGCCTCCACATACAGATGCCTACAAAAGAAAAGCAGAACAATGAAGTAGCCTAATGGAACCTGTAATTCATTGTTAACACTGTTGTTAATAATGTCACAGATTTATAAAACACATATAAAGGCAATCTGTTGTGTGAAAAACTGAATGTAAACAAAAGCTGAATAAGAAGGCTACTGCTCTCAGCTAATGTACCAGAAAAGTCAGACATTTGAGAAGTAATGGGGCTGATTTGTTATTTTGGTCGAAGAAAAATATTTAATGAACTTTTAAGTGAGTTTATTCTAGACACAAAATGGTTGTTGGCCAAGTACTCACAACTTAGTAAACAAAGTAAAATCCTTTGTTTTTTAAATTCTTAATTATAATATGACTTAAGAGTGGCCAAAACCTATTCTAAACACAAACATTGGACACTGGACAATGCCAGGGATAAAAGGTATCCTTATTTAGAGGATGATCTAACCACTCCACCATAACATTCTCACAGGACGTTGATTTCCTTATCCATGGGTTCCAGAATGATGAAAAATTAGGACCGCTGTCATAAGAATGAAAAAATTAAGAAAACATATTAAGATGAAATATATGTATTGAAACTGTTTTATATTGTGTTCATCCAGCCTGCTAGAGGGCGCTAGGGCTATCAATTGTGGTAATATATTTATCCAGTAGTAGGTAGTCAGTAATAAGTAAAGAAAAGTAAAAAAAAACTAGCTCATTTCCAGCCCTTTGAGTGGCAGTATGAGTAAGTTTTTATGTTAAATATGAATGCTGGCAAGTATATTTGAAGCACTGTCAAAGTTTGTGACATTTTATGGATGCTAATTGAGATGTTCCAGTAGTGATAATGGAGCCTATTTGAGTTGTCTGTAATACTGCTTAGCTAGTATTAACCATTTTATTGTCAACATAGTGTAACATTAATGTGCACTGTTGATTTGACTACTCACTGAATGCTTCTTTGTATTTTGTATTGTTGCACTTTCACACTTTTTGCATTAAATCCTGGTCAAGTACAAAACCTGCCTGTTCCTTGGAGGAAATAATACAAGAGAGTTTAGCTGGCTGTGAATCTCACTTAGAACACGGGTCACGTTGGGTGCAACAGTACAATATATATTTATCTATACATATCTTTTGAATGGGAGAAAGTCCTAAAAATGTTGCATACAACCAGGGCTCTACAGTGCGCCCATTTCACTCGCATTTGCGAGTAAATATTTCGCCGTGCGAACGAGGAAAACAAAACAGTCGCACCAGTGCGAGTGCTTCTGCAGCCACAATAAGGAGAACTGCGCACACACGTAACTGATGATCTTAACGTTATAAATGTGTCAAACATTAGGGGCGCAGTCACATTAGGACTTTAGAATCGTGCCCAAGCCTGGATCGCCCCTAAAGCGCGGCACACATGCCCAGCACGAGCGCAACCGAACCGAGCCCGACACCTCCGACTGCGCACAACCCCAGCATACAAGCTCCGCATGTGCGGCGATATCACTGATATGAACAAACTCAGCTTAAAAACACACCCACGCCCACCTTAAATAAGGAGCGCGCCCCGCAGCAGGACCCACACCTGCCTCATCACTCAGCAGACACCCCCGTGCCGCTGGACTTCCTCCTCCGACAAAGCAAGTTTTTTCTTAGTCTTGTCTCGGACTCGAGTGCATTTGGACTCGGTCTCGTCACGGACTCGGGGTCTGAATACTGAGTGCGGTCATATATCATTACGGCCGCTATTGCGGGCAATAAACTTGTACTGGTGTGCGGGACCTGTGCGCTGGAGCCCGCAGACACTGCGCGGCACAGCAGCGTGCGGCTTGTCCACAGCGCCACCCTCAGCCTGCATCGCAGGGCAGGTTAAACATCTCACCTGTCCATCCGCCTCACGTCAAATACGCCAATACTAATTTTATGTCCGTGTCTGCACAGAGCAGATCTACAGCACAGAGCAGGCGGTATGTGGGCTGAAGTTTTCCAAATAAATGTTTGTCACAATGTGTGTTTTGTTTGGTAAATGTGCAGAGGCTAATAACCACTGTAAAACCAGTAAGAGAATGTAACTACAGTTAGGAATTTGAAAATACAGGTTTAAAAATCCTACCCACTTTTTACACTTTGAAACAGTTTTGTGTAAAGTGCCAGTGGAAGTTCTCTTAAAGAAGAGGTTCTCAAACTGTGGGTGAAGGTCCAAAAAGGGCCACAGAGTGTTCAAGTACAGTACAGTTTGTTTGGCTTATTTTAAGTCTAAATATTAATCACATAAAATGAAGATATATTTATAAAAACATTGCGATCATGCAGGAAAAGTACAGTCATAATGGGGTCGGTGTGCGCAAGTTCTGCACTGTAATAATCGTTCAAACAAAAACCTATTTGTGCCCCCTTTTTTTTTTCTGTGCTCCTAAAATTTTTAACTTAGGGGCACGTGTGCTCCTGAAAAAAAAAAGTTAGTGTGGAGCCCTGCATACAACAATACATTGAAAGCATAGCCTGCATATTGGTTTGGTAATTTAACAGTTCAAAATAAAACCAAACTTGGTAGCCTGGTTAGCACAGCTATGAAGGTGATGGGCTCTCATGAGTTCACTCCTCTACAGCAGATCTATGAGGAGTCTGTAACACAGTTGGCTCGGTTGGCAACTGATCCATCTCATATTTTGTACTCCCAGTTTGAGCTTCTGCCCTCTGGATGGCGCTATAGAGCTGTCAGACATAAAACTATCAGGTTTAAAAATTCATTCATTCCCACAGCTATCACTCTGTTGAACAAAGGGCAATAGCATCTGTCTATTGAGCTGTACTGTGCTGCTTTGTTGTGTTGTATGTCTTGCATTGTTTGTACTATTTCCTGCGTTCCAACCCATGACAAATTTCCCTGTGGGACAATAAAGTAATTCTGATTCTGATTCTGATATATGAGTGGACAAAGCTAATGCGCTAGCTGCTGCGTGCCAAATAGGAAGTGTGCCAGGAGGCTCTTCCGGCTCCTCCTGACCCTGGCTCCAATTGACTTACATTGGAATATTGTCATCCCTCTCTCTGTAATTGCTACTGAGAGCCTCGTCGTTTTGGTCTTAAAATGTTTGTATGAACCCACTCTACATAATCCTGAATTTTTTTTCTGCAATTTTGTCTGTCAAAACAATCCTATTTATAACACAGAGCCTGGCTCCAGATTCACTCCTGTGATCCACTCCTGTAACCGTTAGCATCGCGAGCCTCATTTGAGCGATGCTGAACGCTATAGGTGATGTCACACTCGCTTAGTCCACTTTTTTACACATTCTGTGATTGAAACCCATGAATCCATTAAAAGTTGTAAACTCTAGGTTATATGATTTCACATTGACAGAAGTTGAGAAACAGGTGAAACACAGTACATCACTTTATTATCGACTACACAGACTGTTAGTGGTGTATGTACCATGTTCCCATTGTGACGCACACAATCTTTCACTTGCACCAGAGACTCCTGTAAAACATTTGCTGGATATTTACTTGTTGAAAAGCGTATCTGACACTGCTTTGCGGATGGCAGTGGCAGCAAGTGAAGTATGAACTCAAATTCCCAACACACAAAAACAAAATGTGTCAAATTCAGTCACTTCACAGGAGCAGGTCTTCAGAGTGAGGCGGTTTGGTGGTTTGTCCCTTAGCGCAGTTCTGAATGTATACAGCGCTGTGGATGAGATGAGAGATAGTGTCTAGCATGGCTGAGGGAGCTATAGGAGAGATGAACTACATAGAGATCAGACCACACATGAGGTTGGAGAGAAGCACTGCAGCTAAGCCCTCTTGCCCCATAGCAACAAGTTACATGGTTTCATTTCCTGTCTATGTCGTTCTGACACACTTATCTTTTTTAAGTTTATATTAGTTTAGTTTTTTGGTTTGAACCCAGTTTTGTTCTGATGTAGACTAGAATTGGTCCTGTTGTAGTCCCAACTTTAATCTCAGTTAACGCAAAGTTGGATGTAAGTGTGTTAAGATAACATTATGAGTTTGTATGTTCTATTGAGTCTTATACCCCAGATATAGCTACCAACATAATTATAATAATTATTATAATTATGTGGTCTATTTACATTTGAAAGAAAGTATGGACAATGTTTTCGCTCAACTGTCAGATGGGGTAGGGGTCATAAAGTCTTGAATCGAATAAACCCTTTCAGGCATCATAAAAATGTTTGCCCAATTGCAATTCATTTATTTGTCAAGAACATAAAAATCGATGTCCATGAAACAACCGAAATACGTTACTATATCACCAAGGTGTTGTAACTCTGCCATTTTGTGCAAAATTTAAACTTTTTCGCTGCATAGACACATTCAATTTGAATGTGAATAGAACACACACAGGCTTGCAAAAATGTTTCTTAGTGCTTGTTTTCACTGGAGAAAAACAAAAACACAATAACTACAACTTGCCAAGGCGCTACACTCACCCATGGCACCCGACCATTATCTGCGTCTGATGTCAAGGCAAATGGCCAAGCTGCTCATCTACAATGTGCCGTCCCTGTGCTCGGCTCATTCACGCTCAATTGATCGAGTGTTTAGGCCCGCCTCCTCCGACTCCGCCAGGGCCAAAGAAGTGAACCATCCAAACACACAGGACAGAGAGCTCACTGTCAATGTTACAGAGGGGCTGGAGCTGGGCCTGGAACTGTGGCAGCTGTCCAAACTCATATCTATGACTATTAATACCATTATCTACTGTGTGGGCTATAGTTGGAGTAGTTTTACAATGGTTTCCTTTTGTTTTCATTGATGTAAATTGTTAGAAATGCAGAGAATTTACTGGTTCAATTCAGAGAACAAAACGTTGTGACTTTGCTAAAGGCAGTCATTCGTAACCTTTAACCTATAAGGGTTGGCCTCATGGTACTTTTTATATTGATTAGCGTTAAATAATATCATCAGTATTTTATGGATCATCTACGAATCCACTGGTAATATAGTGGCTACTGAGAGAAAAGCTTATATTATACATGTTATTACTATAACAATATCAGGACTCAACAGCCTATATTTTTATTCAACATTTCAAGGGTGCTCAAGGGGTACTAGGTATTGTTTTACCCTATTATCAATATTACAAACACAAGAGGGAAGCTGGATCAAGTGTTTTGTCCAAAAGAACACCAATATAAAATATACAGCGAAGATCTAACTACCAACCCGTTTGATTCCTTTGAGAGGGAATATAAATTCAGAAACCAATTGATAAAGCCATCTGTGTCCCCTTTTCATGTGGGCAGGTATATTTGGTATCATAGGTGCACGTGTGTCTGAGCCCATCTCTGCCCTTTGAAGCCTTCACATAATCCAGGTTGCCAGATTAGAGCCTGTGTCAAAGGTGCTCTGAGCTGCGGGGGTTGCAAGATTGGGTCTTTTTGGGCTCAGTGGACTCTGCGGACCCCCAGACACTGACGGACAGAGCAGATAGCGCTAACCAGGGCCTAGGATTTAGACAGCGCCTGTTGACCTCTGCCAGTGGGGTCAAGTTATTCATTAAAGTAACAGTGGCATGTGTCGTTATCAGCCATTTCCAGTCTCATCCTCTGATCCTCCTTATCCACCTTGGCTCTGTCTCCTCTATAAGCTTTCATGCTGAAAAGAGCAGAACACCCACAATACCCTTATGCTATCAACCACAAAAGGTCTGGGCTGCTGCTTAGCTCTCAGGATTGTCAAGATACATTTTCATTTTCTGTTTATGTTGAAGAACAATCCCCAAGGAGAGACAGCGGCCCAGTGTCCTAATCAGAGCATCAGTGTAATACGAGCCACTGCTCTTTGGCCTGACATGACTGTAGACAGCTCATTACAGAAGACCTCCTGCTGCAGAGAACAAAGGGCAGAGAAGAGGAGAGAAATGCAATGTGAAGTATGAAGAACATTTTAATTGAAAGGATTAGTGATTGTTTTATGTGTGATATAGAAAGATCCATATTTAGACTGTGTTTGCACGTGTCCTGGTTTCATACTGATTGTTTTTCTATGTTGGGTGCTGCAGAACTAATTTCCTCTAGTGGGAAAATAAAAAACTTGACCGCACTGATGTGGACTTGCTCTTGTTCTAGTCCTGATTTAACCCTGGTCTAGTCCATGTCGGTTTAGAATGTTCCATAGAATGGCATTAAACTTGCCTACCACCAAGAAAACAAGCAGGAGGCTTCAGGCCAGGTTACGGGCGTATCTGTGTAGAGGTGTGCTGGTTGAAAGTGTGTCAGGGTTATGGTGAATGGACATGAGGAAATGACTGTAATTGTCTTTGCAGAGCAATCGGAGTAACATGCAATATATGAAAAGTATATAAACATATAAATAAAGTTTGATTGATAACTTATAATGTAAAATGCACAATTCCTGTAGAAGAAATAAAATCACCTGATTTAGAAATCACAGGAGAGAACGAGTGAAGGAGAATGAGTGAAAGTGTATACTTTAAAAACATATATAGGGGAACTGAAGAGAAAAATGAGATAAATGTGTAGGGATCGCTCAAACATGCTCTAATGAAACCAGGACTAGGAGTGTTATTGATGAAGGTGCAATATTGTACCTGGGTTAAAATCTAGATAAATCAGTTTAGCATAACACAGCTTATAATATTTTTCCTTTCTCTATGTTATATGTGTGTATGTGGCTATGTTTAGTCTGTCTCAGAGACTGCAGATGGAAAGTAGCTCAGTCTGGTACAAAACATCTCTTCAGTGTTTCTTTATTTAATTAATGCTCGTATACATGGTCCCTGTCAAATAAACTAAACTTTGACGTTGTAACATTTTGTCAATTTAACCAAAGCACCACACTTGTAATTTATATTTTCTTACCCACAGTCCTACATCTGAGAGCAAGTTGTCAGTCAAAACTTCACTTTGCTTTGTGTATTGACAGAAGGAGGCTGATCATCATAGGCTTTCATAGGAAATCTTGCATCTTAAATAGATGTAGGCCAGAGCATATATTAATGTCTTGGGCATGACATTCTTACCAAATAAAATGTGTTATAAAAATGTAAAAGCAGGTAATCTGATTAGCATATTTAATCATGCGTGAAGTTAAATGCCAGTCAGTTTTACATATTCTAATAAACAGATTTTCATGCAGTTATTTAGACTCAACCTTTGCCATTTGTTTCATAAATTAAAAACAATTTTTGAGCAGCTCTGAAGAACATTTGGTGTTTTTTTTTTTAGTTTAGAACCCTTCCCACTCAGGTCAGACACTGGATATGACAGATATGGCATTAAAACAGCAGGACTTGGGTGGGTTTGTAGTTCAAATTAAAAATTCTTCCTCTTTAGCAAGAACATAAACATTGTAAAGGTTGTTTTAGTGAAGTGTGAAAGAGACTCACACCAGACTATACAAACCAGGAAGCAACAAAATGAAGACATATAGATTCACCTTGAGAGCAGTCTTCTTTGTAGCTCAAGGAAACTTAGAATTTACCATTTAAAGAGAACAGTTTAACATGATGAATTTAAATCATCTAATTTAAATGTGGGTTTGCGAGGTTCTTTAAAAGTGCATTGTGTAACATTTCTGGTAGAGGGTCCATAAAATTTTTCTTCGTGGATATGTTATTGTTACTGTTATATTATTTACAAACAATCTCAACTATTTATACAGCAATTTAGCATGTAGAGGCATTTCTGACTGAAAATAAATTAAAACCCAAAGTATGGTTTAGAAATGAGTTTTGAGTCTGGATTTCCAATGAAACATATTTTAGATGTTTTGTTGGCTCTGCTCAGTTATTTGTGAGTGTCTTAGGGCTTTAAGCCAAATGACTGCCCTCCAAACCTTCAAACCATGTAGTTCACACTTCACTGGAATCACTGCTGATATTTGGGCCTGGTTGTTCTTTTGCACATTAGCTGTGACTCACATACCTACAGAAAACACCACGAGACTCACTGTGCAGGACTGCAGCAAGTTGAATAGGGTCAGATAGTCTTCTGCTTTAAGTACATTTACTTAGTTTTGCATTTTAAACATGGTATAAATAGAACTGCATGGTATTTTTTGCAGCGTACCTTAAAAAAGCAATTTCTGCATCTCAGAATTACTGAAAAACGCAGCATGAAATATGTCTATTTATGGGTGAGTACTGTCATTGTGTCCTTAGGCAAGACAGTTAACCCCTGGCCACCACTGTCTGTGTAAGTGTGAGGGTATGAGTGGTTGCTTGATATGAAGCACATTTGCTTTAGAAGTGCTATAAATGTGTTATTTTATAGCACATTTAAGCTTCCTCATTTTGGTGCATCATTTTGAGCACTTTTTACCATTCAAAATATTTAATCATTAGTTTTAAACTGTTACTACGGCAATGGTGCTAATTGGTTTCAGAATGAACCAAATGTCTGATGTGGGTGATGATGCTTAAAAAATCTGTTCAAAAAGAGACTGCTGATTGTGCTTTTCTCTCTCAATTAGGGGAATATAGTATTTTTAGTTTAAATTGAAAATTGCTATGGCATCCGTGCTAGAGTTTCATCACTTTGAAACTCATAGTCCCTGACTTTGCATCACAATTATAAGCAACATACAAACATACAAAGAAGATTATATTTTACACTTCATAACATTACACAGACTATATTAAAGCTGCCTTACCTTCCAGTGATGAGCAGAAACAGAGTGAGGATGACGAGGAGAGTAAATCCTCCCACAGCTGCCGTGACAATGACCAGCACCTGCCCCTGGTCGGCTGCCAAGTCTGAAGCTTTGAACAATCACATGCAAAACAATAAGAAAATATGGAGTGGGATTAGATGAAAAACGTGAAACAAGACAAAAAGTATGCATATTTGAATGTAAAGTATGGGAAATTAACATGAAAGAGCCAAAAAGGGCAGAGAGAAAAAAATAGATTCATAGTTATTTTAAATATTCCATTTAATCAGGGCACCATACATACGGAGCATGCAGATATTACAGAGAAATGTTTGATCATCGCTTTGTAATGCAAAAAACCTTGTCAGCTCCTCTACTGGAGTGATCCATAGACCGGCTGCTGTTTAATTAATATTATTCATTCATGAAATTGTGATTTAGTCCATGATCATTTGGTTAAATTGGTCTCATTTGATATTCATGATTTTCCTTTTTCTCTGTCTTGTCACAGGGCTAACGAATCCCAGATAATTGAAAGATGATTGCCATTACCAAACTTATTTCGATAATATTTCACCCTTAATGAATATGAATAGGCAAGGGCTTCAGCGGTGGACTATAGAGGTGGATACAGTGCGTGGATGGGCATCTGGTTTAAGGGTTTAGTGAGAACAGGACTGGAGGTGAGCGTGACCGTGGACATGTACAGTGGAGTTACTAGGTTCATTTACAAGGACAGTGCAGAGCAGACTGATTGGGGAAGTTAAAATAATATTTTGCTTTAATATCACAATTATGTGTAGCAAATGTGAGCTGGAAACATTGGTTAATGGGCACATTTTAGAGCTTTTTCAGAAGTAGTACTAATAAACTATTACTCTCAAAAGGTCAATTTGAACTTTTTTAATATATGCCACGAGACAAATTTACAGTCTAACTTCACCTGAAAACAAAAAGCGCATCCCTCATAGGTTCCACAGAATTGGAATAGTCAAAATGTGAACTATGAGGGTTCTGACTGACCAATAGGGAATTAACAAGAATGTGAAAATCAAACCAACAAACAAACAATAAAACAACAACAACAATACCCATATACTAATCTAAACTAAAACTTGGAATTAAAAAAAATATCAATTGTAAAAATCTCTAAATATATAACACACTAACATAAATATAAATATAAAATACACAAGCGCAGTACGTAAATTACTTTAATGTAGATTTAATATAAAAGACATAACCATTGGCACAAAAAATAAAATTAAAATTAAAAACAGAATAACCCAACAAGATGCTTTTAATTTTATATATATATATACATACACACACTCACACACACACACACACACACACACACACAAACTGCATAAGAGACATATTTATTTTTATTCAAGATCAGATTTTTACCTTGTACTTTGTTGGGGAGTAAACATACTGAATAGATATTTGATAAATCATCACAAAATCATGAGTGAAGCGAGAAACAAACAGGAGTTAGAAGGCTGTGAGCGACTGACAGGAGCGGAGACAGAGGAGCAGAATGTGGACAGTGAGTGACAGGGGGATAGACAGGGCCACAGAAAGCTGCAGCGACAGGGGCCTGGGCTGCCTCTCTTTGACATAAAAGGCAGCCCAGTACAAAGGCCTGGCCCAATGCCTCCTGATCTACAGATAAAACCAGGTCTGATGCTTTGGAGAGCACAGCCAAATCACCCCCAACAATAGCTAACCTGACATGAAAGGCCAGCCGCACCTTTGTACTTTAGGAGTCGACTTCCAATAAATCCACTACACACACAAAAAAACATTCAATCAAAACATTAAGCAGGTATTGGCAGTTTCCCTAAAAGACTGCTGGTCAATAGGAAGACACAGGGAGGAAATATGCTTTAAAGACAAAGTTTGAGAAGAAGTGGCCACACGTGCATATAGAAGTGAGTATCAACACCTGTACTTCAGTACAACATCGATTAAAATAATTATAAGATCAAACATGTAGAGTTATATGGAATCATACTGGGTTTAAACTCTAATTTCATTCATATTTTTTTATATTTGAGCTTCTAGAATAGTATAATGTGTAGCTATAATCTGAATAATATGAAATATATTCAGAACAAATGGGCAATTGAGGAAGTTATAGGTAAACATGGTTGTTTGATCTATGTAAGAATACTAACAATCTGAATATTGATCTTGTAACATTGGGTAAAAATTGTGGTATTTGAAATTCGCAGTGATAAAGATATGATTACAAGATGCCGACTACTACTGCCGCTATAGCTTCCACTCTTTTAATTAATGTGGTATCAAAGCATCTGATTCCCTCAAATCTCAAAAAGTTTTAAAAAGTTTGCTAGATTCATTTCCTGACAGTAATTTGCATATTAATTGTGCATTTGTTCTACCCCAGATGCCCTTACCCCAGGAAAAGTAGCATGCGCAACAATAGGCTCATTAGACCATATTTGCATAACTGAAATACGCTGATGTGGCATATTTCTATGCTATGAAATACTATTATCCAAGGGTACTTTTGCATAGGATACATTTGACCTAGCTTCTAAACAGAAATAGATGGAAGATCAATGGAGTTATTTTAGAGGACAAAACATGTAGAAGAAGCTACATCACTAACTGGGGCACGTTGTATATTATATTAAATTGTAAGTGCCACAATAGCAGAAATACCTACATAAAATGGAAATATATTCAAACTGACTGACAGTTCTTTGGCAAAGACACATTTTGACACTAGAATAACCATTACACAACATGTTTAATTAGGGATGCATAGTAAAGCATATGAAATAATTGGATCAAAAAGGTGTAAATTATGTGTTGCCAAATGAACAAGCTTGTCTTCCACTTCGCTAACGCAGAAACTAATTTACATGCAAGTCTAGGGCAACCCAAGGGACTGTGTTAACTTTTAGCATATTTAAAACTTCTCTGCAGTGGATTGAGATGCAGCCAGTGGGAGCGTGGCATTGTTGTTTCACTTCAAATTTCATGTTTCTTGAATACATTTCCCTATAACCAGTCTAAAAATATGAGTCTGGTATGCACATATAGATGCCGGCTTTGGGATCCTCTGCACTTATTATTTGCTGTTTTGACATTGATGCAAACAGCCTCCAGTGCGACTCCAGGGCATCTGAACTTCACCTGACCCTGCACCTCTGCTTACAGCGGGCATTTTCACCCACTGAAATGTCTTCGACTGATAACTGTTACGGCCAGAGGATATTTTTAATAGTGAAGTGAGTCTATTTGCAGTCGTTTGGGATGGAGTTTGATGTTTTGTTGCAGTCTTCCATCTAGGGTCTTGTCCTGTGTATTTTTGAGTGATATTGGTGGGAATTTCTTGGACCTGGCCAGTTCAGTTTTGCACTATGTAACTTTTATAATGGAAGGTACCAACATGTTTCCATTGGGATGTTATTGCTTTGCCTGGAATGTTGCCTGCTGATGTGACCTACTTGGACGTTTAATGCCAAAGTTGTACATTCAAGGCCACGTAATAACAACTTCCTAGATACATGCAGAAAAGTTACATAGTGCACCTTTAAGTCCTATTTTGTTTGTGACTAAACCTTTATTTAAAGCCAAGGAAGTTCTCTAGTAAATGCCAATGTGTTACCATGTGCTCAGTGGATAAAACGTTTAGCAGAACTGTCTGTGCTTCACAAGTTCTACAACATTTGAAAGTTTCAGTGTTATAATGAAATTATGCATAAATCATATATGTAAGATATACAGTAATGAGGTACTCACAGTCTCCAGTTGTCTCGTACTCGTATTTGGGGGAGTAGGAGCTGTACCCGGCCACTGTCCTGGTTCGTACACTGAAGACGTACCATGTGGCAGGCTTCAATCCAGAGACAATCACACTGGGAGCCCTGGTGCGAGTGGAGGAGTAACTCATCTGTTCATGCTCCTGAAAGAAAGAAAAAAATCACTGAGAAAGATAGAAACTGTAAAATATAGCGTGGAGCTTGTAGATAAACCAGATCCTATGTGCACTACCATTTTTATCATTTTTGTTGACTAAGTATTTATATAATGAGAATTTGCACATTTCAAAGCAGACTATCGATGCAGCCCTATAATATTATGTAGTAAATATTATGTGATGTTCTTCTGAACTGAAGATGCTTCTTGGATGCATCTTCTTCATTTCACCCCTTGGATGAGGGGCAAAATGTATTCACTCTCAAAAAAGTACAGTTGACAGAATTAAATTTCCTTCATTTACTACCTCAACCATGCAGATGGCAGACACGTCACTGGAGAAGTTACATGATGCATCTTTAAATGGCCTATATTACATTATTTACTGAACTATGTTAGAATGTTTCCTCATCAAAAACATACCTGGAGTTGTGTTTTGTTTAATTCACACATTTAACACACAAACCCTGCATACCGGCTTGTCAAATCCCGTCAGATCTCAGAAGCTAAGCAGGGCTGGGCCTGGTTAGTACTTGGATGGCTGGAGATGGCTGGTCTGAAGGACAGCACGGAGGCACTCATCCTGGCTGCACAGGAGCTTGAGCACCCGAGCAATAGAGGCCCAGATCTACCACACCAGACAAGACCCAAGGTGTAGGTTGTGCAAAGAAGTGCCTGAGACAGTCCAGCACATAACTGCAGGGTGTAAGATGCTGGCAGAGAAAGCGTACATGGAGCGACATAACCAAGTAGCGGGCATAGTGTACAGAAACATCTGTGCAGAGTACGGGCTGGAAACCCCAGGATCAAGGTGGGCAACGCCTCCAAAGGTTGTGGAGAATGAGCGGGCCAAGATCCTGTGGGACTTCCAAATACAGACTGACAGAATGGTGATGGCAAACCAACCAGACATGGTGGTTCTGGATAAGCAAGAGAACAAAGCCATGGTGGTGGACATTACAATACCGAACAATGGCAATGTCAGGAAAAAGGAACACGAGAAACTAGAGAAATACCAGGGGCTCAAAGAAGAGCTGGAGAGAGCCTGGAAGGTGAAAGCATCGGTGGTGCCTGTGGTGATCGGAGCACTCGGGGCCGTGACCCCCAAACTGGATGAGTGGTTGCAGCAGATCCCAGGAAGGACAACAGACATCTCAGTCCAGAAAAGTGCAGTACTGGGAACAGCAAAGATACTGCGCAGAACTCTCAAGCTCCCAGGCCTCTGGTAGGGGACCCGAGCTGATGAGGGTGAGAGACCAACCACCGTGGAAGGTGAGAAATGCGGTTATATATATATATATATATATATATATATATATATATATATATATATATATATATATATATATATATATATATATATATATATATATATATATATATATGCTGTGTTCTTCTCTCAAACAGAAAACAGGGAAGAAAAGCTGGTTTGAAGCAATCCAAACATCCAAACATTCACTTTACCAATGCATTCAGCTTCCACCACATTGAATTTATAAGCATGTTTTTCCACTTTTAGATATCATCATTGAAATGATGAAAGACAGCACACAGTGGTCTCATTTTAACTCTAGCATCTACTTTTAATATACTTTTATTGGGGCAAAACAAACCTTACGTTATGGCATAAAAGAAAACAGCCCCTTTAATATTATGCCTGATCTATACGATAAATAATTGAACACCACTCTATGGAGATGTGGTTTGGCCCTATCTACAAACTCCACTAAAAAGACTCCAAGTTACTGGCCAAGCTCCACCTGCGCCCACTGTATCTCTAACAATGTAATCATTCAGCTTCAACCTCCAGTCCAGATTTGGCTGTGCAGCACGGCCCTGGTCACATAAAATTGCTTACTACGCTTGTGTGCACTCGAGGCTAAATTTCTGCAGCACCTACAACCAGTTTGAAATGTGTAGCTGCTATCACAATACAGTAGCAGCGAGCCGTCTATAAAGATGGTATAGGCACTTCAATATGGGTTGACTGTAATCTTGGGACAACCTCCCAGTGTTATATCGAAAGTAAATAGAGTTTGTTATACCTTTTCATAGTATTTGACCTCGTACTCCAGAATGGGCAGGGCTGTCTGTTCCGGCTGCTGCCAGGAGAGGGCAATGCTGTTCGGGGAGGCCCAGTCCTTTTTCATGCCACCGACCACAGATGGACCTGGAATAGCAAAGTTACATATAGTCAACAATTTGTTTGTTTTAAACAGAGTGGGACTATCTGAGTGACCAAACTACGCCACGCCTGTATTTGAGTAGCCTTTTGTTATGTCCATGAATAATCGTTCTATTTCTTTGTTTTGGTGAAATTATTTAAACAATGACAAAAACATAAAGCAAAAAATCCAAATACAACTTAAACCTACACTTATAAATATATTTCTTGCTTAAAACACAAAACTAAAAAGTTATTTATATAAAATACACAGACAGATGTCCAAGATAAAAAAAAAAAGTTTCAATTATGAACATCCCAACGTCTACTTTTAAGTTCACATGTAAATAATATAAAAAAAACAACCCAATATACTACCCCTACATTGTAAAAAAAAATGACATGAATTAGATCTACTTCAATTCAGAATCTATATTACTGTTACAACATTACAAGCAAATTAGCCAGTTACAATTTTTTACCATCCCATTTCATCCCATGAGCCAGTGTATTTTCTTTTTCAAGCATCATTATCTTACAACTAACCACTCTGAAATGCCCTGAAACCAGTTAGCAATTATTCTTACTGTATGAGCACTTAAATCTATTCCATAAATCCAGATTCATATTCGTAACGCATCATTGTGATGCCAGGTATTACACTTTTTGAGTGCACTGAAATGCCTATTAAAAACTAAATCAATAGTGTATTTACTATTTGCCTTCATGTCACCACATTTCAGAGCAGCCTTCTTCACATACACCTCAAAGTCTGAAGCTTTTCTTTCCCAGCCGTATAAAGTCTTGTTGATGACAAGAGACCGCTTGACCCCGACTGGCAGCCTGTCTAACCCATATGTGCACCGAATACTAAGAGCTGCTACTGTATATGGGCCGTACAACTCCAATGCTTTTTCTATGCAACACACACACACAAACAAATGCAGTACAGAAAACAGACACTTTTTACATTTATCAGCAGAAAATTATTACATGTCCATGGTCCACATTCAATTATATGATTTCAAAGGATTTATTCCCATGGTAAAAAATGCATGCGTTTTGACTTTTCTCAGTAGATTCATGTTTTAATTGAAAATAAGAATGATGAAGCTACTTGGACTCAATTGCATTACCTTGGCTGTATGAAATATTGCCGGTTGGATAATTGTAGTGTGTTGCTCCCATGAGAGGTCTGCACATGTAACTGTCCCAATAGTCATTATTGTACATTATTGTACAAGGGATGTTATAGTAGAGGCTGACTCAATACAAAAGAAAATAAGTTATGGTGTATGTAAGCATATAAAAATATGCTTTCTGGTAAACTGGTCTGTGGTGCAGAATATCTGACAGAACGTTTGTGTCGCACTGACCACTTAAAGGAATCATATTATGCTAAATCAACATTATGAGCCTTTAACCTTGTTATAATGATGTTCAGGCTCAGTTGTGTTTCAGGTGATTCATGCATATTTGAGTAAACCTGTATTATTCTGCATTCAAGGCTTTAAGTTCAAACAAAAGAATGGACTACGTATCACAGACGTATAGTTAAAAAATGTCATGTGACCACTTTTCAACAATAAAGACAAATAAAAATCTGCTACTGCCACTATGAAGGGGCGAAGCCTCTCAGTTCTGCAGTTTTGAACAGGAAGTCAATGTTTCCATTGTTAAGGCGCTTTATATCAATATTGTATTTTTCAATGAACAAATGTAAAATAAGGATTTATGCTATATTGCATAACAAGTACAAATTCTCTGCATTTTAACAAACACATGTATATAATTTGATTGCATAGGCGCAGAGCTGGGACACTTTTGGCTCTTCCTCTCCTCAAACTGCCCTGACACATGATTTGATGATCAGTCCTCGTGTTAACCTATCCATCTATACATATTTCAAGACATCACAAACTGGCCATATTATGAGACAGACAGATGCATGTAAGAAGGTGGATAGAGAACAGTGAAGCTATGATTTTTATAGCATCTCCATCGTGCAATCACATGCTTTGTCCTTTACATACTGAGCAATCAGGAAATGAGATGAAACGCATCTATAGGTAACTATTTTGTAGCACTGAATTATAATTTAAAACATGAGAGAAAAGAGGATGAAAAGGAATAATTTTATACAACCATATATATATACTTTCAAAATACTCACTGACAACTAAAGAATAATGGATTTTACAATATATATAGAGCAAGGGTCTTCAACCTTTTCTCTCCAGTGAGCTACCTTTATGAAACAAAAATGCCAGAGAGCTACCCATTTCAGCAGTCACAATGAAACTGAGTAAATATAAGAGCCACAGCAAGCCTTAGATGGGGAACAGTTAGATGCTTATAAAACATAAACCATTATCCATTTGTTGGTGAACCAAGTTATTCATCAAAATGACACATTTACAATAATAATTAATCAAATTTTACTGATTAGCCATAATACATAGATGACAGAAATCCCTCGGTGTGCTACTTGAAAGGGGGTGCAGAGCTACTGGTAGCTTCCGAGCCACAGGTTGGAGACTCCTGAAATAGATACTAAAATAACCTAAATCTTATTGCATCCTGACAAAATAATGAACTCTCCCAAACAAGCAGTAATTTAAAACTAGTTAATTTTTCAAGTTAATTCAGCATTTTCACCACACTGAAATTCACGTAACATGTCTGTCATTGTTTTCTTTTTTACATAAAATCTATTTTAATGCTTGGCTTCTTCTTAATAACCTGCACTTAATAGGCTCTCCAGATTTGGCAGTCTTTGTGAAATGTTGGCAGAAAGTACAATATTAATATCATGCGTGAGTGAAAACAGCTATGGTGCATTATGAACCCAATCAGTGAAGACTATATGTTTGCATACATGAGCACATTCAGATGTATGTACCTGTATTTGGACACATATTTGGTCCTTTGCAGAAACGAGTAGAGCAGATGGAGTAGAAAATGCACCAATACAATACAAAAGGCCAATAGTGCTGACATCTCATTAGCTGTTCTGTTGTAGGCCTAATAATTTATATGACAGTCTTATATAATAAATTGGTCATATACAGAATGGGCAATGCATCTATCAACAACAAAATGACCACCACTGACACTTGAAACACGTACAAGAGGGATATTACACTATGGGGTTTTAATTGTTAACACATAAAACTATTCAATCACCATGTTACCTTTTATCATTTTTAGTTTCATTTTTGATGCTCTGAGTCACTCCCCTTTCACAACACAATCAGCGTGCATCCGGCTAATGGAACTACTTCATATCACATCAGGGTTTGTTTTGTATCCTGCTTTTGAATTCTTGTAAAATTGTCATGCACAGGCTTATGGGCTGAGGTAGGTTGCTGAGCACAGCCTGAAACACATACTGTTTTTGTGTCCCTGGGCAAGACACTTCACTTTTTTCCATAGTCACAGTAATACAGCTAATGATGATTTGGCAGAAAGGGCATCTGGAGAAAAAATGCAGTTCTTGAAGTGTGGTTAGTACCTAATAAGGAAGGAACAGCAGTGAAGAGTAATAAAAGGTTTGGCCAGTTCAATATAAGACCAACTGTAGTTCAATAAGTGCTTCATGCTAACACGGTGTCAGAATTCACATTGCAGCCGTTTATTTGCAGCACATTAGGCAGGTGCTTTCATATCTTTGTAGTGTGAAAGTGGCTTGCAATGACGACATGTTACATGATCTAACTTTGTCTAATTTTATACTTTGTCCTGTGGTCCTCAGTGGCAGCTTTTGTGCTCACACAGCTGGGAGTGTGACCAGGCCAGCGCTCTTGGCTGGTGATCACAGTGATGTAGTCCGAAAACCAAGCAAAGACCCAGTAATATGTTTGGCAGCTGCTGTTAGCACACTGCCAATGACAGGGAACAATAAACACAGACACACAGTGCTCCTCTGAGTCCAACCACACTATTTTACACCTGTCCTCTGTCTAGAATGGGCCAATCAGCATCAATCAGAATCTATTAGTGTAAGGTTTATTAACAATAAAAGAAAAGTGATTAATAACAAAGTAAAAACATGTTTGTTTGGAGTTCTTTCTTCTTTTTTTTTGTCAGTTCTAAATGCCATGTTCACAACTGCAAATTCCGAGACCACCCAAGCCAACCAGTACAGTCAGTGATTCATAGATTTGGATTAGATGATAATAATAATTGTTGTTTTAACTGTTGTTTTAACTCTGTACACCTGCAGAGTAGATTTGTTTCAAACTGTTAAAGAAGTGTACCTTCTAAGTAACACAATACATGCCTTGATTATGGGTTACAGTGGGCTGCATGGTGAGGCAAAATGCTTTTCCTATACTTTACAAAGACATCATGCTGTCACTACTACTACTACTACTACTACTACTACTACTACTACTACTACTACTACTACTACTACTACTACTACTCAGTGTTTCCCGCAGCGCTTTATAGTTAGGGCAGCTGAGTTTACAACAATGGAACCCCCCCGTTCTCACCTTCGCCGACACAGTATCTCCGTCTCCTCACCACCTTGTCTAACCAATTTTCTGTGGGAAACACTGCTGCTACTACTACTACTTTAAGCCACTGACACAATAACAGTAAAGCAGGATAATCCCAGTAATTCATTTTTAAATAGTCAGAATCATTAAAAGGTCTGAACTGCAACAAATGAATAACAGAACGAACCAATAATTAGCTATAGAAGTTATTTACTTAAACCTTTACAGCTCAGATTTTATCGTATTACAACTAAAATGACAAAAATCTGTGAGCGGGTTTGCTTCTCTACAGAGCTTTCCTGTAACTTGGTCTGTCTCCATGAAGACAGAAAGGTTTAAGACCATACTGTGAAACATTTCAGAAGTTACAGAGTGCATACACCTTTAAAGAAATCCGACGAGAAAGAAAATGAATGCAAAGTTTCAGGCAAAGACATATTAGCAGTACCATTGTTGCATTGGTTTAGTCTAAATACAAGTCTATAGCTGCTCACTGCCATTTAAAAGCCCACAATTCCGTTTTGCAGTTTCCATCATTCTCGCTTAAGAGGACAAAGGCAAACAGAGAGGGAATGTTGTTAGAACAAATTATAGCAATTATCACAGAAAGGAGCTTAACACCAGCTAATGATTCAACACTGCTATAAAAAGCCGCAAAATCCTTTGGCGATACACACACCAAACTGAGCACAATTTGACTATGACAAGCAGTGAGAATAGAAGCGAAAACAAATCTGCACTTTTTCTTACACTATAGAGACCGATCTGATAGTCGTGTGTGAATAAGTATTTCTTCTTGTGAGATTTTATTAACACAGAAGGGTTTGATGTGGCTGTTGTCGTGCTCAGCTAAGATTAATTGTACCTGCATCTGGGAGTGAAGATCCCATCGAGCATGTAATCTTGTGTTATCAAAATGTATTCAGGGTAATTTGCACAGTAAACACTTAGGCATTATTCATTAGGGGGTTTATAAAGGAGGGCTTTCATCTCAGCCTGCAAATCAATATGAGAAATGTGAAGATGGCGACGTGGTGCAGTTTATGAAAACACAAATGGCTCAACCCAAAGGAATACACGTTCAGATTGGCTGTGAAATAGGTACACATGCGATAGTGTGTTGGAGTCACTGTGTTAATTAAAAACTACAAAAAATCTGCAGTAGTAGTAGGCTGCACACTTGGGAAAAATATAACTGGCAATTTTCTGTGTTTTTATTACATATAATAAGAATTATATGTAATAATTTTTATAGGAATTTCTTTGTTCACTATATCTATAAAGTTTGAATAAGAAACATCAAAGTAGATTTATTGTTTACTCATTGTGATTGTGATGCTGAACACAACACTTGGTTTAAGACATGTTCGGATCCAAAATAATTGTGAAAACAAACAATGAACCATATGTGCTCTTAACAGCACAGTCACATCATGCTTTAGGATTGAATCATTGCATTTTGCAGCGCTGTTTTATTTTCATATATACTAACCATGTGTAATTTATGGTAATTATTGGGTTAGGTCAATTATTTTAACTTTAAATAAAGTAGAATGAGAAGTATCATTTATCTGTCACTGTAATTTTTCATAAGTAATTACCATGTAACTACATGACAATAATTACACAGTGCAAAATGGAAATATGGGCCTAACCCTCAATTTACACCAAAGTAGGAACAGCACACGAGCAGCATACGCACAGGTTTGGCTTTCTATTTTAATGGGATAGGCAATTTACTCCAGTAGTGTCACACGCGATAGGTTGGAATTCTAATTTTGCAATGTCAACAGAGCATCTCCAGCCTTTTTAGCAGGGGCAAGACAGGAAATAAGCATTTGGTGCCAAAATAAACTTCTGATGCTCTTTCAAAATACGTTCTCTAAAACCACTACAGTTGTGTAAACACCATCACATCCAGGAGCTTAGGGAATGACTCGCGATGGACTCATGGATCTATTAAAATAATAATAATGATGGACTATGGAAAGTTTACAGCCATAGAGGATAAATATAAAACACTTTACAGCATCAGACAACTTTACAAGAACAACTTCTGAAGGAAAAGGTGTGTGGTGCAGACAACCAAATTAAATGGTGAGTGACTTAATTAATGCAAGCACCACAGATACAGCTTGTTATCGCTGCAAAGCATAGTCTCTCTTGTTGTCAACTTTTGTTTTGTGATTTAAACATAATTCATCTAATCAGCAATGAAGACATAAACAATGTAAAAGGTTTAGTGTTTAAATGTGAGAATACACAGAGTTTAGTGTTTAAATGTGAGAATACACAGAGTTTAGTGTTTAAACGTGAGAATACACAGAGTTTAGTGTTTGAACGTGAGAATACACAGAGTTTAGTGTTTAAACGTGAGAATACACAGAGGCTGGGTTCACAGGAGGAGCTCTGCTGCCTCTGGTGTAAATTGAAGCTTTTAAAAGTACAAGCGTATACAGCTCTGCCTATGTTACGTGCTGCTAACACTCCTGGTATAAATTCCAGGTAAGAAAAAGTGACAATGTTTGGACAATTGTTTTGGACTCCAACATAAACACCGAGCATATTTTGACATTGAGCACATTTCTGATGCAATGCCATAATATACTGTCTGAATATATGTGTTTGAATATATGGTATGAATATTGTGGAAATAAAAATAAGAAAAAAAAAAATGCAGTAAACATTATACAGTTACTTTCATTTTGGTCTTCCAATATTAAGTCCAAATAAAAGTTATTTTTAACAGACCAATGAATTAACAAAACAACACTGTTAAAAAGAACTATCTAAATTATACAATTAGTTACTTTCATCCCATTACCTTGTATAAAGTGCTACAAAAAATACAAATCTTATACAATTTTTCACTTAAAGCTAGACCAATATTTTATCATTATTTAAACTCATAGGTGTGACTGCCTGGGACTGAGGATAGCCGTGTTCAATGATTTTTCATGCACTTATCCTATAGAAGCTGAAACATATAGAACGGGGGACCTGCTATAGCTGCTCAGAAACATTGGAAAGGCATTAGAAACACCAGTCAATTACAATGGCCAATGAATCGATTTTCCAGTCAAGCGTGGTTAAGCTCAACATAAACTAATGGGGAGTCTTTAAATGAGCTTGACCTGCATATGATTTTAATTAGCTTTCCTGCCCCAAAGGCTTCCATTAACTGTTTAAAAAATCAATAAGAGCGGTATTGATGTGGAGAGCGGGGTCTAAGCGATGTCCTAACACAGAAGTGATTCACCGCAGATGGAGAGATAGACCCAAAAAGAGGAGGAATGGACAATAGAAAAGTTTCTTTAGCGCTGATATTGATGTGTGTTGGGCTGAGAAAGGGGAGAAGAATGCTTTGAGAATTACAATGATAAACAAAACAACATCTCTATTTGAGCTAATAGTAACAAAACACAACAATACGTAAACACATTTTGTAGATGTTTTTAGAGGGAGAATACATTATTTGTAGTGAAATGAAAATGAGAGATATGCATCATTACTGAAATATGAGCACATTTTGACACCTCAAATAAAACCTGCCGGCAGATGTTATTTGTCTTTGGATGAGTAAGTAATTTTTCAAGTAACAAATAGTCTTCATTTATTCATATTCTCATCTCTTGTTTTTCACCAATAAGTTATAATTTTAGTAAGATCTTTTCAGTTAACATTTCATTTTAGTGGCTGCAAGGTGCAATATTTTTCATGTTCACAAACCTGCAGTGTCTGAATACTGAAATTTGAGAAAAGGCTCATTAACCTGTTTTTTTTACATGCAGACATTGGTTTATTTTAATAGGGAATCAGGTTTAGGCAATATTTCCCAAAAACCCAAAAGCCAAATATGCCATATACTATACATATACTATTGTGTTGTGTTGTATTTGTATCAGTATCCATATCAAGGTGTTGTTAACTTATTTAAATTTTATTGCATGCACCTACTAAAGCACCATCACTGCACTAAATACAAAAAGTTAACCAACCTTTCTGGTTAGAGGGCACATGTCTTAAGCCACTTTCAACTCATCTGCTTAAATATATTTACACATAGTCTGTCCACCATCCATTCAAATACAGCAACTTAAGAGTACTTAAGTAAGAGCACTTAAGTTAAATTCCTTAAAGCGCCTATATTCCTCATCAAAAACATACCTGGAGGTGTGTTTTGTTTCATTCACACATGTTTAACACAATCCCAGCAAACTCAGGCTGTGTTCCTCCCTCAAACAGAAAACACTCACCTTGTGATGTTACGTGGCAATATATTAACTTCCCGTCACTGCGTTTTACACTCCATACACCTTCACTAGAATAATTGAGATAATTTCTGCGTTGGAACTTCCGATCTCTATTGAACAAAAGGTAAAAGGTATAGCTGTTAACCTGAAAACTACCACTTGATGACATTAACAGGCGGAACAGTGAACATGAAGACTAAAATTGCCTCAAACCAGGACCAAGCCAAGAGACTCATAGTGGATCAATGCGTGTCTTGTGTCTGTGCATTCACTGTGGAGATATGGATCCAGGAAGCACAAGTTAATGCGTGTTTCGAACTCGCACTGTTTGTGATAATTATGAGCCATTGGAGCATGAGACGTACTGTGATATTAAGGGGAAATAGCTGCACTGCTTGAAGCCAGATGCAATTTTGTAAAAAGTACTTTTAGAGACACTTTAACAGATTCTTTGCAGCCATTTGAGAGATGCTTCAGTAAAAGTGAGAAAATGGGAATTGATTGTCACTGTCACAATGACAAGTTTGAGCACTAGTGTAATCATTTGTGTATTTGTCTATTTTTAATATGCAGTGGAACAGAGAGGTCTCTAACTGTATAACACTCAATGCTTGAACGTGACAAAAAAAGCAAAATGAAAAGCTAATTAGTCTTTTGTTTTTGTAGTGACCAGATGGCTGCAGAGTGGAAACATAGTTTGAAGTGGTGGGAGAGAGTGGGAGTTTATTTTATCATTACATTAAAGGAAAAAAATATACTTTCTGGTATAATTGGACACATTTTGTGATTCAAGTTATTTCTGGACCTATGTGTAAGTGTGGAGTCATTCACAGCTTCCAAAGTATTTAAGTTAATTCAGCAATAACATGTATATAAGTAACAGCTTAAAGCTTAAATATACTGCCAACATTCACTCTTTGAAAATAATGGATCAGTTTTATAAAGTGCTTTTTTGTACACTCAAAGATGCTTTATAGGGTATGAATTATTCACTCCACACTCAGTGGTAAGCTACTATTGTAGCCACAGCTCCCCTGGAGCAGACCGACAGAAGTGAGGCTGCCAATCTGCGCCATCAGCCCCTCTGACCACCACCATCCTTCATGCACACACCACTTTCATACTATGGAATGATGGTGAAGTGCCTTGCCTAAGGACACAACAGTTGATTGACAGATTTTCCCAGTGGTCTCCCATCCAAGTATTAACCAGGCCCAGCCCTGCTTAGCATCTGAGATCTGACGGGATCAGGCTGTGACAAGCCGGTACTAGCAACCTCAAGGCTTGTATTTGCTTCCACCACTGAACCACTATCAGCTTTTACATACTTCAAAGGTGCACTACGTACATTTTCTGCTTGAGGTTCCACCACCTGTTTTTCTCCATGGAGATGATATTTCCTTACCTGGAATGTTCCATACTAAGGCATTTAACTTACCTGGTAAGATCTGAGCGATCTTGCTCCCAGTAAAAATGCATGATTTTCAAAGTATTATTTTAATAAATAAAACACCTGCAATTGAATAAATACAAGACAAATCAAATTTTATGTCCTACTGTGAAGCAATAACATCCCCATAGAGACAAGCAGGTATCAGATGCTCCACCAGAAAAGTTCCATAGCGCACCTTTAAAGGAGGCTGCACACACAAAGTTTACTTCTTGGACTAGAAGTATTCCCCTGTATACAGGCTATGCTAATATCTGAACACTTGGGAAAGTAGATCATAGTACTTTGCATATCACCTGCTCCTCACTGCAGTACTGCCGTCCTCTGTACTTGTGCATACATTGAACACAGCTTTGTCCTTCTTCTTCACTACAATCTCCATATAAAGCACCACGATTTGCTTTGTGTTGATCTAACACATTCCTCCCTCGCCCACTGCTTGTTTTTCCATAAGAATATTGTCCCTGCTCAGTGTCTCCAGGAGGAAAAATGATTGTGACCCTCATGACACTAAATAGCTGTCAACTGGATCTAAACTGGGACATTTCGTGGTTCTCCCCCCAGTACACCTGCAGTCCCACCCCCCGCTGAGGTGGCTGTCTTTGGGCTTGACAGAAGAGAAATGCTCCTTACAAAATCCTGGGCCAAACCAGATGGTGCAACCCGGAGCCTCCCCAAACATTTATCATGTCTATCTACTGGGTACGGGGAGTTAACAGGTAATTAAAATCATCAGTCACACAACAAAAGCAGGCATCGGAGGGAGGGGCAGAGGGGCAGAGAGAAAAAGGGGGACTTGGGGTTAGTTGCAAGAGTTTTTGTGTTTTGGTGTACAGGGAGAGGACAGGGTTGTGTACAAGAAGATCAATGTTTTAAATTGTTTCTTTTGTTTGGTGTAAACTAAAGTGTGAGCTAATTTCACAAGAATAGATTTTGGACTGCAGAAAATTGCACATTAGAAGATGACAAAAGCAAAAAGGACTTTTTTTTGGAAAGCAGATATGTTTTTATGAACACAGCTCACATGTTGAATTTGTTTTAAGTGTTTCTCTGACATTTTCTAAACCAAAATCAATACTGCAGTCTCATAACTTTCAGGCTATAAATGTTTGTGCTGCATTATTCATTCACTTTCCACTACTTTTGTTTAAAAACGACATTAACTGGTGCTGACAGTTAACAAATGAACTATTTGTTAAAGGTCCTATATTACGCAAAACTGCTTCTTGTGAGCTTTATGCCATGTTACCTCATGAAAAACATACCCAGAGTTGTGTTTTGTTTAACACACACACACCGCAACACCCACACACACACTTGAGTAATCCTTTATTGTCCATATACATCTCCAAAGTTCAAAATGCTCTGTTCCACCTTGTGATGTCATGAAGTAATAATTTTCATGTTACCAGCTACTTTTTACCTTTAAATCAATAGAGATCGGCAATTATAGGCCTGAATTGATCCAAATGATTGTTTCCCTTTTGAGTGAATAAAATAAATATGAAGTATATCTGTGTTAAACGTGTAAATGAAGCAAAATACAACTCCTGTATGTTTTTGATGAGGAAACAACATTGTTACATAGATCAGAAAATGGTGTAATATGAACCCTTTAAACTATTTTTACTTTTGCTCAAAACCTGAAGTTATTTTTTGGTTTTATGTTGTATTTTTTTATTCATACATTATATTAAATTATTAATTAATTCTGATTCTGTAGTTACAGCTGGCCTGGGGCTGACTGACAGAGCCATGCCTGTCAATCTGAGCCAATCTCCGACCACTATCTATCTCTCAATTATGCACCACTTTTATACAACAACCAAAGGTTAACTAAGCATGTATTGTATTAAACCACCAACTTTAAATGTGACCATTTCATCTGAAGTAATGTATTTGTGTAAGAAAAGGATATATATTTGCTGTAATTCAATTGCATTTTGATAAAAAAAAAAATGAAATGAAAAAAAAAAAACATGTACATTTTATTTCAGTGACAGTTATGAGACCAACTAGTTTGCACATGGCATCTGACATTGGCACTCTCCCCTCACTGCTCTCAGTCTCTTTCTTTTACTCTCTCACTCTGGCCCTCTCTCCTCACCTCCTTGTCCACAGTAATGGGGACATGGACAAGCAGTGACGTGTGCAAAGGGCCACTAAAACCAGCCCTTAGACAGGCCCGACACAATCAATACTCATTTAACCTACGCCTCTCATCTCAGCAAAAGTAATTAATGAGCAGAGCGGAATTGTGTGTCTGTGACAGCTGATTTCCCCTGGTTCTGTCCTTAGACCTGCTCCTCTTTAAGTGCTCCATTATGGTTCAAATTGAGCTTTAGTCAAAACCAAAGTGAGTTGGAATTTGCAAAACCTGTCTGACCATTCATTAACAAGGAAGAAAGTTTACAGCTTTCTGATCTGTTTTGTAACTGTTTTGGCATTTACATTTGCAAATCTGTTAGTCCTTTATATGCAAGCAGTGCTGTGACAATAAAGAGTACTCAACACATTTCAAAAGACATAAGCAATTATATATGAATGTGTATGAATAGGCTATCCTGTATTACAGTAGGGGAAACAACAATTGTAGAACACATTTCTTAGTTTGACCTGTCAAAACCATATTTTATCATGATGTAATGCATCATGTAAAAGTAAACGTTTTGAAATGATGTTATTGTAGACATATATACCACCTGCCTCACCCGCAAAGCCATCGCAATTGTGTGTGATGCAAGTCACCCCACACACAATCTGTTCAGCCTCCTGCCCTCCAGGAGGAGCTACAGACTCCACTAGCACCAGACTCACTAACAGATTCATCCACCAGGCTGTTAGGATACTGAGCTCTCCCCCCTCTCTAAACACCAGGCTGTCTCCCTAAGAAGTACTTTGAACTTTTCTTTCATTTTATTATTATTTTATTTAGCTTTGATTGACAGTGAGAAATGTAATTCATTTTTTTCATATGTGAATATGAAAATTTGACAATAAACTTTTTGAATCTTTGAATCTTGTAAACTAGTTCCAGTGTGAGCTCAGTTTAGTTCCTGATTTAGTCCTAGTCCTGTCCAGAATTAGTTTAAAATTTCGTCCCAATTTTGACGGTCTATGTACAAGTACACCTTAATTTCTATAGGAACCACACCAATGCTTTCTTGAGTATGAGACACTTACACTTTCCTTTATATCTTGTCAAGATATATGTCAAGTCCATGAACTCCTTGAAAGTCTAGAGTACTTTTGAGTGCATAAGGGTGAAGTGGCTGCAGTGACGTACAGTGTTAAGCGTAATATAAATATCCGACCCTCATATAACTCACCCAGACAGAGCACACAGCAGTGGCCTCACAGCAGGAACATCACAATACTTAGGGTTCCTATAGCGATGGGTCTAATAGAGCTGTCTCCATGTAACCTGCCTCAAAGTCAGACCAGAGCCCACTCACTCTCCTCTCTGCAGGAACTAATCAGGGCCAATTATCTCATGTATATGATGCTGCAGACACTAATGTGTAAGGTGAAAAACATAGAGGTGAAGCCACTGATCTCTGTAACGCATATGAGAATTATAAACATCTATAACCTTCTCCGTTAGTGATACTTTACACAATGTATTTAATGACTCATCTTTATTCAGTGGCAGTCAGTGCAATAAGAATGTGCTATTATAGAAGTGTTATTATTTTGTATTATGTGGGTGCCCTATATCCCATCTGATTTGTACAGCTTTAACATCTTCAGAGAATAGAAGAAAGGAAACTATAATAATGAAGATAAATAGGCTGTATATGTAGTGCTTTTCATATGGTATTTACTCAGTCCCCAACAGTTATTCACAGCCAGACACCACTGCATTAGATTATAATGAGCATGACCTTTTGTGTATAAAATATTGCAAATCATTAGCGACATTATAAAAAGTTGTATTTTTTTGTTCTGAGAGCTGTTTGTCATGGTTGCAAATGAGTCTGTTATGTCCCAAAACAGTGACCTTTAACCTTAAATGTAAATCAGGGCTAAATACTTACTTTGATTGTTGATTGTTTGTTGCAGTGGCATTTGTGTTAGGTTAAAGAATATGAACTTTGACCTTCGCCCTTTCACCAAAAATATGTTTTGAAAAAACTTTAATGCATGCATGTTAAGATTTCTCATCAATGGAATCTAATAGTGAAGTTTACTGGTCCAATACAATACCTACCCCCAACTAAGCCATGGTGGCTGAGTGGCACTCACGCCTCACAGCCTTCTTTCTGTGTGGAGTTTGCATGTTCTCCCCGTGTCTGGATGGGTTTCCTCCAGGCACTCCGGTTTCCCCCATCAACCCAAAAAAACATGCACCATAGGTATTAAAGTGGTTTGTGATAGTGGTATGAGTGATAGTGGTGGTCGGAGGGACCAATGGCACCGGTTGGCTTGGCAAACACGCTTCTATCAGTCTGCCCCAGGGCGGCTGTGGCTACGACAGTAGCTTACCACCACCGGGTACGGAATGAATGAATAATGCTCTGTTAATAATGTTCTGCAAAGTATCTTTGGGGACATGTGTCTGTGAAAAGCGCTATATAAATAAACACTTACGGTACTTACTTACTTAAGGTGGTCCTGACTAAACCTGCAAGATCTGGAAATGTGTGGCTGGACGCTGCACTGTAATAACCCATTTCTGAAGAATGGCTAAAACACAAGACAATCACCTTAAATTGTCAATGCTAAGACTGTGTATTGGCTTAGAATCAAAATATATACCAAATATGGGGTGTTTGACATAGTCAGAATGAATAATTTGTATTTGTGTTACATTTGTGAAAATAAAATTGTGGCTGGGAAGATAAACAGCTATTTTCTTTGCCATTTCACATATTTCCCTGATTGTGTTTATCACTAGAAAGTCAACCCTGTCTGAACGTGTCCGTTCAACATTCTTTTTGCACTTCTTATATTCATGCACAAAGCGGAGAGGTTGTCCATGGTGTAAAGGGCCATTGAATATTGGGGCAGATGTATCTGTCATGGTGAATACTTTGACTGAGTGAGCCGAACGCACCCCATTTAAATGAACTGAAGTGACAAAGCCATCAGCAGCTGATTTATCGAAGTTTCGCAAGACATCGGCACCCGCTTTTCTTTGCAGAAAATCCAGCCTGAAGATTGAAGAGGGCTTTAGGTGGGAGCTGAAAGAAAGGAAACCTCACAGAACATCCATCAGGATCACAGAACAATGAATCCAATCAGTCCGTATTAATGAGCCACGCTTAAAATAGTTCCCGTTGTGAGGTGAAACCGAGGGGAATGATCTTTGCAGGGGGGATAGGCGCTTCCTGATAAAAGTCTGGGCATAAATCATTTTGCGAGAGGTGGAAATAGGTAATCTTTTTTACTTCAAACTCACCTGCCTCGGAGTAGAGCTGAATAGGGTGCAGGGGAGAGCTATTCTTAAGGCTGACTGAATGGTGGTGAATGGGTGACTTACAGTGTCGCTGAGCTGGCTGCAGAGACATGGAGGACCATGTGCAGAGAGGAGGGAGTGTGGAGGGACTTGGGGCCAACTGGCAGATTTCACATCAAGCCAAAAGTCCATGTTAAGGGAAGTGTACATAACCTTTGAATGCATTATCATTTAAACTTATGAATTGAACCACTAGTTACCTATTGATACATTTGTGATGTTATCACCATTGGGCGGTAGCTAACTAGAGGGACAACTCTGTCTGAAGTTTGAGTTTAACAGTTTTAACAATATCTGAGCATAAACAACAGACTTAGTTGGAACTACAACAGGTGAGTTGCTTTGTGCTACTAAACAAGTCCCTCCCAAACAGCATTTTCCTCTCACCATATAACCTTTTAGCTAAAAAATAGAGGAAGGAAAGCATGTTTATAAATTTTGGATGTTTTTATTGATCTGAAAACAAAAAACAAAACATTTCTTTAAGCAATCTTGCCTCTCCATAAACCTGGTTCATACTTGGCCTGGAGGAGGGACTTCACCTGCTTATCTCCATGGAAGTGAGAATGTTCCAAGATTTTAACTTTCCATTTCCATAGAATCACTTCCAGAATGTTATCCTGTGTTGCTTTAAAAATCACAGTTCATTTATCAATATAAATCAAAATTAAACAGACAAGCAGCACCAAAAGGTATATCTTTGTAAATGGTGCAAACTAAAGGCCAATGTCACAGAAAAGAACAGCTTTAAGACCATTAGTCTGAGAAGTTTTGTCAGGAGTTTGTCAGACTGTCCAAATTAATTTCCTTTACATTTGTATGCTGCCGGCCCAATGCAAACAGACAGACACAAGGCCAGTGAGGACTGCAGCCTCCTCCTGAGCCCAGCTGTGCTTATATGGCCTCTCTCACCTCATATTCACTTGTACCACGTTTACACTACATTATAAATCTTTCTTAAATGGCTTAATATATCTTAGCATCTTCCTTAAATACAAACTAGGTCTGGAGCAATCTTTCTTCTGCTGAATCTGACCTTTTAGCTCCCATTTGTTTGCATACACAGCTGTTGTTTTTTTCTACAGCCTAAATAAATGCATCAGGGGGAACAAAGTACGACAAAATAATATGCTTTTTTTATTCATTTTAAAAAGGATTTTAAAAACAATCACACAAATAAAAATAATACAAATTATGTTCTGGGTCCATTCGAAATAGCTTTTAGTTGTGCCCCACCTTCAATTGAATCTGAGAACACAGACATCAGCCCTACTTTTACTATACCATAAACTTAATGACATCATTTACCCACAAAAAAACAGCACATTTCTTCCTCCAAAATCAGCTCAACTCAACTTGTTGTAGACCTTTCCATTAAAAAGATCCAAGCTGATCACTGATGATTAGAAGTGACTGAACCTCAAATTTGATTCATTGCACAGCCTTAGTAAATAATACTAATATGCAAGATGAAATGTAGACACAAAATCCCTATACCTCACTATAGTAAAGACAACACAAAAATGTGTTCTGTCAGCAATCTCACCACAACAATATTTATGTATAATCCATTTATGAAAGCATTTTCACTCCTGGCTGTATGTCTACCCAGCATTGTATACTTGTATTATAGTGGACAGGTAAGTTCACAGAAGTCAGGATTGAGGAAATTATTTGTGTACATAGGGTGGCACAGGCCAGGGGTAGATATAAAGGTATTTGTCCCGGGCACGATGAGCGCCGAGGTTAGCAGATGCCCCAGGTTGCCAATGTCCCAAAGGAAAAACCTACAAAACAAATCTGTCAACAGCACAGTTAGCAGCACCTGGCAACTAGTCCATGGCAGCTGCACTCATCCATTACTGAGGGTATATGCAATTAACACTGTACATTTTGATTATAGTGTGTGTGCTAAATGACAACACAAACGACTCACTGGGAACCTATTCAAACAATGATACAACAACTGTTAGTGCTCTGTGCAGATGACAGTATAAAGAATATATTACAGATTGACTGATTCTGATACTACCCTAAATTACACATATGACCCATAATTCTTCAGGCAATAACCATTAAGTTGAGAGAGCTTTAATGAACATTTCTATCTAGATTATCATAAAGTGGCACTATGTAACATTTCTGGTAGCGGGTCTGCCTCCTGCTTGTCTTCATGGAGCTGTTATAGCAATAAACTCCATGGAGACATGCAGATTATGTCCCCAAGCCAAGTTACAGGACAGAGGAGATGTCACTCACAGTATGTATGCATGTTTTTTCCAAGACATTTTAGCAGTAACATATTAAATACAGAAAGACAGAAAAAATATTAACCTGTGGAATGTTTAAGGCAATACAATTACATATCTATGGAGACACAAAAGATGGCAGATTTGAAACCTGAACAGTTACGTAGTGCACCTAAATTCTGTTCTACTTTTGCAACAAAGAAAAGATTGAACATTGTTCTAAGTTTGAAATAACAATAAGACACAAATGCATTGAGACTCACACTTTATGAAATGGTTTTTGGTATTTCCTCTGCCCTGCTTGTCTGTTGTTTTAGGTGTAAAGGTGTAAACATCTGTAGTGCTGGTTGGTTATATGGAGGAACAAACATAAATCTGATCACACTCACACATGCATATCACAGAACACAACATGTCAGAAAAACATGATGGAAAACAGGAGATAAAGACATATGTTCAAAGGCTCAACCAACTGACAAAAACAGATTTTGTCCAGATGCTGTTTTTGTCAAATCTTTTTTATTGATTTCTATCTCAATTTTCTCAGAGTGTATTTTCTTAAAGTGCTATATGTTTTTCTTTATTAAGACTTTGTGGTTTATAACTTTTAAAACTTAGTAACTGGAATGACTGGAGGCAACAGTATAAATAAAAGAAGCTATAATGGAGGTGTACAGACTTCAAAAAGAAACAGAACACTGCCTGAAGAAAGAGGGTATGCCACAACATCAGATGCTGTGTTTTGAGCTCAGACAGAGTATGACCAGTTACAGGGTTCAAATGGGAATGAAATGAAACAAGTTAAACTTTTATAGCATAGTAAAAAATAATCTCATTATACCTAAACATTCTGTCTTTATTATTTCTACAGTTTCTATTTCTACAATTGTCATGTTTGAATGTAATTTGGATTAACTGTAGTGTATTATCACTCCTCGAACCACCACCTTAACTTGGTGGAGGGGTTTGAGTGCCTGAATGATCACGGGAGCTATACTGTCGGGAGCTTCACGCCCCTGGTAGGGTCACCCAAGGCAACTAGGTCTGGTGGGCAGGTTAGACAGAGAGCGGTTCAGAAGCCCCTTATGATGTACACAACAACAAGGCCAGTTTCGTCACCCTGAATGTCATCACCAGGGCCCCACCCTGGAGCCAGGCCTGGGGTGAGTGGTTGATGGCAAGTGCCTGGTGGCCGGGCCTTCCCCCATGGGAAAGAATGACGTGGGGCCGCCCTCCTGTGGGCCCCTCACCCACCCATTGGAGGATCCACAAGGGGCCGGTGCAAGGGGATCAGGGTGGCAGTCAAAGGCAGGGGCTTTGACGACCGGATTTCCGGACATGGAGACTAGCTCTGGGGACATGGAATATTACCTCGTTGGGGGGAAAGCAGCCTGAGCTGCCAACTAGATATAGTCGCTTTCACCTCCGCGCACAGCTTGGGCTCTGGAACCCAACTCCTTGAGAGGGGCTGGACTCTCCATTTCTCTGGCGTTGCATGCGAGGAGTGGCAGCAAGCTGGTGTGGGCCTGCTCATTGCCCCACAGCTCAGCCGCTGTGTGTTGGAGTTCATCCCGGTGATTGAGAGTGTCGGGGGCAGGTCTCTCACTGTTGTGGTGGTCGACGAGCCGAACAGCAGTGCAGAGTAACTGGCCTTCTTGGAGTTCCAGGGAGGGGTACTAGACAGTGCACCAACCAGGGCCACTCGTAGCTGTGGTCATAAGGTCTGTGATGCCTGTAGTTGCGGCAATCCCTGAACCCGGTGGTGGACACCAGAAGTAAGGTCCCGGACCATCAGCACCGGCTCTCCCCAAGGCTGTGCTCTTTCTCCTCTGCTCTTCTCCCTGTACACCAACTGCTGCACCTCCTCCCATCAGTCTGTCAAGCTCATCAAGTTTGCAGATGAAACCACGGTCATCGGACTCATCTCGGACGGGGATGAGTCTGCCTACAGGACGGAGGTTGATTGTCTGGTGTCCTGGTGCAGCCAGAACAACCTGGTGCTTAATGCCCAGAAAACAGTGGAGATGATTGTGGACTTTAGGAAGCACACAGCCCCACTCCCCTCCATCATCCTGACCGATACCCCCATCACCACTCTGGACTCATTCCGCTTCCTGGGGATCACCATCACCCAGGACCTAAAATGGGAGCCCACCATCACCTCCATCATAAAGAAGGCCCAGCAGAGGATGTACTTCCTGAGGCAGCTGAAGAAATTCAACCTGCCAGCACGGACAATGGTGCAGTTCTACACTGCCATCATCGAGTCCATCCTCACCTCCTCCATCACCGTGTGGTATGCTGGAGCCACCACCAGGGACAAACAGAGACTGCAATGTGTTGTGCGCTCTGCTGAGAAGGTGATTGGTTGCAGCCTTCCATCTCTTCAGGACCTGTACACTTCCAGGACTCGGACACGTGCAGGTCGAATTGCAGCTGACCCTTCTCACCCTGGACACGGACTTTTTGACCTACTCCCCTCAGGCAGGAGGCTACGGTCCATTCGGACCAGAACCTCTCGCCACAAAAACAGTTTCTTCCCCTCTGCTGTTGGACTCATAAATAATAACACTAGGACTGGTCCCACCCCCCACTCTGCTTCTGTCACATGACCCTGTGTTCTTGCACCTGCCTGTTTTGCACTGATCACTGATACTCTTATACTTTATATTATCATACTCCTGTAAATTTTTAAATTTTGTTATATTATAGCTTTTTTTCCTACTTATTTTATTCTATTATTTGTTGCATGTCAGTGTTTGTCTACATCTGCTCCAAGTACCGCAGCAATTTCCTAATGTTGTGAACCTGTTCACTCATATGGCAATAAAAAAAAAAAACATTCTAAGGTATGCTGTCAGGCTGAAGAAGGAGTCCTATCGGGCCTTGCTGGCTCGTGGGACTCTTGAGGCAGCTGACTGGTACCAGCAAGCCAAGTGTGCTGCGACAGAGGCAAAAACTCAGGGGGTAACAGACGGTCTCAAGGAAATTCTGGCAAACCGGCTGAGGCCTCAGGAGGGGGAAGCAATGCTTCACCAACACCTTGACTGAGAATGCTGTCAGACAGTGGAAAGAATACTTTGAGCATCTCCTCAATCCCACCGTCACGTCTTCTGAGGAGGAAGCAGAAGCTGGGGACTCGGAGGCGGACTCGTCCATCACCCTGGCTGAAGTCACTGAGGTGGATGGAAATCTCCTTGATGGCGTGGGTGGATGAGATCCGTCCTGAGTATCTTAAATCTCTGGATGTTGTGGGGCTGTCTTGGCTGACACGTCTCTGCAGCATCGTGTGGTGGTCGGGGACAGTAACTTTGTACTGGCAAACCAGTGTGGTGGTCCCTCAGTTTAAGAAGGAGGACCGGAGGGTGTGTTCCAACTACAAGAGAATCACACTCCTCAGCCTCCCCGGTAAGGTCTATGCCAGGGTACTGGAGTGGAGAATCCAGCTGATAGTCAAATGGATTCAGGAAGAGCAGTGTGGTTTTCGTCCTGGCCATGGAACACTGGACCAGCTCTACACTCTCCATCGGGTGCTCAAGGGTTCATGGGAGTTTTCCCAACCAGTCCACATGTGCTTTTTGGATCTGGAGAAGGAATTCGACCGGTCCCTCGCGGTGTCCTGTGGGGGGTGCTCCAGGAGTATGGGGTCCGGGGCCCTTTGCTAAGGGCTGTCCGGACCCTGTATGACTGGAGCAGGAGCTTTGCATTTCTAGCAGTAAGTCAGACCTGTTCCTGGTGCATGTTGGACTCTGCCAGGGCTGCACTTTGTCACCGGTTCTGTTCATTGTATTTATGGATAGAATTTCTAGGCGCAGCCAGGGGCCAGAGGGGGTCCGGTTTGAGGACCACAGGTTCTCATCTCTGCTATTTGCGGATGATGTCCTGTTGGCTTCATCGAGCCAGGACCTGCAGCGTGCACTGGGCCGGTTTGCAGCCGAGTGTGAAGAGGCTGGGCTGAGGATCAGCTGTTCCAAATCCGAGGCCATGGTTCTCAACCAGAAAAAGGTGGACTGCCCTCTCTGGGAGGGTGGAGAGTCCCTGCCTCATGTGGAGGATTTCAAGTATCTTGGGGTCTTGTTCATGAGTGAGGGGAGGATGGAGTGTGACATTTGACAGGTGCATTAGTCCAGCATCGGCAGTGATGCGGTTGCTGTATCGAACCGTTGTGGTGAAGAGGGAGCTGAGCCAAAAGACAAAGCTCTCAATTTACCAGTCAGTCTACGTTCCTACCCTCACCAATGGTCATGAGCTTTGGGTAATGACCGAAAGGACAAGACTGCGGACACAAGTGGTCGAAATGAGTTTCCTCTGCAGGGTGGTTTGGTGCTTCCTTAGAGATAGGGGAGGAGCTTGGAGTAGAGTCGCTGCTCCTCCGGGTCGAGAGGATCCAGCTGAGGTGGCATCTGTCCTGGATGCCTCCTAGACGCCTCCCCCGGGAGGTGTTCCGGGCATGTCCCACCAGAAGAGGGACCTGGGGAAGACCCAGGACATGCTAGAGCAGAGGTACTCAATTGGCGGACTCCGGTCCGGATCCGGACCCAAACGCAATGACATCCGGACTGAGACAAAAATCTATCTCTAGCTTTTTTTTCATAGCATTCCAGATTTCATTGGCCTGTGCATTGCTGTGAAGCTGTGTTCTCCATCCCCGCCCGACCAGTTACAGCTGCCACTCTGACATTAACGTCTAATTGTCGGAGTGGCGGTGCATCCATTTGTTATCAAATGTCCTGCACTCCGATATGTTTTTCCTCCGTGGTCGGAGTGGCGGCACATTAGCTTTTTTTTCAACATCCCGCCATTCCAACATGTAATTATTTAGTTTCGACTGCGCTCTTTTCAGGACCATATTTTCACGGACTGGTAGGGGCGCATTACATGCGGCCGGAGGAGGTGTGTTACGCGTGGCTGGAGGAAGCCCGTGACGTGCGGCCGGAGGAGGCGTGTTACGCGGGGCCGGAGGAGGCGCATTATGTGTGGCCGAAGGAGGCGTGTTGCGTGCCGTGTGGGGACACGCGTTGCGTGCGGCCGGAGGAGGTGCGGCATGGTTTGATCCTGGTTAAATCCTGTTGTAGTCCTGTTTTAGACTTGGTTTTAATCCTGTTATAGACCTGCTTTAGACCTGGTTTAGTCCTGGTTTAGGTCTGGTTTAGTCCTGGTTTAGGTCTGGTTTAGTCCTGGTTTAGACCTGGTTTAGACCTGGTTTGAGTCCTGATTTTAGTCCTGGTTTAGTTTTAGACCTGGTTTAGTCCTGGTTTTAGTCCTGTTTTAGACCTGGTTTAGTCCTGGTTTAGATCTGGTTTAGATCTGGTTTAGACCTGGTTTAGTCCTGGTTTAGTTTTAGACCTGGTTTAGTCCTGGTTTTAGTCCTGTTTTAGACCTGGTTTATTCCTGGTTTAGATCTGGTTTAGATCTGGTTTAGACCTGGTTTAGTCCTGGTTTAGTCCTGGTTTAGTCCTGGTGTAGACCTGGTTTAGACCTCGTTTGAGTCCTGATTTTAGTCCTGGTTTAGTCCTGATTTTAGTCCTGTTTTAAGTCCTGGTTTAGAGCTGGTTTAGACCTGGTTTTAGTCCTGGTCTTAATCAGGTCTAAAAACCAGTCACAGTCCTTATTGTCTGTGTTGTTTTGACGCATAGTTAGAAAATTTCGAAGGTGCACGCAGAGAACTAAAATAAAATCTTATTATGCACCCATGGGTGCAGGGCAGTCAACACAGTTTTGACACAGAGCCATAAATTGGCCTTAATTCGGCCTTTAGCGTTTCACACTTTCGGACAGAACACACAATACTTTGTGCATAGTTCAAATGTTCCATGTGGATTTACTACATTTTTTGTTAGAAGTTCGAAGTTTGAAAATCCACCGTCACTTTTTCGGACCCTGGAAACTTACCCCTGGTAAGTGGACCTTTTGAGTTTGTAATTGAGTACCCCTGTGCTATGGGGTACTATGGGGCATAGGAACTATGTCTCTCGGCTGGTCTCGGAATACCTCAGGGTCTCTCGGGAGGAGCTGGAGGAAGTGTCTGGGGTGAAGGAAGTCTGGGAGTCCCTGCTTAAGACTGCTGCTCCTGTGACCCGGGTGGAAGAGTGGAAGAAAATGGATGGATGGATTTAGTGTATTAGGTTTCAACAATATCCTATTCCCCAAATTGAGAAACCACAATTTTATCAACTGAACTCCTTTAGAGAATATCACACCACTTAAAAGACCAAAGATGATCAGTGCCAATCTAAAATGGATCTTGATTAGATTAAAATCTGATCACTTTCACAGCCCCAACAGAATCAAATGGACCACCATGAAGTTATCTCTTAACACTTAAAATTACCCCTTAAAACTTTGAGCAATCTCTGTATTTAAACTTTAGACACAAGTTGGTGCAGTGTATCTGTGATAAATGTCTTTCTGGACCTGAGAACAGTGTCTGATGAAAAACCCTGCAAATGTGGATGTTCGGTCCGTTCCATCTTTAGCGCTCGGAGCTTCATCATGGCGACTCTTTTTATCAATCTCACCTTCTTCTCTGGTTTGCCTGTATTTCTGCCTATATCTCTGCCTATGTCTCCACCTATGTCTCTGCCTGTGTCTCTGCCTGTGTTTCTGAATGTGTCTCTGCCTCTTGCGCCTCGGCTCCGTTGCGCTGAGCGAGATGTGATCCAATCAGAGAGTGGCTGTGGCAATCACCTCCAGCTGATTGGTTTTATAATCCTCACTCAGGGTTTCAGATGGCCCGGCGCCGCTGCCCTGATGGTTGTCATAGTCACACACATGTAAAGAGCCAGACGCACACTCTTCCTCTTTCTATACAACTACTGCCCTCACTGTCAGAACAAAAGGAATCTTTACCAAAGGACTAACTAACTGAACTACAAAATATGTTATCTAGATTTAGTCCACACAAGGTGAAAGTTCTACCAATCTTACACTAGACATTTTGTGCATTACTTGGATCTTGGAACATGCATTTGGACTACTGGCATTAGTATTTTAAAATAATGGAAATTGCAACCCAGTAATTTCTGAGATTACAGGATTACGAAAAGCAGTAAATTAGGCATAATTCCACGTTTTAAAGTAATTTTTCACATGTGGAAGTGCTTGCTGCCCAATACTCACAGCACCTGACCCCCTATGAATCCCTCTGCAGGTGGAGCCCACAGGAGGGTGGACATCATGGTCCTTTTTTTTTCCTCCTGTGGGCTCACCACCTGCAGAGGGGTTCATAGGGGGGGTCAGGTGCTATGAGTATTGGGCAGCAAGCTGCCCCCGCGACCCAGCCGGATTAAGCGGGAGAAGATGGATGGATGGATGGATGGAAAGTAATTTTTGTATGTCTCCTGTGAAAGAAAAATGTCTTGAGTTATAAATAAATCAAAGCTCCTCCTTTGTATATACAAATTCTTATGATTGAGATTAAAATATATTTTAAAAATCATAAATATTTTTAAATAGAAAACCTCCACACAATTTTTAAATTATACATAATTCTGAAAAACATAAGTTAAGTGCCAACATTTGATATTCTCTCTCTTTTCCTATTTTATCATCAATTCATTGGAGACAGTCGAATGGAAGAAACTCACTTTCAAGTATCAAGAAGTAGTTAAGTTTTCAATAAATAACAGAATGCTTCCTAAATGGAATTGCCATACTGTAAATTTGTATATTTGTTTTCAAGTTTCAAGAATTTTATAATATACAAAATCTCAAAAAAAACACAATGGCTCTAAAGTCGCAAGAATAATCTGGATACTGCTTGAAAATTCACCAAAAGCCATAAAAATTAAATGAATAATTCTGCCTGTGTTCCCTGTGCCCCTCTAAGCACTGTTTATACTGTTTACCATGAGCACTGCACATTCATCTATTTGAGAGGATGATGCAACTCCATGTCTGAAACCAGCAACCAGCCCTAAAGGACAAGCGGAGGTGAAGTAGGGGTGAGGCAGCTAAAATCACAGATCAAAACCCTGTGTACTCAACTCACATGAAGAGATAAATAATACTCTGTTTATATTTAAAGGAACTCAGCACTACTATTGACAATTATGCTAATCAATTGTAACTACCAAAACCAATATGAGTTCTTTCTTTTTGAGATGATCCTTTATGAGAATACAAAAACAAATAATCGGTCTGGTTGCAAACATCTGGGTAATCATTTGTCAGAGGTTCTGCATCAGATACCATTGTTAATGCAGTCCTGCAACCTTTGCCTAATCAGCTTTGCATGCAGTTTAATTCCACTTCTGAACAGTGCATTTGCCGTTGTGTCCTTGGGCAAAACTATTCACCCACTTTGTTTATGTATGTATTTATGATCAGAGTTTGTGCAGACAGCCACATTTCTATGAGTCTGCCCCAGCAGTTACACAGTTACGACTACAATAGTACCTAACCACCAGTAAGTGTAATATTCTTGGCAGCCATGTTTATTAGTACATTAATAATTGTGACAGTTTTTGAAACCAAAAACTCTATAATCCAAAAAAGTTAAGTGCTTTTACCACTTTCAATTTGTGCCACATTTTAACATTCAGAAAGTTTTATTTCAGAAGACTTCACACACTTTTTGACTGCGAATAAAACTAAATTAAGGATTTTACTGTATCCAGTGCAATGTCACCTTCCAGAAAAGCTCTATAGAAAACCAAAACAGACTCATTCAAAAACACAAAACAGTGAGGTATATCAACGGCTCTACTCTAATCTTGCAGGTCTTTGGCACAAGTCTGTTGCTGTACAGAGCATCTTGTTGTGCATGTTTCACCATAAGGCCATACTCCCATACAGATAATATCCCTCTTGTGAATCTGATACTGCCCATAACCTATGTCCCATTTAGCATGTCCTTGTCCTACATCTGTGAAAAGGACAAACTTCTGTAATAACCAGCCTTATACTTGTCCCTGCATGTCACAGCAAATGGCGATGTATTCATGAAATCAAGAGAAATATGCAAAAGAGTCACATTTTAAAAGCTCAGGGCACTTTTTGTGAGAATTGAAATTGCACAGTAATTTTCTGGATCTGCCTGGTATCGCCCTGGGAGTTGATAGAATAGGTTTCCAAAATTGTCTTCTGCTTATATCTAGTAAAATGTCAATGGATAATGTGCAAGTGCATAGAAGTTGTGTGTACGGATGTCAAAACTGGTCAGTTAATAATAATCATACTTATTTAGTTCATATAACTAATAATCATGACTGAATTATGGAAGCAAAATTAAAGGAATATTTCAGGGTTTTTGACATGAATCTGTATGGCATCTCCGTCAGCAGTGTCGTTCATCAACACTGACTTACCTCCGAACAGCGTCCGGTGAGCCGAGTTCTTGCCCGGTTTTGGTGCTGGTGAAAGTAGTCCGGCAAGCTGGCTGGGGTCACGAAAATAAAGCGTTCTTCTCAAAACAATATGTGTTCAAAAGTGTGATACACTTGCATCACAAAACGGTTGTCCACAAAAAAGTGAGACCTCATAATCACTTGGTGCTATTTTCTCTCCTGTCAAATCACTCTGCTCTGCCACCAGGTGACAGCCGCACACGGATCCAACACTTTTTTCAGTAGTTCGACAGTGTTTACATGCTCAGACCGTTGACTGCTGCAACGCAAGAGAGCTTGGTGTCAATGGTTTCAGCAAAGATGATTAAAGTGACTTGTGGTTTCACTGCACAGGAGAAATGAAGGTAATCAATTACCGGTTCTTTTCTGTTTTTGACCTCATTTTAATCAGCACAGTTGCTGCCATGTTAAAAGGCACTGTTCGGAAAGAATCTATTCAGGTACATAAATGTACATTTACAGTACAAAATCTTATAGCCCGGTTGTGACTTGTATATCTTTTTTTTTTTTTAAGTAGAGTGGATGCGACTTATATACAGGTGCGCTCTATAGTCTAGAAAATACGGTAAATTGTAATGTTTCTTCTCACAATAATCATAACACTGAAATTCTAGATTGTGATATATTGTGAGGAATTATTAGAAAATCAGCTCCAACAGATGAATGCTGTTGTTAAGTCCTTGTGCAAGACACTTAACCCACCTCGTCGCCAGTGTCTGTGTAAATTGGTGTGTGAATGTGCGTGTGAATGGGTGAGTGGTTCCTTAAAGTGCTTTGAGTGCCTTGAAGGTGGAAAAGTGCTCTATAAAAATGTGACCAAAAATGTTTGTGTACATGATGAAACGACATCCAAGATGCTTTCATTTGATTCAACAGATGATAGGAACAAACTAGACAGCTACTCTGTCCTGGGTAAAAAGAAAACAAGTGGCTAAAAACTTCAGATAGCCAGAAATACAAGATGAGCTTGAGAAATACAGAGCTTGAGAATGAGATCAGAAAATACAACACAACCCCTTGCCACATAACACAATAGAAGCATAATAATATTCCATGCTGACATAAAGTTATGTACTGTGTGTCTATGAAGTGTCAAGCAAGTTAAGTCACTAACAATTTCATTATGAAGTCACCTGCAATTGCGGTTTATCAAGCCAGAAGTCACCAGTTCAACTTCAAAATTTATAAACCAGATTTGGAAGAGAAGCCAAATATCTTCTAAAACAAACAAACAAACAAACAAACAAAAACAAAACAAACAGTCCAAATGACCCCTTGTTGAAATTATTTTATCTTTAGCTACATAAAAGCTTGGGAAAACCTTTATTGGCTTAGTCCTATACTTGATTAATATGGACTCGGTTAAATCACTAACAATTTCATTATGTAGTTACCTGTAGTTGGGATTTATCAAGTCACCAGTCACCAGTTATCTTCAGAAATGATAAAACAGAATTGGAAGAGAAACATCTTCTAAAAAAAAGACAAAAAAAATAAAAAATCCCAAAACAAAAATCAGTCCAAATTATTATTTTATCTCTAGCTACATAAACACTGATAAAACACTGGGAAAATCTTCACTACATTAGTCGTATACTTGGTTAATATGGCCCCGTTTAACCTTTACCCAAACAGATATGTCCAAACAAGCAAAGACACTCCTTATAAACCCTACTCTTCATCCTCCGCTCAGACATCTCCACCTCACAGTAGTGTATATGTGCAGTGGAGCGGGGACACCACAGGGACCAGCCTTCAGTCCAGAGCTGTTGGAGACAATGTAAAGCCAGAGCCCCTTGCCCCTGCCTGTCTGTCTGAGGCTCACATCCATACATACAGGCCCTCCACCCTTACAGTCCTGGGATAAGCAGGTCTGGGCCAGGCTTGTACCCTTCACTTGCTGTCAATGACAACATGAGCCCATAGCCGCTACGCACCGCTAACCACAAATCACTGCTTCACACTCTCTCTCGGTCTGGGTTGTTCAGCTTAAAACTATATTTGCTAAAATCTTCCTATCACAGAGCATATAAGATTAAAGTAATAATTCTCAAAGGTAAGACAGTTGGTTTGTTGTGCTGGATTTGATTAAATATGAAAAAGTCATTTAGTTGTGAATGTGTTTTGCTGATCTTTGTCACAATGCAATTTCCTGATTCTTTCTTTATTGTTGGTTAAAGATTAGTTTGATTCTTTTTTTTATTCAAAGGTGCTCCATGTAACTTTTCTGCCGAAGAGCACATAGCTCCAAGGAGATATTATTGCTTTGCAATGCGTTCCAAGTATGGCAATTAAGGTAGTATATAAAAAAATGTATTCTTGGGAGCTTTTAACCTCTAAAACATACCTGAAGTTCTCTTTGGCTTCATTCACATGATGGTATATTATTATTAGGCTATGCACATCTCCAAAGCTAAAAATGCTCTGCTTCACCTTGTCATGAAGTGGTAGTTATCAATAGAGATTGACAATTCCAGGACTGAAATTATCCAAATTATTCTAGTGAAAGTGTACGCAGTTTAAAAACACAGTGCAGCACTTTTTATGACATGTGACATCACCAGGTGGAATAAAGTGTTTGCTCAGAATTCAGCCTAAATATACAGGATATGCATGTTAAAACTGCACAAATGAAACAAAACAACTCCAGGTATGTTTTTGATGTGTGTTTGTTGCTCAAAAATGCTACAGAAACATATTCATGGGGGAAGAATGTATCAGTGTATAAAACATACCAACCATATATTAAATCTAGAAAAATAAATTTATATTAATTACAAATGTGTTAAGTCTAAGTTATTATTGTTCTATGGGATCTTGTGCCATCTGAGGTACAGCTCATCCATTTGTAATTTAATGCAAAAGTAATTTTTAATTAAAAAATTCTGAGTAAATAAGTAGACAAACACTGCATTCGTATTTCTTTTCTAAGCTGCAAACATACTTAGTATTTGATGCCAGAATGCTTGCAGACACCCAAACAACAACAAAGCATAACCTTAAGGTCCGTTTTTATCAATATGGGCCAAAGAAAGAAATGCCATATAAAATATAAAGGAGAATGGTATGCCAAGATGAGAAATATTGAATAGCATATAGTATAACACAATTTCAATACAAATTCAAGTGTGTAAATAAAAACTCATTCTGATTCTAAATTTAAAAGTAAATGTGACTTAAATGTATGAGATCAAACAATCTGCCATATGGTCTAAAATGGCAGTATTCTCTGAGGTCCAGTGTGACAAAGCTTCAGTCCCACAGCTCCAGGCCCCTCCACACTTGACTGTCTCCAGCCAATGCACACAGATGCACATGGCTCACTGTGGAGTGGAGGGCTTAGACCAACTTTATATTCAAACTTTATTCAAAAGAAGTCCAAGGACATTTTTAAAGGACATTTTCAAAAGGAACTCTTAGAATTAAAGATGTAGCTAATTATAAAGTACCAAATACTTGTGTGTGTTATTAAACAAGCAAACAACAATGGAGAGAAATATTCAGCAGCAAGTAATGGTATTCTTTAGTAAGAGTATTGATAATAGAGTAACTATTCAATTTGTGTAATTATTTTATGCCAATTCATTTAAATGGACGTGTGTAACCTATGAGAACGCCCATGAAACACAGTAATCAGTGAAAGAAGCACTCCCAGAGTATTTCAATTTAAAATGCAATGTTGTTAAACATTATTGCTATGAAAAGAAATAGGCCCTTTGCATCTGCAAATGAGCATTTGCATTTATGCACAACACAATTATTTATAAACACCTCTAAAATAAACTGAAATGACAAATACAATATGCAGTAGCAATTAATGTTATTGCTTTGTTTGCTAAATGTAAGAAGCTCTACATAGAGGTGTACAAAACATCACACCTGGTAGAAATCCAGCACTTGCCATCATAGATACTTTACTACTTTACTGAGAAGGTTCCATTATAATGTTAAACCTGGATATTTCCATGGAGATATTTTCCAAGGTATTTCTTTTGCCAACAAAAACACCTGTATGTGAATGAATGAAAAATAGTGCAGGATAAATACAAGTAGCACTATGGATCATTCCAGGCAATGCAATAACATCTCCATGGAGAAAAACTGGCAGATCCCTCCTTTCCCTCCCCCACCAGAAAAGTTTCATAGTTCACCTTCAGGTCAGCAAACCTTCAAATCAGTGTCATATAATATGCATTTTTTAAGGGATACACAATCTGAACTCATGGTATATTGTTGAGTAGATCAGAAGTCAATATACTTTCTTCAAGCTTAATATTATTGTTCTTCTTGTTGTGGCTCAAGAGGGATGACCCCACAAGGACATAGCGTCTTATTCAAGGACAGTTTGACAGAGAAGTGTGTGCTAACAGGACAGTGGAGGTCTATGGGGATTTAGTGTTGGCCTGAGCAGTGTGCGTGCCATCCATCTGTGCTATTGTAGTGGTTGAAATGACACACAGGCACATACGTTCACAATGTGAACACATGGCTTAAGTCTGCACACATACTCCGTGATAGATGTGTTTTGGTCGTGACAGCGGCAAGATTCAGAGGAGCTCCAAGTGTGGGAATCAATATGCATAAGGGGTACAAAAATAATAGAAATGCATGGGGAGAACAGCAGGGGGTGGAGTAGAACTACGATTTTCTCAAGTAAGAGTACTGTTACTTTAAAATAATATGTAGATGTGGAAAAAAGTATTGATAAACAAAATGAATGTTCAAATTAAGAATCAATTTGGTATAATCTAATCCAGTTTATTATATTATTGTTTTATAATTTGGTATATGGTTTTATAAAATCAAACAAAAATACGTGTTTTACTAGAATGTTGTCCATAATCCTCTTATCACACATTACCGTACATAGTAGACAAAAAAGTCAACTTCAGAATGATAAAATGGTAAATTATCAGATGTTTCTACCTCCATTGGGCACTAAAACTAATTGTCTCGCCCATAGACACAACAACAAAGTGCACCCCTTGGGAACTAGAAACGAACTGTTAGTGGTTCTGACTCCCCAGTAAACTTTGCTACTGCTGCTAGCGGTGTTCTGACCAGCAACCTTTGGATTAGTGAACTGTCCACTGGACTGTAGAGACTGTCCATTAAACTTCAATATGATCTTATGAAACACTGTACAATCTTAAAGGTCCTACATTTCACAAAATTGACTCTTGTGAGCTTTAAGCCATGTTAGAATGTTGTTACCTCATTAAAAACATACCCGGAATTGTGTTGTGTTTCATTCACACATGTTTAAGTAACCCTTTATTATTAGTCTGTCTACAGCACCAAAGCTTAAAATCCTTGGTTGCACCTTATGATGTCATGCAGTGGTAGTTTTCAGATAAACAGCTACCTCTTGGCAATTCTAGGGCTGAAATTATCCAAACAATTCTTCTGAAGGTGATTGGAGCTTAAAAACGCAGTGAAGCACTACCACATCACAAGGTGGAACGGAGTGTGTTAAACATGTGTGAATGAAACAAAGCACACCTCCAGGTATATTTTTGATGAGGAAATAACATTATAACATAGATCAGAAAACAGTTTAATATTGGGCCTTTAAGTAAATGAGCAATACCAACTATTACTACCACTTATGCAAACACGTTGAGTTGATCTTTGAAAGACAAGACAAGCTTTGTTTTATCTTTAACTTTCTCCCCTTTACAGCGATGTGTGCTGAGGGAGATTCATGGGACAGCTTCAGGCTTCAGCCTGCCTGGCTCACACAGCCTCTGTTTCCACAATTGATTTTGTGTTAAACGCACAAGGGCCAGACCTCAATAACCCCAAACACTGCTATTGGACACTCTTTAAAAATGTCAGGATGTTTAAACCCCTATCCAAATTTCCCTCAGGACAAAAAGAACACTGGTTTTATTACAGCAATAACAGATAACTTTAACATGTGCATAACTTAAAAGGTGTACTTTGTTACTTTTATGATTGTCTCCATGGAGATGTTATTGCTTTGCCGGGAGTGTTTAACAGTATGGCATAAAAGTGGTCAATCTCTATGGTGAACTGCGGGTGATCCAACTAGACAAGTTACAGGTCAGATCTGTGGAGAAATGACCCTGCTTGCTGTTATTAATGCATGTTTCAAGGTATTTTAAACAATATAAAAACACAATAAAAAGCAACAAGATTGCATAGAAGGAGGTGGTGAAATCGTCTTTATTCATGGTCTTGAAGCTACAGCAACACTCACCATAGTAATTAGTTAATAACATTAAAATATGTCTGTTGCATACAATTGTGCCATAGTCCATATTTTGTTGCTTCATTGAGCAATTATAAACCATGTGGCTGCCTCTTGTAAGCTTGACAGGTACAGTTTGCTTGAGTTTTTCGTTTTGTTTTTCAGTGTAGCGAGCAATCATTTGATCATGTTTTTGTTCATTCCCTTCACACTTTCTCCATCTCTCTACATAATTGCCTGATTGTTCTAAAGCATGTAAACATCTCCTCAGACAATAAAACTGTTTTGATTTCCTTTTCATCCACAACATAAAGAGCATTTGTACCCAGTTAACTTTGCGTCTGGATTCCTGCAGGACTAACCTTCATTATATGTGAGTGCTGACTCTGGTATTTGTGCTAAAGCAGCTCTGGGATTGGCCATTACTACTGTTAGGTTTCATTGTGAAGGTTAAATGTCTAGACTAAGAGCCCTGCTGTTATATATAGAAACTACTCTTTAAATGGACACTGTTGGTGGCAGTAATTATGTGATTCTTGTATTGATTTCAACAGGTTTGAGCCATTTTAACTGTTCAAGTTTAAAGGGCATTTAATGCATGATATAGTTACTTGATTGTGTTTCCACTGTAGTTAAGAAATACTTTTTCCTGAGTAAATTTATGTTGCTATCCATGCCATGCAGCTGTACTTACTCTATGCTAAAGAAATCTGAAAATGCACCAATTGTAATTTTACTTAAAGATGGGAATATGGGAGAGATTTAGGGCACACTCACACTAGGACTTTACATCCGTGCTGTGCCCAAGCACGATTGCGTAGGGTTCTATGGCCTGCACTCACACTTGTCCAAACAAACCGAGCCCTGGGCCGGTTTCATCATCAGACTACAGGTATCAGGCGATGATGTCACTAGAGTGTGGCGTTTGTTTGTGTAAGAGAGGATGGATAACTTGGCAGCAAGAATTTTGTTTCTGATGTTGAGGCGAGTTTTTGAGACACAACGAACAATCTCACTAGTTGACTATGACAAAAGACATTTAGCAAGACAACGCGCTGGACGCATCCAAAGATTTCTGCGGGGACAGCAGTTGACAAGGGTGGCATTTGAGGAGTTGTTTTCTTTCCACTACTCATCCAAAAGGTGAGAGTAAACTTTTTCATCGGCCCAAATTACTAACAGTGCTTCTGTTTCTCCATTGGACCACATTGATCCTTTTGCCGCTGCCATACCTTACAACAACTGCAATACAATTACTGTACAATGTTATAGTAACTGGTAGTCGCAGGTAATAATGCACAACGTTCGATTTGCCAGTGTGCAGTAACCGGGGTAACAGCAACCATGCGAGCTTCGGCCCACCTCCTCCAACGGGGCCAAAGTCCCAATCGTGCTGTGCCTGAGCACGGTTTGATTGCGCCCACACTGGACAAACGTACCACGTTTTAACGGCAATCCATGCTTGGGCATGGTTCTAAAGTCCTAGTGTGTATGCATCCTCAGAATGTTATGGAGGGTCTGCACTACATGACGGGAGTCTGCACGACACAGAGAGACTGTGAGTTCAGACTTAACAAGTGACAAACATGAGAGAGAGGACACTACGCCACTCTGACAAACAACTCAAGATCATTCTCCCTACAAAGTACAGTTAATAATTCACAAAAACAATATGATTAAACAATTTGCAATGCTTCATCTAGGCTAATGCTTGATGTAGGTTGCTGCTGAATGATTTCTGCAGCCTGAGAGAAATCATAAGTAAGCACATATTACCATGTATGTGTTCATTTGTAGTAATTATTGTTATGTTAAGTGTGGGAGTGTATTTGCATATTTTTCAGACTTTTCATTGACTAAACAGCCTCATGTGACCCCTGGCCGACCAAAACAGCTCAAAGTAGTGGTGCTAGCAATAATGATAACTGACTCAGAATGGCCAAAGTAGCAACAGATGAAGAGGCAGTTCTTTGTCATTTGGAGTGCTCCAAACAGCAGACATCAACTGCAACAGAGGAGAGGACAAGAGGAGTTTGTGGTTTATGTTTGTTAGCGCTTCAGCTCTAGAACTATCTTATTATTAATCTGGTGTTTGGGCAGTGATACTAAGCACAGGCCTGACTGTTGAGATTGTTAGTGCATCCCTCTTCTAAAAAATGAAAACAGTTTTAGTACACTTTGCTCTGCCTCACCTCCACGACTAAGGCACCTTCACCTAGTGATGACTGGGACTGACTAAACACGGCTGAAAATCATAGGAAAATCAGGGCAAAATTGTGTAGTGTGTCCCCATCTCAAAATTATACATTAGTTACAATTTACCTACTTAAATCTACAGCCACTTTCATATAAGAATAAATTTAAACTTTTGTCAAAATTTTACACATATCAAAAATGCACTTGTTTGTTGCTTGGAATTAGCAGCGAATTTTGGTCAGCTCATTAATTAGATGACATTTTTCATCTACCTACTTTATTATTATCATTTAATACACTTAACATTTCAGACAAATAATACAATTTTGTTCCATTTATAATTTTTTTTTACATTTTCAATCTTCTATTTTCATTTATTGTATTATTATTTTTTCCACATTTCACCCCTGTCCATGTAAACCACCTTGCTTCACACACCCCTATAGAGTGTTTATAGTCTCCATACATCATGAGCTTTGGTAGGTAATCACCAATGATGCTCCTATCCCAAACCATTATGTCACCGCTGCAGAGTCCACAGTGGTTTGATAGAGCTGCGGCCATTATGTGCTCCTCTGTGCGTGCCTTACTCAGCAATATCAGCCCATTATAGGTGTATACGTCTCTGCACACTGCTCATTCTCCCATGTATTTGTTATGCATGTGCAATTGTGTATGTGCATTTGAGTGGGTATAAAGCGTATGGGCCGATTTGCACAGTTGTAGACTCAGCACTGTGCTCTCTTAATACATAGAGCAGACTCCCCTGACAAGAGCACTCAATCATGCTAATTTTTCACCAATACAGCATTATTCACTTGCGCTGATAAAAAGTCAGGATTCAAACGTAAATGCTTTTGTGGGAAGCTGACAAGTCATCAGGTCACGGAGAAGGTTATCTCAGAGTATGCAGGAAAACTGTCTGACCTATTAAGAGATACATTTATATAATTAATAAGGCTGTAACAATTTACTAAAATAACAAATCTGCATAACAAGGAACACAAAATGTACATACCATACTATACATTATAACCTTAAACCAATGTGTATAGGGAGTTTAAAAGGTCAAAAGTTGTATGTTTAAAGGGCCTATATTACGCTATTTTATGATTTATGTTGTAATGTTTCCTTATCAGAAAAAATACTTTTTTTTTTTCACACGTCTAACACACAAACCCTACAATACTGAGGCTGAGTTCTTTTCTCAAACTGGAAACACTTTGTTACACCTTGTGATGTCATATGGTGATACAAAAAGTGCTCCACTGTGTTTTTAAACTCCATACACCTTCACTAGAACTATTTGGATAATTTCTATTTAACTTTGTCAAAGGTAAAACTTGCTAAAAAATAATAAATACAGGGAAAGGTGTATCTGTAACGTTTTTATCTTGAGGTCTGACACCTGCTTGTCTCTTTGGAAATATTGCTTGGCCTGATATGTACCACAATATGGCATTACACTTATCTATCTTACATTTATTCTCCTACAGATGTTTTTTTATTGATATTGCATTGTGACTGTGAGCAACCTTGCCTCTCCACAGATCTGACTGCTAACTTAGTCTGGTGACGTGATCTGCTTGTCTCCATGGAAGACTCCAAAGAGGTTTAATGCCATAAGGACCAAACAACACCTCTATGGAGATGTTATCGCTCATCAGAATTTTACATAGTACCAAATGCCAAAATGTGGAATATTGGAAATTAAAAAAAAATGTTAGTAACCATCTTGGATTTTGTAAAAATAAGAGCTCATTGTACGTCTCTTTCTGGTAATAAGATCAAATCAAATCAATGACGCAGGGTCTCTGGCTAAGCACCTTCAGTTTTACAGCATACACTAGACCTGTACAGTTTGCAGTAAAAGTTTATTTGTAATGTCAGAAGATTTGATGTCATATAATAAAACTGACTCAAGATGCAGGGATAAGGATATTTATTGAAGTGAAATCAATGAGTGCATATTACAAACAGGCTGAGTGTGAAAGTGTTTCCTTGAATCATGATCTCCCATTAACCTGCTCTGCCTGCGCTGTTCAAATATAATATTATACAGAACAGAGGTCTTCAAAAGGGTTCGCGGAGGTGCTGCAGAGGGGTCGCAAAATCTTTGGTTGATTAGACTTAAAAAAAAAAAAAAGTCGTCATTTTAGAAGGATGAGGATGAACTGGTTTTCAGTGGGTTTTGGCTTCATCATGTCTGTTTCGCTCTCATCATTCCCTTGTCTCTCGCTCCCCGTCAAACACATAGCGGAACTTAGGCTCCACAAGTACTATGCAAAAGGAAGGGGTCAGGCAATTTCATTCCCTGGGTGTATTAACCAGGCTCCGCACTCTGCAGCCAGCCTCCTCTCTACCCACAGAGTGACCGGGAGCAAACAGGAGAAGAGTTGGGGTCGTGTCTTTCCTCTCGCTTCTCAGATCAGAATGACCTAAAAAGTTCAGTGTCCCATATCAAACTCCCGGCTGTGCGCACTGTGGCTCCTCTCTCATTTAATCAAATATTAGAAAAGTCACAATTTGAGCCCATTTTCCATGATGTCATTGCTCCATTGATCTGGCCTTTTCAGAGTCACCGCAAGTGCATGCAAAGTGCAGCTTAAACTCCAAGTCTGAGTTTAGCTTTGGTCAGACTCAGTTATAATATAGAACTATAGGCTCAGTGCACAACGGAGCCTGTCAATCTCACTGTTAGGGTCACTACTTCCTGTCCACTTTTATCTTATGTTTTTTGCAGTCATGCTAAAATGATTAAATATTTCAAAATAAGGCATGTTAAAAATGTTAAAAGGTACACAAGTAAAATGAATTCTTTAGCAGAGTAAAAAAAGATGTTTGTGTCTCAATGCTAATGCTAATCTTGAGGCATGTAAATATTATAACAATGCCACATACGGAAGTATTCTACATATAAAAATAATCAGGTAGTATTTATTTTAATTAATTTGAATTTTAATAGGTTGTTTATTTAAAATTTTACAATTTTATAAATAAAAGTGACAGTAAGTTTTTAAACACAGTGAGCTAGCTAGCCTGCTGCTATGCACAGAGCTTACTTGTCAGAATATTTGTAAACAAGGACATATCTGTCTTTTTCTTTTTACCAGCACCAAAGCACTATAGAGATGAAAGCTGCGGTCTGTGGAGTCCAAGTCCTGTAGATTTAGTGTTGGCTGTAGCCTTCCCACTGCCCACTGCTGCACCATAACACCGCCATATCCATATATTATGAAAGTACAAATGTCCACAGTGCAGTTGTTGAAATGTTGTTATTGCATTTGTATGGGGCTATTGGGTTAGTATACAGTGTAAATCCTGAATACTTTGAAGACCGGAGTTTCAGGCAGTACTTTTGGAATGAACTACAGTATATTTGTGTACTTATGTGAGACACTTGTCCAGTATACATGCTTTAATTTAGTCTGAAATGTCCTTCAAATACATAATTCTATCAATTGCTCTTAAAGTTTAGTATTGCTAAGACTTGCACTATAGCCATGTTTATTGTTTAAAGTTCATAATGTAATTTTGTTTTTACTTGTGACAATGATCCTTGAACATTGAATCTATTCATTCAGCAGCTCTTCCTTATAGGTTTGCGATAAACAAAATACTCAGTCAAATGTGATGCGGCATATTTATTGAATGCCAACATGCTTTGACTTCTAAGAGCTTGTCAGGACATCCGTTTCAACTGCATTTCTATTCATTTAGATGTCACTTTATAAACAAGACATTCATGGCTTTCAGCTGCAGGTACCATTTTGGTGACTTCAACATTTCAAAAGATGGAATAATTTTGAATTGTTAATTGCCATGGCAACAGTGCTAATGTTTCATCATCCTGGCACCCATGGATTGACATGAGTGTAATTGAAGCAGTTCATGGATACAGAGTGGTATATACATCATGTACTAGCCCTAATAACATGTCTCCAGTAAAACACTGTGACCGCATGTTCTCCACTCACTCTCCTTGAGCACTTGCCTCTATTAAAAGTCACCAGCATCATCCAAGACCACACACCCTTCTCCTGAGACACTCTGGAGTTGATAGCGAGCTTAAAGTTGTTCTGCTTTCTAAAGAGTGATGAAAAAACTAACATATTTACCTTGGAGACCCTTTTATCTGCTCCATAAAGATGAGTGGGGCCTCGCGGGGCACAGTCAGTATAAAAAGGTGAAATTATACTGGCATTAATGTGTACCTGCGGAGGCCAGGCACTTGCACACTTCAGTTTGACTAGAGCATGAGAGTATTTCCAGCGTCGTTTGGCCGTTAAAATCACCTGAACTATTCTGAAGGTGCCATTAGCCCACACCGGGGGAAATGTCTGCACTACAAAATGCCACTGTTAGTATAGATCATAAAACATGCCAATATATGGGCCTTAATGAACTGGAGTTCCCTCCCACTTTCTTTCTTTCTATTCTTTAATCTTGTATTCATCTTTCTAGGACTGTGTCTCTATTAAAGCAGCTTTCTGTACTACAGTAATCAGTGAGACATGATGGACAGTAAAGGGGAAAAACACCTACAAAAAGAACAAGTGATTAAATATTAAATATTTCAGTTGCAGGAAGTATTAAAAATGCATGGGACATCATATTTCAACAATGTATATGGAACATTTCTTATAACCATTTTGATATATATAGAATAAATTAATGTTTACACACTTATAAAGTTCTCCAAATGAAATATTGATTTAGTTACAACTCTTGTGAAACTCTTGTAATTTTGGTCACTATTGGCTGAAATATATCTATCAGAGCACAACGCAGCAGCACAACCTGATCCACTGCCCACACCCAGCCCCAACAATACAATGTAACACACCGCTCACACCCAGCCCCAACAACACAACCTAACACACTGCCCACAACCAGCCCCAACAATACAACCTAACACACCGCTCACACGCAGCCCCAACAACACAACCTAACACACTGCCCACACCCAGCCCCAACAACACAACCTAACACACTGTCCACACCCAGCCCCAACAACACAACCTAACATACTGCCCACACCCAGCTCCAACAACACAACCTAACACACTGCCCACACCCAGCCCCAACAATACAACCTAACACACCGCTCACACGCAGCCCCAACAACACAATGTAACACACTGCTCACACCCAGCCCCAACAACACAACCTAACACACTGCCCACACCCAGCCCCAACAACACAACCTAACACACTGCCCACACCCAGCCCCAACAACACAACGTAACACACCACTCACACGCAGCCCCAACAACACAACGTAACACACCGCTCACACGCAGCCCCAACAATCTGCTGTCCTTTTGGTTTTGTCTCCAATATGAAGAGATGAAACTGGCCCAAGTCCCGGTGTTCACACCAGTCCAGTCACAAGGTCCGGGAGCTGAATGCACCGGGTAGTTGTAAAACTAGTTTTAATTTAAGCCCTCTGTGGATTACGCCCAGTTGAAACTTTTACGCCCAGAAATGAGCTGGCTCATATGGTTAGATCAGCGGGTCTTTATTTCCTACTCAATTAGAGAGTAATAATGTGTTTAATGCAGCTTTGTGCACATTTCTTTACATTTTCCAGAAACAAAACTTAAAACCACATGGTTTATTTGCATACAGCTTCTGTCAGACTAAAGGGCAGGAATTAGTGGAATACAGATGTACCTTCTGTGACAGAGGATGTGCTGCTGGTGAGTCTGTCCTGTGCTTCTATCATGTTGGAGATGGTTCATGTGAAACTTTTCAGAGATTAAATGTCTATGCAGTAGCATAGATCATATATATATATATATATATATATATATATATATATATATATATATATATATATATATATATATATATATATATATATATATATATATATATATATATATAAATGGACATATATTCTCTGTAGCATTTCATTAATTTCATAAATGCAACACATTATAGTCTTTTATACAGAGCGTACAGGTAAAAAAAAGAAATGCGGTCTTCATTTTAGATGTCATAAGGGTTTTGTGGTTCTGGGTGTTTTCTTTTGTGTAGGAGATGGTCCAAATGGCTCGTTGAGTATTTAAGGTTGCCGACCCCTGATATAGCCTAATACAAAATCATATAATGACTTATATATATATATAAGTCATTATATAATATATATTACTTGGATGTACCAATCCAACTTTTTTGTTCCAATACCAATGTTGATATTTTAGCTAGTATTTGCTGATACGATACCTGATATCAACTAATACTAGGACAAAGACTCCAAATATGTTTTATTTGTTATTTATCGTTTTAAGTACCTATAGAACAGCTTTGAAGAACACTGGCCAGTAAATCATCTTAATACACCAGTTTATAGACCAAATGGAATATCAACTGAACCGATATCATGGAACCGATACCTGATCCATCAAAAATTTCAATATTGGCACACATATCTGATATTGTATTGGTGCATCTCTGGCATTTGCCCGAAATAGAAAGTCTGGGACAAGACCTTTAATTTTTTTGTGTTGGTGTTCAAGCTGCTTATTATCTTTTTTCTCTGCAATGCCTACTGTCACATCGTGCTCACAAAATATAATTAGTGCCTAAAAACGGCAGTGTGATTTAGTCATTTTAAGCACCAGAAATAGCCCATACAAAGCTAGCTGATCTTTCTGACTGCTCAACAATACCTCCATGCTATAACATATCCGTGCAAAGTCATATGGCGTGTCACCTTGTCCTTAATTTCCGTGTTTGTGTCCTAGTTAAAAGGCTGTGGTTAACATTAGCGGCTGGGGAGCTCTAAATGATACACTTGGAGCTGTCTGCAGAAGAGAGCGGACAAGGAGAGGTGCAGGGGTCAGCTGGAGGTCAGGGTTAGACTCAGGGTCAAAGCCTTCAAAGTGCATTGTACTTTTTCTGCAGCAGAGTGTATACAGTCAGCCATTGTGCCAGCTGGGCCCACTTCCACAGACAACAAGCTCCATACATAAACTTAGCCCAGGAACCTTTAATCTGGTCCATCTGTGCAGCTAGCTTTCATCATGACTTTATACACTGTGCACTACCATCGAAGACACCTATCTGCTGAGTATAGACACAAAATCTATTAAAACATATAAAAAGACAAAAAGCATTATTGTAATAGGGACGAAGGTTTGGTGATCCTGGCAGTTAAATTTAACTGTGTATTTTTTGTTGGGGTATTCTATATTTTCTTTTTTGTTCTAATGGATGTTTTTATTATTACAGTAACTTCATGACCTAACTTGGCTGCTGTAGCACTCCGTTTTCTTCCCACCATGTCACAGTGCACCTTGTAGAATAGCTTTTGTTTCACATTTATGTGATTTTGGTTTTGATTTGGATTCAAAATGACAACCTGATTTAAGCAGTACAGCGAGATGTCAAATTCTGCATTGACGTTTGGCTCATCAAAACACCATACTTTTCTAAGAACATCAATTGTAAATCAGAATAATCTTTTCCTTTTTGTATCATGGTGAGTAATCAGTGAGCTGACACGATTATGATCAAGAATAAAATTTGTTTAAGTCAAAGACAGACAGCACACACATAATCATTATAAAGCTGACATTTAAAGGACACAGGGGATTAAAGTAAGATTACAAATGAAATGGGGATAAGAAAGTAACCTAAAGCTATGGTTGTGCTGTGTAACAGTGTTACAGCGACATGCACACAATGGCTACAAGACTAACCACAATCAAATGTAAATTGCAGATAGCAAAGATTATTCAAGTAACATAATTTAAACTGCAAATAACAAAATATTATCTTCTAATGTTTAAACCAGCTCTGTAGTTTAGAGTTCTACAACCATGTTCTGAAATGCATGGGATTCTTGTATTAGTTTAGCAATTCATACTTTACTCTTCTCTTAAGTGTTAAAGTGTTAATGCGTCTCTCAAAATCCAAAACATGCACTGAGAATCAACTTTAACAAAAGACTGGTAAAGGATGACACTATATAAAGTGTTAAACCAAAGTGCGATTAGGCCTGTCACAATATTGACTTATTTTTCAGTACATGAGATTTGGGCTGTAGAGGGTTGAATAAATAACTTCTATGATTCACAGGTACAAACTCATGCACTACCAGTATCAGTTTTTTTATTTATTTATTGCAGCTCATGTTTTTAAGAATACATTTAGAATATTTCAGGCCAGCTTATGATCCTGTAGCTGTTGCGTGGATGTATTCCCTGTCCCATAGTTCCTTAGATTTCTCCCTTCTCAGACGCCCTGATAATGGAGCCACCCTTGAGAGCAACTCTGCCACATTGATATACACGACATAGAATGCTCTTGTGTTCTTAAAATGTCCAGCGCAGTGACACAAACTGTTCCCTTGACACACCTCCGCCTTCGCACATGGCACAGGGTAATTGGGGCCCCTGGGGGTGCTCCTTGGGCCCCCGGAGCCAAGGGCGCTCATCTCTTACAAAGGAGCAAATAAATCAAAGAGTTAATAAGCCAGCAGCACAAAGAGGACTATTTATGACCGCGAGGAGCACAAGGCCAGAGTCCAGCTGTGCACCACTCACACGTTCTGTTAGGACGTGATCTGCAATGCACTGTCACCATCTGGATCTGACTGAAAAGAAAGAGCAGGAGAATTTTACAGGTAATGAACAGGAAATACGTGAAAACAAACTATTTTATTTTATTACATTTTTACTATTAGATTTTTTTTGTCTATTTTTCTTTTTGTTTGATTAAATGTCAAAATCAATTAAAAAAGAAAACAAAAAAAACATTGGGAGATCAGAGAAACAGGTAAAGAATGGGAATTTTCTTTTTTTCTTTTCATTTTTAAATAAAACGAGATGGGATAAATACAATATTACAGTATGTTTAAACTATCATCAACTAAAAAAAGGAAACACTTAAATCACAAAAGGAAAAGTTACCCAGTGCACCATTAATTATAAACAATAGAAGAAAACTCACTACTCTTGCTGCTGCTACTTCAACTAAATCAAACTTCTAGGAAAAGTAATTGTGCCTAATGAAGTAATGGTTTCTCATCAGTGCTTAATAATCCCATATATTTTCTTGTAGCATTGTTCATCATCATTTTCCATTAGTCCATAATAGAGCACACATCCTTATACAAAATCAGGCAGCAAAGTACAGCACTTTATTGATTCCACTGCAGAAAGTCTCCCCTCTCTCCACCTGCCCCTGCCCTGTGTTTTGGAACCCTCCGGTCATTCCACGCTGCCAATTTGTAGCCCTGTTGTCATTATTAGTGTTTCTCAAGCTGCGGGCCTGAACATGAGCGCACAAGCTTTATGACGCCTCGCCTAATAAACATCATTGTAATTTTCCCAGACTGGTAATTAAGTACGGAGCTAATTTGTCATAGTTAGTTAGAGCAGAGCACCGTTTCCCGGATAAGGGGCTATGGTGGCTGAGAAGGGCCAAGAGTTGAACACTTTGCTCATTTATAGCCAGTGCTGCCTAATGGGACTGGATGTCATGTTTTTGAAGGATGGACCAAAGCCAGTGTGGATCAAGGTGGGCCAGAGGTTTCTCGACATAGTTTGTGACTCCCTCATTTTTTGGTTCTTGATCATAGTTCCCAGTGACAGATATGGGTTTTTGAATATTCATGAATTTGAAAATGAAAAGGCCCTGCCAAGTTGTATGCATTTGCATTCCTGCCGTGCCACTGGTTAAATGTTTTCCTGGACGGGAGAATGATGAACATGCCAGCAGATCATTTAAAATCTGGAAAACAACTTGTTAAGCTCAGCATTGGGTTCATAAAGAGTTTTTGAGACTTTGCTAAGCTAAAATAAAATTTAAAAAAATGACTGAATGACATTGAGCAGACATTGTGTGAATGCTACTAATGACAAAATAATCTAGCATTAATAGAGCTGGGTTGGTTACTACTATCCAATATCTTGGCTGAGGATGCTTTTGCTTTAAAAGTACAATTCAAAAGTACATTTTTAAAGATGTTTAAGGTGATGTTTCTGGTGGAAAGCCCACAGTTCACCACCTGCTTTGTCTTCATGAATATGCAATTACTTCCATCATGGAGACAAGCAGATGGCATAACCAGACCAAGTGACAGATCCATGGAGAGGCGAGCCAGCTCGTAGTAAGAATGTTTTTTGTTTGTTTTTGTTTTCAATATATATATATATTTTTTTAGTAATAAAAGCCCCTGCAATAAACACATTCCTAGAAACATAAATTTAATGTCATATTATGTAACATTCCAGGAAGCGCAATGATATCTTAAAAGAGTCAAACAGGTAGTGTATCCTTCACCAGAAAAGCTGCATAGTGTATTTTTTAAATCTAGAATTGCATCCCTATAGTTTACTAGTTTACATTTCTAAAAAAAAAATAGACCAGGGTTTGTGTTGATTCCTGCTTTTGTCTGTTTCACACAGTCAATTTTACATACAAAATGACCTCCAGTTTGAGTTAGACCATAAGCTACACAGAGCAGGTGGGCCATTACTTTTACAGTATAACCATAAAACTACAAAGAGCCAAATGAGACGAAACAGACGATTGTGCAAATAAATGTGATTATCATGGACCAGCAACAACTGTAATGGTAAATCAACTAGGTCATCTTTTAGGGCTTCATATTCTTTACAATGGGTGTACAGTAAACATGCTATTTTATGCTTCCAGATGCCAAGTAAACAATGCTTCTAGCCAGGTTTGGGGAAAATATGTGCCTATGAACAAACATAACTCCAAATATGTTTCTATTATAATGCACAGTATCTAAGAGAATATTTTAGCACATTTTAGCTTTAACTGGATAATTCTGTTTCATAAAATTTTCATAATCATAATCAATTTGGCACAGTATTAACTTGGTGATGCAGTGTGAGCTTTGAGGAAGGTCTCTGAACCGTTTTAAATGAGTAAAAGATTTAACAGTGTTTTGTGCATCAGGACTCAAGGCTGTCTTTCTGTCATTTTTCTGAATAGATTTGTGTTGCTCTGTAATACCTCTTTCAGTGTGTAACCGTGAAGGCTTAAGTCAATAGTCAAGAGCATAAACTGAAAAAAAGTATGTGCAGTTTCTGGGCGTATTGTGTGTGATTTACTATTGGGACGTGTGCGTATTATTTCTGCTGCAAAACTGATGAGAGCATTCAGCGAGTGCAAAAGTGTGCCTCTGTGCCTGGGCTATACTGAATTGTTAAAGTGATGTTGCCAATTAACATTTGGATTAAGAAACGTGTGATGAGGATCTGTGAACGATTATCACAGTAGGTTCACCAGCATTCACCTCTTCTTTTCGCTTTGGACTCAATTGTGGGATGACAGATTGCCAAAATATGTGAACAAAAATAACCCACACGCTTTTGTTTCATTGTAGCGGTGCAAAGACAGGGACGCACATGGGGCCATCCAGAATCCGCAGTCTCCACTTTAGGACATGGGACAAACGTGTGAATGACCAGTCTGATGGACAGCCGCTGTTGAACACTCAGGATCAGTGGAAAACTTAGGAGTCAGGGTCAAAGTGTTGTATTACTGCTGCTTTGAAAACACTACGCTATCTGGTCTGTCATTGTGGGTCACTTTAAATCACTTAAAATCACTATCAGATACTATCTATACTTGCAGAAATGGCAGCATCTATCCCTTTTTTCTCACAGTTGTAATAAATCTGGCAGCACTCGCTAAACAACTTCATTTGCATTTCCTCTGCCTCAGATTTTATGCCCCGTTTTCATTCGTTCATAGGAGCAAAATTGCCTGGAGTTTCTGTAAGAAAATGAATTGAATGTTTGCTCCACTTTTAACGTGTTTAGCTGTTTAACACACAACAAAATGAATGAAAGTGTTAAACGTCCTGTACTGGATTTTTTCCAGGATAGTATTTGTGCAAAATATGTCTTGCCCCAGTACAGGTAAATAGAATAAGCAGCTCTTGAGGTCAAAACAAATCTGCTGCGTACTGTTTGCTTCTAATTATACTAGTTGTTGTTGGATGTATGGTCATAGCAAAACTGTGGACCCCTACATACAGTTCTTTTACAGTGCCTTCAGCGTGGGCCTATGTGGGTCTGGTAGTTGAATATAGCATCGATATTCATCTCATCTTGGGCTATTGTTAAATTACATGAAAAGACGAATGCACCCAAGGTCACAGTAAAAAAATAATTTAGAAAAGTAAAAAGTGGGTCACAGTGAAAAGTTCAGGGCTAAATTTGGATTCCATAATTAGATCTAAATCACAAGACTAAGGTGAACTTTAAATAACAAAACATAAGAAAAGAATGTAGCTTTCACTATTCTATAACTGCAAAAGTGTGCACATTTTGCCAGTAGGGAAGAAGACAAGAAATTATGGTTGATATGAATTATTACGCTGATTTAATTAGCTTATTTTATTGTTTATTTTGTTGTAATTGTTATTGGCCTGTTGTTTTGCTGTTTAAAGGTGCACTATGTAGCTTTTCAGGAGGAGGCTCTGACACATGATCTCTTTGCCTGCTAGTATGGCAGTAATCGTATCAACCTCCATGAAGAAAAGCAACTGTCGCCACCATACAAAGGTCAGATCTGTGGAGCGGCAAGCCTGCTCATGGTAAGAATGCACGTTTTTCAAGACATTTCAATTTTTTCCCCATGGATCCAAGCGGGTAATGAACGCTCCATAAAATATAAAGATGAAGACAAGATATGGATTTGTTTCGACATACAATTTCAGCCATTACAGCTACTTCTACACTACATCAAAACTAGCCCCAAAGCCTTGCATGATAACATCTATTTACTCAACCACACAAGGCAAGCTGAATAGATTTTGAAGTCAGCTACATTTGCCTTCAAGTGACTAACAAGAAAGTAACTAATCAGTTCCCTTCCAGTCAGTGCACACTCAATGCCTTTCTCTCATATACAAGACTGCTCCTTTTGCACTGCACCTTTTCATCTACAAAAGCCTGTCTCATAAGTCTCTAGTTGTTGTGGAGATGTTCAGATTAATTAGAGAAATATTCCTGCGATTGCTTAAAGTGACACGCGCGATTAAACAGCTGCTTCCTGTGATTAAAGACATACACTTCAGTTTCTAGGTCATTTCCTGCTCTTCTCCAGGCTCTGGTACACCTGTCCACCCCTCCTTCATAACGTATTATCCCGCCAGAGTATGGAAATCCTTTTAATTACCTCTGAATGGCCCCTGTCTGCATGCGTTTTACAGTGCTGTTCAGGGCAGTTATGTTTAATGGCGCACAGTTAGAGTTAATATGTATCAGAGGCTAAAGTAACAAACAGAGGTGGAGAGAAGGGAGAGGGATTTGAGGTTATACGTTATATACAATTTACTTTTACTTCTGTATAATGTCTGAGGGAAAATGTCCTTTTTTAACTTGGAGAGTAGAAACAGAAAAGCAAGAACAACTAATGATAACAGTAGTAGTAGTAGCAATGTACTAACACAAGCAGTGGTGTAGTACTGTATATGTAGTTGGCGTAGTGCAAAGTATATAAATTAGTGCTGCCGCAATTATTCGACGTTGTCGACGTAATCGAATGTGAAAATGAGTCGAATATAATTTTTTTGGTCGAATATTCGCCTTTATTTATTTTTGGTCTCAAACGGCTCGTCCAGAGACCTTTTGCTTGCCTGAGATCAGGTATTTCCCCTCCACACCACTAGTAGTACTACACTCGAGGCGGACACCGGCGCGGCGAGCAGCGGCTGCGCCTGAGGCGGACACCGGCGCGGCTAACAACGGCTACACCCGAGGCGGACACCGGCGCGGCGGGCAGCGGCTGCGCCCGAGGCGGACACCGGCGCGGCTAACAGCGGCTACACCCGAGGCGGACACCGGCGCGGCGGGCAGCGGCTGCGCCCGAGGCAGACACCGGCGCGGCTAACAGCGGCTGCGCCCGAGGCGGACACCGGTGCGGCGGGCAGCAGCTGCGCCCCAGGCGGACACCGGCGCGGCTAACAGCGGCTACACCCGAGGCGGACACCAGAGCCGCGGGCAGCAGCTGCGCCCCAGGCGGACACCGGCGCGGCTAACAGCGGCTACACCCGAGGCGGACACCGGCGCGGCTAACAGCGGCTACACCCGAGGCGGACACCGGTGCTGCTGACAGCGGCTACATCCGGGGTTGACGCCGAGGTGGCTAACCTCAGCTTCACCAAAGGCTAACAGCAGTGGTAAATAATGGCACCGCCAAAGAAAACAAACTTGAGGAAGTATTTGCCGTGCGCACTCTGCTGGCTGGTCTCTCTCTTTCTCTCTTCCCCCTTCCCCCGATTTGAGCATTTGAGAGCGGTATGAAAATGGCAGCGGCCGGTGGGTCAGAGTCGGATCCATGAACAGTGGCGACTTCTTCTAGACCAAGACCTAAAGCCTCGAAAGTCTGGGAATACTTTCGGACAGATGGTGATAGAGTGGTTTGTACACTCTGTAAGACTTCTTTGGCTTATCACGGGAGCACGACCACGATGCAGGAGGTATTGAGAATACCGTTGCAATATGCTGCTCGTGCATACTCGTTAAATTGTGTGTGCATATCGTTGTTCAACATTGTCGAATGAGCACACACAACAGACATAACAGCAATAACCTTTGCAACTCGCACGCACAGCACACACAAGGTAACCTCCCGGGAAAATCTAACGCACACACTTGTGTGTGTTAGAACCGCTTTTTTTTTTTTTTTAATTAGTCGTTTAGATTAGTCGACTAATCGAAAAATTAGTCGAGAGATTAATCGTTAGAAAATTAGTCGTTAGTGGCAGCACTAATATAAATATCCCTATGACGTCAAAAGTAGTTGTAGTGGTAGAAGTTGTAGCATACAATAAATGCTTTAAATAACATTTGTTAAACATCTAAACTTTCATTGCTTTCTGCATAAGCGGACAGAAAGCTCAGAGCCACAGGTTGGCGGTTCAATCCAAGCTCCCATGGATGCATATGGAGGTGTCTTTGGGCAAGACATGAGACCCACCTCGGTCCCAGTGCCTGCAGACAATGGTGGACAAAAGTGTGTCATTGCTAGTTAGAAAAGCACTTTAAAGACCATTTCAAGTCATAATAATAATCAAGTACAAGTACTTCTATTTCTGTCAAATTACTTGAAATAACAGTACTTTTTGAACACTTTCAAACATCAACTATATCATGCCTATGATTTAGTTTTAATCCATCTCACAATCAGAAAAAAAGGACTTCAGTGGTATGACAAAATAAAGGGCCTTTATGATAGTCCTGGATGCTTTTTTTTAGAATTACTATGCCACGGTATTGAAATACATATTCTTCCACACTTAAAATGTACTCATAAAAGGCATACATATACTCAAACACGCAAGAGGTCATGGACATGTCAGCTGCCAGCTTACATTTTCTAGTGAGGTCTGTTCCTAAAGGCATAAACAGTGTCAGTGGTGTAACGCCGTCTTCAGTCTTGCACCAGACCTGTATCAAGTGAATACACATGGAGCTGTGTTAGACCAAAACTAATGCTCACTTCAACTCTCAGTCAACTCCAACTTCTAATGGTGTAGTTGATTTAAGAATTCCTGGTCCACTTAAGAACGATTAGTCGACTAAAAAGGGGGTATGGCAAAAGCTCTTTACATGTTTCAATATCTATGAGACCTGACAATGTAGCTGATTATCTATCAGACTGCACCTAAAAGACTACAAGAGGTGATGAAAAACAACACTTTCAACTGATAAACAGAAAAGTACACACATTTATGTGTAAAAATCAATAAATACATTAATTCATTAATTAAACTCATGATTTACTCCCAAATCTTTAGTTAGCTCACTTCATCACATTATCCCCTTTGCTTTCAGTTATTGGTCATTTAAATTTGAATAATCTAAATTAAATGTTTACTCACCTAATACTAACTTCAGTCGAATAAAACTCCACTGAGAAATTTATCGACTGAGGGACTACAGCCCAGAGACTGTATAAAAAAGTGGACTAAGGGAGTGTGATGTTACCGAAAGCATTCAGCTCCAGTTAAATGAAGCGCACAAGGCTAACTGTTATAGGCGTGAATTTGGAGCCAGGTCTATATTAAGAACAGGAAAACCAGGATCATGTAGAGCGGATTAATATGAACATTTTAAGACCAAAAGGCTCACAGCAGCAGTTACAGAGAGAGGGGTGATTTTTTTCAGTGAAATACAAGTGGAAACAAAGTTGCAGAAGCCAAAAGTGTCTCCATGAACACTTCCTACTTGAAACGTGGCGGCTAGCAGGTTAGCTATGTCCATTTACATATACAGTCTATGCTACAGCCTTACTAGCTTCACTGCTGTACCACCACCCACGACCAGGCCTCCGTCTTGTTTGTCTATATAACGTGTATATACTATTCCTGTATCTCATCTAAGAGCTGTCCTCAGCTGGTGCCTTATCATCAGAATCATAATTAGCAGGTGCTACATAATCGACTGAGTTATGTTATTTTAATGGGTGCATTTGTGCCAACACAGATAAATCACTGATTAAAATGTGCATTTAAGCATTTTTACCTACAAAGTTTTCCGACAGTCTATATCCTCACTTGATGTTATCTGTAGTTTTATTTATCAGGCTTGAAAGCTGAGGAAAAAAGATCTGTTGACATTTATTGTAGAAAAAAACTTACCCAAACTATTTTATAAGATCTATAAACTATGGACTATTTAACTTCTCTGGTGGAAGATCTGCTGTCTGCTTTTCTCCATAAAGAGCTTATTGCTTTACCTAGAATGTTTCACAGTATGGCATTAAACATATATCTTGTATTTAACTATCTCAAACTAAGGCTTTCACTGTGTCAAATTTTAGAGTTAAGCATATAGTGAGAAGACAACCTTTAACAATCTTTTTTTCATTCTAAAATTCATAATTCACCTTGAGTAATTATCTATCTAATCTAACAAATATACATTAACACATTTATAACAATTTCTGATTCATCTCGACCTATCTCGTGGATACTTTCCAGCTGATGCCATCAATGCTAATCGTAGGCTCTGCTCTGTCTGTTACTCAAGTTACACTTTATTCTAAGCTTTATTTAAACACAATCTGACCACAAAGATCTAACTTAGTTAACTACAAAAGGTGAGAAAATTTGTACTGTGCCTCTCATCAAACATATAACCACCTCATCACAAGCTAGTTATCAGTAAGTAACAGTTTTTCAGTTGGTGGCAGCCACTCTCACCTTTTTGTTGAAAATGGAACACCTAAACAGGGCTATGGACACGTGCTGATCACAGGCCCCTCTGTTTGCTACTTCCACCCTAGACATGCATGTAGAACACCCCCATCATGATGTCACTGCAAAGTATCTACAATTTTAGGTGCTGTATATATGTTTCCAGTGAGTGTGTGGAGCTTGAAATATCTATTCCTTTGTGGGAAGATGGGTTGCAAGTTAAATATATAAAATCCAAACTTTTCTTCCTGTATATCCCCTAATAACAAACCAGGAAGTTGTCTGGGGGTCCACAAGACAGCTGGAGCGCCTCACTTTAGTCACTGTAGACTTTAGAAAACAAATGCGCTGGTAATTTCCCCTGACTCTTGGTGCCTATCTCCAAATACAAAGAGGATTTAGTTTGGGCTTTGACTCTCCCATGCTGTTAATCCTTATACTTTACAATCCAGTGTCTTTGCATTTATATGTGTGTTCTATCCCCCATTTCTCCCATCAAATGAATCAAAAACAGTGAAAAGGTTACGCCTGACAGCAAATTATCACTATATGGCAACCCTTATTTCATCTGTGCAGTATTGTGTGGGTGTGCATGTTTAAGGGAATACTATTATCTGCAAAAAGCAAAGAGTTTAGCAAAAGGGGGCATCTGCATTTTAATAACTATGTCTAATTTATTTCATTATGACTGGCCGCACTTTAAATTCCTCATGACTTCATTTCTGCTGATGGCGTCGCTATGGTAATATGGTTTGTTTTGTCTGTGCACCTTCTCAAACATACCCATCGGAGTGGGTTTAAAGCGGCTGTGTGTAAATGTATTGGTCTGTATGCATTATTATACAGCAAAAATGATTACTGCAGCAGCACACAGATTCCGGCTCTCCTTAGAAGATTTGCATTATTTTCTATCAAGGAAATTCACAGGGTCGAGAATATTTTGCATTTCTACCGCAGACATCACAGAAAGTAATCTTTGGTTCAATAAACGCAAGGGGAAAATATGTCTGAAAGGTAAAAAAGACTAGAAGATTGATACAAAAAGCAACAACAATAACGTTCATTCATTTTATCACGTAATTCAGTTCAACTTCTTGACCCAAGTAGCCAATAACACAACAAATAACCTATAAAAAGGACTAACATTACCAAGCAAAATGTAATTATTAAAACAAAACATAAAAAAGTCTTACTTAAACCTGTGTAATCAGATTGTAGAGGTAGCAGTATTATTATTTTTTTGGTGATGGTAAATAAACCAGTGCAGAATCCACACAGAGATTTACCACAGAGATTATCAGGAGAAGAATTGAACTCACAACCTTCAGTCTGTTAGTTCAAACCATTTGATGCCAAACCATATGACTGCTGAACATTCCACCATAGAGAAGCATGTAGAACACCCCTAGTGTGATGTCAATGCAAAGTATCAGTATAGACTAAATGAAAGAGAGATGAAAAAGAGATCAGCACTTTTATATACACTTTATATACAATCTACTCTTCCTGTGAGTTTGTGGAGCTTTAAATATCTATTACTTTGTTGAAAGAGGTTGCAAGTGTAATGTTTAAAATCTGATGGTAATTAAACCAGTACAGAAATCACACACAGAGATTATCAGGAGAAGAATTGAACCAACAAACTTCAATTGGTTCAAACCACTTGATGCCAAAACCATCCAACTGCAGAACATTCCATCATAGAGATGCATGTAGAACACTCCCAGCACACTTAATAAGAGGGTGAATGGTCTTAACATGTCATATAAGTTTTATGAATTGCAGACTAACCAACCAACTGGATAATAATTTGCCGGACCATCTTGCTTTTCAACAGAAAGTAGGAGGGGCTAGCTCGTTTCGCTACCCTTTTTCCTTCATGGGTAATATGGCTCCTCATGTCAGTCAATTAAAAATGTCCATAAAGCACCACAATTTCCACTCCCAATTAACCGTTATACCGTTAGCAGCAAGATTCAGCTCAAAATATAGCGTGGATGTAAAAACCATTAAATAGACCCATGTATAGTGGATTGACACCTCTAATTAAATGAATCTGGGAGATCATTTACACATGGTCTCATTATACCATAAGCATCCCTACAAATATGTTAAAGTGACAGTAATTCAGCAATAATTGTGAGGGTAACTTTATAAATGTCATCCTTCTTCACTTTTACAGAAATAGCTATAGGATACCAAGATGTGAATATCCAACCCACTAACCAGCTTGCCACATACTGCGTGAATTGAGGTGTGAATGGCAGAAGCAAAGGTGCAAAGTTAGGATAAAAATAGGTATATATCTTTATCTGTACTATATTGAAAATTGGAAGTAGACAGAAATCACACATAAAAAACATCTTTCTGGGATAGCAATGAATACAGTGTAAATGAACTAGCTACATATTAAAGGTAAGTCGTAGGGAGTCCATGACTTGCTTGTTTCCATGGAGATGTTACTGATTTGTCTGAGATGTCCCACAGTATGGCATTAAACTTACCTATCTTACATTCATCCAACTGCAGGTATTATTATTATTACAGCAAAGTGAATAACATGCATTCTTGCTGTTAGCAGGGTGACCACTCCACAGATCTGACCTGTGTCTTAACCTGCATGTGTAACCTGCATCATATCTATGATGAATGTGAAAGTTACATAGTGCACCTTTAAAATGTGTGTGCTTTGAAACTCCATGCACTAGAATATTTGCCCGTATGACACATTTGGGCAAGTGCACTGAGCCACCAATACTTATGAAAAACATGTCTGTCGACACCTCCACTGTTTCCACTCCAACTTTTCACGCACTCCACAAATGTTATACTGCATTTAAATCACTCATGAAGCACTGAATTATGCAAGAAAAAGAGGTAGGAGGTGGTCAAATACCTTCACACGTTTTTTAACCAGTGCAAATCTGCTACTGAAGTAATCCATAAATGTGCACAGAATTACTCACAGCCACTTGGTAGCATTATATAATATGGGCATAAAAATAAACAAATACTGAGATTTAGTGCATAGACATCAGTGCACTGAACACAGGGACCACACAAACCTTATTTTGTACTTTTACTGCCTGAATCACCATGGTTACTTACTTTGGATGACTTTTGAAATATAATGACCACTGGAACTGCAAGATTTGAGCAGTAGGAATTGCAATTATCCTTTGCGATCAACAATGTTCTATCTCCATGGATGCTTAATCAACTAACCCTGTGGTTTTTATGGTGCATTTGTTTATCCATCTGACTCGGAGGTCCAAGGATGTTGCCTAGCGACATGCACTGACACGCTCCTTTTCCTCGGACGGCGCAACTCAGAAACTCAGAGGAGACCAAGCAAGGTTTTCGAGACAGAATCCACGATGGCTGCGCCCAGTGTCACGTGTAGTATGAACTGTTTTCATTGTGTTTGGACACTTTGGTGGTTTAAATGACAATTTCAGTCACTCGCATGACTGCAATACTTTACTGCGTCTGTATCACTGACTATTCAATTCAATTCAAATAACTTTATTTATCCGTTAGGAACTTCGTTTGCAGACAGAGCACCAGCACAAGTGAAGACTCCACACAAACATTAATAAAAAGCACATTCATCAAATGCATAATAATAAATAGATCAATAAAAGAATACATCCATAACAGCACCTCTCACTTCCCCAGTGCAGATTAGCTGCCCATGTGGCTTCATCGGCCATTTAACAGGCGAATGGAGGAGGGAATAAAACTGGCATTGGCCCTCTTAGTTTTAAGTGAGAGGGACCTGAACCTCCGTCCTGATGGTAACAGACTGTAGAGTGAGTGAAGAGTGTGTGAGCTGTCTGTGGAGATCTGTGTGCCCTTTCTCAAGACTCTGTCATTGTAGATGGTGGTGAGTGACTCTTGCTGCTGTCCTATGAGTTTACTGCTGATTTTAATGATTCTGTTGAGTGTGTTGCGATGAGTGAGACTGAGTGAACCAAACCAAGCTGTGATATTGAATGTGAGGATGGACTGTATAAAGCATTTGTAAAAAACTGCAAGAATTGATTGGTGAACCTGTAGTTTACGAAGTTTACGGAGAAAGAAAAGGCGTTGTTGGCATTTGGAGAAAATGTTTTCAGTGTTCAGTTGAAAAGTGATTTTGTGATCAATTATGGTGCCGAGATATTTGTATGAGTGAACCTTTTCTATTGCTTCGTTGTTAACAGTGAGTGTAGGAGAGGTGATGAGTCCATGATGGAACACAATGACCATTTCTTTGGTTTTTGAAACATTTAAGTCCAAACAATTATTCCTGCACCAAAGTGAAAAAGAGTCTAGTTCTGTCTGTAGTGTCCGTCAGTGTTAGTAGTGTCCATGATTACTGTGTCGTCCGAGTACTTGATGTATGTTATTCCTGGAGTGGTGCTCCTGCAGTCATTCGTGTACAAAGTGAAGAGAAGTGGAGAGATCACAGAGCCTTGGGGGGAACCGGTGGATATTGTCCTGACAGTGCTGAGGTGACCATCGACCCTGACCCTCTGATTCCTTTCCGTAAGGAAGGAGAGGACCCAGAGAATGAGGTGGGGGTTAACATTCATCTGAAGCAGCTTTCTTCCCATGAGATGTGGTTGCACTGTGTTAAATGCACTTGAGAAGTCCACAAAGACGAGGCTGACATGGGATTTTGGCTTTTCCAGGTGAGAGATGGTCTCATGCAGCAGGGTCAGCATTGCATCGTCTACACCCCTGTGCGGCCGGTATGCAAACTGTAGTGGGTCAGAGTGCACACCAACATAGGCCTGCAGCTGGGCCATGACGAGCCTCTCAAAGCTCTTCATGACCAGTGACGTCAGAGCTACAGGTCGATAGTCGTTGTTGGTGATGGGATTGCTCCTCTTAGCCACAGGGCAGATGATGGAGGATTTCCAGATGGAGGGGATGGAATGTTCAGCCAGGGAGCGGTTGAACAGTGAGCACAGGACCCCGGCCAGTTGACTGCTGCAAACCTTTAAAAGGCGCCCACAGATCTGATCTGGTCCAGGAGCCTTGCTGGGTTTTGTCCGTCTCAAAATGAGCTCCACATCCTCTGACTGCAGCTGCAGGTTAGCAAAGGAATGGATCATGGAGGAGAGCTCTGCAGAGAGCTCCTCCCTCTCCTGTGTGAAGTCACACTGATCAAACCTGCAGTAGAAGTTATTGAGGTCCTCCGACATGCTAATACACACCTCAGCAGGAAGTCCAGATGGTGAGGATGTGGGAAAACCAGCTAGCATTTTGACACCCTGCCAGGCATCCTTAGTTTTCCCTTTGCGAAAAAGCCTCTCGACCTTTTCTTTATATGTCCTTTGGGCAGATTTAATTTCTTTATTGAGTCTGTTTTGAATGAGTTTGCCCTCGATCCAATGGCCTGAGTTAAATGCTATTTTCTTTTCATTCAATGTAGATTTTAGTGATTTGGTTATCCACGGCTTATTGTTTGAGAACACTTTCACAGTTTTCATGGGGACCTGCATGTTTTCACAGAAGGTGATGTATGATGTTACAACATCAGTAGCCTCTTCTAAACTGCAACCCTCTGTGAGCACCTCCCACAGTGTGCAGTCAAAACAGCCCTGAAGTTTCTCCTGGGCCTATGAGTATGGTAGTTGGTGTCACCCATATTTTTAATAATAATAATACATCAGTTTTATATAGCGCTTTTCAGGACACTCAAAGACGCTTTTACAGAGCATTATTCATTCACTCCAGACCCGGTGGTGATAAACCACTATTGTAGCCACAGCTGCCCTGGGGCAGACTGACGGAAGCGAGGCTGCCAATTTGCGCCATCGGCCCCTCCGACCACCACCACCATTCACGCACACACCACTTTCATACTAGGCAATGTGGGTGATGTGCCTTGCCTAAGGACACTACGACAGTTTTCGCCACTGGCGCCCCCCTGTGGCACCTGGAATTCCCAGTGGTCTCCCATCCAAGTACTAACCAGGCCCGGTCCTGCTTAGCTTCTGAGATCTGACGGGATCAGGCTTTGACAAGCCGGTATGGCCACATTAGCCCATTTACTGCTAGCTAACGTGCCAAAATGATCTACTATCACACGACACCAATGCTTTCACTTCACTAATATACTCAGTTATATTATTTAGAATGAATTTTGCCTCAAGGTTGTGTAGTTGAAGCACATACTTATTTTGGAGCGCTTGGTACTTGGCCAGTGCTAAAGCAACAACACTTTTCAGGTTAGCGTCCATATTTTTCTCCAAGTTGGACACACGAAACATAAGAAAACAGTTGTAGCGTGGCCGTGACGTCATATCCAATATCCAAGTGGGAGACGGATGGATAAACGAACACAGCATTAGACCTTTACGATGCAACTGGCAATGTTCAAAAATGCATAGGAAAGTTGCATTAATTCATTCATTAATTCATATTTCAGTTCTTTCTCAGTGCTCCTGAATGTGTTCAAAATGTACACCATGTACTCAATTCTAGTAGCTAATCTAATTGTGATAAACAAAATAGCAAAGAAATCATGTCATAATTGAACTACAAATGAACTATAACAGCATACACCATTTAAAACAGGGGCGACAGAGGCTCAGTGGTCATAGCAGTGGTCCACCACCCCGAAGGTCAGAGGATCAATTAGTGCTGTGTCATTGTGTCCTTAGGCAAGACAATTTACCCAAATTGCCTAGTATGAAAGTGGTGTGTGCGTGAATGATTGGTAATGGTCGGAGAAGCTTACCATCACCGAGTGGAGTGAATGAACCACTTTTAGCACTTTGAGAGACTTTGAAAATCCTACAAAGTGAAAATGTAATCCATTGTTATTATTATTATTACCATTTTACTATTGCAACACACACTAGTGCTACTATCTAATCTGTTATGTGGTCATAAAGTTGTGGATAGTAAATGTCAGTCACTGAAGGTGATCAAGCCTCAGTAGAAGCCAGATGCCACATCCCCTGAGCATGGTAGATAACATAGTAACCAGGTGTGTTAGTGATCAAATGTGCCTTGTGGACAGCCGGGGGAGCTGCCACTAGACTGTGTGCTAAACTGGGCATCCTAATGAAATAAAAGGGCCGGTGCAACATTGAGTTACCTGTAAAGGCTGGAGCTGTTCCACCGAGACTGAATAATGCATTTAATGGTTTGGCACAGAAATGTATTTTCCCCACAGCCCCCTGTCAGCAGAAGGATGGAGAGAAAGGTAGAAAGAACAAAAACAAACATGCAGGGAGGAGGACCCAACAGCCAATTGAAATATAGAGAAGAAAATAGTCAGGGGAGAGGGCGAGAGGGCGGAGAGGGGAGGCAGAAAGCACTGTTTGCAAATCACAAATTAAAAACATAAGCGTTCTACACACCATACCATGTCCCACAGGAAATATACAGCTTTCTGAGTAAAAAAGCAAATTTGGAGCAGGGATCTAAACACAGACAGGCCTGGCCACTTTCCATCACATAAAGCACCAGCTGAGAATGCAAAACCACAGACTACGATAACATTTAGCAGATATCACTGGAATAGTACCATTTTCTCGCTTCACTGGCAACTCCATTGGAATATATGGACGACACAGTCACCCTCTATTTGACAAATGGCCATAGTAGTAAGGGCAATTTTAAAAAGTGAATCATACTTTGACAAAGACAGAAAAGAGGGGATTTGAGCTGACAACAGAATTTTCAGCCTGTGTAACCATGGTGAATTATTAACTTTAGTGGGTCCCATTGACAGCAGGGGGCATGTATAGTGTAGTGTATAAACAACAATGAAACAGCATAAACACAAATACGCACTGGCAATGGATACACAGCACACATAATGGCTGGTATTCAGATTCACAGCTGTATATTTCTTTTCTCAAATTTAAACAGTTATTTGATATAATTGAAGGACAGAAATAATAAAGAAGTCTTACAAAAAGGAGTCTAAGAAGGACTGTTTTACCATCAATGAGATTATAAAACTGGACTGGAATGTTTCTGTGATAACTTTATTGCCATATTGCCATAGGTCGTCCACTGCTATCATCATGACAGAACCTGACATGTGAATATTGACAGTGTATTGATACTTTACAGCCCATGTCATCAACATTCCCTGTGGATGTGATGCTAACTGCAGCTCTGTCTGAAACTGTTAGCCAAATTAAACTTTCATCTGAGCCTTAATTTAATGTAATCTGACCAGAAAGATGTGATTTAGCGGTAACTACAACAGATGATCTGAGTTGTACTGTTAAACACATCTGTTAGACATTAAATTACAGTCATAAGATAGCTAGCTCAGTTAGTCACTCTCACCGTTTTTGTTGAAAACTGAGCACCTAAACAGGATCTTGAACATTCGTATTCGATCAAGGCTTCGGAAAATGTGCTGTTTAAATCCATTTTGTGAATTTTTCTTGAGTTTTCAGACAATCTTAAAACTTTTTGGCTGTGTTTGCTAATGTGTGCATTGTGTCATCATGGTAACTCCCAAACATTGCACCATAGAAATACATGTACAACACCCCATAGACCGTATATAAGTGGACTAAGCTAACCCGTTAGCCGCCACGTGCCAAACAGGAAGTGCTCCAGGAAACTCTTCCGGCTCCTTCTCTCCCTTTTTCCCATTGACTTACATTCAGATCTTATCACCCCTCTCTCTGTAACTGCTGCAGTGAGCCTCATCATTTTGGTCTTAAAATGGCCGTATGAACCTGGTCTACATGATCCTGAATTTTTTTTCCGCTATTTTGTCCATCAAAAAAATGCTATTCCTAACACAGAGCCTGGCTCCAGATTCGCTCCTGTAACCGTTAGCATCGCAAGCCTCCTTTGAGCGGCGCTAAACGCTATGAGTGACGTCACACTCACTTAGTCCACTCATATACTGTATATACGATCTATGCAACACCCCCAGCGTGATGTCACTGCAAAGTATCAATATTAGCGCTTATAAGAAGATCACAATTTTGTACTCACCTCCCTGGTCTGTGCTGACAGTGATGAAAGCCACTTGCCGAGGAAACGAACTCAAGTCGGACACTCCGTTGAGGGACTCGATCTCAAAGGTGTAGTTGGCGTGAGCAGAGAAGTCGGTGATGGTGACGGTGGCGTTGGTGAGCCCTAATGGCCGGGGCAGGAATCGCAGCTCCTCTTCACAGATGTGGCACTGGTCCGGCTCCGGTCCACAGCGCTTACACTGGACATTGTAGGTGAGGTCTCGGCGGCCCCCAGTGTCACTAGGAGGGGACCACTCCAGTAACAAGAAGGAGTCATTCAGGTTAAACATCAGGTTACGAGGAGGAGAGGGAGGGCCTGCAAACAACAGAGACAGTGTTGTATTTATTTATTTGGCTTTGTATGGTATTTTGATAGGACGGCCATAGCTTAAATTGTGGAGAGAGAGGGGAGAAACATTCGGAAAGAGGTCAAGGCCGGGAACTGAACCCTCAATGCCAAGGTGGTAACGAATACATATGTGCAGTGCTCCACTAAACCACTACCACCGGCAAACACCAACACAAATAGTACTGATACAGGGCAGTCATTTACACAATCAAAGGTTTTCATAACCAACATACCATGCTAATTTAAATATATTTTGATTTTATCGGAAAGCACTTTGGTTGCCTTGAGTTTTGAAAAGGGATCTTTAATAAACATTGACACATTTTTCCACTATTAAAGTCAGAAGTAGTAAAGTGCCGTTTCTGAATCTCTATATGAATAGTTATTAGAAATTTTCATGCTGTTGGTTTTGAACTGGACAACTTTTGGACCTCCCTGGATTACAAATAACACAGTAAATAGAAAACAGTAAAAATAAACATGGGTATACTACATCAAAAATTTGCAGGTAAAAAGTAATTCTGAAGTTTAGACTTGAAAACACTTTCTGAACAATAATACAAATGAGTATAATTAATACTGTAAAGAAAATAGAGTATTTTTAGTTCATTAAAATAAGATCTTTCTTGTGTGGTCCACTGCACACACTTTCTAAACTGTATTTTTTGGTTTTGGAGTAATATTAACCCTACCACTGTGAAGGAACAGCAGGGAACAAGGGATTGTAGAAGTAAACAAAATGTGGCTCAGTGAAATTATTTATTCATTTATTTAAGTTTGCAGCAGATTTGCAATTTAAAACTTGGTGATTATTGACTTAAAAGATAAAAGATATCAGTGCATTGTTGTACCTATGATCAGCACAATATAATCAATTTACAAAAAAAAAAATATTATAAATGCTGTGATGTTTGTAAATATTATCTAAAAATATGAATCAGTAGGAGGCAACGGTGGGTAAGAAATATGAGGGAAGATGAAAACCACCAATGAAACCTAAACTGCAAGCTGTCCACAAAGCTGGCCTGACTTCTTAAACTTTTTGGGCTCCCCAGATTGCAGTTAACTTGTCAAACTTTCTAAGAATTGTCGCAATTGGAATAAACACGGTTTTACATTGGCAATGGGAAAACATAACAATGTATGGTTCTTGGCTCACGCAAACACATTCACAGAGGGTGCGTTTGTGCATGGGGTACGCATTGTGTTGGAGCAGGCTGCAGCTGTCAGCCGGGCGGAGTTAAAAGACCTGGGGGATCGGAAGAGTCCCGTCCTGCCAAGCTCACTGTCTGCTTGTACAATGGGATGTTTCCCCATCCCCAGACGACTCCTCCCCCTGTGTTCCCCCTGCAGACTGCACTGATTCCTCCCACGCATCTTGCTGCCATTTTTATTGCCAATACTATAGGAAGAAGCCAGTATTCTGTGCTTCATTATAGTTTTTAGACAATTTCAAATATAAAATTGACTAAAACATAACAAGTCAAAAGTGTTTCAAAACAGAATTGTCATATCAAACTCGAGTTTCACATTTTAGTATCATAACACATGTGACACAGTGAACATTTCTGAACTGCAAATCTGAAGTTGAAATCTCAATCCTGATGTTTGGTAATTTAGGAATAGGGAGAAAACTAACAAACAAACTTACCAACAAACTAATCTAATTAACTAACTAGATAAGTAAAACATCTGAAAACGTGATTATGAAATGTGATGTGAATAAAACTGATTTTTGTTTTTCATTAAATCAGCTCACTGAAATAGTGATGGTCCATGGTCCATAAAAAATGTACCTTTTAATATGAATGAGATTCATTTACAGAAGTATTCTTTGTCTCTATTATCTGAAAATGTAGGTCTATACAATGACAACTTCCCCTTTTTTTAATCTCTCTGTATCTCCTCCCTGCTTTCCACCCGGGACAGTCCCCTTATAAGCCCCGCCCCACAGAGCTGCCCCACTGTCATCAATCAACCCGCTCTCCTTCAGGGGGGTAGATAGTATCGCACGCTCCCCTCGCCAGCTCTACCTTTCTTCACCTTTATCGCACTCAGGTGACACCCCTCCCTCCGTCTTCAGGCCTAAACTCTTTAATCTCCATTTCAGTTCCTCACTTGAAGGAAACAGTTTATGGGCTAGGCCAGGAGGAAGCCCTGTTTTACAATGCATCACCACGATGACAGAGAATGTGCTTTATAATTGGGTTTAGAGGACATTTACTTGTGGTCACACTTATAGTACTGGTAGCGTCTCCACTGGTCCTACTTGCCACAAACCATCTCCTACCTGGCCTAGTGGCTTTGGCTGTCATTTTCCACAGTACGGCATAAAGGCTTTCTCCATTAAAATGTTCTCAAGTATGTTTGATTTTAACTTTTTATGTCCATGGGATTATATAAGGGATGTGCCACTTCCAGAAAGTTACATAGTGTGACAAAAAACAGAAGTTGCCTGATATAGGTATAAAATACAGCTGCTTCATTCATCCACTATTCTGAATGCCTCCAGCAGCACAATCTAGATTAAGAAAGTGCAGCTCCACCGTAACATGCCTTTAAAAGCTGCAGACAACCTGGTGAGCTCTGCACATGGCCCCGTCTATCTCACTGACAGCCAAATGGATTTTTAATTAAAGCAGAATTAGTCCGGTTAAACTGTAATTTAATGCAAATATGAAGTCTTAATGACAGTCACTGAATCACAGACCAGAAGAGGCAGACGTGTGACCCATAGACTCTAATGTATTTGAAGAACACATTGTCTCTGTAACCATTTATCACACAGTTAAAATAAAAATAAAGTGAACTGTGGGTTGTTTTGCAAGATTTAATGCCACATTGTGGAATATCCCAGGCAAAGTAAGAACATCCTCATGGTGATGAGCAAGTGGCGGACCTCCTGTCAGGTAAGATACTACATCTGTAAGTGTGACATCCCAGGTACAACGGTTGAGTGTCTAAAACACAAACAGCAGAAATAAGAACTGCTTAATACCCCTGATCAATTCAAACTAAAAGTGTACATCCAAAGTAAATACAAGTTTATTGTCAAAGCATTTTTTTTAGGCCTTGATTCTTGGTCAGGATAAGTGGGATCAAGAACCAACTATTATTACTGGTCTCAACTGTAAATTTTCAACTTTAAAATTAAACTTCAGTGTAAATGATCACTGAAATCACTGTGTCCTTGCCCTTCATTAGAAAGTATGGCATCATCACATTGTAAATTCTGAAAATCAAATCAAACCGATAATCCAGCAGTACTCACGAGTGCAGGCCATGGTGGGCGGGTCTTTGTCTGCGCGGTAGAAGCCAGTCTCACAGCGGCACACGGCTGAGCCTTCACTGAAGCTGAAGCTGTGAGGAGGACACTTGGAGCACTTAATGTTTCCGGCAAATGCCTTGAAGAAGCCCGGGTGACATGCTGAGGACAGACACACAAAAACAAAAGACATTAGGGCAAATCTGAACCACTCACTCAATTCAAGTGTCACTTTGTTTAGGTCGTAATCAAAACAATGCTAAACAACCACAGAAAACAGCATCAAAACCTGTCACTGTTTCTTTGATATAAAGCTATGAGTGTGAATTTGTGCGAATGATGTTAGGCGTTATGCTCACATTATGCTTTTAAATAGATGCAATTTACATCTGTAACACATTACACAGTTGTAACATAATGTTTTCACATACTTAAATTCAGAAAGCAAGTGAGAGCATCTTGCTAAATTGCTTGTAACAAATATACAGTTGGGGCTGTACACAATTTGTACCATTTCAAAAATGTGAAATTAGTTAAATTAAACAGTTTGAGGTGGTTCAATCTCATTCCTCCCTTTCCTTAATCATTCCAAGCCAGTGTTCACCACTATTTGTTTTACACGTTTCCCAACCTGGGGTCAAAGCAGAACATGCTAATAACCACCTCGCTAACAATGCACCAGGTTTGTCATTGATGAAGTATCCATTCTGAGTTTACTCTACTACATGAAAACGTTGGGTACAGTTGTATGTGTGCACTGCTTCACATCCCATCTCCGCTACAGCAGCAGGCGGCCCCGCAGCCTCTCAGACTCCTTATTTACCCCACAGGTGACTGTAGACACTTTTCCCAATCAATCACAGCATCAATGATATCTCTGACAAGGTCTACCCATCAAGCTTTATCCTTCCATAAATTACTCATAAATCCTCAATTATCTGTCTCCTCTTGGTAAAATACAACCCTCAAACTCTAGATCTGAAAAGCACAAACAAAATGTAATCAATAAATAAAGTGGACTTCTTTGTCAGAGAGGGGTGTATTTAGGTGTCCAGCCTCCACATTCCCATTTGCTGCAGTTTGTCAGTGAGTTCATTGATTTCACAGGCAGCGACAGTGTGGGCCCAGATCACCTTGAAGAGGCCACAGTCTCTGAGCTGTGAGTGTCTCTGCTGTGCTGATGAATGGAGCTGCAGGGGACAAGGAAGACCTCCACACCAGAGAGATCTTCAAACATAGACAACAATGAGAACACGGGGGACGGTTTAAATATAGAAATACCATGTTATGGCTGTGTAATTCATCTACATTGAGACTGATGGAAATAAATGACAGCACCGTCATCCTTGCATGTAAATTGTCCCTGCATTTTGGGTGGTGCTGATGACAAAGAGGTATTCCATATTAGAAGTGTATTTTTGTCACTATTACCCTGTTGTTTGCTTGTTTTTTTGTTACAAATGATTGTTAAATTGTAAAAAAAAATGTAAAAAAATAAATAAAATAAATTTAAGTTGTGCATTGATTTAAATCATTGCACTATTGCTGAAAAAGAAATTTAAGTTAAAAAAAAAAAGAACTGTGTATTAAATAGACAGTTTAGACAGTAGTTTAGACAGTTGAAGGCCATACTGAAACTGGTGGAACTATGGGCAGCTCTGGTGGACAAGCAGGATAATTATTTGCCAACATTTCTCATTTAACGTTCTTTCTTTTTTTAAACTGAAGTGAATATATGAACAGAGCAGCTTCTATTTAAACCACGGCCATCACGGTCTATGTTTAACACTATGATAAGTTGCATACCCAGCGGCGGACCAAGGCTGCCTCTGTCATTAACCTCTGATACAGAGTTGTCCTTGAGTCAAAATCTGTCACTCACCCCTCACCCCCCACTCCCACCCCACTCCACCAGACCCTGCTTTAGCCAGTCAAACTAATGATGGTTCGACGGTCCGACCTCAGCAGAGCGGTGGGGATGTTTTGAATCCTGCCCTGCTCCACTGCGGTCTGTCTGGCCCGGACCAATGGACCCAAGGCCACTGCACACGAGGAGGGACACACAAATGATGGCAGAGAGGTTATATCACGCACATACACACACTCACAAATACTGGGACAGGGGTCTTGGCAAAGCTGGTGACAAACGGTGGACTTGACCAGGGTGGACAGCCTGTCAATATGAGTGAGACCTGGATATTTTGACTGAAGAGAGACAAGCGGGCACTTAAAGGCGAAGTCTGCAAATCAAAATGTCAAGCTTTTTGGTCCATCAAGGTCAACATGCTGTGTAAGGTTAGTCAAAACTTAAATATAAAGAAAGAAACATGTGAGAGAAATGTACTGACAATGTTAATAAAAATAAAGAATTTATTTTAAAGAACTGACTTGTATAGGATTAAAGGCCATCATAAAGGGATCTTTGGTTATATTAATAAAGGTGCACTATGTAACATTTCTGAAAGAGGGTGCACCACCTGCTTGTCTTTATAGATATGTTATTGCTTTGACTAGAATATTCCACTTTCATTGAATTTATCACTTATCCACCTCCAAACAGCGGTAATTTCATAACAGATTAAGATGGGCAAATCCAAGAAATCCATCCAGAAGGTGTTGGATCCTTCACCAGAGAATGTTACACAGTGCACTTTTAACATGCAACTACATACAAGTACAAATATATTTGTGTATTGCATATTTTATCGCTGTCATGCACTGAAAGTAGCAAATCTTACAATCTTGCAGTGCTAGATGAAAACTATAAACAAAAACTATAAATCTAACCCCTGTAGTCTCTTTTGTTGCATTCTGATTATAAAAAAAACATAACAATGGCAGAAGTCTGTTTCTCTTTATCTCTATATATTTTACTACTTGCCATGCTAAGAAAGAGATAGTTACATTTTTGATATGTATGGAAAATACATTTCTGGTATCAGCTGCATTCAGGTTTATGCATGTGATAGTACATGGCCATATTTCACAGAATATTTCCAGAAAGATACGTGAAAGCGTAATAAAATGTTTTGAGCTGAATATTAGCATACATAATCTCAGGCATGTTTCAATAGCTTTACTTCACATGTAAATATAAATATACAGCAGACATGTCGAAAGCATAGGTGTGTGTGTGTGTGTGTGTGGATGAGGAGAAGCCTGAATGAAGCCTGCGGGGGGCGCTGATCTTCTCCGAGAACTTTGCCCAAGGTTAATGAGGTCTGGAAGTGTTCCAGAACATCTCCAAGAGCTGAGTCCACAGTCCCAGCCCGGACCCCTTCAGACCAGAGCGGACCACATGGAGCTGAACCACTACAGCACAGAGAGTGGTTTAAACTTCACTGTCCATCAAACCCATCTGCCCCTCTGTCCTAAATTATACAGGAACACTAAGTCTAATCGAGTGATCTCAGCCCTGTAGAAATTACACATTACCACATTACAAGAGCATGCTAACACCTCATTTCCTTTGGCTAATAGTCAGGCTATTCCAGCTAAAAGACCCAATCACATCCAGGAAATAGACTTAAAGCTCCATCTACTTCAGAGTGTGAGAGTGTGAGCGCTTAGGAATGAACAGGTCGTGGACGGAGGCCGGTGATGGGTCCCTCTCCAGCGAAGAAGAACAATTCCAAGAGGAGCACAATTCTGCAGCATTTACTATCAGAACCACATCAACAAATGTTGCAGAATAGTTCAGCTCTTGAAATCAAAAGAAGCCAGCGAGGTGAGCGAGGAGCAGGTCAAGCAAAGGATGAGTTGCAGAGATGGGAAGATGCAGCCTGGAAGTTAGTGGAAAAATGGAAAAGAGTGATCCTACACTTTCATGGTTACATCACATATATGGCTGAATACTTTGGATATATTATACTCAAATGATACTTGATTTACAATCACATACCTGTACAAAACTATAATCATAGTGTGTTAACAATAAAACAGCATACTAATAATGTTCATATATTCAGTGTATATATGTATTTCTGTGAGGAAAAAGGTTGTTTTTATCTTTTAATTGTTCTGGGACAGCCTACAGGAGCTTTCTAAAGCCCTCTCTCATACCCAACAGGCATTAAAACATTTTTGCAAGAAGTGCCTTAACTGTACACAAAGGTACATTTTAACTGTACACAACAAAACACTGTTTTGAGTGGTGAGGCTAAAAGTGACTCAAGTGCAATCTTTCACAAACAGGAGATTATACAATCCTCAAGTTTGCCTGGAGAAAATGTCATCAAATCTTTGGTTCAATAATGTAACAAAACAATCCCATCCATTTTGTTCTCTAAAGAAAACAATCTTCATTCAAGTTATCACCAACACAAGTGGATTGGCCTAAGTGTCATTTATATTTGAATGGCTTCAGCTCTCTGTACAGGACCTACAAACACTCTGAAATGACTGAAATAGCACATCTCTCTCTTAGCGTCTCTTACAAAGCCCTCCTCTGCCTCCTCTGCCTCCTCTGAATCATTACACATGTAATCAGGAACCGCACTCAGAGGCTCTTCAAATGAAAAGGCCCCTCTCTCTCTCACCCTCTCTCTTTCTATCACCTTCTTTCTCTCTCTCCTCACCTCACTCACTTTATTTATTTTGCTCAGATAAGGCGCTATCTGTGATTCACACTGAAGAATGGAGAGGCACTTCTCAAAACATTTCAGCTCAGGTCTTAACAAAGATGTGTCTTAATTAGTGACCTAAAAAAAAAAGTCATAGATTCATAGACACTGCTTCTATAGGCAAAACAATTATATCTCTATGAAGTCAAGTCAACCTAAAAATTCTGATTATAACTAACAATGAATAAATAATGTAATAAACTGTAGAGACCTCTTCCAAACCGCTGTTATGGTAGAAATATTGTTCCCAAACTTGAGCTAAAAAATTCTCTTCTATCTATAAATGGTATAAATGACACTGGCTAACATCTCCTCATACATTTAAGTGAGTGTGCGGTTAGCGACCAAGTTTCTCAAAATGGTCCCAAAAACATGAAACAGTCCTTTGGTAAAACTGGATCCACACAATATCCTGATGATGTCATTAGCCCGATATACTGGCATCACAGATTAGTGCCTGTACATTCTTTTTTCCATTTCATGTAGATTTCTCTTGCCCTCGGAGGTGTTTACAAGCTGGCATTTTAACTTTCACAAAGAAAATATTGTACTCTGTTGTAATCTTCTCCAGCTGGCTTTGTGATTTTAATCTCCGATGACATTTAGGGATCAGACACCCAGAGATATTATTAAAATGTTGACAATGTATTTGAATGCTAAACTGAACCTAAAGCTGCAACAACAAAAAGGAACAACTATAGGAATAAGGTACTACATACATATATTACTAAGACTACTATTGCTACTACTACGACTACTACAACTACCTTAATTACTTATAGATGAAAACTACGGGTATGCAAAAAATTTAAATATTGAAGTATCGTGATTTTAAATTTGGGGATACAGTATTGTTATCATAGGCTGCTGTATTGATATATCGGCAAGAGTATTTTTTGGTATCTTTTAACTTTTTTTGTGACAGCACTACATTTTTGTTTTCTTATTTAGTGGATTTAGTTTTTTGTTTATACAATACACTTGACATATTCATTGTTTTGATGATTAGAATTGATGCATTTCATATGAACTCTGCACAGGTAGCAGTTTAACAAAGAAATATTGTTCCTAAAATGTATTTGGTTCTTAAAATACAGCAATATATCGGAGTATCATGTGTAATATATCGATTCTCACATGTATCGCCATATTGTAATATTATCGTGAGCCATGTATTTGTATCATATCGAATTGTGAGCAACGCTGTAATTTCTAGCCCTAATGAAAATAGCCATTTACAGTCAGTTTCTTGATATACTATATATTTTTTAATTTGCACAGTCTCTCTGGGGTTAGTTTAAATTGTGTACAGTCTCTTTTCATTTAAATTTGCCCATTAATACCCTGTTCTGCCGCAGTCCGCCATAGTAATTTAAAGACCATCAATAACATTTGTGATTTACTTCAGCTTCAATTAAGAATTTAATTAGGTATTTTTCGCACTGAGTCTGGATCGTTGAAGCTTTAGAGAAACACATCGACCACAAGTCTGTTAAAGAATCCAAGGCAAAGGACAAAGTAAGCCTCTTAAATGTGAGTTATTTTTACTCCCAATAGACAATCAGTGCTAATAATCTGTATTGCATTAACAACAAGGCCCATACACAATGTTATACTAAAGCCCTTTCTTCTCTGATATCAGTTCAAATAAAACACTGAAATCTCTTCCACTGCCTCTCACGTACACACACACACCTGCTGTTCTCATTACATATGTTTTCATGCAACTGCACATTTTTAATTTGCACCAAACACAAGTCCACACAGAAAAGTCGATAATTTAGAGCGCTGTCTAAGGAAAGTAAATCTGATACAAAACTCAAATGTCATTAGTAGGTGTGGCACGGTTCATAAAAAACAACAAACCGTTGTTTGTTGTGTGCCCACCGCCCGATCTCCACGTTTCATAGCATGCGCATTGTAGCCTCATGCCCAAAAAAGATGTGCAGTTGTGTGTACCTGCTCTTTCTCCTCCAGCATCTGCGTCGCGTTTGAGTAATCCCAGTCCGAGGCTAATGGAGATGAACTGCCTAGTTTTCCGGTGAGGACAGTGGACAGTGAGGGTTCATAGACTGTATAAAAAGTGGACTAAGTGAGTGCGACGTCACCCGTAGCGTTCAGCGCCGATCAAATGAGGCTCATGATGCTAACGGTTACAGGAGTGAATCTGGAGCCAGGCTCCCTGTTATGAGTAGGATTTTTTTGACAGACAAAATAGTGAACAAAAAAATCAGGATCATGTAGAGCGGGTTCATACGAATATTTTAACCAAAATTGACAAGGCTCACTGCAGCAGTTACAGAGAGAGGAGCGATAAGATCCCAATTTAAGTCAATGTTGTACTTGCAATGTGGCTTAAAGCAAGAGTACTACTACTTGAATGCTGTTATTTGCACTTCTGTAAATAGTAGTATTGTGAAATGAAAGTGTAAAAACTGAGAGTGAGATTGAATTAACTAATTTAATGAACTGAGATTTACTAGCTAGTTATCCTATACTTGACTGTCTCACTGTACAGGCCAGGCGCCCAGTTGGGTACAAGATTAAAAGAAAAAATAACAAGAATGGTACAGAACCGAAAACTGTGACCTCAAACCGCAATACGAACCAAACCATGAATTTTGTGAACCATGCCACCCCTAGTCATTAGAGAAACGTACACAAGAGAGGACAAAAGTGGAGCAAAGTTGTTAGAGATAGAGGAGAACGCTGTACAAAGTCTACAGATGTACAGTAATTGTGGTTGAACTGAACATTAGCGTTGACAAAATTTTGCTATTATTTTGTACCATCTGGCCACTGTGAGCCTAAAAGTGAAACTTAAACTCAATAAACCAAAAAGTAAAACAAAGTGGGTACATCGTGAATATGCCTATAGAACAAATCTCTTACATTATAGTTTTAATATTTAAGTAGCTTTTTGAAGAGAGAAATGGATAAGAGTCATGCAGTGTTCTAATCATAATAGTCAACAAAAGTGCGATTTAACTATTTTACATTACGTTCTACAATGTTTAGTTACTTCAACTTTATCAAAGATTTCCAGAGAGCCACTTTTTGCTTTGCTTGTCTTCCTTACTTATTTACTGAATCAACAGGTGTCAGAATTATTTGTTAAAAGTGTTACAAAGGAACTGATTTTCATCTCCTACCGGCAGAATGCATAATTTTTCTTAAATCCAACCAACTTGAGAAAACTACACCCACAAACTACCTGGTAATCAAACATTTATATTGCTGTACATTTAGAACATTAAAAGGTTATAAAGAAAGCAATTAAACTACATCAATAAACCATAAGTACTAGATTTAAGCTCAGACAGCGCAGGACAGAGGCTCAGAGAGGATGCTGTATCTACAGTGGCATTATCGTGTGTGGGATCTTTTTATGGACTGGAGAGGTCATCCCTTTATGGCTGTGTTTATGGTGCATCTGAAGAGTCCGGTGTCAGACAAACTAACAAGGCGGTAAACCCTCCAACAACATCACTTAGCCGAGCGAAGGAACACCGCGGATCGCTCTAAATCTCACCACGGAGACAAAACACAGCGGCGCAAGGAGGCTATGGGTGCCCTGTGAAACAAGGGCTTTATGTGCTCTGTGATAATGGCCCACACAGTAAAAGAGACTTTAAGAAACAGAACGACTGGATAGTGATTTGTAGATGGATTAATTTATGAGTTATGACTAAGAACTGACATTTCACAAGTACATTTGGTTTTGGGGGGAATTATTACAAACTTTTTTTTATTACAAACTATTACAAATTTTGTGAGCAAATCATGTCACAAATAGATTGCATCAATATATTTAATGGACTTAAAGGTGCACTGTGTAACTTTTCTGGGAGGGGGTCCGCCATCATCTTGTCTCCATGGTGATGTTATTGCTTTGCCTGGGATGTTCCACAGTATGGCATTAAATAAAAATATCTTGCATTTATTCCATTATAGGAGTTTTTATTTCTCAAAACTACGACAAAACATGCATTATTACGCACTGTTAGCTGGCTCATTTACAGATCTGATGTGTAACTTCGCCTGGTGATGTGTTTACTTGTTGCCATGGAGATAGTTAAATTAAAGGCCATATTGTAGAACATTCCAGGAAAAAAACAATAACAGCTACATGGAGTACAAGCAGGTGGTGGACCCTCTACTAGAGAAGTTACACAGTATACCTTTAAACTACCTAAATCATTTAAAGGTGCACTATGTAACTTTCCTGTTACTCTAGCTGCTTGTCTCCATGGAGATGTTATCACTTTGTCTGGACTGTATGCCATTACATTTATATTCAGGAAGAAGCAGCCACCCTGCACATGATCTGACCAGGTTATGCATCAGATCTGTGGAGATAAAGTTATATATTGTAACTTTGATTACTGCCTAAAATGTTCTAATACAGAGCAAAGTGAATATAAAAACAGATTCAGAGAATCTAATGATTATGCAAACATTATGATATGACAAGAGCTCAGTAAACAGCCTTTTAGTACAGGCCTTATCCTTAGACATCAATGTTGTATGAGCCTTGTTCAATCTATCTATGAACATGATAAGAGGTAAGTGGGAGGAGACACAATTCACACAAGATGAGATGTGTCCTCAAGAGCGAGACAAGACAGGAGCACGGCCTCACATTTTTAAATTTATTTTTGCTGTTATTGTAGCAGTGGAACTACTGCTTCTCAAGAGGTGTAACCCTGCACTGTTAACCTTCTTTTTTTTTTCCAGACAAAATATAAAAAATGGAAAACTTCTCACAAAATCAGTTCTCACATGTGTGTACAATTTTATGGAAACTTTAACTCACACGATCTTGTCCCTTTATAGCCCTATAAATACTGTAAGTGCTTCTGAATGTTTCTGAGAAATGGTTATTATAGTCTGAATACCATCACAGCTGAGACAAGCTATGACACAGTATTGTTGCAAAAATATAATGCCATATCTCATTCTCTTGTAAAACTTCAGAGAAATCACTGTTTTTTATTTCTGGGAATTCATTCACTATATTGACAGCAAATTACCCTACAGCAAAGCAAAAAAACAAACAAACAAACAAAACAAAAAACACACATTTTGTCACTTTAGCACAGGATACAAAGCTTTATTCTACCAAAGAGTATTACAAATGGACATTGAATGAATTTCTTAAACCCTGTTCTTGCCACGACTGATGCTGATTGTCTTCCTAACATGCTGCTTAAGTTAACAGCAAATTGCCTTTAGCAGAGGTTGCATTAGCATAAAGGCCTTCTTGTCCAAAATAAACAACTGCTGTGTCTTCTGAAAAATAGAAAACCCCAAACAAAAGAGGAAGATAATGATACGGCAGCGTTTTAGAAACATCCACACTGACAACATAATGGAGATGTAGTGAAATTACAATGAATCAGTAAGTTTGAACACTTGGGTGAGACTCTCCTCTGTAGCAGTTTTGGCTTTTAGGCTTCAAGCACAAATTTCATCTAAGAAATGAAGGGATTTTTTTTAAACCAAAGAACAAAATTGAAAACATTTATAAATAAATAATATATTAAAACACTGAAATTAACTGCTCATTTTTATTTCTATGCTGCTGTTATAAGAGTGCTATGTAAAGATAGAGATCTACAATAAGGGTCTAATGGACTTAAATATCTAATATATTATAAACGAACCCTGATGACAACTTCAGACCACTGTGTGATGGCTACAGCTAAAAAAACATGATCAACATTAAACCCAGAAGAAAAAGATTTGTACATTGTACAGTGCTTTGAGATAAGAGCATGTTGGGTGTGTGAGGGCGGCCCACTCTTCTTTGCATGATAATGTAATGAAAACTATAGGTCTTTTCTTAATTTACATCACAATAAGTAAACAGCTCTTTTTTGAGAGCGATACATTATGGATCCTAACAGAAATCCAAATTTTGTTGCAGTACAGCGGTTGCAGTTTTGGTGCAGCATTTACACTTTGCTGCTCAGTGGCCTGTGTGTCTCAGTCAAAGGTCTGGTAAGGGAGGGTCAGCTGTGTGGCCATAAGTGTCCCTCTTCTGTAACCTGCAGCATCACAGTGTCCGGGGGAACCAGGTGAACACAGTAGTTGTTCTTACTCTGCTGTGGTCTTTCAGTTGGTGATGAAATGATTAATTCCCTCAAAGTGTTTCCTCTGGAAAGTCTCGGAGTATTTCCTCTGGAAGGTCCTCGCCACATTTGCTGCTACATATGGTGTAAGAAGCCTGTATCATCTTGAGTGTCCATAGTTAGCTTCTTGGCTAGGCTCTTGCCAGTCTCCATGGATATGGTAAAAAATAAATAGTTAATTTCACAAAATCCAACTGTACTTTACTTGTGTCCTTCAAACTGAATGATTTTAACAACTGAGCTCAAAGTTTAAGAAACATGGAAAGATATTTTTGGAAACGTATTTTTTTTCACATCAGTAATAATCTGGAGAAATCATTAAAATAAATTAAATCAAATCAAGTCTAATAATAATAATAATAATAATAATTAGACTGAGTTCTGAGTAAAACAAGTCTCATGACAATGAGTGTGTGAAGATTCTGCAAGTCACTGTGTGGCAAGACAAATATGGCATTTTGAGCATTTCTATGTCCTGATTTAAACTTTAAGTACTTTATGATGGTATATTAAGATATCTGGGATATGCAGTCTAATTCCCATACAGGGTGGCAGTAGCTCATTTTGTTCAAATTAACCCCCACTCTAACCAGAGCATTCTGTTGTTGTGTTGTTGGGTAAGAGAGAGTTTTTTCCATCGCTTTGACACATTTCTCTATTGAAAATTGCCTTTTGCAAAACAGCTCACACAAAATCCTAAACAGAATTTTAGCTTTACAAAATTTAATCTCAGCAAAATGCAGTTTTTATTGATCAATCGTCTCCCAAAAGCAAGTTTTTCCATCAAGACTCTCGAGCTGTGCTCATATATTCATCTGTGCTCTTTCATTCATTTGCCAGTGCAGCTCAGGTCTCAGTGACCACGGCTCTCAGTGGTTTAGAGCAGTCATCTCTCACACTATACATGTATGAAGTTGGGACTGGAGGAGTTGTGTTTTTTTGTCTAAAACCTGTTAGTATTTGAACAAAAACACATAGGATGAATAAACTGAAAGATGTTGGAATAGCAAATACACCAGCAACGCTACTTTTGTAATGCATGTATTCTTACATAAAGTTACGTTTACATTTACATCCGCTCTGCTGTCACGGCCCTGAGCTGTCAGTGATTGGGTGCTGTTCCCTGTCAGAGTCCGGCTGCTCCAAGGCTCCATGCAGTTTTCTATGGTTCTGATGGTACCCTACTTGCACTGTAAATTTCTCTGATTTGGTCAAGATTTTAAAACTTATATCAGGTTATTCATCTTGTTTTCAGATTTATGATCTACTTCCTAGTTCTGAAACTGCTTAATTCTAGTTTAGAGGTAGTTTATTTTAAGATAACTTGTCAAGTAAAATGATCATGGACAGATCATTTGTTGTTTTCTGATGGATGTTTATATCTTAAATTTAGAATTTTTTTGCAGTGTACTGGCAACTAACTTCATAAACTAACCAAAGCGGCAGAGTGGGAATAATTTGGTCACGGAATTAAATGGAACTGATGACAGAAAGGGTACGAGGATGTGAGGAAATCCGACATCACAGCATTAGGACAGCAAACAGGGTTAGAAAACACACTTTAGGACAGCGCTGTAAACAGCCTCATCTGAACAGCTTTTGTACAGATCGTGATCAAACCAAACTATAGAGCAGTGCTGAGCTGATACAGAAAGCTGGTGAGGGGCTGCAGCAGGAGGGGAACCAGACAATGCACAAACATCCTGCACGTACATGAATATTCTATGAATGTTGAGCATTTATCATTCTAATAGATTTCCAAATAAAAGAAGTCTTGAGCATGTTACACATTGTTTTTCAATGGACTAGTTTGATATTTATTTTATACAATTCTGGCATGGATTCATTGAATGCGCCACACCACGGCCTCAGTCTGCTCCACTCCAGCTGATATTCAGGGATGGCACACTGCTTGTTTAGAGCTCCAGGCCGCACACTTGCACTAGTGCTAAGGTTGGGGGCAAGATACGGCCCCTACTTCTTTGCTTGGTCAACATAATTTCCAGTCAATCCTGTGCCAATAAAAGTTTGTTGTTTGGACCAGACTTTGGAGGACTAAATTGGATCTTTTTCCACAAGAATGATAGTGCACAGTAGGTTGGTTTCACTTGTTCTCTTTGTTTGTTACTTATTTATTTTTTAGTATTTCTAAACATATGTTCAAATTTGACCAACCATAAAAACGTACCAAACTGGAAAACAGCAATCCTTTGTAGTCTTGCCAAGTGTAGTATTCATTATTGGCAGCCGAGGAGCTCACTCAATGTAGAATAACTATGAATATGTCCACAATCACTACATGTAACAAAGAATGGGACAGCGCAAGACAACCGAGAGACCGACAACTGTGGATGGCGATTATTCACATGTATTTGCAATAAGATCTCCACAGAACACAGGGACATGGTTAAAAGAACACAACATGGCACATCCTACAAAAAGCAACTGGTTGGTTTAATGGCAGGAGCATAACAGTGTCCATTGGGCTTCACTGTGACAAAGGTTAATGCTCTACTTACTCATTACAATGATAGAAGAGACACATTTAGAGGATGAGCAGATCATAAGGCTTTGTATGATTAAAGCACCTGAATTGACTGATGTATTTTAATCTTACTTCAGCTCCATTATACCATCTCCATATCATTATATCATATCCACAGCCCACCTAGACCCCCGCTGTGAATGTGAGTGGCTATTCTTCAGCAGGATACATGTAACCTTTCCAGGTGTGAATGGGGCTTGCATTTGTTTTCCAGGCCAGCAGCGCACCTTAGCAAGCCGTCGCCTCTCTAATGTGGTTAGGGTTTGTGTCTCCGAGAAGTTACTTAGCAAAAGGACACAAAGCACTTCACACACTAGTCCCCTTCATGATAAAGTGTTCCGTCAGAGGATGAGCGGGGAACATTTGCCAGTAATTAGAGGAGAATGAGCACAACTGGAGCACGGGTCTCTCTAGTTAATGATGTGAGGAAGGCAGAGTGTACTTTCAGCAGACACACCTGTAACCTGCATGAGCGTAACCCGCATACTGCAACAACACTGAGCGATAACATGGATAACACCCAAAGATCTAAACAGGATCGGTAGCTAAATTTGAGTTTAAATTTTTGAATTATGCGCAACTTATGAATATGGATACAGGTCTCAGAATGTTGTAATGACTTTAGAACGGAACTATGCAGTGGAGCAGGAAACTGTTGTGTCCTTAGGCAAGACACTTCACCCACATGGTCTAATATGAATGTGGTGTGTGCATGAGTATTGGTGGTGGTCAGAGTTGCCAAAGGCCCGGATTGGCTTCTGTCATTCTACCCCAAGGCAGCTGTGGCTGCAAAAGTAATTTACCAAGAAAAAACATAATAGTAGGCCTTTGTGTTACATAGATCCTTGCCAACTTCAATAAGGATAACAAAAACACACTGTTAGACCACAAATAGGTGTTTGAAAGCCTATTACCGGACCAGCATTTTGCTGCTTATGTAATAATAACAATAGAGGTATTTTTACTCAGTAGTGTTGTTGGGGTTTAGAAGTGGGTGAGTAAAATGTGACAGGTGTCTGAGTATAAGTACTACAGCTAATTCTGTCACTCTTACATGGTTGGAAGATATATATATATATATATATATATATATATATATATATATATATATATATATATATATATATATATATATATATATATATATATATATATATATATATATATATATAATAAAAGAAGAAGAATTTTCACATCATTTAGGCTAGCATTTGATCAAATTAACAGAAAACATATCAACAAACATTTTATGGTGATCTAAATTAGGGCTGCAGCTATCGATTACTACAGTAATTGATTATTCTGTCAATTATTTTGTTTGAATAATCGAGTAATCGTTTGTTAATGTCGTGTCTACTTTGCACACATTAAGTACACACCACGTGCATTGCTAGATACACGTGTTTTGGACATGAAGAACGTAATTATCGCTAGGCTAAGGTTGACTTACCTCACGGTTTCTTTCATGTAATGTACAGGTGCCTTCTGTTTAGATGTTGTAGCATCAGGGTTGAGAAGGTCACTTTTAAAATGTATTCCCCTACAGATTACAGATTACATACCCCAAAATGTAGTTTGTAACGTAATCCATTCAATTACTTAAAGTAACTTAATCTGAATATTTTGGATTACTTGATATTGTCATGATTTTTAAAACTACATGAATGTGGCAACCAACTCCTTCAAATTCTTGTTTGGTTTTAGACCTGGATTCGTCCTAGTTTTAGATCTGGTTTACAGTTGGTTTAGACCTGCTTTAGACCTGTCTTAGACCTGGTTTAGACCTGGTTTAGACCTGGTTTTAGTCCTGGAGTTAGTTCTGGTTTAGAGGTGCACAGAAGGTGTGCGCTCTTAATATACATACATGGGCGCCACGCTGTTTTGTGTACAGTGAAGTGCAGTGGTCGTGCGGAAACTTTACCTCTAACACAGAAGGTTCCGGCCATCGCCCAGCGTATGGAAATAAAACAAAGCATCGAGGCAAAAAAAAAATAATCAATGCATTTTTCTAATTGATTTAATTGATTAACTCGATGAATCGTTTCAGCCCTAATCTAAATGTAGGACCTTTAAATGCTTTATACTGCCTAAACTGGATGAAAGATTAACGTTGTTAGCTCTACATGTGGAAAACATGCAAAAACTACAGCACATTCCCATTTAGTTTAGTTCCTGTCTCATTTTCAGATATGCAGATTATATTGCAGAATGTCTATTTAAAGATACAAGTATATCTTGTTTGGCTGCCAGATATCAGTTGCTTTTTCACCTGAATAACACAATGAGGGGCGACAACTAAATGTGCAAGTGTGTCAGACTCTGGTCACATAATCTTCAATAAAAGGTGGGTGGAAAATCGTACATCTTTACCTCAAAATTGTAATACTGAGAAAGAATACTGATATTTGGGGCTTACATACAGATGCTACAGTTTTAGAAAGGTGTATATTGGAAAGCATGAAAATTGACTAAGACTAGGCATGCTGTGGTTTATTATGGACTGGCAACACAAACTTCCCTCGCTCACATTCTAACTTTTGTAGATTACAATATTATGTTTAAACCCAGGTAAGTTCTTTTTGCTTTTTTTTTTTTTTTTACAATTGCGAGAGCTTTTATGAAGAACTTTGACACAATATATATCAAATACGCATGTATGAATACTGCAATAAATGCCAGCATAGCTCAATAAAATTGTCAGTCAATAATTATTATTATTATGAGGAAATATGTGGGTTTTGTGTTTCATAGTAGAGCTGCAAGCCATGAGTCGTTTGGTTGATTAATCTGTCAATGGCATCTTTATTAGCAGATGACTATTTTTTAAATGGGATTATAACAGATTTACATGAACCAGGGCAGGAAAATAAAGCTTGGAAGAGTTTCATATTATCCTTTTTTAACATACAAATCTGCAGTTTACGTTTTTGCATGAACTCTGTGAGTTTGGTGCCTTTGAAATGTATGACCTTTAGATGTCATTCTTTTGCCCTCTGAAAGCAAATCCAGATAATCCATTAATAAAAAAAATCTAATAATAATAATGACACTTAATGTGCATTTCCTTGAATGAGACCACACTCTGGGATTATACTGTATGTCTGTATACTAAACTCCTCATTTACGCTTTTCTAATCTCTCTTCACACACTGAGGCAGTCCGGTCCATGCAGCCCGATCTGCTCCTGATCCATAGACTGTAATAGTGTTTAATAAGCCTGACATTATGGCAGGATAATCCCACTCTCTCATGCACCGACACACAACCAATTCCATTTCCACCACCTCAGCCATTTCAAAAGCTCATTTCGGGGGGAAAGGAGGTAGGTCCAGGCCTGCTGCGAAACACAGAGGGCCTCAAATATCAATTACGACTGATGAAAAAGAGGGAGAATAGCTGATGGGAGCTACTTTTCCTTTAATGCTGTTCTATTCATTTCAATTTAATATGTTTTTATTAAAGAGCGATAAAAGCATATGATGAAAGGAAATTAATATGGGAGAGGTGGACAAGTGCACAGAAAAGTGGGCCCATAACTTAAGCTTAAAGTTTAGTAAATGTATGCAGAGACAGCACATATCTATGGGGGGACTATCTGACAAACTTATGGCCAGGAGGGCTTCACGTTGTCACAGTGACAGTACTAAAATCTGAAACTCAATTTTGATACAGAAAGGACTCACAATGATACTACCACACATACATTTTAGACATGTTTAAGTGTAATTTTCAACAAATAACAGCTTCTTTACCACAGACAATTCTAAAACTAAAATTAAACACTGAACATAAATAGATTCAATAGTCTTTTTGTATAGTAGTAGTAGTAGCAGTAGTAGTAGATCAATTAGTAACTTATTTTAACTAGCGAGTTAGCCATTCTTTAAATAAGGTTTCTTAGTAAGTTAGCCTCCTAAAAAAACGAATTCAATATACATGCTGTACTATCATTACGCTGTTTTGAGGATGGTGGAAACAAATCAAAGCGGCATCAAATTTACCAACAAGGCAAAGCCAAGGATTATCAGTATGCTATGGGAGTATGTGTTATCCTGTATGTCTGTCTATAAATATTTTAAAGTATGTATAAAGTGCGTATGAATGGACTAAATCTTGTGTGACTTCAACCATTTTGTGGATCTCTGTGAATCTCAAGGTTTGCACATCGCTTCGTCTTTTACAAATCACTCTCCTGTCCCCAGTTTGTGTAATTAGTTTAGTTTGATTGCATTTGCACAGAACAGGCAGTGTGAAATGTCTTATTGCTTTTGAACTGAACACAGTGGGTAAACTAATGCGCTCAACATGATCAATAAATCATATCTGAGCACATCAACTCCCTGCCAGCTGGAAAATGAAGCCCAAATGTGAAAAATCTATAGAAACTATTCAAACTAAAATTATTCAAATATTTGATTCCCAGTAAAGCATACAGTGTCTCATACAGTAATTTTACATGTGTATATTGTTTTGTTCATGCCAATTTAAATATGGCAAGTTTTTCCCATGGGGATATGTATATCCTGAAAATCCCCATGTCTGGTTAGTTTTTATTTTAGTTATGAATGTTTGCGAATATAACTAACATGGTTTGCTCTTCCTTTTGTGGCTCAGATGGCAATGGTCCTGGAGCTCTTTCAGCTGCAGAGGGAGGGCCAGATGTCCCATGCCATCACCACTGGGCACATGGAGGGTGCACTGCTGGTAAGGCTCTTGATGGACAGTGTTAATTATAGTTGATTATATGCAAAACTAACTTTGACAAAGGTGCCCACAACTGTTGTACATGGAGAGGTTTGGGGACTCACTGTCCCAGAATATAGAGGACATGCCCCATCTGCTTCAGCCGAGGGAGGTGGTCCTGGAGGCGGTCCTTGATCTCATGTTCAGCCAGTGGAGCCCTCCCCTGGATGCTCCATATTTTAGCTGAGCGCTCCAGCCATTGGAATTGCCCAGTCTGTCCTTGACAGACTTGAAAAATCGAACATCTCCATGGTCCAACAGTGTTATTTTTATTTTCAGGATCAAATGGTCCAAAACATCATGGAAAAAATCTTTCAGATGTTTACAGGAAAGCAAGTTTTTTTCAAAATGTGAACTCCTACTCAAAAAGTCTGCTTCAGGCCCTCACCACTGCCACAGCTGACAGAATCTATGAACTATTCCCACAGATATATTCTGAGGAGCATCCACAGTTCACTGGAGATCTGGAGTCACCTGATTTCCTTGCATCTGAGGAAGGAACTCTCAGAAGAACTGCAGAAACAACCACCTGAGGCAATCCCTGCTACTGAACCAATTGCTGCTGTTGAACTAATACCTGCTGTTCAGCTGGTATTAGCTGTTGAACTGGTACCTGATCTTGCACTGGTCCTTCATCTTGAACCGATACCTGATCTTGAGTGATACCTGATCACAACCAGATACCTGAAACGGAAATATCTGATCCCAGACTGATATGGTAGAGTTCCAGATTGCAATGGGGCCTCCCAATACTGTAGAGCTCTCTGATACAATAGAGCTCTCTGATAATATAGAGCTCTATGTTACAGCAGAGCCTGATGAAGTACAGCCTCCTGATGCAGTAGCGCTCCTTGATACAGTTAAGACTACAAATACAATAGAGCTCCCTAATGCAGTAGAGCTCCCAGACACCTTTGAGCCTCATAATGTAGTAGAGCACTCTGATGCTGTAAAGCCCCTTGATATACAGTAGTAGAGCTCCCTGATACAGTGCAGCTTCATGGTGCAGTAGAGCCTCATGTTACTGTAGAGCCTGATGCAGTAGAGCTTGACACAGTGGACACTCCTGACATATGGAGCTTGGAGTTCATACAGCGTTGCTCTCGCTTCCCAGATACCCACTAAGAAGTAAGAACAAGTCGTTCCTCTTGATTGATTGTCATCAATATTGTCATCGTAAACTGCACTGCAGTTTGAAGTCACTTATAGTGTAATTATATAAGGTGACAATTACCTGTCTTACCTGTCCAGCCAAAACCAAGTGCTTTGACAAAACTTTACAAAGTGAATCTGGAGCCATATCCTGTCTCCCTGATTTCATAGGGTGTGATTGACAGGCGGATCAACCAATCAGAGAGACACATGGTCCGTTTGCATCAAAAACAAACACAGATGCTTAAACATAAAAAAGGAGAAAAAAAACAACACAAAGGACTGAGAAACAACATGGATTTTCTCAAAATCAACAACCAAAGCACCAAACTATTACTTATCACACATAAAATAAGTTATATAATTTGTTGTCAATGTTATACGAATTTTGAAGAGATGATGTCTTCCACATTTGAGAGCGCACTTGTAATGCTAATGTAGTGTATGTCTTTAATGTTTCACTCACACAGTATTGTTCCCAGGTTTCCCCAGTGGATGTGCAGTTTTACTAGAAAATAGAAAGGGTTCAATATAACGTCTGGAAATATACCTGTGGATATGGCTGTGCAATCTTCTCACTGTCCCTCTGCAACAGCTCCCCTCCCTCCCTGCAGGGCGATGAAGGCAGTTGGTCCACTTTGTAAAAAAACCCCTACCGTTCGCTAATCACACTGACCGCTAGTTTCAAAATTAAAGCTGTCACAAGCCCTGCAGGATGCCGTTTGGCCCAAGCAATGTGGTTCCTAGCGCTTAAATGGATACACCACAAGAGGCCTTTCTTATCAGAGCTTTTCACAAGGACAGTGCAGTTAAAATCATTTAGCTCTAATTTAAGCATTATGTCGAATAATCGGTGATGGAGGATTGGTAACAGATGGTGTGCTGGCTGAGATTGCATTGTTTTAGGGTTGTGGTGAATAGAGTGTGCTCTGTTGTAATGAGAAAAATGGGGATAGTGCCACATAGCAAAGGCAATAACATGAGTCATCTTCATAGATTAGGAACAATCCAATAGTTATGTACTGCTGTTTGTAATTACAATGGTGACATTTACAGCTTCTGAAATTTCAGTAAAGATTTCAAACGTGATAGGAAATATTGATGAGGAAATTAATGAATGCATGAAAAAAAACTATAAAGTCTGAACCTTAACTTAAATCCATATTTAAGCACACTTCTGTTAATTTTTTACATATTTTCCTACTATTGCAGATTGTTGGCATTTAACTGTGGTTCATTTCATTTAGGGTCTTAATTATTTAAAACACTGAAGTTATGCAGCTGATTTTGTGGGTTGCAAACAAGTCGTTCATTTAAAGTTAGGCAAGAAGCTGTGGTTAGAATGAGTCTCTAGGAAATGAATCTAAGTCAGTGTAATCTCCCCAAGAAGCATAGAAACCCAGCATGCATGAATGTGAGCATGGTCATTTAATTTCACTGTTTTCTTCACTTAGAATTTTGCATACTAGCTGTAATGCAGGTGCGTTGCAGCTCAAAACCTGTATAATAAACAGTAGCATGGGACCCAGGGCAGCAGGTCCTCCCTCCAGCTGACGTACTGTAAATCATAATAACTACACAAAGATCATTTAGAAGTTGTTGAATGTGCAGCTCTCCACAAAGCACAAAAGCTCCCCCAGGCCAGTGCCTTGCTTCTGCGGCGTAAAAAACAAAAAGAAAAACAAGGCCGACTTTCCTGTACGCGCTAAAGACAGCTATATATCACGAGGATATTGTGAAATGTGCAAGTATGTAGTTTAATATTTGTGTTGCGCAAGATTTGGATAAAAATACAGTTCCACAAACTTTATAGATGTTTGTCCTGTGTCTGGAATTAAGTGTAAAAAAATAAAATAAATGGGTAACACTTTATAATAAGGTGCCATAATAAACAGAAAACTAATGATTACCTAACCCTTCATTAATATTTATTAATTGTTACTATAATGTCTATTTTGCACAAGTTATCATCATTAAATAACCATTAATTGTTTGCATGAAATTGGTGTATTAATGTTTCAACAAATAGAAAACAATCTATTAACTAATATTGTATTCATATTTGTTAACTAAATGTCTTATTGGCACTGCTTATCTCAATATGAACCACTCCTCATAGGATCCTTGTCCGTTAAGTTGGTTAAGTGTAATTAATATATTAGTAATATATAGCATAGCATATATCAGCATGGGACACCTAAGTTGGAACAGTAATTATTAACTATTTACAAATAATTCTTATAACATTTATTAACAATAGCAAATATTTTACAGTGGATCTCTCACACTGAGTGGTTCATATTGAGCTAAGCAGAGCCAATAAGACATTTAGTTAACTATTAACAAGTATTAGTACCATATCAGTTAACAGATTATTTTCTATTTGTTAAAACATTAATACACCAGTTTCATGCAAACAATTAATGTTTAGTTAATGATGGAAAAACTATTAACTTGTGCAAAATAGACATTTTAGACACTTAATACATATTAATGAAGGGTTAGGTAATGATTAGTTTTCTGTTTATTATGGCACCTTATTATAAAGTGTTACCAATAAACGTCTGTTTTCCTGCTGAGAAATTACTATTTGTCCATGTAATTTATCTATACATGCTTAAATCAAGTTTGAATTAAAACATTTTAAACATAGTATATCAGAATGACCCAGTTTCCTCTTAAGTAAACGTGAACAGGGTTTATAAAAATGCTTGATGGAACTCACGTCTGTGGATATCCCCAATTAAGCCCCAGTGGAGTCTTCCTGCAGTTTTAACATATTAGAAAAATGCAGTGTCAAAACCTTATGCTGTATCCTATTAGCCTAACCACGGGCAACTTCACTGCAAGAACACGAGCACATGCTTCCCATTGTCTGCTCGCCCAGTTTGTCTATGTCCTGTTTCATTTTTATCTCAAACACACAGTACCAAACCCTGCTAATTCTCCCTACCAAAACATGCAAACACATCCTCCGCCCACTCTCCAACACCTGCTACTTGAGCTGCAAAATAACAACTCCGAGGCTAAGGTATCACCCCTGTCTTCTGGCTAAAATATAGCTTAATCACGTAGTGAGAGAAAAGGGGAAGATTTTAATTAGCCAGGCACAAGAAGTGTTCATTAAGCGTCTCCGCCGGCCCATTGCATCCTCGCGGGCTCTGTCCTGGTGCAGAGCTGGGGAGGCCATTAGGTAGGGCTATGTAGCGATGAAGGGGAACTGATAAATCTAGCACACAGCAGGAGACAGATGATGCTTCGGCACTTTTCACCGTGATAGAGGGAGGTAAATCGTAAGGCTGTCAATAGCACCGGCTGAGTTACGGACTTCAGGGTGGAAAGCAGTCAATATCAGTGGGTGAAAAGTTAAAAGTGAGTTTGATATGTTGGGGAGGAGGAAGCAAATGTGGTGCTGATTGAAAATACTTATGATGAAGAAAGAGAACTTGAATTATTTGAGTGCTTGAGGCAATCACAACACTAACAACCACTACCTCTAAATATTAAAACAAATGTCTTCTGATTGCAGGTGAACTTTTTGGACAGTTTGTTAATTGGTTAATCATAATTCAGTAAGCATATAACTAAGTATATAATTAAAGTTAAAGCAAGGTGGTGTACAATCAAGCCATGTACATAAATGTTGACGAATGCTAAACGCAAAACATAAAGTTTATAGATATGAGGAGGGTGAATTAATTTGTATTTTTGCATGGTATTTTCACAGGAAATAAAAAAATATATTTTTTTTAAAAAAGCTTTCAAAACAACTCCTATGACATTGGCTGGAGTAAAATCTACTTCATTGTTATTTCAGCTGTTTCAAAGATTGTCAATGAATCATTTTCTCCCCATTTTATGTTTTTAAGCTGCAAACACTACTACATACAGATTTTTTTAATTAGTTAAATTCTAATTAATTATTCAAAAACCACTTGCAAAGACAAGTTCTGAGTTTTCAAAAAACTTTATAGCTGCAATACATGTGTGTATGCAGCACTTTACAGATGGACAAATATTTATGATTTACACCGACTGGAGAGTGTCTTTGTGCAAAGTCATAATTATTTGTAAACAAGATCTGGAGAACATGTGTTTCATTTGTGAGGCAATCTCCAATTAGCACAGCCCGTTGCAAGCACTAAAGCAATGCTATAAGAATAGCTGCGATGCGCTTCATATATAATGCATAAACACCTCCCAAGTCGGACCAGCGTTTCCCCTGCTCCCATAATCCTTTCCTCTTCCACTGCCAGCCATCACACTATATCACTTGATCCCTTTTTCACAGCCCCCCGGAGAGCCGAGCGTTACCAAAGAGAAAAGTGAAATGAGAAATTCTCGTTGCCACCTAATTGCAAGGGCCAAATCGATCCCGTAATAGATTCCTTCTGTCCGACATCCAGTCCTCGCTGACAGCACTATCAGACAGACAAATCAGAGCGTTCAGTGTCTCTCAGTGCATGTGGCGGAGATGGGGGAGAGAGGGGAGAGAGAGGGGGGAGATGAGGGTCTACAACATGGCAGCCACCGGACGCGGGACATCCGAGAGTGATTGCTTGGAAATGAGAGACAGAAGGAGATTGAAGGCCGCTGACGTACAGCTTTGTCGGGCAGGACTCTGGATGTATGCATCGCAATAGGATAAATAAATCAAGGGAAATAAAAGGCTATAAGAAAGCGATTGCAAAAAGAGTTGCGTAAAATGGGAAAAACACAATGGGTGAAATGAAATGTGTCTCATTGTAAGTTTTATATAAAATCTATAAACACTTGAGTGCTATTCTCAAGACACTGTCTGTATACGACTACTGTATATGAGTTGTTTAGGCTACTGAAGGAGCCTGCTAAACTAAAACAACAGCAACAACATCATCTAGTTTGGTGTTTACATCAGTTGTGCTAGTAGCAATTGGTATAGGTTAATTTGAACCCTTCTCGTTTTTAATTCACAGTAATGTTATAAGCACTTTTCACAACTCTCAGAGACCAGAGTGGAGTTTTGCCATAATGGTAAAGCTAAGAAAAACTAAACTTCCTGATTACTGGACAACAAAATGCTTTCTAATTAGACATGGACAGCACTCAAAGGGTACATTTTGACCTCAAGAATATAGTTCTTAGGCCTTAATAGTTTTTTTGATCAAATGCATAGAAAAAAAAAATCAGGTACAGGGTCTTTAAATTAATTACCTCAAACTTGTACAATATTATGTTTTACTTCAGAATTTAGTCAACCCCCATCCAAGATGATATAAGTGTAACTTAAGTCTGTCTAAATCATAAATCAGAGTAAAACAACCTGCCATTAGTAAGTCACTATTGCACCTACAACTAAAACATTACACAATGCTGCAAGAAACTTAGCCCGTGGAAAGACTAAGGAATTTATAATTGTAAAAAAAATTACAATTAAACAATTTGGATGATTTCAGTCCTGTATTTATCAATCTCTATTGAACTAAAGGTAAAAAGGAGCTACTAACTTCAAAACTTCAGCTTCATGACATCACAAGGTGGTGTGGTGGTGTGAATGAAACAAAACAAAGCTCCAGGTATGTTTTTGAGGGGGTAAAAACATAACATGGCTTAACCTCCTGAGACCCGAGCTTTTGTCTGTTGTGCCTTTTTCATTTCTTCTTGCTATTTGGGATAAGTAGGACCTACTAAGTAAGTCTTCTGTATGACACCATTGGTTAAAAAATGTAAAAACATTAAAATGTATAAATAAATTACAAAAAAAAAAAAACAGCAATTAGCTGTTTATTTCAAGCCCTAAACCTGCCAAATGTGATGTAGGTCGACCGTGAGCGGGTTGGGGTTCAGTGAGTGAGGTTAAAAACACACAAAAAGGCCTGAAAATGTGGTCCACAGTTTTAATTTTTTCTGGTTTTCAATCGTTACAAAAAAAGTAGAGGTGCAAAAAGTGGAGACAGGCAGCAGTTTCCCTATAGCAGCAGAAACGTCCAGCAATTTATAACTGTAAACTCATCTAAATATTCCCAAGTTTACCTAACAACATGTACAATCAATAATATAACACAGTCCCAATGTCTTCAAACGAGGACATGACATTTCCTGATGCTCTCGTCTGCTGTGGTCAATAAAATGGGTCAAATTTTAATGCCAAATGAAGATACATTAAGATACATGAAGAGACATTATTGTACATAAATACATTGGTTTTATTCATACATTTTGCATCTAAACTTTACCATGCAGTTTTTTTTTACTTTCGGGAGCTGCTGTAGAGGTTTTTAGTTGATTACAGGTGAAAGTTTAAAATAATTGAAAATCATGGTGCTAAGAGGCAAAAATGTAATGTCCTCGTATGAGGCCACAGGGTCTCAAGAGGTTAAAGCTCATAGGAGCCAATTTTGCCAAACACAAGACCTTTAACATCACATCACTGTTGTCACTTAACATATGGGTTTGCAGATATAGCATCACACTTACGTATTTTGTGAGACTTGTATCATGGGGTCTCACAACTTTGTCATGAAGTGCTATGTGCCTCAATCTGTTTTTCCATAGCATACATTTCTGTCAGGTCTGAAATGTGGTTTAATAATGAAAGTTGAGATGGCGTGATAACACTAAACATTGTAAACAGTTTTCGATTGCGTGGCTTTGAGTGTCGTGCCGTTATTACCTGCTGTCACTCTGAATAAAGACAACGGAATGCTTCACCGATGGAGACGTGGCCGGATCAATCCCCCGTAAAACAACTTATATTGGTTTATAAATCAAAGCTATCGTCTGGGCCAGCAAACCTCCATAAGCATAGATCAACACTAATGTAAGGAGTGGGGTGAGCTGTGGCTAGTAATGGACGACAATAGACATGCACAGAACCACACTATACAAAAGGGGAGTTTACCTAAGTTTCCATGTAATTTTGTATTTATTTTTTTAAAATAAATCCATAACCCTCACACCTTGGTCCGAACTAGAGCTGGGTATCATTAAGAAGTTGCAGATCTGATACATATCTCAATACATAGGGCATGACACAATACCTATCTTGATACAGTTCACTTTGAATTTGTTACGATTCAATACAATATATTTCAAAGCAATTTGATATGGTTCAGTAAAAAATAAAGGCTACATCATGACTGTGATGCTAAAAGTTGTTATTAAAGCAATTCCTGTGCAAAATTAACATGAAAGACTTGCATTTTAATCATCAAAACAGTGAATATGTCAAATGTGTGGCATAAACACGTTTCAAAATTGTAGCGCTGTCACAAAGTAATTTATTAAAATATACCAAAAAATACTCCCATGGCTCACAATATCGATACAGTATCATCAAATTAAACTATACAATATATAATTATTTTGACATTTTTGCACAATCCTAATCCTAACCTTAATAATCTCAAAACCAGTGCCTAATCTTAACCATAACCATACAACAAGACCCTAAAAACATTACTGTGTACAAAAAGACCTTAACTTAACCAAAGCTCAACTATAACTCTACAACAAAGTGCTCCTGACTATTGATACAGTGACATCATGCTGGGGGTGTTCTACATGTATCTCTATGTTGGAATGTTCACCAGTTTCCATGGAGACACAATGCACACATTGGGAAACTGTTACTGTTAAAAAAAGTTTTAGGATCTGAAAACTCAAGAAAATAACACAAAATAGATTTAACACAAAATTTTCAGGAGCCTGCGATCAACATGAGCGTCAAAGGTTCTGTTAAGGTGTTTTCAAGGTGAATGTGTCTAAGTGAGAAAACTGTTGGCTAATGCTAGCTTGTGTGGCTTTATATGTGACAGACTTGTTTAACACCACAGATCATTTCACTTCTTGTAGTTGCAGCTAAATTAGCGCTTTCTGGTTAGATTGTGTTAAAATAAAGATCAGATTCATCTGACAGAGATAAGATGACGGCTACCACTGCGTGTGCTGTGTGGTCCTCTGTATCTTTTTTAAAAATGTATTTTAATTAATTTTACTTATTGTTATTTTATTATTTGTTATGGTTTTGATTTGATTTGATTTTTTACTGGTTTTATTGTTTTAGGACTGGTATGATCACATTTTTAGTCATTTACTTTTTGTTGTCTTCATTTTATGGTCTATGTGCAGTACTTTGGAAACTGTTTTTTTTTTTGTACAATGTGCTATACAAATAACATGGATTTGGATTCGGATATTAACATGACATCAGCTGAAAAGTATGAATACCAAAAACTAAAAAAGTTCCCAAAATGTGCGACCATAAAGCTGAAATAGCTGACCCCTACAAAACCTTGCAATTGGAAATGTTCAAATTACATTGCACTTTAGGAAAATATGAATTTAAACCATTGTCGTTGTTGATTACTACTGGCCTTTACTGTGACAGGGAATTTGACTTTTGGGGGTTTCGGATGAACAGTGTGTTTGACAAGTTGCTGACTCTAAGTGGAGCAGAGTTTAACCGTTACAATGAAGAACGGCAGTTTAAAATGGCTCCACAAATGCAATCCTGGACTATAGAGATGATTTGTGTCACAGTTCCAGCACTAAACGTAAATCACAACCTTAAATGTGCCTGAAGTTTTACACTTAAACTTGGCTAGAAATGAATAGAATTTTTTAACAACTTTTTGCACCAAACTAATTTTGGCAAACTACATGTGTAACTGTACCATTTCCCTTTGTACGCCCTTTTATTCGCGAAAAACATCATTGTTGAATAAATTGTGGATTGTGGATTCATGGATCCGTTTTTCTCATTCACTGTGACAGCAAAAATTGTATACTAGACACATTTACTGATATCAAAAGTGTAAAATGCTGTTGCAAAGTTTGTGAAATAAAATATATTATAAGTTAGATCTCTTCACTTTACTCTAAAAAAAGTCTGCACACTAATGTTAGTATTGACTGACCTGCTGAAAAGATGTGTCTTTAATTAAAATAAATTGCACGAGTTGGGAATCAAATCACTTGGTGTGTGCTCTGTTCAAGCTCATTGTTCAAGCTCATTAAAACGTACTATTGTCCTGCTTTAGGAGAAATTGAGCCAAATACCTACTGGCGTTGTGCTCATGGGCAAGGCACTTCAATCAATATATTACAGATTTCTGTTGGGCCTTAGGAGAAGAGTGGAGAGAAAGATGCAAGATGTAGTTAAACGTTGAAATGAAATATCCAAAAGAGATACAAAGAATATTAAAATATAGCAGACATATTGGAAAAAACAGCTATTTGCATCTTTCTACAGTCATGAAAAATGTGGAATGGAAATCACAAACAAGCTTAACATCTCCTAACAGTGTTAAACTCCTCTGTTAAGCTCATCTGCATTTTCTAACCCCACTCTGCTCCATCCATAACCAATACTTTTCCATAATCCTACATTTGAACTTAATCAATCAAGTTGTGAGGATTACTTCAAACACTCTTCACCCTCCTTGATGGCTTCATTGTTGTGCTGAGGTCAGCCAAAGTTCAGAGCCCCTTCCACCTCCAGGGGAACGTCTTCACACCAGTCTGCTCTGAGAGTGACCCAATTTTTACTATCTCCTCTTTCCGCTTCCTCGACATTGGATTAAGTCTATCCACGGGATGGTTGTGCATGTACTGGGTGTGTGTGTGAGGGCTTTCCACAGCGTGACTAACAAGCTTGGCTGTTGCACTTCCCAGATTGAGAGACACCTACTGCCAGCTCAAGTCTTTTGTATCCCGAGGTCATCATTGCCTTTTGCTGCTGTTGGTATAGAAGGAGCTACTGAGGTGGAGTTAATAGAAGAGACAAAGGCACTCAACCTGTAATGTCAAATATATAATTATACAGACATTGCATTTTACAAGGAAAACAGAGTTATCCAGATCTATTTGACTATTGACACTTTGCGGTAACATCACGCTGGGGGTGTTCTACCTGTGTGTAAATATATCATGGCTGCAGTTACCATGGTGATGTAATGCAGCCAAAAACTGTTTAAAACTCAAGAAAAATACAAAATAGATTATAACAACTCATTTTCAAGTGCCTGTGATGAGTGTTTGTGGTTCTATTAAGGAGTTGTTGATTAGCTTGTGTATGTGTGAGAAGCAAGACACTTCAACTGCTTTGCCTAGTATGAATGTGGTGAGTGTTGTGGTGATGGTTAGAAAGGCCAATGGCACTGATTGGCAGCCTTCGCTTCAGTCAGTCTACCCCAGGGCAGCAGTGGCTTACCACCACCGAGTGAGGAGCAAATGGATAATGCATGAAACTGTAAACTGTTTGGAAAAGAGCTCTAAGATGAATGGATCATTATTATTAGTATGCTGAGTTGTCAGGGCATTTGAATTCATACACACTCACACTTCACAGAAACTGCCAAACAAACTGTATGGACAAAGTAAAAGCAACTTAAAAGTAAATAGGGAAAATACATAATTTATGAGGTATATGATAGATGATGCATTATATATTTTCCATGTTAATGAACTGTCACAGCTTAATGTCTCTTGTAGTCGTTTTATTCAGCCTACTTCAAGAAAGATGTTTCTATAATTGCAACCAACCTGTCATAAGCTGATCTTTTTGATGAATAGCCGTATGACAAACGGTCAAACATACTGAACTAAATTGCTCCACTGACTCATCTCTACATTCTCAAAAAAAAAAAGGAAAATTATTATTTAAAGGTCCTATATTACACAGAATTGACTCTTGTGAGCTTTTAGCCATGTTGTAATGTTGTTACCTGGGGTTGTGTTTTGTTTCATTCACACGTTTGACTAAGCCTTTATTATTAGTCTGTCTACATCTCCAAAGCTCAAAATGCTCTGTTCCACCTTGTGATGTTGTGTAGTAGTACTTTTCAAGTTAACTGCTCCCTTTTACCTTTTGTGTTTTCTGTTTGAGAGAACTACATGTACAGTTTGTGTGTTAAACAAGGGCGAATGAAACAGAACACAACTCCAGGTATGTTTCTGCTGAGGAAACTACATAATACACACATAGATCAGACAATAGCATAAGATGGGCCGTTAAAAAAATAGAAGTAGCCAACTAGTGAAGCTAAAACCACTTGCGTTTCTAATATTTGTGTTCTGGGATATTAAATAGTGCCTGAAGTAAAGCTGTAATTATTCCAGTGAGATAAGGACTAGCAGCGGGTCAAGATGGAGTCGGCACTGACCTCCAGTCACACTTAAGATAGCATCAGGACGTCTTAATTAAAAATCACTTCCAAAATCCTATCCCTCACCATCTCCCTAATGAAGACTCCTCATAAATCATTCACGACAAGTTTTAAACGACATCAAAATTATTATAAGACTGTTTTTTTTTTTATTAAAGTCTGTGAGACAAACAAGCTGCCAAGAAGACAAAATATAGACATCAAGTAAATGTGAACTTAGAATAACCCTTTTTTTTTTCTCAAAATTCGTCTTTTTCAAGCGTCTCCCACTGACGAAAACCAACTTTCATTTATGACAACTTTGTACTTCAATCCAAGGCCTGTGATGACTATCTGGGTCATGTTGCACTATACGTACCCCTTTTTTATAACTAATTCACTTTGTCGCTTCCGAAATAGAACACACACGAATATGAAGGAGGATAGGGAAGGAGTTGAAAAGTAGCCGAGTTTGACAGGAATATGCTCCAGGAAAAAAGAAAAAAAAAGACATCAGACATTGTCACTTGCTTTTGTTTTTTCGAGACTTACCGCGCCGAGACAGGCAAGCGGCTATGTATGCATGTATGCAGGGTGCCGCTACATTTGGGAGTTTATTTTTTCCCCTCCTTTCTTTGATCACTTCTCAGCTTTGAAGTGCGTATCTGTGAAGTGGGGTGCGAGAGCAGAGGAAGCGGAAAAAATATAGAGAAGTCATCGTAAGTTCACACCATAACTAGGACTCTTGTGAAAAAAGAAATACAATCTGCATAATTTATTCTACTAGACAGTTTCGGAAATGGAGAACGCGATGAGGTGGTGTCCGTGATACCGCCCAGATCCACGCTACTTGACAATCCCCAATTAAGTGTTCTCCCGATTCACATTTGTTCTCAATTAGAGCCTGAAGTGCGACAATTCAAGATCCTCTAATACTCATCAAATGACTGATTAGGAGAGAGACAGGGAATGGCATCCACTGTGAAGTCTTATCTCTAATGTAAATGAGCCAAGATGGAGCAGAGGATGGATGGACCAATTAGTATGCATGCATTATATCGTTCACTTTAACAAGATGGGTTTTTATTTAGAAATACCTTGTTTTCTCCCTCTGCTGGGATGTTTTTATAACACGCTAATCATCACTTCGAATCAGAACGCAGAAAATTCCCAATTGACTGTAGTCTGTAACGGCCTATTTTTCACATTTGAAAATCACAAAACTAAATATATACAAAAACAGTTAGTTACAGTGTTAGCTTTTGTACATTTTTGTTTACTAGTGGGTATGTTTTCAGAAAAGTTTTTGGGAAACTTGAGTTGCAATATAAAATATAAATCACCAACAATTTTAGAAAACAGATTAAAACCTGTATCAGGCTAACGCAGTATTATGTTGTTTTTTTAATATATATTCCGACAGTTGGGTCAATGGAGTTGCCAACACAGATTTCAAATAATCTGTATCTTCTTTGTTTATAATTACAACATACAGATATCCCATTCATACAATCCCCATTACAGCATATTCTCAACGATCTGATTGGGTTTAAGCCTAATAATCATTTATCACTCAGATAACTGTTTACAGTGGTGACATGTGAGACGTGACACTAAACGCTCTGGTCGTGTGACAACAGCTATTTCCAGCACACACAGAAGCACAGAACACTACACACAGGTAACAGAGCACAGCTGCTTAATGACAACTCAGGGGAGAGGCACATTAGCATACACTGATGTTCAAAGAGCATAGGATTATGATGGCAATGAAAATAAACAATAGTACAGTATATGTGGGCCAAATGGAGCTGTCACTTTTCTACAACCATTCATCTTAAATCTATGTAAGTGACAACTAAAGCAACTCAGATACATTCAATATTTGCAGAAAAACAGGCCAGTGTAAAGTAAAAAAAAAAAAAAAGTTGTAATTAAAGTAATAGGCAGAGTTAATGAGGAAGGTGGGGTGCCACAGTTCTAATCTAAATTGTAAATCTTTTCATATAAGATCAAGACCTCAATCATCCAAACAGCATGGGGATGGCTGACCACTGAGACTCAACCAGCTGGAGCACAAAAAGAAAAATACCAGAACTAGACTACAATGATACATTTGAACGACTAACTAAAACCCACTGATCGATGAAGTTAATTGCACTGTGAAGTACTTAGTAACACTGTTTAGAAAAGTGCTGTACAAATAAAGACAGGGGTTAGATATTTAAAGGTGCACTATTTAACTTTTATGGTCCTGGGTCTGCCACTTCCTTGCATCAGTGGACATGTTATTACTTTGGCTTTAAACTTACCAGTATCTGTCTCCATGATGACAAGAAGGCAGCCTAACCAGGTTGTTACAGAACTGCTCTCTGGAAAGGCAACTCTACTCATAAGATAAGATAGATATGTTTAATGACTTACTTTAGAACATTCAAGGCAAAGCAATAACACCTTCTTAAAGGCAATTTGCATTTGAGGCTCGAGAGCTCTGAAAATGTCAGTTTTCATCTATTGCCATCAAGTGATCGGCACTTGCAATTATAAAAAAATAAACAAATTTTATTCCCCATCAAACATGGAGGGTTCAAAAATGTCAGTAAAAACCTCATTTAAAATCTAGAAGGTATTTGTTGTTGGTGTTTTAAAAAACTCTGCATAATAAGCAGTGTGCCCTGGATCAGTTTTTTCTTCATAATTTAAAATCTGCTGCTTGTTATTGTGAAATGAAAAAATGGGGCTTCTCACCTGCAGTTTGAACATGAAATCAATATACCTGTTTGTATTATTAAGCCGATTTAGATCAATATTGTGTTTGAGAAAGAACAAAATACAAAATAAGAATATTATAGTTCAAAAGTCCTATATTACACAAAATATACTTTTGAGCTTTAAGACATAAGAATGCTGTTACCCCCTACCTGGAGCTTTGTTTTCTTCACACATATTTGAGTAACCCTTTATTATTAGTCAGTCTACATCTCCACAGCTCAAAATGCTCTGTCCCACCTTGTGATATCATGAAGTGGTCATTTTCAACTTAACAGCTGCATTTTACCTTTTGTTCAGTAAAGATGGGCAGGCTGAAATCATCCAAATGATTCTAGTGAAGACGTATAGAGTTTAAAAACACAATGTAGAACCTGTATTACCACATGACATCACAAGGTGGAACAGTGTTTTGGGTTTGCGAAAAGAACCTAAATATGCAGGACTTGTGTGTTAAACATCAGTGAATGACATAAAACATAACTCCAGGTATGTTTGATGAGGAAACAACATTATAACATAGATCAGAAAAGTATAGCCCTTTAAAATAAGAATCTATGTATGCTATAGTTTAATACCAAATACTCCAAAAAGCTGTTAATATGTCTTCTCGAAGAGTAACAGCACTTCCCACACTTGAAAGAGCAAACCCAATTTTCTTCCCAAAGTTTCTATTTCTGTCTTTATCTTCTGTTCACAGCGTACTGTAACACCGTGATCCTCCTTACACTGCACCTAACACCCATGTCCCTGTCCCTCCCCTCTTCTCCACTGACACCCACAATTAGCTCTAAAGTGTCTGTGGCTTGTTACACTAAAAGCATCCCTTTTGGAAATGCCGCCGCGTGTCCCTGCAGCGTGTCGGCTCGAGCCCCCTGGAGCGCCTCCTGTGGGCATCTTTGTTTGTTACATCGTGTTTTTGTTCAAGCCAAATGTTGTCCCTTGCATCAGTGCTTGCTTATACCACTACAAAGCTTGCTGTTTGACTGTGAATCCAGGTGGTACAGGGAGAGCAATATAAGCTGTTATGTGCAAGTGATTTATTGTGTTAGCTTTGCGTTAGCCTCTTGAGTGTGTGTGTGTGTGTGCAGAGTAGAGACGTCTCATTTGGCGGGTGGACAGCTTGAGTGATATGTGCTGTAATTGTTGTCTGACTATCCCGGAGATGTAATTGAAAATGTCTTATAAGTAAAAGTTTTTTAGGTTGTTGATCCTGAGCCTGCCAATTAACATTACAAAAGTCTAGCACGCTCCAACTGCCAAATTACCTAGGTTGGACAGCTCTCCGCTGCCTGTGTACAAAGTGATTTGTGCTGGCAGCCTTATTTAGCTGCATGTAATAGTAGGCAAATCATAAGCTGTGAATATTAAGCTGAGGTCTTCACAGTATTTAACACATTCAATATGTCAAGGCAGGTCAAGCACTGGAAAAACTGAGACCTACATTAATTATTGTGCATTCCAAGTTATTTCTATTTAACATTAAATCACACAAATAAAAGCAGAGCCTGTCATTAACTTTGCAAAAACAATATTGTGTATAATACTGTCAAAATGAATTAGATTTGCTGGACTATTTTTGGTTCTGTAAAACCGCTTTCTTAAATTAAATCAATGTACTCAGGTACAATACTTTACTTTGTGGGTCATTCTAATATCTGAATTTTTCTGAATTTCATATTTGCAGTTTTATAAATTTGTTAATTTTTGCTGATAATATCAAGCAATCAAATCCTGAATCTCTGTGACTAGCCAGCAGTTAGTCTCATTGAAATTCTGCTTAATCTTAGATAGTTGCATAAATGATGTCAGGTATAAGTAACAATACTGACAATGGTCATTACACAAAGGGGTTTCGAATTAGTTTGATCCACCTCTGAATGCTTTGGCTGAATGGAAGGGCATCTGGAGTATAAAAAGCTGTAAAAGTACCCATAGTTTGCTATAAGTGAGAAGCCAAAAGGGCCAACAACATCCTTATCCTTTTTCACCCCTGACTTTGTGATGTATATGTTTAAACGTGAAGGACCTCAGATTCTCCAAATGCTTTCACACTTCACATAAAAACTGGGACCAAATTGGGACTAAACCAGAACAAAATCTTAAAGGGCCCCATATTACGCTATTTTCTGATCCATGTTATAACGATGTTTCCTCATCACAAACATACATAGACGCTCTGTTCCATCTTGTGAAGCCATATGGTAATACAGGAAGTGCTTCACTGTGTTTTTAAACTCCATATACCTTCAGCAGACCCATTTGGATAATTTCAAAAGGTAAAACTTGAAAACTACTGCTTCATGATAAGTATTTTGAGCTTTGGAAATATAGACAGGATAATAATAAAGGGTTATGCAAACGTGTGACCGAAACAAAACAATTCCAGGTACGTTTTTTGATGAGGTAACAATATTCTAACACTGCTTAAGGCTCACAAAAGTAAATTTTGCATAATATAAACCTAGACTAAAACAGGATGAAACAATGTCTAAACCAGGCACAACCACCTTTAACATGACCCGCTTATTCGTCTCCGGCACATGTGACATCCATTGAACATACAAACAAGTATCACTGTGTCTTCTGTGTCAATATGAACTCCACTATTATCTGGACAAAACAAACAGCTCCACAGACACTGTGAATGTGATTACATATTCATAACACTGCAGAGGGCTCTTAAACTAATAAACAAGAGCTGCTGTAAAAACAAAGTGGTAACAGCATCACAAAGTTGTATTAAGTTAAACAATAAAATGGAAATAAATAAGAGACAGAATATGATTGTTACAGATCATTGGTTCCCTAACGTTTTCCTTTTCTTTTCTTTTTTTTTTTTTGGCAAATACAGCAAACAGTTTTCCCCTCTCTCAGTTCCAGAAACACTGTCATGTATGTACAGTAGTTGTTGTATGAAAATTTAGTCATATTTTCTTTGTAACCAAGTGTACATTTTGTGGTATCTTTAGCTCATTATAGTAACACTAAAATATTACTAGTAGTAGTAGTAGTACTTGAAAAGGTTGCATTTAAACAATCCTAGCAGGAGTTTAGTAGCATTCAATAGTTATTTATTTGAGCTAGAATAATGAAAATGTGAGTTCATATTATCCCACCTTGGTGATTCAGTTGGAAAAACAAAAATGAACAAACAAACATTGTGGTAAAGTGTCAGTCATGAGCAGAGGGAGAGGTCCTGTCCCATTAGCAGCAGGGACACTTATTGATGTGTGGGCTGTGGAGCACCTGCAGGGGGTTATATTTAGACATGAGTTTCCTGGAGCCATATGCACTGCCCATGAAACCACAGCACACCATACACTTTACGGAGAAAAGTTGGGCCAAAGCAAGACATGGGGATTTGTCTCACCAGGGAAACTTACACAAGAGGCACTTCACTGGAAAATGGGTGAAAATGAAATGTGCAGTGTGTATTAAATATTGCACAATACGTCTGCAAATAAGTAACGGTTTATTTAATACATCTGCAAATAAATAACTGTTTATTTCAACCTAGAAAGACGATGGGGGATGATGAGAGGATGAGGAGAGTGAAGGGGACGATGAAAGGATGAGGGGGCACTGGGGAGGAGATGGTGGCACAAACTGAAGTGGCAGAGCAACTTCGAAGGGGGCTTAAATTTGGCAGACTGGGCACTGGTTGGATGAAAAGGAAGTGCACAGCGGGAGGAGGCATAGGAGTGAGGTGATGAAGGCTGAGAGTAGGTAAATTTTGTGGAAGCAATGGGAACAAGGTTAGGTCTTCCAGGCTGAATTTATACTAGCTCTATTGTTAAGATGTGGGGAAAATGTGCACTAGGGTTGGGCGGTAATAAGGTATCAAAAAGTAGCAACGGTATCAGTTTCATTACCGTCATTAAAAAAAATCTGCATAAGGACTTAAAACCACAGCGTGGACTTTCTCCCCTCTGCTCTCTCTCCTCTTCAAACGTTGATACGCACAGAGATTTCCATCCACACGCATCGAGGAAGAAGAAAAACAACCTGACTGATGCTTCGTGTGTGATGTCGAGCCGGAAACTTTGCAATGGAGACGTTTTATTGAACACTGAGAGTCAAGAGGGGACGTGCTCAAGAGGAGAAAGTTCCCCGCTTGATAAAAACAGCTTGTGCACTCATGCTGATGCCATCGAAAGCGCTGGCAAAGTTTGGTTTGATCTGAATTTTTGCCTCAACTTTAAATATAATGCTGCTGTTCTGTTTCGGAATGCTACAAAATAATTCTTAATTAGTCACAGTAAAATGCTGAAAATGGTATCAAAATTTGGATACCGCCCAACTCTAATGTACACCAAATCTCCTAAGGCTCATAATTTACCGTGGCTAAGGATCAACTTATTATGTGATCAAATTGCAGCTAATGGTTGGGTGTCTGCAATTACATTTTTGTATTAACGCAACTAAAGCTATTTAATGGGTTTCTGCCTCCTGTTTGTAGGGGCCATTTTCACCATTCAAAAGATCTTAATTTTGTTTTGAAATATTAATTGCTTTGGCAACGGTGTTAATTGTCCATCACTCTGAAACCCATGGATTCTGAATCAGCAATGTTTCTCAACATAGTTAGGAAAAAGAAAATCTCTTTAGTGTTTCTCAATGTCAAAGAAAATACAATAAAAACATAAGTTCACTAGTATAAATGGCTCAATCAATGCTAAATACGGATTTTATTTCAGGGTTTTATTAGATCGCAATGCGTTTTCGTGGAATCCAATGACGGAGGCATTATTGTAAGAAATGTACTTTTTGTCAAGAAGATTGCGTTTGCCAAAATCGCTCTTAGTGCAATATATTTTACAGCCTGAATTTTCATGAGTCAATAAAATAAGAGGAAAGTGGTTCTTTGCTGTGTTCTCCCACTCACAGTCTGCCGGATGGTATAAATAAACTGCAACTCCAATTACATGTTGTCACAAGCATGATTCTCATCGCATTATATTACACTGCTCTGAAAGGATGGAGCTTTTATTTTAGGAAAAACGTGATGTAGGCCTTCTTCTGTTGCCGCCGCTAACGAGCAAATACTGAGGACTAGTGTGGACATTTGGATTTAATGAAAAGTTAATGAAGCTGTTCCTATGAAGCCATTTTAATACATTTTAAGGAAATTTCTATTTAAATGATCAATGCAGAAATTCAAGTGTGATTCTAAACACTATCGCTTTATGGAAACGGGAAACATTTACGTTGCTTCAAAATGTAATTGCAGTTTGATATGAGGGGTTAAATGCATAAGCTTGTGTTATTTTTAATTGGATCTCATTTTGATTGGAAACTGTCAAAGTTTACAAGTGACTTCAATTTAACTTGCAAGAAAACATACGCAACATCTAATTTTACCGTATTTGCAATTGTCAGTAAATTAAGGAGGCAAAACAAGTTAAAATCAGGGTTAATTGAGATATACTCCTGCAATAAATCTCACAATTAGTACTTTACTTCATGAAAACCACAGACTGTAGATAAATGGACACAGCTAACCCATTAGCCATCACTTTCCAAATAGGAAGTAAGCATGGGCGCACTTCCGGCTCCACTGAATTGTCTTTACAATAAAAAATGGCCACCCCTCTCTCTGTAACTGCTGCAGTGAGCCTCGTTATTTTGGTCTTAAAATGTTCGTATTAACCCACTGTATGTGACACCTGGGGTCTTTTTTCACTATTTTGTCTGTAAATAAATTCCTAATCCTAATATGGAACTCCCTCCAAGCTCCAAATTCACTCCTATAACTGCTAACCTCAAGAGCTTCACTTGACTGGAGCCATTACATCGCACTCCCTTAGTCCACTTCTTTAAACAGTCAATGATTAAAACATAATACCTTGAGCTCGCCCTTTACTGCCATAAAAAGATGAAGCCAAGATGATGTATGTGATGTGTTTAGTTTAGGGGTAAATTCCCTTTCAGTTGAGAAATGAAAGCTGATTTCCTCGAACCATTGTAGCTCACACAAAACCTGAAATATCTTTGTCTCATCAGGTCATTATTATATGTAAACATTTGTTGTCGCATTAAAGAAGAAACGTAATTAAATATTGACCGTGTTTTCTAAATGATTATGAGGCTAACAACACAACAATAAATCTCTGAACAACATATTCTCTTTGGTGTCATTAAGCAAGTTAGTAGTTATACGCTATAGTTTTATTAAGATGAATGGCTATGAGGACCACCACCTGCAATAGTGCTAAAGATAACAGGGCTGGTGGTCCGGGCCTCTGCTCCCATTGCGACCCATAGTAATAACCCACATCCCTCAGGTCCATTCTGTGTGAGTGTGCACAGTTTTAAGTGGATTCTTTAGCTGCTCTATACAGTAAGCAATATATGACTATCTAAAGGTCAGGTGCGCACCATGAGTACTATCCATCACCTGTCTACAAACAGCCACCGGAGGATCCAGGAGGGGGTGGACTAAACTTGGATTGTACAAGTACTAATGCGGATTGAGGACTACAAACTTTCTTTATTCCAAAAGTAGACATGTTCAGGGCTTTTCTATGGTCCATGAATGTCAGAGTGAGCCTAATGGGGCTGAACGACATTATGCTCAAACATGAACAACGCGACCAAGCTAGCACAAAAGCCAAGAGTTAGCCAATTCTCTGGGTACATATTTGTGCTATTTATGTACAAGCCTGTGGTGTATTTTAGGATTTGTGCTAGGTCAACTATTCCACTTTGTATTGCCACAATTTTGGACTTATAATGTGCAGAGGAAGGTTATTTATTATTTTTTGTATTGTCTACTTCCTTTTGTAATCATTTTAACAAAACTGATTCTTGTGAGTGTTTAGTCTTGTTATAATGTTGTTACCTCAAAAACAACACACCTGGAGTTGTGTTTTCTTTCATTCGCACAGATTTAAATAACCCTTTATTATTAGTCTGTCTATATTTCGAAAGCTCAAAATGCTTTGTTCCACCTTGTGATGTCATTAAGTGGTAGGATTCAAGTTAAAAGCTACCTTTTACCTTTTGTTCAGTAGAGATGGGTAATTCTAGGGCTGGAATTAACCAAATGATTCTAGTGAAGGTGCATGGAGTTTAGAAACACAGTGGAGTTGGAACAGAGTGTTTTCTCTGTTTGAGAGAAGAACTGGGGCTAAATATGCAGGATGTGTGTGATAAACATGGGTGATGGATGAAAGAAAACAAAATTCCGGGTATGGTTTTGATGAGGAAACAACATTATAACACAGATGATAAAATAGCATAATAATAATCATCATAATAATTTAACTATTGCAAGTAATGGGGCCTCTTCCAGAAATGATCAGACTAAGACAAAATATACCCAGGACAATAGATACTATTTGCCAGAAAAGAAAGTAATGCTAACAACTTTTGCTAAATCTTCACAAAGTGGCTTGAGTATTTTTTTTTTCCACTGCAAAAAACACCATTGTAAGCAAGACTATTGTCACTACTGTGCTGTGTTGTATTCTTTAAAGGTCCTGAATAATAGATTCAAGCCAAAATTTTCTGTAAACAGCTGAGAGGTAGAAATCTAAAAACTCTCAAGAAATAAGAACATTGATCAAAGTGTGCAAGTTGTTAATGTGTTCACTTTTTATGTAGGGCTGGACAAGGTGTACATTAGGGGTGTGCAAAAATATTGAAATATTGATATGTCATGATATTTTTGGTGAATTTGGTAATACAGAATCGTTGTCATAATTTGCTGAACCGATATATCACCATGAGTATTTTTTTGGTAGATTTTAGCTTTTTTTTGTAACTACACAACAATTTATTTAGAGGAATGACATTTTCTATACAATACACTTTGCATAATTAGTCTTTAAACAAATAAATAGTGTTAAGGGATTTGAAAAACATAAAAAACAGTAATACAACAAAGTATCATATAGTAATATATAAATCATCGCATGTATCGCCATATTGTGATAATATCATATTGAGCAGTGCATCACTTCATGAGGGGCCCTGTGATTCCCAGCCCTAGTGTCTGTTGTGTAGGAATTACACATTTTAACTTCAAATGAAAAGCTGCTGCAACAAAATGTATAGTAAAAGTACATCATAGCAAATATGTGCCAAACATGAAAAAGAATGAAAAATGTTGAAGAAATTGCCCTTGTCCGTCCCATACGGATCCCTGCTTCCTTGCTGTTATGTCATATTTTTGTGGAGTACAAATAGCATCCAGACCCAGACGAAGGAGCCATTTTGACTGCAATGACTTGTTGTGAGCCAGAGAAAATCAAAGTGGTCATTTCAGAGGAAGGAGAGTGAATAGTTCCCCTCTATACTCTATGAAAGTCAAGGTTTTTATTCAGACTTCAAATAGGCACCTTTCTTTGACTAAGTAAAGGGTGCGTATATAGTCAAAAACATAGTGATTGTTTGACTCTTCAGTGCCTTCAGAGGTCATGTAAGGTAAAAATCAGTACACCAGATTAAGGCTAAGGTACACTTTATTAACTCTTAGCAAAACTAAATTCTTGTTTAGTTTTCTGTTTTCTTAGTTTAATTCACCATATTTTAGCTATGGCTTCCAAGAACTGATCAGCACCTCCTGGTTTTAGGAAGCATGATCTAGTCCATGTGTAGAGCCACAAGTCTGGTGTTTCTGTAGTGGGAAAAGTGGAAAACAAACTATAAATGAGCAGTTACAATAGCATTACCAAACTCACCCACCCCAAGAACCAAACCAGGGCCTTTTTAATGTGAGACATTAAAGAAGACATTTTGATTCTATTGTATACATGGCCATATCAGCCATGGGTACTTGAGAACGTATGGTATGATGAAATATACACTCAGAGCTGTGCTCCTAACACTGCTGCAAGGCAAAATCCAATTTGTTTCATGTGCCAAAGCCAGGGCCACAGAAATGTTAGCAGGTGCACAGAGTGGACCCCAGGCCAGACTTTGGGCTTGTCCGACATAAAAGTTCTGGATTATGAGAGGGAACAGAAGTACTCTTAAACACCACATATTTTCCGCATTTGTTTTCTAATAAAACAGCTGTGGTATAAGGGCCCAGCTGTAACTAAAGGAGTGAAACAATCACTGCAGCTTTGGCCCCTGAGGCACTGCAGTCGAACCTGCACAGGCTTTAGAATGACACTTGTTTGAATCCTGGAACAATGAGCAGCAGCTATATGGCCCACCTTAACCCTGTGACAGAGGGAACAGAGGGATGGTGAATGCAGGCATTTCAGTGAAGTCAACAAGACCAAATGAATGCAGCAGAGTGGGAATGCTAAACACTAGAGCTCAAATACAAATGAAAAGCCTTGGCCCTTTGTTGTGGGGAGATACACCACAGTCTATATTAAAGACAAGCTAAACATAAAGAATACATTTCACCTGCCCCAGCAGCCATCTGATTAGTGCGGCTGTAATCACGGCTGCAGTTTGGCACTGATTATGCTGCAGCTGCCTGTGCAGCTGGAGAACCGGCTCACCTTCTCCCGCCACAAACCCAAGTGTAATCAACTGCAGAGACATCTGGTTTAAATGGTACAGGAGCAGGACTGAGGAGTGTCCAAAGGATGTGTGGACAGGCTATTAGAACAAGATTTTAGTACAATTTATGTCGTCACTGGTGGATTTTATTAAGAGGGATGACTGGCTGAGCAAATTGTGAATATTACCATTTTTAACCTGTTGCCACCCGCCTAATTTTGTCTGTGCACAACGGTAACACATACCCAAATGGCATAGCTTATTAAAAGAAAATCTTAGACCCCACATGCTTGTGTGATACATCATTTGAAAGCTTAGACCTTCTAGTTTCTGTAGATGTGCATATGAAGACTGTAAGTGCAGGCGAACTTACAGTAAAAAAAAATACATACAAAATTATAAAGGCTCTAACTTGGGCATACTTCATCCTGCTGAAGTTGTTGGCAACAACTGTGTAAAATTTCAGACCTCTAGGCCTAAGGGTTTGAATGCTGTGGCCCTTTTTGTAAAAACATGTCAATTCGGCATAAGTGTCCAAATATGTACCAGATGTTTCAAACTGTAATAAGATGTAATGTATAATAAATAAATCTTCTTCTGAACTTTAGGCATGTTTTCTTAAGATAAAAAAACTAAAACAAGCGAAAAGATTTCTCTCCAGTTGCCTTTGGTGCCCCCCACCAGTGTCTGTGCGTCAGAGGAGGCGAGAGGCTCTGCAAAGAGCTTTACGCAGTGAGCTGCTCTGTCACTTTCTCACCTCTGCCCCACGTGTGGCCCACCGCCAAAAGGGGCTCATGATAGGCTATTCAGATCTGTCAATTATTTTCTGGAAAAACCAATGACTGAAGAGCTTTTGCTGTGGAGCGCTCGCTCGGACATGCGTAATACACCGCTAACTGGACGCGCTTGTTTTTTTCCGCGAGCTGTGCCTGCCGCAACAAACTTCGGATCCTTTCGTGAATGGTCTCATTTTGTAGGGGAGAATGTAAAGAAAATGAGCATACCCCACAGGGCTAACAGAAGTGGACACTAAGCTAAGCTAAAGGATGATGAGAGACATACATGTTTTCATGTTCATCCATTCAGACAAACACGGTCTTTCTGGATTATTTCTCCACATGGAATTATTTTATGAAAAAACAACTGGATATTCTTTTTCTCTGGATTGTTACGGACTAATTGAGCACAGCTATTTCTGGACTGAAACAGTTTTGGACCGACAGAACCGGCTCAAAGGTAAGAAACTGTTTTGATTATTTTCGGGAATTATAAGTTATTGCTCTTTGGACTCGCGGTGTGGCATAAAATGAATGATATGGTTGTTTTACTACAAACGATGTATAGCATGTCAATAGTGGAAAAATAATTAAGGTGAATATCTGACTTGAATTTTTAATGTTGTGTAATCACCTGGGGGCGGGCGGGTGGGTGGTAAGAGGTTTTAAACCATAAACTTTTAGCCATTGACATCAGCTGTATACTTTAATAAATGTTGTCAACTTGTCAATTTCATTTTCTACCTTCAGCAAATAACATTAAAGGTGCTCCACTGAGACAAGCAGGTGACTTCACCAATCCAAGTTACAAGTCAGATCAGTAGAGTGGTGAGCTCACAGTAAGAATGGTTTTAAAAGATATATTTTATATAGGCCTGTTCATATACCATACAATATTCCATGTCCAGCAATACCATCTCTATGGAGACAAGCAGTAGCGTAACTAACACTAGAAAAGTTACACAGTGCACCATTAATTCACACAAATCCTTACAAGATCCATCTTTTCCCGCTTAATCCATCTGGGTCGCGGGGGCATCTTGCTGCCCAATCCTGGGCCCAATCCCTTGATGTTAGTTCATAGGGGGCATGTTTTGGGTTGATGGGGGAAACGGGAGTACCCGGAGGAAACCCGAGGATCGAACCCACAACCTTCTTGCTGTGAGGCCTGAGAGTTGCCACTCAGCCACCGTGCTGCCTGAGATCTATTGTTTTAAACTGAAACAAATTGGTAAATGTGGATGAGCTGAAATCAGATTACTTTTGGATAAAAGAGACTGATCAATGATTGCCTTATAGGTAAACTCTTACCTTAACTTTCATTCAACTACACACTAAAATATTTTGAAAAGATAAAGAAAAACATTTTCTAACTCGTGTCATTTATAAATGCATTGTTATTGCCCATGGCTGCAGGGTGCATGTCCCTCTCTGTATGAACTCTGTTTCCAAACCTCTGTGAGGATTACACAGATCTTTCACTGGACCATCACGACGCCGTGTAGCTGATCTCACAGTTTCCCTGCTGTGAACTGCTGGCTTTTCTGATCCACAGTTTGTATCAGAGCGCTCAGATCAAACTCACTCAGGTAATCTATCACATCAAGATGGCCTCTGGGAACTGCACACATCACAGGCCACTGACTCCAAACAGTAAACTATATAGACTACAAAGCCCAAGCCAGGTATTACCACCAAATGTACCCAAGTTACTCTCTTCAGCAATGTTTGTAAATGATATGTCTATTATAGCCACAAACTCTTATCCAATTTTACACTTGGATAGTTACACTGTTGATAATATGGGAGTGTGAGGGCAAAATTATAAGGAAGCAACATTATCAAAAGATATATGTAATGGAATATGGTGCAGAGTGTGGACAAAGGCACATCATCAGTTTAGTAAATAGGATAATAAATAGGTAGAGGCAGTGTTTGGGGATGCAGCAGATCAATGGGAAGTTTGAAGTGGACTTTTCAACAGTGCATCGAAAGTACCTGTACCAAGGGCATAATCACTCCAGTCAAAATAAACAACTTGTAGTATATAAAGTTATATTTGAGTAAAGTGACACAAAAGTTACATGTATAGAAACAGAAATTTATATATATTTTTTACAACAAAAAATATTTAGCCAATGTTATCCCAAGGTTGTGAGGTGAATTGGGTGGCATTTTAACAGTTTAAATGAAAACAAGTAAATTAATATATTAAAAACTGCCATACAGATTGGCCTATTTTTAATGTAGAACACTAATTACGATGTAATGCTAAGTAAAAACCTTCCAACCCAGAGCAACTAGAACTGCTCTTTCTGTGAGAAAGTGAAGGCGACAGGCCGGTGTCATTGGATGGGGTAATCTGGAGTATTTAGATGTTGTTTTGCTGTTTGTTTCTTCTAATAACTTGTTCCAAATGTGAAGTGAAATAAATTGAATTGTACTAGTTCATTTCAACAATTCATATGCATATTTATGTGTATATTTCTATGGTTCTTTGAGAGTAATGTTTCATATAAATCAGCAAACCCTGGATTTCTATTCACAGTAACATAATTGAAATGAAGGCAAAGGTTAGATTAAAGTGACCCAGTACTCACCCACACAGGCTCCATCTATCTCCTCATGTCCAACGCTACAGACACATCTCCCCAGCGGCACGAGCCAATCACCATCGGCTCCACAGAACAGTTTGGGTGTGTCCCGTTCCTCTGCGTGGTCTATGCATGCCCCTCTCACCTCCACCAGCGAAGAAGAGTCCCCCCGAGGCACTGTGTCTGGGAATGATGCCAAGTTCCTCAAAGTGAATGGGCACTTCTTATAGTAGACCCTCACCGAAACCAAAGCGATGCAGGCTCCTATGTCCTGGAACGCCAAGTAGAAGCCTTTCTTGGTCATAGGCCCCACCTCACGCACCTCAGTGTTTAATTTCAAAATCCGATCGCCCAAATCCATCTGGGTGAAGCTCTCGTCCGCAGCTATAGTATCAATTTTGGTGTACTGCGTGGATTTGAATTTGATGTTGTGAACTTCGTCGGTCTCGTGGTAGAAGAGGTTGAATGTTTCTTTGCAGGTACCTGAGACCCAGGGAATGGAGTTGCAGTCTCGTAGCGTGAACCGTAGTTCCACGTAGATTTTCTGAGCGGCCTGACGCGGGATCCAGTTGGAGCGGAGCCAGTTGTTTTGGTTTGGTTCCATCACGTTGCAGACCTGGAAAGTGTGGATGGGACGGTTGTGCTCGTCCATCTCCGTAATGGCGTCCCACTGTGGAAAGATAACAAAGAAGTATGTCAAAAACAACCAAGCTAAAATAGAAACCCGTCTTTTAAAGTTACATTTTTGTGCCTGTATGTGTCTGATACCAAATACAATTTTCACCTTTACACCTTCTCATCGTGCAGGGTATATTCATGCTTTTGGCTTTGTTACTAATTAAAATCATAATGAGACTTACATTTATTCATCCCCAAGGGAACATAGTTTGCAGCCAATTAGCAAAAGAATGGAAGTTATCAAAAATGAATTAAATAAAAATAAAATTAAATATCACCATCACAGTCTGTTTTTTTTCAGTTTGTCAACTAAACCCCCAGTTAAAGTAAAATAAACATACATTACAAATTATGAAAACAACAGAGTTACATATTGCATATGCAGAATGTTAAATTATTGTAAAAGACTACACGAGAGAGCTCTAAACAGAATTAAAAATATTTTTTAAAAACTTGACATGGTCCATGGTCCCAAATAAGATCATCATGGCTCACAAAAAAACAGCTTTTATGAATGGTGAGCAAATAATTGTAGTGATGAGTTTAAAATTATAATGCAACGGTTTAAAGCATTTTCAAGATCAATCCAAATGTCTAATAATAAATAACAAAAATAGTTGTATTAGTCAGTACTATTTTCTACAACTCGGCATCAATAAATTTCCTCTCTTTTCTCCATCTGTCTTGATGAAATGCCCTGTCTATTTGAAGCAGCCTCGTCAAAAGCTCAACAGTGTCTGTCTCACATGACCACAGGGCATGCTGGGATACCGAGGGTCACCCGTTGTCATAGTGATAAAAGCAATAGAAGTTGAAGGATGTTTTTTGGCAGCTAGCTCCGAGATTTCACTGAAGCGGGGACTAGTTAAAAGTGTAACCCCAGCACCACCACAGAAAAACAGGAACACATTCTAATTACTGTCTTGCCCGGGGACAAACTTCTTGTAGAAACTGAACATTGAGTGCTTCAGTTTCGTTTATAGAGGTCCAAATGTGCACCTCTAAACCTGAGTATCCTTGCAATATCTGTACAGTAAATTGAAGAGGGAATACTCCAAATATGTCTTTAAGAGCTATTACAGATATGTATATAATGCCATGTAAGAAAACCAAAGATTACAGGTGATACATAATCTACAAATGTGTTTTATAGAGGAACTTTGAATATTTAAGTTAAATATTGACAAACTTGTACTGTTATCTTCCAAACCAGGTGATCTTTCTTATCTGTTGGCCAACATTTTGACTTTTTAGTGTATCAGCTATTGGCCATCAATCTCAAGGCGATATTTTGTTTTGTTTGATCTGTTGCCTAAAAACAACACACAAGGTTTTATTTGTACAATACAAAGTGAAAAGTTACACAAAAACATGACTAAACTCTATGACTTTAAACTCTTAAAGGATTGTGGTAAAAAAAAAAAAGTTGTGGGTCTTTTTAAAATCAATTTTAATTACAAAATTTGGGGAAAATAATCCAAATCGGCCATACACATTGGCTCAAATATACTGGCTGAGCTTATCGGGTATCGGTTTCTGTGGATTCAAAACAATTGGCATCGGCCATGGAAAAGTTACACTTAAGTCAAGTTTCAGAATCATTAACACAACTTCAAGCACCCTACCCTGCTAGGATTTTCTTAGTTCAAACTGTGCGATTGACACAGTAATGTATAGTACTTCAGAGCCAAGTGAAGCCTCATAACATAAAATCACTAAACACTCCCGGGAGGTCAGGTACATAAGGCCACAGTATCACATTAATTACTGTCCAATAACTTCACGTCTTCTTCTGCTGCCATCCTGAGGCCTGCACGACTCAACCTTCTGCTAATTAATTAATATGTGGAAAACGGATTGACTGAAATACAGTGGTTAGAAACAGAAACGCTGCTTAATTTACCAATACTATTTGGCTGATAAGCTTGCACATTTAATAAGCTGCTTTGCACTTAGCTAAATATTACCTCTTGATGAGAGTGGTAATCACACTCTAATGTTTGCTTTCACATACTCATTATCCTCTTTAATAACAGACTTTAATTCAATCATCCACAGGGACAGCCTCTAATGTGCATTTCTCTCAAGGTGCGACTCTGCGTTATTGTCAACAAATTGATTATAATTTCAGATGTGACTGGCCGATACATGACTAATCACAAAAACACTTCACACAAGTGTTGAGAGTAAATAAAGTAATATCTACTAAATATGGCTACGCACAGTTTGCTGAAGATGGTTGTTGTGTGTGGGTTGTTTTCCACATTGTCATTTGAAGGACTTTGTCACAACTGGGTTATATGTCATTTTCAAGTGACATTTTTCCCAATTTGATAACCTTGTAATATCCACAAATAATATGGAGGTGGCACAGTTGACTGGATTATGTCACAGAAATAGATAAGAGTAATGCTAATTTTAATGCTGACTAGGGATGGGCATTCGATAAAATTTTCTTAATCAATTGTCGGGAAAATTAACGATCTTCATGCAGCTTTGCGCACATTTGTTTACGTCTTACAGAAACAAAACTTAAAACCGTATGGCTAATTTGCGTGAGCGAAATAAAGCCGCTCTTTCCTTGTGCTGATGTGGTTCAGCTTTGGTTGGACTAAAGGACACGACTCAGTGGATTATATGAGCGTTCTTTCTGTGACAGAGGATGTGATGAGGCTGGTGAGTCTGTTCTGTGCATATGTCGTGTTGGAGATACTGCGTATACATGCGAAACCAGGATACTCAAAAAAACAAATCATATCCGGGATACTGATGTGCAGGTAAACGCACTCATTGGGGGATATAGTCATCTCCACGGAGCCATAGACGAGACGTGGGACTGTGGGGCCGCAGCTCCTTTGTTTGCGCTGTGAGACGCAGCCTCGATTCCTTACGCTATCTTACGCACAGCAGCCTACATTTGGTTTGCCAATTAAAATGAACATGATCGACAAAATTCTTAATGATTATTGATTAATCGACTAATCATGCCCATCCCTAATGCTGACTTTTGCATTTCATTACAAGACGATTTAACACATAGTTGTAGCTAACAAGACTTTCCCTAAAACAAGGTCTCACTTTTGGTAGTAGAATTTTTTACAAGTTTCAGTCCAAAGTACAGTGTTGAGTAGAGATGGGACAAGATCTCAAGTCAAGATCTTGCAAGATAAAATTGCCACAAGATTGTGCACACAAGAGAAAAATGATCTTGTGAGATTTGTTTCGCATGTGTTAATATTTGGAGTGAATACAAAAGGGGTTCAGTGCATACATCACATCTCTTATCGTTCCAAAAATCAACAAAATATTAAATAAGAAAAAAATTGTGAGGGCAAAATTGGAAACTGGCAACTGCCAAATTTATATAGTAGAAATCATGTAAAAATCGCATTTTGTCACGTTCTCATGGACCCAATCTCATATGTTGTGTAGAAATTGTGTCTCGTCCCCTAGTGCTGGAGCAGGCTCATTATTGTGAGAGTCGAGCCAGTGGACAATGCACATCCTCATTATTTTTTATGTCATTACAACATGTCCTTACAATGTGTATGAGTGTTTATAGATACATTTTACTGTGGAAAAACTGTCAATAACATAGCCTAGTTTTGAATAGTGACTGAACACATTTTTAACATCACTTTTGACTCCATTTGGGGTTGAATGCTCTGTAACATTTGGAAAAGATCATTATGTAACTTGATGGGAGATCTATCACCTGGAAGTCGCCATGAAGCCAAGTTTTACACCATACTGTGGCACCATTCATATAGGCAACAGTCTTATTAAACACACAGGTGGCAGACACTCCATCAGAAAAGTTACATAGTGCACCTTTAAATTTATATATTTTTGTCATTGTCTGGTACAAAATCTTTGAAAACACTTGATTCAAAACAAGTTTGTCCTTGGCATATTATTGAAATTTTTGAATATTTTCAAACTAAATGTAAAAAGCTAAAATTATTTCAGCATCAGCACACTATATATTATAAATAATAATTTAGTTTATTGTGATAAAAAAGATAGACAATAATCGTTCATTGTTCAGACATAATTTTATTAAAATTATAATTATTCATATCATTTTTTTTTTAACTGTTAGCAACTTTAGTCATTAGCGCGATAGTATTAAATAATTGCAATTTTTTGGCCATGATCGTGACACCAAATTTCAGTCCAGTCCCATGTCTACAGCACACCAAGCTAACTGCAATTACAAAACAATGCATTCTTATATTAGATTCACCACAGCTTCAAACACATAACCCAGCAATGGACTGTATATATGTATCTTGTGCACTTGTGAGTTTGGGTGCAACCCGACTTGACTTTGCTCAACTTTCCCTACAGACTGAGCCCTTCCCTTAACACAAGGTCAGACGTGGCCCAGAGCCGCACTTCCCAGAACATGTTTTATAGAATATCACTGCTGTTTTCTGTTCCGGCAAATATCCAATACCTGCGCATTAAACTGAGGCCATCGCTCTTATTACATTTCACTTTTAATGACAAAGTACTGCATGGGGGGTGAAGGAGAGAGAGGGAGCAAATGAGGTAGCAACAAATAAATGTTTTGGAGGAAGATAAATGAACTAAGAGGACGGTTATTGCAGATTAAAATGACTAGACAAAGTTGTTTCCACTGCCACTACCAATACCAACTACTACTGCGTTTGTGACTAATCTACTACATTATTCCCCGCAATTACACAGAGTATACTTAACACTTTGTAAGTACACTAAGTAATATAACACAAGGCAACATAATCCTGCAGTGCTAACTACTGTACTGTAACCACTACTCCTGCTATGATAACTACTACTTTGCAAACATCTAAAATGACAAAAAATACAAGAGAAATTCTTTTACCTTCTATTTTTTTCGTTAAGCACTATGTAACTTTTCCACCACTGCTCATTTCCATAAAGCTATGTTTGCTTTGCCTTTAAATGTGCATTAATTTGTAGCCCAGGCCACACTACGGGTTAGATCAGTGGAGATGCAAGCCAGCTCATAGCAAGGTATATAAGGTATGTTTTGCAATAAAAACACTTTATAAAAAATACAATGCAAGACAAGTTTCATGCCAGTGTGAAATCTTCTGAAGCAATAACGTGCTTAGCTGGCCAGCCAGAGCCACTCGCTTTGACAAATCTTTACCAAGACGAGTGGATCTGGAGCCTTATCCTGGTTCCCTGATTTCACAGTCAGAGCATGATTGACATTCACGTCAAAAACAAACATGGAGGTTTACACGTGAAAAAAGAACATAACATAAAGGACTGAGAAACAATGCAGATTTTTGCAGGTAAATGAAGTTGTTTATTTTGTTCTGAATGACACAAGAATTTTGGAGAGATGTCTTCCACATGTGAGAAACACATGCTGCAAATTAGCATCTGTGGTTGGATCATTTCAAGTTCTATCGGACAAATAACGCAAAATAAATGCTAGAAATAATATAGTCCTAAAAGTTACATAGTGCAACTTTAAACACATCAATGCGTGGGGAGTTTGAGACGGAGAGAAAACAGGTAAATACATTGCAGAGCTCAGGCTAGAGACATGTCATCAGGATGCTTTTTCAGACAATCCCCACTTCCCCTGGAGCGGCTGAAATGTGCTCCAAATGTGGTGTGAGATAAAGCTAAGATAGAGGCGGGGCCGACGTCAGAGCGATTCGTCCCCAGAGAGAAAACAATTCACCCTGATGGGAACACAGTGTGGTTTTAATCTCCCATTAAACACCATTCACAAGTGATATAAAGTCCTCCAAACAGGCCGTGATTGCGCCAATATTACAGCACCACTACCGAAATGTTTTGTCTTACAAGCAATTAAACAACAGTCTTGTAAAGTTGTAAAGTTGGCCTGGATTTTCAGAGCTTTTTGCAGAGCAATATTCACTAGAAATTCATAGCTTTACCGCACTGTCTAGACGTTTAATTGAAAAATGGGTAGATTGATTATGACCCCACACAAAGGCATCCATAGCCCGGGTCTAACATGAAACAGATTCAATCATTTGACTGGCTACTCGCCCAGAGGTGAGTTGCTTTTATAGTAATAGGGAAACCGGAGTCCCATTGACGGCCGTACACTTTTAACAATAGTCCTGTAACCAGCTCCATTCTATTTCCATTAATATTAAAGATTCATCCGAGTGAAAACCCCAGACACATGAGTGAGAGTGAGGCGGTAAAAATATGAGATGAAATGTAAAACAAAACCTAAGGCAAGATATTAGCAATGGCAGTGGTAAAGATGTACTGTGGTGAATTCAAATGATTCAGTTAGCAATACTTTTCCCCCCAGTATCACAGTTATTCAAATATTTTCATTTTTAATTTCCCTAAGTTTCATATTTCACTGAAAAACAAATTATTTTCTTCTAGTTAGGGATACTGCATTTTCTTTATCAAAACTGAGCAATGTCAGGGATTCAATTTCTGGACATATTGAAGTCTATCTCTGGCAATGGGCACTGTAATGAAAGAAACAGTGGACTGCAAAGAAATATCAATTTATCCTTTGGCTGAAGTAGAAAAATAAACAAAATATAATTACTTCAGCATAAAATGAATGGCATTGATTTAAGATTTTACAAATATGTGCTTTTTGAAAATGAAAAGAGGCAAAAAGACACAATTACACATGAACAATATGGAAATGCTGACCAAAAACAAACAGTCTCTCTTTACACAGCGGCACGTCTGCACTACTCTTGTATTAAAGTCTGTTTTGTAGAGTTCACATGGGAATAGGCCCCTTTTGTCAATGCAAAACACACTATTATAATCACAAATTACACATCTGTTTTATTCATACCCTCGGAGACATCCCCGCCTGCGTTATATTCTCCAAAATTACCAAACATACACATGCATTCAGCTCATGCGCAGTCTGCATTTCATTTTTACATAAATCAGTGTAAAAAATTATCCTCTGAAATAAGGATGGGAATTGTGTACTGAAGAGATAAAATTGATGAGTAGCACGGTCTATAATATGAACTTATGACTAAAATGGAGATTGTTAAGGATGTAAATCTCAAAAGGCTGTGAGAGAATGTAAAGATAAAAGGCAAAATTTCAAATGATCAATTAAACTTCAATTTTTGTTCACAAACACTTTGGTGCCCCGAGAGGTACAGCAGTGTTCAAGATATCCATTCATTTATAATACTGCTACATGAATTCCACCTTCACTTAAGGTGTCATAAGGCAATGTGGCTGTCTTGACGATAGCAATAGCAAAATACAACTTCCAAAGATAAGATCAAAAATGTTTATTCCACTGTAGCCCATATTAATAAAGAAGAAGGTGTCGGTCATGGGACAGTGTAATGAGAAACTTGTATTCATTTGGACAGTCCTACTCTGCTCTTACAAAGGTTTGGTACAGGAAAATGAGCTACAAATCCATGTCTACGCACTCCTCTGAAATAGGCAGCTCAAAGCACATCCAAAGCTTTCGTGTCCTCCATCAGGTTTTTGGAGTTTTTACTCTGAGTGACATGAGCCTACAGCCTTGTCAAGGTGAGGAACAAGTGTCTGTGATCAGGACCAAAGGGAGAGGCTGATGGACACTTTCAGACAGAGTTAGAGCTAAAGACAGTTTCTAACAAGGTGCAGCATCCTCTGTCAAAAAAGAAAAACAGAGAGGGGGGCAGGCAAGACAAGAGAAGTTTGGGAAAGTTCAGTGCACAGACTAAAGTTAGAGGAAATGTTCTTTTTTGTATAGAATGGATTTATTAAATGGATAAAATGTAGTTGGTGGGTTTACTAATGATACACGTATATATTATTTATTTTGGCATGTTCTTAAGAATATTCAGTGTAATATTCAAAAATCTTTTTTTTAATTTGTTTTTTTTCCTCCCTCACCACTAAAAATGTTCTGGAAACTACAGAAAATGTTCGACACTGAAAAGATTGTAGTGATCATATTTAACCCATTGGGTGGTTATGGCCATTGGGTAAATCTTTTATGAATGAGATAAAATAAACTATTGCCTTAAACATGCTCAACATTTAATTTGATGACACTGATTTCAAAGCAGTCAGTGCTGGATGGTCCTGTGCTAAACTTTGGTCCCTAAGACTGCAGTGAGCGGCTTTTCAATGCAATTGTCCATTTGATTAATTAATTTAATCGATTATTTGCCCAGCCTTAGTGCCCATAATGGCTTTCATGGGAACTTCATCTTGCAGATATCTTAAATGTACCTGTTAACCTCTGTGGTGCTACTAATAATTTAAGAAATTCAAGACACTTATGCCAGTTTAATTTGTTACAATATGATCAAATTGAAAATGGCTTCTGGATGGGAACCGTAATGTCTTGATTGCAAAAAAAAAAAAAAAAGTGTTGACCACCGTGTTGACCACCGTTGAAACTACATTTTAAACATTTTCGCCTCAGTGTTTTGGGCCTCTGCAAAGACTGCAAACTGAATATGATTTAAATAGTATTCATCTCTTTGTCAAACTTCTTCAAATGTTATTCAAAGAGCCCAAATGTTGCCCAAACTAAAACACAGTAATAGTTTTCATTCAACAGGCTCCTCAAAGTGGACTCAGCTGGGTGGTCCAGGTGAGCTTGTCTGTCGCTCCAACCCCGAAACCCCCTCTGACCCCGGGTTCAGCACTGATGATGTCTCCAAGTCGCACCATCTGCCGTTTGGAAGGAACAAGAGCCCCATAAATATTTATCTCCTCTTTTCTGTTGTCATCTCCATGGATTTTGCAGCCGGCTTCCTGACGCTTTCCCTGCTTTAGTTTGGGAGAAGACACAGTTTTACTTTAGTCACACACACAGACACCGGGGGGCGACGTGGGGAGCAGGTGTGCTTAGCTTGGCCTCTGAAGACTTCTCTCAATTAAAGTAAAGATAAGGACTATCCCATGTAAACACTCACAGCTGCTCACCTCACAAGATTTTGTCTTTGAATTAAAACTTAGTTAAAAATAAAATAAAACCAATTATTTTAGGATGTTTATTATTTTGTTTAGGACTTGTTGGTCCTATATTATTCAGCTTGTGAGCTTTAAGCCATGTTATAATGCAGTTACCTCATCAAAAACAGACCTGGAGCCGTCTGTTTCATTCTCAGATGTTTGAATAATCCTTTATTATTAGTCTGTCTACATCTCCAAAGCTCATAATGTTCAATTTCACTTTGAAACAGCACAGTGGAAACTCAGGCTGAATATGCAGGGTCTGTGTGTAAAAAATGTGTGAAAGAAACAAAACACAACTCCATTGTTTTTAATAAGGAAACGACATTACAACATACATCAAAAAATAGCGTAAACTGGACCCTTTAACATGTATAAGGAGCTAACCCGAGTCCTGACTAAGCAAACAGAGAGCAAATATCAAATGCACTAGTGTGATATCAAGCCACTGCGTCCGGTCTGGCTTGCAGTGATTCACTTATCTCTTGTATTGTTTGTTTTGGCTCCTGTTTGAACGAGTAAATGAACTGTGCAGAGGGGTGGTTTGCCCGAGATAAATGAAGCTACAATATCAATTCAAAAACACTGACAGCAAGATTTTGTCTCCAACATCGCTTAATATTGGATGAAATTTACTGGCCGACTACCAATGCTGTCCCCACATGCCCTTCTGTGCTTGTTTGTTGAATAAAACATTTAAAAAATTACCTAATGAATTTGGTTAGCCACTGTTTCAACATTTTATTTGGTTACATATTCACTCATCTTTTCAAACTGTAACGTTGTGCAAAGCTAGCCCTTTAACATTCTATTTCATCGCTTGAATTAAGTTTAGTAATTATTAGGTGGGAATCAAATGGAGTACCCATATTGCACTATTTTCTAATCTATGTTAATGTTTCCTCACCAACAACATACCTGGAGTTGTGTTTTGTTTTATTTACACATTTTCAACATACAAACCCTTCTCTCAACCAAAAAGCACTCTGTTCCACCTTGTGCTGTCATGTGGTAATACAGGAAGTGCTCCACTGTGTTTTTAAACCCTATACACCTTCACTAGAATCATTTGGATAATTTAATCCCCCGAACTGCCAGTCTTGAACTAAAGGCAAAAGAGAGTTGTTAACTTGAAAAATTTTGAGCTTTGGAGATGTAGACAGACTAGCAATAAAGGATTGCTTAAACATGTGTAAATGAAATAAAACACAACTCCAGATATGAGGTAACAACATTCTAATATGGCTTAAAACTCACAAGAGTCAATTTTATGTAATACAAGACCTTTAAAAAGTTACTAAATATATACCTGTAAGCAACATAACACACACCTTTTCAGATTTTTTGATTAAATGCTAGAAAACTATCAGCTTTGCATAATGTGTGGGGTGAATGTTATTGGCAATGTTGAGAACTGAACCCACAACCTCCTGGCAGTGAAACATGAGCTCTATTACACGTGATAGTCTCATTCCTCTTTGCTCTCTCTCGGGGGGACTGTGCTTGTCATTGTGTCCAGTACGGAGAGATTTTGATGTAATCCCAGTGCGCCTCATGTGATGGACGAGGCACAAGTCAAACACGCACACAGACAAACACACACATGCACACACAAACATCACGTACAGACACACAGTAGACACACAGTGGCCACACAGTGGACAGTGAGGAGATGGATGGGGAGTCACAGCAAACACACATTTCATTACAGCGCTACAAACTTAACAGACAATAAAGCATGCCACGTTTGGACAAGAGCAGCAAAAATCATTGACATTTAAAGACTATAAAACTTGACTTCTTCTATTAACGTACTGGGATATTGTGCGTTGCATGAAATATTTATAAATTCAAGACAGAACATTTAAAATTCAGTTTGATTAATTGTGCACGCAGGTCCTTGCCAATAGCAAGAGCATGTTTTATATAGAGTTGCAAAAAATAAATATAACATAGGTGCATATTTTGTATTGAAATATAACGTTTTATATAATATTATAAGTTAGAGCTTTAACTTTGAAATACTTCAAGTAGCCTATGCATGTGTTTCAGCTTCCTTATATATGAAACATTTGGAGGACTTTTTCCTATGCAAAAGATATTGTTTTAAATTGTTTATCACTATGGCAACAGTCATAATTTTTCATCATTCTGAAACCTATGGATTTCACTGTGACTGCACAAATACTAACAAATGTAAGAAAAAAGTATTTACATTAGTTTAAACGTGGTGATGGAAAACTTTCATTAAAGAAATATCTACGCTTAGCACAGATCGGAATTTCAATTAGACTTGTGAGACTAATTACTGACGTACTCTAACAAAGTCTAAAAGTGTATGGAAAATCCCTCCTCTATTTCCCTCTAATGCCCTTGAGCTGCGCAGTGCAGATAAAGACATCACAAAGCTCCATGTATGTGTGCGCATGCTAGTGGGTCTATCCAGGGCTCATTAGGGACAAGTGGGGCTTAACTTGGGGGATTCCATCAATAACTGGCAACCTCCACAGCTCCTTCTGTTCAACTGAGTGCCAACAAGGAGATCAATACTTTGATTAAAGAATTATGGAAATGGATTTCACAGTGTACTTTTGGACTCCCAATTCAATTACAGAAAGAATGCCAATGTGGAAAATTGGGATTGGATTTGACATGAGACAGAAGCTGGCTAACAAAAACAAAATTATGGTTTAATCAAGTGAGGAAAACTGACTCAAAGTGTGCAGCGTTTGTAATCACTAACCAAAGTGCTGCCATTTCAAAACTCATAATGGCACGAGGTGAGGAAATAGATCACATTATTATTTATTTAGGTTTAGTGGGGGTGTCTGCCATCATGAGATGCTGCTTTGCCTGGAATATTCCAAAGTTTGGCATTAAACTATATCTTACATTAATTTAACAACAGGTGCTTTGTATTGTATTTTTGAAAAACATACATTATTACTCTGAGCAGTGTTGCCTCTCTACAGATTTTACCTGTAACTTGGCCTGGTGGAGTCACCTGCTTGTCTCCATGGATGCAGAGTTTAATGCAATAATGTGGAACATTCCTGGCAAAACAATAATGTCTCCATGGAGACAAAGAGGTAATGGACCCTCCAAGGGAAAGTTACATAGTACATCTTTAAATTAAATGAATGGATGAAATGTCATAGAAAATAGCTGCATGTTTTCTACAGTTTGAAAATAACAATTGGGCAAATAATTAATTTGAAATGCATCCAAAAAAATATGAGCAATAAGCAGTTCTGCATAAACCTGTTTTTTACCTAGGGTACCACACATCTGCTTAGAGCTATAAACACAACATCAATGATAATGTAATGAATATATTTTTCAAGCATTACTACTCATGCTAATAGAAAACTAGCCAGGAGATCTATGTGACACATCCAATATCACAGACTCTAATTTATATGAAAAAAACAACAGCTTTTACCAATTCTTAGACAGATTATTTCTGAGGCAGGACAGTTTATGAACAAATATATTTCAGGTTATAAAGAGGGCACATTCATTTACGCTATAGACATACAAATTAATCCTAGTATTGATCTGAAGTCCTGCCGCCCACTTGTGATAACACTAATACTTTTCATACATCATGTTGGGCAAAAACAGGGGTTGCTGCACACTGGCCTGTTATTCATCCAGTGTCAGGGCACTGTGATTTAGCCCCGCCCCTTTGTCCCAAAAGCACATTGTGTCGAGACGGGACAGGACCAATAAATCCTGTGCAGCTCAGAGCACCTGTGAACTCCAAGTGAGATCAGTTATTCTGCTGTCAGCGCTCTGCTCACACAAACATGGAGAGTGGGACATAGATGCAAGATCTGGGCTAAAATGGTATAAAAAAAAAACTTAAGTATTTGAGTAAAAGTTAAAAAGCACAGCACAATGTTTTGGTTTGGCACTGCAATTCTAGTTCCCACAGATAAATGCTGTTGTCGTGTCCTTGGGCAAAACGCATAACCCACCTTGCTTCAGGTGTGTGTGTGTGTGTGTGTGTGTGTGTGTGTGTGTGTGTGTGTGTGTGTGTGGGTGGGTGGGTGTGTGTGTATGGGTAAATGGTTCCTTGATGTAAAGCACTTCGAGTGCCTTGAAGGTGGAAAAGTGCTATATAAAAATGTGATAATTTACCCTTTATTATTACAACTATTTGTAATAATTTCAGTGTTTGTTGGTCCAACCTTAATGCTACACCAATACTTTCTACTACAGCTATTAAAATGATAGAATACATTCAATACAGCATTTACTGCTATAGCTAGTGTAGTATCTGGTATGCTGCTGATTATACTTTATTTTCCTTTCTTTTTATGGTTGTTATCTCATCTGTGGGACTACTAGTTTGGAGCATTGAGGTGTCAGAGGTTAGGAGGATGTGCCACCTAAAGACATTTGGTGGGACAAATGGTTGGGTTGTAAATGTATTATTGGTCTGCGTAAAACAGCTTGAGGTCTCCAGACGACTAGCCTGGAGCCTAAAGTACAGGGGACACCTGGTGACAACTAGTATGTTAGATCTTCTATGGTTGGGGGTTGTGTTTAAGCCTTTGTTTGAGAAGTTCCAGATGTAAAGTGGGATGTCCTAAGGAACTATAAATGTAACTTTCACCCTTCATTCTGGGTCTTCCTGCATTGGGCTTTCAAGGGGATCCAGACTCAAATTGTCTGTTAATTGGCTGACTCTATTATCTGTAAAATAAATCATATTTACATTTATTAGAGTTGTTGTTGAATCATTTCTAAGCATCTCCCTCCTGTGAAGCATCTGGGGAAACACGGCTACTTTAGGGTAAGTCTTTGATTTGGGGATCTTAAACTACATTAAATTTGGCGTCACGAACAGGATCAGAAGTATCTATTAAATTAATGGTGCTCTGGAACAGTGGGAATGTTTGGAAATGATTTAATGTTTGCTAAATTGCTAAATTTTGTGATATACCAGTACTGCGTATGTTTTGAGTTTTTATTGTGTTTTGTTTGTATTGAGGAAAAAAGGGAAATAATTTAAGTTGAGTAAAGGAATAAAGAGTTATGAGTAAAATGAGTAAAAAGAGCATTGAGTTATAGGTAAAAGAGAAAAGAGAAAATGTGTTATGAGTTTAAACTGAGAAAAGGAATTTGAGAAAAGAAATATTAGAGCGTGTTTAAAGTCGCTCAGGGAAAGAAATATTAGAGCGTGTTTAAAGTCGCTCAGGGAAAGAAATATTAGAGCGTGTTTAAAGTCGCTCAGGGAAAGAAATATTAGAGCGTGTTTAAAGTCGCTCAGGGAAAGAAATATTAGAGCGTGTTTAAAGTCGCTCAGGGAAAGAAATATTAGAGCGTGTTTAAAGTCGCTCAGGGAAAGAAATATTAGAGCGTGTTTAAAGTCGCTCAGGGAAAGAAATATTAGAGCGTGTTTAAAGTCGCTCAGGAAAATGTTAGAGCGTGTTTAAAGTCGCTCAGGAAATACGTTTTTTGGGATATGTTTAAAGTTACTTGAAAGAAAAAAAAAGGACAAGGAAAATAAGATTAAGGATTAGGTATAAAGATGTTCTTTTGGAAAACACAGCTGTGATAAGGATGAATTCATTATGGGTTATGTTTGAAGTGTGACTTTAAACAAGATTTGGGGGTATATGTTTGTGGGTTTTGTTTAGTTTGTCTCCAGGGCCTGCAGGTCAGGCTGTTGTTTCTGTTTTGCTGTTTTGTTTGTATTTGTTCTATGTTTTTGTTTGTATTTGTTCTGTTTTTGTGATTTGTCGCATGGTCTATTTCTTCTTTGGTGTATGTGTGTGCATGCGTGCTCTCTTCTCTCTCTCTTTTTCTCTTTTTCCCTTTCTCCTTACTTCACCCACCCCTTTTTCTTTTGCTCCTCCCTTCTGCTCCTCTTTCTCTCTCTCTTTTGTCCCTGTCTTTGACTCCTCCTCCCCCTTGCCCTTATCTCCCTTCCCTATACATTGTAACGTGTGGGGGTGTAAGGCCACTGACCGGTAGTGTGTGTTACCCCCTGCTGTTGAGATGAGGTGGTTATAGATTGGGTATTATAGATAAAATGTTGATAATTGATTTAAATATTAATCATTGAAATGATTAACTAGTATTGGTATTTTGAAAGAGAGATAATTTGTTGGGGAAATTTTTGGTTATGATATATAATTGGGATAGAGGTGTTTAAATAACATAATGATAGATAAATATATATTGTGATATAGTGATTCAATGATTTGAATCTAGATAGGCATTTTTATAAGCCTTATATGTTGTATATTGATAGTATTTTTGTTTTATTCATTACGGTCCCGGGGGAACTGCGCCGAGCTCACACGGCAAGGAGGTTCGTCCAGGCGCCAGGCGACAGCCCGAGCTGTGACGTGAGCAGACCAGGCCAGGTTTGAGTTGTACATCCGGAGAGGGATCCGCCCGATAGCCCGAAAAAGGTCATTTTTGTTTTATCCACAAAATCTGTCCATTTCATACATACACACATTTGATTATATTACATTATAACTTGGTTGACACATGTATGATTGTTTATTTGTCTGAGTATCTGATACTATCTAGTGAGACTCACGCAAAATATTGGCAACAGATGACAGTCTTTATTTGTTTACTTTCCTGAGTTTTTTACATTTGTGCTCCACTACTGCATTTCCTGCTGGGTATAAAAATGATATAGTTGTAATGGGGTATATATGAGGTACATTCAAGGTTTTATTGATTGTGTGGTTGGAAATTGATGATTTTGATAGATCGTGGTTCATTTACTTAGGGCATCTCATTAATTGTGACACTTATATATCTATTTTTTCAATTTCAGTCAATTTTAGTGATATCTATGCATGTGGTTACATTTTTAATTTGTGTTATCTGAAGGAAAAAAAAAGATTGTTTAACTACTAGTAATAACTTCTTTATTAGAGTTTTGTCACAGGTGGAGGTTAGTACGTAAATAAATATTACAAGTCTATGGACATATACATACATGAATTGTTTGATGCATGAATAAACAATTGAATAATTTACTAAATACATATTTTGAAAGTAAATAAACGATAAATAGTAACTGCATTAAAAAAAAAAAAAAAGAGAGGGGATATAAGTTATTTAGTAACCATTTGTGATATTTTTAATTTGTTTTTGAAAATGGAACCGGTGGTGCCTCAAATTAGCCCAGTTGGGGTAGTAAAGAAGAAGAATCCTTTAGTTAAAGATATCGATAAAGTATCGAAAAAATGGCATCGTCGATGGGCTCATATTGATTTTCGCTGGCCGGTTGAAGGAACATTTTCACTTGATGTTATTAATACTTTAAGAATTTTGATATCTACGTATAAGGCAAAGCAGAGAAAAGGCAGAAAAGGTCATAAACGTGCAGAAAAGAGACGCAATGAACTTGGCGTTTTGCAGTTGTTTGAAATTGAGGGACAGAGGATTTTAGAGGACAATCAAAGGAAGAAAGAAAGAGCAATGCAGATGATCAAGACAGCAAACAAAGAAACAGAAAAGTTGATATTGCAAATAAATGAACCGTTTTCTCATGTGAAAGCTCCACCAGATTATGAGAAGACAGTAAGCAATGATCCATATCAACAGTTTCCAATTGTGAAAACCGAAGGAACTTATCAATTGCGAGATGATGATCTGAGAACTATAGAAGAGGGCCAGGCAGTAACTACAGTGGAACTATATCCAAGTCTGCCAAAGAAGAAGAAGAAATTGACAGTAAGAGGATTGGGTCGAAAGTTTAAGAAAGTGGAATTGAAAGAGGCTGAGCAAAGTGAAATGGAGGAGGATATGGGTGGTTACAACCCCAAGGTCAAGAAGATGCCGGAGAGCGCAGAAAAGAAAGGAAGCAAAGTAAGTGTTTGATTACAAGAGACTGATGAAACTGACTCAGATGATGTTGAGCCAGAGGACGATGAGAAAGTAGGATATAGCTATTCATTGGCTTGGAAATCTTAGTCTAGAATTGTTGGAGTCAGCCAAACAATGGGAGAAATTTATTTTTGCAAATCTGTTTAATCCGAAGACTCCTGAATATCAATCACATTGTACGCTGAAGTATTTCAAAGACACTAGTCAATTCAATCCAGAAGAGTGGCAGAGTAAACAACCAGAGAAAATCCAACTTAGTTCAAGCTATATTATTGTGGGGCCCAAAGGAGCTGCAATGAAAATTGATGACAATGACTATTTGGCCAAAGAGTTCGAAATAGAAAACAGTGTTCCACATGTGACTTTGTTGACAGCTGATGATTATGAACCGAAGCATATTGGAGCAATGATGAAGGATGCGGAGAAAGTAAAATTTGCACCTTTGAAAGAAAATCATACAATCTGGAGAAGTGATGATCAGCAATTTTTAAAAATTATGATCTTTGCACAAGGATATGGGACACCACAAACTGTTACAATAACAAATGAATCAATACTCAATATATCAGACTTAAAGCATTTGGAAGAAGAAATGCTGCAACAAGTTCCTGAATGCCTGTGGTCAAAACACAGTACCGATATTGGACTAGTTAAATCAGCTCCACCAGTGCATGTTGAACTTAGACCAGGAGCAAGGCCTCCTTGGATAGACCAATATCCTTTGAAAGAAGAAGCAATTAAAGGTATTGAATTACAAATTGAAGGTCTGATACAAGCTGGAGTACTGGAGATAACAGAAAATCCTCAAAGCAATACACCATTACTGCCTCTGTTGAAACTGGATGAAAGTTATCGTTTGGTGCATGATTTGAGGGCACTTAATGAGGTGGTGATCGACATTCCAGCTGAAGTTCCAGATCCACATACTATTCTTGCGCAAATCCCACCAGAAGCTTCATATTTCACAACAATAGACCTTTGTGGAGCATTCTTTAGTATACCACTAAGCATTGAGAGTCAAGGTCTATTTGGCTTTACTTTTAAAGATCAGTATTACATTTACAAGCGTTTGCCTCAGGGATTCAAGCACTCTCCGCATTTTTTCAATCGCATTTTGAAGAATGATTTGATGGGGATTGGACGGCAATTGAACAGTACAGTAATACAATATGCTGATGATATTGTACTTTGTGCACCGGACAAGGAAACGTGCCACAAAGACTCTATAAAATTGTTACAAATTTTGGCTGAAAAAGGACACAAGGTTTCACAGAAGAAATTGCAGTATTGTCAGGAGAAAGTGGTGTATTTAGGACAAGCAATATCTAAAGGTCGAAGAAGCATTGCTGATAGTCATTTGGAAGCCATTCGTAAGGCCCCGAAACCAAGAACCGTTAGAGAGATGATGACGTTTTTGGGAATCGCTGGCTATTCATCTGCATGGATTGAGGACTATGCTAGTCTCACAGGACCATTAAGAGCTATGATCAAAGAGACAGGTAACACGCAGTTACATGGGAATTTAACTTGGACTCATGATGGACTTGTTTCATTTGAAACTTTAAAGCAGAGACTTCAAGAGGCACCAGCATTGGCATTTCCGGACTATTCTAAAAACTTTTTGTTGTATGTATCCACTTCTACGGGGGGTAAATATGCATGTGCGGTTCTCTGTCAGCCGACAGGGACAGGGGTAAAACCACAGCCGATTGCTTACTATTCTACTGCTTTTTCAGACGTAGAGTTGGGTCTTCAGATCTGCTATAGAGCGATGGTGGGGGTTCAGTTGATGTATGAGAAGGCTTCAGCTATTACAATGGGTTATCCTGTAACAATCCTTACCCATCATAGTCTGAGAAATCTTTTGAACTATGGTAAACATACGTTGACTATGTCCAGACTTAGAGTTTATCATAGACTTTTAGAACAGGAAGATGTTACCTTGATGAGATGTTCTAATGTAAACCCTGCAGAAACTTTACCTACTTCAGAAGATGGGGAACCACATGATTGCATCCAAGAAGTAGAGAGATATGCTAAATTGAGGTCAGATTTACAGGCCCTTCCTTTGAGAGAGCCTGAGCTAGAGTTTTGGACTGATGGATCCTGTTATCGGATAGGAGACCATCTGAGAGCAGGATATGCAGTGGTGAAAGCAAAGGGAGATGATTTTGAGGTGGTAAAGTCTGAAATCGTACCACAACCTGCTTCAGCTCAATTGGCTGAACTTGTAGGTTTGACCGAAGCATGTTTGCTGGGAAAGGAAAGCGTGTAACAATCTATACTGATTCTGCTTATGCACATAATGTTTGTCATTTGTATGCATCGGTATGGAAAAATCGGGGATTTAAGAAAACAGATGGATCCCCTATACAGCATCATGCTCAAATAATGAAGTTGTTAGAGGCTGTGATGAAACCTACAGAAATAGCCATAGCTAAATGTGCAGCACATAAATTAGATGTGTCTAGAGTAACTCGAGGTAATAAGGCAGCTGATGAAGCAGCTAAAGTAGTGACTGGAGCCAACAAAATGGGTAGGATTTTTTTGGTCACTCATGAAGTAGATTTGGAAGATAAAGTTACTCTTAGAGATGTGATTTCAATGCAAGAGGTTGCATCTGCATTGGATAAGCAGCTCTGGCAAGATCGAGGTGCTGTGCAGGACTGTACTGGCCTGTGGAGGAATCATGAGGGACTGATGGTGGCACCGCCTGATTTATTAGGTTTGATGATACAGGAGGCACATGGCATGGCTCATGTATCAAGAGGTGAGGTGAAGAGAAAAATCACAAAGGAATATGGATTTTGGGCTCCCTATTTGTTGGAACAAATTGACTATTATATCAGTAAGTGTGTCATTTGTTTGAAAAACAATATTCGAAGGGGAGTATCAGTTTCTCCTGGCTATATCCCAACTCCAACAGGTCCTATGAAGGAATTGGTAATTGATTTTGTTGATATGATCAGACCAGTAGGAGGTAAAAGATATATGTTAGTAGTCGTTGATAGATTTTCAAGGTGGACAGAAGCCTGTCCAACTAAGAGAAAAGATGCTCATTCGGTTGCCAATTTTTTGTGTCGAGAAGTTGTCACTCGATGGGGGCTTCCTGATAGAATTTCATCAGACAATGGCAAGGAATTTGTGGATAAAACTGTGCGTTTAATTTTGCAAAAATTGGGAATTAAACAGCGTTTTGGATCGGTTTACCATCCGCAAAGTCAAGGTATTTGTGAAAGAATGAATGGGGTTTTGAAAAATCGCATTGCCAAAATCTGTCAGCATACAGGTTTAAACTGGGTTACAGCTCTTCCATTGGCTTTGATGGCCTGTAGATCTAGTGAATTGCGCGATTTGCATGTAACACCGCATGAATTACTTACGGGAAGGCGGATGCCTACTCCACGTTTGCGTACTAGTGGCAAGGGCCCAAATCTGACACTGTTAGACAGTGAAATGCGAGCTTATGTGAAATATATGTCTGAATTACATAAGAAATTATCTACATATGTTTCAGATAAGCAAAAACAGGAGGAAAAACAGGAGGAAGAGCAAAGGAAAGAAATAGTGCAGCCTGGAGATCAGGTGTTTGTGAAGGTTTTAGAAGAAAATGGTATAACAAGCGCCGTGAAGGACCATTTGAAGTTGTACGTAGTACAGGGACAGCAGTTCAGGTTCGCGGGTCGCCTACGTGGTATCATTTGTCACACTGTGTCAAGGTTCCAAAGGAGGAACTACGCTCTCGGAGCCAAATTGAGGATGGCCAGAGAGAGCCAACAGAAGCAGGGGTGTCAACAGAAAAGTGTGATCAGACTTTGGATAATTCTGATGATTCTTTGCACATTGCTGAGACACTCAATGGGGATACCTCAGTCAGTGGAGAAGGACATTTCAAAGAGGTTGATTTACGATATGCCCAGGAACAATTGAACCGGACCGAGGAAATGATGGATCAGAAATCTGTGATGTCACTCCGGATGGACTTGAAGAGTCGGTTAGATCCAGTCCGAGGAGAACAACCCGAGAAAGGAGACGACCTAGTCGATACAGAGACTAAGGTGGAAGTAGTTTTGGGAAAAGCAGCTTTGCTTCCGTGTTCTTGTACTGCTGAGAATACTAATGATGAACATTTCCGACCGAAATGGGAGGATCAGTTTGGGAAAACATTGGACCTCTCGAGGACAATTGGGACAGAGAAGTATATGTTGTTGAATGACTGGAGGAGATTGAAGATTGTCGGAGATTGTAGTCTTTATTTACACCGATCGCAAGAAAATGATCAAGGATGGTATAAATGTCTGTATCCTGATCCACAGTTGATTGATAAAAAGGAGCGTGGTGAATGGTTGGGTTCAATTTTTAGGACAAAGATTGTAATCTTGATGGTAGTGGATTCAGCTGAAACCATACCAGCAGGAGTTAGTGATGAGTTACAAGGAGTGGTCACGTCTAGGCCAGCAGTAGAGGTAACAGACCAGAAGCCTGAAGTTCTAGCCTCAGAGACTGAGGTTAAGTTAGAGAGACTATTATTGACGACAGTCAGCCCACAGTCTATTAATTTGTTTGATTCGGTTTTGGTAGTTCGGGAATCGGTTGGTACATCTGCATTTCTCAAGTGTTGGTGTTCCAATTGGACCAGAGGGGATAAACTTGAGTGGGTTAATAATATGGGTGAAAGTTTGATATTGTCAGGACCTGGAGTAAGAAGGTCTGCCCAGGGCCCGAGGAAATATGTTTTATATAATGATATAAAAATGGCCTCTGTGGTAGGTGACTGTTCGTTGGTGGTAAGATATTTTTCACGGGAAGATCAAGGTGATTATATTTGCAAACATTTCCAAAGAAAGCATACATTTATTTTGGAGAATAGACGTTGGATACCTGGGTATAAAACACATAAGATAACTTTACTTGTGAATGAGGAGGTTTCTGATCTGTTATCTGCTCCAGAGCAATTGTCTATAAATAACAATCAGGTTACTGTAAAGGCGATATCTACTGGTTTGGGCCAAGAGGTGACAACTCATAAATTTGATGATGTTACAAATAGCCTGAAGAAAACAGAAACACCGATTCCAATTATAAAGAATACATTAACCTCTGTAACTACAGTAACACCAACTATCACAAAAATAGAAACAATACCAACTACAATGATTACTGCAATACCTACAACTAGTATGATAACTAGAATAACCATTACACCTAAACCTACATTAGCGACTATGTTAAATATAACAGCTACTAGGTCTACTACACCCGATGGCAATGACGGCGACTGCTACGACTAAGGCAATTACAGTGTTTTCAGTAATTACAACAAATAATAATACATTGAATACTATGACACCAGTAGTTTTAACAGCAGTGAGTAAAGGAGTTATGACTAGAAGATCATTTGATATGGAGACTGATGACTTGATAGCAGCTGATATTGAGTTAGCTGAGGAGTATGATTGGACTGAAATGGATGAAACTTCGGTAGAGTTGTCAGGAAAATATCGTGCATTGAATAAGAGAGAAGCCAAGTGGAAAGCTTTTGGGTTTGATTCTTCTGTAATACATATAGCGGATACTTTTGCTAGTAAAAATCTTTGGTTTCAGCAGTTAACTCATGCTGTAAGATCAACAGTTAATAAGAATGAATCATGTGTGGTTAGAGTTCCGTCACCTAGCACTTGGCAATCGATAATGGAATCCGTACCTCAGCCTTTGAGTCTTAAATGTCAGTCTATGGTTATGTCTTGGTTGTACTACAATCAGGAGATACAAATAGAAGGTTGGCCATTTGGAAATTTATATCATCTGTATAGGCCTTTAGGGGATTGTAAATGGTTGAGAGACTTCCATACATTAATTCATTGGATAAAGAGGGGAAATTAACTATGCCTGCATCAGTGGAAGTTCAATCTGTCAAAGCACCTCATTGCATATGCTCCAAGGATGGCCAAGGAGGTCCAGGGGTATTTTTGGGAATATCAGACTGTGATACTTATGGGATGCAGTTTGGTAAGGTACCACATGGTGCACTTGGAGATAAACAATTTGTGATGTTTTATACATCATAGACAAAATAGAAGGTTGGTAGTGATTAATCAGACAGCGCCTGGGAATAAGACTTTGGGAACTCTGAAGGATATTTGGTGGGTTTGTGATAATAGAGCCTATATATTTTTACCACATGGATGGACTGGATGTTGTTACATGGCCAGATTGAAGCTCCCATATGAGCTTTTGGTGATGCGTAAAGGTCAAGACTCTGTTGAAACTCAACCAGCGATTGTGTCTCATGATAGGGTAAAAAGGAATTAAGCGCAGTTTAATAACTTAGAATCATACCATTGGAGGATAAGTTTGGCTGAGAAGTGGGGTTTGGGTTTATTTCCGTTTTATGGCGTCGTTTTCTGGCAGATCATATTGATAATATAACATATACACTTCAGGGTTTCGCTAATGAGACCATTAAGGGGGTTTAGTACTTTGTCAAATACTCAGAAAAGTCATCGTTTGACTCTGTTGAAGCACGATATGGCTCTAGATTATATTTTAGCTAAACAAGGAGGGTTGTGTGTAGTTTTGAATTTGACTGGAAGCTTGCTATACTTTGATTCCTGATAGCTCTGATAATATGACTAGTGTGATTGATGCTCTGAAGAAGATTAGAGATGCGTTTGGACCGTCAGAAGACTCAGGGTGGTCAGCTAATGACTGGTTACGTGATAAATTTGGAGTATTTGGAGCTAGAATTATTTGGGCATTGATGGGGGTGTTAGCAACATTAGCTGTTATGCTTTGTTTTTGTACTATTCTGTTAACATTTGCAAAGGCTATGATTTTGCGATGGGTTGGTATTGTGATGCCATCAGAGGGAACTCAGTTGTCACTGAGACAGGATTATAACTTGGATGCTGGTGAGGAAGGAGTAGGATTGAAATTTGAGTTGGTTGATAAATATTTGACTTCACTTGACTTAACTAACTTGACTTGATTTTAATGGACTGAATTTTGCATGGAAATTTCTGATTTCTATTAGGCGCAAAAGGGGGGACTAGGACTATTTTCTGGGACTGTTTTCTATTTTTTTTATTTTTGTGTTTAATTTTCTTTACTTACATTTCAATTATATTAGCTTATTTTATTTTATCTTATATTATCTTTACATTTATCATATTTTATTACATTTACTTTTTATACTTATATTAGTACTCATATACATTTACACATTTATATTTCACAATTTATGTTCTATGATTTTTAGTGTGTGATTGTATTTGGCAACAAGATACTCGTATGGTGTTTTTGTTTTTTCAGGATATCAATGTGAAATGGACTAAATGGACTGGAGCTGATCAAAAACTTGATGGACAGTGGAGTTGATGCTTTGGAGTTAAAGAAGCTCACATCTGGACTTTTGGAAATGGGGTTTTACTTATAATTAGCATATTTTAGTATACTATCTGTGTGTGTTATGATGTTTGTGTTCATTTGTGTTTTCAATTACTTTATGTATTCATTTGTATGATGTTGGTTATTGGTGTTGATGTTAATTAAATGTGATGATGATTATATTATAATAAGGACATCCCTATAGATTAGCTTCAAAATAGCATGGCTGCTGCAGCGGGGCCGGTGAGGAGTCTTTTCCAGCGAATCTGACGAATTGAAGCTGCTGCTGGTTTTTCGTCCTCATCATTTTTAGCTAAGAAGCTAGGTAATTGATTTGTCATTTCGTAGCGAGACTTTTGGAAGTCTCGAAGGGGGGAAATGTAGTATCTGGTATGCTGCTGACTATACTTTATTTTCCTTTCTTTTTATGGTTGTTATCTCATCTGTGGGACTACTAGTTTGGAGCATTGAGGTGTCAGAGGTTAGGAGGATGTGCCACCTAAAGACATTTGGTGGGACAAATGGTTGGGTTGTAAATGTATTATTGGTCTGCGTAAAACAGCTTGAGGTCTCCAGACGACTAGCCTGGAGCCTAAAGTACAGGGGACACCTGGTGACAACTAGTATGTTAGATCTTCTATGGTTGGGGGTTGTGTTTAAGCCTTTGTTTGAGAAGTTCCAGATGTAAAGTGGGATGTCCTAAGGAACTATAAATGTAACTTTCACCCTTCATTCTGGGTCTTCCTGCATTGGGCTTTCAAGGGATCAGACTCAAATTGTCTGTTAATTGGCTGACTCTATTATCTGTAAAATAAATCATATTTACATTTATTAGAGTTGTTGTTGAATCATTTCTAAGCATCTCCCTCCTGTGAAGCATCTGGGGAAACACGGCTACTTTAGGGTAAGTCTTTGATTTGGGGATCTTAAACTACACTAGTACAATCAAACTTTGAATTTATTTGTGATTTTTTTGTTCCATTACAGAAATACTGTATGCTATAAAAGTTTTCCTACATCTGTATTTTTAGTGTACTAAATGAATTGGTCATGTGAAGTTTATTTTTGCCCCTCTCCATGGAGATGCTGTGTTGTCCAGAATGTTTCACAGTATGACATACAATGACCTTATATATATTCAAGTTTTTATAGCTAAAAAGAGATATATGCATTTTTACTGTGTAGGGTCTCCTTTCCAAACTATTCTAAACTAGAACTTATCACCTACTCTTCTTGTCAACAAATAAGAGTAATATCATAAGGTGGAACATCAAATCAATATTATATCCTTGCAGACAAGCCAATAGCGTAGTGTACCTTTAAGCATTGGTTAACTTACCTTATATTTGCCTTTGCCATCTGTGCAACTACACATTACTAGCAGACATGTTGGCTCGATAGCACTGATAGTCTCCTAATGTGTGGTCATTTATCAGCTCCTGCGAGGTGCTAGAGCTGCTTATCTCCTGATCAGTAATCTGGATGCATTGAGATAAACTTCTCTAAAGATATGTGGTTGTTTGCCAATGTTCTTGAGGGGCACGACTCATCAATTAAAAGAAAGGGCTAAAATGCAGTCCCCATCGCTCTTGCAACCACTGTCTCTGCACCTATCAGCAGCACATCCCTGGATCAATACAAACAAGTGAACAGCAGTGAGCAAATGAAATCCAAAGAGCCTGGTCTCCTCTCCATCGCACATCCATCACAGAGAGGGAGAGCCAGCAGGGCGGCGCTGTAGGGGCCATCTGTCATCGCCACAGTGTTAGGACATGCTGACACTCTTGGTCATGGCCTTATGAGCTTTCCCTGAGCTCAAAACAAGGGGTTCAACCAAGCTGCAATGTCAAATTCATGTGCTACAGTACAGCTATTTTAACAATCTGTTTTTGTTTTGTTTTATGTTTTCCCATGAGGGGTCAGCAAAGCATACACAGTAACCCATAGTCTGCAATGATATACTGTGCACTTATTTGACATGCATTTTAGCAGTTGCCGTTCATTTTCTTTATGAATTTAATAAATTGATATAAACATTTTGCATAACGCTATGACTGAAAAGCTTTAGGAAGTGAAAACACTTACGAAAACCTATCCATATTTACAGTTACGATGCCAAGAGTACTGCTGTCAGTAAAGAACAAGCAACAACTTGATGGAGAGAACAGAAAAGAAAAATTAACCAGATGCCTTTACTGAAACAAGTCTTTACTGAAGAATTACCATTGCTTTCCCATGAGATATTCTATAACAAACAATTGTTGCACTCATTATGCAGTGAATGTTGGCATCGTAATGAAATCAATACACCTAAACAGGCAAATCTCGATATTCAGATGTGAAGTCAGCCCAACAGTAACATGTAATATTATTTACAAACACACTACACCTTATACCTACACATTATAGCCCTATTCTGTATATGTGCCAAAAAACTAGATTTTCCAAATAGGGGTATAATGGAATTTTTTGCTGCCGATATGATACTGATAAAATGGGAGTTGGAGCTGCCAATAGCTGATATAACTGCCAAAATATTTAGTGATGTAAAAATTCAATGTGAATCTTCAATTGTTTATAAAACTTGGGTTTGGCTCTATTGGATTTGGGTTTGGATTGGGTTTATTTAGGCTACATTTATTGTTATTCTGCCTCCTTACGTCATATTAAAGACAGTTGGTCGGCCTAATGGCATTTTTGCATGACATTCTAGCCAGTAAAGTACTGTAAGAAAACTACCGCTATTAGTCTTTAGCGGTAAATGCGTGTGTGCTGCCGGAATTAATAATATGCATAAATGCAGAAAATTCGCACCTCTATTCACAGCTCATTTACATATCAGTGCAGGTCCAGTAACATGTGTACAGCCACTACAGACACTTTACATTAGGCCAATGTAAGAGAAAACAGGCTGTTTATGCGTGGTATTTTACAGTGGCTTAGTGCTAACCAAAACACATGTCCAACTCTCACCGCTCACACAGGCTCCTCTCAGATCACAAGTCTGCACAAATAACTGTCCTTTTAATCCTGACTCAAAACGACTGTCTGTAAAAATAATATAATCCAGCATGTTCACAGCGGCTGCATGTGTCCTTCTGTGGGACAGTCCACTCTGCTCCGCAGTCACACTTTTATAAAGACAGCAGTAGTTTCGTATCTGGCCCAAATTGTGGTGAAGTTCATTTTTATTTAGTCAGTATCATGGATCAGACACAAGAGCATTTAAAGCCAGCATCTCAGTGCTGTGCATGTGGATCTGTGGCTGCGCACTAGTAAAAACAATAGCACGTGAGTCACGTAACTCTAGGGGCATCACAGACACAGACAAATTACTCTGCAGATAAACACTGATGCAGAGCCACATATTAGGACATTTATCTGTCTGTAAATGGACATAAAATAGAGCCTAAGCTTTATAAAGGGGGATAACATGCCCATGTGGACTATCGACCTACATCGGCAAGATTTAGGCCAACAGCTGATATGTCTCCAAGTGCCTATACCGGCCGATAATATTGACATATTGGTTGGGCCCTAATACTGAATATTCTTTAATTATAACAATCTATTAAGATTTTGCATATCATCAAATCAACATTCATAATATTATCAATAATACTGAATGATACTTTGATACTTTGCCCACCTCTGTTACCAAGTTTAATTACATTTGAAGCACCAACTCATTTCAATCCTAAAAAGGTAAATAAATATAATTTCTACTTTACACTGTCAGTGTTTACCTAAATGCCAAACTGGTCATATTTCATCTGGAATAAATATGGGGAGTGCAGGATCCAATTTACCATCTGCTCTGACACTAAGGAGACACAAACTGTCATGGAGCTGGAAAGTGTGACCAAACAAAAACAGACTTGTAAACGAGGACGTCTTTCTAAAATGTCACTAGCCTCCATCTGTCTACTGATCTTAAATTAGTAGATGCAGCAAAAACACTGGATTAACTGTATTTGATCTAAAAAATAATTAAATGTAAGCATAACGCAGACACAAAATGAACACATGGGAGTCTAAAGCAGCTAGAATGTTTATTGTACTAAGAATATGCAGCACCGAGATGAACTCTGTGCATAATGAAACAAAATTAAAAACATCTTTCATTTGTTATAGTGCAATATGTACTATGAAGCTCAGCACACCTCATAACATTACATCTGTAAGGAGTTTTATTTAAAATAGTACCAACAAGTGGAGTAGATTTAGACGATCTCCTATAATAAAGTAAATGGTTTAAGTGGCAGTCTCTGTACTGCAACGCACTACAAATGGCTGCAATAGGAAAAGCTAAAAGAGATGTTCACAAAATCCACCAAAGCATAATCTAAAGTAACTGTATAGGGCCATGCTTGCCCATTAAAAAAAAAACACACACCAAGTCTGTTCATTTCAAAGCTCTTCAAAAATGTTTAGCAAGAGACTATCAAGAGGAGGGAGTGGAGAGTGGCTAACCTGGATTATCCCCCATAGCTAGCAACCCTTTAGGCTGCTATGTGTGTACCAGTTTTCATGCTGTCTAGATCCTCACAAATAGCACATTTTCTATTAATTTATGTGACCTTTATTACATGCATTTCCAATCATGATTCAAGCTAGAAATGGGGCAACTGGGACAGCAGTGCTGGTCCACCAACTAAAAGGTCTGGGGTTTGAACTCTGCTCTTACCAATGCAAACAGATTTTATGACCTTTGGCAAGACATCCCCCTTGCCTTTGTATGCATGTGGTGAGAGTTTGGTTGTCTATCCCAAGGCTGGTGTGCCTAGTCAATGAATAAAGCACAAAACTGAAAAGGCCATTCAAATATTGGAAATTGCATTGTGTGCATGTGTGCTATATAAGATTTCAACTATTCAGTAGTTTGATTTCAATTCATTTTACCTTTTCAAACAAAAATTAAAAATGGCTTTAAGTGTTAATTTCATGATAATAAATACTTTAAATCAATGAATCCGAATTAAACCTAAAAAGCTGATCTTGACAATAATAAATGACTGAATGCCAATCTCAATTACAACAGGGAATGGGAACAGGAGTGGGCTGTGCAGTGCATTCTGGGGCAAAAACAAAGCGTGTCGCCATGACAGTGTGCACAAAGAACTGAGTGAGATAGTAGCTGCAGTTTAGTATAGTTTTGCTTTGTTTGGAATGCTTCAAACTAGTGGAAAAGCTTAAAATGAGTGGAAAAGCTTAAAACCTGCCTGTACATGGCCTGTACAGGAACAAACTCATGCCAGACACGAAGAGACGCTATCTGGAAAAAATCTGTTTGATCGGTGATATGGATCCTTATGCAACCTGCAAAACAATGGACTCGAGAGCCCCCGGTGCCTTGCCTCCACTGATATTCTCAGATATTGTGCCATATTTAGTATGTGGAGTGAGTGCATATACCGTTGTTCAGTTTCTGAATAATAAGTCTTTAGAAGCCCACGTTCATTTTACATATGTTTGAGTAGATGAGCTCTGGAAACACTGACATTCGTACCAAGGTAAGTGTGTTGGTTCTCTAAAGCCTTTTCAGTTGGTGTAGGGTGCTTCCCAAATGTTTGTAACATGGTTGGGATAAAAACAGCATGTTCTGGTGTTGGACAATTACTCCCCCATAACTCCCTTGATTCTGTTTCCATGCAGGAATACAATAAAACGATATTCTGTTGTTTCTTTTCTTGCCCTTCCGATCGTGTGAACGGACCACACAATCAACAAAAGAACAACTTCGTTCCTTGGCGGAAAGACCAACAGCGCGTTATCTACCACTTTCACTGAACCAGTCAACACTGAACATGAAAAAGTGTGACACCTAGTGGGCGTTCCTTCTCACGCGTGAAGTCGTGTGACGTCACATTCCCAGTCCCAATTCAATTATTACCCACTGCTATAAGAAAATGTAGGAACAGATCTTCCTGTTGAAATTAATACATCTAGAAAAACACCTGCATAAGTAACAAAAGTAACTATTCAATCACTTGGACATAACTCACAAGGCTCCAACACCCAGACCAAAAAAGCAGCAATTTCCCAACTAGCTCTTGTTCTCATATAGTGAATTCGAATAGACAATAAATCCTGCAGTAATAGCAATACATCTCCATCTACCTGCGATCAATAGTGTTTAAAGCCTTGGTCTAGTCTCCCTGCAGCCTTGCCCTGCCAGTGGCTTATTTGCCTAAACAAAGATATTCCACTTGTACAGAGGCGCTGACACAGAGCAGTAGACCTTTCCCTTTTCCCACCAGCTCAGACGAACTGTGCGTGGGAAAAAGAAGAGAGGAGCTTGTCGTTTTACATATCTATTTTTGCCTGAGAGAGAAAAGCAGTGCAGAATGTCAATGTGGCCGACAGCAGCTGACTGATGTGGGATCACAGTGCTACGACACACAGGGTTTTTGCCAGTGGCACAGGCCGCTGAGGTGGGGATGGGGAGCAGCTCAGATAAGACCAGGTCACCCACGTGGAAACTAGACAGGGAAAAGGATAGTCGTCTGTGTTAGCCTGGACAGATAAAACACTCTTTTTTATTCAATGCAAAAATGTAAGTATGGTGCTAGAGGGTGGGTAATATTGGCAAAAGAGATTTTGCATCACAAGTTTCTGATCTTTTTGTTTTATTCAAATCTTTTTGCAGCATTTCTATTTTGTTTTTATTACAGACGATCCAAGACTATTCAATTCTAGCTGCCAGGTTTAAAAGTGCGCTGTGTGGCTTTTCTGAAGGAGGGTCCATCACTTGTTTGATTTCATGCAGATGTAATTTGTTACATCATACATACATGTAAACTCTGTTAGGACTGCTCCAGAATATAGCAATAAATTTGAGAATCTCCACTGACACATGCAGGGGATAGCACCAGATACAGGTCAGATCTGTGGAGAGGTGAACTGTGAAAATGTATGTTCTTCAAGATATTTTTGACCTAAAAAAAACTGCATAAATATAAGATAGCTATGCTTAATACAATACTGTGGAGCATTCCAGGCAATGCAAAAATATCTCCACGTAACATTTTAAAAATTAGGCTTCAATCAAATTGATTGAGTTAATTTAATATAATTTTTACAATATCTGTAGAAAATTTATGCTATTGTTTTGAATGAGTGGCTAACAAATAGATGGCTTCAATATGGGACACAACCCAAATGTACATAAGGCATCTAGCCATATGCTAATTTGCAGGCTCCACTGCAAGAGTTTTACATAAACACAATTACCTAACATTTATTACCCTGAGAAACTGTGCCAAAATAGGCAAAGCTACAGTGAAAAGAAAAATTCAGATTAAAAACTATGCAAAACACAACATCTGTAACTGATAATTGCTGTGCTTTACATATTGTGGAGCCATTCTGTGCCTTTAAGTGTGGAGGTTTCTCTAGATGAACTTGTTTCTTTTGTGTTCCAGCACTCGCATCTCGTCTTAAGAGCACATAATAAGGCTCTCTTCTCCACACCAGCAGCTCTCAAAGTGATGATTCAGACACAGGGACCTAACTGGCACCAACTTAAGCCAAACACTGGAGTCAATGCTACAGACAACTCTGACATTTCAAATAGCGGAAAGGTCACTGGGCTCATTCTTCCATATCGCTCTCCACGGCTTCAGTTCAATCAAGTTCATCTCTGCTTTATTGATGTGGCACGAGGAAAAAATCTAACAACAAGCTATCGATTCAGGTGCAGAATAATGGGTCAAAATAGTGCTGATACAATGCGTAATAGTGTCCATCAAAGTTGAAAGTGGTTGGTGGGTAGAGTAGTCAAAAACTGGATTTAAGTGAGAACATAATATTATTCGTATAAATTAATCAAGAAAATGAATCTAATAAAAATGAAAAAAAGGATTTGGTATTTCTGCTCGAGTAAGAGTAGCTGTCTGATTTATTTAAAGTTAATGCAACTAGAAGGACAAAACATTAACTAATGCACAAAATCATTACAAAATATGTTTAAAATGATAGACAAAAATTAAAAAAATCATATGAAGGAGAAGTGCAAGAAACACAAATATTCAAATAATTTCATATTTTCAACATAAAGCTTCTGTCACTTGTAGACTTCAGCCAGTGGGAAGAGTAACCATACTGCAGTATTCCTCAAGTAATACTGTTACATTGTTTTATTACCGTACTCAAGTTGCAGTAAAAGTGACGGAGTACTACCCACGTCTTCCAAAAAGCTGCTTTGGCTTCACCCTTTGCATGAACAAATAATTTTATGTTCTGTCAAAATGATCCAGCCTTAAGACATCTTTTAACAAAACAGAAATGAAATGAGTTGTGAAAGGAGGATGTATGCAAAAAAGTGTGAAAAACACTGATGAAAAACGCAAGTTGTAAACCAATCTAAACAAGACTTTAGGGTAGATCGTAGTAGTTTCTTTATCGCATACTGATGATGATTTGATGCAGGTCTGGACTGTTTTAATTTGCCTTATTCCCATGCAAAACCACTTGAGTGTATATTTTCCATCCACCTACAGGCAGGAATCTGAAGAGCCATCAAAACATGCCTCTAGCCCTCATGTGTCTAATGTGAGTTAATTACACTGCCAGCACTCAGACGCAGACAAATGAAGCAACAAACACACAACCAACACAATACAAGAACTACTCTGTTTTCACAGCCTGCTGCTCCACCACAAGCCTGACAGCGAAAGAGGGCGGTGAGGGAGGGAGACATCAAGAGGACGAGGAATCAAATAAGAGTGAGGGGACAGGAGATAAAAAGTGACACTTGATGCGGCACAGAGTTTGACAACTAAATATGAGAGTAAACACAGGCAAAATTCAATATTAAAACAAAGACCTCAAGCTGCCATCAAAACTGTCTGAAAATATTATCTTTTCCTGTGTCCTCTTTTGACACCTCCATCCATCATAGTCAGGGCCTGACAGGTGACCTTTTTTGATGATTCCCATGAAAGGAAAAGTAAATATAGAATCTTTTTTTTTTCTACCTTCCTCTCCTCATCTCTCATCTCTGGTTTTCCTCTAGGCCTCTACACAATCTGACCTCTCAACATGAGCAGTCCTTCTGATAAAGTTTGTGATTCGACAAGATCAACATTTTCAGCTCATCCTCCTGTCTTTTCCTCAGTCACATCATCCTTGAAATACACAAAATATGCCCTGTATTAATAATATCAGAATGCCTCTCAAAGTGCAACACTGTAAATTGTCACCTGTACCTCCTGTAGTGCTATATAGATAGTTGCCCTGGGGTAGACTGACAGAAGCAAGGCTGGAAATCAGCACCATGAGTTCCAATAAGTCACATACCACCTTCTTACTATTGTTGCGTTTCAATCACGTGACCCTGATGGCATGTGAAATCCAGATGGGGGCAGGAAGTGTTTTGCTCCACTTCAAACCACAGCACAATGGGTGACAGCGAGTATGCAAAAAGTTTGAATGGGTCGGCACAGACCCGCAATAGCTAAAAAATAAGTCTGCAGATTGAGTATGAACCGAACAATATGAAAAAAGAAGACTTATAATTTGAAAGATTTGCCTGATGTGGTGCTGCAGACGTATTCCACTGTGAGCCAAATGAAAGCCTCTAAAAACCTGGAGGGGTACAATTATTGTGTGTCTGGTTGGATCAACCATCTAGGTTCCAAGGAGGCTTTAAATGGCTGTCACCTTGTTTTTGCACAGGTAAGTAGTGAAATGTATTATTTTATTATTACTTAGCTCAATTGTGTGTGCATATTAATGCTATTGCTAACACTACTGTTACCCCATGTTAACAGTAGGGGCCCAGTCTTCAGAATTAAAATCACCCACTGCACCAGGATAACCTAAAAATAATGATAAAAAGGTATAAAGCGCCAAATTACAGCAGTAAGCTGATAATATTAACAACACATAAAGCTTTTTGCGTGACAAGTTCGGATCTTTAATGCAACAGTTTACCTGTCACTTACAATACTTGTTTTTCTAAATAATTGCCCAAAAAACTTACAATTTATAAATGACACAATCAGTGATCACTGCAGTTTCTAGCACTGTCTGCTTCCGCACCTCCTGTTTTTAGCCAGAGATTTTCAATCCACTTTTGTCGTCTTTCCTCTGTAAAATTTTTAAAACCAACTTGTCAGACACTTTTGGTACAAAAAAAACACATTTGTCTCCCAATTCGAGTAGTTGCAGCAACCATAAACTGCACAGAATTTAGGCTTTTTGGCGGAGAGTCAGTGGAGGTAAATGGGGTTCTGTGCATCTGTCTTTACTTCCTGACCCCATCTGCGTCTGGTGACGTCGACATGACATCATCTGAATCCCAGCAATAGTCAAGGAGGGTGAAGTGCATAAGGACATAATGACAAAGCAGGAATCGACCATCCAACATTTAAGTTGGTGGAGAGGCTCTAATCTCTGAGCCACTGTTGGCCCGGGTACCGTACAGCTATCTGATCCTGATAAGTCTTGACAGACAACACCGAACAGCACATTCTGGATAAGTGGTATTATTACGACAAGTTCACAACTCTGTCAATCCCAGATCTTCTGAATACTCCCTCTGCTTACTCATAAAAGAGGACGATGTCAGTGACTGTCAATCTATTATAAAAATGCCGGGAAGACGGGAAGAGCTGAGTACTTGACAGATGAGGACATTATCTTTAAATGTGAGAAATTCAAGAATAAAATTCAAGCCAAAGAAGACACGGTTGCTTCATTCATGTGGAGTTAGCACCTGGCACCCACAGGTTATGTCTGTTTTTGTCAAATGTCACGAAATAAATTAACACAAAATGAAACTTAGACTTAAAGTCAAAAGTTTTCTGAAATTCCTAGATTACATAATAGTTACTATGGCTTCAACAGACCTGTCATAAATCTTAAACCTAGATGAGATCCATTTCATCCACTCAACACCCACTTTGCCAATGGGCGTGAACTTCATAGCAGCTCTTTTGGGAAGTCATTTTCAAATCAGTTCTTTTAAATTCCCCTAAATTAGCTTGAGTCTCTTTACGGTATGCATTTTGGGTTTCTTCTAAGTCTTCCTCCACCTTCCTGTTGACCTGCCCACGAGTCTGGTAACACTAGGAGACACCAGTCCTCTGCACAGCCATTTGACTCCAGTCTGAGGCGCTTAAACAAGCCTGCCTGGAAATGAGTGCAGACAGCGCTGGATTGTCTGGCCTGCTCAATCAATTAGGACAGAGAAAGAGGCCGGGAGAGAGAGGCAGCTTGGAGAGGGGCATCGCGTGTGGCGGAGCACGGCTTTTAGCGTCCTCTGAAGTTTGATAAAATGATAAGTGCATTTTAGAAGCGGTGCCAGACAAAACATTAATCTCAAATGAAACAATAGACCGCTAACAGGATGCTACTTCTGCTACAAATGGTGTTCCTATGCTACTTTTCTTTAGGCTATTTTGTAAGTTTAATGTGCATCAGGGTTTTACTCTATTGTGTGCAATAATAAGCAAATATATTATTTATAAATGTTTTCATGTTTTAAAACTGGAGTAGCCATTGTCATATAAGGGAAGGTGCACCATAACTTTTCCTTGGGGACTGCCTCCAGCTGATTAGCATAGAGATGTTACTGCCTTGCCAGGAATGTTCCACAGTATGGCATTAAACATATACAGTAGTATATCTTGCATTTTATTTAAATAAAGTTGAACTGAGTATCTTGAAAAACATATATTTTAACTGTATGTTCTTGCATCTTTAATATAATCTCCAATTCAGCAGTGATTTTGCATATGTGTTTTTAACCACGCTTTGCACTGGCACAAATCGTATAACCTCACTTCTGACTTTATGAGGTAAGATTAAATCTGATTCTTGGCTCGTACTCAAGAAGAAAGATAAGATGAAGATGTTTTCTGTCACGTCTTCCTTTGACGGTAAGTGAGGATAAACTGCACAGCTTCAGGGTTTGGAGCATAACTAAATGACCCTGTCTGTGGAAAACTTCAAGAATATAAATGAGAATGTGATGTCCAACTTTTAACTTTGCTTACACAGTGATTCCCCCTTTAAAATACCTAATTGGAAACACAATATCAATCCATTACTGTCTTCCTGTAGGATTAATATGGCATCATATATCTTTTTAAAGTCCTTCTATAGTTCGCTTTCAGGCAAAAATTGTTCCCATGCCACTTTGAGTTTGACTTCTGTCTAATAATTTTTCATGACGAGTAAATAACAGTTGTATTTGCCAGCTATCTATCTTCGGTTCACTTTTTCCCCAGATATGTCAGCCATAACTTGGTTTTGGAAGACTTCAAGACAAATGATTTTCGATTTGGGGACTTGGCCATCTTTTGTGTGTTTCGCAAATTGATACCAAGGGTGAAAGGGAAGACGAAAGGGAGGTGGGTCTGTCCTGCAGTGCTGTGATCAATCTTCCAAGCGCTAGCATTTTGTTACAGAATTCCTATCCGTCCACAACCTCCACAGGGATCTAAAGGGGTTTGAGGGCCGGGTGGCGACTCCAGGTTGTGATTGAATTAGCTAAAAAGGGAGGCTTCCAGTATGACCCACTAGCAGTTTTATTACACAGGGAACACGAAAGCCTTACCTATGTGCCAGGAGAATTAGGTTATAATGAAATCTCAGATGAAGAGCCCGGCGTACTGGCAGCTTTCCTTCACTGTTCTTGTGAAACATGCACTAGCAATATTGAGGGAAATTACCTGAACTGAGCAAAAGTGTCACTTGATTTGATTGTAGGTTTGCTGTTTTGCATAAAAACTTCAGGTCAGGGCATTGTAAAATGGGGAAAACACAATGTAACGATTTGCAAATCTCATGAAAATAATTCTATTAAAAAAACAACAACAAGTGAAACAGACTGAAATAACACCATTATCACTGCAGCAGTAGAACCATCACCTACCCCAGCATCTCCATCACTAACTAACATACTGCCCCTTTTATTTCAGATCCTGCCATGGCGCCAGAATTTCACTATTCATTTTCTGTTACTGTAATGGTTGCCCTTTTCTTTTGTCAGTGGTTACGTATCTCTTGACATAAGTGAAAAATAAAATTGCAATATTGGTTTATTAAAATGCACCAGATTTTACAGCTAAAAACATAATTTAAAAAACATGCATGTGGGGCTCTCCTCTTCACAGCTCTAACCTGTAACCTGGTGGGAGCACCTGCTTGTCTGTTTAACTGCATGCTGTAGAAAATGTAATAACGTCTTGTTCTCCATGGCAACAAGGAGGTGGATAACTCTCCACCAGAAACGTTACATAGTGCACCCACTGGTGTAGCAGACAGATACAGCTCTTGTTTGTAGAATGAAAAAGGTTAAGAACTACTAGATGTCAAGGAAAGAGGTATGTTTACAGGATCTGTGGGTGAGGATGTTGATCTCGGAGGTGTTTGCCTTGTGGAGAGACATATAATTGAAGTGGAACAGTGTAAAGTTATGGGCAGGCTGCGCAGATCCACACTTAGATTTAGATGAGACTCCTGCTAGGTTCAAAAGGGCTGAGGCCAGGCCCACTGTGAAAGCATGTGGTGTGAGGACTGACTGCTCAGCATTTTAAACCTCGTATGCACAGTTTGTCAGTGAACATACAGCACAGCCAAAAGAACTGTGCAAGGTTACAGAAGAGAGTGTACCACTGAGAACAACATGGCCACCTACAAGCAATAGTACAAAACTAGTGGGGACTGAAGAAAAATAATGAAATCATTTTAAAAATGTAATTTAGCAGGTATTGACATTTTTGAACATTGACATTATTTGACCAATTGTACTACTTGTATAATAGGCCTATATATTTTAGGACATTTACCAGACAAGTAGAGAATGTAGAAAACTTTACCAGACAACGCTCTGTTGTTTGTAGAGGTTTTGTCCAATTCCAAAAATGGTTCCTCTTTTGGTCTAGCTTTATTTTGACCTTAACAACCCAGTACAAATGATCAAGGTCAGTTATTACTGTACTATAGAGAATATAGCATCCCGAGAAAAACATCAACTGCAAAGTGAAAAACAGAGAGGTTAGTTGCTGTGACAAGACCTACAATATTTGAGTGCAATTTCAGCCTTGGACCTTTAACACAAACCAATTTTCCAATACTAAAATATGTCCTGATTTACCCAGTCCTATTCCTGTCTCAGCCGTAGCAGCTGTCGAAATTCTGCTTTTCAGTGCATTTTGACCTTGGCAATTTGGCAATGTGTGATACATGATAAAAGGCAGAAAGAAAATGTCTAAAATGAACTTGAAGCATTACTGAAAAAATCTTTAGTTTAGAAGAAGAGTAAAAGCATAGTGTATTTTTGCAATTACTGTATTTTCCAGGCTATAGGCCGCTACTTTTTTCCCAGGCTTTGAACCATGCGGCTTTTACAAAGGTGCGGCTAATCTGTGGATTTTTCTTCCACCGTTAGAGGCGCTCTAACCAGAATTTCAAAAACAAGATAGACAGAAAATTAATGCAAAGAAGAATACGCTACTTTTTATTTAGCAGATATAACACGCACGACAAATTACTAACTGGTAATTATTTTCAATTCCTCGCCCCTTCATCATAAAAAAGCACACAAAGGAGTTTGTATGATGCAAGTTTTAAGATGAAGGCATCGATCTTGCTCCAGGAAGGAAACCGCTGTAGAGCCCTGCACTCCCGGAGGACCCAATACGAAACAGTGCGGCGCGGGACATATTCTGAAAGCTTATTGCGGACACGGGCGGGAGCGCGACTGCACGACGCAAGCACGGGCAGGAGCAGGACTGAAGACTGCGGGAGCGGAACTGAAATTTTGTCCCGTGCAGACCTCTACCGTGCTGCTGCACGTAAACTTGGGTCAGTGGTTTCAGCGAAGATGATTAAAGTGACTTGTGGTTTCACTGCACAGGAAAAATTAAGGTAATCAATTACTGGTTCTTTTCTGTTTTTGACCTCATTTTAATCAGCACAGTTGCTGCCGTGTTAAAAGGCACTGTTCGGAAAGAATCTGTTCAGGTACATAAATGTACATTTACAGTACAAAATCGTTCTGTATATGCAGTAAATATCTCATTTTTCAACATGGATATCAGCGACCCGGTTGCGGCTTGTATATACTTAAAAAAATAAAATAAACGTGGATGCGGCTTATATACAGGTGCGCTCTATAGTCCGGAAAATACGGTACTTCAATAATATATACTGCCATCTCAGATCACAAATCAACCAATGTTTCAACTAAAAGGTGCACTATGTAACTTTTCTGGTTGAGATCAACCATCCACTTGTTTCAAAGGTATTATTAGGTAAGCTATTCCTCAGTATAGATTTTTTTTTTTTTTTGCGTTATATTTACATGCATCTATTGAAAGATCTGACCTGTTACTTGCCTAATGAAGATACAGGTTAAATGCTATAATGTGGAATATACATCACCATAGAGACAAGCAGATGGCATTCCCCTCCACCAGAAGGTACATTTTGCATGTAAATTGAGCTATGCCAATAAGTATGTTTAAGGACGATTAATCATGTTAACTGTAGACCTCTTATAATAATTCCTATATCAAATTATTCAATATATGTTAAATGGAACAGTATTATTTAAGGCTCAATATTTATCGTGTTTACATTTTCTATGCATTAACTGGGAAAGACTTAAGCTGTAGATTTAGAAAAGTTTTTGTGGGATAAATAAAATCTCTTGAGGTATTGTGTCAGTGGCATAAATTGGTTTCAGTATTATCCTTTATCGTCTTTATTTACTTCAGCAATATGTCGAACTACAAAATGTATTATCGTGACAAGTCTAGTTAACTGATACACAAATAAATAACAGAAATAAATCTTATGTAGTTACGTAGTAGAATAAAACACACGTACCACAATATAGAAACCCTTTTGCCCTGTTTCTCTTGCAGTTAGAAGCCCTTCCACTCAGGTGGACACAGAGGTGACACCAATTAGCCCAAGCACAGGTCGGCTGCTCTGGTCTGGACCTGGAACTTCACCCACCAACACGTTTTCTGCCCGACGACTACTTCTATTCAAGTGAATCCAAGTCAGAATTATCATTAATGCTGCAGCTCCAAGCCCTTGCTCCCAAGTGTAAAAGATAAAAATAACATGGTTTAAGTGTGGCTAAAAATACTTCTATCATCTCATGTCTTTGTGGAGCGCGTGATGAGGTTTGCACGTGCTGTCTCATTAATACTTCGCAAACATTTAGTCATTAAAAGTAGAAATGTACCTGATTTATATTATGTGACATTGGTATTCAAACTGCACTCTGGCAGTATTGAAAAAGAGTAGAGTTTTACGACAATTTCTGCAGGTATTACAACTACTACTTGCTTCTCCTGGTATTTTTTGTTAATATTTGTTCTGTAGATATACTTTTTGGTAGTCCACCACTTTATTGTCTCCATGGAGATATTGCTTTTCATTTAATGTTTGACCCCTCCTGTGGGCTCACCACCTGCAGAGGGGTTCATAGGGGGGGTCAGGTACTATGAGTATTGGGCAGCAAGCTGCCCCCGCGACCCAGCCGGATTAAGCGGGAGAAGATGGATGGATGGATGGATTAATGTTTGACAGTAGGACAAAATATGTATTCATTCTATTTCATCTGAGGCGTTATTGTTATTAAAAATGCAGCAAAAACTTCCGTAGTGTAAGCGGGCTGGCCTCTTGCCCTCTCCACAGATCTAACCTCTAACTTTGCCTAGTGGAGCCACCTGCTTGTCTCCATAGCAATAGATAAGGTTTAATTAATTACTTGGTACATTCCAGGAAAAGCAGTAAGATCCCCATGGAGGCAGGCAGGTAAAGGACAATCCACTAATAGTTAATTGACTTTTAAGTTATTTCTGATACGGCAGAGACCACTTCCATATTACCATCCCTACTACTTTTTAATACAATGAGTAATCCACTGATTGCAATCACTTTTTCTTACTTCTACATGCTCTGGCACCATCAAAGGAGCCTCTCTTGTTCCCTTTCCAGTTTTGGATAAAAGCTCTCATCTTCCCCTGGGCCTTCATTTGACTGACTATGCTGATTACTCAATGTTCAAACTGCCACCTCTGCGTTGATCAGCCCAAATTTTCATTTTTGGTTTTCATTTCATTAAGTTGTCCATGATGAGTTTCTTCTTTGTCATCTTCTGACAAGTCTAAATAGTGGGACAGAGTGAGTGAAGATGCTTAGTCTTGTCATGATAATTACTATACAGCGACTTATTGTTCAATATATTTCAAATGGAACAATAATTTTGCAAGATCAAAATTTATCGTGAGGACTTTTTTTTTCTTTCTTAGTTTACTGCCCAATACTCATAGCACCTGACCCCCCCATGAACCCCTCTGCAGGTGGTGAGCCCACAGGAGGGTGGACAACATGGTCCTTGATATTAGTTCATAGGGGTGCGGGCATGTTTTAGGTTGATGGGGGAAACCGGAGCACCCGGAGGAAACCCATCCAGACACAGGGAGGAACATGCAAACTCCACACAGAAAGGCCCGGGCGACCCTGGGATCGAACCCGCAACCTTCTTGCTGTGCCGCCTACTAGTGTTTTATTCTGTTGTTTATTTATTGTAATTTCTGTTTTAACCATAGTATGCATTGAGAAGAGCGTTTCGGGGATCATCCTGCTTTAGGATTTTTGTGTTAGCGGCTCAAATTAGTGTCGATATTATCATTTATCATCAATATTTTCTTTAACAATTATTTATCAAGAATCCGTATCCTGAATGCTAATTTTAAGTAACTGTATTCCGGTACAGATACTTTTTCATTTGGTGTTATAACAAATAGAAATACCGTAAATTCCGGACTACAGAGCGCACCCGATTAAGAACCGCATGCTCAGATTTATGAAGAAAAATCAATTTTGTAATTATATGAGCCGCACCATATTATAAACCGCTGGCCAAAGACTAGGCGGGGGGTTCGCTTCTGCGTCCCCGCCGCCTGGAGCGCCTCCGGGATGGGCCGCGGACGCGGTCCCTCGCTGAACTCTGGGGACGGACTCGCTCACTGGTGACACTTGGGACACACACGCGCCACAGGCACTTACACACCTTCACACACTTGGGACACACACACGCGAAATGCACATACACACCTTGGCGCTCTGGGAATAAACCACGGTAGCGATCGCTTTAGCCTTCAGTCTGATTTGTACAGTGCGGCCGCCTGCTCTTTGCGTGTTAACCCAGTCCTCCAGAAAGTTTTCAAGCTCAGGCCATCTGTTATGGTTACCTCTGAAAGCTTTGGTTGTCTTTTTACACTGGCTCAGTTCTTCTTGCTGGAGCCTCCACCTTCGCACTATCTACTCGTTTATGCCAATTTTACGGGCAGCAGCTCGATTTCCTTCTTTAACTGCCAGAGTGATCGCTTTTAGTTTAAAAGCTGCATCATATGCTTTTTGTCTGGTATTCTCCATGTTGATGAGGGTTAGCAGAAAGACTGAAATAAGGAAGTTGTGATTAATCATACAATTTCATTGGACCTCAGTGAACTACTTATTCATTTTATTGGTCCATGTTTTTCCCGCGATGAAAAAAAAAATAAAAAAGCCGCTTCATATTACACGCCGCAGTGTTGAAAGTGTAGAAAAAAAGTGACACTTGGCTTGTGATCCGGAATTTACGGTACTATGTTTTGCCTTTACACTATCATTTAAATGCAATTGGATGCAAACATATTCTATGTATTCAGAATACAGTACTCTGATTGGATCATGTATCAGAATAAATACATTTTACAGCAGGTATTCAGTATTCTGTACCTAAATACATTTCAAAGTATTCTTCCCATCACTTTTAACAATATATCAAACCTCAGAATTTGTTATCGTGACAGGCCTAAAGACACATTCTGTTTCATGCGACAATTTCAAAATACAACAAGACCTGATGTAGTACTAGCTGTGGACACAATAGTTTGAGGTACATGTGTGCGAGCATCCTCTCTGTTGGTTGTGTATCTGACCACCGAGAGTGTGACAAATGGATGTGTCAGGGCTTGATGGAGCACCGCGATTGCTCCGCTAGGCACAAAGCTATTACACGACTATATAGACAGCCCAAAAAGAAAAATCCTGTTTCAATCACGCGCACATAATCGGACAGACTAAGAGAGATGTTCGGCCTGTTGATAGAAGAGTGGGTCTTTCCTATAGAGATATTATTCCACAACACTATATGAATGCATTAGGTGACTAGAAATAATGGACTTCTTTTATATAACTAAAGAAGACATTTTTATGCTTTTATGTTGTATTTCACCATCAAGCTGCTTCAATAATAGCACTGTATTAGACTTTATAATACTGGACTCTTCAAGACTTCCTTATAGTCCTTTCTTACTGCTCTACACCACTTTACTATACTTTACAGGTCCTATATTATGAAACACAGACTCTTGGGAGTTTTAGGCCATTTTATAAAGCTGTTAGGTCAAAAACATAATTGATGTTATGCTTTGTTTCGGTCACACATGTTTGAATAATCCTTTGTCCTGTCTACATCTCCAAAGCTCAAAATGCTCTATTCCACCTCCTCATGTCATGAAGCTGTAGTTTTCAAGCTAATAGCTACCTTTTACCTTATTCTGTCAACATTATTGCAGGGCTGAAATGATACAAATTACTCTGGTGAAGGTGTATGGGGTTTAAAAACATGGTGAAATACTTCCTGTATTGCCACATGCCATCACTCGGTCGAACAGAGTGTTTTCAATTTGAGAGAAGAAATATGCAGGATTTGTGAAAATAGTGTAATATGGGCCATTTATATATTTTGCAGGGACACAACAGTATGCAGTGTTGATGACGGGAATCAAGATTCACACCTGAAAGAATTTTCAGTTAGCCTAATGTTAAACCAATAGATTTTGTAGATTTTTATGCTACTTAGCATTCATTCAAAAGTATTCAGACATTATACTGTAATAAACGTATTTACCAGTAGTCACGCAGCAGCTTCAGGTTTTCCACTTTTGTTGATTATTTTTTTGTGTTTTTGTCAATGCAGCTCTATGGACCATTGCCAGTAATATTAAGTTTTTGACACTCGATTCCAAACACTGTTACTGACTTTGCCAACTTGTACTGCCTCTCCATTGTATTACAAGTAGTTTATTTCAGAAGCCACACACCTTGGGACATACTACATTTATTATTATTATTATTATTATTATTATTAATATTATTATTATTATTATTATTATTATTATTATTATTATTATTATTATTATTATTATTATTATTATTATTATTATTATTGACTTATAATTTAATATATATTCATATATTCAATATATGAAAGATGGAACAGTAATATTTTGGTGCTCAATATTTATCATGTGCATATATATATGCTGCAATAATGAGGAAGTTTTTGCAATTTTTTAATGTAATATTGTATGATTTGAGCAGCCACGGTTGGACATACAAAGGGTTAAGCGTCAGCTGTACACAAAGCTAGAAACTGATCATCTTACAGTTAGAATTCTTCTGAACTCCCAAAGTACACCTGCAGTATTGACTTTACACAGTATATGACACAAGAACAAGCGAACAGAAGTAAGCAGTCCATTGGAGCTACAGTGGTGTGGCCTTGGGCTGACTTCCAGTGACCAGCGGACCACTACAGCACACACTGTGGCGTTAGCAGAGAGTGTGTGAGAGTGTGTGTGTGTGTGTGTGTATTTATGACATTATAAATCTGGGGACTCATGGGGACACACCTTGTGCTTTTGGGGACATTAGCCACAGAGCTACAGATATAAATCATTAAAGAGGGTTGATCTGAGGTTATGTTTGGGTTGTCAGATGTTTTGCTCCAACTATCCAGAAAATAAATCATTGTTAATGTACTCAGATAGCACATTCCTGATTTAACCTTTGAGGCCCAAATTTCACTGTAACTTCACATAACTACGTACAATTAAAGTGTGTTATGATGAGCTGTAATGTCGTGCATAAGTGCAGACACTGGAGCAAGAAAATACTCAAGGGAAAGTAACAGTATTACATGAAAAACTGTTTAAAACTGTACTTAAAGAATTAAAAGTATTTTGCACAGATTTTGAGCTTTTAGATGTAGTGATTCTGATAAAGATTTGTCCTGAATTGAAGCACTAGTTTTTCCAAGATTATTTATTTTATTGTATTTGTATGTTTGTGCTCAGACTATAAGTTCAAAATAAACCCTAAATAAAGCATAAAAAATACTTTCACTTTTCAGTCCAGTTTAGAAATGTAGAGGAATATAAAGTACAAATGCCTTCTCTAAAATCTAGTGAAGTAAAAGCAAAACAATAACCACTGTAAATTTAGCAATAATTAAAACGAAAAAAGTTTTGTGGCATTTAAACAATCTCTCAACTCTACCTGACATCTAGTTCCAAATTCAAACTCACATTTCTATTCACCCAATTAGTGTAAAGTTTCTAACAAGCAATTACAGTTGGTCATAGCTCTCAAGTGGCAAACCGTTTTCTATTTCTAATTTCCAATGTGAGCTCACCCACTTAAGGACCGTCAAGATCCCAGGAAAAAGCAAAAATTCTGATACTTGAACTCTCTTCTCATGGAGAGTTGTTGAATCACAATAAGAGTTTGAAAAGCTCTCCTCTCAAAGATGTCTGACTGATGAGTTGTACTGAAAATACATACTCTGTCTCATATTGACCTTTGCTGCAGCTACATTAATCACTTGTCATCACTGTTTGTGGTTTTGAGCGATGATCAGGAGAGGTGAAATGGAAAAGACCACAACCTGCTTCAACTGAACTAATTTCTCTCTGATGCAATTCCCGATCTTAGGATATTTTCCTGGTCCCCCATGCCACAAGGTTTATAATATTTGTTTTCTGAGCAGTTATTACTAGAGATGGTGTAATCCTTCATTCATCCAGTTGTTGAGTGTACAGAAGGTTTCAGTGGTGGTCATTTGGACAATATTTTTGGAATCAAGATGCATGGGAGTCGAAATGTTGTGATTGTGTAACATTAACTTTCACTGATTTAAGTCTTGTTTGTATCTGAACCAGAGTTTTTATGGTGTATATTAGTTCATATCAAAGCCTTAACATGGACATTGTTAGTTCCTTGGACAATGTCTGAAAATTCCTCCTCAGACCAGGAATTTCACATCAAGAGCTGTAGTTTTGGAGATGTTTTGAGCCTGAGAAAAAAGGTCACTGGAAAATAGAATCATATTTGGTAAATAATTCCTTTCTAATACGTCCTGGGTTGATTCCTCACTCCAACAACAGAGTCTGTGTGTTCTGGGCAAGATATTTTAACCCATATCTTCTCCAATATTTCTGTTCATTGGTGCATTAGATGGTTCCATGATAAAGCCCACTAAAGGTAGAAAAGACCTAATACTGTATGGCGATTTTGTTGGTGCCATGACAATAGGGTTGTCAAAAAATCAATGCCCAGATATTAAAAATGCCAACAATGGGTTTGATTCTTCCTATGTGGAGTTTGGTGTTCATGTTCTCCACGTGTCCCCCATGTGCCCCGGTTTCTCCTACCACTACAACATGTACAATAGGCTCCTTTCTGGAAACTGGACCCCTCTGAAAAAGATTCTTAAATAAAGGTCAATAACAGAATAAAAAAATCAAATAGAATAACTTTTTGACTTGTTTTAGAACAGTCTTGACCTGTTAGAACTAAGACCGCATGGTAACAAACAACAGTTTTTGTGTTATAATTAAAATTCTATTGTCTAAAAAACATTGATAAACAGCATGATAATGAAATAATGTGTGCTGTTCACATGCTCAGTCACTGGTCATCATGCTGTATCTGATCAGACGATATCAAAGACCACTGTGAGCTCACTAATGTGCTTACCTAAATCCAGAGCGGTAGTACTAACAGTCAGACTCAGTGACCTGTGAAAAGTTTGTGACCCCGTCTTATTTTTAACACAAGTTCTCCCACATGTCGTACTTTTCTCAAGGACAAATCACAGCCCTGGGACTGAACAAGGTTTGGAATGTTTCTGTGCAGAGGAGGCAACTAAGACAAAAATGACAACAAAACACCCACCATTCCCTGGATATGTCAATATTATTTGCTGTCGGCATAGCTCCAAATGCAGCAGTTGAATTCCAATGATTTTAGCCTCATTACTTAAATCAAATGATTGCAGTCGACTAAAGAAATTACTGGTCAACTAGACATGAACAGTAAACAGCGTCTTATATATCAAATTGATTTAGAATTCACAAAATCTCCAAATCCCTCATTCCATACTATTTTGTGCTGTTGTCCATATGAAACCTCTAAAATGCAATACAATTATTATTCAACAAAAATTGCTTTGACTAAGTTGTTTTTTAAACTCACACGTCGCATGAATATTGGGACTAAAACCAGAACTAAACCTGGATTCAACCAGAACTAAACCAGGACTTGAACAGGTCTGCACAAGGACTAATCAGGGCTCAAATCCTGGACCAAATCAGGACAAGTGTGACAGTACCCTTACAAAGAATGCTGGTGCCTGTCCCAGTTGAACCTGTAACCTCAAACCGCTGCAGTCTGTTGCTAAGTCCATATTATTTACTGTCTGCTACCTCCAAATGCAACAGCTGAATTTCAATCCCTTTTCACATCCCTGTCTAAAACCCAAATCTGTTTTCTATCCAGTGCAAATAAGGTCTATTCTTTCCTCCTCGGTCGCCATGGCTTATTTTATTCATATATTCTGCTCTTGCGGTCGCCCTGCTGCTAATAACCTCCTCGCACTTAGCTTCCCGTGATGCTATCTCTCCATCTACATGCACGCCCCTCTCTTCTCCACTATTCCCTCCATACTTTAACTCTCCCTCATATTCCTGGCACGGAGCGGGTTAGCCCAAAAAAGCTGTCAGGATATGTTCTGCTGTCAGCGAGATGCCGGGAGGGAGTGCGCTGGGTATCGGCCTTGGTGTGTCCCTGACAAGAAACAAGCCAATTAGAAGGATTCCCTCAGTACTGCTTAAGCCCGGTTATGGCAGGGGTCCCCAAGATGAACACCAGAGTGTGAAATGATCATACCTTTTTACATTACGGACACCACTTTAAGACATGGAGGGAATCAGGAATACTTTTATTTTTGAGCTGTACTGTTGGACATCACAGAGGCTCTTCAGTCTAAGATATCAAAGAAATCAAACTTTCTCTCAAGGCCATTGTCCTACTTATCCAGGAGAATTACAGTAATAAAATTAGGACAGTTTCCATAGTTTCCATATTTAACTATTCAAAGCAAAATAGTCTATAAAGTTATCAAAATGATTTCTATTTAGTTTTAGTTTTAGTTTCATGTGATAGGACTCATTTTGAGGACTTTTGACCATTCACAGGATATAAAAGAATGAGAACTTTGCACATCACTTTCTTGAAATGGATGTGTTGTTCAAGACCAGAAAAAAATTCCATACACCGTCTTACTTGCAAATTGTTCATTAGGCAAATGGATGAGGCCTAGTGCTGAAAGGAAGTTGATGTCCTAATAAAATTCGCAATTTGCACGTCAGACGAGTGCGGGATGTTTCTCTGTTCATGACCATTCACAAGATAAAATATTTTGATTTTAGTTGTTACTTTCTATGGCAACTGTGAAATTCAACAGAAAGTTATGTGTCAGTTATGTGTTATGCACTATTCTGTAGACTAGTCCTCCTATAAATACTAGAGTTGCTAAAAACAATTCACCAAGATTTAAGGCTTCACTTGATACTGCACTTTTACTACTTGAGGGTGTAGAAAATATATTAAAACATGTAACAAAAACCTTCTGTCTGTGATGATATGACAGTACAATTACACCTAAGAAAAGCAATAAAACTCCAAGCATGATTGAGTGAAATCCCATGCCCTGCAGATGAAATTGTGATTTGGGATTACACTGTCTAAAGCTGCACTGTGGCCCATCACTCCAGTGCTCCCTATCTGCACTGTGAAGGACAGAGAGACTTTTGCCCCTCACTTCTGCTCAAGTCCCACTCTCACAGCTAATAGTATTAAGGATGGAACAAGTGCTGTCAGATAAGGATTTAGGTTGGAGGTTTGTGCAGTCAATTGCTGTGGATAAATATTGCAAAGAGAAGATTATTGATTACTATAGAGGCTTGAGAGAGTGTGCAAATCCTCTCATGTTTTTATTCAATATCTTTGTTAGTTGTACTATTTGTAAAGGAAACCAAATTCCTACTGTATAACTCTTTCAGACATATTTAAACATGCACTATGTCATTTTTCCGATGGAGGATGTGTCACCTGGTGGTCAAGGAGATTATTATAGAGTTATTGTTTTGCCTGGATTGTCCTTGTTTAACATATCTGACATGTATTCAACTTTAGGTGTTTTAAGTGCTTGAAAAACATGCATTGTAACTGTGAGCTGGGTCGCCCCTAGAAATAGCCCTATATATCAGATTGATATTTGCACTTTTTAAAAAATTGGCTATTGGACTTAAATCTCCAGCACAGGTCGATATTTTGTTTTGATGAATTGCTCAAAATGTGACTGCGTAGCCCTCTTGAAGGTTTGTAATAAAAAGAGACAGTAGGTGAGTTTTTCATTTTCCCAGGTCGTCGTTGAAAATGAGAATTGGTTCTCAACTGACCTATCTGGTAAAATAAAGGTAAAATAAAAAAATAAAATAAAATAAAATAAATTAAAATCACATAAATTGGCAAAAATAATATATAATGACCCAAAAATATCGGCAGTGCTTATCGGCTATCAGTTTTGTGGATTCTAAACAATCAGTCATGGAAAATCATATTCTCGGTCGCCTCTCCACAGATCTCGCCTATAATTTAGTCTAGTGGCGTCACCTAGTTGTTTCCATGGAGACATGTGTAATGTTATAGTGTGAATCATTCCAGTTAAAGTAATATCTCTAAGACAATGTAGTCAAATGTATTTACCTTGTTGACATGTTTCGGCTGCTGCTGCGAGTCATCTTAAAGTACTAAGACATAATGAATATCTCAGTGGAGACAAGCAGATGATCTATTATGCACCAGGAAAGTTACATAGTTTAATGTCTAATAATATATCCCTATATACACCAATTGAAACAGAAGAAACTAAGCTAAGCTTTGGTTTTGAAGATATCCTGATCTAATCATGTAGCTATTATAATGGGTCCTTCTAGCTTCTGTTCTAACACATCAACTTTTAGGGACAAAAGCACTTACCCATAACATCAAGATGCAGAAATAATCCATTTTATTCTCTTTTACAATGGCCATATAATAATCCACCACACAAGAAGGGGAAATTATGGTTACATTTAGTGCCTACTTGACGTATTTATGTTTATTATTCTGGTAATATGTAAAACATTTAATGTTCTGCAGAAGAATGTAGACTACAGTATATTATGCGTATTGCTATATCTGTATGGAATAAATGTGGTAATATAAAACTTACCCATGCACAACCTCAACAGAGCCATAATATTGCAAATCTATTAGAGACAGCAACATAAATTATTGCATGAATCTACAGTATGAATCATCTACTGTACCTCCACAGCTTACACAATGATAAATAAAAAGTCTTACAAATTAAATCAAACCCTAAATTATCTCTCAGCAAAAGTACAGCTGCTGCTTAAATTGTTATATTTCTTAATGTACCCATATTATATGTGCTAATGTAATTTCTTTTTATAGAACCATAAGTCTTGGAGCCAGTGTTATAGCAGTTTCAAATTTTTTTTTGTTCAAAGCTATATATTTACTGGAATGAACCAGACAATAATGCATTATAGGTGTGCTGGTTAAAATGCACAGTGTGCGTAGTGTTGTTGCAAAACAAGACTCTAACCATATAGCTCTGTTTCTATAAGGGAGGGCATCTGACCTAAACATCTACCAAACTGTCATGTAACCTGTTTGTGTCTTAAACGGACCACAAAAGTCTAACCCTGATTTGGCATATTAATCAGTTTGTGTCAGTGGTGGAACATAACAAAGTAAAAGTAAGTAGTAAAGTACTGTACTTAAGTTAAAAAAAAGTAGGTATCTGCACTTTACAGATGTGTCTGCAAAAATACTTTTTACTTTTTATTCTTTAAGTACATTTTTAAATGGGTATTTTAATGCTTTTACTTAAGTGGATTTTTTCAAGTGATACTTTTACTTGGGTATTTTTTGCCCCGGTATCTTTACTTTAAAGGTGTACTGTGTAACTTTTCTACTTTTCTGCTTGTTTCCATGGTAATTGCTTTGTCTGGGGTGTTCCAGAATATGGCAATAAACAAATATATCTTGTATTTAATTCCAGGTTTTTTTTATTTCTCTACCACAAAAACATGCACTATTACCATGAGCAGACCCTCCTCTCCACAGGTCTGAGTTGTACTTTGGCTTGGTGCCTCTATGGAGGTAGTTAAATTAAATGCCACTATTATAAAACATTCCAGAAAACAACAATAACATCAAAATGGAGTCAAGCGGGTGGCGGACCCTCTACCAAAAAAGTTACACAATGCACCTTTAAGTAACAAAACGTTGTCAGTACGTTTTCCACCCCTGGTTTCTGGTTCCTGTCTAAGGCTCAAAGCAGCAGCAGTGAGCAAGTGAATGAAAATGAATGACATATTGGCTCCAAGCTGAGAGTTTCATAATACATGATTAAATAAAGACATCGCAGCTTTGCACAGAGACACGCACAGAAACTAATGTCTGGCCCTGAGCATAGCGTGAGCGTCTGGGATCCGCACTCTAATATTTGGCCTGCCCCTTACATAACCAATCATGTCCCACTAGGTCTGACTCACAGGCTCCCCTCAACCCCTGACAATAAATAAAAACAGGATTATTCCCTTGTCTTGCTTCATAATGGACAAGCGTCAGTCTGTGTGGTGTAACGTACTGTCACAGCCTCCTGTTATAGAATCACGGTGTGAAGACAAAAGCCCACATTAGGCACTCTTAATCCCTTAAAGCCTGTTTGGTGTAATTTAATAAATAAGCCTGTGCTCTCCTCGGGCACCGCTGGGAAATGACTCATGCATATTTGAGTGTCGGGCCTCTCCGAGTTCAGCTTTTATTGTGGTGGCATCCATTCTCTCGGTTCCTCTTACAGCGTACTTCATCACTCCTCAGATACGGGAGTAATTAGGTAAAAAGACTGTATTTTTATGCCTGCATCTATTTATAAAGCGATAATCAGGAAGTGTATGTTAGCATGTTAATTGTTGTTTCCTTTACAGTGACAACAAAATTCTGTGCTTATAAACTCACTGTTCGAAAAGTGTAAGGTAAGTGAGGAATAACTGTAAACCGCTGCAAATGAAATGATTTTGTTTTTCATGTTTTTAAGAGAAAAAAAAACAGATTTGGGTTTATAAGGGGAAAGAAGTGATCACAGCAACTATGGGCCTTAGGTGCTGACACTGGATAACTGAACAAGGAATATTTGGGCATAAATAACAAATCAATTACTTTTGCGTTGAGTTCCAAAGCGAAGTTTAGGTAATGTATGTCTCCAGCTGATGTAATTCACCTTTTCCAAACATATATCCAAGGTATTTTTGGATACATGAGAGGTATTTTTTCAGATAGGGTAAGGGTAAAGATCTAATTATCTGATATATTATTTATGCAAGCCCTGTGACTTACGCGCTTTATATTTTCTTTCAATATAGGTACATAGAGATGGGCGCAGAAACTTTATCTTCCTTCCAAAAGTAACATTTAATTACAGGCTGGAAAAGGTAAACTGTTTTGGTAAGTAGGGCAAAATATCAGTCTGTGAAATAGAACCCATAACCCAGTTGCTAATCTGCAAAGCCTACAACTACCCAATACATCTTTTAGAAAACCCAAACCATCTTCAAATGCCAACCTCTCCTTTGTGTTAGTTACCTCTGCCTGGTGTCGTTCCAGTCGATGCGCTTGAAAAACAATCAATGCCAGTTCAACGTATACGAATTTAATGAGTCTGTGCCTCTACAAGTCAACACATTTGCATCTTCAGAACATTCCCACACTCTGGCACGTCATTAGTAAACAAATCTACAAATCTTTACATTTTCTCGAGGCCAAATCCAATGTTTTTTTTTTTGTTTTTTTTACCTGAGTCTGTGTGGAGAGCTGTGATGGACTTTGAATTGCCATAACATGTGATCTTTCTGCAGGCGATCTGGTCATGGGGAAGACAGTAATTAATTGATTGAAGCGCCTCTGTCTTTTGCATGTAATTTTCACTTTAATTAAAACTATTCCCAGGTAAGCAGTGCTAATGGTGTATAAGTGAGCCCATAGCAAGGATTCAGGAGCTCAGCGTGGCTAATAAACTGTGATAGTAGCCAAAGCGACAGTAAAATCTGACTTAATATAATATAGAGATAAACGCCGCATGGTGGGCTAATGCAGGGTGTCTGTTGAAATAATTAAATTAAAAGCCTGTAATGAGAATATGTTTCGAGACAATTATATTTTGTAATTTTACATTGACAGTGGGAGTTTAATTAATGTTAGTGGATTTGTTGCTATTTTTATGAGCCATGTAATATTACCCCAATGCATAGAGATAAGTTAGAATAATCTATTCACCATATTAAAAACAGCACAGTTATTTTTGTATTCTGTAAAGCTGCAAGTGGTGATAAAATATGACATACCATTAGCAGCAATTAATCATATTACAGTGGTGGACAATTTTTAGGAAAATAATTACCTTTATTTAATTTTGAGATACCATCGTACTCTTTCTGCCAAACCAGACCTGAATAATTACACTATTAAACTGAGCATTTTTACTGAAATGGCAAATACTGGGTGAACACACAGGTATTGTGCATTAATCAGTATCAGAGGCACAGAACATCACAAAAACTGATTGCCCTGACTGCGATGGTTACACATAAAAAAGGAGGAAAAAAACGACATAAAATCTGACTGCAATCATGTAAATTTTTATAGAATCAACAATGGAAGCACCAAACTCTGACTTATTTCAGTTAAAAGAAGTTATATATTTTGTTATGAATGTTACAAGAATTTTCCAGAGGAGATGTCGTTCACATTTGAGGGACACATGCTACAAATTAGCGGCTGTGTTTGGATCATCTAAAATTTGGATGAAAGATTTTCACGCTCTGTGGTCTGGGCCCAGTCCCTTCTGGATTCGAACAGAATGTAAAGCTCGCCACACACTACAGGAGGATTTGCCCGATTTTGGCTGCGAGTTGTTCTTCCTGAGTTCGGGGAGAAGTGACCTGACTTTTTGTCTCCGTGTGAGATTTTGAAACCGCTGCGCTCCTTATGTGTGTGGAGTCAGTGTCAGAATGTAACCATCAAACATCGACAACGCGACGGTAACAGCCGATAAAACAGAGTGTCAGGGGCAGAGGAGTGACAGAGGTGCAACATACAAACTCGGGATATAGCGAAAATAAAGACTTTATTACTCACCTAATGTACATTTAAAGTGCAGCATCTCACCCACATTATCCATGGAAATTATCCTCCGCAAATAATGACATCCAGTCCACAAAACTGCACTATTAATCCAGTTTGCGGTGTTATTTGAAAGCAAAAAGACAGTGTTTCCTCATGTCTGTTTATTTACGCAGACAGTGTGCGGTGAGTTTAATGCTTTTAAAAATCATGCATCTGAAGTACTGCACCACTATTCACAAATAATAAGACAGCTTTGACTTGTATCTAAACTAGAATTGCTGAGCTCTGATCTTTTGACCACCTCAAAGCAACTCGTTTTACTGTAGACACGATCGTGCTAACAACTTTATATCCTGTGGTCCACATCTGTCGATACCGCTGCAGTCTTTGCGATCGGAGATTTTTAGTCTCATAAGATTCTTCTCATGTCTGTGGTGTGCGCATTTTGTCGCACGTTTAAAAATCATTTAAGACCAAAAAATCCTGTAGTGTGTAGCGGCCTTCAAAGGGACAAAACATCTGAAGTACTAAAATACAAAAAACGGTAAGAAAAAAGCAAGGTTGAAATGATCGTAATGAGAAATGCGACTTCTGTCCAATGAAGCAAATTATACCCAAACTAATGTACAAATAATTTCACATTTTAACTTTGGTAATAGACTTTTCCCTGTGTACAAATATGTGAAAGTTTTATTTACAGTTTCCCTGTGCCATGTAACTAGCTACATTTCCACCCCGCTCATCAGCTCGTAATGACATGGAGGCAGCATAGGTGCACGGGAGATTATTGAAAGATGCCATTGGTTTGTGACTGACAGCTGTGTCCTGACTGTGCATCTCTGTATGTCGGGCTCCTGTGTACCGCTGATACCGGGCTGTGTCTAATATGCACCCGATTGACTTCCTGTTGCTGCTTGCAGGTAGAAGAGGGGATTTAAACTATTTTAGCTCCTGAGATCTGCACACCTCCCCTGGGCAGTTCACCCCGCGCCTTAAATATTAATGGTAAATGGAGGGGGTAGAATGGCTGACAGCTTAATCATGGCAGTAGCTCTCTCTCTCCCTCAATCTTTTCTCAGTTTTTCCTCGCCTCTCTCTTTCTCTTTCCTCTTTCTCCCCCTCTCTCCTCTCTCTTCTCTCTCCTCCTCCTCTCTCTCAATCTCCTCTCTCTGTTTCTCTCTTTCAGTGCTGTGGGCGGCTGTCACACGACCTACATGATGTAATCGCCTCTATAGTCCTGATATGGCCACTGGGGGGCTGGGGGACAGATAGAGAGGGACAGGCAGGGGAGAGGTCCTCCGGGAGCAGAGGTAGAGGATCATTTAGACTGACTATGGACTGAATAGGTGTGAAGTCAGATATAGTCACTCAAACTGAAGGCGATGGCCCCCAGCAAGACTCATTTTCACCTCTCACACAAATGTCATGGGTTAGACTTAAGCGCACTTTTCAGCAATGAAACGACTGCAGTTGAATAGATGCAAAAACAGATAGGTTTAATGCCATACTGAGGAACATTTCAGGCCAAATAACATCCCCACAGAGACAAACAGATGTGGAAGAAGACCGTAAGCGCCTGCAGCCAAGTGTTTCAGAATCATAATAACAGGTTTATTAATTGTCACTGTTGAGAAGGGAGACCACAGAGCCCCAAACAGGTTTACCTTGAGCTTTTTGCACATTTTTCCAATGTGTTTTTTTAACTACAAATAGCAAATAAATTAACCTAACCTAATTTAGAGAATAATCCTAATATTATTATGGAGTGATTAATAATATTAACTTATTACTGCGTTCGTCTCCAAAATCATTTCAATTATAGTTAATAGTAGTCATATAGAAAATAAATATATTTTACAGTAAAGTAAATCATCAATCATACAACACTACAAACATACTACGTCGTACTTTGTCTCCTGAACATTGGTACAATTAAGTAATTGGTAATAAGGTTTATGAGTGACTATGGGCAGAACCATTGATCAAATAATAATGAAACTCATGGGTAATTTTCTAATCGATATAATCTTGGCCCCAATCGTTACAGTCATTTTGATAAGACCAGATACACGCTTCTTTATGAAAATATAATGTGCATTTAATGGAGCTATTGATTGAAGTTGATTACCTATTCTTCTGCCCATTCTATCCCTATGGTCACATGGAACATAGGCCAATAAAAGCTATTAAAGTGTATTTTAGGACATTTTGAAATATTGTATACTATATAACTGCTTTTGTATCATCTGTCTGAAGTATATATATATACATAAAAAAAACCTCTTATCTTTCAGAGGAGGCAATAATAAGAGGCTATGTTTTGCGATTCTGTTTTCAAATTAACTGTATAAAACGAAAGCACAAAACCATCCTAAAATAAACCTCAAAACGCAATAGCTCAAAATATCAAGAAGAATGAATGTTTACGAATCTTATAAACCAAACAATAACAAAAATTCAAGTGGCAGTGATACCATCTTTGCAGATTACGGTAATTAACATTCAGAAACTGCAGCCCACGTCATGCTGCAGTAAATCTTGAAATCCACTGCCATCTCAAATGTCAGCCTAAGGTTAAATAATAGAGTGATTCTTCTCAGTGACACAGACAGCACAGACATTGACAAGGGAAGATGGAACATTATAAAGACACACTCCTCTGAGACGTGAGCTCATTATCTCTCTTCAAGTAACTGGATTTCCCAAGTGGATCTAAAACATGCATATGAATATTCTATGATAAAGGCTAAATGTAGTGTGGTGATGTGTCCATGGGGATTCTATAGGGACCAAAAAGAGACTGTTTTTGATTGCAAAAGTATAGAGTATTGGTTTATAAAGATGTACATAAACAAACTATGGGATTGTGCATAGACATTTTAAACTACGGTAACTTTCACCATGCAAAAAAGAATATATATATATATATATATATATAGTTGATGTTAAGAAAAGGTTTGATACTCAATTCAATACCACAGTGTTGATTAATATAACTTTTAATGCGAAATTATGTTTTTATGTTGACTCATAGAGATCAAAACTTGTCTAAAACTAAAACCAAGGCATTTTTTCCATGTTGTTTTTTTCAGTATTGGTACTTCAAATGAGTATCTAGCATCAATGCCAGTTTTAGCTGCAGTTAGAAACGAAAAGATGCTAATCAGTACTCTTACATAATCCTTACACATTTATGCAAAGTTGTGAAGGGCGTAAGGATTGTGCATGCCCCTATATTTTACAGAAATATACTGTATGTGTATAAATCAGATATTATGTCTTACCATAACAGTGCAGCTACAAATGCCTATTATGTGGGTTTTCATGAAAGCAAACATACCCCATTGATAGGATAGGTCTTCCATCCCAGCTCTCCAAGCACAGACGTGGTATCCAACAGCACCACTGGAAAAAGCAGAGACAAAATACAGTTATTTGCAACATGAGCAACACAAATGTCCTCTACTAATATTTTAATACCCGTCATAAGCATGTTTATTTAAAGATTTGAGTATTAATAGAATTTGTGCGTTAAATGAATATGTATGAGTATACCACAGGGAAAGGTTTAGATTGCCATTTGTGGCACAATTTAGAGTTGATGGATTAGAGTCAGATTGTTGTCAGCAGTCTATTCCCTTATGTGTCTCCTCTATCCGCTGCTTTGAACCTTTCTTTTCGCTGCTGGCTCAGGACTTAAACTATTTGTACTGCACAAAATGTTTCATTATGCCAACTATTAACCAGTGCATCTTGTGTTTATGAATTTGAATTTATTACACCTGCACTGTATCCCCTCCATTGTATTCAATTATATCGGGCTTGCAGTGATTTATTCTCACCTTGCAGCCAGTATTAAAAAACATTGCATTTCGACTGGTGAAAATATTGCCATCCTTGACAGTATTTTGTCTTGGTCTCAAGGACAGAGGATTTAATAATTCAGCAGGAAAGTCTGCTGGTGACAAGTGATTTACAATGAACAAGAGTCGACACGGCTTTCCTGGAATTACCTTTGAGTTCATGCCAACATAACACTGTTAAATAAAGATGAGAAAACAAATAGTGCTTGTACAATGGCATTAGTCAGCGAGTGTTAAAGTATTAAAAACAAAATCATCTCTTGTCAAAAATCAAACTGACACTCTGTTCTTAAAGCTAACTTCATGGAGTCAAGTTCAGTTTAATTTCAATACAGACAAATAGTCTTGATTTTGACCTTTACTCTGAACTTTACTGACAAGCACGGCAGACATATGAGGGAACAAACAGCTCCACTACATTCACAAGGTATTGTGGTTTCAGATTTTTATCGAGGGAGACGGAGCAGCAATTCCACACAAACATTTCAACATAAAGGCCTATATTTGTTTCTTTTAGTGAGGATAACATATTTTTGATGTGAAATTATTCTGTTGTTTGGTTCATCTGTCTTATTTCACTGCAAAAAAAGCTGCCTACTTTTCTGGTGGAGGGTTTGCCATCTGATTTCTCCAAGGAGATGTTATTGATGCTTTATCTGGAATGTTTCACAGTGTGGCATTAAACATCTCCCTCTTTCTTCAATTCCATGTGTATTCTGAGTGGGGTCAGTGTGGAGATAAATAGGTTAAAGGCACAGACTGTATAAACCTACAGTGTTCAGCTCTAGTCAAAAAAAGCTCAACAAGGCGAGAAGTTATGGGGTGATTTTTGGAGACGGGTTCCATATTAGGAAAAGGAATTGATTTAGGGACAAAATAGCAAAATAAAAATACCAGGACCATGTAGATGGCTAATATGAACATTTTAAGACCAAATGAGGAGTCTGACAGCAGCAGTTACAGAGAGGGGAGCAACATTATTTCAATACAAAGTGAAATGGGGTTAGAGTCAGTGAAGTCGAAAACGTGCCCAATGCCCATGCTCACTTTCTATTTGGAACATGCAAGGCAACACAATAATATTAGATGAGCAAGGTGAGGGACGCTCCACCATAAGATACACAATGCACCTTTAACCCTATAACGCCAAACGTATCATATTTGATACATGAGTTTTTCAGCCCTCCACATGAGCAGTGTGACATTTTTTTCCCTGAAAAACCTGATGTATACAATCAGATACATGCAGTGCACAAATAATCCAACAGTGGGTGTGATTCACTGATTAGAGGGTGCTCCAGTGACAATACAAGATTGCCATAAATAATAATATATGGAAAATGATATTTGAATTTTTTTTGTTTGTTTGTTTAGAGGGACCAATAAAGGCTCCAAGTTCAAAGAATTGGAATTTTCTGCCAATTATTTAATGGTGTGGGCTTTACAGGGTTAAATGTGAGCAGAAAATAAATATACTGAACATAAGCCAGTTAAAGCACAAATAATCAGTGTTAGCAATACGCAGTAGGCATGGTGCCATTATAAAAAGTGATACGAGACCAGAAGCTTTCACAGTGTCTATAAAAGCACGTCTCCCCCAGCTCTTTGTTCCAGATGTGCAGCCCGATGTAGCCTGGACAAAGTCACTGTTTAATGGAGTGCATCGTTCATTATGTTTATGAGGAAACCAGATTGAGAATAATGGTACACAGAGCTCCCTTTATCCATATCCAGTGCCACCACACAGTATCATTTTCTACTGTAGATGTATATGTGGCCCACTCGGTAACATGAGACCTGTTATTTCATTGATTTCCACATATTTCTGTTTTTCTGTGTTATCAGGAAGGACTGGACTCCATTTAGCAACCTGTATTCCTTTCAGATCAGCGGTTCTCCATCTTTCCACACCAAGAACTACCAAAAATAATGTTTAGCTTTCTGAGGACCACCAGAACTGTCAGGCCTGAATTATTATGAAAATGAAACAGGTCTAAAATGAAACCAAGGATAGGAATAGTAAATAATAAAAAATGGTTTACCAAAGAGTAAACAAAACATTAATTTTAACACTAAATAAAACAAATAAACTGCCGAGGACTCCACTTTTAGACTTTTGCAACAGGGAAGACATAAAGACTATAATATTCCTTTGTCTTATTTGTAAAACAATTCAAGTTAAGAATTTATCCTCTAACCTTTTTTGAATTTGCACAATCTAAAGTTGTTTAATGGCTAAAATAGTATAAAAGCATGTATTATATCTCCCACAATGCTGGCCTATTTGGACTACACATTCTATGGTCACAATTTATAAATAACTTAAATTGGCTCTATTGAAATTCTGGCATTTAGTTCATAGTTCAAACGTTGTCAAATTGGTGCAGTTTGAAAAAGAGCACGTTCTTTCACTCGATAGTCTTCTTTTCAGGTGGCCCACTTTTGCATGACTAAAATGTCTATAGCCTCTTCCACAGTAGTTTAAACTCCAGTATCTCTGGCTCTTGTCATTTTTCATTTCTCCACTGTCGCTGTGAATGTCATTGCACATCTTCAGAGCTCCTGCCGTCTCTGCCAGACCTCACCTGCTTTTTGGCACCCTGAAATTCTGTGCGTGGGCGCTGTAACACAGGGCGGACTGGAGCTGGAAGTGTTTCACAAAGAGTTGATAGAGAGTTGTTAAAACAAGGAAAAAATATACGCTGCCTTTGTTGAGGGTTAGGGATTTGTGATGTTGACTAATGTAGTGTTTCTCTATCTGCGGTAGAAGTGTCACTATAGGTTTTGTATGACATATGCGTTTTTTGAAGTAACCGGGGGTCTAACAAGGGTTTTGTTTCATTTCAATACATTTTAGTTCAACAGATTAGGCCTATGTTGCTGCCGGCTTGAATCCATGAAAATGTTATTGCTGAATGTCTGGAATGTTCCACAGTATGGCATTACACTATGACAATCCGTTTCTATCATACTTACATACATAACTGGTTTGGAAACTGTCTTGTTTATAAAATGTGCTATACAAACTTGAATTGGAACTGCATTTGTTCAGTTATAATTGTTTCCACTGCTCAAAAATACCTGGAAAAAACATGTATTGTTACTGTGAACTTCTTGTGACTTGATATTGTGCTTTTCTCTGTGAAGTTTGTGCCCTACTGCGACTCTGGAACATTCTGGGCAAAGCGATAACATTTCTATAGTGACCCTCCACCAGAGCAGCTACAAAGCGCACATTTAATAAGACAAAATGAAATCAAATTGAAAATTGTCATTGTCAGCAAAAAATACATAAAATAAAAGGATTATTTAGTATTTCTGTTGTTGATGAAGCCCATAAGAGAGCTTAATCAAATAATAATCATAACGACGCATATTCCTCATATTTCACATGAGAAATGATGCTTATTTGTGGTTCTGTCCTGGTTTTAGTTAGATTTTTGATTTTACTCAGTACTGGTTTAGTCTGGATCAACTTTAAAGATATCGCTAAACTAAATATTGTCTGCGATAGCGTAAATACGGTGAAAAGTTGGCATCTCCCTGCTCCCTCTGTGTGAAAGCATGGAGCGTCTCTCCGGGGGCTTGTTTATAGTCGATCATTACTTCACATGTTATGACTCATTACAGCCGAATATGATCAGCAGCTGCCAACAACATTGTCCTCCACCACTCATTGTCTTGTTTCAGCTATTCTAATCATACAAACAATGATACACATATTTTAGCCTGGATTTGCAATGTATTTTCAGCTCTTTTCAACAGCTTTTCAGTCTGTCACTCACAAAATGTCCACTTATGGCTTCACAAGTGCTCCTCTGGGTGCTCATTATGCCAACACAAATTTTAATCAGTGACAATATCATGGATTCATCTCCATTAGAACATCATTGCTGTGGGAAAGCTAGTTATTACAAATGAATGGAGTAAAAAGGAAGGCTGTTTGGTCATGCAACACTATAATTAGCGATTACAGAGCTAATGTTGAGTGATTTTAGCGAGTTTCATTGACCAGAACAAGGCCAGAGCGAAAGAGGGGGAGAGATACAAGATCGTCTGCAGCCACGACGAGGCACCACGCTGAGACCTGTAGATAAAATGGACACTCAGCTCTGGTAATTATTATGTAACATGCATGTACTCTAGGCATACTTATGTACTGTACTCCCTGTTTGATCTGTTCTGATCTATTTAAAGGCATGAAATATTCATAATATTATGAGCAATTTGCATGTAGTTTCTGAAATACAGATGGGAATTATATAAAAGAAAAATGATCACAAGAAAAGGTTGTTTTGGAGATATGTAAATTAAGAATAATGTATGGTATTTATTTATTTATTTATTTTTAATCTGCAAAAAAAGATCATTAAAAAATAAAAGTGTAAGTGATTTTAATGTAATCTTTCAAAGGGGAACTACTTGAACCACAGACTTACAGAGACATTTTAGCAAATTCCTGAAAACTGCCATAATATCATTTAAACCTACTGTATATGAAACAATTCCTTGCCTGTTTGTTTTGGAATCAGAAGGCCAGATATAGTAGTCCCATTGGTAACTGAATACAAATAGAGGAATTGTAAATAAATTCTAAATTCTTTTTTTTTTCTAATTTTACTTTCCATATTTTGAAACTATAAACTACTCGTCATTCTAAAGTAACCGTTCATCATAGCATTTCTTTCACCCATCTAAATGTATTGCCATATTTGGAGCTATGTTGCATAAAACCCCTCATATATTTCAAAGACAATCTTGCTTCAATTCAGTCAATATTATATTGTAGCTTCCTTGTGAGATAGAAATACACATCTAGTACTATTGACACATCTGTGGGTGGTCTACTATTATAAGATATACCACTGTAATCTTCACCTCAGCCTCCTAAGGCATAACATTCATATCTCCATATTAAATCTATTGCATAATATATTTTCACATATCAGATTTTTGCTTCACAGAAGACTGTGCTCATGTCTGCTGTATAGCTCAAATATATGACAGCTGTGGTCCTTAATGTCAGAATTTGCTAGAATTTGTTAGAATTTTTAAATTGCAATATTCATATAAAAAGATTTAATAAAAGAAAAAAGACCGCTGACTCCGTTAGAAAACTGCAGTGCCAAATGGGTATAGACAAAGAGTCGGCACCTCCAATGGATAGTTGCAGATAACGCTAGTGAGCAGCAGATGTTTTTTTCATTTGTATCAAAATGACTACGTAATGCTGCCGAATCACCGTGTGTCTCCAGCTAAGAAAATAATAAAATAAAACTGGTGACGGTGAAAATGGGGACTGAGCAACATGGCGTCTTCAAAATAAGTGATTAAAGATTGCTCAATTCGCTCCAATACAGGTGAGTTAATGGTAAGAGGAAACAACTGTAACACGGTTAAAAGCTCTGAAAAGTCATTTTTTGCATAATAGGTCTGCTTTAACCTGCACTGAGGACACAAACACAAATTGTACCTACTTACCCTCAATATGAAAGCTCAGAGGATCCAGAATTCTAACCTTGTAATATGATGAACGATTTGCTCCCGGTGCTGGGTTTTTGTGAGTATTTAGATCAGAGAGCAACATTTTAGGTTTGTATGAAACTGATTATAGTTGCAGGATCTGGCAACCTAAAGGGGGGAGCACATTCAGCTTGAGAGCCAAAATACAATACAAACTTTTACACAATATACATATTCGTAATTAAATCTAAGTGAGAATTACAAATGTTATGAGTAAAACTGAAATTCAATTTGAATATTTTGACCTTATACAATGAAATATGGAACAAAAATACTACTTGCATTACTTACATTCAAATCCTTGGTGCTTCTTTCTCATCAACCCAACATATGAACAATACACAAAATCCTCCATCTTAGGTAGTCCTGACCAAGTCTAGCTCAAGATCTGGAGATGAGTTTGCTCCTGGTTCTGTTACCCCAGCGGTATTTTGAGGGACGGGTCAAATGCAGAGGACAAAAAATGGACTAGATTTACCAAGGTTTGGGACTGGCACATATTGTTGCTCTCCTCTTAGATGCACAATTTAAGTAAAACTGATATAAAAGTGCAACAATTTTTTTTTACACTTTCACAAGCATTTCAAACCAAATATATACCTTTTATTATTTTTGTATCATCTGCTGTGGTCCATATTTAAAACAACTTGTCCCCTGCATTTTTGTTGTCAATTCATGTCAACTATTCTCTGCTGACTTGGTCCCTTTTGAATGTTGCAGACAGATGAATTTGCACTTCACTTTCCTTAAAAAGATCATAAAAAATACTTATAAGAGGTGTGAAGACTCCTGCAGTGGAAAATATGCAAAAGCAGTCCTTGTCTATTCCTTACTCTCCATGAGCACAGTGACAAATGAAACGCCTCCACTCAGACACTTCATAGCATGTGTATTCAGAGGTGTTACATGACAACGAACCACTTCAAGTCTATGCAAGCATTAGATTAAGTATGCTATATAACCAAGAGACATTTGAGCATATTCAAATTAAAGGAGAAAACAACCGATTTTTTGTGCAGGCAGTGTATAAATGCCAATACATGTAAATATTGTTAAATATTGATATTAAAGAAGAGTTCAAAAGCAAAGGTCTTCTGTCAGTGTCACTGTAGGGCTGTGCAATTAATGGAATTTGAATTAAATAGAGATCTACTCATTATGAAGAAAATAATTAAAATTATAAATAAGAACAATTCAATTTTATGCCCTTTATCATCCCCATTTATACCCAGCCCTGCAGTGAGGACATTTGTGACAGAGCTACATTTTGGTCCTTATTTACACAATACAGCTGACAAATTTGTGTATTGCCAGTGGAGTTTGAGCAGGTAATGCTTTAACAAAAGAGCACTGTTGTTAAGATGTATTTGGATCTTTTAAAATAGGAATACATCACAGAATATCATCAGCAATACATCAATTACCGCCATGTATCATATTGGATTGTGAGGAAGCCTATTATTCCTAGCCCTTGTAAATGGCATGACAGTAATCATTTAGCTGATGGTTTTGTCCCTGATGCCCTGACTCCTGATCCTTTGTCTTGGTGGCTGTACAGTATGTGTGTCAATGTGAACTCAGTAATTGTCAGCATAGCCTAAAACTGGCTAGGTGTACATCTCTATCCATCCTCCCTGTTCTGTGCTCTCTTCAGCTCAGCACCCACGGACCCTGCCTGCAGCTACGGTCCTCTGGGACTTCCTCTGTGGGGTATAAATAGAACATGAGCTGGCCAACTCATAAATATACGGCTCTCAAGTAGAATGATGACATCTCCTGTCTGGCCTATGGTTCCACACTGTGCAAAACAAACACCTTAAAATAACTGCGCCCATTCCACAGACCTGGGGGCGCTGTCTCCACTCGCACTCATGTGAAGCACACTTGTCTTCAGGTGAGCACAACATTGGCTTTGTACATAAATATGACGGCCTCCTTATGAGTTTGTCAGTTGTGAGGTTGTTCAGAAGTCACCTACTAAACTTGTGTTGAAAAGTTGAATGCAACTACAGTGGGTCACAAACAGGTCAACATTTGTGTCAGTCCAAAGCATGGATACGGGGACAGGGCTTAAAACACATACCAAAAACATCTATGGATGGTTATATATAAGAGAAAATGCATAAAAGGGAAAAAGCACTTTCTTTTGTTATAATAAAAAAATTATATTTTTCGGGATGCACTGATCCACCTTTTTCAACTCCCAATATAGAGTTTGAAGTATCTACGGAAACCCTTTATCAACCAATGCAGAGTACAGAGACTGAAAACAGTATTTGTTTCCTTTTAAACAAAAATAACACAAGACAAAACTGATCAAAATGTGTTATGTAGGTGTTAATTTTTTATCTGTCGTAACAACACAACTTTGTGTAAATAAAATTTCAATAACATTTTGAGACTGAGCCGATTATGACCAGTACATATTCTTATTACATCAATAATATGTCCAACCACAATATTTGCTGAACTGATATTTTCTAGCCAATATTCAACCCAACATTTTTTTTCAGTATTGGCGCTGATATCCGATAAATCAGTGCATCCCCAATATTTTTGCAATAAGATTTTTATGACTTGAATGTGTCTGAAATAAATGAAAAGAAATAGGTGACTCTAATTACAGCACTCCTTTGGCTACAAAATGTCCACATGTCATGATGTTCGTAAAAGTAAGCACATTCACTTTGGCGTAATTGCATTGGGACTAGTGAAAATGATTGGAGCATCTCCTGAGCGAATACATTATTTAACAGGGTAAACAAAGTACACAGAAGCTGAAGATGTGGTGTGAAATTGAAAGCTATCTGTACCAGAGAGGACCTGACAGGCGTGACGTGATCTTTAACACAAGCACAACATCAGACACTATAGAAAAGACACTGCAGCAAACACTGGGCTTGATTATACCCTTCAGGGGCTCTAAGTGTTAAATGAGTGGGCCAGTCACTATATCGACTTATCGCTCAATAAATAAAGGATACACACAATTTTTTCTGGCTCAATATGTATTGTCTGTACACAATTGCACAGCAAAAGATATATATAAAGATAATTTGTTTAATTACTAATTTACACTATTATCTACTGGTATGTTTCAGTATGTTGTTTTATTAATGTACTTTTTTTTTTTTACAATATAGTTCAAACTGGTTTATCATTGTTCTTCAATATTTTTTAGTTATCTCAATAGTTTCAAAATGGTTTATTCTGGATTACAGATGGACTGTGACAATGTGGATGCAATATGGTGATGTTTTCAACGAGATGCATTTTTAATTAATTTATTTTGAAACAGGAAAATATTTTATATTTAGTTTTTCTTCACACATATTTACATATGAGAGTTACTTATATGCAGTACACCTGTCATTTCTGACTAGTGTTAAAATTTCATATTAAATTAAATAAAGCAATACACTTGATACTCAATACTGTTTTTTTTTAGACAAGACATGATAACACTTTCTTTAATATCACCACGTGGTGTAATATCTATGCAATCCCTCAGTCATCCAGGTATGTTCGATAGTGGTTTGATACTTCTGATGCAGCTTAAGATACTTCTAAAGCTATTCAGGGAAGGTTCATTTCTGTCCTGTGAATATGCCTTTTTTAATATCAATACCTAATCAAATGGGTATCTAGTTTTGATATTTCTTTTTATATTGAGAGAATCAGAATTTCTTTACTCTTGACAACACTATTCCAGACAAGATGTACACGAGGTGTTCGCAGGTTAAAACTTACATCATGAACCATAATTCTATGGAGAACTCATTAGAGAACATGAAGTGTGGGCCCATCAAGATGATTTGTACCTATGATCCAGAATCTGGTGCTACACCCCCACATATACATATACATAGGGAGCCATAACAAAGTAATAACTAAGTCTGGAACAACTAGGCTACCTGCTGAGTTAGAAGTGGTGATTACTACCAACTAGGGCCCGACCGATATGGATTCTTTTGCGGCTGATATGATACCAATAAAACGGAAGTTGGAGCTGCCGTCAATAGAATTATCAATATATTAATAATGTAAAAAATCACTGTAAATTTTCAATTGGCTCTATTGGATTTTAAATTGGGTTTTTTAGGCAACATTTATTGTTATTTTGCCTCTTTACAGTCATATTTAAAACAGTAGGTCGGCCTAATGGCATTTTTGCATTCTAGCCAGTAAAATAAGTAAGTATACTACTGCTATTAGCCTTTAGTGGTAATTAATTAATTAATTATGTGCTAAATTGCCATCATTCACACCTCTATTCACAGCTCAGCTACATATCAATGTGTGTTCAGTAACATGTATACAGCCACTATAGTCACTTTACAGTGGGCCAGTGTAAGAGAAAACAGGCTGTGTATGTGTGGGAGCTAGGGCTGCAACGATTAGTCGACAACGTCGACAATAAAATTTTGTCGACATGAAATTTCATTGTCGACTAGTCTTATTATTTAAGTATAATTTTATTTTGGAACTTAATAATTGTCTGTGTCAAGAATCCGCATGAATGAGTATGTGTAATGAAACTGCAATGCTCCACCGGTAGTGGTGAGGGCAGTAGCGTCTTTCAATCCTTATTCAATCAGTGAAGACCACCGAGCTAAATGTGACACAACAAAACACAATGGCGGAGGCTTCGGCTCAGAGTCAGCCTGAGGAGAATGGGAAAAGTTTGAGGCCGCGACAATCAAAGGTGTGGGAGCATTTTAAGGACAATAAAAATCAGAAAGTAAGCTAATCGTGACTAATTGTTACTGGATCTGTAGATTAGTCGACTACTAAAATAATTGTTAGTTGCAGCCCTAGTGGGAGCTACAGCAGGTAATCACTAACCAATGAGAAAGAACCAAAACTAGCTTCAAAACAAACATATTTCAACACTCACAGCTCAAATATTCACTAATAATGCAGATCACAAGTCTAAACTAATAACTGTCCTTTTGACTCAAAACAATGGTCTGTAAAAAGAACATATTCACATGCACATGGATCTACGGCTGCGCACGGTATAAACAATTGCATAGGGGTGACGTGACTCTGGGGGTGTGTTCAAGGGCAATACGACGTCACAGACACAGACAAATGACTCCACAGATAAACACTGATGCGGCGCCACATATTAGGACATTTATCTGTCTGTAAATTGGATTAAATGGACTCAATATAGAGAGTCCAAGCTTTATAACAAGGTATAACGTGCCCATGTGGACTATCGGCCCATATGACCAAGATTTAAGCCAATAGCCAATATGTCTCCAAGTGCCCCTTTTGGGCGATAATATTGGCCAACTGATACATCGATCAAGCCCTGCTATCAACACAATCACAGTCATGTCAGAAGGTTTTTGCAAGACTATACTAAGGATCTTTCATCTTAAAATTCAAATTAGTGTACTGTTTTCTAATCACACTAAAGTACTTTGGCATTGGTTCATTACATTTATGTTTGTATTTGTTATTCTGTCACATAAAAAGGCAATTGTTACTGAGTATACATAATGGGATTACTACAATACAAAACAATGAATCAAAGAAAACAATTAACCTTAGTTACAGCACATTAAGTTGCGCTCTGCTGTCCTCGTTTAACCAGAAAAAATATAAATATAATATTGCAATGTATAGTATATGTGCAAGTGCCAAGCAAAGCCTTTGATTTGAACAGTGCAGCTCATTTAAATACACTATAGGATTAAATTAAATATCAGTCATATTGGCCACCTTCTTCTCCCTGTGTAATTACTTTGTGATGAGATTTGAGCGCAGATCCAGTTCAGCGAACGCCTGTCATTCTTCCACTGAACAGTCATTACCATCATCACAGGGCGTCTTTGAACAAGGTGAGTGAGGAAAGGGCTTTCACTAGATTTTCATGGATGAGGGACATACATTCTCAAAATATGTACTTAAAGGAAATTACTCATATATATTAACCTTTGCTTTGACAAATAAATTAGATTTAGCAACAAAGGTAGCTGTATAAGTACACATGTCAAAATAATAATTTATCTCCAGAGGTAATACTGTTAATAAGGTCCTTCATACCACGTCAAAGAATATATTCAATTGAAACTACAATTTTAACCAATAAAACTCTAACTACTAATACAACAACGTGTTTACAAGGGACACACAGAGAAAAAACAAATACTCAAACACCTATATCCACATTAGAGATAGACCGATATATTGGTTACTCGATATATCGGGTCGATACTTGCATTTTTTAGTGAGTCGGCTATCAGCCTTAAATCTCCAGCACAGGACGATATTTAATTTGGGTCGACCTTCTGCCTAAAATACACCATTTATCAGCCATCGGTTACTCTGGATTCGATGCAATCAGTATTTGCATCAGTCATAAAAAAAGCATATCATTTGATCTCTAATTCACACACATTCATTAAACAAGTGCATATAAGCATTGACTGCAAGGCTAGTGAGCTGCTGATCAGAGTGTGTATTGAACTGCAAACTAACTATAAGATCATTGAGCAAACACTCTGAGCCATTGCAAATACAAAATCACCAATTTGGTCTAATATTTCCCACTTTCTTTCTAATAAATAAGTGAGTTTTTGAATGCCTAAAGGCCTATGAGACACATGCGGTGGCACATGAGTCAGAAGAGCAGTTCTGACATTTCCATGCTTGCTCGGACCACTCTGATTGATTTTTCCTGACAGCACACGGCTGCTGAATATCTACTTCAGACACTGGTGATGGAGATCTCAGTGCTTTTGTACTGAGAATCAGTGAAGGCAAAGAGCTGTGATAGAGAGCCAAGACTAAGTCCTTTCTATTCACAACCCAACTGCAGGCAACAGTGTTCTTTCATGTGGCACTAACTAGCAACAGACCTTCACTGACTGAGATGTTGGCACGGGCTTTAACTGATCTGATTGGACCTTCGTCAGATTCATTTATTTTCTGAGCGGTTCGCTTTCTTGACTTCTAATGCCCGAGTTTCACTGTCAGGGCAGAAAAAGGGAAAAATCAATCCCAACTGTTTCAGAAGTGGCGAACAAAGACAGCATCTTGAGAATTACAGAGCAATCTTCTGGTTGGAAAAATTCTACAAGGGCACAGGAAACAGGAAGAGTAAACAAGTTTTGAGAAGTATTTTCAACACCAACACACTTATTCCACAAAAAAGGAATGTGGGAATTCCTCTAATGTTTGACTCGACTTAAACCAAAGATTATAATCACTTTAAATCTTACCATCACTGGCCATATGAGCATAATTAAAACATGAAAAAATAAATGGAACTTTGTATCCATGGGGTCTTAATAGAGATGTAACGATATCCAAATTTCTCAATATGATATTTTCACCATATACATCTCATGGTATATTTATTGCGATGTAAAAAATTCTGAATATGCTACATTTCTCTTTTAAAATGGCTCGAGAGTCCTTTGCTTTGTCATAATTCAAGTCGGTGCTGAGACAGAGCAAAGGATCATGGTCTTTTTTTAAGGCTGTTATTGTTAGATTTTGAACAATACTATATCACAACATTTTGTTTTTTGTTACATCCCTAGGCCTTAATATGTAGAAAACTATACCTGCCTCTACAAAGATGTTTTGAAATGCATGAGATGAACTGCGAAGTCAATCTTAAATTAAATGACAAAGAATGTAACACAATGCAATCTCAATAATAGCTTTTCTTTCCAAAACTGTTCACCTCCTGTCCCTTCAGTTGAAATGACAAGCTCTTAAAAAAGTCACAGAACAGAAAAATAGGACGCAATTCTTTGTGCTGAACCCCTTATCTTTAAAGTGTGCCTTATCTGCGCTTAGAAGCATGAAAAGCATATCAGATCACATCCCCTGTCTCGCCTTGACAAAAATAGAAAACACCACATTTCGCTATAAATAAAAATGATGGAAAAACTTTATCATTTGGAGGAAGAAATTGATAAATACAAACACCAGCTTGGCTTCATCCATCTCGAATAATGCAGCAATGTGAGCTATAAAACAAAGTACTTTTCTCTGTCATCTGAGTTATTATCTGGCCCCATCTTCACTAAGCTGCCCTGCAGTTGTATCGCCGTCCCAGACCTGTCGATATGAGCGACTTTGGCACAATAGAAAGCAGACATCAGTTCAATCATGGCATCTTTGGACGGGGAAAAACCGCGAGTGCGAATGTTGTGTCTGAGTGAGCAGGGAGGAGCATTGAGTCTTATTGAACTCTCCACCAGAACAATAAAACACAACCTGGGGGGCAGATCCCGCTGTGCCCCTCTGCGATCGATATAGGGCTATTTTAAACCTCATGAGCGGTGCACCTGTGTGTTATACAAGGGGAGATACAAAGCCCCAAGGATAGGGGCAATATGGATAGCTAAAGTGAGGTCCAGAATTACACTTGTTAACATTTGTTGCCGTAGTAAAGTGATAAACGATTAAGCTTTCTGTCACTTAGGCTTTCAATAAACTAACCATCATGTGGCAAAAATACAGCAGTCCTAATTATAAAGTAAGATGAAGCTATAGTATCAGACTGAGTTGAAAATTGTATTAAGCCTTTCAAAGTAACACATGTGCAAATATAATGAGCCTCAAAAGATTCAGTGTTATTTGTCCCAAAGCCAGGACTTCAAACAGATGCTGGATGTCACAAATGACCAAATCTACATCTTAATGTTAGTCATTATTAGTCAATTATGATAATAAATAAATAAATAAATACATATATACCAATCTCTAATATTCAACATTTGATCTGACACGACGCATGATCAAATTACATCTCGTAACTGTATTTAATGCAATGATTAATGACTATGAATATTTAGTGTCACTCAAATTCACATTAGCAGGTTCATTGATCTCGATTCCCTTGATGCCTGTTCAACATTCCTGCTGTTATAATTTGGAAAACTTGCAAAAGCCATAAGATAAACTAGCTTAACTCTCAAAACAAAGTTGTTGCCTACAGTTACTTCCTTAATAGACATCATTACACTTCATGATTCCATCTCTGCTGTGCAATCTTTGCCTTTAGGTTATCATTTAGAAAGCTCGTTTGCATAGATGTTTTCAAAGTCATTTACGCACAGAGCAATAGCCTATAAAAGATGTGAATTTCATTTTAAGTGAGAATGCATTTAAAACTATTCTTAAACTTTACTCTGCATGCAGTGGTATTGATGGATTTGGGCTACGTAGCTACTGTCACCTACAACTTGACCCCCCATCTTCGCATTGGAGGAAGTGGAATCGTCAATGCGAAACTTGCTGCAATAGCGCGTTTGCATCAGCGCTCTTCTCCAACAAAACGTGCTCAACGACTTTTAATAATGAGGTCGTGCTACTTTATTGACTGTTAACAGTACGGCACGGTATGGCACTAATAGTTAATTGCGTATAACATTCACGAAGAGCAAATGGACCCTGCCACAATGCGGGTGCCCGTCTTACCTTGATTGCAGTTGCCGACTCCAGTGATGACAACCCCCAGAAAAAGTGAAAAGAGGGAATATTTGTTGTCAAAACTCATGTCTGGTGCATTTAGGGACGATTGGACGTGCGTTATTCCCGTACACAAAAGATCAGCTGAATTCCTCCGCAGGCGATCGTCCGGTGCGTTACATTTGGTCCCGGTTGGAGAGCAGTAGTACTGGATAGCGGAACAACATCGGGTCCATCCTTTTCCCCCAAAGCGAAGTCACAAGGCACAGTCCAAAACACTTATCTTCATAACTTTGACGTCTTCTTGCGCACTTATAGGACCGCCGTAGATCAAGCAATGCAAATGAATTCTCCGGTAAAGTAAGAGCAGGACTTAACCTACACTTGAGTGGTGGGGTGAAGTGGTTTCCGCGCAGGGTACGGTGGTGATGCAAAGGAGGCTGGCAGAGGAAGAGCAGCCCCGCGCACACAGCTGCTGCTACGGCGGGAAACTGAGCGCGTCTGGACCGCGGAGGAGAGACGCTCGGCACTAGGGGGGGGTAGCTCACAAGGCAACGGCGTGTTCACGTGTGTGCGCTGTGGAGAGAGGATGGAGCGTGCGTCGTGCGTGCGTGAGGGAGAGGAGGAGAGTGTGTATGTCTTATCTGTTGGTTCAAGTGCAGGGCTCGCTCAAGGATAGGGAATTAGACACGTTTGACACGTTAGGACGAGATACGATTCAGACGTGGTGGCCAGTGTCTGGGATTCTTGAAATTGGCTACGGATAAAAAGTGTTTAGGAACGTCTTTATAATCATCAAACTATTAAACCGTATAATTAAATAAAAAAGGTTCCCTATTCTAAGTCACAATAGTTTAACCATAAATCTGAAGCTCAACTCAGAACCTAGGAAGCGTTTATTAGGTAATATTAAATGGCCACGTGTGGGGCCTACTCTTAAAAAACAAAAAAACAAAAACAAAAACATGACACATAATAATTGCAATACTGTTTTTTTTGTAAGTTATTAGCCTACTCCACTGTTATAACTTTACCAGCAAAAGAAAAATGTTCACTGAAAACTAAATTACATTCAAAAACACATTTGTAGCAAACACCTTAGTCTAATAACCCTTGTGTAATGTTATGAGATAATAATCAATAAGGCCCTTTAGAAACATAATTGCAGCATTTAGAGTGGCGAGTTCATCAATAGCTCATCAGTGGTCCAACACAAAAGAGTGAAGCGGCCACTCAACATAATAAGGAAACATACAAAGATACCACGACACGACTGAATGGCAAACCCCAGTCCAGACAGCTGCTGTTGACTGTGGACATGTGTGTCATTAATACAGAGGAGCTCTCAGACGTTACAGCTGCTCCCCAGAGAGAGAATAAGAATGAGAATAAGGACGATATGTCACGCTGAGCTACTGCTGTGTGCACGGGGACATTTGTTTTTAGAGCTGGGAGTGCTCCAAACAAAAACAAACTATCCACAAAAAATGAAACTAAAGTTTAACACAAGTCTGATAACAGGGAAACTGTATTCATGGAAAGTACAACTTGTTAACATATTATCAAAAATATAAATTGCATTTCAACAGATAAAAAACTAGGGACAGATTCAACAAAACACATTTAGTATTGGGATACAAATTTAATCTTGGACAAAAGGGGAAAAAAAAGTGACATTCTCAGACGGATAATCAAGCTTGCTTCCCAGTAAAGCAGTCACAGTGATATGAGCAGTTTTCACACCAGATGCCCTTCCTGCCCCCATAGCATCTTGCCTAGGAACAGCATGAAAATGACCAATAAACCAAAACCAAATAAAAAATGTATGCATTTATACGTCTTATCTAGACATCTATCTCTTATTTAACAGTATTTATATGCAATCGTAACTTACTCATAATGAAGAGTAGAAACAAATAAAACTGACAGCTACATTCAACACTACAATGATTTCCCCCAGTGCTTGCCAAACGGCCAATGTCAGCCAAGATGAGGGAAGGTCTCGTCTCATCTTCGTGGACATCTGATCGAGTGAACAAGCAAAGCTCCCCATCCCACTCAGGTTAAACACAGCCAAAGTGTCTGCTCTGCCGCCTCCAGTCAATCAGGACATGGGACCAGCTCACTCTATGTAAATACATCACATCACAGGCTGTCAACAACACTGTGCAGTCGGCCAATCTCCAAACACAACGGCCAGGAGAATGGGTGACAATATGAACGTGGGTATGTAAATATTGGCTACACTAAGGAGAGTTTTGTTCTTAAAATCAAGTGTTGTGTGATCAAATGGACATTGCGAAATTATTTGTTGATTTATTTGCAGTGATTCTTCCATTTCTTGATACAAAATCATGCATGCTTTAAGTCGCATATATGGTATAATGTTGTATCCTCATCAAAACATATTGTGTTTTGTTTCATTCACAGATGTTTAGCACACAAGAAATACTATACTGTGTTTTTAAACTCCATACACTTCCACTAGAATTAGATGGATGATTTCAGGAATTGCCATTCTCTACTGAACTAAATATAACTTAAAAACTACCTCTACATGACATCACAAGGAGGAACAGAGCATTTTGAGTTTTGGAGATGGAGATTATAATTAGATTATTAAAGCGCACAAGAGTCAATTTTGTGTAATATTGCACAGTTAATTGGCATATCCATAAAGTAAATTGACCCACTGACTTTTTAATAATGATTTGAAGTGACACTAGTCCTACTTCAATTCTGCTAACATACACTTGACTTGATTTTTATTTTATATAAATCTTTGTGATGAGTTAATGTTAAGCGTGTTTCCCTTTAAAAGCTGAGGTTTGTAGTCATAATACTCCTACCAAAACTAGCATGTTAAGCACACCAGTGTTACTTTCTGGTTTGTAGGTAATAATTAGACAGCGATCTCATTGTGGCCACTTTTATAATGCATCTGTACTGGGGTAAAACATTTTTTTCTTAATATGAACAAATGGGTACAGACTCTTTAAAAGTTTGATAACTGGGGAAAAGAGGTCTTACTATTAATCTTCACAGTCCAATAATTTGCTTTGCTTTGGTGTAATGGTGGTCAATGGGACATGACTAGAGCGTATATGCCCTAACAGTGAGCTACGGTGGCCCCTGTCCACAGAGACCCTGCCCCGTCCATCTGTCCTCATCCCAGGCAGGAGCAGGAACAGGAGCATCAGCACATCTGACACCAGCGATGAGCTTTTATGTCGCTAACGGCAACGCTAATGCCCCAGTCACAATGAACTGCCAGCTAGTAGTGGATGGCTGTACACGGAGACTCAACTCAGGGCTTCAACCTTAAAGCAACACAATGTAGAATTTGGATCATAAAAGAATGTTTACAAATTAAAGTTCTGGTACCCGATTTTTTACTTGAGCAAAATTAGTCTTGCCCAGATCTATAGGAGCAGCTCTCAAGGTCAAAATAAGTCTGCATGTGCTGTCTGCATCTAATTGTAAAGCATCTTATTGTCTGATAATCAGGAAGTACGCATTAGCATGCTACTTGTAGTTAGCGTTACAGTCATGGCAAAACACTGCACTGGGTTCTGAGAGCTGTGAAAAAAGCTTCTAAACTTGCAGTGAATAAATATGATGTTTGAATGCATAAGGTAAGTGAAGAATAACTTTGGACCACTCCAAAATGAACCAGCTGTTTTCCACATTTTATAAGACAGTAAAAAATGTGCCTTTCAGAAAATAAAGTATTAATTCTCTACCAACTACATTTTTCATTTTTGTTTTAAAAATACCAGAAAGTCAAGTGGGGTGTGGGATTAAACAAATAACACATAGTTCAACAGCTAAATGATGACTTCAAAATTTAGTTCACATTGGTCATTAAAAACCTTAATTTTCTTCCAATATTATTTGTCTATTACATAAATTTATGCCACAAACGGCCAGATAAAAAGCACTTTACCTTACTTTAATCATTTTGAGTATGAATTTTACTGAAAAGGTTTTATTGTAACCTGAGTAATCATGAATACTAATAACACCTAATAATCTTGACAGTCTTAATTTTACATCTCTTATAAATGATGTCCAACCATGTTGTAACTGGAAATGTGTAATGCATTAGGTTTAATTTATTTTGTCAATACCTTTTTACTAATACAATGATGACTTTTTTATATTATCATCCAGAGAGGCAAGTCAAGTGAGTGCAAATTAAGTGCATCTCTAAACATGCTCTATTTTAGCAATACAGTGTGGGAGTGTCTGTTTAAGCAGTGACATATTTTTCTACATACAGAAGACAGTGTATGGGTGTACTCATGGTCAAATGAAAACAATGGACAACGGAGCACACATCTGCCAACACGTGAGTGTGGTTGGTCCAGACCAGGCTCTGTCTCTGGTCCCTGATGTCCTCACTGTCTCCATCACAGTCATTTCAGCTCATCTTTTCTTCTGCAGCCACTGTGTCCAGTAATGACCGTCACCTGCCACACACCTGAGCACCACAGCCCATTCTGATATTGCCAAAAAGATTATTCTAATAATACACCAGAATATTCAGTCATGTATTTTCTCATTTAAAACCCCACTGTGTAACTTATTATTGCACTGAAACATGCAGGAACACATGTGTCCTTACTTAAAGGGGGCTTGCAGGGGGGCTCCTCCTGTTGTTCCTTTGGCTATAATATTCGTTTCACAATACGACACAAAACAGGCCTGTATCTATGGAGAATGTCCTCTAAGTAGGGTTTTAATTTTCCATCTCCAAGTGACATCTCCAGAGTTACCTGGTGTTGCTTTAAGTATAATAATTAAGAACCTGCACCATGTTATACTGTCAAAGCACAAGATTATGGATTTCAGGATTTGATGGGGGATACATTGTTGTATATTTTTGGAGAGGTACTGTTGATAGACCAGTGTGCATGGGGTCATAGTTAAATATTTCAAAAATGTGTAGCTCAAAGGGTCTGCCTGTCTCTCCCACCCACTGGAACACTCCATGTTTGAGTGTCCCTGTGTTTGCCCTGTCCTGTTTCTGCCTCTGCCCATTCTCTGCTCTGTCCTCCTGACCTCTCCGTGGTTCTGTCTGTAAATGCCTGCTCCTCTCCTCCTCTTTCTCTCGCTTTCTCTCCTCTCTCCTCTTTTTCCCCCTCTCTCCTCTCTGTACTGACGACCCGATTACCAGACCTTTCTGTCAAGACCCCTTCTGTCTGACCCCCATCCTCTCACTGTTAACTTCCATCTGTCTTTAGCCTGTGCTTGGTTTGTCTTTTCCGGATTCACCTTTGTTAAATACTGCCCACACTATATTTTACTGTAATATCCACTTTTCTAAGGGCTTGTGGTCTGTTGAGGAGGGACTCCCTGGGCTTTTGATGAAATAGGATAAATTTACAAAGGTTAAACATAAATTACTGTTAAATATAAACTGCAATCCCAATATTCTCTTTCAGTCCTCAGCTATAAATATCTATTATTATCACACTTGTCAATTCCTTCATGGTATTGCTCCATTCCACTGGCCTTGGAGCTTGAGCATGTGGCAAAATGTACGAGTGTTATAAAAATAAACTGCATTAGATGTCATGATATACAAAACTGACAAATGACCTTTTAGAGTCAACGCGGATCTATTCCAGCTTCAAAAACATACCTAGAGTTCATAATCCACCATAATTACAATGTTCTGTTTTAGATCCACTGCATGACATCATCAAGTGGTAATCAAAGGTTCTCCTCCATGTTTTTAAGTCCACCTTCTCCAGACTCACTCCAAATAATTTTGCAATACCATGTTCAGTGTGGTCGGCTGCTACTGTTTTAGGCCAACATTTGGACTTGAACAATACAATGCAGAAGATATGCACAGTTTTAAAGCATGAATAATGTCTGATACAGCATCTTCAAACACACTGAACTAACACTTTATTTAAAGGTCCAATATTGCGTAAAATTGCTCTTGTGAGCTTTAAGCCATGTTTAAATGTAAAGTAACCCTTTATTATTAATCTGTCTACATCTCTAAAGGTCAAAATGCTCTGTTCCACCTTGTGATGTCAAGTAGTGGTAGTTTTCAAGTTATCTTTTACCTTTAGTTTAGTAGAGATTGGCAATTCCAGAGCTGAAGTTATCCAAATGATTCTGAAGGTGTATGGAGTTTAAAAACACAGTGCAGCATTTCCTGTATTACCACATAACATCACGAGGTGGAACAAAGTGTTTTCTAAATAAGACAGGTTTTGTGTTAAAGATGTGTGAATGTAATAAAACACCACTCCAGCTATGCAACATTCTCACAGATCAGAAAATATGGGCTCTGTAATCTACAATGCTGAAATTACACAAGAAAATACATTATGTAAACGATAAGATGACGCTGGTACCTGCTGTTGCTCACACCATTAACACATAATCTCCTCATCTGAATCTTAAATACGTATCACATAAGTATATCCGACTGATTATTTTCAACGCATTCATCATGTATCGTCTAACATTTAATAAAATCTTCACAATCTGAGGATTTGGTGCAATGGTGAACTCATTTCCCAACTCTTCATTATCATATTGGCCTAGAGGAAGCTCTCTTTTATCTAAACAAATCGGGCTTTTCCTGCTCGAGGTGAAGATGACATTGAATATTTTAAATAGCAAACCAAGTGACATGAAGAAAACAATTGAGCACAAACAACTCATGATTACAGTGCTTCAGAATCGCCTTCAGCAATTTACAGTCTGCTTGTCTCCCTATTTGTTTTTCAAAATCAAGTTGAGCCTTTGATTTTCATTATGTTGGTGCAGGAGTGTGAGGCCTGCCCGCGCCGACGGTGGTGAATAAAAGCAGCTCTCCCTGGGTCAGGAGGCTGGAAATGAACAAGGAAACCACTGTATTGTCCAGGACTATTATGGAAATGTTATAAGGTAAGTAGGTGCATTTACTGTGCTGAAAAGTACAGCAACAGTCAAGGCAGGTCACACTAGGCTGTTGAATATAGACAAGAAAGAGGTTTATATCTATACATCTGGAAAGTGTGACTCATACCTGATTCACCATAGAAGTAATTTAGGGTCATTTAGATTCAGTTCTTTCATCTGTCTGAGGATTTTTTTTTTCGTAAATGACACTCACTAAAAGTATGCAAAAGCAGTATTTATTTGCATTAATGTGAAGAAAAAATAAAAAAAATAAAAAAAATTGGAGAGGATTTTTTGCCATATTGCTTGTACTTAGATTAGATAGAAAACATTAGCCATATGTATTAGTAATATTTATACATACTGTATACATAGAGCACACATATTTTCATCACAGATAATTATCTTAAATGCTGTCCTAACCCTTACCCTAACAGATGAATAATGATGCCTTTTTACTGTTTAATGTCAAACTGATATTAATAATATTATATAGTGTTATGGTATGATATGTTTTGAATAGTTACTTTCTAATCTGCAAATTATTCCATAATTAGAATATAGGATCCTTGTTCATCATGGAAATAAAAACTCTAGAGCGACACCACTTTTGTTTGGCTCATAACTTACATAACATAACTGCTGAAATCACACAAACATGGATAGCTCTACTTCTATCTCAAAATAAGTAGAGCTATCTCTAACATATAGCGGTACCGCCCTGGTACCTCTATACTTTAGAGGATGACACCCACCTCCATGATGAGGGCTTCAGCCTGGACACTCTGCTCTCCCCCACATCAACAGGGAGCGGTCAAGAGCCACATGGGAGACACCACAACTGGTGTCTCCCAACATCCAGGAGGCCTCAAACACAGAGGACAGAAGCCTGGTCCAGGTACTTCCATCCCTGGTCCAGGTACTTCCATCCCTGGTCTAGGTACTTCTCCTGGAGGAGAGTGCTGTGGTCAGGGCGCTCCACGAAGAGTTGGAGAGGGCAAGGGTCAAACTTGCAGATCAATTCTTTGGACCACAAGCTAAGGTCTCAGGAGAGAATTGACCAAGAAAAAAATTGGGAGTTGAAAAAACTCAATGATTCTCTCCAGAAAAAAAACTCAATGATTCTCTCCAGAAAGACAAATAACTGTAAGACCAGATGAATGTACATAAGGAGATCTGGTACCTGTACAACTCTACAGTACAGGGAAATGTGCAGCTGAAGAAAGAAAAAGTAAGAAATAAGAATGATGATTTGGAGATGCAAAAACTCAAAGCTTCTCTCCAGAAGAAAGACAAAGAGCTGCACACCCAAATGAATACATACAAGGAAATTCAATGTCTGTATAACAGTTCAGTGAGAGAAAATGTCCAGCTTAAACTACTGAAACAAGTCAGATCCAGAGGCCTGCAGAGACTCTCAAATCACTGGTTTTGGAGTTGGTGAAGATACAACCCAAAGACAATTAAAAAAAAAAACTGTCAAGGAAGGTGCAGGCGCTGTCTTCTGAACACGAGAGGAGCTACGTCTCCTGAAGTTTTGTTGTGAAAGTGAAAGAGTACAGTCATCTGACTGCCCAGAAGGAGCGGCTATAGTGAAGGAGCAGAGGAGGGTGCTCCAGAGCTACTACCAGCGCCTCCAAACATGATCCTTTACCCTTTGCATTATGAAAAAATAAAACATAACATTATTGTCTTAAATGTCTGTGGTAATTATTTATCTTTATTGTTTCAGATGTCAAAACCTGAATTCACATGCCAGCCACAACTGCAGTCACTTGATTTTTATTTAATTGGTAAAGTGGAAAAAGAAAAAAATAATGTTAAATGTTACTTTTAATGGTTCAGTTACGCCCCTGCTGGCCAACTGTGAAAAATGCTCTGTCTGTAATAATTTTTTTTGCTTCTAGTCACGCATGGAATTTAATCCCCAAATTTGGTACAAATCTGATCATGGTGTATTGCTTCATTCCTGTGGTAGGGGGCACATTGTTGCAATGCCTGTTTAATCATTCACCGGACCGGTCAATCCCATACCTGCTTTGGGGACTTTTTGTTGACGTTTAGCCTCTCAAAATCACAATCATTTGCAAGGAAAAATAATAATAGAGAAGAAATTGGTAGTATAGCCATCGCCAATAGTCTTCACCAGTTACATCGTTACTGGCTTGAGCCAAAAATAACAAGAGACTAGTGCCAAATAAGGCATAATTGTATAAATGTATACGTGCAAGTAAAAATAAAAAATACAGAAATACAAATATATCTTTCAACTATATACAAGAGGTGGTAAAGCAAGGCAAGGCAAGGCAAGTTTATTTGTATAGTACAATTCATACACAAAGTAATTCAAAGTGCTTTACAGAATAAGAAATACATAAAAATAAATAATTCAAACAAATCAAAACATAAATAATCATCATACAATTTTAAAATAGAGATGGGACATTAAATTAGAGAGAATTAGAGAGAAGAGTGAAGAATGTAAAATGAAAACCTTTCAGTCATATGCACTGCTAAACAGAACCGTTTTTAGCCTGGATTTAAACAGAGTCAGAGTAGAGTCTGTCCCACATGTTCAGGGAGACTGTTCCAGGTTTTAGCTGCATGAGTCTGAAAACGCTGCCTCCCCGAGTTTAGTCCTGACTCTGGGCACCAGCAGGAGGCAGGTCCCTGAGGTCCTCAGAGTGCGAGGTGGTAAGGGGAAACCAGTGCAAGGATGAAGAAGTGATTGACATAGGTTATCTCTTACATAAGGTTGTTGTATGGGGTATGTATGAATCCTGTAACTCTAACTGTTTGAGCAGAGCTGTAAGAGCCTGTGGGAGAATGACCTCCTCCGTCCCTCCCCTGTCCCAAGTAAAGTATTAGGATGACTGTATATTTAGATTTATGATGTCTGTATTATAATGTAAGCCAATAAAAACAACTTAAGTCTAATTAGGACCTGACTAATAACCTAATTTTGTGTGTATAAAGCAGTGCATAATACAAAGCAGCAGATCATTGCTATTCAGAATAAAAAGTCACCAGCTTTGTGAGACCACAGAGTACAAACCAAATAAAGAAATGAAATGTTTACTAGAGGAAAGTGCTGCAACAAAACTAGAAGGAGTTTATCTGAGTCAAAGATTAAAGAACATTATAGAGGCTGTAAACACAGAGGGAGTAACAGAATGTTTTCAGGCAGCCATGCAAAGCAGAGCCCCCGCCTCATACACTACAGGTCCTGACTTATACAACTAGAGCAGGTTTATTCAGTATAGTGCAGGGGCTTTGGGACTGGCACAGGTCATTTAAAGGTCCGGTACCTGTTTCAAACCATGAGTCAGAAACATATTTGAGTTTAAACCGTCCCACGCCACTTAGTCTTTTCTGCTTCTGTGATATTGCTCCTTGACACTGAAACAACTAGAATCATGCAGTGGTTTCCTTATAGTTCTACAACTTCTGTCTAGTATTTGCATTTTTGTTACACATGAAAATGCGCCATGACAGAAAATTAAATGTCTTGAATAGATTATAATTTGCAATCAAAACATTTTCATATTTAAGAACATTAACCAAACATTGCATGATGTAATGAGAATTTATCTGGGCAAGAATAAGTTAAAACCTGTTTTCATGTTGTTTCTTCATCACAAACATACCTAGAATTGTGTTTTGTTTCATTCACATGTTTAACACACAGCTCTTGCATATTTAGGCTGAGTTCTTCTCTCAAAGAGAAAACACTCTGTTCCACCTTGTGATGTCTTATGGTAATACAGGAAGTGCTCCACTGTGATTTTAAACTCCATACACCTTCAATAGAAAGATGTGGATAATATCAGCCCCAGAATTGCTCAACTCTACTGAAGTAAAGGTAAAAGGTGTTAATAAGTTAACTTGAAAACTACCACTACATGACATCACAAGGTGGAACAGAGCATTTTGAGCTTTGGAGATGTAGACAGACTAATAACAAAGGATGTGTGAATGCGTGAATCAAACAAAAACACAACTCTGGGCAAGTTTTTGATGATTTTGATATTATTATAACACACAAGAATCAGTTTTGTGTAATACAGGACCTTTAAAGATTCAGTCATCACAAAGGGTAGATTTTTTCCCAGAGATCTTTTTTAGGCAACGATTAAAACTGACACTACAGTATTTGTATAATTATATTATATTGGCATGTCACTGGTACAATGCTAATTACAGGCATCATTTCACACTTGATAAGTTTCTATTTATTTTACCTAATTGCACTGTGGAAGAGTTTCACTGTGGTAAACCCTTGTCAACAGAAAACTACTAACAATAATTTCATAAAACGACTAAATGCCATCACTACATAATAAATCCCACCATAAACCTTGCTTGACTTCATTATCTCAAGTCCTCCTCGCGTTTCCTCCTGTCCGCTGATCCTTACGAGGAGGGACATTATCTGTTTGCTGGGTAATGTGTTTTAGCCTTGGACAGGCATATGTCTGGTGCGTAGGATTGGACTGAGGTCGCCCCCCCTCACCCCCACACCCCTCCCTCAGCCCCTCCGTCACTACCACCCCTTACCCACCTCCTGGCTGCCTAATGGGCCATGGCTCTGATCCGATTCAGCCCCGGTGCTTCTAGAACCAGCAAAGCAGCTCTTATATCTGTCCAATTCTGACGTTGTATCAGGAGCCCAGCTGTTTAAGAGACACTCGCCAATCGCTCAGGAATTAGGAGAGAAAATAAGATGGTCGATGTGGAATTGTCGTCTCAAGCCTCTTACTGTTGATATAACCTTTTGTCCTTTTAGCTTTTCAATTGTGTCTGGGCGTAATAGCCTTTTTATATCAAAGAAAGAGGAACAGCATATGGCATCATGGTGTATTAAAAATCTTGTATGAATTATTTAGGCATTACCAGAACAAAAAACTACTGGACTCAGAGTCAGCACAACCGCCATGCATAACTTACATAAAATAATTTTAATTTATCAAAATGAAATAGTTGTTTTTTTTTTCTTCTTTTTTGGCAGCAAACATTCACTTGACTTCCAACTGTCATAACTAATTATAAAACACTGGACCGTATTAAGCAAATTTGGTATTATCTGTAAGGCCTATATATAAGTACAATAACGTTAATAAATGGGCTTTTGTAAAGGTGCAGCCGCTACCGCTTGTCTCCATAGATAAACATTTTGCATTTACTCACTTTACTCAAAAATACCTTGATAAACATGCATTCTTTATCTGAGGGTTGCCTCTCCACAAATCTGACCTGCAACTTGGCTTGGTGGCACCAACTACTGGTCTCCATGAAGATAAATAAGTTTAATGTAATACTACAGAACATTCTAGGCACAGCAACATCTCCAAGGACACAAGTGCCAGACCATTCCATCAGGAATGTACACAGTACACCTTTAATGGTTTGAGTAAATATCCAATTCAAAGAACAGCAAATCATACTTAACTCGAATAACAAGAACATTATCCATGAGTTTCAGAATGCTAATAAATTAGAAGTTGCTATAGCAATCAAAATGTTGGATATAACAGGAAGCTGAAATCCATGAATAATATTATAAAGTTTCCTCCAGAAATATGATTGTTCGAATGTAAAAATAATTGTATTCTAAATTCTTTAATCCATTTTTTCCCCCAAACACTCCAGGCCTCATGCAGAGTGACACTCCGGACTGGACACTTCCTGAATCCAGATCTGCTCCTGGTCTGAACTGAAGCCACAAATATCCATGAGTAATTGACAAATGAATGGATTAATGGTGTATAAAATGAGCCATCCATCACAGAGGCTAAACGGAGTGAGACAGAGCCAGACAGGCCTTTTCAAACCCTCCTCCTCTGACCTCTGCTATAACTGCATCAGCACAAGTTTATGTTCAACCTGCAGATCCAACTTTACCTTTAGAAACACAACAGGTGACAAAGATCTCATACGGTTTGTAATGCTCACAAAGTATACGTCTTTTTGTTTGTTTACTCATTCATTTAGATGGATTACTTCACCCAATTCTTGCAGAGGTGGAATAATAATAATAACTGAAAACATAAACTGTAAATTAATATAATTTGTGGCCATACCAGCTCGTCAAAGCCTGAACCCGTCAGATCTCAGAAGCTAAGGAGGGCCGGGCCTGGTTAGTACTTGGATGGGAGACCACTGGGAATTCCAGGAGCCACAGGGGCGCCAGTTGCAAAACTGCCGTTGTGTCCTTAGGCAAGGCACATCACCCACATTGCCTAGTATGAAAGTGGTGTGTGCGTGAGTGTTGGTGGTGGTCGGAGGGGCCGATGGCGCAGATTGGCAGCCTCGCTTCCGTCAGTCTGCCCCAGGGCAGCTGTAGCTACAATAGTAGCTTACCACCACCGGGTCTGGAGTGAATGAATAATGCTCTGTAAAGTGTCTTTGAGTGTCCAGAAAAGCGCTATATAAAACTGATACATTATTATTATTATTAATTTCCACATCATAGGGCAGTGTACCAGGTTGTGCCAGGATCTCATTTAAAGTGTCACAGCAGGGCTCAGGGTTGTTTGTCCAATATGATGAGGCTAATCTAGGATTTTTTTCCCTACCCATATCACTGAGGTAGAAAAATACTTTTTTTTTTTTTTAATTGTCAGTCAAATAAAATTGGACAGCTAGCTAAATAAATAAATAAATAAAATAAAATAAAAAAGAATACTGTAAATAAAGTAAAAGAAAAGAAAAGAAAACATGTTCAGCTTTTATTTTGAAAACCATTCAACGCTGCCTCTATATCCCTCCTTATAAAATTCTATTCCCAGTGTTGGGAATACATGAACCCAGAATACGTATTCTGAATACTAACTTGGAGGAACTATATTTTTGATAGTTACTTTTCTAAAATCAAAGGGATACTTGACAGTACTTGATCACGTATATACTTGAAACTGCAGAGAGAAAAATAGAAAACATGGCTCTTGTGTGTGCGTGTATGTATGTACACATATAAAGCTGTTTTAATTCGATCTAGCACTTTTACACTATAACCTAAATACAACGTGATAAATAAACACTTACTTATTCAGTATTCTGCAACTAAATACATATTCAAAGTATTCTCCCCACCACTGTCTATACCACTGTCAGTTAGCATTTCTAAAATGAACAGAAATTAAAGATGCTATGGCAATAATGAATTGGACACAGCAGATGACTGACCGGACCATTTGTGACCTCTCCTTGTTACAATTACACACCAGGGGACTACATTGGTCTGTTTTGATATGGGCGTACAGCTGACTGTGTTTGCATGGGACAATGGGACTGGACTTATTCTTTATCATTTTGTCTTTGTGAAATAAAACTCAATACTTCCTTGTCAGCACTGTTTTACACTGCCTATAGCTTGACGTTGACAGATTCTGGGACCGCCCGTGCTCTGTTTAAAATGCGTGCCCATTCCTAAACGCACTTTTCTCCCCTTAAATTTCAATAGCCCTTGGGATTAGAGGGACCCATCCAACTCAATTAAATCAATGACGTCTGGGAGATAAACAATGACAAGGCAGAAAGTGAAGGGCCCAGATTTGGACATGTGCAAACTGGTGAAGAAATGCAGTGGCTGCCACATGTGACCATGTCCATACAATGTCCCCAAAAGTCTCTCTGTGTGTGTGCTTGTGTGTGTGTGTGTGTGTGTGTGTGTGTGTGTGTGTGAGAGAGAGAGGCTATGCTAACGCTAAGTGCTGCAGACTCATAAATAATTGAGGTGGCAAGTAGACTTTGTGCCTGTGCCGCTGGTTCTATTAGTTGACACAGGAAAAGACTGTATGATGTCATTATAGCAGTTATAGGTGATTTTCTGAACATTAAAATAATGGAGAAATAAATGGGTTTACAGTAGGAAATCATGTCATATAAGGACACTTTTTTAACTGAAATAAGATACTCAAAGGCCTGTTTAAGTTGAAATTGTCAACTTATTTAAAGAAAGAAACAAGAAAGAATATTTTCCAAATTTGTAATAGAACAATATTGTAAGATGGGTATACATTTCAACATTTTAACGCTGTGCTATCATACGTTTTATTTTTTTAGACAATACTACTGCAGTATTTGTATTTAGTATTCGTCCAGGAGTGGTTCAAAGTAGAGACAGTAGAGGAATTAGTAAAGTGCCTCTGCTACAAAAATAAAAGTATTTAAATCTTTCTCAATTGTGAAATGAGATACTGTCTGATGTTGTCTAGTATTTGCTTCTGGACGGGAGCTAAAATGTCTTGATTGCAGAAACATTGTCCAGATGAAGACGGTTGAAACCATGCTTACTTTATTTGAAGAAGAAATTGTTTAATAATGATAAGTACAAGAGTATTAGGTGCAAAAGGTGCCAGTAGCATCTATATATCTTATTGGGCAGAATGTGAGTAACAGAGTTTGAGGTAACAGTACATTAGCTCCCCCTATGTAAATTATAACTCTGCCGTTACATAAAGGACACGTGTGTATATCATTGCATTGGATATTAATATTAGAAGTAAGATCAGAGACTTGGAGCTGTGCACATTATACAGTGTGCTCTGGGAGGAAAGCTCATTGCAGTATTTCTTGGATAACCTTTATGTCTCAGAGAGCTCAATAAAAGAATCTGCTCCCATTAAATTTGGAGTCTGTTTTCTTCAAAGGACTCCAAGAAGATTTACACAGCTGTAATGGTGTCCCATTGGATAAACTGGCACCAGCATAACATCATAAAACCAGTGGTGGTGAAGACACATGAAAAACTTGTACGATATAAACTATTCATTTCAGAAGAGATTTTTGAAATTCATCCTTGAAATTTTAGAAAAGAGAGTCTGGTTTCAGGAAGAAATAACCAAAAAATCTTCATGGCTGCAATAAGCTTCAAGTGGAAACATATCATCTTTCATAATCTTAAATCTTTTTTTTTAATTGCACAGTAGAAACAAAGGGATGTCTGTGCCTTTTGAAATATCAAAAAACAAACAATAAAAAAGCTAAATTTTTCATAAAGCAAAAATATTATTGTAGACTAAAGGTGCACGATGAAAAACATGCGTTCCTGCTGTGAGCAGGGTCGCCTCTCCACAGATGCGATTTGTAACCGTCACCTGCTTTTTTCCAACATGGAGATAGATAGAAGTTTAATGGCATACTGTGGAACATTTTGGGCAAAGCAATAACATCTCCATGGAAACAAGCAGGTTGCATAATCCACCAAAAAAACAATACCTCATGTCATAAGTGAGAAATGTTTGTACCGGTATATTTTTGTTTTTGTAGAAAAGGTACTTTAGAGGACACTTTGCTAAGTTTCTAACTAAAATTCTCCTTGGCTGCAATATTCTTCAAGTTGTCATATATAAACTTTCATAATCTTTAATCAAATATTTGTTTTTTCTTACACAGTGAAAACAAAGGAATGTCTGTCTTTTCAACGATCAAAACAAAAACTAGGCAAAAAAGCTATATTTTTCACTTGTAACCTCACCTGCTGGAGTTACTTGCTTTTTTCCAACAAGGAGAAAACTTCTAGGCAAAGTAATAACATCTCCATGGAAACAAGCAGGTCGCATGATCCACTAAAAAAAAAAAACACATAATGAAACACATACCTCATGTCACAAGTGAGAAAGATTTACATACTTTTGTTTTAGTAGTATCACTTTACTAAGTTTCTGCCTGCGCTTTGACTCCAGACTTCTTTCTTCAAACGGCGTATTTTAGTCAAGTCAAAGTACAACAGTATTCTCCCCAAATTGGCTGCACATTTCCATGAGAGGACCAACACTACATATTCATATCATGTGTAGAGTTTTTTCAGCGTGTCTTTGTCCGGGCCTTTCCTCGGAGTCTGCAGCATTGAGAAATAATTAGCGGGAGTTATTTTCTTCCCTTTAGCCGAGCAGCAGCTGACGTGGTAATTGTAGCCTTTCAGGGAGATCCAGAGTGCACTGCTCCTCCGAAACCACTGTCTGTGAGTGAGTGGGTTTAGATCTCCTCACTTATTTTCACTTGGGCTTTTGTCTCAGATGTTGCACCAAAATAACTCTTCACAGCTGCCTACTCAAGTCACCATTCATACATGCACGTGCTGTCTAATAATAGGACTGTATTTATTGTTTTAAATGATTTTATGATTTTTTGGCTTTCACTTGGTCCTGCCACTTATTTCTTTAAAACACACTTAACTTATTACACAAGAGATCCAATTGTGTTATGCAACTGTTATTTATCCTGCAAATAACTACCGGACAGCTTTGTATTAATAAAGTTAATTAAAGTTCAAACATTATGAGTTATTCTAGGCAAAAATCCACATCAGCATCAATTACAACATTAGCGTAACTGATATCATAGACCCAGTCCAGCTAATTTTTCTGTATTGGTGTTGATAATCAATACCAGTATTGCTGCCAGATTGACATCGATGCATCCCTAACTATAACCTCCACATGGGCCTTATTGTTTTAACTGAAGTGTCCACTCTTTTGCTGTAAACTTATATATCTTCATGGAGACAAGTGACACCAACAGGCCAAGGCCTGGTCAGATCTGAGGAGAGGCAACAGTAATGCCTGTTTTTAAAGCAATAAAAACACCTGTAATTGAATGAATGCATCATAGAAGACAGACAGAAATGTAAATCTGTGTGAAGTAATAGCCTCTTGGAAATAAGCAGGTGGTGGACTCCCCTTACTAAATAGTTATGCGGTTGCTACTTCCCCTATTTATACAACTTAGCTATTGCTTCAGTAATAAGTACATTACACCAATAAGTCAGAAAACACTAATGCTCCTGCTAATGCTCCATGTGTACAGGATTTAAAATTACTTTAAGTGGAGTAACTGGACCTTATCAAGTCATTTTCAGTTACAAATAATATACCAAATATATTAATGTTTCGCTGGGGCATGGGAAGCAGTTCGTGAACCTGATGTAAACTTAGAAAGCAAGAAATATATATTTTGTCTAGTGAAAATATTAATAATAAAACAAATGAAAATAATGAAAAATATCTGTAAAATAGAGCAGTACCCTTTGATACCTCTGTCTAGAACAATGTTACTTGCAATCTCTTGACAACATCATCAACAGCTCTTAATAAACTTTGGATTACAAGTGGACATTTGCTGGGCCCATGGCACATAGCTATAATGAGTGCTATAATAGATAAGTACTGTGGGTGGACTGTTCATTTGAGCAGAGCTGCCGGCAGCAGCAGCACCAATTAGAGCGGCCATAACACAGCAAGCTTCACATTAGAGGCCAATCACCAGCACATCCTCACGAGAGCTGGACTACACACAGCATCAGACAGTCATCAGTGACAGCAATATCTGATGTTTGTGGTGTTAAAGTGAAATTAGATCATTTTTTCTTCACACATTCTATAAACCAGTAATACTTGATGGGGGCAGCTTAAATGTATATTAAAATGCAATTAGTTCTAATCACTAATGGAAAGGATCAGGTTCAATATTTGTGAATATACCTTTTGGATATTTCACTGTAAAGTACAATGTAATCCATAGCAAAAACACTGTCTCTTGTCCCATATCTGGGAGTATGACATCATCCCAATGTAGTATCTGAAAACTAAAAGTAAATAAATAAATATTGTCCAATCATGTGTTGTGTTTGTCTACTGTAGTGTGTCTGCATCCCACTTGTGGCCTGACCTTTATGTCAGATAATGTGCAGTCATCGGGGAGTTGCATGAATGGGTTTGATGAGAGAACAAATGTGCTACATTGAAATGCCGCAGTTTATGTTGACTTTCCCTACGACTTTGGTGGCAAAATGTTTGGAGCTGTTGACTCAAATTTGTTGACCTTAATAATGTATTGGGATATTCTAAAACATATTAACAATGCCGAGGACTATATTTTACTGTATGAAAAAATATAACAATGAGTGACATGGAATAAGTGATTTTTTTTAAGTAAAGAGTATTGGGATTTGTACATTTGAATTATTTTTGCAAAATAATTATATTATTTTATATTAACACCATTGGCAAATTGAAGGTATAATTAATACAGTATAGTTTTACATGTCAGATCTTGTATTAAAAAAAACAAAACACAAAATATGTATTATTGCACTTTTTATTTACAAAAAAACTGCAGTTGACAAAGTAGAAAAGAAATGTGAATAGGACATTAAATTACATTTATCATAAATTGGCACAGAAAAGAGGGCAGAACTTTGTCCTGACTCCGTATCAAACTTTTACTTTCTGCAAGCCCAACCACTGATCCCAGGTTCAAATCAGTTAAATATGAATGACCTAAAAATAGAAGAAATAGCTTTTAAAATGGCGGCCTGGCCTAGTAGTGCCAAACTTTTTCCTACTGCAGAAAGATGTTTTACCCTCTAATTCTGATACAATACAAAGAATATACACTTCATAATAAACTTTTTCAGAGATAAATGACACAATAGTGTGCATGTATTTGCATTCATTTTGTGTTCATTGTCAGAGTATTATGAGCTGTATCCATCTGAAAAAAGTAATTAGTCATGCACTGAAAGGAAACTATTACCATATTAGATAGCATTTTCTTGCCAATGTGTGCCTTTGTGTTTAGTTTAAACAAATACTCCCTTCATGCTGCCTTCCTCGGTCTGGACCTGGACCAATCAAATCATTTCCACCTCGGTCAGACAAGAAACAGCTCTCTGCTTTGGGATCCAGGATTGGAAGCAGCCAGTAGTCACTCTCCATCACTCTTCCCCTGCCATACCATGTGTGTAGTGTATTATGTGTGAGTTGTGTATAGTGTAGTGTTGTGTGTGTGTTTAGTGTGTGTGTGTGTGTGCAGTCTGTGTTTGTATGGAGCGGAGGTGAGACCGAGTCACAGTGACACGTGTGGACAGGGCCGACAGTCGTGTGGAGCACTGGACCACAGGCAGGAGTTTGACCCAGGCCTGTCCTTGAGTTCAGGAATATGGCAGCATTTACTCAGCAATAAAGACAGATACTATTAAAAATTAAAAAAAATAAAACTCACACCCAAGGGACTTATAAGATCATGTAAAACTAAAAAATGCATACATAAATAATAAGACTACTTTCTGAAGAGGCAGGTGAAACCCACAGACACAGGGAAAACATAAAACGACAAATCATAATTCATATAATTGTCATGTCACACATTTGTATATCAATGTACTTTTAATTGGGGAGTTTTTTATGTTCAGAAAACAATAAAAAGTTGGTGGACTTTTTAATCTGTTTTTAAGGCACAGCTATTTGCCACTTTGGTGATAATATATTAAATTAAACATTCGGTCAACTGGATAAAACTTTATTTTATTTACTTTTCTTACAAGCGTGCCTCGATAACTGGAGGTGTTCACAGCCATCACTATTCATAATTATAGAACACGTACAACTAACATTAGCATTCTGTGTTCCTGTTTCCTAGAGTGTTGATTGAGTCTGCACCTCTTCTTATCACTCACTCTTAACTTTTAGAAAAGAAGAACATGGGATATACTAGTAAACTGTGCTAAACTAACATAGAAAAAACTGAATAAAAGGGAACTTAACTACCATTAGCACACCTTTTGTAAAACATTTTAAATGGACATTTTTTTATCGTGCATGTGAATTTAAGCATTGTGTGGTGTTTGCAAACTATTTAATTTAACAGACCGAGTTAAATAATTTTTCTAAATGAATAGTTAACAGCAGTGTGTTTAGCCCTGATCTCAGAGTGCAGCAGAGCTCCTCCTCCTCTCTGCCTTCCTTCCGTGACTATCACAAAGATTCCACGCTGACTCTAATTCAACAGGACTGTAGCGGCTCATGAAAAAATCATGTCATATAATCAAATCGGAGTAAAAACCCTGGCGCCCGGCCTCACGGGAGTCTCAGTGCGCCCTGAATATTTCATGTAATGGAGGCTCTCACCACCAGGGAAACTCTCAACAGTTCAGGATTGCGTGCAAATATTGACTGTAGCGCGGTGCGCTTTGGGCCAGAGGAGGGCGGCCGCGTCATCGAGACCTAGACACTTTGATAAATAAAGGTAATGACATGTGACACGCTCATAGCAGGGGGCCCACTAGCCACTCAAACTCTAGGAGTTAGTCAATGCAGGCAGAGGAGGGGGGAAAGAGTGCCCTGATGCATATGAGCTGACAAATGTCTGTTTTGGCTACTGAGAATAGTGCTCAATTGTGAGTCTGAGGAAACATCAAAACACAATTCAGGGCTAGCATCCACAAAGAAAAGAGAAAGAGGGAGGGCGAGGGGAGCAGGCAGAGGAAGAGAGGGGAGGGGGCTTGGGCCAGGCTCACAGAATGGAGCGCCGGATGAGCTGCTGAGTCTGCATGGCCTTTTTACGCCTCACAGAAGCAGGAAACAGCTTAAAGTCCATAAAGTAAAATTTGTGGTTCAATTTTCAAACTTAAAACTTCAAAACTGCTGGCCCCATTTTAGATTTAAGTTGTTCACAATTTTTTTTTTTTTTTTATTAAGTAGGTTGACTGACTTCAGTTATTCTGACATGGACTGCATGTAGTACCAGGTGTGTATTTTACACAGAGCAATGCCTAATGTGCAATTTCAGGTTAACTTCCTATAGTTCAGGGTATACATTTGTAGACATGGAAACACATGAATAAAATATGATCACTGCTCTCCAAACACACACACACACACACACACCACTGCAGGTGAAAAACATGATTTCCACAAATAGTGTTGCCTCATGCACTACAGTAACTTCAGTTAATAATTCTGGTGCTTGATGGAATATATATATATATATATATATATATATATATATATATATATATATATATATATGAGTTGTATAAATTTAATATCGTACAAAATAATAAAGAACTATAACTAGTTTTCTTTGCTAAGCAAAGGATACATAAATGAAGGCAGAAGTTAAAACATTTCACATTTAAAACACAGGTAAAGACAGTTTGTAATCGGTGAATTTTAGCCTCTCAAATTTCCGACATATAAGGCAGCAATTATTGATACAGGCAGCAAAAGTTTGATAATAATTTGATAATGTCACATATCAAGTATTGCATAACTACCTGGGCAATGCACACTCCTCTACTTTAAAACTGTCATTTTAAAGTCATTATATAAGCAAACTATAAAAATTTTGGACAGAAAACCACTACGTTACCATCACTGTACAATTTTGCAAAAATACAAGCTCTTAAGTTGGGAAAACATGGTTAAATACACCCATTTGTGTTTAATGTTCAAAGTTGTTAATGGTGCAGAAAGAGGGGACTGTATTGTTCCACTCCAGAGAAGTGCATTTGGTCAGATGTCATTCTCTGTTACAGCTGCACAAAACTGGAACATCAACCCGCGAACATCAGGGAAATAACCTCATATCACTTGTTCAAAAATCACTTAAAGTGGTTGATAAACAATCAGATCTGCCAGCATTAATGTTCATTAATGTTTGACTACCCCTCCTCCTGACCCTGTAAAGTCATCTTGTTTACATGTTTTTTATGTATTTTAATGTGTATTGCTTGTGCAGTTTGATTAATTGTTTTTTAATGTTTAATGTTGTAATAATATTTGTTTTTAGGATGACTATGTAAGATCTGTCCAGGGTCTACAGATGAAAAATAGCCGCTTGGCTAAATCTGGTCCATTTACAGAAATGTTCATTAATGTACACTGTCCCTGCTACATAAACTAATAAATAATAAAAACGGTTCATAGAAAAGTAGCACCAAAGCAAAATATAAATAAATAACAGTTGACAAATTTATTAAAATATAATAAATGCAAAAGGTGTCCATCTATGATTTTTTTTATTACCAAGAGTCTCTTAATTGAGTTCAAAGTGAGCTTGACTGACCACTGATCACTGTTCTTCTGGTTTTGGCTGACTCAAGTGGAGATGCCAAATTGGCGTCAACCAGGAAGGCAGAAAGAAAAAGCAAACCAAGATGCAGCAAGAAGCAGGTCCACCAACCACGGACCAGGAGCTCCAGCAGTACTGTATATTTAACATGAAACACGACCATGTGGTGGTGGGAGTTCAGGACATGGCACGACAACAGATTAACAATATCATCACCTGATTTGTCCTATTGTCCATCATTAGAACCTGCACAGACTCACATAGCATCGCTACAAACAGACACCACTAACTGTCTCATTCCTCCAGACTTGATTTTTGTGACTACACCAGCCTTATCACACTGTCAACCAGACTCTACCTCTTGTTCAACCAGTGGATTCAAGTACTTTAATTTCATAACTGTAAATGAGAATTACTTCCATTACAGTTTTTTTTTTTTAAAATATAGTATTTATTTACAGTACAACACATTACAACACAGGCTATCTCAATTTAAGATGAAACAGGGGGAAACTAAGGCCTAAAGTTAGAGGGGGAAACTAAGGCCTAAACTCTTCTATATTATGGCTAATCTGAGAACAATTCAAATAAGTTATTTATAACAATAATTTTAAAAACTCCATAATTTGAATAGTTGAACATTATAGCATATCTTCAAATGGGAATGATAAGAATAAACTTAAAGTAAAATCTCACCCATTTTGCCTCGACCAAACTACTAATGAGTGGGACAATGGGCCAACTCATCCATTGCTTTCTATTTTGTGCACATTCTCTATTCATTTGGCTTTTCCTGCCTTGTGCATGAGTAAGCCCGGGGTTAAGGCCGCATTGTGTTTATTCTGAATTAGCATGTACTGGAGTGTGTCTGGGTTCCTGAAAAGCTGCTTGTTAAACCGTGTTAGTTTCAAAGCTAATTATTCCCCATTTGGCCATGTACATCGTGGATGGTCAGAAGTGCTTTGTCTTTGTCCTCGATTCCCTTTATCTCAAAGCCCCATTGTTTGGAAGTATACACAAATACATTCACTTTGTCTTGTACCTTTTGACATATTGCAGTGATAAAGAGAGTGTAAAAGTTATAAGTTTGCCTGACCAGCTAGTTCTTTCTACATTTTGTTCCAATTAAAAAATTGGAATCGGACCATAGCGGGTGAAAAACCTTTGTCCAAACTTGAGACGATCCAACTAGGGACGCAAGATAAACCGAAGCGGCTGAAAATTTGCTGCATCAGGTATCGGTTAAGCCATTATCCAGGTTGGGCCTTTAAATGAATGTATTAAGACTTTTTACAGGCTGATTTTGGCCTACAATGTCTCATAATGCTAATGCTTTTATTCATATTAAGTTCTGCAGTGATTTCAAGGATAAATAACAGTTGCATAACAGAATTGGATTTTTTGTGCAATAAGTACCATTTTTTAAATTTAAGAAAACAAGTACCATTTTCTGTCCCTATACTGGTATCGGGTATCGGCAGATATGTGACGCCAAAGTATCAATATCGGTATCAGAGCTGAAAAAGCTGGATCGGTGCATCCCTAGATCCAACCACAGTTACTAATTTGTAGCATGTGTCTTTTTCTTATATGGAAAACACCTCCTCTCCAAAATTCTCATAACATTCAGAACAAAATGAATTTTGAATCTTTTATGTGTAAACCACAGTGTTTGATTTTGACGAGAAAAGATCGTGCGTTTCTCTGATTGGTTAATCTGCCTGTCAATCACTTCTTCTGAAATCAGGAAGATCCACTCGTCTTTATGAATTTTTGTCAAAGCAGGTAATTTTTAGGAGGACTATCATCTCCTAAACCACTGCTAGAAAGAGTGAACAACAGTATATAATATTTCACACTTCATTATTTAGATACTTTTAGGAACGTAAACCACAAGTGACACATACACAAAAGTGAATAAAAGTTCGTCTTACTTTAGGTGGCAGCTTTGCTTAATAACTCACACAAGCTGTCACACACAATCGCTGATGCTATTAATTCATACCACAAGCAGGAAAGAAATACAATCATTTTAATATAATCTCACCTTTGCGCAGACTAGTTGGCGTTCCCATACTGTACAAGAATTGCTCATTAGCTACCACACACACATATGCACACAGTAAATTAGCCTGCAATTGATGTGGGGAGGTAGTTAAATGAATTGAAGTTTCAGGCAGTGTGAAAAGCAAACTGAATCTTCGCTGCTCTAATGGTAGCGAGTGGTGCCCCGTGCATGTGTTAGCGGCTCTACTCAGACTTGATAATTGAAGCTAGTGCTGTTACTGTCTGGGGTGAGGAAAATGACTGCATCTCTATGGCTGTAATGTGGAAACCCGATCCTGTCTGCACATATTTACTGTGGGCTGTGCTGTCTGTGCCCGTAAGCCTGTGCATTAGAGCGGCTTCATCAATCGCCTGTTTATCTGCAGTGGAGAGAGGCCCAGGCAAGAATACAGTGAATTCCCGTTATTAGATGAAGTGTGAGGGGGGTCAGTGGGGCGGGCTGGAGACAGGCTGGCGAGGATTAGCGAAGGAAACCCCTCAAATGGACAGCCAAAAACATTACTGGGTCAATCTCAAAAAGGGTTTACTGACACTGGGAGGGGAAGCTGGAGGAAGTGTGTTAATGCCTCGCTGTATCACTTTAGAGATAACAAAACTGACTCAATATGTTTTTTTCATGTTGGATTTTGTTTATTGCACTGAAAAAGTCCCTACTGTGAGTGGGCAGGGACCTCCACAGACCTGACTCTCATTTGGCCTGGAGAATGGGCTCATCTTTATCGTTTCCATGGAAATGTTCCTTTAGCGGTAATATTCGACTATGGCATTAAAAAAAAAAAAAAAAAACATCTACTCATGAAGTAACTTTCTATGTCCATGAAAAAAATGCTAAAGAGTTACAGTGTTGCTTTGTACTGCCAAATATGCATGAGGTTGTGTGTGATCAAATTTTTGGTCCGTTGCCATTGAAATTAACAGCTGGAAAAAAGCTATTCTACTTTTTCAATGATGAAATGGGCGCTTCTAGCAGATGACTGAAACCCATGACAAAGTACATGTTTAGTATTCAAAATAACCATTTCCTAAACAAGTATTTTCAACAAGAGCTGATACATGACTGTTAAAACTATCTCTTCTTTTAACAGTACCACTACCGCTGTAAATATATTCATGTATTTGTTTTGATTTTATTGTAATCCTTCTGAGATTTGAGATTAGCCATTATAGGGGGGAGTCAAGGCTTTGGTTTCACTTACAAAAGCCACAGATTTCAGCTTCCTGTTATATGTTCAAAAGATATAATATGTTGTTTTGGACTGTCAATGGCTTTTAAAATGATTTTATATTTTTCCTTCATTCTGAAACTCATAATCATACACTTCTTTCTGTCATATATATATATATATACACCAATGTTTATATTTTTTCAGCACTTTCTCGTACTAGTAACATCTATCAGAGCTGATATATTTGTGTAAGTGTGTGAGGTGACAGTGTGAAGAAGAGCCAGTAAATGTTAACAGCACAGAGTTATCGCCATGGTGACACAGAGGGCCTTTATGAGCAGCTGCTGCGGAGAACTGGCACAGACGGACCAACTTTAAGACCGGGGCCACACACACACGACCCAAGGAGCGTATATCTTTTACTCACTTCTGAATATGCAAATCCACTGCAAAGATACCGCAGTCCCGGGGTTAAACTAAGGGAAAATAACAAATAAGGGCAATTGTATCACAGTGCAAAACAGACATAAAACTGTTTACTGATGCTAAAGAACTAAAACTATAGACAACTGTTTCAAAGTTTCTCCAGATTTGTTTATTATTATGCAATTCCTATTACTATAAGCCTATTTTTGTAAAGCTTATTTGTCATTATAGCCTGCATTTCATTTAAAATAGTCACATATACAATAGCCAAAGGTATAACAAGATTTTCTTTTCATCCATTCTTCTTTTTTTAGTAAGTTTTTCAGTCATTCATCCATTTTATTCTATTCTTTTTTTAAAACAAACTTTTAACAAAATTGCGCAAACAATCCAATTAAATCATTCTCAGATGTCAGTGAACAGTCTTTGTATTTGGCACTTTGCTAACCTTTTGCTAAATTATTATTTTCCTTTTTATGTGTCAAAAGGAACTGACTAAAATGCTCTCATTGACTTTAATATTAACAGCTTATTTATTAATTTTTAATAAGAAAAATGATATAAAACTGTGCCAGATTTCCAACTTTGCTTAGGCGTAATGAAATATGGAGGAATCAATTATCATATAACAGTTTGTATATATTTTTTGGTTTTGCCATATTGCTGCAGCCCTAGTTTGTAATAGGCTCAAATTTTATTCAAACTTTATGGCACTACTGGCATGGAAAGTCAACAGAAAAAAATGTTAAAAAAAATTCCACCAGAATTTGAAAAATCTGAATCTAAAGTTAGACTGAACATAAGAAACCACCTGGCCTCGAGTCTCCAGAGCCTCACCTCCGTGTGTGTATGTGTGTGTGTGTTATTTTGTGTTGTAAAGTTTGTGTGTTGAAAGTGTGCTAGCTGTGTTACTGCAGGCCCCCTCACTTGGCTTGAGCTGTTGTCACGTTTGACCTGGTTCTGGGCTCTCTCCTAAAAGGGCTGAAGCACGCGATGTTGTACTGAGGGAACACACAGTTACAGTGGAGTCATGTTTTATGCAGCCGCCAGCGCATCTCCAGACTCTATATGATCTAATTCTGCGAGTCTACACATACATAGAGGCCCTATACATGCACTGTCTGATGTGGTGTCACTTATGTCATATCTGCACCATGGAGCCTCCAACAACTTTTGAAGATTGACTTTATTTGCATATTTTTTGTATATTACTTTTTCAACCAGGATTTTATAATAGTATAGACAATATTGCATTAGTCACCATAATAGTACACTATTGCATTTTGAACAGTGTCGTTTCTGGACTTGTTAACAGTAAAAAATAAGAATCAATACAAAAAATATAGAATTAAAAAATAATTATAAAAATAATACAATAAAATTTAAAAAAGCATTTTAGGCAAAAAAAACAAAACAAAAACACACAAAAAAACGTTTTTTGTTTTTCTATCTTTTTTAACAGACTCCAGCATCAATAAATCTAGTCCAAAAAGTGCATACAGATTTTGTATATTGGGTACAAAAAAAAAGAAAACAGTTTTTTTTTTTTTTTTTGGCACTTTCTAGGGGTGAGTTGAGACAATTTTCACAAGATGAGACACACCCTGAGATTAGGTCTATAAGAATAAGATGACATGACATAATGACATAATTTGTAATAAGTAGTGCAATGTATTTCATGATTTTGGCTTCACTATTTTAATTTATTTTATGTAATACTTCAGCGGTCATTGTGCTACTGCTTTTTGGAACCACAGCTCATCAAACGGTGAAATTCACCAGATTTTAACTCTTTTTAGTCCAAGCCAAAGGTAAATTCAGGGGGAAAAAATCTCACGAGATAATTTTTCTCATGTGTGCACAATTTTGTCTTGCAAGATCTCTACCACAAGATCTTGCCCCATCCTTAGTATTTTCTTACCATTTTCCTTAGTCATTAATTAGTGTTTTTTTAATTCTAGTATTAGTACTTCTTATGCCTTTTTCACCATTAACCACTTAACTGCTTACAAGAAATAAAATAAAAAGCATTTGCCACTGACTGAAAGTTAGTGCAACAACAAACTCAGAAACATCATCAGTAATAGCGCATGTATTTGTCATAAGCGACATTGTATTTGCAGTGTAATCAATCAGATACAGACTTTGTTTGTGTCACTTGTTTAGTCTTTACATGGAGGTGTGGAGGAGAGACATGAAATCAACACAAACAGCTTTCACACAGCCTCACAGTGTAATTACTTTAGAGGTTACGCAAATAACAGGTGGAGAGGAGACCTTTACCCGATATTTATTTATACCGCAAATTTAATCTGTCCTGTCTGGCCTTTGTGGAAATGAATGAGCAAAAATGTTGAAATATTATAAGGAGGAGATGCCAAACTAAATGTGGGAGAGAGGGGAAAGAGAGGAGTGAGAAAGTGGGGGGAAGACAGAGATAGAAAAGAGAAGAGAGAGAAACAGAGAGAAGAGATGAGAGAGAGACAGAGAGAGTTGTAGTAATATGTGTAAGGAGGACAGGGAAAGCCAAACCCGAAAGTCATGTTGTGGATTATTGATGTTTGACATGAGCTGTTATTTTTGGTCATTACCTCTGATAACTTCCACAACTACACTGCAGTCCAATGTTTACTGCGAGAAATGTGCACACACAAAGCACTCCCTGGTCCATCCTTTTGACTTATGGGTGTCATCTTCAAGCCCCTGCACTCAAATAAGTCCAAAGTTACTCCTGTTTACATTCTCAGTTTGGGGTAGTTGCTTGTGTGACTTTCTGTTTTATGAAAGCAAATTAAATCTGTTATTTGCAGCTTTGAATTACATACATTGCATTTAATACCACAACATTCTATTATGATTGATGGACACCTGCCATATGGACATTGTTGAAGTGTTCCAGCTAATCCTATGTAGACATGGCTGCAGAATACATGTATCCCTCCATTATCGCAGTTACCATACAATTACTATGCTATAAATATGCTGCAAAGTGCTACATTATCATAGTTATATCATTTTAAATAGGCACTATGGTTGAGTGGCTGCAACCTGTGTACCTGGAAAGCTCCACAGTGTAGAATCACTATTTAAGAATTTCCACCAATACCATCAAGCAAGTTACAGTGTATATTTCATATTTAAATCCTGTCAAATTATAATTTTAAAAAATCAGATTAATCTTTACAATTCTGATTAATCACAATTAATCGCAGTTAATTATTCTTCAAAAAAGACCAAAATATTTTGACAAAAATGCAATTTATTATCAAAAAGTTATATTATTTACATTTTTCTATCGCTGGTAGTTTATCGCTGGTTGCCGCTGAATCAAGCACGTTTTGCTTTAAGATGGTATTTTAAATTTGTGCTTCTGTGGAAAGAGAGTTCATCACTGCAAACTACCTTAGTTTTATCCAAAGTCGCGTATGGACAGACCAGGAACTGACTAAAATGCTCTCATTGACTTTAATATTAACAGCTTATTTATTCATTTTTAATAAGAAAAATAATATAAGAATAACACTGACCTAATAACACTGACCTAATAATGCGCCGCCTTTCAGGTCACCATCCCCACTTTCGATAGAGGAGCATTCAAAATAAACTGTGATTGTGTTAATTAGTGTGACTTTTTTGTGTGATTAAGCACATGTGTTAACACATTAACGTTGACAGGCCTAATTTAAATGGAGTCAAATCTATCTAATATGTATGTCTTTATTTTATGATAGCTTATATTTTACCACTACTATTCAGGAAAGCATTTTCATAGTTTGTGAATTTTTATCAATTTCAAGGAGGGCTACACTATTCTCTTCATGGTCCTGTACTTTTTTGGGATGGCCAGCTCCATTTGGTGGGTGATCCTGTCCCTCATGAGTCCATGAGTCATGAGTCCATTAAAGCAAACTCGAGGTACTTCCACTATGGCCATAAACTTATTTCTGATTTTGAGCCCACAGTGCATGTTTTTTGCAAGATATTTTAATACCATTTCCAAGGAAAGCTCCATAAAAACCAGTAGGTGACTGCCACTCCACCAGAAAAGTTCAACACAACATTCTAAGAGTATATTTTATAATACAGATTTTATTGCTTATACTGTATTTGTTTGCAAAAACAGTGATTCAAACATCAAACAATTCTGTGACATACATACTGCTCATCTTTAAACCATCTGTTTTGAGTAAAATCCAATCCAACTGATAACTAAAGCCAGCGCTCTACAGTTGTCATTTCCACACATTCACACCGTCACTTCCCAACAGTGGAACAGTCCAATTTGTCACCAAAAATCTCCCCAAATTTTTGCGAAACTATTGTTCGTGTATCCCATTGCTGCTGCTGCTGCTTCTGCTGCTGCTGTTGGCCTAATTCAAATCCTCTCATCAGCTTATCTCTTCCTCCGTCTCCTCCCATCTCCTAAAGTGCTAACTCTGAGCTCATTTGCAATTCTCCCTGGCACAGCAAATTGATGTCTTCTCTCAGCACAAGGTAACAGAATTATTGGAGACTGATTTAGGCGGGGGGAGGAGGGGGAGAGAGGTGAGACGGGGGGTGAGAGAGAGATGAGGTTTTGATATTTTGATCTGAATCGGAGAATTTATCTTGATTATATTTTTCATGTGGCAGCCTGTCACCTCCTCAGATATGTGTTTTGACTTCCTGACATATTGGCTGAGAGATCGTCACCTTCTGTCTCCACGGTGATAAGGAAAGTCACAGTGCACAGTTTTGGTCTAGGGTAATCCATTTTCCATCACGTGTTCAGTATAAAATAGGGACATGGATTTGTTTATTTATTTTTAACAGTGTTTCAATGTCCACTGGTATGAACAAAGTTTTGCTCAAAAGTTCTAAATATTCCAAATACAATTCAAATGTGTATCCCCTAAAAGTCCACTCAAAAACATGAGTAAAACCTTTAAGCCTAAGGTGTGGACATTCTTTACACCTTAGGGTAGTTTCGTGGATAGATAGGGTGTATTAGTTTCAGTGAGGTTAGCTTCTCCTCTCAGAAAGATATAATTTAGACAGAACCCTAAAAGGTTTGAAGAAGCTTCCTGGATGAGTGGACTAAGGTATGGACTTTCTTCACACCCTAGGGTAGTTCAGTGAACTAAAGTAATAAAATATACTCTTTACTATAAGATAAGCAGCTAAGGTGTGTTAGTTTGAGTGAAGTTAGCGCTTCCCTTCAGACAGATACAGATATTTAATTTTTAATTTTTGACTAACCAGAATTGTGTCTAAGTAAAGAAATAAAGAAGCCCCTTGGATGAGTGGCAGAATGTATTCACTCTTAAAAACGAAAATGCCCACTTGACAGAATTACGATTTCTTTGATCAAGTATTCTTCAATAATGGTCTGTAATCATGGCATATCAACAACACTGGGTGTTAACCTATTTTTTATGCTGGCCTTGGTGGCTATAGCAAAACAAAACCAAAAAAACAACACGCACACGCACACACACACACACACACACACACACACATACACACACACATACACACACACACAAAAAACAACAACAAAACATCACCACACCCACCTACCCCCAAAAAAACTGAGATTTTTAAATAAAAACTCGATTCATGATTCGATTCGACCATATAGCGAGCATCCAAGACTTTCAGTATGTTATGAAAACCTCTTCTCCACCAAAAATAAAATATGGTACACAGTAGGGATGGGCATTCAATTAAATTTTCTTAATCGATCGCCAGGAGAATTAATGATCGATTATTGATTAATCATTAATGTTTTTATATTAAAATTGTCATCATAATTATTATTATTACTAATCTGCATAAATAAACTCAACTTTACAACATATACACCATAACCACTATAGAGCCACATTACCCCGTGTGAAATTAGAATGTGTTTAATGCAGCTTTAACACATGTGGTTATGTCTTACAGAAGCGGAACTTAAAACCACATGGCTAATGTACATAAACTGTAAACTGGGAAAAAAGCAGCTCTTTCCTTGTGCGCTGATGCAGTCAGCTTCTGTCGGACTAAAGGACATGACTGGATTATATGAGCGTTCTTTCTGTGACAGAGATTTGTTTGTGCTTGTGCTGTTCTCGAGGGGAAAGTGAGAAAGACACACTGCAGGAAGTGCACTACTGAAAGCCTGTAAGAAGTCTTGGCGAATGCAAAATGTATGTGCTGTATATTAAAAAAAAATCTTCAATTTCACTTGCCAACTCGATTTTTATTTTCAATCGATTTTTTGCCCAGGCCTACCAGCCACTATTTAGTATGTAAAAGATAAGGAAAGCAGAGCCAGTAAAACACACAAGCTTCCAGAGCTGCAGAGTCCAGCCTGTAAACAGCAGCTCTCCAGCATTTATTAAATGTCAAGTTCACATTTAAAGAGTGACCTGCAGCATATTCCCATCTCTATTTCCATTTCTCCTGCTGCCATACACGAGCAGTCACAGCCACAGCCACAGACAACCCAACTCTGAGCTCACATGACCCCCCAAAGAGGTCAAAGCAAACCTCCAGTCCTGCTCATTTACGGATAAAAATATCAACCATAAAACTAGATATACGTTTCTATTTCTGAGGCTGTACCAGAAAAATCAAGGGCCAAGAAATGTCAATGATTTTTGAAAGCTGCTAGACCCATGAACCCAGTGCCATAACCTGTGTTTTTTATGTTAAGTGCTCAATAGTCATTTGAAGTTGAATAAATAAATATAATTCAAAATGTGGCTTTTTAAATGAATTTTATTTATGCAATTATGGACATCTGTATTGAACAAAGATAAACATGTCAAACTGTAGCTACAAAGCAAATTTTGCAGTCGCTTGAAAGGCACAAAACAAGGACAGCATACAGAAATAAATACAACACAGGTTTTTGGCTAGTGATGACATGTCTTGTTTAAAGGTCCTATTTTACGCACAGCTCTTATAAGCTTTAGGCCATGTTAGAATGTTGTTAGCTCATAAAAACATAAGTGTAGTTTCATTTTGTTTCATTCACACATGTTTGAGTAATCCTTTAGTCTGTCTATATCGCCAAAGCTCAATATGCTCTGTTCCACCTTGTGATGTCATGAATTTTCAAGTTGACAGCTACCTTTACCTTTAGTTCAGTAACAACTGGCAATTCAAGGCTGAAATTATCCAAATGATTTGAAGTTGAAATGAAGTTTAAAAACACGGTGGAGCACTTTCTGTATTTCCACATGACATCACAAAGTGGAACAGAGTGTTTTCTGTTTGAGAGAAGAACACATATTAAACATGTTAAACATGTGTGAATGAAACAAAACACAACTCCAGGTATGTTACATTAATAGATCAGAAAATAGCGTAACACGGCCCCTTTTATTATCTATGCTTTTCAACCTTATGCAACAAAGGAATTACTGTTATGGCCCTTTGTTTTTATTTGCGTTTTAAATATTTCATATATCAGTAATGTTCCAGTGTGGCCTTCAGCAGGACTATGCAGAGGCAAATGAAGACAGACATTGTGCGTGGACTGTGTGTATCCAGTGAGGGGGCTCCCGCTGTGAGGGCATCTGTCTGAATATCGTCCCCCAGGTAATAACAGTAACACCCCCACCCCGCTGAGAGAGAGAAAGAGAGAAAGAGGTGAAAGATCGAGGGAGAGAGAAGAAGAGAGCAAAAGCAAGCGAGAGAGAACAGGGAGGTGGAGTTTTGTGCCTGTACCAGAGCAGAAAGGCTGTGGTTATGCTGTGGATGCGGCCTGGGGGGTCTGGCTAACCCCTCATTAGGAGAAGAGTGGATGGTCCTACCCAAACACTCACTGTGACTGTACTAAATCTGCTTTGACACCGAACTCACTCACCTTCACAATCTGTTATAAGGGCCTCATTGTACCCCAGAGAGTCACAAACCAGGGTATGCTTATAGTGATAGTCCAAACTATGGTAAATTATGGCCCATGTGTACTCAGAATACAGATTTTGAGTAACTATATTCGGTACTGTTACTTGTTTAATTTGGTGGTACTCAGACTATTATTTTTGGAAGGAATACATAGCGGTACATGATCACAATCAATTTAGGCTTCAAACTGCATAGAACTTGAAAAATGTGATGTGCAAACCTTCTTCAATCAGTGATAAATAAATGCTTAACAAATATAAAGCAGTTTTTAATCCTAGGTTGCATTTTTACATTATAATTAGTAGCCTGTGTATTCAGAATGCAGTACTCTGATTGGACCATGTATGACATGTTACAAAAGACATTTTAATGCAGGTATTCAGTATTCTCTAACTAAATAACTCAATTGTTTTCAAAGTATTTTTTCTCATCACTGTGGACAACTAATTCAAGATGTTGTATTTTTACTACTACTTTCCGTAAATTTAAAACTCCTGACAAAATAATATTAAAAAACAATGAGATGGTTGCAGTTTTGTAACAGTTTCCTCTGCTTTGAAAACAATTTAAACTCATAAGTGACTTTATGGCGCAGTGTTGGTTTCTATAAACATGCTAAAGCTAACGCATTGTGCCTATACAGAGGAAGATCTATGAGTGTGTGAGCGCAGTGCTGGAGGGAGCAGACTTTGGCAGTAATTGCATCATCCATTATAAGTGCTAAACGCTCCGGAGGCCCCCGCTGATGTGGAGCATTAACCTGGCTGTGCTGGACCAAGGTGAACATCGCACAGCGGGACACAAGTCACATAGACAGACAGACTAGGGGCAAAGGGGGCACAGAGGCTAAAGAGGGCAAACAAGCCAAAGGGTACAGGCACAAAGGGGGCACCTGGGTCCAGGACTGTAGAACTGCAGGAAGACAAACTAGAAAGACCAGAGGTAGATCGTGATGGCTGGAAAATAAAGGGTTTGCCTCAAGTTGGGATTGCCAAAATAATTTCTATCGAGATAATAATTGATACTAAAACCAGTGTCAAATCTAGAATTGCTACAGAAAAATAAACACAATAAATAAATAAATGGGCGTGACACAATCCAAAACTAGTATCAGATCAGTGTCTGTGTGAAAATTATAATGTATTATCTAAAAAAATCGTGTATTTTCTTTCTTCACTTTCATTGTGGTATCAAAATCGGTAATGGGCATCGAGCCTTTTCCTTTCTTAATCCAGTTTGAATTTTTAGTATGGTGAATATAGTAGAAAAAATATAAATACAGAAATAACATTAATACAATAATAAAATATGTTCTTCCCAACACATAGCGACAGGTATAACAAAATGCATTACATATAATAAAGAGACATTTTAACCTCTTAGTTCTGGTCCCAGAGAAGTGCTCACAAAGTCACAGTCAGACTGAGATTAACATGAAGGATACAGAGTTTGCAGCAAAGATCTGTGGGTAATTCTCCAAATGTTCAGGGCAAACATTTGGATCAGTCTTAAACAGTTTTATTTTAGGATGTCAACATTTAGTTTACTTTTCAAGCATTATCAGCGTAACACCGTAACATGAGCAGACGCTGCAGGAAATTATACTAAATGATATACTAGTACATACAGACATCCCAAATAGTCTGATCAAAGGCTAATTCGTTTATAACCGTTTCAAAGGGGAATCAGAATAAGTAGGAGGAATCAAATTTTTTTCTCATATCTCTATAGCTGACTAAACACCAGGACTTCCAATGGCATTTGTGGGTCACACAGTGGTGGTGAAGGCCTCTGATGTGCTGCTCTCTCGCTCTCTCTTTGTCTCTCTTCCTTTCTCTTCCCCTCTCCCGCTCTCTCTCCTGTCTGTGTGTACCACTGTCTGTGCTCTTCAGACTTCAGATCAATACTGTCTCCAGCCCAGCTCCAGTCGATATGTGTCACCTCGTCTCTGCGCTCATTCAAATGTGTGGGCTGCCCTGTGCGCGTTTACAAGCAGCAATCACACGCCAAGCCACAAAGTCAAACAGCCCCATCTCAGGACATGTGCTCCAATCTGCCTCAGAAGTGTCCTATCACCAGTGTGGCCAGCACCAAAACATGTCAATGTGGGTTTGGCTATTCTGTCAAAATAAGAAACATCAAATGGATAGAACTGCACAGTAAGCTTTTAAGTCAAATGAGTCTATCATGAAGCATTGTTATTAAAAGCCTTGACTGCTGGTAATAACGTACTCCTCAACAGTGAGCAGAAAATCAATGTTGTAATGTCTATCAATTATAATTTTTTAAATTGTACAACAATGGGTGACAGTAGCTCAGTTGTTTGTCCGCTGGTTCGAATCCCACTCTTGACATAAACATCATTGTTTGATTGGTCAGATCCACTGACCCACAGGTTGGTGATGCGATTCCAGCTCCAAGAAATGAATGCTGATGTATCTTGGGCAAGACTCCCCTTGCCTACAGTGTCTGCGTACACTGTTGTATGAATGTGTGCGTGAATGGTTAAGTGGCTTATTGATGTAAAGTGTTCCGAGAGCCTTGAAGGTGGAAAAGAGCTATACGAAAACCATGTGACCATTGACTATGGAACAACAACTACAACAGCAGGTTGTTTCTTAACACAACAGGAAAGAGACACTGACTAAAATATGTGTAAATCCCATCCCAAGCACAAAATGCTGCAACAAAAAATGTTGAAAATGACTGGGAGCTCTGGGCCCTGCCAACATTAAATAATTAAATAATACACAAAAATATTCTGGTGATAAGAAGTAATACTTTCATTTACAAATAAAGAGCAGAGAGCAAACGTTGAGTATGACACTTTTTATTTTCCCTAGAGCTCAACAGCTAAATGTGATGTAACCACTCAGCACTTGGGGCTGTATTATTGGTTTATTCATTCTTGTAATTCACTGTGGCCTTTCATCAATTTGAGCTCGTCAACATTTATCTCCCCAAATCATTTCTTCCATCCCCGCTTTAATGACCCATTCAGAGCGGCACATTTTTGGCATTTGCCCAATTTCCAGATGGGCGATCCGTCACTGCCGTCCGGAACTAAGTGGCTTAATGCAACACTTGGGATTTGGACTCTCCCTCACTGTACACCAGGCCACACAAATATTTGCTTATTTGCCAACTGAAGCTGTTAACAACACTGGAAACTCAAGAGTATCTAGTCCATAATGAGAAACCAAGTAGCTGTTTGTCATTTTAAATGTAAAAATACATACAAAATACTATAAAAATAAATACATTTTATTGCATTTCATGTTTTTTTTCTGTCCGTTGGAATTAGTTGCTTCCCATTAATTGTTAATTTTTTAGAGCAATACAGTATTACGCAGTGTCTTTTTAGCCTTCTGTTGTTTGTGCACTAATAGTGATCATGTGTGTTGCACTGCATTGCCCTGATTGGCCCTCTCACCTCTGGCTCTGAGCGCTCCCTGGTCACGCATCCTCTGGACCTTCAGTCACACTCTCCTGTCCACACGCGATGGGACTCTGGGACCAGAAGACGCTCCTGTCAAAAGCACAACACCATTAGACTGACAACCGCCTGTTTATGTGTTAAGCATATGTTTTATATCATTGGATAGAGGGCATTTGAAGGACACGTGGGATGAGGATTTTAGAACAATACATTACTATTTTCATTTGAAATGAGTACCATCTACATTTTTAGATTGAATTGGTAATACACTTTGAGAGTCCACATTACAAAATGATGCAAAGATCACACCATACTCCCCATTATCCATCCATCCATCCATCCATCTTCTCCCGCTTAATCCAGCTGGGTCATGGGGGCAGTTTGCTGTCCAATCCTCATAGCACCTGACCCCCCCTATGAACCCCTCTGCAGGTGGTGAGCCCACAGGAGTGGTGACTTGATGTTAGTTCACAGGGGTGCGGGCATGTTTTGGGTTGATGGGGGAAACCGGAGTACCTGGAGGAAACCCATCCAGACACGGGGAGAACATGCAAACTCCACACAGAAAGGCCCAGGCAACCCGGGGATCAAACCCGCAACCTTCTTGCTGTGAGGCCTGAGTGTTGCCACTCAGCCACCGAGCCGCCTACTCCCCATTAATAATGATCAAAGACATTCACACATTTTTATTTTTTACAGCAGCTCTGGCACATCATTATCTTGTTGACTTACAAATCCTTGCTCCCACTCCCACTTTCATACCTGCTAAACCTGTCTGGCACTCTTTTCACCAATGCTCTTCTTAACTATGCCGCACGTCGTAAATATACAAAAATCTGAATGTTGGATCAAATTGTTTTAAAATTCTTGCCGCAAGTTGATGAAATTTTGCATGATACTTTTTTTTGTTTCGGTAAATTAGACAATACTGCCAGAAGCCAAAATCAAATTTGGCCATGTCTCTTGAAGCAAAATAACCAATAAACCCTGCAAAAAATTATACTAACAAATCCTTTAAAAACAACAAAATTATTCGTTCCAAAATCTAAATCAGACTTTTGGATGAGTTCAGTTTGTCAACTGAAGTTATTTACATTTTTATGAGATTGATTTTCTTATTTTGTGGTTTGGTAAATTAGTTAATATTGAAAACAAACCACCAGACAATACCAGATGGCGGATTTCATTTAGAGAATTACGATAAAGACAAAAACATCTTTAAAATGTAGTTAAGTAAGTAAAACACGGAAATGTATAAATTAGATTAAAGCATGGTTTTCTGACATGAAAAAGGAAGTAGAAGTATCTCAGCGTGACAGACTAGGCCCGTCAAAGCCCCCCGCAGCAGCAGGACTGTTTCTAACCTGAAGCACGCACATAAACACGCGCTAACCACTCACCTGTTTCACCTTCATTTCACTCCCGGTCCGTCCGTCCGCTCCGTTTCCCGCTGAATCTATCACAGTCTTGGGTGCACACTAGACCTCTGTTAAACTATCCATGCCCCTAGTTTTGTTCTCTAACAAACTTCGTATCTCCCATTCACGGGTCCCCACCATGAGGCCCCCCTGTCAAACCGAGCGCCTCACTCACTTCCTGTTTTGCTGCGTCATGCGCGTCTGACGTCAATGCATTTTTTCCCCGCTAAATAAATCATTAACATTATCCTTGATTGATCTACAGGCTCAGAGACATGGCCATATTGTAAAATATATTTTACTGGATTTTTTCCATATTTTTGTTGTTGTTGTTAGGTGTGTGTTTTGAGTAGAAACCCTGTATTTATTTATTTATTTATTTATTTATTTATTTATTTATTTATTTATTTATTTATTTATTTAACTTGTGGGAGGGGTCTTGGTGGATTGAAGAGGTCCACTCCTTCCGTCAGTCAGTGTGAGCCAGAGCATTTTACATAGAAGGTAACTATGAGAGCCTATGATTTATGAAGCATTTTTTTTTCCTGTCATTTGGAAATACTGTAAATGCTGCTCATTGTCTTTTATAGCATCCTTCAAACTTTTTGCGAACACTGATCATGATAAATCACCAAACAACATAAATATGCCATTGTTATTACTCAGGAACAGAATCCTATCAGACTACTATTTATGTTAAAAAGCAATATATAATGAAATAATGTATGATATGGACAATTTTTGGTGCCATTTTAAACCGTATAGTGTACTTTGTACCTCTTTCACAATGGCCCAAAACCTTTTATCCCTTAATGCAGGGTACATCATTTCATCACATCTGTATTCTGTCCATCCATATTCTCACACGTTTAATGCATCATCCATCTCTCCACTCAGGCCTGCTTCTTTAGTGTTGCTCTCTTTTGTCCCTCCACTCTTTGTTTGGCCTGTTTCTGGTGTCCATATGTGCTCCTTTTGTGCTCAGACAGTTTTAATGCACTGAGATACAGCCTTGTAAAACAGCTTCAGTAAGAACACAGCACATTTAATCCTTAATTCAATTGAACTTTAATTATGTGTAATGTAAGAGGTCCAACAGTGTGCACGACTTTTTGATTTCAGGAGGTAACTGCTGTAGTTTGCTTTTATGGCAATTTAAAAAGTTAAATTAAAGTTAATGTTACAATAGCAATACTTTTCTCATTTTTACACTAGCAGTGTTCACATTAAAAGACACATTTGCATTCGCATAAATTGGTATGGGGTAAGAAAGAACTAAATTGTATGTCAGAATAGCATTCAGTAAAGTGGGCAACTTAAACCTTTCCCATCATGCCTTAGAGGTATGTGTAAGTATAAAGCAGTTCAGCACCATGGACAGCGACAGCCCAACTGAACATTTCAACAGTCACATTCAAAAAAATTATTATGAAAATAGTTAAAGTGAAGGTCTTTCAACTAGAAATGACACATTTTAGTCAATTCCTCAACATTATAAAACAAGATTAGGACAGTGGGCTATGCTCTGCCATCCTTATTTTTCTGCCAATTTTCTGATCTACTTTTATGTTATTATACTGTTTCCTCATTATGCCTGGAATTGTATTCTGTTTCATTCCCACATGTTGCCAGTTGCTAATCTCTACCTAACTAAAGGTAAAAGGAGCTGTTAACTTGAAAGGTACATGACATCACAAGCATTTTTATCATTTTTAGCTTTGGAGACTTATAACAAAGGGTTATTCAGACATGTGTGAATGAAACACAACTTCAAGTATATTTAATATACAGGTTAATATACAGAATAGTACTATGCCTCATAAACTTTCAGCTTTTATGTCACTACTATACTTTTAATTTACATATATAGGCCTAATTAATGTAGAGACGAACTCTCACAAGCTTATAAAATAGATATTTTTGAACATAATGCAATGACTCAGTTTTAGTGAAATTCCCACATCTAAATGGCAGTGTAATGATAAGCTCACAGGGGAAGTGACTGTTTCTCAATGGGTGCGAGGACTCATCAGCTTGGAGCTTTTGTCCATGTGCTAGCCTCATGTTAGCCTCGTGTTAGCACTGTGGATTCTGCTGTCTGCCACTGGAGCAGGGGTCGCACATGTGTTTCTTTGTGAATTCTGCGTTCATATTTTCATCTCCAAAAAACAACAATTGAGTGGTTTATCCTTTCCGTTTTGCTTGAAAAGTTCCCATTCTCCTTGTCAGCACTTCTCTGTCCTTTATGTCTGTCCATATTTTAATAATGAAACGCAGTCATGTGTTTGAAAATGGGAGGGTCCGTGAAAGCTCCCTGGATAATTTAATCAAGCTTTAAAATGTAAATATACCATAAAACAATATTGAGCTCGGCTGGTTTTATTGGATGCAGTCTTGAATACTTGATGAGGCTGTTAATTTTGACTGATGCTCACTACAGTATATGATCACTGGCAGCAGCAGCCTGTCAGACAGAAAATGGTAACTTACTATATTATGAGAAATAAATACAGCAATAAAGCAATATTATAAGCACTGACAGGTGAGGTAAATAATGTATATATCTTCATTGTGTTATATTGGGAAATAAAGTCATGTAATATCTTTAATATTGATACTTTTGAACATTTCCTGGAGCTGTGATGCTAACTGAGGTACTACTCAATCTGAATCTCTATTACTCAATTCAATTTGATCATAAAGGACTAACTTAGTTGACTCTACAACAGATCTGCTGATTTGTGCTCTTAAACAAGTATCTCACAAAGACAAGTTTACTCATAAGCTAGCTGGCATTAGTCAAAAGTTTTTCAATTCATCACTCTCACTTTTTTGTTGAAAATGAAACACCTAAACCCTTAACAGGAACATGAATCTCATGTTGATCACAGGCTCCTGAAAATGTGTTATTTGGATTCATTTTGTATTTTTTCTTGAGTTTTCAGAATATCTTGAAACTTGACAGTATTTCCTATGTCAGCATTGTATCACCATGGTATGATGTCCTTGCAAAGTGTTGATTGGCAAATATGAAAAAGCCATGAAGCTATAGGGCTATAGGTTAGCCATCGCAAAACGATATGTGAGAAAATACATTTTGTTATCAGTTCATATTAGACCATGTTGAGCTTGCATCATGTTGGAGGGGACCATTAGCTGGACTGTGTTGGGTTTAGTTCTGGTCCGGTAATCTGTAAACTCCAAATGGATATTGCGCCAATGGGAAGAGAGACAGTGCTCTTGCTGTTCTAATTTTGCCTGCCAAAGTTTGAAGGTAGTTGGGCTAAAAAAAACTTTCATTTAACTTTTCATTCAGAGAAGTAGGAAATAAACTTCTTACACTGCAACTTATGATGCAGTACTTATTAGATGATTAAACTGTGGCAATGCTTTATCAGGTTGGTGATTTTTATTGCACTGTGTAACATTTCTGGTCTGTCACCTGCTTGTCTCCATGGAGATGTTATTGTTTTGCCTGGAATATTACACAGTATAGCAGTAAACATCTATCAAGCATTTATGCCATTACAGGTCTTTTAATGGGGTTGTCTTTTCACAGATCAGGCTTGTAACTTGGCATGGTGACGTCTCCATGGAGATAAATAAGTTCATTACCATACTGTAGTATACAGTGGAAAAAAACAACATCTAGGTAAGTTAAAATGACTTAAATTTACTTTATTTGAGTAGGTTCGTCTTGACAAGTAAAATAATCTGCCAGTGGAATAAGTGTTTTTTCTTAATTCAAGCAACATTTCATTTTATTTCTTATTTTAAGTCCAAAAAGTTGTTGTTTTTCGTATTTTAAGTGTAGCACGATGTATTTTCATATTTTAAGTGTAAAAATCTTACTACACTGGCAGATAAGATTGTAAATTTACTCAAATCATGATAAAATTTTCTTAATCCAAGTCATTTTAGCTTGACTAGATTTTGTTTTTTGCAGTGTACAAACTTTTGTGGACCCTCTAGTGCAAAATTTATGCAGTGCATCTTTAACCAGTTCTCTCAGTAATTCTCTAAATCACCAGTAGATACCATTAGATATTTGGCTGATATTTATAATTAAAGCTTCACGGGGGAGATCCTCTTTGATGGACAGATCGTTATTTGCAAAGAGACACTATGGCACCTGTAAATGGCGGGTCCCAGGTGATGGTTTAACTCATTCCAGCTCAGCAGAGGGAGCAGAGGAGAGCCAGAACCAGGAGGCTGAGCCAGGTCTGTGGAGCTCTGAATGATAGCCAAAGTTCTACCTCCCTCTCTCCCTCCATCCCTCCCTCTGTCATTTCTTCCCATCATGCACTGAGCAACACTGGGAAAGCATTGATAAACCATGGGGGTCCAATGGAGGAGCAATTTGGAAAGCCATTCACAGAGAGGCTATTAATTGATTTTATGTAATGCTCAATATGACGCTATTTTCTAGTGTACATATCATGTAAGTGAAAGACTGTGGTGACAGACAGCGAAAGTTGGCTTGAGTAAATCATGTCTTTTGTCTCCCTGGTAGTAACTCACTAATCCAACGTTAAGATTTCATTATTCTCCAGTGAATAAAACATTTGCAAATGTTGAAATGATAATTCCTATAGTCACTGTCCCAACTTTTCATTTTGCAAGTCACAAAACCCCCAAAGTGTTCAGTTTTGGCAGAATTTGGTAGCAAACTCGTCAGAATTCCAACCCACACCTTACAGCTCTACCTTCGGCAACTACTGTAGCCCTGAAGGGACAACTCTAAGAACAAAATGTAGCAGTTTGCACAAAAGAAATTCTCTGACAGAGCCAAAAAGCTTGTGTCTACACATTTCCAAAGATTAAACTAGCAAGGAGGCAAGTTATAACCATACATTTCTCAGTATGAAGATGAAAATGCAATTTGAGGAACACAGATGTAAGATGTTGAATATGTTTTTAGCACAAAAATAAGTTTAAAGTACACTCTATTATCCCGATAGATAAATTTGTCCTCTGCATTTGATCTATCCTTCAATGCTATGGGACTCATTTCCAGATTTTGAGCTAGTCAGGTCTATCTTAGCTGGAGGATTTTTATCAAACCAGAGTGCCTGAAGGAAACTGACACAGACATGGGGAGAAATAAGCAAACTCCTCAACTGAAACTAAAACCTTTCCTGTTCTCCAGGTTACACAAGAATCCGAATGTCACCTGTTTTCACTTTTGAACTTTAGCTCCAGTCCAATAGATCGGTGAAGTCATCTGCTATGGTTTGGGCTGACATTTACGTTACATTAGGTCCTGGTTTGGAGAAGGTGACTGTTTTGCTGAATCTACTGCAGTTGAACTTTCACACAAGAACGTGCCTGCAGTCGCCCCCCAGAGGATAACGACACACACAGCGCAGGATTAGTGTTCGTCTTAACTAATTATCCACTGCTAATGAATGTGTAGCTAAAGCAATCAAAGTGGCCACATCTGTCTAATTACATACAAGTCAAAGTGAAGAGGCGAATGCAGAGAGAGGTGAGTGATGAGAGTCTCTGGACTGAGCTTGTGCTGACAGCCCACTAATTACATTAAAGAGGAAGTTGTTCATTAATTAGCGTAGCATGGTGAAGTGGCATTGGATTTTTATTGGTTAGTCAAAAAAGATGTGAATATGACGCCGTTAAAAAGTGTTCATAGAGATGAGCTTAATGCATGTTTTTTCTCTATGTTCCATTGCAAACACTATATAAACCATGTTATAATGCTGTTACCTTCTCAAAAACATACCTGGAGTTGTGTTTTGTTTCATTCACATTTGTTGAAGAAATCCTGCATTATAATCTTTCTACATCTCCATATCCCAAAATGCTCTGTTCAGCTTTGTGATGTCATGCAGTGGTCATGTTAGCAGCTACCTTTTACCTTTTGTTCAGGAGAGATGGGCAATTTCAGGGCTGCAATCATCCAAATGATTTTGACATTTGGAAGATATTTCCTGTATTACCACATGATATCACAAGGTGGAACAGAGTGTTTCTGTTTAAAATAAGAACTCAGTCTATATATGCAGTGTACTGTACTGTGTGTTGTATGTGGATGGAACGAAACAAATTATTGTTTTTTTGCTTCACTGCAAACACTATTGCGAATTCAATCATATTTATATGCACCATGTGAAAAGTATTCTTACCTTTCCATTTCACAAAGTCTTGAAATGTTGAGTTAAATTCTGTCCAAACTGTAGTTTTAATTTTACAAGAATACAAGAATAGTATTTTCAAATGACATATTGAAAATACTACAGAAAAATGTTACTTTGACTCTTCTCAAAAATAAAAACAAAATATTTAAAGAGTTGAATTGCAATAACAGATATCTCAGTTTTGAAAAACTGTTTTGAAAAAAAATCTTTTTGTTACAAACTTCTGTATGTATGGTCAATGAATATAATATCTAGTGGATTGATTGCAGTAATTTAGATTTGGCTTTTGAAAACATTACTATGCAAAGAGTAAACTTTTTCAATTTGCCTTCAGCTGTTTTTGAATTAATATATTTTCACCCAAACTACTGGTAACTACACAGCACAGTACAACTCTGACTATTGCTCATCTTATATTATGATTTTTCAACTTAATTTGACATGTTTCTTGAAAAATAAATTTGGCTTTTGGCATATACTATCCATAACTCTCATGTGGCATAAACTACATTACTGCAGCATCTGTACAGCTTTCTTTACCCTACTGCACGCTGGACCATTGTTCTCCTCCTGCTACATGCAAACCTTTAAATAACTGCTCTTTACTTCACAAACCCAGGGCCCCACAGGCATAAAGAGGTTTGTCCATCACAGACAGCACCCAGGGGCCCCCTCCTTAGGCCTGGCTCCCTGTGGCACCAGTGGCATATTGAGACGGTCTGTGAGGAGCAGAGATACAGGGGACTGCGTTTGGATATAAAGGAGGGGATGGAAGTCGTCTCACAGAGCTCCAGTGTCCCCTCAGAGCTGTGTGCAGCAGGTCACTGTCCAGATGGGGACTGCATTCAAGTGCCTTTGATTCAGCTCCTCTGGCACTGGGACAACATGGAGTCGAGTATATGAGACAGGGTGCTATACTTTACTTTGCCCAGACGAGAAAGACTAAGGTACACTACTGTTATGTGAATTAGCTCTCGAATGTGTTTAAGTGTACGCGGCATTTTTGTGTATTTTGTAAGCCTCTTGGGTGTTAGTAAATAGTCTGTAGGTTAAAGGTCCAATATTATATAAAATTGACTCCTGTGAGATTTAAGTCACGTTAGAACCTGCTCAAAACACAACTCCTGACATGTTTGTGATGACGAAACAACATTATAACATAGATCAGTAAATGGCATAATATAGGCCCTTTAACATTCTCATCTCACAAATAAACGGGTTGTTTCCTCTTAGCTCTCACTTCTCCCCTTTACTATGACACGCAGCAGGTTTGTTCAGGATTGTGGCTTTAGATCAAAGTGTGAGCGGATGTTAGAGATCCCCCCGCTCAAAGCAGGCATTCACAGGGGCTTGAAGGACGCTGAATGAAGAGAACAAAAAGTACAAAGGGTCTAGTCAAACTAAGCACTTAGAATTTGTATTGGATTTTCAATGTTGAATAAGAATTACTTTTAATTCGACACTATGGCTGTAAACGTATCTATAATGTATATATTCAATGACAAATGCTTTGTTGAAAAAAAGAAAGAAAAAAGAAAGAAAGGTTTCCACAGATCTGACCTGTCACTTGATCTGATGGCATACTCGTCTCTATGGAGATACTTAAGATGCCCCCACCAGAAAAGTTATATATAGTCAGTAATGGGAAAAATACTTGTGTATACAATTGCAAAATACTGAATTAAAATGATTTTGTAATGTATTCTGTTATACGGGCCAGTCACAGTACTGCATTCTTAATACTTTAAATACTTTTACAGTAGTTTGCAGAATTATATCATGTGGAAAAACATGATTTACAATTTCTACAGCTTTATTTTTGTTGTACTATTTGTTATGCATTAATTTAAATTTAATTTAACTGTAAGAGCGGTGTGAAAGAGTAACTACCGGAATACAGGTACTCAAAAGCATTCAGAATACATATATACACATAATATACTTAACATTGTGTTAAGAAATAATTTTAAAATGGTTAACTTCTTTATACTTTAGCTTGAAGTTTGCTCAGAAGCATGGCGGTATTCAGTGGTCACTGCCTTGGCTTGCTGTGTAACTCTGGCTCCACCACATACACACACACACACACAGCACAGCACTGCCTTCCCTCACTCCTCCCTCTCTTTCTCTCTCCTTCCCTCCCTCTCTATCAGCATGTCTAGTGTGTGTTTGTTTGGCGTTGTTTTGATCGTCCGTGCGTGTGTGTTTGGGCTGAGCTGGCTGGACGCGGGGCTTGGCCGGTGCAGAGCTGATGGCGTGCCAAGTGCTCCCCACGGGCCCCTGCTCCTCCGCACTGGGCCCTGCTCCGCTCTGTGCAGCCACCGTGAACATAGAGCCGACAGACCGCTGCGGGGGAGGGGGGTGACGATGGACCCTCTCACACGCACACACACACACACACATATATATATATATATATATATATATACACACACACAGATAAACACAGAGTACTGCAGTCGTACAGCACTCCAGGCTCGTCCCATCCCCCTGCGGACAATAGGTTTTAAGCAAAGTTGACACGAGGACAACAGTCACTACATAAGAGGAGCTGTTACGTCATTGTCAACACAGGTTTGTATTCACTTTTAGTTTCTGGTGAAAAATTTTAAATAGAAAACAGGATCTAATCTAAACTCTGTAAACCATACATTTCATAATCTCCAGTTAAGTATCGTTTATATATGTTAAAGCAAATTTAAAACATCAGAATAACACTACACATTTTTGGAGTTATTAGGCATGCTTGTTTTTAAAAGCATAACATTGATTTAAAAAATTTTTTTTTTTGGTTATAGCCCTTTAATCAAATATTTTTTCATGCAACAATATCCAACAACACACATACTGATAGCACTAAATCATGTTCAAAGTACATCACACTGTACAATCCCATGATATACACATTTAAAACTACTTGCACCATTGTTGCCTGGATCCAGAATGCACATTTGTTCAACACTTTCGAAAATGTAAATCTGGTCACCAGTGAATCTCCCCATTTTGAAATGACCATGATTAACAGGTGGATTAGCCAAGCAGGGATATGCATGGTCAGTCCATAACAGGAAAAATAATATAAGAAAATGTATATCACAGGGGGCTGAAATGCATGGCAGATGTGTGAAGAATAAATGAGCCAAGCATTTAACTGTTAATCTGAGGCGAGGTAAATTTAATTTAATTTGTAAATGATACAATGGTCAATGAACTTGTTTGTTTCACATGTGTCACTAAAAAACAAAGCTGACTGGACGATCATGTTTCTTCACAGTAAGAAATAACGATGTCCAGTTCTCTATTTTTAATAATCGCCCAGTAATAGTTTCCCAGAAAAAATAAGTTTCCTCTTTATGTGATTAGTAGATATGAGTTACTAAAATACTTGCCATGTTTTGGTGTAAGAGAAAACCCCAAAGCAGAGACAGAGGCACAGGTAGGTGTTAAACAGGTTTATTACGGGGAATGCAGGATGTGGTGACGGGAGCTGGCTGGAGACATGGACAGGCAGGAAGACACCGGGGGCAGACTCGCGGTTGACAGAATGACACGGACAGGCTGGAAGACGTGGACAGGCAGGACGACGACAAGGAGTTGACGAGGACGACATGGAGCGGGTAGACAGAGAGCGGCAGGGAATGATGAAGAATAGACACAAAATGAACTGCCAAAGAACAAAGGACAAGGAGAGGCCTAAGTAGAGGGGCTGAGCGGGCAAAGAGCTGCAGGTGAACCACCCTCCAGGTCTTCTTCCTCCAAGTGGCTGAGAACCGAAAGCAACGGCCTCACATAACTCAAACTGCACTTGTTGAGAGTCATAAACAAGATAATTAGTGCAGAAACGTTACTCTTGTTGACTTTATTGCATGTTTGATAGCTACTAAATTTTGTATTATTTTTGTTATTACAGTGTTCAGACTCGTTTGTATTGAGCATACCCTAATTTTTGTTCAAAATAAAAACTATTTTACAGAAATAGTTTTTATATCAAGTGGAACCAATGTAGGGGGCGCCCATACCATTTCCTCTGACTTTAAATTTTGACCCCATATAAGGACCACACTAATACAGAGAGATATAATTCTGGATTTGCCAGGAAAGCACCATAGCACTTCTAAGATGGATTGTGTTGCACGGTACTTGTACAAGTGTAATCACAATAAAATCTAAACTAACCTAAAATGGCCTATGTCAGATGCTTACCAATAAATATAAACAACAGGTGAAAGGAGGTTAGAACAGTCAGACAGAAAACCTAGACACAAATAGAGATATAAAGGTGTGAAATAAAAACACAAGTGAAGAAAACACACAGATGGTTGACCTAAGATGGTGCAAGTAATGAAAAAGAATCAAACGCGCCATTGATTTGCATGAACTGCATGATGAACTGATGTCTAAAGAGTCGCTGGTTAATGGATGCTTTGATTATACTTATTTGTTCATACCGTCTACTTGCCAAGGTCACTCAAAGATGTCATATTTCTTTCAAAAACACAACATTTTTTCATTAATGTTCTGAACTTTACAAAAGCAGTTCTATGTCCAGCCCCCTCCTCATATCTGTTAAACGCCTTAAACTATCTGACGTGTCTACACAGCTTCAAACTTAATTAAACATCATTTTAATCAGTGGGGGATGACTAAATGAAATATGTTAAATAATATTATGCTTTATGGAGGAGTATCCCATCTTATCGACTTGAACCAAAAACCTCTATCTGTCCTATAGATTGCTTTACCATTCATTAACATTTAGGTCTAATTACCAGGCCCATTAAAGCATTGAATTAGCAGCAAATTCCTTCCACCTCCCATGTCTTCGCCCTAATCGTTAAATAAATCGAGCGTGCCCAGTTTGATGTGATTACTATTGAGACTCCAAGTACTCTGGCCCCAGAAATGTCACTCCGGCTAAAATAGGCCCAGAGCTCGAAAGGCTGTTTACTTCTGCGTGCTATATATTTAAACAGAGGTGCCTTAGGTCCGAGTCAAATATCACATGGTTATTATTGTTATTTTTTTCCAGTTGTAGAAGGTTGGGATGGCTTAAATGCATGAGGAATGATAGCTGCTCTACCCGGATAATGAGGACTTCCTGGACAAAGGGTCATGCCCACGGGATCAGCCAATCACAGCGCAGAGAATGTTGGAAATGTGGAGTTGGAGTTTCTTGTATGTGTAATAGACAAATGGAATTTTTAAATTAATTATGATTTTATTTTGTTATTAATGATATGTAAAATTGTATGTTTATAACAACTAAATGCTCTAGCTCATATAACATCTATTTAGTTTTTAATAATAATAAAAAATACAACTATTACTATTACCTACTACTACTTAAAGTATTAGTAGACATGGCTAATTGGCTCCACAAGATGGTCCAGGCTTATTCATTCTTTAAAGTAGAAGAGCTATTTTTAAGCATTCATACTAAAAAAACAAAACAAAACAAAACAAAACAAAAAAAAAACATTATTAAACATGTATTTGAATTTTGTGCATGTATGGAGGCTCAAACCTAATCCTAGCAAACTAAATACACAATCAGTAAACACAATGGTTATGGGAGCTTTTATGAATTAAAATCCCAGTATTAATAATTAATGTCGATCACATTATTTTCTTTATTTTACAAGCTCACATCCCATGCATTTTAATTGTTATCTTACCAGTTTATATAGCTATAAACTATGGGCTCCCTCATTATATTGAAGGTGGCTCTGTGTTTAGTCTTCCAGAGGTCAGGATCAGACTGCTGTTTCATTGGTTAATCCACTCGGGTCATAACCTTGAATAGGTAATTACACATCGACTGCACGTTACAACATCTGAGGCTCATACAAAGACAATTAACATGGGATAAGCATTTCTGACACGCCACTTACACACATGTACACACACACACATGTACACACACACACATGCACACACACACACACACACACTCACGTACACACAGAATGACCTTCAGACATTTAAAGCAGACCTATCATGCAAAAATCTACTTTTCAGAGCTTTTAACCATGTTATAATTGTTTTCTCTCACCATTTACTCCCTGTTTCCCCACCATATAACTGTTCAACTCCCAATTTCACCACCTCCGGTATACGCTCACTGCTCACTTCATTCCCCAGTTCCCCAGGAATCTTGTAGTCATTTTGTTATAAACAAACAAAAAAAGTCCTACTTGCTAGTACGATCTGCAGCTATCCATCAGAAATGCAGACTCTTTGTTGTGATGATATTTATGGCAACGTCAGCTCCCATTGGGCACACAGACTGTGTGTGTGTGTGTGTGTGTGTGTGTTTATGTATGTGTGTGTGTGTGTGTGTGTATATGTGTATATATATATATATATATATATGTGTATATATATGTATATATTTATAAATGTATATATATATATATCACCTTATAGCTACCACCAGGATCTACAGCACAGACATTGGAATGTCATTCGGGCTCGAGAAGTGTAGTAGGATGGTGACAAAGAGAGGAAGGTAGTCCACACAGAGGGTCTCACTCCCAGAGGGAACAATAACAGACATTGAGGACAGCTACAAGTACCTTGGTATCCCACAGGCAAATGGCAACCTTGACGAGGCAACAAGGAAAGCGGCGACAGCCAAATACCTGCAAAGAGTACGGCAGGTCCTAAGAAGCCAGCTCAATGGCAAGAACAAGGCGCAGGCAATAAACAGCTACGCCCTGCCAGTGATCAGATACCCAGCAGGAATCATAAGTTGGCCAAAGGAGGAGATACAGATCACAGATGTTAAGACACGAAAGCTCCTGACCATGCATGGAGGGTTCCATCCCAAGTCCAGCACCCTGAGACTGTACACGAGCCGGAAGGAAGGAGGCCGAGGACTAGTGAGTGTGGGAACCACTGTCCAGGATGAAACATCCAAGCTCCACAAGTACATCAGTGACAAGGCCCAGACTGATGACGTGCTCAGAGAATGTCTCAGACAGTGGGGCGCAGAGGAAGAGGTGCTGGAGGGACCATCATGGCAGGACAAACCCTACACGGGGCGTACCACCGGAACATAACTGAAGTGGCTGATATCAAGAAATCCTACCAATGGCTGGAGAGGGCTGGTCTGAAGGACAGCACAGAGGCACTCATCCTGGCTGCACAGGAGCAGGCCTTGAGCACCCGAGCAATAGAGGCCCAGATCTACCACACCAGACAAGACCCAAGGTGTAGGTTGTGCAAAGAAGTGCCTGAGACAGTCCAGCACATAACTGCAGGGTGTAAGATGCTGGCAGGGAAAGCGTACATGGAGCGACATAACCAAGTAGCGGGCATAGTGTACAGAAACATCTGTGCAGAGTACGGGCTGGAGACCCCAGGATCAAGGTGGGAAACACCTCCAAAGGTTGTGGAGAATGAGCGGGCCAAGATCCTGTGGGACTTCCAAATACAGACTGACAGAATGGTGATGGCGAACCAACCAGACATCGTGGTTCTGGATAAGCGGGAGAACCAAGCCGTGGTGGTGGACATTGCAATACCGAGCGATGGCAATGTCAGGAAAAAGGAACACGAGAAACTAGAGAAATACCAGGGGCTCAAGGAAGAGCTGGAGAGAGCCTGGAAGGTGAAAGCATCGGTGGTGCCTGTGGTGATCGGAGCACTCGGGGCCGTGACCCCCAAACTAGAGGAGTGGTTGCAGCAGATCCCAGGAAGGACAACAGACATCTCAGTCCAGAAAAGTGCAGTACTGGGAACAGCAAAGATACTGCGCAGAACTCTCAAGCTCCCAGGCCTCTGGTAGAGGACCCGAGCTGATGAGGGTGAGAGAGACCAACCACCGTGGAAGGTGAGAAATGCGTTTTTTTATATATATATATATATATATGGACATAGCAAACACAGTCCATATCGGAAGTTTGTGCGTGGCTCTTCTAGCTCCAATTAACCCGGCTCCCATTGGCTTACATTGGAATATTGTCGCCTCTCTCTCTGTAACTGCTGCAGCGAGCCTTGTCATTTTGTTCTTAAAATGTTCGTATTAACCCACTCTGATCTGGGTCTTTTTTTCCTGCTCAACAACTCAAAAATAATATTTCATTTAGTATGTGAATAACAGAGAAATAATACAAGAAAAGCAAGAATGATATAAAAATAAAAAAGCTTAAAGGTGCACAAAGTGATGTTTTTGTGGTGGAGGGTCAGACACCTGCTTGTCTCCATGTTATTGCTTTGTCTTGAATGTTCCACAGTATGGAAATGAACTGAAACTTAAGTTTATTTTGATGATCAAATCCAAGTCACAAACTGCAAAAAAGTGAATGGACTGAATAGAAGAGCAAGAGTTAGCAGGCAGAAATATGCACACAGTAAAAAGATCAGTCAAATGTTGATATGATTTATCTGATTCCTTTTTACTTTCTTGTACTGCGTATGATGTACTGCTGCGACAATACTTTGAAAAACATGTACTTACAAATATTAAACACAGTTGTAGAAATTTAAGAAAAAAATTATAAAAAACTTTCCCGTCGAGATAAGAGAAAATATAGAGAAGCATAAACTTGTAAGTAGTAAGTATCCACTATTTTCAGTCACCAGATAGGACAGGACTTAAAACGGTTATATCATTTTAACTTGGTGCAAATGACTACTGACTAATGACTAGTACACTCGCTACAACAGTTAAGCTGCTGTACCCAGGCCTGCTAATTATAAGAGCTGATTTAAATTCCCCACAATACATCTAGAGTTTTATAACATTTGAAAAGTTGAGATCTTTTTTCTGGGTTAGAGGTTGTTTGACAGAGAAGCAGCAGGGGAGCGTGTTAATGCACTGTATCACTATCCAAAGGACCTGCTCCCATTATGAGCACTCATCTCGTGCAGCTCCTCTCTCTCTTTTTCTCTCGCTCCTTCCTTCCCTCCCTCCCTGCCTCCCTCTCTACCTCCACAATTGTTCTACCCATCTCTCCATGTCTCCAACGTGCTGCTCTTTCCATTTCATGCCTGTTTTCTTCCTCTATTTGCTTGACAAGACAATGGATAATAAGCCTAGCAATAGCAGAGAGACCAGCAAATGAGAGTAATCAAGCTGTCTTGTCCTGGTGGCGTTCAGGTTCACTCATCAAACCCTAATTATCACCCTGGAAAGCAATGTTCCACTTTAATTGTTCTGATGAATGAAATATTACAGAGAGGAGTGGGCTGCAGCAGACCGGAATAACAGCTTTTAGCCATAAAACACAGCGGAGAGTGGTGGGAGAGGGGGAGAGAGACGGAGGGAGAGAGATGGAGGGAGCGAGGAGAACGGGAGAGGGAAGGGAGGGACAGAGATAATGATGAAGAGGAGGGAAAGGGCCAGAGACAGAGATAGATAGAAAGCCAGAGAGACGGAGAGACAGATATAAAGAGGAAGAGGAGGAAAAGAAAGAGAGGGAAAGAAAGAGAGTGTGAGGGTGAAGGTGACTCAGGAAAGAGTCAAGCAGACAGAACACTGGAAAAAGTAATGGGGGAACTGAGTTATTAAAAACATGGACGGAAAAAAGCAGCAGCTTCTAAAGCATTTAATGGGATCTGTTTTGGCAACATCCTGGTATTATAAAGCAGTCAGTATACACTATATATACTTACAGCTGGCAACCTAATTGAAAACTGAAAAATATATCTCCCCCAAAATCAGTGGTATGTAGATAAATGACAGAATCAGAAGACTATATGATGTGATAAAGACGACTCATAACAAAACTTGGAAGCAATATTCATTCAATCTCTACTTAAATATATGAAAATATGTGTTTGAACAAAACCTACTAGCCATGCAGTATCTTCTTCAAGTTTTATATACATGCTCTTCATTGCAAAATGACTGAAACAAATATACTATAGTATATATAGTATAGTATATTGTGTCTATTAAAAACTTTCCTGCAAAAGGCCTGTAAAAGGCCCAATGACAGAAGGCCATTTCCTTTGTAGTCTTTTACCCTGCACCAATCAAAAACTTTCTGTGGATCATATGACCAATAAAAGGTGTCTCATTTGTGAGAATTAAATCATGTTGCCAAAAATAAGTGTTATGTTGATTCTTTTATATAGAACAAAGCATAAAGAAAGACTCATAAGAAACAAATATCTATCAACTATCACTAATCTGCAGCTTGACACGAGCGCTGCACATAAACAAACACATGCAACTCTCACCTTTTACTTTCAAAGAACGTCTCAAATGGGATCAATAACACTCTACATGACACTCTTTTTTTAAATGCATGACTATTTCCCACAGCCTCTGTGGCCAAAGTATTCCCTGATCATGTGCTTTGCACCGGCTCAAGCATCTTATTATATATGGGAGCACAAACTATAACAGGCTATCACATTAATATGATTCATGTTGAAAAAGCAAAATGTTTCAAAAATAGTAAAGTGCTGCTACTCCGACACTGAAAAACAAAAATGACGAAGTAGTGGGACGCTTGAAAAATAATGTTTATGCTGCTACTCAATTAGACAATTAGACATCAATGTCTAAATAGCACGGCACGGTGGCTGAGTGGCAACACTCAGGCCTCACAGCAAGAAGGTTGCGGGTTCGATCCCGGGCCTTTCTGTGTGGAGTTTGCATGTTCCTCCCCTTGTCTGGATGGGTTTCCTCCGGGTACTCCGGTTTCCTCCGGGTACTCCGGTTTCCCCCATCAACCCAAAAACATGCCCGCACCCCTATGAACTAACATCAAGGACCATGTTGTCCACCCTCCTGTGGGCTCACCACCTGCAGAGGGGTTCATAGGGGGGTTCATAGCACGCTGCACCCGCGACCCAGACGGATTAAGCGGGAGAAGATAGATGGAGATGTTTGATTTGTCTGGAATGTTTCACAGTGTATTAAACTTTTCTATCACCATGGAGACCAAACCAGACCAAGTTACGGGTCAGATCTGTGGAGAGACAACACATCGCAGTCAGAATGTATTTTTTTCTAGGTATTTTTGAGCTCTAAAACCACCTGTAATTGAATAAATGTAAGGTTTAAAGAGCTGTTTAATGTCATACCGTGGAACATTCTAGAGCAATGACATACAACGAACAACTTCATCTTCTAAACCACCTTTGCAAACCCTAAAATTCAGATGTCGCTTCAACTTTAGGATACAACAGATATTTGGCTGTGGGTCATAAATCTTTGGACATGACATCTCCCCATAAAACAGTGTGAAAAATGTCAGGGCGCTTTCATCAATAATGGAGTGAATGGGACAGATCTGCAGGCCCGGCTTTATTGATAGAGCCTCTCTCCTGTGTTTCCCAGTGAGCAGACAGCAGGGGCGGAGTCATGTGGAGCATACTGACAGTAGTAAAAATATACAACAACTCCTAATGATCCATATGTCTGCGCACCAAACAGCAGGACGGAGAATGGGCCAGTCCAAAACAGACTCAAATAAACATGTGTAGAGGAATATGAATAACAATATAACTTATTTACAACAACACAAGGGATTTGTACATTTGATCTATGATGATGGGATTTCTAGTTCAGGGATGAAGTAAGTAGTCCCACAGTAAACTTGATATAAAGTCGTTTATATGGAATCGGAAAAGCAGTACAGCCATTTGTTGTATAGACTTGATTTGGTAAGAGTTATGTGTTATGTTATGTGACACAAAACTGCAAAACGCAATATCCAGCTAAGTTAAATGACTAAATTATTAACATTTGACTTTATATGAATAGATTCAACTTGACAAGTAAAATTATTTACTGATGGAGTAAGTGTTTTTCTTAATCCAAGCAATATTTGACTTTCTTTCTTATAAGTGCAAAGAGTTGTTGTTTTTATCTTAAGTGTAGCAAGATGGATGTTTTAAGTAAAAAAGTCTTGTTCCATTAATAGAACCATTTTACTTGTCAAGTGAAATGGACTTGCATCATGGTAAAACTTCAAATTATCTTAACTTGGCTAGATTTTAGTTTCTGACGTGTATAATGATGTTAAAGGTGCACTGTGTAACTTTTAATTCTTTTTTTTTTTAATTCATTGCTCAAAATACCTTGAAAAACTATTCTTATTGTAAGCAATCCCACCTCTCCATAGATCTGGCCTGTAACAGAGCTTGGTGGTGTTACATGTTTGTTTTTATGGAAATATTGCAGCCAAGTCTAAAACCATAATGGGGCACATTCCAGGCAAAGCAATGACATCTCCAAGGAGACAAGCAATGAGCGGACCCTCCATTAGAAAAGTTGCACAGTGCATCTTTAAAAATGCCAACAAACAAACAAACAAACAATATTTTAAAAAAGCTAGAAAGAAAATACAATTGTTGCATTAAAAAGTTTAAAATTTTCAGTACATTTGACTTTTCAACGTTTTCTTTTTTTCCCCTTTAAAACTTGTTCCAAACTAATTTAAATATGTTTTGTACATTTTCTTTTTCCTTGTCTGTGTAAGATTGATGAAGACGCCAGAGCAGTGGGCAGATGGACAGATGGAGTGGTGCATGCTCTGAATGTAGATGTTTATGACTGAAGTGGAGATTAGTCATTTAAACACTTATCATCTGCTTTAAGGCACCAAGTTAATCCTAAACCAAAGCTGGAAGGAGCATGGAAACTATAAAGTCAAACAAATACTAGATTTCACCCTGGTATGTTCCACAGTGTGGTATTAAACACATATATCTTGCATTTATTCAATTACAGCTGTTTTTTTTTTTTCCTTTTCTCAAAACTAACAGAAAACATACATTATTTCCAAGAGTAGGTCCACTTTGCCACAGATCTGACCTGTAACTTGGTCTGGTGATGTGGCCTGCTTATCTCCATGGAGACAGTTAAATTAAATGACATGCTCTAGAACATTTCAGGAAAGACAACATGGACCCACTATCCTAAAAACGTTAAACAGTGCTTCTTTGACAGAGTAATCTTATTATAAAAATGTATGGTTATTGTGAGAATTTTCATGATGGAAAAAAATGAAAAGGTTAGAAATAGAAATAGGATCACATAAAAAAAAAAAAAAAAAAAACTATATTTTTTCTTTTTTAAGGAGACAAATAATCCATAGGCTTTCTGTGCAGCAAATGCAGTAACTTTTATTTGCAATGTTTACAATAGAATTCCATTCAATTTTTTAATGAAGTTTCTATTAATTGTCAATAAAATTATGTTGCTAATGTTTTAATCTCTCTGCCTGCTTCATTATCTCTTTTTGTGTGCTTATTGTATGCATTTTTTATGCTTTTTGTATTATTGTTAAAGTGCTGTGTAAATAAAGAAACATTATTATTATATTATTTATTAAGACCTACATGTGAGTTAAATAAGGTTTTCCATTAGTAAACGCAGGGTTTAAGTTATATTTTTCCAGCGTTGCGTGACTTGTCTCCCAGAACACCTCTGGAGCAGCTGTAACAAGTGCTGTAAAACTCCTCTTTACTCTCCATTATTCATCACTGGTGAATTTATAACAGAGTACACAGAACATACACAGCCAGACATGCACAGGGACAGTTATATACAGCTCCACTCGGCTGTCCTCAAATAATGCCCACAGGACTTTAAGCTAACACACATTTCTTGTATTTTGGTTTATGTCACATAGACGTCATAAAACAGTGGTAAATATCCACTGCAAAGAAAACGGGCTACTTTAAAAATGTTACTTAAAGGGCCCATATCATTCTATTTTCTGATATCTGTTCTGTCGTGTTGTGTTTTGTTTCATTCACATAAACTCGTCATAGTTCTTCTCTCAAACAGAAAACACTTCCACTTCCATCTTGTGATAATACAGGAAATGCTCCACTGCGTTTTTAAACTCTGTACACCTTCACTAGAATCATTTGGATTTGAATCACACCTGGAATTTCCAAACTCTCCTGCTTTGGAGGTACATACACAAATAATAAAAGATTACTCAGATCTGTGTGAATGAAACAAAACAGCTCCAGGTGTGTTTTTGATGAGGACACATTATAAATGGCTTCCAGCTCACAAAAGTCAGTTTTGTACGAAATGGGACCTTTAATGTTCTTGACTCTCATTTTTGAAAAAAAAAAAAATCATTGCAAACATTCAAAAGCTTTATCCCCTAATGATGCCATAAAAAAAAAAAAAAATACTAGAGCAGCAAATGTTGGACTGAATGAACCCAATAACGTGCATGCATATCTTGCCAAAAAGGCTATAAAAAAGGTTATATAAAGGCTATAAAATAATTTAAAACTCTTTGCAGTCCAAAGTAACTGCATACTTACCTTATGCTTTCAAACCTATGGTACCATTTTAATAAATAAATGTTTAAAGGACTAAAATACAGTTCAATAAAATACCCAAGAACACAGATAAGTTTGTAATAAAAAGGACAGAGATGTGACTTTAATATGTCATTAAAAATTATTAAAAGCCAAAAGAAGCAAGTAAAATTTAAAAGGATTTATTCTATAAAAAAACAGGCTATGGTTAAAACTATAAAAATGGCCAATATGTTTATTAATACACAAGACACACGCAAATCAGAATAAAACCTTGCAGCCCCTGAGCAAAGGAAACAAATCCTGCAACAGAAATAAATGTAAATGGAAAGTGTTACAACTCACAACAATATAACTTAAAAACCCAAAGTGCAAACTAAAAGGTATGGGCTAAATGCCTCTGAAGTAAAGCAAAAAGCCCAATGATGGCAACTATTTAAACCATGTTTATTTATGGTGCAATAGAGCTAAAGCGTAGAAATAATTAAATGACCAAACTTTAAAAACAGCAAATGTACCTCTGAACAGAACAGTACAAAACAGTCGCAGACCAATTCTTGAAATGCCAGTAACACGGGGGAAATGATCTGCCACCGGCTGCTTTAGCTCTGACACCAGTCAGCAGAAGTCGGGGCTGAGGCTTTGCCGCTCGGCCTATTTAAGCCTGACTTCTGCTGGCACAGGAAGCTGGGGCCAGGTGATTAAAAAATAAGGATGGCCCTGCTCTCCACCACACAAGCATCCTAATCACTGTGGTTTACAAGCACTCTCATATGGCCCAGAGACCAGAGCGTACAACTAGTATGCTAACCACTCACATCCTGAGTATCTGACAGTAAAACGTTGCTTATACAATATCTGTACGGGGCTAAGACAAACTTTGCACACATGCATGAATCATACCGGGATGAATGGGATTACAGACATCAAATACACAAACAAATGTAGGCCCTTTAAAAGAATCTATTATATTTTAAACTATAAATATATTCTTTCTATTTTTACAGAAGGTTTGATGTTGCTGAGTGGCTGCCAGTGTTGGATAACTTAATGTTCCAATAGTGCAGGATTTTCCTTTCTTAATGAAACTTCACTCTCAGCTTCATAATAGAATTGTCATTTGATTCATTGTACAAAGTTGATATAGTTTCCTTTAAACTCAATCCATTTGACCATGTACCACACTCCACTTGCTCCCAATGAAAAATAAAGAAATGCTCTCTTTACTGAATTCTAGAGGAATATATCAAATCAAACATGTGGAAGTGCATGGGAAGGCTGTTTAAAGTCTTAGTGATAAATACTTGTTAAAGTGGGTATCCAGACTATTAAGACGACAAGGCGGGAGAGGAGCTGTTCACTTCAAACAGCACGACTGAGGAGGGAGGAGGAGGAGCTCAGCCCAATGAGACACCACAGGACCCAAACTTTGTGGGACACTAAGACGCTTCTTTCCCTTGTTTCCTTTCCTTGTTTCCTTGTTTTCTTCCATTTCCATCTTTTCTTTCATTATCACCTTTACTTGTTTCCTTCCCTTGTCTGTTCCCATGTCTCCTTTTTTGTTTCCTTTCCTTGTTTCCTTCCCTGGTCTTCTTCCCTTGTTTATTTCCTTACCTCCTCTCCTCGGGCCTGGAGTGACGTCTGTGTTGAAGCTTTAGAGGTTGGTTCATGGCACCTTTGGGTGATATAGTGCGCCGTAACAGCTGTGTCATAAATGTTATACATGGGATCAAGGCGCGTAAACTAGGAATGTGTACACAAATAAACAATGGTGACAATGGTGTGTTTGCCAATGTTTTTATGCTCACATTTTACTATGGGGCGCTGTGGTGTGTCCATTACCAACCGAAAATGTTCAGTGTTAGCACAGGGACTGAAGGACTGTGTTTCGGAGTATTAAACCCAAATGAAAACAGCAAGTCATTAGAGGCCTCTGACATAAGATAATCAGAAATTCACTGGAAGATGGTCCCTGGTCCCAACATTGAAAAAAATTCTTGTAACAATTTGCACTAGCACCTTTTAAATACAGTTTACTGCTGTTAAATTAGGTACAATTCACTTGTCAGTATTAAGTATAATACACTTACTACCACGATTACGATGAATTTACTGAGTATTTTTTTTAAAGTTATAAATCATATTTGTGTAAATAAATTAAGTAAATATATTAAATATTGTCATAATTAATTGTGTTGCTGTGATTAAATATCCATCCATCCATCCATCTTCTCCTGCTTAATCCAGCTGGGTCGCGGGGGCAGTTTGCTGCCCAATCCTCATAGCACCTGACCCCCCCTATGAACCCCTCTGCAGGTGGTGAACCCACAGGAGGGTGGACATTATGGCCCTTGATGTTAGTTCATAGGGGTGCGGGCATGTTTTGGGTTGATGGGGGAAACCGGAGCACCCGGAGGAAACCCATCCAGACACGGGGAGAACATGCAAACTCCACACAGAAAGGCCCGGGTGACCCGGGGATCGAACCCTCAACCTTCTTGCTGTGAGGCTGTGAGGTGAGTGTTGCCACTCAGCCACCGTGCCGCCAATGATTAAATAATTAAGTAAATATGACTGACATTTACTGATGTATAATAAATGGTAAATTTTTATATAGTGCTTTTCCACCTTCAAGGCTCAAACCATTTAGGTAGGGCCTGGGCTTATTAAAATAGATGGAAATAGATGCATTGCCAATATGGCCGCCAAGTGCAGGGACTTATCTAGAAAGACTTTGGTAGCACTTAGTATTTCTGGGTTTGTGAGTAGCGACTGTAAAATTTTTAATAAGTATTGGTGATTATATAGTAGAACTTACTCTGTAAACACAATACTTTGACTACTTGAGTAAAATAAGCACATTTTGCCGATTGCTATTAAATAGTAGAGTAATTTGTAGCTCTCACTGAATTATGTTATTTCAGTGTAAAAATAACCACAGTTGATTTCATATGTTTTACTGCCCCCAGAAGTTTTTTTTCAGTGCGTTAACAAACTGAAGTAAGCCCTTAGGGCCTTTAGGGCCCTCAAAGACATGATCATATGGTCCCATAGTGGTCCACAGTGGTGCATACTGTGACACCAGCTCTGGACTAACCCTCTTTATCATGTACTCAGTATCGTTGTACAACTTAAAAGCCTGATTAAACCATGATTTAAGTAGTTTTAAAATGGCCAAACCCAAAGGAGAATTATATTAAACCAACACTAGAACTGGAGTCTGTAATTCCTCAGTCATTCAGGTAGGGCCCATAGCAAAATAAATTGAATACTGTCAACTGGAAGTGTTTTAACATTTCACCACTCATCCAAGCAGCTTTTTCAGTTCTGACTCGCAGAACCCTGTCAGAACTGAAGAAGCTATTTGGATGAGTGGCTAAACATATTCACTAAAACATTTGTCCAGTAAACAGAAATCAGTTTGCTTTGCTACTAGAACTGGAGAGACTGAGAAGGGGCCAAACCACTGGTGGTATTTCAAACAAAACTATAACAAAATTAATGAATGGAAGTACATTATATATTTGTTATTCTCTTTGATGAGTTTCCCTTCCTTTGCAAGCCTTCTACAAGTTAATAACTCACCATTTCAACCATAACTTGTGCAAAGTTGTGCTGAAGCTTCTGATGAAAGCGATGCTTGCGTAGGGCACTGAGTCCTTGCTGTTATCTGTGCTCCCGCTGAGTGTGTATGGGCCTTCCTCTCCAGACTGTGATCTACCTGCTCCTTATCAGACCCTGTCCTCCCACAGAAGGATCCATGGCCCCGGGCATCTCCTGACCCCAAAGCCACCTCTGCCTCTGTCTCCTTCACCACACACAGTCTGTCTCACTCACTGTCTTTCACTGTCACACACACACACACACACACACACACGTCATGCTCCAAATGTCACAGTCGGTGGGTGGTGGCTGCAGTGGAGGTTTTACATGGAGAGAGTTCATGGGTTGGGGACAGTGTAGGGCCCACCACACATTTTAGTGATATTGTCTCTGTGTCTCTCTATGCTGAAAAGTTAGAGCTGTTGTTCTAACAGTAACTACTGAAGGGCCAAAACAGGAAACTGAAGCCCATGAATAGCTTTGTGAGTAGAAATGATGATTGTATGACTGCAAGTTCTTATATACATTTATATAATTATGCCTTATTTGGCACCAGTCTCATGCTATTTTAGGTACTTATTTTTAATTTATTATTATCATTTATATTGTTGTTTTTTGTTATTATAGTGATGTGTGAGCTACTGTGCCCAAATAATTTCCCTTGTGGATCAAGAAAGTTTGTCTAAATCTAATGAGTCGCAATAAACCAAAGGTTAATCAACTTTTGTAGCGACATTTTTGGGGGTAAAAGATCAATTACAAAATGGTGTGAAGATCTGACATTTTCCAATTTTTATTTTTAACATTGCAATATAATTCAGGTTTATTTAACCTAAAACAATGTTTGGGTCATCTAAACTAATCTCATTGGTTCATCTAAAAATAAATGTTTTTCATCAGGTCTGCCTTGGCTGAAAGCAATTTTCATGTATTGTATATTTTTTAAAATAGCAAAAGAAAAACTAAATTCTGCCAAGTTGAAAAGTTGTTGATGTAAGCAGCTTCTTCAGTTCTGGTCAGATTGCTGGTGGGCACTGCCTTATATCTGTCTGAAGGGAGGTGCTAAATACATTGAAACTACACTGAATCTAACACACCTACTTGTTTACAGTTTCTGTTTGTTGAACTACACTATTGTACTGTAAACAAGTATGTGTGCTCGTTTCAGTGTAAATATCTCCTCCTTTCAATCAGATATAAGGCAGAGTCCACCGGCAATCTGACCAGAACTGAAGAAGCAGCTCTTTGTCTTTTTAATTTGTCCAGTTGATAGAATAAAAAATTGTTCTTTTGCTATGGATCCGACCTGGACACGGACCATGGATCTTGCAATTAAAATGAGCCGACAAAGTTAACATTGTTTGAACAGATCTCAAGGACAGTGAAAACATAACATATCTGTGCCTCTCATTCCTTTCAATAGAGAGTGTAATATAAGTTGTAGGTCATTTGTTTTTCCTTGTATTTTTCCATTTGTAACTCGTGAAAACCCGAATGCCTTTGTCCTGACAGCTACAATATGTTCACTGAGGCCCTCATGCTGCGAGTCTCACATTGGTATTCAAGGAGACTCTTATTTGGAGCACAGGGCTTACCGCACATTACAGCCAAGCAATTATTTCTTAACAATCGTGAACATGCATATTAGAAATGTCATATTACCAAAACTAAATGCCCCCGCAAAACAATAAGTGCTTCTAAACAAGGCCAGGAAGCTGTGCCAAAGTCAAATGATGTCAGCTGCTTTTGTAAACATGCAGTCTGTACACAATAGTTTAATATGTGGGGATTTAGTGCGTTCTAATGGACTTCTATTAACCACATGGATCCCTAATGACTGCATAACTTAGCATAGTGCATAGTGAAAAAAAAAGCTGGAGCCCAAAACTATACTGCAATGATCTAAATGTCAATTGGCATATCACATCAAATATCACAACAGATAAGTATTGGCAGTGTTATATTATTATTAATATTGCCATGAACCGATATAGCATTTACACGGGCAACAGTAGCTTATTTAGTAAAGTGTTTTTCAGAAGGTTAGTGGTTCGAATCCCGCTCTTTACGTAAATATCATGGGGTGATAAGTGTGTAAGTGACCCATAGGTTGGCCTTGTGATTCCGGCGACCACAGATGAATGCAGTTGTTGCGTCCTTGGGCAAGACACGTAACAAAGTCTGTCACCTTATATGACATTAAACAGCTGTGCATTAAATTTATTCAGATACAAGCGGTTTTATAGCTCAGAAATACAGAGAAAAAATATATTCTGACAGTAAGCCTCTCTGCAGATTTGAGCTGTAACTTGGTCTGGTTTGGTCTCCATGACAATAAAAAGGTCCCAGACAAAGACAAACATTCCAGACAAAGCAATAACCAGAAATGTTACTTACACAATACACCTACACTTATAGATTGTACTGATGTATTTATTTTTTATATAACAAGATTGAAATTGTCAAGATCAAAATATGTGAATGTACTTTTTGGGTATTTCTTATGAGAATTCAATGTTATTAATAGGAAAATCTGCCTCTTACCCCTATTTTGTTTTGACACAGACACATTCAAGCATCTAAAAACTACCAATAATGTGAAAGACATTGTCAAAAGTAGCAAAGCACTGTTTTTCTGCTTGTCCATTAAACTTTTTCTTAAAGTTTATTTTGCCTGATATGATGATTATTTATGTTTTGTATTGGAATTTCTTTCTCTTTGTCTTTCTTATTCTGCAAAGCACTTTTAATTACTTTTTGCATGCATTGTGCTATACAAGTGAACTCGCCGTGCCTTTACTGCCCTCCTTCAAATTAAAAGTCACTTGGAGAATTTTAACCACTGAACCTGCACGATGCACTTTATAAACAGGGGCAGATCATTAAACTGAGTGCGAGAGACAACAGGAAACGTCGTGTAAGGGTTCATTTTACAGAACATAAATGCCACTTCTTGTTACACGGATGAAGCAGCTCCCTCATTGAAGCTGACAGGCAAATGAGAGACCACTAAACATGTGATGACCCCCTATCGGCAGTGTGTCTGCATGTGTCTGTGAACCATCACTGACCATCACGACTGGACAGTGCGGTGGGAGTAAATCTGTTGTGACTGCTCCTAATTGACAAGGCCCTGCTCGTCTCCACGACCACCGGCGCAGGCCCGTTGCCGTGGCGCCTGCTGATTGCCATGGCGGTAATTATTGAAGTTAGCGTAGCGACGTTAGGGCTAATACGTGCTGACAGCCACACCCCCACAGTTTGTTTGTTCTAATAGAGCAAACATCAGGCACTCAGCGGCGTGTCCTCCTAAGCATGTCAGGAAGTAATGCGCAATTAAAGCTAAAAATAAACTTTTATATGGAAAATCATTCAGGAAAAGTCATTATCGTTTTATACTAATGGGTATATTCTGCTATTTTGAATGGAGTTCAGATTGTCACAGTGGGAGTTGCTCAAATTTCAATCTTTAATTAAGTGTTCATAATTACTTTCCTGTCTGCTATGTCTCAGCAATGTCAATAATAGTCCTGTCCAAAGTACTCACAGTTACACGGACGCTGATGCAGAACTCAAGGAAAAGTTTCACATGAAAAAATCTACTTAAAAGCCTGTTCATGTTCAGAAGGAGCTGATACGAGCCCTTGTACTTTTTCTTAATTAATTTCTGTTCCAGCTTCTGATAAAAGCGAACTCTCAATCTCATGGACATTTAAACATTCATGAAAATCTGTAACCCTCTTATTTTCAGTCAAAGCAGCCATTTTGTGAAGAATCTGGCCCACTTTGTACTCCAAACCCACCAATAAAAAATAACCCAAACATTCCAAAAAATGTATAGGAATTTTATATGAATTCCTTCTAAATTCCTTCTAGATGTTTGTGCCTCATTACAAGTCCCTAAATCTCATGTTTAGTGAGATCTGCTTCAGCTTTGACATGAGAATTGTCAAAACCCAGGAAATGCTCATTCTGCTGTCTAGCAGACCATCCCCAGGGACACCAGCTATTCTTATATTTACCCTAAAAACTGTAGACGGAATTTGAAATGTAGCTTTCCGCTGTGTAGAGTTTGCTCCCAATTAAAATGAGAGTGCAGAGACAGTTAGAGGACAGCAGAGGCCTAAACTACAGAACCTCAGTTTCACAGAGTCCAGCCATTTGTCTGCGCTCCAAACGGTTCAGAAACTGTCATCTTAGTCAAACATTTTAGGAAAAACTGGCTGAAGCAATAAGGGGTTAAATATAAGTATTGTAGTACTCATTTAAAAATCTACTTAAAGAGTAAAAAGTAAAAGTATTTTGCACAGATAAAAAGATTTGTGCTGAATTTTGTTAATTAGAAACAAGTGAATCAGTCATTTTTAAGCTGTTTTTATTAGTATATTTGTGTTTGCTCAAACTATGAACATGTTCCAAATAAACCCTCAGCCTTTTCAGCAAGTGTCAAACTACTACTACTTTTCCTTCAGTTCAGTTCAAAAATGTAGTTGAGTAGAAAGCACAGATACCTTCTCTCAAGTGAAGTAAAAGTAAAAAGTACCAGCGTAAAATGTACTTTTACTTTAAGTTCCACTACTGGGCCTAGTTGTGTGTATTTTGGCTCATGGTCTTTAGACTGTCCAATTCACCTTTCTATACATCCATTTTATAGACAGGGAGTCATTAGCAACATGGCCTCTCTGACATACCATCACTGTGAGTAGTCAGAGTGTGTAGTTTTTACTTTTTAAAGTGCCTATGACTACTCATTTGACTAAAACACAGTTAAAATATTCCAATTAAAGATTTTTGCTGAAACATTCAAGCTCATTTTTCCAATTTGCCCATTTTTTAAGGTTTAAAATTTTACTTCCTGGTTGGAAATCATGATGTCACACTAGAAAATTCCTTAACTGCTACCTAGCACACTGCAAAAAGGCTTGACCAAAATCTAACAGAAAATGACTTAAAAGTAGTGAAATTATCTGTCCATGCAGCAAGATAAGTTTACTTGACAAGTTCGCTTAACATAAACTACCTCTAGACTAGAATTAAGCAGTTGCAGAACTATTGAGTAGATAAAAAATCTGAAAACAAGATGAATAATCTGATAGAAGTTTTAAAGTCTTAACCAGATTAGAGAAATTTGCAGTGCAAAACTCTTCTTCTGTACATAGAAATGAATATCTGACAAATACAAATAATACAAGAAAACACCTATATTTTTCTGAATTAATGTTTAAAGTATTGTATTTTTTTTATTCTTGTGTGTAAATTGTGCTTTAACAATATGTTAAATATCTCTACTTCCTGTAATATACTATAAGTTATAATCCCACTAAATTCAGTCAAAATGAGAAAATCATAAGCAAAGTGCGTCATCCGTAGAATCAGTTTTGTCAGTGGGACTCTTATTTAAAACTAATGAAATGTTTCTGCTCAATGGAGCCGATTGTCAGCAGCCTCACTGCCCTCAGCTCATCACAGCTGGAGCTGCAGGTTTTAGTCATAGTTACAACTTCCCTGTTTTTCTGCCAAATCAAATATTCTGGACAATCTTTTTATATTTTTACAGCTACTAAATGTTCAATTTGGAATTGAAATAGATTTAAATATTAACTAAATATTATTGCATTTGCATACATACATTATCAGAGACTTCAGCCGGTTTAAATCCAGGCTGAAAATTAATCTTTTCAGACTGGCTTTCAACATTTAGTAATGTGGTGACAATTTGCACAATTTGTTTTTATTTTACAATTTAATATTTTGTTTCTATACTGTTAATTTTATTGGAACACACTTTGGGCAGTTTGAGTGTTGTAAAAGGCTCTATAAATAAAAACTGATTGAGTATATAGCATTTCTATTGCAGTTATGAGTACTAAAATATCACTGCTTTAGATTATAAAAGAGGAAACTGAGGACAATAAATGACTTCAAAGACTAGCTGATGCTCTGATATTTGAAAAGCTTTTATTTAACTGTTTTATATAAAAAAGATAAATATGACTAAAAGCTAGAGATATTTCAGGGCAAAGTTGTCCTTTTGTGCAAATCACATTTCTTCTGCTCAATGGATCCTATTGTCCCGCTCCCTGTCTGGTCCTGTGCTCATCACAGCGGGGGCTTAGAGTCTGTGACAAAGTTTTCAGCCTCCCAAATTACACTTTCAAAAGAAGTTTTCCTGTGAATCTTAATGAATCTTAATGAGTTTATAACCACTTTTCATCGCTTTGTTTTTTCAATGAATATTTCACTTGTATATAGTATAAACACACACACACATTTACCTATTCCATCATATTGGAGTTACAACGAGTTCACAAAATAAAGGTGCAATGTGTAACTTTTCTGGTGGAGGGTCAGTCACCAGCTTCTCTCCATGGAGATGTTGGTGACACGGTAGGGCCGAGTTACATCTGTAGAGAGGCGAGCCCACACACAGTAAGAATGCAAGTTCTACAGACTAAATAGAATAGAACTAGAGTACTAAATCCAATCAATCAATTAAATACGGTCCCACTTTAACTGTGGCTTTTAACTGTTGTTTTAAATTGCATTTAAAATGTTTATTGTTGTAAGGCGACCTTGGGTGTCCAGAAAGAAGGCGCCTAATAAATAAAATGTATTATTATTATTATTCAGTTATTATTCTTAAGTTTTTTAGTTTTTTTTGTTTGTGGTTGAGTGGCTAACGGTCATGCCTCACAGCAAGAAGGTTGCGGGTTTGATCCCCGGGTCACCCAGGCCTTTCTGTGTGGAGTTTGCATGTTCTGCCTGTGTTTGGATGGGTTTCCTCCGGGCACTCCAGTTTCCCCCATCAACCCAAAATATGCAGCACCCTATGAACTAACATCAAGGACCATGACGTCCACCCTCCTGCTCACCACTCACAGAGGGGTTCATAGGGGGGTCAGGTGCTATGAGGATTGGGCCCCCGCGACCCAGCCGGATAAAGCGGAAGAAAATGGATGGATGGAAGTTTTTAAGTCAATAAAACCCATATTTTTGTGTAAATGCAAGATGAATAAGTTTAATGCCATACCGGGACATTCCAGACAATCAACATCTTCATGGAGACAAGCAGAAGGTGGACCCTCCACCAGAAAAGTTACACAGTGCACCTATAAATCCCAAATAAAGTAAGCACCACAAACATGTCAGCAATTGTTGGTAATTCATAAGCAGTGTATGCGAAATGTGTATATCTTCTGGTCATAGCATTATATATACACACAAACATAGCTAACTCCATTGTCTGTTTTCCACAATTTAGTTTACCTAACTAACTAACTAACAATGTAATAATTCGAGCATGCCAGCTATCCCCCAAATAAACACATTAGCCAACACTAGCATCCCTCTCTCCAAACACGCCCCGGCAGCACAAAACAAGAGTGCTCATTTGCTTGATGGTTTTATTGTGACAACTTATCTGGCTCTAATTTGGAAATAATGAATTATATTAGCCACAAACGCTGTCCTTCTTTAATTAGTGGCGGTGGGACAAGGTTTGTCGTTTATGAGATTGGAGTAATTACACTGTATAAATCAATTAGGGCACTCCGACTGTGTACTCTGTGTTTCTGTTGCAGATTAAATGGTGCTTATGATCGAGACAGAACCTGCCCAGTGCACTGTGAAGAAGGAGGAAATTAAAAAGGAGGAAGAGGAAGTGAGGAGGGAGGACAGAGGAATCAAAACAAGGGTACTAGGGCAAGGGCATGCTGGGAGAGTCATTTGCACTTCTAGTCCTCGTTCTCACAAGGGCACAAAGAGACCAGAGGAGTCAAAACATGGAGACTATACAACAGGCTTTAGAACTGAATATGACAAAAATGTAAACTTGGTGAGCTAAAAACGGTAGAATATTAATGTTTATGTATCGAAGCTTTGTTTACAGTAACTAAAAGAGCCACTTGCTATAAGTGTAATTTCTCATACACCTATAGTACCAAAGCAGGCTGGATAAAAACATGCTAAACCAAGTCTAAATCAGGATTAAATTAGGCCTAAAGCAGGTCTAAACCAGGACTAAATCAGGATTAAATTAGGCCTAAACCAGGTCTAAACCAGAACTAAACCAGGTCAAAACCAGGTCAAAACCATGACAACACCAGGTATAAACTGTAACTAAACCAGGACTAAACCAGGACTAAACCAGGTCAAAATCAGGACTAAACCAGCTAAAAACCAGGACCAAATCAGATCTAAATAAAATAAAATCTAAACCTTAAAAAGGAAATTCTGCAAATAATCATAATTATGACTGGAAATGTTATCAAATTCAGCCTGTAGAGATTTACATAATTTAAAAAAAGTAAAATGTATTTTCATTTTTAATTCAATTCTTTTTTTTCCCCATTTCTCTATATATGTATTTTAAAAGGTAGGAAATAAAAAAAATAAAATAAAATAATGGGAATGATAAAGCCATAACCTGCATTTTCCCCCACTTGCAATTTAGATTTCAATAATTTGACAAAATGAGCACCACAGCTAAATCATATTTAATTTCAGTGAGTAAAATTAAATCGATTTCAGGGACAAATCAAACTAAACATCGCCAAATAGAAAATATCAGCGCTCCAAGAATTATACCCCAATAGCCTTATGGGTAATAATCCACAACTCTTACTCTTATTATGGATGCACACATTTAATGTATTGTGAGTCCATCGTGGGGAACAATATAATAATTTCTCAGACACATTAGAGACCATTGTATTATCTCTGCAAGCCTAAATATGCTTTATCCAAATGAAAAAGCTGTGAGCGTTTCAGAGGATTTTAGTCTATCCCAGTGTAATAGTGTGAACAGCTGTGGGCCATCTCTTTGAATGATTGTCTCATCAAAAATGGATCCAAAAGCTTCGTATAGACACAGATAATTCATTATTTGTATTATCTGAAGTAGTAATATTACAGTAGATCCAGATGGGCTTTTCTTGTTTGTTTTAAAGAAATGAAATCAGCTGTGGAGTAAAGCCTGGGACCGCTTTTTCCTCTTGGCCAATGGGAAGCCTTCTTAGTTCAGCGGCGGGGCCATAAATAAATAATAAAAGGCTGGGGTTGCGTGACAAGAAGTGATTTAGCCTCTCTCGACTTGGCGCTGCCGAGGAGGGGCTGGAAATGTCACTGCCGACGACTCTGCCACTGCTGCGAGGGGCTGATGGTCACAGAGTGGTGGTGCAAGGAAAGAGAGAGAGAAAAAAAGAGAGAAAAAACGAATGTGAAGTGGTCTGGTGCGAGGAAGAAGGGAGGGAGAGAGGAAAGAAGAGTGAGGGAGAGAAAGGAAGAGAGGAAAGGAGAGATGGCGAGAGAAGGAGAAGGAGAGGAGGAAAGAGGGGGTAGAAAGTGTCTGAGGACATGACTTTATTAAGAAACTCCAGGGCCTGCCCCGAGCCTATAGACAAGACAGAGAGCGTCCTCTACTGCTGTCATAACATGGGAACTTATGACAACTTTTCTACTTTGGTAATACTCAGTGTAAAACAAATAAACACATTCAAATCAGAAAAGAATAAATGCTTTTACTGTACACACAAACAGCAAATATCTACTACAATAAACATTTCTTGCAAATTATTTAGCACTGTTTTAAAAATTCTATACGTTTTTCATTTGAATTCACACATGTTTGAGTAACGCTTTATTATCTGTCTGTCTCCAAAGCTCAAAATGCTCTGTTTTTTCCCCCAAGTTAACAGTTAGCATTTACCTTTTGTTCAGTAAATTCTGGCGATTCCAGTGCTGAAATTGTCCACATGATTCTTGTGAAACTGTAAGGAGTTTAAAAACACAGTTGAGCGCTTCCTCTGTTATCACATGACATCACAAGATGGTTTTCTGTTTGAGAAAAACTCTCAGTGTGTTAAACATGTGTGAATGAAACAAAACACAAAACACAACTCCAGGTATGTTTGTGACGAGGAAACAACATGATAACAGATCAGAAAATAGAGCAATCTGGGCCTTTTAAAGCTAAAGTAACAAATCTATCACAATTACCTTTTAGAGCTTTACATTTTATTGAAATAAAAATTGCAGTAGCTCCATGTGTCTTTACATAGCCACACACACAAATATCACGTGCTGTATACAGTAAAAGACTTGCTGCAATTAGATTAATGGAGCTGCACTACATGTGATGAGGTGTACCACATAATTATTCATACCACTTCGGCACAGTTATTTGCATACTGCATGTCCTGAATATGTTAGCATCTGTGACCACATTTTTATTCTGATTATTTGTGTTTTAAAAATGTATTTGTGTTGTGTATTTGTACTGTGGCGGTTCAGACAGACTCCATGATACTGAAAACAATTTCCTTCTGCTTTCAATAAATACCTTGGCATGGATGAACCAAATCCTATTACGTGTTTATTGTAGAATAGTACATTTCCAACTAACAGCCTCCAATGCACTCAGAGTAACCTCATAAGAAGTCTATTTGTGTAGCTTTATGAGATTGTGTGTAAAGATGTACAAGCATTACTCATTTCTGCTATAAAGTGTGGTTTAAACCTGTGAAATTCAAGCTGTTGAAAAGTGTGAAATAAGCATACTAGCATAAATAAAAATAATGTGCACTATGCAACTTTTCTGGTGGAGCGTCTGTCATTTGTTTCTCTCCAAAGAAATATTATTGCTTTACCTAGAATGTGCCGCAAAGAGACAAGCGGGTAACACCACCAGGCCAAGTAACAAATCTGTGGAGAGGAGACCTTACTCACATTTTTAAGCAATAATTTGCATAGACAAAATATATTAATCCACAAGGGAAATGATTTGGCCACAGTAGCTCACATATCACTATATAAAATAATAGCAAAGAGCAAATATAGCATGTGAATAGGAATAAAACATTCAAACTAAGTATAGCAAGTAATAGCAAGAGACTGGTGTCAAATAAGTTGTTGTTGTGTCCTTAGGCAAAGCATTTCACCCACATTGCCTACATTATAATTATAATAATAATAATTATTATTATTATTATTAGGCCCGAGCCCCCTACAGGGCGTAGGGCCTATTGGTTTCGCAACGATGATGCCTGTCTTACGAAGTGCGCAACTTCGTCCCTCAATCACTCTCTCCGTGAACAGCAGTATCCTACCAACCCATGCCGAAGGCATGGGGCATGCATATTTGTTCTTGCTAACAAGTCATCGTCAACATTGAGTGAATGGGCTTCGCCCATTCACTCAATGTTGACAAAAGTAGCGCGAAGCGCCTCCTCTCCCTAAAACACACTCCTGACATGAAGCTGTATCCAAGCCCCCATGCCGAAGGCATGGGCCATATTTATAGCTGCTAAAATGAATGGAAATCAATGGGGGGTCAATGGCGGACCCCGACAAGATGGTGAATGACCCCACGGTGACGTGGGGAATCTCAAGAGCTTTCAAAAAATGTATAATATGTCTTTCCTATGTAAAAGGATATATTGTTTTTGCTAAAATTATTATTATTATTATTTTTAGGCCCGAGCGCCTAGGCGGCGTAGGGCCTATTGTGATTGTTCAGCAGTGCGCTCGTCATTGACAATTGACCCCACGGGTGCGTTACTGGACGCGAGTGCTTTCCAATGATATGTATATGTGCCCCCATTCCTGGCGCTATATTGTTATTGTTCTGGTTTTTCTTCTTATTATTATTATTATTAGGCCCGAGCGCCTAGGCGGCGTAGGGCCTATTGTGATTGTTCAGCAGTGCGCCCGCGAAAACCGAGCGCGAAGCGCTCGCCCCCTTATCAAACACTCAATGCCACTCATCAGTGACACTCATGGCATCCAGTAGTACAGACTAGCATTGCCCATTGCTGCGACAGCGGCATAATTGTAATCGTTAACTCGGGTAAACGCCAAAAACGTGCACTGGGTATGTGAGAAACCGAAGAGGTCAATTGACATTGACAACTGACCCCACGGGTGCGTTACTGGACGCGAGTGCTTTCCAATGATATGTATATGTGCCCCCATTCGTGGCGCTATATTGGTATTGTTCTGTTTTTTTTCATATTATTATTATTATTTTCCTCTGCCCCGAGAACACAGTTCGGCAACTTCCCGCTGACGAAAACTCACAAAATTTTGCACAAAATTCAACAACGCCAAAGTAGGAATTTACAAATACTTCACATCCAAAAACTCAAAAAAATGGCCTCTGCAAAATCAAAATACATTGCACCTTTGGTACACACGTTTGTGACATGGTCTTGATCAAAAAAGTCAACGATGCCCCCATGCCATTTCCCATCGTGTTGCCATGACAACAGCCCAAACATCTGTCCTCGCCAATAGGACGCCCGACAAAAACTTTGGCATAGCCAAACCAAATTTGGTACACAGATGCATCATGGGAATAGGAACAAAAAAGTATATTACACGGTTGCTAAGCAACCAACAGGAAGTCGGCCATATTGGATAGACTGTGTAAGCTGGTGGCAAAGGCACATTTTCCTGTCGTCGTACTTTAACAAACTTGTCCTAGGGTTTTTGACGTAGCCTCACCAGAATCATTCTGTGTCATCTCGACAAGTGGAACATTAAATGTTGTTAAAAGCTTTTTAAAAAATCATATGGTGTTGCCGTGACAACGGCTCAAATTTCAGGTTTGTTTTTGTGGCTCGCCATTAAACTTCAACGAGCAATAATTCGCACAAACTTTGGCCAATTTCACTCAAACTTTAATCGTTGGTGGACGCCCCAACCCTGAACAGATTTATATAAGAAAATCTCAAATGGACCCTATAGCGCCCCCTAGGGAATTTGTATAGAAGAATAACATTTTACTTTGTCGTAGACATATAAAATTTGGTACACACGTTCGTGACATGGTCTCAATCAAAAAAGTCAATGACAACCCCATGCAATTTGCCATCGTGTTGCCATGGCAACAGCCCAAACATCTGTCCTCCCCAATAGGACGCCTGACAAAAACTTTGGCGTAGCTAAACCAAATTTGGTACACAGATGCATCATGGGAATAGGAACAAAAAAGTATATTACGCGGTTGCTAGGCAACCAACAGGAAGTTGGCCATATTGGGTAGACCGTGTAACCTGGTGGGAAAGGCACATTTTCATGTCCTCGTACTTTAACAAACTCGTCCTAGGGTTTTTGACGTAGCCTTACCAGAATCATTCTGTGTCATCTCGACAAGTGGAAGATTAAAAGTTGTTAAAAGCTTTTTAAAAGATCAAACGGTGTTGCCGTGACAACAGTCCAAATTTCGGGTACATTTACTATGGAAACGGTGCCAGAGCAAAGAGAATTTTTTTTTACCATTGAAAAGATATATTATGTTTTGAATCATTAATTACTATGGAAATGGTGCCAGAGCAAAGAGAACATTTTTTACCATTGAAAAGATATATTATATTCTGAATCATCAATTTCTGTGGAAATGGCGCCAGAGCAACGAGAAAATTTTTTACCATTGAAAATATATGATATTATGTTTTGAATCATGAATTACTGTGGAAACGGCGCCAGAGCAAAGAGAACATTTTTTACCATTGAAAAGATATGATATTATGTTTTGAATCATGAATTATTATGGAAACAACGCCAGAACAGCAAAATTCTTGAACTCATAAAACGGAGCTAGAGGAAAAGCCACAATTTGAGAACTTTTTGCCATTCTAATGATATTGTTGTAATTGTTAATTACTATGGAAACAGCACCAGAGAAAAGAGGACATTTTGAGGACTTTTTGCCATTCAACATATATGATATTGTGCTTTGAATTGTTAGCTACTATAGACATGGTGCTGGTTTTTCATCATTCTGGAACTCATCTAACGGCGCAAGAGGAAAAGCGACAATGTGAAAACTTTTTACCATTCTAATGATATTGTTGTTATTAGACCCACGTGCCAGAGGCTGGCGAAGGCCTATTAGTATCGCATACCAATGCTCATAGGGAGTGGGAACTAAAATGACGCAACGTGACTCACCCGTAGTGACCAGGGACCCTCGCCATGACGTAGCAATGTGCCAGAGGTTTCCGAAAATGTATAGTTTGTTGGCCAAAAAAGCGGAACATTGTTCTCGTATCAGAATATTCTTCTTAATATTATTATTTTTCTCCTAATGCACTCACACATTTTTTCACCCAGTGAACAATGACGAAAACTCATGAAATTTGGCCAAGTGTTAAAGGCTCGTCAGCGCCCCCTAACGAGACAAAAATGCATTAGGGAATATGAAAGGAAGTCAATCATGATCAGACGAGTAAAAAATATTATTATGGCCACCCCCCTGACACACCAGAAGGCGGCCATCTTGGATTAAAGTTAGCAATGCTGAAACGCACTCCTCCGCGGGCGTCACCCGAACGGCCTCAAATTTGGTCTACATTATCTCCAGGGGCGAAACGTCAAAAAATATCCACATATCCCAAATCCGTCTGACGTCTCTGAGCAGTGATGCCACAAATAATGAACACAAGTTTTGGATATTTACAAATTGCTCCTATTTGCTCAAACAAACTCTGATTTCAATGACATTTGACACAGTTCTTAAACTCTGTGCCCTAAAGCGACTGAATGTGAAAAAATTTTATTTGGTGCATTAGCACCCCCTACAGATTGAAATAAAACGTGTCCCCCCCAAACACGTTCAAAAACATTCAAAAACTCACCAAACTTTGCCATATGTTCAGAAATTATGAGACATTCGAGAACATATAGGTTTCATGTGTGGGGATCAAACAATTTAGATAATTCGCCACCTTGAATATTAGGCTCCACCCACTCCTATGGGAGCCGTCCCAGCCAACTTTGTCGTACAGCCACGAAATTCGGTACAGGCATTCGTCATGTGAAGACAAACAAAAAATATTATTATGGCCACACCCCCTGACAAAGCAGAAGGCGGCCATCTTGGATTGAATTCTTGAAAATGCAGAGTTCGCATTTTTGCTCATGTTGCGTTTGAATGCACTCCTCTGAATGCGCCTCACCCACAGGGCTGAAAATCACCATACATCATCTAAAGAAGTGCGGCTGCAAACGTTTGTTCCATTAAAAAAAAAAAAACTGTCACGGTTTACATGCGTGAAGCCGCAAAGTTCAATCAAAATTTAGACAATATTCAATGTGAAGATTTGCTCCCATTGGCACAGACTTAGTCCGATCGTGCTGAAATTTGAGTCACTGATGCTGATCTTGGCCTGAATATAATGCACTATAAAGCATATGTAAAATTACACTATAGCGCCCCCTAGACATGAAAAGGACATGGGGAATTTTTCACTGTTGGCCAGCAGGGACGCAAAGACTCCTCAAAAATCATTTAAAGGTGCACTATGTAATTTTCCTGATGGGGGATGTGTTGGCCTGGGAAATTTGAATCACTAATGCGTGATCTTGGCCTGAATATAATACACTGTAAAGCATATGAAAAGCGTTGTTGGGCTTTACGATTATTAGGGTTAGTGTGGGGCATGGTGTTTGCTGGGCACGGCATTTGCACGGTTTGCACGGCGCGATTTCCTCAGCACGGTGTTTGCGGGGTGCAGCGTAGTCACACACGAGGGCCGATCATCGCCGCTTGTGGCTATATTTATTATTATTATTATTATTATTATTATTATTATTATTATTATTATTATTATTATTATTATTATTATTATTATACATTACATTTTATTTATTTTGCGCCTTTCTTAACATCCAACAACAGCTATACGCATTTCACAGACACATGTCCTCAAAGACTCTTTACAGAGCATTATTAACAAAGCATTATTCATTCACTCCAAACCCGGTGGTAGTAAGATACCACCAACACTCACGCACACACCACTTTTCACATGTTTTGGGTTATTATTAATGAATAATCCATGACACAAACAAGTATAGTGTGCTCTCCAGAAAAAAGGTTCCATAGTGCAACTTTAAGTCAAACGCTCCATCCAAAAGTTTGCACTGAGCAGCTAATTAATTCATGTAAACATTTTCCTAGAGATTGGCTTATCCTTCTCACTTTGGGTTTCAGGCTGATATTTGAAAATGACTTAGTGGTTGTGAGGCCTCTAAGGACAAACTTCAATCTCATAAACATACGTTATTTGCAATTTAAAATGTATGAATGATGTAAAATGTATAAACAAACATTCACTTTTACCTTTGGGACATTTACTCTTATCCATACATCTACTTTACATATCAGATCCACAAGACAAACTATATTTTTTGGATCAAATGATGTTGCAGAAAGTCCTCTTGAGGAGGAGTAAACAGAGATCCAAAGCTGGAGCAGCAGTGAAGTGTACCTTCTACTGTGAGGTGCACATCAAAGCACTCTCCCCTCTCACAGCTCAGGAACTGCAGCTTTGATCCACTATTGCCTTGACCTCCCGTCGACCTTGTGATTTCAAATAAAGCTCTTTGTTCTCACACCTTCGGATGCACTTAGGTCCAACTATAAGGACACACAAACAAGAAAACGAAATGAACGCAGGAACTGTTATTTTTATTTGCAGGGTTGGGGTAATTACATGTTGTGTTTCTGGGCAAACCACTTCATCTATACTGCTGTCTCCAGAATGTGTGTTACTGTAACAGGAAAGGCCTTTTTTACCTGTTACTAAGGGACAAATACAATACGCATTTGAATTCCTCAACATACAAGATGGGTCCATACAAACTAATGCATAATATTTTAATTTCAATAATAAAACAAAGATATTTACTTACTTACTGTCCAGTCAAATAAACTTTTCTGTTACCATTTCTGTAGCACATTTTCCAAGCAAACACCATTTCCAAAGTACTGTGAGATAAATTTTAGTTAACATAGTAAATAAACTTTAAAATAGAACAAAAATAACAAAACACAATAGTAAATTTAGCATATGGGGACAATTTCAGTAAAGACAAATCAGTAACCTAGCAATGGTTTCTGCCATGATCATCTGGATTGACCGATAAAGATGTTTGGGATCCAGTCCAGAAGCCATTTTCAATTTGATACAACTGACTTGAAGCACTGGCCTTTATCATAACCTTAGTTTACTAGGTCTAACTTCAACGGAAGGAGTTTTAGTGCATTTAGGAGTGTTTACTTCCTCATGATTACATCATAATGGAGCATTTTGCCCCTATTGTGTATTGGCCGACTCGCCTGCTGCGTTGTTAAGTACCTGATCAGCACTTGATTGGTCTGTTGTCTTTTTGTTGAGAACAGTTCTGTAAACAGCTGGTAGATTATATCGGAGTAAATCATTCAGTTCAGAGAGGGATTCTCTTTCTTCACTTTAGTTTTAGTAAGATATTGAAAAACAATGACCAGAAGACCACTACTGAAACTGTTGCGACATTGAACCACCACAAATCAATACATTTTTTCCTCAAGTGCTGTAGGTGTATTTTTTTATTCAAAAAATAACAATACAATACATGCGATATAGAATATTTTAGCAAAAAAAGATGAGGCTCATATACTTAAACCAGGGCTAGTGCTCTTACTGGACTAGTGATGATACTGTCAACCCCTGGAGGTTTGGCCTTTCTCCAGGAAACTCCCGCCTGTCCAACATCTCTACCCAGACACAGTGCACCTCTCCTGGGCCCCTGCTTACACATCAACCCCTGCAGGACCTGGCCCCGCTCCAGGCTATCCCCACAAGGCCTCCAAGATGCCTTCCTCCGTGATTGTTCTGGTCATGTCCCAGCACTTGAGGGACTGTCTCTCAGCTGGCCTGGGAAAGCCCTGCTATCCCCCAGAAGGAACCGGAATAAGTGTATGTGGAAAGGAAAGAAAAGGGATTTCAACAAAATGCACAAATGTATGTAAAATGTCTCAGCCCCCTTAAACCATCATATAAGTGAGATTCCTTCTTGTTTGAGTCTTACCTCTAGAGTTCCTCCACGCTCCTGGCAGAGGGACATATATTTTCAAGGCCACAATACAAAACCCACTCCTGAAGTTTTGCCTCCAACTGTATCCCATTACGCTGACAATCACGACCCTCTGTCAAACTGTGCCGGGGACTCCGCAGGACAACTTTGGCCCTGTGTCAGTGAAAAGAAGAGAAATATTTATACCTGCCAGACACACAGACTGATGTTTTATTCATGGCTTTGGGACTATGGCCCTCCTGACCCTGCACTCTCCCGGTGGGTGACCTCTCATTAGTGCTCAGTAGGGACACACTGCAGCTAAAGCTTCATTTGTGAGAGTTGTGGGGACCAATGAATATGAACAGTACAGGGTATGATTTGGACAGTGTATAGCTCCTGGAAATGGTCAGATTACATTGTATTTCATGTAACACATCATTAAGACATTTGTAATTTGGCCTCCTTTCTATAATACTTATCTGTTCAGTCAGACCAAACCCTGTATTTGGAAGCATGCTCCGGATTCTCCCATCACCACACAATATGCACTGTAGGCTAATGGTGGCCCAAGACCCAAGTATGGCAGGTTACCTCATCAAAACATACAATAGCTTTTCTTTTGCACTTAAGTTCATGCCATACTAAACTACAGTGCAGAGTAATATGTCCATCCATCCATCCATCTTCTTCCGCTTTATCGGGCTGGTTCGCGGAGGCAGCAGTTCACCGCCCAGTGCACCTGACCCCTGTGAACCCCTCTGCGGGTGGTGAGCCCACAGGAGGGTGGACCCACATCATCCTTTGGACTGAGCCCGGCTGGGCACCGGGCGACATCATGGTCCTTGATTTCAGTTCATAGGGGGAGTAACATTGTATTGCAGTACATTGTATTAATCCTCTGTGGAGACAATTGTCCTCTACATTTGACCCATCTCTCAAAGCCTCTGAGGTTACCTGTCAGGAGCAGTGTATAGATGCAGTACATTAACAGGGGACGCATCCCCAGCTCCTGAGCTTGGCTTGATTAGATGGAGGATTTTGCCTGTTGTGCATGTTTTAGGTTGAGGAAACCCACTCTGACATGGGGAGACAAATAGAATCAGAAAGAATTGCCTGTCTGCTGTGAGTCAGGACCTCGGACCCTTTTACTGTGAAGTATGAGTGCTTGACTCTATAGTAGATGCCTCAATGCCTCAATGCTGGCTGCAGTTTACACATTGCAAATAAGTGAAAAAGTAACAGTTCCCATGACAAAAAGCAATATGGCAGCGTTTTCTTTGCCCCCTGACCCAGATGTTGACACCCCCGCCAGCCTCCACATGGCATATTGCTCCCCGAGCTCTGCTCTGTTACACGCCACACAATTAAATTGCATTAGGTCATTGTTATGCAGGGAAAAGCAGGCAATTAAACAGTTGTTTGTATGAAGAGAGTGAAATAAATGGGTATTAAATCATGGTGGGAGACCCAGTGGAGGTGAAGGAGGGCGGAAGAGTGATGACACTTCTGAAGGTGAGCTGTTTACTCAGCCTCTGCAACTTTCTGTCGTTTGTCAAGAGAGCTGCAATGAATATATGTCCACATACTTGACTTCTGATTGATTTATGCATGCAAAGTCTAACAAGCAAGCAATAGATGTTTTCTTTGAGTTTATTCAAACAAACATAATCTCACAATATGAGGTTTTATTTGATGCAAGGTGGAATATGGAAAGTACCATTAACTAGTACTTTTGAGTAGTGCTTTCATGTATACTTTTTACTTGTACTTAAGTACAAATAAAGTGCTTTTACGTGTAATTGAGTACATTTGAGTTAACTGTGACTTTTACACAAACTAACAGTACTCTTTCCACAACTGACAAAAAAATCTGTTTGAGAAAAAAAAGGATCTCATTTGTAACTTGTAATTTGTGCAAAGTATATGTTGAAAATAAGAACTGTCTAGGATGTAAGTACTATACTTAACCAAACCACATAACGTAATGACAATGAGAATTTCTAATTTAGTAGCACAGGACTTGTAAAACCCACATGGTTCTGCTGATGTATGTGAGTGGTTTATCTTTGGCATTGTGTGATAAGAGCTAAGGAAACATCTCCTTGTGAGGCTGTTGTCCAGAGCTCCTCCTCAGACAGATGGGAGCTATATTGGTATGCAGTCAGTCTTAGAGCTGCTTCCCATCTGTTAAGGAGATGATGGCAGGTTCACACTGCAGCAGAGGGAGATGAGAGCACCGTGAGCTGTGATGAGGCTGCCTAAGAGAGCAGGGGTTATAATAAAGCATAAACAACACATACAAAGAGCAGAATTCATTAGGACGTCAGTGCAATTATGTTCAAGTATGGTCTAACTACTTATTTAGAGATGCTCAATTAGTGTATAATCAAAATCACAGTGACTTGAAACAATTATTTATATACTAGTTGCAAAAGAAAATTGAATAAACCTGTCAGGTACAGCACTCATTATGTATTGTCAAATGTTAAAGGTAATGTTAAACGAATGTTAAAGGTGCACTTTGTAATTTTTCTGGGAAATGGTGCAGTTAACAGGTGCTTTTATTTCTCATTGTACGCTGGGTCATCTCTCTACAGATCTGACCTGTAACTTGGCATGGCCTTGTCTCCATTGACACATATCAATACATACTGTGGAACATTCCAGGCAAAGCAATAACATCTCCATGGAATCAAGCAGGAAACAGCACCCTCAGAAAAGTTACATGGCACACCGTTAACCTACAAAATAATACTAGCCTTATCGTTTAAAAGTAATGTTTTAAATGCATTATAGACCAAACAGATGCACAGGGAACAATAAAAACAGAATCAAACGTTTTTTTCTTCTGACAACATTCACTGTTTGGAGGACAAGATGACCCAGTTAAAACTGTGTTAATTACATAACCCTACAGTTCTACTATGTTTACTTTCTTTCTATACTCCTATAGTCTCAATGAATCCAGCACTGGGATTCTGTTTTACATGGAGTAACCAATTGTGTGTGCAGTGTTTTAGATAAATCCATGGAGACAGATGTGAGGGGTTCAACTCTGGTACTAGCTCCTGATTTGCATACTCTTGTCAGTCATTAGAACCTGCACAGACTCACGTAGACTGGATCCCACATTCTCTCTACAAACAGAGACACCACTGCTAGCTGTTATATTTCTCCAGACTTGATTTATACACACTGCTATGAGAACACTAGCCTTATCGCACTGCCAAACAGACTCTGCCTCTTGTTCAACCAGTGGATTCACTCAAGTGCATCTTCTAAATTCACAATTTTGTTTGTGAGAAATTCTTGAATTGCTAATGTGTGCATCTTAGAGCTAAATGAGACGACTCAACCATTGCTTTACATTTTCTGCATATTTTGTGTATTTGTTTGGCTTTAACAGCCTCTGCATGAATAAGCCTGGGGTTAAGGCCAGAAAGGATTTGTCTCTGAGTAGATTATGTTTATTAAGAATTAACATGTGCTGCAGTGTGTTTGGGTTCTTGAAAAGCAGCTCATTGAACCAAGTGAGTGTCATAGTTAATTATTCCTCATTTAGGAGTTTATGTCATGGGCGGTCACATAATCGCAGGGGGATAATAAGCTCCTGGTTTTCTTGTACTGATTAAATGCATGAGCAGTTCTCTCATAGCTCCATACATTTAGATATTACACATGGTGTTTATGTTATGCACTTCATTATAGCACTTCTTATCCCCACTTCATGAACGACTACATCCATGGGCTTCGCTATGATAAAGTGGGCAACAGAAGCTCAGTGTTTGCCCACTCATTGCCAATTGGAATCCCGCTCTTGACATAAACATATGGATACGGCCATTGTGTCTATATTATATGAATGTGTGTGAATAAAACACTTGCTTTGAAGTCATTTGTCTCTACATTACTTATTTGCTACAACTTTAATCATTTCTTTGAGATACATTTTGTTATTGACATCAAACTAGATAGCAATTCTAGAAAATCATCACTAAAAACAATAGCAGCAGTGGATCTATGATGGATAGTGATAGTTTTTGTATGTGTGTAGTGTATACAACAGGTTACTACTACTAGGTTTTGTAAGGTCACTTAAAATTGGACAAATTTGAGCATTTTTCAGTTGTTCATTTTCTCTCCTTCCAACTGTACATTAAAGCTACGTACAATAAATACTTTTTTGTTTTCTTTGTGAACTTCCACAGACTTCTAAGAGCAATATATCAGGACATTTCTGTATTCATACTCCCGGGATGCACAGATGAATGCCCCCCTGTTGTTGAATGGGCATCTTTCTGGGGCTCAGTCGATAACTTTGAACAGAGTGTGAAAAATGATTGCAGATCAATACTGCAGCAGACCAGCGTGATCATCTTTCCCCACTGAGAATACACATGCTCTTTGCTTAGAAGAAATACCAAGAGCATGACCGCAGAACTCACTGTGCTGTTACTATATTGTATTTGACACAACAATCTCATGTGACTACTGGGGATTTTAACGCCTGGACACAAGAATTACATGTTGGTATAATTATAGAGAGAAGAAGTAGTCATACAACATCACTGACAGCTCTCTGGTGTCTACTGAATGAATCAAAGCTTTTGTTTCAGATGGCATACTGATGATATTATGTGTATTGCAGTGGCCAAGTTCTTTTGTGGGTGCAATACATTTAACAATAATAATAATAATAATAATAATAATAATAATAATAATAATAATAATAATAATAATAATAATAATAATAATAATGCATTCAAAATTGATTTATTCACAGTTGTAGTGTAATAAATAAAACATCATGTAAAATAACTCAAACCATTGTGCCAGTTTGAAGCCAGGATAAATCCAAAAGGGTCTGATGCACCTCTACTAACATATCCATGGTGAACTGTATTATTTCACTTACCGTATATGGAGTTTATATGATAAACTGAGACAACTCCACCTCCTCTCCAGCAACAACAGCTTATCTCAGCCACGCCTTCAATTACCCAGAAGCCCTATTTGTATGGCCTATCCTGACAACACCATCCGTGTCAGTGCTCTCAACTCCCTTGAGAGCACACGTCACTTGTCACATATACCAGACAAGATGGGCGAAGTGTCTTGCTTAAGGACACAACAACACACAACAGCAGTCTGCAACATTCCCAACTTTCTCCCATCCCATTAAGTTCAGGGATTCTCAAAAAGGTCCTAGTTCATGGTAGACAGTTGTAGGAATGTAGTATTTTACCATGTCAAAAATATGACTAAGTCTAATGCTGCTTTTTTGAGTTTCCTGAAAGTATATGAAAAATAAAGTCTATTTTCTTTTACATTGCATCAAGGTGACCGCTAGTCAAACTGTCTTCATGTCTAAACTCAGCTCGGCCGGACAAACATAAAACGGTGGAAGCAGCAGAAAAAGGTAGAGGGCTTGTTCTGGACGGGTGGGGGTGGAGGTGTGAGAGAGACTGCTGATGCCAACGCCGAGATGCAAATAGATCTGTGAAGTGTTTACACGTGGCTAATTCCAGGCTGTCAATCAAAGTCAACATTGGTGTAATCAAAGAAAAAAAAAAGGAGGAAGAGGAGGAAGAGGAGGAGGAGGTAAATGTGAGAACAAGGACATACAGGGATTTAACAGTGGAGATAATACACCAGAACAGCAGCTTATAGCTCCTTCAGGGAATAGTCAGTGTCAAGTGAAGGTAAAAATAGAAGAGAAGACCTGGTCTAACTGTGATTTCATGTATTTGTAATCTTTGTAGAAACTAAAAAAAATGTGGTAAGTTGTAGAAAGTCAGTTCATTCAAGTCAAATTAATTCTAATTCTAATTCTAATTAAAGGCCATCAGTACTGTTACCTTCTCAAAAACTGACGTTTAAAACACAGTGGAGCACTGAAACAAAAGACAACTGCAGTTTTTGATGAGGAAACAACATCATCATCAGAGGACAGGAGCCAATATAACTTTATGGGAGATTGATTTTCGAAGAGATGTCCAAACTTAAAATCCACAAATGTTCAACCAGATCATTATTTGTTTCTAACTGATCCACAAATTTGTCATTTAAAACTTATGGATCAAAGTCTTTTCAACAGACAAGAAGCTTATTGTGATTTTTTTCTATAATCTTAATTTATTTGTACTAACATTTGGTGTTTGATTTTACGGCAGTTCCATGGAGATAGACTGTTTGCACAAATCAGGACACTACATCTGCTTTCTGACAGTTAATAGCAGAATTCTTACATTGAATTGTGACCTGCTGCTCCAACACGTATTAAACTATTGCACGTTTAAAATATCCTGTCATGTGAAGAGAAAATATGACTGGGCTGAAAACGTGTGTGCATAGCTGAGGAACAAAAATAGGTACTCACATTCATTTGAAAATTACAGTTTTGTCATATTACATCTTATTAAAAGTGACTTAATTCCACCTGTCTACTCCCTCCACACAGAGCCACTGCAGACTGCTGTGGAGCGCCAGGCAGGAGAAGCTCTGCCTGTGAACCTCTTGTGCTGATGAGCTGTCAGCACAGTATTATGCAAATGCACAGCAGCTGGTTCATAAAAGGGTCAACCCAACAGGAAGTGTCAGAGCCGCGACAGCCAATCAGAATGCACCGTGCCTGTCATGGGGAAAGATAATTCAATCCGCAAGAGACAAGGGTGTTACAAAGACAAGCTCTATAATCTGGAAAGTTTCAGTAATGATGAGAGTATGTGAGATAAGAAAAAAACAACTTAAAAAGATTATTTTTTCATAAGGTGCTACTGCTGACAACTTTTCTCCCCAAAAAAGTCAACTTGAATACATTTGGAATAAAACTTTTTGAGCATAGTATTTTGCTCTATAGGCTGTAATAACATGTACATGTACAATGTGCCAGTGTAGTGGTTAGAAGGGTTCACAAATACACAAATTGTGCAGTGAAGGTAAACTGTACACCAAGAGGTAGGACGCTATAACTTTGTTTAAAGGTACACTGTGTAACGTTTCTGGAGGACAACTTGCTATGTGGTAGTGAATCTTTGTGGAGATGCTGTTGCTTTGCCTATAATTTTCTACACTATGATATTTTGGCAAAGGACTCAGTCAAGCAAAAGTCTTTCTAAACAGAAGTGTCTTCAGCTGTCCATTAAAAGAAGCCACAGAGTTGGCCACACAGAGAGAAAGGCGCAGAGCATTCCAGCATTTTGGGGCCACAGTCTCAAAGAACACGGTCCCTTGAGTTTTAAACCTGGTTTTTGGGACCACCAGCAGGTTCTGACTGGAGGAGCGGAGGGCGCAGCCAGAGGAGTCAAGGGTTAAAAGGTCCTAGATGTACCATGGGGCCTGCCTGTGGAGTGCTCTAAAAGTAACAACTTAAATTTGAAAATCAACCCTGAACTTTACTGGAGACAGTGGAGGGATGATAGAACCAGAGTGATGTGGGATGTTGTGGGGGTTCCTGTCACTTCAAGAACTTCTGAAATTCCAAGGTCAAAAGCTTTGTCAAACACTAGTTTTGTGACCACATGGATTATAGTGCCCTGGGAGACCAAATGCACACACACACATATGAACGCACACACACACACACATACCTACATGCACACACACATGCACGCATACATATACACATACTCACAAGGGAGATTCTACTCAGAGGGGAAATATTCAAAATGGAAAAAATATAAAATGAGAAATGTGTCTTTTCACAGTCTTTTTTTTCCTGTACTTTCTTCTTCTTAGAGTCAGCCCTGGGAATTGAATGGCCCAGTTAACCCTCTCACCTCTCTGTCCCTCTCCTCCTCCAGTCCACCACTTCTGAGAATAATGAAGACTTCTGTGATCCGTCTAATTGAGCCTCAACTGGGGATAGACAGGAACTGGAACTCCCTCTTTTTGCGTGGTCTGTTTTCCGAGTGCAGATGAAAAACATGTTAAACTGCCAACATTTTGGAATATTCAAATGAACTGGAACACGAGTAGAAGGCCAAATATCTCACACAGCTGTTTTGTGTGGGGTATTTTGGGGGGAATTCTCTTGTTGCCAGGTTTGCACCATATCTTCCAACCAGATGCTCATCCTGGAGTTGTACTAAAATTACTCATTGTACGATGGTATGGTACAATACATTTTTAGCATTTGAAGAAAATAATTTAACTGCAGTCATTTATGGTTGTTGGTTTACATCACATTTTTATTTATAGCGTGATGTATCGGTATAATCATGTCAATCCTGGAAAGGCCATAGCAATGGAGAAACAGAACCTAATGACTGTATGTACATCTAATAGAGTGTTTTATGAATGCAGGAGTGAGTTTGTCTGTCAGTCTGTACCCCTGTGGCCTCTGCTGTCCACTTGGTCTTACATGATGGATGGTGTGTGTGGAGCCATGAGCTGCTCTTGATCATAATTACAAGAGATTACGTTAATGACATATGATACATTATGGATATGGGTTAAACAGACCCATCAGTGTTTCATTATTATTGATGAATGTCTTTTTCACAGCAATTTCTGTAGTAAATACTGTGGCACATGTTTTGTGCACTTTAAGAAACTCAACAACCACAGTGATACAATGTGAAAAGCTCCTAAAACATTTGACAGTAAATTATGTCAAAATAGCAATACATTTTAGATCATGTTAACACGCTATCACATTCTATCACACTCTGGCGCCCTTCTGTGAACTAATCTTACATTCACACACATATTTGTTTTGATGCAGGCAGACCATGTGTATTTGTGATTAGCTAATCCTCCTGTCAATCACAACTGTCTGAACTTGGGAAGATTTACTGGTGACCAGATTCACATCTTTGTAAAGAGGGGTATACTTTATATCGAGGGACATTCATGTTTAGGTGCAGCAATGTACTGTGCTTCTCAGTTGCCTTTGTGTCTCGGTCAATCAAAGGTCTCAGTGCAGTTTAACACAAGGACTGGTCAGGTAGGACCAGCAGATCCTGTGTCAGGGCAGTTTGAGGAGAGGAATAGCTAAAAGAGTTCCTCCTCTGTATCTTGCAGCACGGGCGTCACTTGAGAAGAAGATATTCCTTCGACGTATTTGCCCCGGTACTTCTGGAAGGTAAAGTATTGAAAACGTGTACATTCTTGATCCAAGGCAAATAAGTAACCATATATTTCACAAAACAACTGCACTTAAAAACTCTGTTACCAGTGCTGCTTGCCAAGCTATTGTCTGGCTATTGCAACAGTGAAAGTGCCTCTGTCTCTGTAACAGTGGAATCACATACACAATAATGAGTGAATGATCAGGGTGCCTGTGCCTGTGGGTTTTGACTGCTCTGGCAAAGATGAGAGACTGCTATGTAAAATGAAACAAAGCTAAATCAAAAATTAAAATGAGATAAAAAGTTCAGCAAAATCTATTTCTGAAATGTGCTACAGTACGTGGAAAAGAGAGGATCCGCTGATAGACATGAAAGGCCCGCGCTATTGTATAGACGTGTTTAAAATTGCATGACGGGGTTGGAAAGGATTTCAAAAGAATTCAAATGCAGGGTTCAGCTAGAGTTGAAATTAGAATACTGCGCCACTGCTCCTCTTTCACTGCTCTGCTCATCCCAGGCACCAGGAAACACAGTAAGGGATCATTTATCTGCTTATATTTTTATAAAGCGTTTAGCCTATAGGTTGAACACGAAGAAGTTTTTGCTTTCGGAAGGTGACATCACATTTAGAGGAGTCAGTGGGTGGTTCATTCTTTGCTGAGCATTTTTTATGCTTGCTCTTCAAATTATGCTGCAAAACAATCTCCCTATGCTGGTGGTCGCACTTTTGTAGGAATGAAAAGGTTGCTCTTGTGTCAGAGGGATTTTACAGTTACAGTTCCATGTATATTGCCATGTCCTTGGGCAAGACACTTCACCCACCTTGTTTATGAATGTATATATTTCATCTGAGATTTTAAAGTAAGTCTTTATTTTATAAATCATTTTATAGATAGATACTGCTATTTTTAGTTAGGGTTCATTTAGGTAAGTAAATGATTTGCCCCCCATTCAATAAGAATAGCTATGCTGTCAAGCATCTGTCAAACATAGAGTGACCAGACTTTCAAAATTAACAACTGGAACATGCCAAGGTTTGGATGGTTGTTATAAATAAAACTGTGAAAAGAGCGAGTAACATTGTGCATTTTCGACTCACTGAGGGACATCTGACGGTGCATTTTTTTTGCCCCATTTTCAAGCACGGTTTTCTGTATTTTAGCTAAACAAAGGCAATATATTGCTCCTTTTACTGTTAGCAAGGAACACATTGGTCAAAAAGAGGGGACAACTGGGACATTTGTTGTCGAAAACTGGGGTAAATCAAAGGTTTTGAATACATCTGCTGGGACAGGGGACAAAGAGCTCAAAACTGGGACTATCCTGAGCAAATAAGGATGTTTGGTCACACTAGTCAAACAGTACGTTATCATTCACTTAATATAACAACATCTGGATAGCTGCAAGTCAAAGAGGACCTGTGCAGAGAAGAAGCACTCGTGGTGAAACTGCACACCTTCCTTTCCTCATTGATTAACCCTGCTAATGTGCTAATCTGGCCTGCTCCACTCCCTCATGCTACACCAGCCTCATCAAGAGCCAATTAGCTCCTCCGACGCTCACGGCCATCCATCATACAGCAGACACACTCCTCTCTGCTCCTCAGTGTTGCAACCCCCTGCAGTCCACTCTCCTCCCCACACAAAACAATAAGACAGAAAAAAAAGGATCAAGTGCAAGGCATTTTGGGTGGGAAAAAGTGCGGCTTGTTGTGTAAAAATCAACAAAGATCTTCACTGATTGTGACATGAACAGCAGAGGTGGTAGGCAGTCAACATCTTGCCAATTTTGTGTGTGGAAATATTTTGGCTCAGACATTTACAGACTGGAGCGAGCAACATGTGGTATGTGCTTGGCATGAAAACAAGACATCTTCCCAATAGAAGCCCCGATTGTGAAATAGGCTGTGTTGACTGTGAGCTGCAAGAATCCACAGTAGTTTGATGCAAGTGTAAAGGGCATTAAACTTGTGCTCATTGTGTTTTTATTGCTTAAATTTTTTTGGATAGTATTATTTTATTATATTTATTATATTATAAGTATTATTGCAGTGAGCACTGAGTGGGGTTGACTCTCCAAAGACTTGACCTTTGACCTGGTTTCCATGGCGATCTAAGTTTGACAGAATGGAGCATGAGAGACAAACCAGTACAATCCCATGAAGACTTGTGATGGACCTTCCACCATAAACATACACTTTTATGGTGTTCAAGTATCTTACCATTTATGTGACTAAAAACCCACGGTATAAACCAATTCAATTATGGATGCCAGTTATACATATAATAAGGGAATATTCATATTAATTTGCTTTTACTTTGAGTTTGACAATTTAACCCTTAATGTGACCTTAATGTGTGGTCTTATGTTTTTTGTAATTGCTCCAAAGCAGTTTCTAGCTTCTAGCTTCGTGGAGTAGCATTCAAGACAGTATTTACTGGAGTCCCAGTTTGCCCAGCTGATTATATTATATAGTATTTTTAGAAATTATATTTTGATAAAAAGTCCAAAATCAACTAATACTGTGGAAAACTGTAGCAAAAATGTTTTCAACATGAAATCGTTCATTCATTACAGGTTACACTTGCACAGCCTGCTTATGCTAGCAAACAATACTGACTTGTTCCAAACTTTCAGATGCTCTTACCTTTGTTAGTTGCTGACACAGCCCGTGCATAATCTGCCTAGGGTACTTTAAAAGTGTCTGTGCTTGTACATATCTGATATAGTGCTCTTAAAGAACATATAAGGACAACCATCTGCTGCCTCTACAGTACAATCATCACTATACGGTAAGTGACATCTGCAGCTGCTGTTCCCGGGACACAATGTACAACTGATCATTTCAGCACACTTCAGCTCTGAGGTCGTGTCTACGCATGTGCACAGACCAGCTTATGGCTCACACTGTCATTCTTGGGGTCAATGATAAGAGGAGATTAAAGGGCCATATTAAGCTTTTTTCTGTTTTCTTATAATGTTTCCTCATCAAAAACATTCCTGGAGTTGTGTTTTGTTTCATTCGCATTCGAGTTCTTCTCCCATACAGAAAACACTTTATTTCACTTTGTGATGAAATGTACCTAGAATCATTTGGATAATTATAGCCCTGGATTTGCCAATTTCTGCTGAACATAAGGTAAAACATAGTTATTAACTTTAAAACTACCACTTCATGACATCACAAGAGGATTTTGAGCTTTGGAGATGTAGACAGACTAATAGCAACATTATAAGATGGCTTAAAGTTCTTAGAGTCAATATTGCTTAACATAGGACTAAAAATAACATGACAAACACTGGACCAGAAACTAAACTTTAAAACGCTGTCAACTGATGTGTAACTTGAATTTTATAACCTAGTGTCTTCAATCCTCTCAAGAAGCTTACATTTAGCCATCTACAGGTTTCTCATATAAACCCATCACTGGCCTTGAAGTGATTTCTCTAGAGGGGCCCTTTAAGTACAAGCAAACTGGTTGAAGTACTTTCGAATGGCAGTCTCTAGGGGGCGGGAGGCATGCACCGAACTCAAACCTGCATGCTAATTGGATATCAGGGGGTTCTTTAAGGATGCAGGCTATAATTTCTAATCAGCAGCAGCCTCCAGAAGGATGTACTCGCAAGGGTCCAGGTGGGATCTCAAAGTGGGTTTCCAGGAGACCATGGGAAAATTGCTGGAGGAGCTTCAGCGCTGATTTATGAATATTATAACTGGAAGATCATTACGCTCCAGAGAGGGCTTGTCAGTCTCAGACACAAGAGCTGCACAGGGATTAGCGCTGTCGTTCTTAATGTAAGGATTTCAACATAAGTGGGTCAAAGTGAATACATTTCACTAATAGTTTAAATGGGGTTTATCTGTCTATCCATCTACAGGGTTTACATATATTTTGAAATATGCACCAAGCTATGAATACCAAATCAGTGTACGATATGTATTGAAATGAATCAGTCGAATAGTTTTCTTTTATTTATAGGCACTCACGGTGGGGATGGTCCATGTTTCTTTTTAGTATAGATTTTTTTACTTGCATTTTTCAAGATGTCTTCCACCTACTTCTCTCCTTTGCCAGAAATGTTACACAATATGGTATTAAAGATTAAATTGAAGCTGTCATGCATTTCTTCAATTGCTTTTGCTTTTATTGCAACCCAAACACCTTGAAAACATGATGTGGCCTTTCTACAGATCTGAACTTTTAGCAAGCAATAACATCATCATGGGTACACCCAGCTTCCAGAAGAAAAGTCAAATCGTGCACCTTAAATACTAGCCTAACAGTGAATTATCAGTATCAACATTTACTCAAATTATAAAATTATATGTAAACCTGAGACTGCAAACCTGACATATTGTTATTAGAAATCTTCTAATCTGAATACAACTAAATGATGCTGATTTAAAGTACTGCTATAGGAATAAATCATACTGCAATTACCAGGCAGGGTCTGTACATAAACCATATGCATAGACCACATTCACTGTAGCCTGTTGGGTGTGTGTTCTGTAGCTACACTCCCTCATTTCTAGAGGGAGACAACAGGAAACTTGTGATGGTGAATATTAGCGGTGCAGCACAGGACCAGCTGTGTAGTGCGCGTGCTTCCCTCTCCATCTGCTGCCACAGCTCTGTGCCTTCACTTGAGCGGCCATCTCTGCCTCCGCGACACATCACAAACTCCACTGCACTGTAGATACTCAACATCACAGCTGTGGGGAACCGGAGGAGCAACTTTTGATTGATGTGGCCTAAAAACCTTTCACACTGTCAGAACTTTGAAAGAGGAGTTTCATGTCATCTAAATATGACAATACAGAGGTAGAGGTGTACTGTGGATTAGCAGTTGTTCAGGTAATGAACTACACATCTGTAATACTGCATTGTTTCCCTTCACTGAAATGAACAATTATAGTTCTAATGTATCTACAGTTTCTTCCCTTTAAGGGAGGACTGCGGATGGAAACTAGCCTGAGGCTATAATCTGGCATATTTACATTGTTTAATGTTCATTAATATCTACTGTCCTGCTTTCTCTTAAATAAATCAATCAATAAATTTAAATGCATATTTCTAATAAGGTGGATTAAATTCTCATTAAATGGGAAACTGAGTTTTCTGTTTTCCTCCTTTTGTATCACCAGTTTAAACTGAAACACTTGTTTCCATGTTGTTTTTAAACTACATCACGTTTCAGTGGGCCATGGGATGCAGTTGTAGCACCTTCTAGAGATCTTTAATATACACTATGGCTTTGAAGTATTTAAATGACATACACAGGAAAAATATCAATTTTATGGTATATCCAAAGTGTAAAAATGCACAATGCATAATATTGTGTAGTGCTTCATGGAAAGCATTGAACATGTAAGTGCACTTTTGGAGGTGGATACAAATATATAAAACATAAAATATAAATATAAAACACCAAATTTACACACACACAAAAAGAAAAAATCTGTGAGCCTTGTGATAATCTTTTTGTGAGTTGCCCCCTTCAACTTTAATTCAATCCTGTTTTGTACAGGGTTACATCAGTGAAGCATTTGATATCATATTAAATATGTCCCTTCTCGGAATGGACTCCCTGTTGTTTTATTTGTTACCTAATCCGCAGCGAGTGATGTTACCTCACCTCAGCCCCTCTCTGGGAAACTGGGGGGAATTAGATATCACAAGTTGGACAGAAGACAAACCTCGAAATGGAAGTTTATCGACAACCTTTCAATGCTTTTAGTGGAGGAGGAGCTGCAGCCAAAATTTTGTCATAGCTCTTTGGTATTGTGCACAAACTTGTACACTTGTACAGATGCAAGGCTGTGTGCCAGTTGTCATGGGCCCAAATGTGCATAAATTCATCATCAAGATAAATGTGGGTTTTCCTGGACAGGCGTCAGGCTGTCTCCCCTGTTCTAAGATGGAGTTTAGAGGAAGAGAAACGATTAGAGAGTGTGGACTTGACTCCCAGCAGAAGTGCTCTCTGCAGGGTACAAGGAGGACCAGGATCTGAGAGATGAAGCAGTTTGATGGACAATATGAAAGACTAATGCCTGGGGTTCTTAATGGAGATATCCATCTGCTGCACGATGCAAAGCACATACTAAACTAAAGAGTAGAGAAGAGAGAGAGAAAGTGCATTAAAATCAGCAGTCCAAGGGAGACATCAGGTATACATACAAAGTTTGGGCAGTTTAAAGTGAAATAACTTTTGACAGTGACAAACTTCTCTTCATTCATTTCTGGTGGGTGGTCCGACACCTGTCTGTCTCAAAGGTGATGATGCCGCTTTGTCTGGATTGTTCTGCAGTATGGCATTAAATTGATCTGAGTTACGATTACTGTAAATTATTTAAGAATTGTGACTTGGCCTGTTGCCTGTTGAGATCAGGTCTCCATGAAGATACGTTTAATGCCCTGTGGAACATTCTCAAGCTTAACATTTGGAGACAAATGTACTTTAATCTTTATGTCAGGTGCTCCTCTGTTTCTCCGCTATGGACTGGCTCCATTCAAATGTTACTTCCTGAAAAATCTATAGTCCAACATAGAACTGACCAAACTTTCATAAATCCACTGGAAAAAGTTCACTAGTTGCACTCTTGTTCTCTCTGACAAAATGTTGTACAGCACCATCCATCCAGGTACACTGGGCAAAATTGCTGGTACAAGTGACAAATATTGAACAGACAAACTCCAAAGAGAAAATACCTCATAGTTTAGAGAAGAATCCAACAGCAATTTTAAAATTCTAAAGTATATTTGTTTATAATGTCAGCTTTTGGCTCCTACAGCTTATAGAACAGTGATATATGATGCGTACTTATGCATGAACGATGGAAAAGACTTGAGGTGCAAAATGCCAGGCTCTATATAGACATACTCGCCAACTGCACTGAAATGAAGACAAGCAGGTCATGAATCATTTTGGTAAGGAACTCCAAACCTGTCCCTTTAACTCTGCAGTAGCCTTGACAATCACCAATAAGAGCCTTAGAGTGATCAATCTACATTACATTTACAAACTACTAAAACATCTCTCACCTTTTCTCCTTGTACGCCAGTGGAGATGCCTGCAGCTCAGGAAATTTAGCACAAAGGTCACAGTGCGGTTATTACACATGGGGCTGTTTGCTAATAGCTGAGCCCACAGAGGCGGCTATTGATCAGGCCCCATGCCGACTGACGCCCCGGAGTACACATGCTGCTTGTTCTTTCTCAATGAGGATGTTCACCTTGTGGCCGGGCAACTGGATACACAGAGGGAAACGTGTATTTTTACTGAGAAAACATTCCCTGGTTCTATATTTGTTTCAGCATGTAAGAGGGACTGCATAAAGCACATTACCTTGTCACATTTTACAAATCTCTATATTTGAACCCTTATTCATTACATTTTGTTTGCTATTTTTACTACTATGGCTGGTATCATTATTCAGAGATGGTTTCTTTAGCTACATCTAACAAAATCCACAGAGTATAATCTCAAAAGCAATCCAAGAATGGGAGGATGTAGTGTCAGTGTAATCCCTCAGTCATCCAGGTAAGATTTATAGCAAAATAATTATATTTTTTTCTGTCAACTGGACAGATTTTTGAGTGAAAATGTTTCACAGGTCAGAAATGATTTCTTTGGCTAGGATGTAATGCCAGTGTTCACCTATAGAAACTGTACAATTGTGCACAATGTAAATAGGTAAACAAACAGATCAACTCACAACTTTGGTCTCATGCTTTAAGATAAGTTTAAGAAAATTCCCAAATACCTGGAGTTGAGTTCTATCATTGCATTATCAATATTATCAACTAACTAACTAACTAACTAACTAACTAACTAACTAACTAACTAACTAACTGACTATTTTCAACTATTCTCCCTCTCTCTTCCACCAGGGTTTCAGTCAAGGGTACCTAGCTGGAGTTTTAGTTTGATAAACTTGTAGCTAATTATCCATAACATTGCAGGAAAGGAAAACTCTGTCTCCCCTCCCTCCATTAGTGCAAAAATTTACATGTAATATAGACACAATTACAAAATCACAATCCAAATATCTGTCTTATCATAGAATTATATGCAGAAGCTGTGTTGAGACCGATTACATCTAAAAGAGAGATGGTCTCTTCTACAATTCTTGCCCATTTTAGTTGAAGTCCTCTATCTCCGCTGTGGGGCACTTGATGAATGGCTGCAGTTTCCTTGGCTCCGCTGTTGTGTGGGAGGTCAGTAACTCATCTCTGATCAGTGAGTGTGACCGTCGTGATGCACTCGGATCACAGAGTCAGTCCCTCCAATGATCAACTGCAGATCTGTCACACGGACGTCCAGCAAAAGGCCTTAAACGAATGCCTCTCAGCCCCACGCCTCCGCAATCTCCAGTGTAAGGGAAGGATCTATGGGAAAATCCCAGCATAAATCATTTTGTAATTATTGTATGCAAGGCCCGGCATGTGGACAAATGACGGTGTCCACAGAGGAAAACAATACAGGGGCATTAACGAACCATTAACAAAGATACAGTTGGTTGTGTTCTGTCACCTTAAACCAGAGCGAAGTTAGAAAAAAATCACACAAACTTGGGCCACTCCTGGACAAATGAGGAATTTCATAATCTTTCTGTACAGTTAAGAGGTTCTAGGGTGTAGTATAGTGTAAGGAGATGTAAATGGTTGGATAAACACATTTGTTTTTGTGTTCATTGTTCATCATCCACTGATGTTACCATTTTACATTATGTGAACAGTTCTACTGTCATAGTGTCTGTGGTCTGAGTGTGTGTGTGTGTCAAGGCTGCTCTCAGATAAACTAGTTAAGAGTGTTAAGCAATACAACATTTTGTGTTAGAAACTGCACAGAGAACATGTTTATTTTGCTTCACTGTGCAGTTGTAGTTGTTTCTATTGAGCTGAATAGACCAGAGTCCCAGTCCATAAGCACACTCAATTATTTCAGTGTTGATTAATCAAAATTAAATTTTTTGAGCCACACGAGTCCCACATGTGTGCACCATGTTATAGAATGAGAAGAGATTAAATAGGCTTGAATGGTCACTTCTCCTTTGAAGGCACACTGAGGATATAGGGCTGTGTGAAGTGGAGAAGCCATCTGGAAACACAAGAGCTGAATTGATCACAGCATCAATGAAGAAGTCAGGAAAAAATGGAGTGTATCCGACATGAGCGCAAGACTTTGTACACAGTTTTATTCCTAATATGACAAATTGGCTGCAACGTGTTCATTTGTAACAGGGGCATAAACTCGGAGAATTGCTGCTATAACCTGATAAGGCTGAAGAATGCAATAATACCAAATCATCTTTATGTTATGAAAAATAATACCTGTTCAAGTCAATAACAGAAATCTTTTGGCAATCTATCACACTTCACGGTTCATGTCTGGCCATTTCTGTATCTATATATAAAACAACAAATACAATAACGTATAAATCTAAACTCAAATAGTTCCTATTTTATCCCATGACGCAATGATTTAGGTTTTCATTGGGAAAAAAAGGAGACTGAAAATATAAATATGTGCAGAGGAGAGTAATTAGATTGGTTTGATATAAGTCTACTACTAAGGTGCATTTTGGAAACTTTTCTGGTGGAGGGTCTATAAAATGCTTTTTTCCATGGAGATGTTATTGCTTTGTCTGGAATGTTTCTGTGTCTATGGAGATAAAACCATGCCAAAATACTAGTCAGATCTGCGGAAAGGCAACCCCGCTCACAGTCAGAAAGACAGTTTAGATAGTTTTGATCTGTAAAACCACCTGTAATTTAATAAATGTAAGATAGAGCTGTTTAATGTCATAGTGTGGAATATTCCAGGCAGTGCAATGACATATCCACAAAAACAAGCAGATGACGGATCCCCAGCCAAAAAGTTACATAGTGCACCTTTAATATAATAATTGATTATGATTTTTGATTGCATATTTCTTTTCTCCTGCTGTTCTTGAACTTTGTGTTGGAACACTGTCATCTCCCCATTTTGAAGGGGCACTATATATCTGGTTGAGGGTTCGTCACCTGCTTGTTTCTATGGAGATGTCATTGCTCTGCCTGGAATGTTCTGCAATATGACATTAAACAGCTCTACCATGCATTATTAAAAAAAAAAAATACGGGCGGTTTTATTTTCATATAAAAATACCTAGTAAAAACAGGCATTCTGAGCAGGAACGCCTCTCCACAGATCTAACCTGTAACTTGGTCTGTTTGGCCACCATGAAGATAGAAAGGTTTAATACCATACTGTGGAACATTCCAAACAAAGTAATAACGGATCCTCCACCAGAAAAGTTACACAATGCACCTTTATTATATTGTGAGAGACACCAACTATAACTGAATTGCAGTGAGCTAATGCGATGCAAATAGAATAACCAGACATTATTTTTGCAGATCGGGGTTAATTCAATTTTAATATGGTTTTCAGTTCAATTGGCTCTTGCACATAATCTGTCTGCTCTATACTGGCCTTTCGACTGCACTGATGGCTCTGGGTCTTTGCAGAGGAAGTGCTGTATCTGTGAGGTTCTTCTAAGAGCTGTGGCAGCATTATAGGCCTTATTAGGATTGACTCCCCACTCGGCAGACACTTTCATAACTGTTCTTTATGCTATAATAACACCGGGCCTCTCCTCTATGGCGGGTTTCCATTTCCCCTGCACTGTCCATCACACGGCGGGCAGATTAAGGGGCCTGTGTGTAGCCCTAATCGCAGGCACACTCGACTAGCCCTGAGCCCGCCCCCGTCCGCTCTTAATGAGGCTATTTTACTGAAGCTGGAACCACTCAGGGGGAACTAATCTCTGAGTGGTGCGAGGAGCAGGGTGAGAGGGGGCACACAGAGGCGGCGCACCAGGAAATAGGTGTGAGAATGGTTATGTGTTAAAGCCCCAGCGTCTTTAAGGGGATCCTAAAGAGGGAGATAACACTCACTGCTGAATGTTGTACACCTACAGGTCAAACATAAGCTCGTCATTAGGATTAATATAGAAGCAACTTAACCAGAAGGGGTCGGCAGGGTGTGTTTGAAAAGTACGACAAATTGACTCTACATAAATATGGATACATATGAAAGCGAGACTCCACATTATCTCTTTAATGTTTTACTTTTTTAATCCTAGAAGTACTTCTAGCAGTGGTCATTGCTTTACAAGTGGTGCACATTCAGTTACAGGAGCACTGTGTAATTTTTCTTAAGGAAGATCGCCACCTTTGTCTCCATGGGAACGTTATTGCTATGCCTAGAATGTTGTAAGCAGGTGACACCAACAGAACAAGTAACAGGTCAGATCTGTGGAGTTGCAGGTAAAAAAAAAACACCTGTAATTGAAGGCAAGATCGATAAGTGTAAAACATACATACTTTCAAAGCAAAGCAATAATGTCTCCATAGCAACAAGCAGGTGGGGTACCCTCCATTAGAAAAACTGCATAGTGCATCTTTTCCTTACTTCTCTCTTGTGTATAGCCAAGATATATTTTGTATTACTATATTTCTATATTTTACTTTTGCTTGTACACATATACCGGTATTTGTATAATTATGCCTAATTTGACACCAGTCTCATGCTATTTTTGCTACTTTCAATTCATTTTTACCATTTATATTTTTACTCTCTGCTATTATAATATATTGTGATGTGTGATCTACTGTGTCCAAATAATTTCCCTTGTGGATCAATAAAGTTTGTCTAAATCTAAGTCTAAGTCACAGTTTTGAAAAACATAAATGTCAAATTATGTTTTTAATTATCCAAATCCAAAAAGTTTTATTATTATTTTTACTTTTATTAACAAAATTCATAAACTAGGAACTTGCTTCAGCGGTATGATGCAACATAAAACAATGTTTTCTATGCAACTTTTTCTGTGCAAATTCATGTGTCTAAACCTTAAACTACCGCAGCTTTGCCCCACTCATAATCTAAACAGCGTAACTCAGGGCTAGCTTATTGCACTCTGCTCCCTGCCAATATAAATAATGTCAAATTACTCAAATGTATTGACTCTGCAAATGCGCTGGAATGATTTGTCTGTCTACTAATGATTAATAGAAGCTCTTAAGGATCTAAATCTTTATTAAATTTATTATTAAATTTGCACGAATTTTAGCCACAGAACCCAGTCTGGATTTGTCAAATAATATATGGACTGCAATACATAAGGCACACACAACCATGAATATTAAAGATGGATTATTTGGGGAAGATGACGGGCCATAAATTGTTTAGCATCTGTAATAGGGCAAGAATATGCTGCTATTCAGCTATTCTGACTTCAGGAAATGGTAGTTCTGGCAATTTTATACATACATACATACATACATACATACATACATACATACATACATACATACATACATACATATATATATATATATATATATATATATATATATATATATATAAATATATATATATATATATATACAAAACAGCAGTGCAAGAAAAAAGAAAAACATAATATAATCTTTACTTTTATTGCTTTTTATTACTTTATAATTATCACTTTTACTGTAGTAATAAACTGGATAACTGTCCAGAGTGATGGATGAAATCCAGAAAGGTCTTTCTAAATCTGCACTAAAGGTCCTTTGGAGTACCTAACTGGAGGATTAGTCTGTTATTTGAGCTTGATGGGAGAATGCAGAATATTTTGCATCCAAGTTCTGTAATTTAACGATCAGGGCCTATGACATTTTTGGTGACTGGTGACAGAAGGTGACAAACCCCGAACCAAAAAGTCACACAATGCGTAGGCATATGGGCATCCTGTTTTGTTATGATACCACACCAATGCAATCATACCAGCTTTGAAGGAAAATGCAAACTCTGCACAGAAATGTCCCAAAGATTGAACCTAAAACTTGAGTACTACTTTCACCTCTGCATATCTCCACCATAGATTTGAGAAAAATATGACAAAAGGGTGTAGTTTTGTATGAAAGATGAGAATTTGGACAGCTAGAGACTGCCCACTCTCTACTGTGACCTCCTTCTGGTGTATTTTGGGAAAACTCATTTCCAGCTGCTCCCCAAAGGTTATCATCTACATTTATGGAACGACTTTTTGATGAGGCCCTTATTAGCACTGGGAAAGGTAAGACAGAGGTGCAGGCAGGAGTCAGGAGAAGTGCTACTGTTAGGGCATCCAAATTTAAAGGGACATGTTCAATGATATACCAGGTCAGTGCTCGTCAGTGCAGTAGGGTCAGTTCTATAGTCTATAACTTAGATGTCTTCCCTACAGCTGAAAGTAATCCTGGCTTGGGAAAGGTACAACAGTGTACTTCACAGAATATGATAACTACAGTATCAACTTATTCAATACATGACAGATGGAACAATCACTTTTGAGGATCAGTATTTGTTGTGGGTAGTGGGAAACCTTTTGTTATTTTTTGTACGTTTAGGGCTGAATACATAACTCCAATGACTTATTAAGTGGTTAACTTATTTTTTGCAGCTCATGTTCATTAACTAATACTTAACTAATACTAATACTGGGAAATCCTGTTTTGGGTTAGGGTTAAAATGGCATTCTATTATTATTTATGGCCTATATTTTCTTCACCAGTATATCATACTTCAAAATGTGTTATCGTCACAAGCCTACAGAATTATTCTCTATAAATGATAGAGAAAAAGAAAAAAAAAGATTTATTGAAATTTATATTTTGCAGCAAACTGTTGGAGTTTTGCTTATTTATTATTAATTGTTTTATTATTATCAAAATGCGACATTACTACTTACAAAAATATAGAATGCATTGTGATGTATGTGTGTTATGTGTTACAGCTAATAAAGTTATTAATATGTGATTTCACACTGACTTAGTGGAACAGATGGTTTGAGGTTTTGAAGTTGTGTCAAGTAATGTCAAATATTTGGTGAGAAAAATAATAAAAGTTTGATCAATGAAAGTTAAGTCTTTGTTTGTGTTTTAATGAAGCACTGCCATCTGTCATACTGCTGTTTTACACTGAGAGAAATAAACACATGCTCATAATCTCATAACTTGTCTCATAGCAGCAACTTCACTATGAACAAGGAGACTGCATGTGGGCTCTGTCTGGTGTGAATACCCCACATGCCACCTAGAAATCCTGCTTCTTAATGATATGAACACAGAACATTTTGCATTTGAATATTGAGATGCCTATTGGTCTGTTCTTTTATTCTACTCTGATTTATTTGATGGTAGTTTTATGGTAGGAGTAGTATATAGCCTGGGCAGTAATACCTGAGGGGCTCGGGCTCTCACCTCATAACAAGAATGTCCTATTTAATTCCAATATTGGACTGGGCCTCCTACTTCCAAAAAAAAAAAAAAAAAAAAGTCAGGGTCTGTTTGGCCCATAGCGGCACAACCAAAGCTCCAACTGATCTACACAGTTCTGTTTTACAACTTCTATTGATACTTTGATACCACCAACATTTCCTGGGGGTGTGATGCTAACTGAAAACACTACTCTATCTGAGGCTTGTTAGTCTTTTATCTGCAGCTTTATTTTAACACAGAAAGAAATGAAATACTTGGAACTACAAGAGGTGAGATGATTTGTGCTGTTTAACAAGTCCCTCTCAAATAACATTACATCACACGCAATCAAACACCTAAATGTGACTGTTACACTAGTACTGGGCTTCTGAAAATGTAGTGTTTAAAGGCATTTTGAATTTTTTAGTCAGATTTGAGATGATCTTAAAAGGTTTTTGGCAGTAATTGCTGATGTAACTGATAAACATTCTGTCAATACACACACATATAGAACACGCCCAGCTCGATGTCACTGCAAAGTATGAATAATGACAAATAACTTTTACTTGACTGTAGTTTGTAGCTGTAATGAAAGGAGTCAACATCCTCCCCATATTATAATATAACTTTGAGATACTAATAGACTTTCTACTTTGTCTCCCTCGTTCCTGGCCTGGGTTATGTCCTGGCTGTAGGTGAGTGAAGGGCAGTGTACAGCGCAGTGAACTTTGTGTTGATGAGAAAAGCTGCTCTGGAGGTGCAGGCTCGTCCCACGTGAGTCTGTGCACGAGCAGGTGAGAACCAGTCAATTAAGAGTTTTAATGAGAGGGAGGAAGCCAGCGCCAGGGGGAGGGGCGCGGGGGTAGTGCTGCATACTTAAGTGAAGCTGGGATTGTGATCTGAGGAGGCCCTTTTATACGGATGGGACCTCTGCCAAGAACTGGTCTCAGCGCTAAAAGAGTAGAAAGATGAAGTTTAGACAGGTTTGAATATGAGAAGTTTGCTGCCTGCCTGCTTTATGCCGTCTAAGGAGTTATGTATTTGAAATTTTCCACTATTGAGCTGCTACTGCTTTGATAAAACACAGATCACTGGCTGCTTTAGGGGCACTTATGGACAACACTATAACTTTTAGTGTTAAAACACCAAGAGAATAAACATTGTTTGTAACCATGAGTGGGTGATTTCAATAAACAGGAAAACACCAGGGGCTTCTGTGGCAGCTTGGCATTTGCATACTGGGTGTAAAATTATATAATGAAATGAAAGCTTTAGATGAGCTCTATCCACTGGCACAAATGCACACGTATGTATGTATAATACAATACAACACAATGTAGGACAAAACTAGTTAAGAAAAGTGAGTTCAAAATTTGGACTTTTGAAATTTCCCAACAGTTTTTTACTTGTTAGCACAGTCTCTACAATAATGTAGACATTAGTGTTAATGCATTAATGTTAATGTGAAGACATTAGTCCACAAGGTTGGTGGTTCAGTTTCTAGTTGGAGCCCAAATGGTCATCCATTTATCTGATGACCAATGCAAACTTGCATCACTTAAAGATTTCATTGCTGACTATTTTCACACTCAAACTGTAGATTGTCAAAACAAATCTGATATGTTAACATTTTTTGCTTGTCTTTGAAATGGCTCAACTTTCTTGTCTGGCAAGAATGAATACAATCTCTCTGTATTTAGATATCATTCTATCCTCTACATCCTCCATCATACCTTGAGCCAGACAGAACCGTACAATCCGATATGTTTAGTTCTGTAAATCCTCTGACCTCAGGTCAACAGAATTTAGTACATCTCACATCTCTGGAAGATCTAACCATTGACCAGACTTACATCTGCGTAAAGTATTGGAGAAGAATGAACTTTTGTGGCCAAACTTAGCTCAGTGTTCCTAGCGCTAACAAACTACCATCTCCAGCAGTTTAACATTGCCTTGCATATCCATCTTGTTGACAACCCAGCTGTGTGCAGGTCCGCCGACAGGCCCGGCAGCAGCTGAGAAACAAATGTTGTGTTCAAGGCCTCGTTTAACCTGCGTAAAAAGCATCATCAGCCACCAGCGCCTTGGGCTCTTTATTCTCATCTCATGCATCTGGCAGCTGCCCGTCTTCACTGTTGGATAGACTTTCTTAGATGTGTTTCTCTGTCTCCAAGTTGACATACTCTCATATGATGCTGGATGAAGTTGTCATGAACTCTGAATGAACTCCTCAAAAATGTCAGCACCATGAAATATTCTGATGCCTTCTTTTCATTCATTTTTTACACTGTGTCTGCACTTGAACACGCTTGGTGTAAAACGCAAATAGCTCATAACCAAATTGTCAACCTCATAGTGGTAATTCTGACAAGTCGCATTAATAAGCCTCTATTATTGGTGAGTTAAAATTGTCAGATATAAAATATGTCAGGCTGGATTTCACGCTGCTTAGTCACAAAATCTATAAAAGAATCAAACGTTCTGCCATTGTGACTTTTCCAATTTTAGGCCCTGTTCATTTGCCTTCCCCAAAGGAATGAATCATACTCTATTAAAGTCATGTAGGACACAGGTCATTTCATTCATAAGCTCAAATTACATTTGACTTGTAGTGGCCTAATGATAAAGCAAGATGTTAGAGCTGGAGATAATAGGAGAGCCTAAGAGTCGGCAGGGACAGGCCTATTAAGGTCTGCTGAGGGGAACAACATGCACCGACTTCACAGTTTAACAACAATACAAAACATTACTTTGAATGTCAAGCGTGGGCCAAAATTCAATTATTATAGACCCATATAATAATGCATTTCTCTCAGGAGCAACTTTTGAACTCCTAAACCTCTATATGAATGGAAATGGACATTCACATTGCTGTATAGGAAAAATACAAACAAGCACAACTACTAAATTAAGGTTAATAGAAGATAGAGGGATTTGGTTTTGATAAGGCATTGTCAAGATGTGTTGTTTATGCACTTTCAATGGTGACACTTAAAAAAATAAAAAAAAATCTCTTCATCAGTTTTCAGCTCATGCCACAACTCAACAGGGAGTATCCAAATGCAGACAGAATCCAGGCAGAAGTTTCAACAATTTGTTATTACAGGATAGTGAAATACTGCAGGGTTGGAGGCAGGTCTGAGAGCAGTAGGTAAGTGTGAATTTGTCTGGTTTGGAATGGCTGGAGCTGGAGCAGGAGCAAGCAGGCTGACAGAGGAGCTGGAACAGAAAACAGACAAAGAAGGGAAGTAAAAATGCAAAAATACTTGGATATGATTCAAAACGTCCATTGCAAATGTTCCTCCTGTAGGTTAACTAATGATCTGGCAGAGATGGTAAGGAGAACTCAGGCTTTTATACAGGTGTAGATGAGCAGAAGAGACTCAGGTACAGGCCAGCCCAGGAGCAAGAGCCATGATCACGCCCAGCCACTTCCACATAAGGTAAGTAAAGAGGTGAGGTAAGTGTAGGGAGGGATATCAGAGGAATAGAAAATCTGGACTATATTATGACAGCTCAAGGGCACACCACACTTCAGAAAAAAAGAAACTTAAATTGTTAAATTGCAAATGCAAAGTGTATGAAATCTTCTCCAAGCATTATCGTATCAGAAACAGCTTTGGTAAAAGTTTAAAGTTTGGAGTCTTAACTTTGCGAGTGACACAATGGCAGTCTTTGCTTTTGAGTGCAGGTATAGCAGATTGAAGTGACCTAAGTACAGCTCAGATAACCCCGACTCTGAGCGCGCACAGTGAAAAGGAGAGGTGCTGACACACACATATAATGCTCTTTCTGTCCTTTTGCTACTCTGCTTTCTCGCTTGGATGCATATCACCCGTCTGGCTTCCTATTTGTCAAAAACATGAATAATAATTACATGGTGGACTAATTCATTGTTTCTCTGTGCCTGTATTCAGTGGCGCTCATGCATACTTAAACTGCTATTATTCAGATATGGGTCATTTCATGGTAACAATATGCTGTGTGTTGCCAGAACTGTGGTTTTTCAGTATTCAAGTTGGATGTCTCACTGCCACATAGAACTGATTCAGTGTACACCATCTGCTCAAATGCTTGAATTTTTCATATTGTCAAGCATCAGGGAAAAATAAAAGGTGAATTATGTAACTTTTCTTGTACCATGCTATTCAGAAGATTTTATTTTACACATTTTCTGAATTGAAAACTTGATTCTTGCTTCGCATTTTGACATTGTTTTCCATTGATCCCCCAGAGTTATTGACTTGTCAGCAGTGTGGCAAGGATGTTGAAGGTTAACAGCAGGTTAGCCTTGGTCACTTTAAGGGGATTTGGACCCAGGGAGGAACTGCAATCTGCGACTTGGAACAACTGAAGCAAATTGAAAACCTCTTCTGACCAAAAGGGTGGGTCAAATGCGCAGGATAAATGTTCCTACAGGGAAAATGAAGCCAGGACATATTCATGAGGTTTCCATGCTTCTTGGGGGCATTACATTTATTTATATATATTTCTGGGAGACAAATCTTAACCTTAACCATAGTTTCTACTTGCATAATCTCCATTTTAACACATATCTGAACTTCTGAAGCTATGTTGTTGACATAATTATAAAGGGTATATGCCATGGGGACCAGATTTTTGTCCCCAGTAATAAAAAAGAAAGGCAGGACCAGGCCCGTAGCCAGGGGAAGGGGGCGAGGGGGTCGGACGACCTCCCCCCCTGAGACTGGGGTCACCTTTTTCCCAAAAATATTTTAAAACTGATTTTTACTTTTAAGTCAGTCAAATGCTATTATCTATCTTGAATCCTGTTTTTCATGTTAAATTAGTGCATACAGTGAAAAAATAATAATTGTGATAAAAACGCTTGTGTGTTTTACTTTATTTGTTGATGTTTACATCTTACCAACTATTGAAAGGATAAGGTAAATTTCTACTAAAAGAACTATTTTATGTTAAAATACATACATGTATGTTATATCATTAGGTGAAAATTCTGGGTTTTGTACACTTCTTATCCATTACAAAGTAAAAAGTAATTTCCCAAAGACTCGAAGAGTTTACCATAATTTTTAAATTGTAGACATTAAGGGTTTTCAATTTCAATACCTTTGTCATCCCAGTGATTCTATACTAATAGTTAATCAAGGTAAAATATCACCTTATCCTCTGTGTACACCCTTAAATCATGATAATTATTTATATTCAGCATATGCAACAGCCTTAACTTTTATATGTGCTAAAACAGGCTCTTTACTTAAAAACATTCTGGGTGAGGATGCCCCTGAACCCATTGCATCACATGCCATAGAGCATGTACTTATAGTACAATCACTGGGTCGCAAAGGCACCCGTATAAAAAGGTCACTTTTGGCTTAAAAAACGACCCACCCCCCTTGGAAGTCTGGCTACGGGCCTGAGGACCCCATGAACAGAAAAACACTAGAAATCTCCCGTAATGTGAGTCCATGATTGGCTCAGGTTGTTGCTACACCTTTTTCAATTATTTTTTCCTTTTCAAAAGCTCAAGTTGCCTTATATATAATGCTAGTGTGTGTGTGTGTGTGTGTGCTGATGTGTGCGTGTGCAGATGTGTGCGTGTGCAGATGTGTGCGTGTGCAGATGTGTGTGCACATGTGTGCGTCTTCAGATGTGTGTGTGCCGATGTGTGTGTGTGCAGATGTGTGCGTGTGCCGATGTGTGTGTGTGCAGATATGTGTGTGTGCTGGTGTGTGTGTGTGCTGATGTATGTGTACAGATGTGTGTGTGTGTGCAGATGTGTGTATGTGTAGGATGCGTGTTTGTATAGATGCGTGTATGTGTGGATGTGTGTGTGTGCAGATGTGTGTGTGTGCTGATGTGTGCGTGTGCAGATGTGTGTGTGAGTGCATGTATGTGTAGGATGCGTGTTTGTATAGATGCGTGTATGTGCGGATGTGTGTGCAGATATGTGTGTGTTCAGATGTGTGTGTGTGCAGACGTGTGTGTGTGAATGCATGGGTTCATATGCACATGTAGATTGAGACAAACATTGACTTCTTTGAACACTTTCCCACACCTAATTATGGCGTCTGGCCTGGGGGACAGGGCCCTCGCGGTGAACAGAAGAATGGCACTGGACTAAACTAGAGGATGTGCTGAAAGAGAGAGAGAGAGACAAATAGAAAGAACATGCTGAGGTCTTCAGAACTGGGACGCCTCTGTTAAAGCTCATCTATATTTATCTTCAAAAGGCTTTTTATGGAGAAATGACAACGTTCTGCACCACCACTGATATTACAGCATTTTAAATCTGCTAACTACTCAATTTTGAGAGATTTCTCCTGTGTATAGCTCAAACCTATAGCATAACTTAGTGTTGTATGGACACGTTACTTCTTATTAAAGTATTCTGTATGGCCACTGCTTGTCTTTTGAAGAGACTAGATGTCCATTATGGTCAGTAAATGTTAAAAGGATTTGTGTGGTATATGTTGCATTTCTCATTTTATAAGGCCCATGATATAGTTTATTCTGTGGCAAAATGTGTGGTATTTTTGTAAATCCATTATTCATTATTCATCAAGTATTCATTATTTACTGAACATTCTACATGTCTCTGACTCATTTCAACACATTTTTGGATGAACACAGTCAACAAATCTGGGTCACATACAAGCAAAATAACAGACTTGGAACATTTGTACTTACACAGATTAGTGCAACTTTTAAAATACATTTTATATACAACACAAAACAACAAAAATGTGGATACACTTTGTGTCTCCATATGGGAAAGCGCCACATCCTTCAGCGTCTCAGAGTGGCAGAGTGGTTAACGCTGATGGATTTGATTCCTGGACCATGATTTGGGTCCTTCTGTGTGGATTTGAAATACCCATTTCCTATGGTGCATTGAGGCCTGCAGCCCTATGTTACTCCCATCAGACTCATATTTCAAAGTATTTTTTAGCACTGTGCAATGAACCTATTTTTAATTTGCAATTAACAAGCATGTTGTTTCAAATGCAGATTATGGAAGAAGAAATCTGACTATTTTTATGTTTAATGTTATGTTATGTACCAGTCTGTTTTGTGAATGTTCAAGAAATTAATATTGAAAATGTAATCAAAAATCACATTCATTAAACCTCACCTCTGGAAAAGGTCCCAGGGGGGGTCAAAGACTCCTCCCATAAAAAATGGGCCAAATGCATGGATTTCTCTATAGGACTAAATAGAGTCTAACTTAACATTAAGGCAGTAACTGTAGAACCCATTACACTAACAATCCCCCAGTGTCCATATAGCACTGCACTGACCATGAGGGTAAGGCAAATCTGGAATAATAGTTTTATTTCCAAAATGTCCTGGGCCTATTTCTATTAAATCTCCATTTGAGTGACACAGTAGACACTTAATGCAGAATAAATCCTGTCTGGTCAGTGGAACATTGCTGTGAAGGGGATCTCACTGAGGCATCGCGGGGAAATTGTCAGGAAAGATATATATTGTCTCAAGGTGGGGCCATTAGTTAATCTTAGCTTCTTCCTGTTTAACCAAGTCCCGTTTGGGTAAATGACGGTGATATAATGTGGCCTTGTAGGAGGGCATGCTTTAGGACGCCCCCGCCACCAGAGTGATGCATGCACACATCCGAGGCGAGGGTGAGCCGAGCGAGGGAGAGATTTTTCTACCTAAGTGCTGCCGGAGGTGCGAGAGGAGATGTGAAGGCCCTTGGCATCGGGCGGCGCGTGTAACGGACTGGAAACAAGGCTTTATATTCAGCAATTTATGATCTCAACAAGAGGAGAGGAGTGCGAGGGGGGAGAAGGAGGAGGAGGAGGAGGAGGAAGAGGAGACCTTGGGAGGTGGAGTGAAGGGCATCAGCCAAGACAAACTCTCATCAGGACGTGTCGATGGGAGCGCTAAGCTAACAGAAACGAATAGCATGGTGTCTATCTATATTTGACATGTGGGTTAGCGTGTTGCCTCTAAGACAGTTCACACTTTTGTACCTATGACGTCCAATGTCAAGTTACATTAAATCACAAGACCACAAGCTATTCAATTTGAGGTTATTTACATAGCATTTTAAAGCAACTTCAGAAGACCAAAGTACTTCCCACTTTTCCATAGGCATACAGGCAGAACACCCCCAACATGAGGCCACCGCAAAGTATCAATTAAATGATAAGGCAGGTTTTCAGTCTAGGCTGATAAAAATAAAGGACAGGCAGAGGCAGTAATTTTAAGAAATTAAATTTGGCTAGTGAGTGGGTTTTGTAGATTTCATTTTTTACCAAACATATTTTGCCAGATGTCTTTTCCATGTTGAACTTTGCTTAGCTAACAAATCAGACTTGCTGTAAAAAGGAAGGAGTTTTAACTAACCATTTGTATTTTCATTTAATTATTTATTTTTTATGCATGTTTGTGCTGGAATTTTTGGGCCGACTTCCTGCAAAACCAATTAAGAATAAAGAAATGCAAATCTTAAATTATTATGCAAAATTGATTCTTGTGAGCTTCAAGTCATGCCATAGTGTACTTCCTCAAAAACACACCCAGAGTTACGTGTTATTTCATTCACAGGTTTGACTAACCCTTTATTATTAGTCTGTCTATATCTCCAAAGCTCAAACTGCTCTGTTCCACCTTGTGATGTTGTGTAGTGATGGTTTTCAAGTTAAAAACTACCATTTACCTTTTGTTCAGTAGAGACTGGCAATTCAGAGGCTGAAATGATTTTAGGGAAGGAGTATGAAATTTAGAAACACTCAGAAGAACTTCCTGAATCACCACATGAGGGTTTTCTGTTTGAGAGAAGAACTCAGCCTAAATATGTAGAATGTGTGTGTTAAACAAAACACAACTCCCGGGATGTTTGTGATGAGGAAGCAACATTATAACAGAAATCAGAAAATAGTGTAATATGAGCCCTTTAAAAAACGTGCATATCATTTTAGCAACAACAAAACACTTGCAAATACACACACAGAATGACTCACAGATATGCAAAAAAAAATTCCTATTAAAATTCTTACAAACGTTAAATTAAATTGGGTTCTAAATGGTCAGGTTTTACTCCCCTATCCATTTCCTCCAGTGCAGTCTTCCAGTTTTGCTGTTGGCACACTGCATATCTGTGTGCTTGGTGATTACGTTGGCTGTGGTTATGAGGCTCAGTGATTAATCCCTATGGGGAGGGGGAACCATATTAACCTGCCTCACACTGTTCACCTCTGGAAAAAACACACTCTCTCTGTCCAAATGCTGCAGGCAATGTGGCATCAACAAAATTCTAATTAAAACATAAGACTTCAATGGGCCACTAGTGATGATGAGATGCTACTCCCACCGTCCTTTATGACGGGGTTTAATTAAATGCACTCATATTCAGCCATATATACTGTAGAGGGGCTGTGATGTCCAGCTACAGTACAGTGGACTTCTAAACATTTCTGAAGAACATTGCAATCTCCTTGATGTGCAACCAATAAAATGCTATAAGTGCCTGTGCTCTTACTGTTTTCTAAAAGGTTCTATCAGATCTGAGCCTATAGGCTGCTAGTGCCTTAAAGGGCCCATCTTATGCTATTTTCTGATCCCTGTTATGTTGTTTTCTCATCAAAAACATACCTGGGGTTGTGTTGTGTCATTTACACATGTTTAACACATACATCCTGCATATTTAGGCTGAGTTTTTCTCTCATACAGAAAACACTGTTCTGCCTTGTGATGTCATGTGGTGATACAGGATGTGCTCCACTGTCTTTTTAAACTCCATATACCTTCGCTAGCATCATTTGGCTAATTTCAGCCCTGGCATTGCCAATCTCTACAGAACAAAAGGTAAAAGTAGCTGATAAACTGAAAACTACCATAACATGACATCACAAGATGGAACAGAGCATTTTGAGCTTGAGACAGACTAATAATACAGACACATGTGAATGAAACAAAACTCCAAGCATGTTTTTGAGGAGGTAAAATCATCATAACACACATGACACATACAAGTTGTTCTATTCTCAGTAAATGCACAGGCCATGCCTGTGAAAGTTCAGAACCTCAGAATTCAGTGAACTGCCGAGGCTCCTCTAGCACTGATTAATGATGCTGCGTCCTGGGGTTTAGGTAGTGAGGATTCAGATCAGAGAGAATCCTTTTACACCAACTGGATTTCAGTACTGAGCCTGGCAATCCAAATGAGAGACTCATGTGAGCCTCATTCTGCTTTCTGATATGTGGATAACATAAACATCTTGGCGATCATGTCTTTTATGAAATTAAGAATAAACCAGCATTACAGTTGTTATCAGTGAAGGCAATATTGGATTTGAACATATCTTTCTCCTGTTTGGGGACACATTTTGACGATTGTTATGTAATATAAAATCAAAATCAAATATACTGTCCCTTTAACAATCTTGCTCTCATATTATCTTGCCTGAATCCTCTTAAAGCTATAGAAGCAGCTCTGGTTGTGTTTAGTTTCAGATGAGGCGTTGGTAATGGGAGCTCAGTGACCTGTAAAAGACGCTCAGTGATAGAAAGGCGTCCCCAGAGATGTGTCACAGGTGGATATAGAGTGTCGGCCATGAGGAGCTTTAGCTGCTCAGCGCTTTGGACTGAGCTCTGCACTGATACCCGAGCTTAGAGACAGGACACTGATTCGGCTCACTTTCTAACGACAAAAGGGAATCTATCTAGAGCTAAATGCACATTAGCAGAGAATACAGTGCTCCTCGTGTGGTGGTTTATGGCATTGCACGTATGCTGTTGTTGCCACCTTGATGTTGTGGGTTCAAATCCTAGTCTCTACTCACTCTCTCCTCATTTTACAATATATCTGTCCTGGCCAATAAAGCCTTTGGGACAGTTTTATGCAGAGAACTGACAGAGGGCAGTAAAGACTTAAAGACTACATGACACAGAATGGATTCTTGTAAGCTATGTAAATTGTTATAATGTTGTTGCCTCATCAAAAACATAGGTGGAGTCGTGCTTTGTGGCATTCACACATGTTCGAGTAATCCTTTATTATTAGTCTGTCTACATCTCCAGTGGTCAAAATGTGATGTCATGCAGTGGTAGTTTTTGTTCAGAGACTGGAAATTCCAAGGCTGAAATGATCCAGAAGATTTTAGCGAAGGTGTATGGGGTTTAAAAACACAGTGGAGCACCTCCTGCATGGATGAAAATGTTTGAAAGAGAACACAGCCTCCATGTGCAGGGTTTGTGTGTTAAACGTGTGTGAATAAAACAAAACACAACTTCAGGCATGTTTTTGTTGAGGAAAGCATAATATGGGCCCTTTAATTCTCTTATACCAGAAGCCTATTTTTGTTGTCCTAAATATTTAAATACAATCAATTAAAATACTGTCTAATACATAAATACTAAACAATAAATACTAAATACTAAATACAATCAGTCTATTAAATACTGTGCTACTTTAACTGTATGCTTTTAGCTGTTTAATTGTTTTAATTGTATTTCATTTGTTTATGTTGTTGTAATGCAACTTTGAGTGTCCAGAAAGGCACCTAATAAATAAAATTATGTTATTATTATTATTATTATTATTGTTGTTGTTGTTGTTGTTGTTGTTATTATTATTATTATTATTATTATTATTATTATTATTATTATTATTATTATTATTATTATTATTATTATTGCTGCAGGGCTTTTGAGTATCTCACCATAAGACAAAAGATCACAATGTAGTTATAGTTTGAATTAACAAGCTTCTTTCTATTTGACTTTTTTGATGTTCTCCTTCCTGTCTCATTAATTTCTTTACTTTTAAAATTCATCACCATCTCATCTTTGTTACACATGCACCCTGTTCCTTCACACGGAATTTAGCACTAACAAGCTTCCCTACTTGAGAATTCACCTTTTACACTTGAAGGTGCGAAAGAGAAGGTGCCACAACCAGAAACGATCGCAGTTTGGGGCTGAACCTGCTTCTTCGGTTCACCCAAATCAATAATCTTATCTGAAAAAATCCCCTTTCCATACTGTCTTCATTCTGTCCTGTGTATAGGCTCAGACCTGTCTCTCCGACGAGCCCGTGGAGCCATCTGTCTTGGGCTCTCTTTGGTGCAGATGGAGCAACATGACAAGGGCATGGCAGCCAATCCATTTCCACCTTGTCATCTGCAGGCATTTGGACCTGCCACCGCGCTCTTCCATCTCGATTAGGGCTGGCCTGTCGCTAATACACTACACGGGTATGCGGCACGCTGTAAAAAATATTCACAATATGAATCTTTTTTGACTCAGATTTGTCCAATTAAGTAGTTGATTTAAAGGTGCACAGTGTAACTTATCTGCTGGAGAGTCCTTCGCCTGCTTGTCTCTGTGGAGATGTGCCCAGAATGTTCCACAGTAGGGCCATAACTTATGAATCTCCATGGAGACTTGCAAGCCAAATCACAGGTTAGATTTGTGGAAAGACGGTCCCACTTCCAGTAAGAATGAATGTTTTTTTTAAAATATATTTTCAACCAATAAATAACACATGTAGATGAATAAAGGTAAGACATATTAGTTTATTACTATACTGTGGACAATTTAAACCAAAGCATTTGCATCTCCATGGAGACAAAGAAGTTGTGGACTCCCTCCAGAAAAGTTACACAATGCACCTTTAAGTTTTGATGACATTTAGGTGTCATTTAAGGGTGCACTTTGATTGAGGGTCATCACCTGCTTGTATCTACAGATATGTCATTGCTCTGTCTGGAATGTTCCACAGTATCACATTAAACAGCTCTATCTTCTATTAATGAATTTACTAGTGGTTTTATAGCTCAAAAATACCTTGAAAAAAACAGACATTCTGACTGTGAGCATGTTTTAGTCAATTTTGTTTTGTATTTATTTTGTGAATGAGTAAAAGTAAAAAGTTCCTCCATAGATAGTGAATTTTGTCCTGAAAGAATAAGGGGGAATAAAAACATGTAAAAAAAAAAAAAAAAAAAATCCTGGTCCTACAAACAAAATAAAACTAAACTACCTTACTGAAATATATATATAAAAAAAAAATCTGACTCCAAATGACCTATTTTGCAGGGTTTATGGTGTTGGCTAACTATTGACACGGGGGATTTGAGGAACATGGACAACCAAGACTGTACAATGACAATAGCGTTTCCCAGGAGATTGGGGGTGACAGCTTGTGGCAGCCAATCTCAGATCTGGCATTTCTGATAATGGTGCAAGTCACTTTTTATAGATTTTATATTTGCTGGGCCTGTGCATATGTGTCAATAGCATCCACATGTGATATGATTTATAGTGTCATGTTGTTCGGATGCACGACTTGACCTTTGTCATCTCAATCTCCAACCCAGCCAAAATGGCGTTGGTAATATGGAAGGTTGAGACAGCTATCAGTTGCTTTTATTTCCTCATTACATTTTTTTTTTCCTTTTTTCAAGAAACAATAATTCAGGCTAGAGCGGAGTTCACATCGCATGCTACTGGTGCACTTCATGTATCACACAGAATATATGTACTGGGGCGAAACACATTTACTTATTATTAATTAGATGATAGAAATCAGGTAGAGATAATATTTACATAAAGGCAAAGCAGTGCAATCCCCATGGAGACAAGCAGGGGGCAGATATCCACCAGAAAAGTTACATAGTGTAAAAAGAACAGTAAAGAACAGTAAAGTCCTTTGAAACTGTAGGCTATTAAAACAACCAACTTCTGCTGCTATCATCATTTCCATGAAGGTCAGACATGATTTTGAACACTTTTTTCATTTTAGTTATCCCCAATAATCCACCGAATAGCTAATATTTGCTAAATTCATTTTGATAAAGCCCTATAGAAGCGCACACAGCAGTAGGTCATACAAATGTTAAGCCTTCCTCTAGAGGGCGTTTGTCCTCACCCATCCTGTTTGCTCTGCTCTTGATCTGTACACAGGATCACACGGGAGCTCACTGGTTTTTCTGTTTAAACAAAACTGCACTTTTATTAACAGCACAAAAATGTTCCCTTTGAAATTAACCTTTGTTCGTGTAACTTTATATGACTTTTAAGAGAGTATAGACGTGTATAAACCAGAAACCAGCGGGCGGTAGAGTTAACAATATTAATACTGACACATTCATTATGATCTTCTCACAAACACATCAAAGACTCCTGGATATGAGCATGGAGTGATTCTGATTTTTTTTTTTTTTTTTTAGTTTTTAGAGAGAGACAACCCTTCTTACAGTATGAATGCATATTTTATAATTTCACAAACACATGTATAAATGCAAGACAGATAAGTTTGACACGCTTTAAGCCATATTATTGTTACTGCAACAACAACATACCTGGAGTTTTGTTTCATTCATACATGTCTGAGTAATCCTTTATTATTAGTCTGTCTACACCTTTAAAGCTCAAACTGCTTTGTTCCACCTTGTGATGTCATGATGTGGTAGTCCTCACGTTAACAGCTAACTATAACCTTTTGTTCAGTAGAGATGGCCAATTCCAGGGCTGAAATTATCCAAATGATTCAAGTGAAAGTCTATAGAGTTTAAAAACATAGTGAAGCACTTCCTGTATTACTTCATGATATCACAAGGTGGAACAGAGAATTTTCTGTGTGAGAGAAGAACTCAGCCTAAAAATGCAGGATTTATGTGTTAAATATGTGTGAATGAAATAAAATACAACATGTTTGTGTTGAAGAAACAACAACATCAGAAAATAGAGTAATATGGGCCATCAATAACCAAATGAATACAAGTGCATTCAGGATTTTTTTTGGGTAAATCTGTGGATATTGTAATTGTAATTTAATCCATTCATAGGTCTTGTTTCATAGGACTTTCTTATGCAAATTGAATATAATTTCTTTTATTCCAGTATTTTCAAAGACAAGAGGGTGGACATTTTTCTCTGACTAGTAAAAGTAAAACTATTAATAATAAAGATAAAACAAAAATCTAACACGAATCAACACATGATCTGTAATTGTCTTAGGCCTGCTAAAGCAGTGCTTATCATCCTTTGTGTGTCTTTGATTATAGAGATGTTCAGCCATGTTACCCTATCATTACCTAACCACTAATCACACTCGCTAATGATAATTTCACCTCTCACAGACGCTGCATAAAAATGAACTGAAAATCTTACCTGCAGCACTTTCTCTAGGTCTGTCTATATATAAGTTCTCTTAAAGGGAACATTATAATGTATCCTCATCAAAAATATACCTGGAGTTGTGTTTTGATCATTTACACAAGTTTAACACACAAATTCTGCAAATTTAGGTTGAGCTCTCTTCTCAAACTGAACACTCTGTTCCACCTTGTGATGTCATTGGTAATACAGGAAGTTCTCCATTGTGTTTATAACTGCAACTTTAATTATAACGCAATTTAAAAACAACACAGGTTGACCAAAGTGCTATGGAACAATGTTGAATAAAGACAATAAGAACAGTATAAAACAGCTTATGACTAAAATCTGAAATCAGAAACTAATAAAAACAATAAAACAACATGAATACAACATAATCTAATAAAAGACAATCTAATAAAATGTCAACAACCAAACCCTGTCAAAAGCCAAAGTGAACAAGTGTGTTTTAAGAAGAGATTTAAAACAGGTACAGAAGAGGCTTGTCTAATGTGCAAAGGCTCATTCCACAGTTTTGGTGAAGCCTCCACAAAGGTTCTGTCCCCTCTGAGCTTCTGGCTGGTGTTTGGCACACTCAGGAGAAGCTGGTCCACTGACCTGAGAGGCCAACAGGAGAGTAAGGAAGGAGGAGCTCAGAGAGGTACAGCAGCACCATTCACTTAAAAACAAATAAAAGCAGTTTAAAATGGACCATGAAGTGCGCGGGCAGCCAGTGAAGGGAGGATAAAATGGGGGTGAGTGATCGTATTTTCGAGTGCCAGTTAAAAGACGTGCAGCCCCATTTTGGATGAGCTGCAGTCGGGAAATGGAGGACTGACTCACCCTAAAATAAAGTGCGTTACAATAATCCAGCGGGGTGGTTACAAAGGCATGGATCACTGTTTCAAAGTGCTTACATGCCAGAAGGTGCTTAACTTTAGCCAGATGCCTAAGATGGAAAAAACGGGTCCTTACAACAAAACGAATTTGCCCTTCAAGTTTAAAATGTGGATCCATTTTAAAAGCAAGGTTTACAATCTCAGTTTTAGCAAATTGACTGAGGTTTCCCAGATCAACAGAGGGGACTCCAGCACAACTATGTCCAAACAACATGACCTCTGAAGCTTTTGGCTCATCCAAGCAGTCACACACTTTTGGAGTGAGTTTGAAACCAAACCATCTTTTTTCTTAAGTGGGACATAAATATGACAATAGTCTGCATAGCAATGAAAGAAGATCCCATGTCTCCACAGAACTGAGCCCAGGGGTAGCAGATAAAATGAAAAAAGAATAGGACCTAAAATAGAACCCTGTGGTACCCCATACATCAAAGGAGCATAGGGAGACTCAGAATCTCCTAACTGGACAGAAAACGTTCTCCCCTTTAAATAGGACCTGAACCTCCATACACCTTCATTATAATCATTCAGATAATTTCAGCCCTTGAATTACCAGTCTGTACATAACTACAGGTAAAAGGTAACTGTTAACTTGAAAACTACTACTATATGACATCACAAGGTGGAACAAAGCATTTTGAGCTTTGGAGCTGTAAACAGACTAATAATGCAGGTTTACTCAGATATGTGTGAATGAAACAAAACACCACTCCAGGTATGTTTTTGAGGAGGTAACAGCATTATAACATGGCAAAATGTTCATAGGAGTTGATTTGACACAATATAGGGCCTTTAAGGTTTCAGGGAAGTGAAGTTAAACTAGTGTATGATTGAGACTACACTAGCTGGAGGATGTTATGACAGTATGATGGCACAAGGGAGTGAAATGACCCATGTTTTAGTACAGTAAAGCAGTTCTACTCTGGTGCTGGTGAGCTGTGACCTCAGGGAAGACACTGCATAAACCACTTTAAATGTCATATTCAGGTGACTGCTTCTACTGTAACATCTCAATACAACGCTGGAGATAGAGAAGGCCATTGATGCAAGGGCTGGTGCCTTTTCTAACAACATAAAAACTATAACTATAGTATAACTATACTATATAATGCACTATATACATTTTTAGGACTATTTCTTGTGTGTATGGGATGTAATTGCTTTGCCCCGAATATTCCATAGTGGTGATGTGACTTTCGGCTCATTTATTGGATCCGAATCTTTTGAATCTGTTTCAGTTGCTGTTTCAAAGAGTCGTGGAAAAGACTGGCTCTTTTAATATGTATTGATAACAACAAATTATTCACAGAGAGAAATGACCATGACTAAGATACAAACTGAGTGTGAGTGTTTACCCTTTAGAATTATTCATAATCTAATAGTAAATAAAAACGTTTCACTTCAATATTAGTAATAAAAAGTGTTAGGCTTTTGTGCACAAAGCTCTCACTTGTGTTTACTACTTCTGTTTCTTGTTGGTTCAATGTAGATCAGTGTAAAAATGCATAAAAATGAGAAAAGAAAATGAGAAAGGTTTGGTTCTTTTAGAAAATTAGATTTCGTTCCAACAGTTCACATTAAAGAACTGTTCAAATGAGCCGACTCGTTCACTAACGTCACATCTCAACAATATAGCAAGCTGTGGACTCCCCAGAATAAGTTACATGGTGCACCTTTAAGATATAAGATGCTAATAATTCCATAGTCACTGAAAATAGATTTCGATTCTTTTTATTAACCACCCTAAAACAGTGTCCTAAATGTATTCTTTGAAGTTGAACACAGCAAATAGGATGTGCAATTTTATATAGCGCTTTTCTGGACACTCAGAGATGCTTTACAGAGCATTATTCATTCACTCCAGACCCGGTGGTGGTGGTGCTACTATTGTAGCCACAGCTGCCCTGGGGCAGACTGACGGCAGCAAGGCTGCCAATCTGTGACATCGGCCCCTCCGACCACCACCAACATCACTCATGCACACTCCACTTTCATTCTAGGCAATGTGGATGATATGCCTTGTCTAAGGACACAACGACAGTTTTTACCACTGGCGCCCCCCTGTGGCACCTGGAATTCCCAGTGGTCTCCAATCCAAGTACTAACCAGGCCCGGCCCTGCTTAGCTTCTGAGATCTGACAGTATCAGGCTTTGACAAGCCGGACTAACCACAAGATAATATATTGGAATCAGTATCAGAACTGAAAAAGCTGGATCTGTGCATCCCTAGTCACTGTAAAACTCTGTATTGGTCTATGAGAGTGGAAAAAAGTGCTTCTAACTCATTGTGGTGAATAGGAATGTATGAGGTAAATAGGAATTACTTTGGACAACTTCAAACCATTTAAATGTTTTAAAGACATAAAAAATAAGGTAGAGTGCCTTTATCATAAAGTACTGTGTCAAAGGTAATATTTTGCTTCTCAATAGCACTATGAAAGTTTATTTACACAGGCTCAGTGGGAGATATGAGGGGAGATGTGTCCACAGCCCCAGAGGAAGACATTTAGAGGGTAAAAACACTGATTATAGTGTAATATTAATCAAAAAAAATCAAAGAAAGGAGCTTGAGTAGGTTACCCCTGTTGTCTAGTGACAGGCCCATGCTGCTGACTTGTAAATTAAACCGTAATATAATTCGCCTATAGGCACTGGGTATGACTGTTCCCAATGGAGGTGTTAATATGAGATGATTGCAGCGGTCAAGGCCGTACTCTGCAGTATGAGTCTGGGTGATTGTCTTAATGACCATGGATGACCTCATTATCCTTGGCCCTCTGACCAGATTCCTCCCCTCCTCATTTATCTCACTGTGTTCAGCTCTTAGGGCTGTAGTGTGTCCCATATATGAAGCTCAGCAGACTGGAGAGCTAGTGTAATGAACGATCATGTTAGTACACAATGTTAATGAGGGTATGAAGTATGTGGGATATGTAATAAGTAAAGGGCAAATACGCAGTCCAAGTCAATTATTTTTAAAGGGTCCATATTACACTGTTTTCTTATAGTGTTGTTCCCTCATGCCTGGAGAGGTGTTTTGTTTCCTTCACTCATGTTTAAAACACAAACCCTGCATATTTAGGCTGAGTCCTTCTCTAAAATAGAAAACACTGTTCCATCTTGTGATGCCAGTGGTAATACAGGAAGTGTTCCACTGTGTGTTTAAACCCAATACACCTTCACTAGAATCATTTAAATGATTTTGGCCCTGAAATTGCTCATCTCTATTTAACTAAAGGTAAAAGGTAGCTGTTAACTTGAGGACTACCACTGCATGACATCACAAGGTGGAACAGAGCATTTTGAGGTTTGGAGATGTAGACAGACTAATAATAAAGGATGGCTCACACATGTGGGAATGAAACAAAACACAAAATGTTGTGTTAAGACCTTTAAATGTTTTGTTTTCAGAAATCAGAGTTTGTTAATATCACTGTAACAAACTGCTGTTGCTTCTACAGTATACAGTAATAACAGCTTCTTGCTTTCACATATTACATGCCATAACTGTAGTCCCACAATGCATTGTGGGACAGAAAATCAATAATGTTAGTAAAAACTTTTTCTACAACAGTAAATTACAATTAGTTTGCGCTTTACTGGAGATGGAAGGATATTACCGTATTTTCCGGACTATAGAGCGCACCGGTATATAAGCTGCATCCCTCGATTTAAAAAAAAAAAATAAGAAAAAAGTTATACAAGCCGCAACCGGGCTATAAGCCACTGATATCTATGTTGAAAAATTAGATATTTACTGCATACACAGAATGATTTTGTACTGTAAATGTACATTTATGTACCTGAACAGATTCTTTCCGAACAGTGCCTTTTAACACAGCAGCAACTGTGCTGATTAAAAAGAGGTTAAAAACAGAAAAGAACCGGTAATTGATTATCTTCATTTCTCCTGTGCAATGAAACCACAAGTCAAGTGCTTTTCATGATGAAGGGGCGAGGAATTGAAAATAATTACCAGTTAGTAATTTGTCATGCGTATTATATCTGCTAAATAAAAAGTAACGTATTCTTCTTTGCATTAATTTTCCATCTATCTTGTTTTTGAAATTCCGGTTAGAACAACTTGTTTAACAGTCTTTTTACTGCAGGTACATATTCTTTGTGACACTGCTTGATTAAGCATGAGAGTTAACCTGCCCTGGAGCAGGTCAGTTCAGAAGCAGCTGTTATCCCAGTAACTCAGCGGAGATTCATGTTAGTGAGAGTGGAACCAAACTCTTGCTAAAACTAGCGGCACCTATCGAAGTTAGCCGGGATTTGCTCTTAGCGGGCTTGATGGTGGTGTATACTGAGCACTGATCAGTAAAGACCAGGTCACATCTCACCACCGTGTCTGAGCATTTCATTTCATGTGGGTAAAGGTTTGGTGATAGGCAGTTAAACTGCATTACTTTAGAATAACACAGTGTTGTTACCTCCTTTGATTCCTCTGTGTTTGTGACTATAGATGTTTTCATGAGGTGAACACAGGACTGCAGATCTAGAAGAAGCCTAAAGGACGTCATTGCTGCCTGCACAAAGCTGAATGTCTATCTTTAAATTGTTTCTTACATCATTTACATCATATTGTAATGTTTAATGTTAACTGCTCTTTAAATAAATGTTTGAATCCATTTTAACTTTGAGTGTGTCTATTCTTATGACAATGGATAGCTGTATTTTAAATTACAGGAAATTATTGGCAAAAAATTGCCAGGTAATATATGTAAATTTAATATACAAGTTTAGCTGTAACCTATTTACAGAATACTTTAAACTAATGAAAAATGGTAAAAACTAACCCAACAAAAACCTGTAATATGTTCACAGCTTATGATTTACAGCCATTTGCTGAAATAGTACAATTACCAGAAGTGTTTACTGTAAAATTTACAGCAGATCTGTTATGTACAATTTATTCCACATTCTTTCCACAAGATATACTAAAAAGTTAAACTTTCTGGTTGAAAATTAATATAATAAGACTATTTACTGGTCGTAGTTGGGCTAGAAAGCTTTAGTACTTAAAGCTATAATACTGAAATAGTTATCTGAACTGAAAAACTGTATCAGTGCATCCCTATTACCAATGTTTAAAAAGGAAATGAATAATAATGTATTGTATGTTACTTATTTAACTATGCTTCTTTTTGTAGACTGTGTAAAATGTTATTGTTTTGTTTACTTTGTCAAACTTTCTCATTTCTACACAGTGACATAGTATTACACCTTCAGTATCGCCACGTCAAAGTTTGTGTCATTGTTCACTGTGCTGTATCAGTTTCTGCTTCCTCCCATTGGGTTTGTCACACACACTTTTAAAAGCACTATTTCAATCTATAGTTATTGTGGTTTTGTGGTCTCATTCTTTCTGTTTGCTGTAAATTTCCTGAGTCAGACGGTCAAAAATATCAAACAATAAGTCCTGACATCACTTGTATTGTATAACGACCCAGAGAGTTCCTCATCATATGAAGTGAGTCAAGCTGTATCTCTACATACCACAAACCTTAAAGGTTCAATTCACTCTGCCCTTATAGATATTTGTTTAATAGAAATACAGTTGTTTTATTTCCAAGTCCAATGAGCATGTTACGGTGTAACACAGATTTAAAGTCTTGTAAATGACTGACAGTTTGTGGGAAGCTCACTCTGCCGCTCTCCTCAGGGAACATGTCCAGGAAGTAATTAAGTGTCAATCTCCACAAAGTACACACGTTTACTTTCTCCTTTAAAACATCGGATTACTCATTTTATACGAACATTTACATTCTTTACATCAACACACAAATACTAACTGTAACGTTTTGCCTTCAGTAAAACAGTCAATTGTATGTAAAGTGAACTAAATACAGAGTTTCCTCTTTCATGGTTTGAAAATTAAGTAATACAGCTTCAGTTTTATGAAATTTATTATTATTATTATTATTATTATTATTATTATTATTATTATTATTATTATTATATTTTTTTATATATATGAAGACACAAGTGACCAACACATCACATGATTTGGCACCTTTAAGCTTTAAAGGTCCTATATTATGCAGAAGTGAGCTTACATAGTTGTAAATAACCCTTTAATATTAGTCTGTCTACATCTCCAAAACTCAAAATGTTCAGTTAACTTTTTTTTTTTTTTTTTTTTAAAGTAGATTCCAAGGTTAAATTATCCAAATGATTCTACAGAGTTTGTATGGAGTTTAAAACCACACCATAGTACTTCATGTCTTACCACATGACATCACAAGGTGGAATAGAGCATTTCTGTTTGAGAGAGAGCCTAAATATGCAGGATTTGTGTTAAACATGTATGAATAAAACAAAACACAACTCCAAATATGTTTGTGATGATGAAACATAGATAAGAAAATGTAATATACAAGTGTGAAAAGTGTAATATAGGCCCTTTAAGTGCACACACTGAGCAAAATGTAGCTTTTTACAATGGTCTATTAAGCTTCATTCACACAAGTAGGGGGAACGCAACTGATGTAAAATAATATATGCCATTAGCAGCCATTATATGAAGTTCTAAAGCACTAAGTGCCAAGGCAAAGGTATGTTTAATACCAAAAGGCCAATAATAAATGAATAAATAAATAAATAAACAAATAAATAATAAATAAATAAACAAGTATATGTGTCAATTGTTACGCTCAATATCCAAATGACAGAAAAACTTATATCTATTCATTTTGAGTCCTTTGTAGCTCTATGGACACCTCTCAGTGACCCCTTTACATTTATAAGTTTAAACCTCAGTTTTGGGGACAGACCTGTCAAAAAATCCTCTTCAAAGTTTCTGTGATGTAAAGTGAACTCTTGTCCCCCCTGCTCTCCTCTCATCCTCTCCCCTTCTCTCTCTGCCCTTGTCTCTCTCTGTCCTCTCTCATCCTCTCCCCTTCTCTCTCTCCCCTCATCTCTCTGTCCTCTCTCATCCTCTCCCCTTCTCTCTCTGCCCTTGTCTCTCTCTGTCCTCTCTCATCCTCTCCCCTTCTCTCCCCTTCTCTCTCTGCCCTTGTCTCTCTCTGTCCTCTCTCATCCTCTCCCCTTCTCTCTCTCCCCTCATCACTCTGTCCTCTCTCGCTCTCTCCCCTCATCTCTCTGACCTCTCGCTTTCTCAGTCCTCATCTTTCTATCCTCTCTCCGGCTCTCTGAAGTACTTCAAACCGCTTCTCTCGCTTGCCCCGGTGCGTCCTCTTTGTTTAGAAGCACCTTCTGTGTCTTCAGAGCGTGTCACTGAAAACCTGTCAAAAGTGTCTCAATAGAGTTATGATAGACTGCAAGAAGGTTGATGTACTCCAGTGCTAGTACCTCAAAGTAGTGTTACAATAGCACTATGAAGGAGGAATACTACAATACAATGTAATTTCGCTGTATCATCTATTATAATATAATCACTACTACTATTCCATATATTATAGCACTGACTGGCTATAACAAATCTCTGGTCTGTCTAAAATGTTTTGCAAATAGGGTACTAATACTAATACTACTAGCCTACTACTACCACAACTTAAATAAAATAAAATAAGATGTCAATAACTTCAAATTTATCAGAAAAATACAAACCATTCCAAAAATATACACCTTTCCTACCCCTTTAGCCTGTACTTTCCAGCTCACTTCACATCAGAATTGGGATTCCATTTGACACCAAAACTGCACTGTGTATTGTTTGGGTCCAGCAGGGAACACAATGGCTCTGCTCTTTAGTACAGAAGACATGGCCCCAAGGGGACACTGCGCTGTGGGCCCTCCCCGCTTCACTCCCAAACGTCACTTTTCCGACAAACACTCCGCTCTCATTGGCTGGACTCCAAGGCTAATGGGCGGGGATTAAGTCTATCCCGACTGGAGTTTCTCAGAAGTTTTCCCTGAGTTGGTACAAGTGTGTTGTGGAAACCAGGTGGTGACATAATGGATATAGGAGTGGTTATGATGAGAATTAAACCAGTGGGAGTGCATTAAGAGAATGGAGTAGTTTGAGGAGACAGAGGGGACCTGATGCTGTTAACATAAGGTAAGAGTTTAAGAAAGTTGTGTTAAATGTACCATTTTGTAGAATAAAAACTTGTAGTAGTAGTAGCTGTAACAGTTGCGAATAAAAAAGCATAGAAGAAGTGCTTTTGCATTGATGGGGGGTCTATTATGGTCATGGTTATTTTACAGTAGATGAGTTATACAACAAAAATAGAAAGAAACAAGTAAAAGTTGTAGTAGAATGTGTATCTTAGCTTATTAGATTTTCACTCCAGAGTACTACAAAGTATTTCCCCCTGACCTATATGGACTATATGTGTGTAACCTGTGATAACAACGACATTTATTTACTCTGTTTCACCTGCATACAATGACTCAGTGTTAACATATCACACAGCAGGTGGAGCATGCCTCTATACTGTAATACAAGTACTTCAAAATGATTGTGTTCAATAAGTATGTTAGATCGAATGGAACACTCCTTATACCACTTCTGTACTTTTGGTTTTATTGTCCATTCTGCAGTAGTGACATAAAAACAGACTTGTGACTCACCTAGAGATAAAATACTTGTGGCAAGCAGATAAAAACATTTAAGAACAGTAAGTTATACAGTGAATTAAATGTTTTGGGGGCACAGTGCCTGCTCAGTTTGTAAAGAAAGTGTCCTGGAAGCCTCACAGTACCCCTCTCTTCCCACTCTCTCTCTTTCTTCGCTCTCCTCTCCCTTTCTTCTGGGTTTTTAGGCTAAACTCCAGTGCGTCTTAATCCTTTCAGCTATGTTTTTAATCAGCTCTTGTGGTCAGCCAGGTAGAAACAAAATGGCTCAAAGCTTTAGCTAGCAACAGTATATGGGTTTCAGCTTCCCCTTTTGTGTAACATTTTGAGGACTTTCTCCCATTTAGTTTCACTCGCTATGGCAACAGCCCGAAGTTTTTTTTATAATTTTGAAGCACCTCTTTACTATCTCAGATACACTTGGTAATAGTTCGTGTAGTTTCCTCCCACACATATCCAAGCACAGTGAAGAGTTTTCATGTTTTAAATCAACACAGAAATGGGATCAGCTCTGATTTGAAATGCTTCAGCTCTCAGCAGAGAGGAGCTGTATTTTTTATCCCACAAAACAATGAGAGTTTCTTCAAGACTGGAAGTGTTTTTCAATCTGATTTAGGGTTGGTTAGACTCAAATTCTTACTATTTTCCAGCCTGAGATTATACAAAGACTCTCAAGAAATTAATTTGGTAAATCCTGTTTTTAGTGGTTTTAGTCAAGAATGTTTTGAAAAAAATAGGACAACAAATAGCCTATATAAGGTGGTAGTCTAAGTGTATAGTATTAGTATAGTTGTATATGTATAGTAGGAGTTTTTGTGGCAGTAAAACAAGTACCAGTATCAGTTGCATCACTTAGTAGTCCTGGGAGTTACAGTGGAAGTTTTAGATTTAGTTAATTATAAGTTGTACAATTAATAGTTGTATATTTACCATGGTGTACAGCTATTTCCATATTCAATTCATTATTACTGAATATTATTTCTTTCTGTTTTGGGACATCTTAATATAACATTTGGCCAGGGCAGTTAATGGCCATACATGGAACACAATACTATAATGAAGATTGTAGACTCATTCACACCTAAATACACACATCTTTAAACACTTGTAAAGTTAGAAACACAACAGCACATTTACACTGGTCTGAACAGTGATCACGGTGCAAATCTTGAAGTCTCCTTTTCTTTTACCCTGGATGGTTTTCTTAACTTCTACCTGTGCTTATTGTGAGGGCTGCACTGTTTATTGCAATTTGAGTTAGAACAATAATCAAATCACAAAATGAGCAAAAATTAGGTATTGTCCTTGGTGAACAACAATATATCCTGTCTGTTTATACAAAAGTAGGTTGTAGCTGTGGTTTAGGCCTCTGCAAACATGCTCAGGAATGCATGGTATTCTGCCATAATTATTTCATGAATCACACTTCTATTAACTGTTAAAGGGCCCATATTACACTGTTTTCTGATGTTATAATGTTGTTTCCTCATCATAAACAGACCAGTTCTTTTTCTCATCCTGTTCTACATTGTGATGTCATGTAGTAATACAGGACGTGCTCCAATGTGATTTTCAACACCTTCTCTAGTTGAACTGGAACTGACAATCTCTACTGAACTAAAGGTAAGGTGTAGTTTTAAATTTGAAAACTATCACTACATGACATCACAAGGTGGAACAGAACATTTTGAGCTTTGGCGATGTAGACAGACTAATAATAAAGGATGATTCAAACATGTGTGAATGAAAAAACACAACTCCAGCTATGTTTTTGAGGAGTTAACAACATTCTAGCATGGCTTAAAGCTCACATATTTTATATTTTGTGTATTACAGGACCTTTAATGCTCGCAGGATTGTTTTCTACTTTTTAAAGATACATCACAAATATAATCAAATATAATAAATTACAATTTGTTTTTTATTTTTAATGAACAAGTTGCAGCCCTTCTTGTTCACATTTCTGAAGCGGTGTATCTATTTTAATATGTTTTGAATACAACAGTGTTTTTCCTTTATTTGTGCTGAGTCTGTGGCTGTAGAAAGCAGCCCTGCAGTGTTCCCATGGGAGAGGAGTGGAGTGGGTTGACTGATGTGGCAGATAAACTTTGGGCCTGTTTACCTTGTGTTGCTGCGGAGTTAAAAATATGTTTGAGAGCTCAGCAGAGTGCGCTCGGCCTCATCACTTATGCTCATATCACGGATCGAAGATGGATTCTCTGGCTTCCACTGTGTCCCGAGGAAAACATGCATCTGGATCCTGTATCAGCGCTGTGTTCTGTGGAGATAAGGAGGGGGCAGTGTCAAATCTCCCACTTTGAAAGAAGGCAGGCAAACGCTTGTGTGAGGAAAAGCTATAGCAAACAGGAGTGCTGCAAGTATTTATAGAGCCACATACGCTCATCTTTTTCATTAAAAATAATACATATTGAGTTAAATAAAGAAAAAAGTCTGCCACAAAGTCTCAGAGATAAGAAGAGGCTAATCGGTGCTTATCTTGGAGTGATGCATTTCAGGAATGTCTTTGATAGGGATCAGTGACTGGACATCTTGTATTACATTGTATTTTGCCCAGAGTACAAAATTAGAAGCTGTGAGGAGTTGTTAGGTCCTTTCTTGAGATAAAGGAATAGATTATGTTTTGTTTTTTTATAATCAAAAGAGCATGCCAGGGGGCCTTGTTTAAAGATGTTTTGGATCTGCCAAATGGGAGATGCTGCTCAGTGACGCACTTCCATAGAGTGGTGAACAATGCAGTCTCTAGTTAGCAGGTGTGGACTTGGTGAAACCTAAAGCTAACCAAATCCAAAGGGTGGTTATTTATCATGACTTCAGAGTTCCTGTGATTCGCAAACTCAAATCCAGTGTGATCGGTGTAAGCTTGTGCGGACCTTCGTAGACCAAGACTCACAAATACATCAATAAATAAAAGTGATAAAAAGTTACCAGCAATAAAGTGCTCAGGTTCAGTTCCCGATATTGTGACAGGCATGATTTATTAGACTTATTATTTGGACACATCATAATATAATATAACAAGAGCTCCGCCAGCGGGGCAAAATACGCCCGTACTTTGAATTAGATGAAGAAAAGATGAATTGTTGGTGCAGTTTGGAAATTTGACATTCCTAGGTGAGACGGTTGTCGAGTTAGAGCGCGGACAAGAAATTGTCCACAGACAGACGGACAGACGGACAGACGGACAGACGGACAGACGGACAGACGGACAGACGGACAGACAGACGGACAGACAGACGGATAATCAATAGGGAAATCTGGCTCTTGCAGTAGGAGTATGAGTATGACATCATCACATTCTAGAATCGGAATTCCACCAATCAGATTGCAGCAACAGAACTTAAAGACACTACAAAGCTTTAACGTGTCAAAGCAAATGTGGGTTGTTCTCGCTTTCAGCAGCAGAACATTTGAGAAGAGAGAACCTGAAGTCACATAAAATTGATACCACTGACCTACAGCATGGATCGATACAAAAATATACAATAAAATACACAAATACAGTATACCTTATATATATATATTGGCGCATGCCCCACATGTTTTGCCTCTTCATGAAGACAAAGCTTCAAAGACTTCAAAGCTTTGAAGTGTCCACAGACGGACAGACGGACGGACAGACAGACGGACGGACGGACAGCGCCATACCATAATACGTCCCGTCTTAGAACGGGCGTATAACAACAAAGGACAAAAGTAACTAAGTATAAATATATAAATGGTAATAATACATTCAAATATGTAGCAGAAATAACAATAGACTGGGTTCAAATGAGGCATAAATGTCTCTTGATTATTAATACTAAAAACTCCAGAGTCAATACCATCTGTGCGACTTACAGTATATAATTAGAAACTTCTCTTCAGGCCTGTCCATTGAAGTCCACTGTGCTGTGTGAGGATGAGGGACCGTCTGGACGAGCTGCGTCAGAGGGCCCATGACGGAGCAGAAGAGGGTGACAGCTCCAACCCTTTCTCAGGGGAGCAGCAGGATGACGAGGACGCAGCGGTGGTCGGGGTCGTCACTCCAGAGGCCGTGGTCTTTGAGGAGGAGCCTGTCATAGACAATCTTCTGTCTGACATCCAGCAGATCAGAGGCGACATCACTGCACTGGACACGGAGGTACACAAGCGTGAAAATTATACACTGCAAAGGCAATATCTAGGTATGTTAAAACGACTCAAATAAAGAACATTTGACTTCAAGCAACATTAGATTTTCTTTCTTATTTTAAGCTCAAATAGTTGTTGTTTTTCTTATCTTAAGTGTAGCTAGATGTAGTCCAATAAGGTGCATTTGGTCTTCCAATTATTTATGTTATTAGCTTCTTTTTTCAGACCAAGAGTTTGTTTTCATACCTGATAGTTTCGACTGCTCACTAACGGTCTTCTTCAGAGTGGTCACGTGATGTTGACCAACCAACTGTCAGGTATGACAACAAACTACTGATCAGAAAAAAGAACCTAATAACATAAATGCAGCAAGATGTATTTTTATATTTTAACTACAAAAAGTCTTGCTCCATTGGTAGGTTTTACTTGTCAAGTGAAATGTACTCAAATCTTGATAAAAAATATCTTAATTCAAGTCATCTTAATTTAGCTAGATTTTAGTCTTTGCAGTGTAGAATAGATGAAGTAACCCAAGAGAGGCAGGACTTTGGGTGTCTAATGCAAAAGAAGTTTATCTCTCATCATTGTATAACCCAGAGACTTACACGCTCAACACACTGTGGTGAGGTCTAGTTTCCATTGTAGGGAGTATTATAATGAGAAGCAATGTGCTTGGTCCAGCAATACAATAGTTTTTCTTTGCCCTTTTGTCACTGCTGTTTTTAGTAGTTTCATTAGTATTTGATCACCCCGTTACCACATTTAGTTAAAGCATTTCATCTGTAATAGTGGCTATCCTTATGCCCAGGTGGTTAAGTTCAGCCAGCAGCAGAAGTCCCTGGTGGCCACTATGCGTCGGTTCAGTGTGATGAAGAAGGAGAGCAGCATCACGAGGGACATCAAGCTCCAGGCCGAGAGCATCCACCGGAGACTGGACTCCCTCTCCAAACAGGTGCAGCGGACGAGCGAGCTGGAGGGGCCCGGCTCTGTCACTGCCCGCATACAGAAGTCCCAGCATGCAGCACTGTCACGCAAGTTCCACCAGGTCTGGATCACTATTTATTATTTAGGGCATATACTGACCATACAGCAGGAATATACAGCCCTTACACGAATCAGGAATGTTGTGGCCAGTTACAAGAGAAGTGCCATAATTCTGCAATTGTAATGCCTATTATAATAATAATTGAATTTAAAAAGGAAACTGAACTATATCCACATCTTTTTGAAGACATGCTGTAGAATTAGTGACTAAAGAGTATATTTTCCTCACAAAATTTCAACTTTTCCTAAACCAACTTATTGATTTAAAGGTCCTATATTACACAAATTTGCCTCTTAGGAGTTTTAAGCCATGTTATAATTGTGTTACGTCCTCAAAAACATACCTGGAGTTCTGTTTTGTTTCATTCACACATGTTTAAGTAATCCTGCATTATTAGTCTGTTCTCATCTCCAAAACTCAAACGCTCTATTCCACCTTGTGATGTAATGTAGCTGGAATTTTTAAGTCAACAGCTACTCTTTACCTTTAGTACAGTAGAGATGGGCAAATCTAGGGCTGAATTTGTCCACATGATTCTGGTGAAAGTATATGGAGTTTAAAAACACAGTGGAGAAGTTCCTGGATTACCACATGACAAATGAGAGTTTTCCATTTGAAATAAAAATTTAGCCTAAATATGCAGGTTTTGTGTGTTAAATATGTGTGAATGGAACAAAACCCAACTCCAGCTATGGTTTTGATGAGGAAACAACACTGTAACATCAATCAGAAAATAGTGAAATTGTGAGTCTAACCTGTTCCCTGTGTTCTCATGTGCAGGTCATGCGTCTGTATAATGAGAGTTTGCTGAGTAAACAGGAGCACTGTAGACACTTTATTCTGCGTCAGTTGGAGGTCTCTGGACGTGATGTGACGGAGGACGAGGTCAATGAGATGGTGGCGTCTGGGAAATGGGAGGTCTTCAATGAGAACCTCCTCAATGACGCCCGTATCACGCGCTCCCAGCTCTCTGAGATCGAGCAGAGGCACAAGGTCAGGGCTCAATGAAATTACAATTAGAGCAAAATAATCTGTCTGAGAGAAGAACTCATCTTATATGCAGGATTTGTGTGTTAAACATGTGTGAATGAAACAAAACACAACTCCAGCTGAGGAAACAACATTAAAATACAGATCAGAAAATAGAGTAAGAAATTGAGCAGGCTACAAAATTGCAATTACAGTGAAATAGTGAAAATAAGTCCCAGTCCTTTTTTTCCCAGAGCAAGCTCTAATATGCAATGTGAAAACTGAAGGCTGATCATTTTTTCACTTCTAATTATTTTTGTATAACTCAAAATCTAATCAACAGTCACCTCCCTGAACTGGACAAACAACAGAAACAGGAAAATGAAATAATGAAACAGTCATTGGAGAATAGCAGACAAGAATATTGACCAACATTCTCAGAAAACAAATAGATCACTGTCTCAGAGCCACTTTTGTATAGCAAAAAGAAGATTCTTTGAGAAGACACACACAATGTTTAGATCCTATATTAAGAAAAATGTAGGGCTTAACTATTGTTACCTCCTCAAAAGCATTCCTGGCATTGTGTTTTGTTTCATTCCTACATTTTTGAGTAATCCTTTAGTGTTAGTCTGTGAACATCTACAAAGCTAAAAATGTCATGTTCCTTGTGATGTCATGAAGCAGTAGTTTTAACACTAAACAGCAACTTTTTACCTTTAGCCTAAATGAACTAAATGTGCAGATTTTGTGTGTTAATGAATGGACTAGGATTTTCTTTTTTTTTTTTCAAATTTAAGTAGGCTATTTGAGTGAGTATGAGCTGTGGTATTGTGTACATTTTGGGACACTACTTTTGTTTTGTACTTGGGACAGGAGCTGCTGAGCCTAGAGAACAACATGAAAGAGCTGAGAGACCTGTTTATGGACATCTACATGCTGGTGGAAGAGCAGGGCGCCTTCATAGACCACATCCAGACCAACGTGGAGCGGACTCAGGACTATGTGGCCGCCACTAATGAGAAATTCAAACTGGCTGCACGATACAAGAAGAAAAACCCTTTACGCCAACTGTGCTGCTGCTGCTGTCCACCCTGGAGATGCTGCTTATAACACAGTGTACCATTAGCGCATAGCATTTACAGACAATCTTGGAAGGTGCTCAAGTGAGAGATGGTGGAGCAGGGCCAGTGGAGCGGAGAAAACAATTAAGTGTAAAGGCCAGATTTGGTATTTGATGCGCTTGTTGGCTTCAGGAGGATGTGTATTGGAGTGGACATTTTTAGTCAGTGCTGTAACAAGGCTGCTGCTTAAAGTGAGGCCGACTGTTAGCTGATACAGGTCACGAGACAACGCCACTGCCTCACAAGCGGATAGGGTAATTTATCACAGATTTATTTTGTATTTCAGGTCACAGTTATAAATTCTTTTTAACTGCACTTTATGACTTAAACCACTTGTGAAGTATGTGACGATAAAGAGGGCTGCATGTGTTGCCAGGTGAGTTTAAAGTGCACTAACTTTTCTGGTGGACGTTCGGCTGTCGATTTGTCTCCATATGGATTATATTGTTTTGTTTAGAATGTTCCATTGGGCAGCATTATACTTATCTGTCTCCATGGATAAAGTGGATAAAAGTAAGAAGTAATTCCCCTGTGGATCAATAAAGTTTATCTAAGTCTAAGGATAAAGGCAGGAGGCATCATCACGCCAAGATGCAGTACATGTTTTTACGGTATTGTTTTAGTATAATAAATGCACTTGCTGGTACATCTCCATGGAGACGAGCCAGTGGATGACCCTCCGAAGGAAAAGTTACATAATGCATCTTAATGAATGTTCTTATTCTCTTTCTTTTTGATTCCCACACATTTAAATTCATATTCAAGTGCTTTGAAAGTATAAAGTCGCTCTCTTCTTCTAAATGAATAGCATTTGTTCTTGCTCTGTATCCTTGTTTTTATGCCATTGTTGCTCAAAATAAGCTGCTCTCAAACCACTGGAGGATTGAACAATTGTAACATGAGGTCAAACTATGCTAGAAGGAAAGCCAATTCTACACTATACCATTGCATTTTGCACAAGCCCTGCATTTGAAATGACTATATTAATACACTGACATGAAACTGCCGTATTGTGTGACCAGCAGGCAATGTTGTGTGTGTATACGCGGGTGGTATGAGTGACCGATCCCGGTGTCTAATGTCCAGGACAAAACAGCAGAGGACAGGGAGAGCCAAACCCAAACCGGAAAATCAGGTCTGTGTCCTATTCCCCTGCAGAATGTCAACAACTCATATTTCACATAGAAACACTCTGTCTTATTTCCCACTGTAAAACGAGGAATCCAACTGGTAATCTGATGGTTAGCTGGAAAGTAACAATAGATCAAGTGTTTGGCATTACCAGGCAATGAAATAATAAATTAATACATTGAATTCAATTGGAACAAGAGCTCCGCCAGCGGGGCAAAATACGCCCGTACTTTGAATTATTGTATATAGAATTCTAGAATCGGAATTCCACCAATCAGATTGCAGCAACAGAACTTAAAGACACTACAAAGCTTTAATGCACATGTGTCAAACATGCGGCCCGGGGCCAGATCCGCCCTCCAAGACCTTTAATCTGGCCCTCGGCTGATTTTTCTATTAAAATACTTAAAATTTTCAGATTTTTCTGTTAATTTTCTGCACCGTTTAGCATAGCAGCGTCTCCGGCGTTTCTGTACGTTGCGACTCCCACCAGAGCAGCACAAATGAAGACTTTCCTCTTTCCAAACGCTCTTAAAGGGACGATCGTTTTGACTGTCGACCGTGACCCTCATCAGCAAAATGTCAAAAAATGAGAAAAGCAGATGCTGAGTTCAGGATTTCCCAAGAAAAATAGTCTAATTCTTATTTGTTGACAGAGGTGAATGGGAAATCTGTGCTCAGTGTGTTTGGAACAAGTGGCGTTGCTCGAGGAATATAATCTTAAACACCACTACGAGACACGGAGAAAAATACGATAACTTGAAGAGAGAACTGAGTTTTCTGATCCGGCCCTTTTGGGATCAAAGTAGGCTGCATACGGCCCCCAGACCAAAATGAGTTTGACACCCCTGCTTTAATGTGTCAAAGCTCAAAGAAGCAGAGAATGTGGGTTGTTCTCGCTTTCAGCAGCAGAACATTTGAGAAGAGAGTTCAGATCTTTCATGAAGACAAAGCTTCAAAGACTTCAAAGCTTTGAAGTGTCCACAGACGGACGGACAGACGGACGGACAGACGGACAGACAGACGGACGGACGGACGGACGGACAGCGCCATACCATAATACGTCCTGTCTTACACAACGGGCGTATAAAAATGGAAAAAAGTATGTTCAAAAGTGAATAAAGTGTCATGATTTGATAATAGTTTAACGTAAAATAAGGTTGCCCATGGAACAAGGATTAAATGTCTTGTGTTTCTTAAGACAAAATGAGCAATTTTCACTTGAATGACAAAAAAAAAAGAAAAAACAAAACAAAAACAAATAGGCAAATCTTGGTTCAAGAATTCACAAAAACACTCAAATTAACATTTATTCAAATCAAGCTCAAATTCTTTGCTTAAGATCAAGTTTTTTGCCATCAGAAATTGTACAAAGATGTTGCTTTTCATGAGTTAAACCTTTACTATTTCTGTAAAAAGATCATTTGCACCTTGATATAAAATCAATATTATGAGGTCATTACAAAATAAGCTATTTTGTTCCGTAGCGTTAGATTGAACGAGTACTTTTTACTTCAATCAGTTAAAATAATCTGTGACTATGACATAAAAGAAGCATTGTATAGGTCACTGCAATTATTTTTCTCTATTATAAATCCTCTTTGTAGGACCTTTGGAGGGTTGTTGTTGCTGCTGCTGACAGTATCAGATTTAGTGCAGTGAGCACATTGAGATGCACAGTGAGTATTTACACTCCAAAGAAAAGCTGCTGCAAACAACAGCCTGTCTGAACAGCAACAATGCCATCCAGTGTTCACATGGACAATTGTCTCCTGTAAAGCACTTAATGCACTGGACTCAGAACATTTACTGAGTGTTAAGGTCTCACATTAGAAGAGAAACAACTTAAGGTGCTTTGATTTTTGTTTGTTTGAAATTCTTGTTCTGATCCAAGTGATGCAAGATGTTACAAAAATATACAAACAAATGAAATTAACAAACTGATTTCTCTGTTGAATAAGTAATGGGAAACTAAAAATAGACCAAAGGTTTCTTATCATATATGTGATATAGTAACATACAAACAATGGAATCCATTGTGCCAACTATGATGATAATATATAAAGGGGACATATTAGATACTATCATCTTTTATGAGCTTTTAATCTTTAGACTGTATAAAGAAGTGGTAGTCCACTTCAAGGCAGCGGCCCCCAACCCCTTGAGCCAGGGTCTAGTACTGGTCCATGGGTCATTTGGTACCAGGCTGCACAGAAAGAATAAATAATTTACATCATTTCCATTTTATTTAAAAAATACCACAGTTTTTGTGTTGATTGTAACATTTTATTTTCTTGTATTTATCCGCCACACCTTAAAGGCCGGTCCATGAAAATTGTCTGACATTAAACTGATCTGTGGCACAGAAAAGTTGGGGCCTGCTGGACTAAGGGTTTGTGACATCATTCACAGCGTTTGACTTGCCAGCAGTTATAGGAGCACACTTGGAGCCAAGTTCCATATTAGAAATATGAATTTATATACAGACAAAATAATGAAATAAAAACACCAGGTTCATGTAGAGTGGGTTAATATGAGCATTTTAAGACCAAAATGAAGTGGCTCACTGCAGCAATTGCAGCAATAGGGGTGACAATTTTTCAGTGTCAACTCAACACCCACTCACATTCTATTTGGAACACAGCAGCTAACGGGTTAGATATGTCCATTTATATATACAGTCTATGGTTCTTTCACCCTGAGCTTTGTCAGTTATAGTTCGATTGATTTACGCATGTTTGAATAATCGTGTACGTCCTGCAGAAAATATCTGTTTTTATCTATCCCCTGTCTCCGCCCACTTCCCTTACCATATTTACATGTAGAGTTTAAAAATGTGATATTTCATCAATAAAGCTAGATGAATGAAAATGGGCAGGAGCCTGTCAGCTCTGCAGTTTTCAACAGTTAATTACCCTGTTTCCATTATTAAGATGTTATAGATTTTATATGGATTATTTTTGCCACAAAAAGAATGCAAAATAATGATCTACATATGTTAAAATTTAACTCTAAATGCCAATTAAAAAGCATACTATACTCAAAGTATAATGGGGAACTATAGCAACATTTGAATAAAGTTTACCTAGTCAGCAAATAGCTGTTATCTCCCAGCAGCCCTCAGCATCCGGCTCCAGCCCGTGTCCCACACTTACTGCTGTTTTCACTGCTTGATTCATCATGTTTACTGGCTGTGCTCAGCTTGTTATCCCATATTTCATCGGCAGCTCGGAGCCTCACAGATAGATTTGCTCCTATTCCTGGCTGGATCCGGTTTAACCTTTGACCTCTGGATTATTGTGTTTTCATAACAGCATTTCACAGAGAAAGTCCTGCTCCCACGAGTCAACCCACGAGGTCATCACCGGAGCGAAACTGGTTTTGTGTTCTACATCCCAACATTATTGATTTCTACTGAGATATAAGAACATGCAGATTGATTAGCCTCTAGTAATCAGGGATGCACTGGAAAAAAGGGAAAAGAAACAAAACATTTAAAATGATTTGTGTTATGATCCTGATTTACCCTAAACTGCAACTAGATGAACTGACTTAATAAACCAAAGAGATTCATTTGTTCCAAGATCAGTCAATTCAGTTACTTAAATAATAATTTAAAATAAATAAATAAAGTAAATACAATAGCTATGAAACAAACACCTTATCCATTTGATTCAGAATATTGAATAATTGAGAAAATTACCCTAGTCATCATCCATTTTAGATACAATATACATTTTGAATGGGAAAAAGTTCTCAAAATTGTGCATATAACAGGAAGCTGAAACTCATGAATATTTCTACAAAATAAATAAAAAGTAATTAGACTTTAAATATGTGGACTACATGTAACACCTTTCTGTTTCTCATTATAACTGAGCTGATGTATGCAGTGCATGGTCCTGACTGTAGGCAGGGGCATTACCTCCCCCTGCTGGCCCTGAGCGGTCAGCCCTGCTCTGTGGGGCAGTGTTTTATCTGGGGCCTCGCTCCTCAACATCTGCCTGGGAAAGAGTCTCACCAGGACAGGACAGGACAGGGGATAGGCTGCTGTGCTGGGGACTTGGTAATGCTGAGTACTATAGTTTTAAAATCATCATTGTGTGCCATTTTACTAGAAAAGTGTCTGAAAAGTGCAGCAGAATAGAAGAAGGATGAGTTCTTTCCCATTCTAAAACAATCAGATGAAAATGATAAAAGTCTCTTTGCCTGGGTGTACACTGCATCACCCTGCATCAAAGACATGGCTTCTAATAATGGGACTTTTGACTCTTTTCATTTCAAAGACTTGTACAAAAGACTATTTTACTATTTATTTATACGACAGAAGCCAATGGGGAACTTATTTTGTCACAGAGAGAAATGACTAAAGCTCAAATCTGTTTACAATGGTTCAAACTGAGAGTGTTTTTTGAAAGTATGCAGTGAATCTAAATGAAATGTTGCAGTACAATACTACTTACACAAAATAATTAAAAACTAACTGATATTGTGATTCCAGATACAAATTTTGTGCACAACACTCTCAATCGTGTTGCCTCCTCTGCTTTTGTGCTGATTCTTGTGTTGGTCCAGTGTTCATTAAAAAGTGTAAAAAATATTGTAGTCTTTTTTAAAAGTTAGTTCCACGATTCACGTTAATGAGCCATTTAAAAGAGCTGACTCATCCACGAACGTCACATCACCAATGGCTTAAACGAATGAACAGTATCCCAGTAGAGCTGTTGCACGGATTTAATGTACACATATTCTTACTATAAGGAGCGGTAAAGCGGTTAAGACTCGCCTCACAGCAAGCAGTTTGTGGGTTCAATTCCCTGACCTGATAGAGAAGTCCTATGTATGGAGTTTGCTTGTTCTCCCTGGTCTCTGAATAGAGCTTCTCTTTAAGTGCTTTTTATTTTTCTATATCTCCAAAAACATGGGTCAGGTTGGCTTAGTGGCAGAATACACTGGCGCCCCACACTTCATACTGTATATGTGATTTCTTCTTGTGCATCTATTCATTCTTACATTTACTGAACTGAACTGTTACTGAATAGACTGAACTCAAAAATTACTGTTATATAATCCACCTATACATATCTGAAGTCTGCCTTGTATAAGCACAAGCCCGTCCACAGATCTCTTCTCCAAATGCGAGTGGTGCTTCAGAGACTCCACAGCAGCTGTAGTTACAGAGCTGACATTACTTTACAGTCTGTTTTATCACTGCCATCAAAATGTGAGAGAGACATCAGGAGACTCACACGGCATAAATCAGCTCTGAAGAACCACACCGGCCAGAACAGAGAGAAACTGACAACTCAAGTTCAGTCACTCAGGGTCAGAGAGGTACTCAGTGCTGTATAGAGAGGGTAGGGGCATTCTTCAAATTAAAGGTGCACCATGTGACTTTTAGTGAGGGGTACATCATCATCTGCTCTTCATGGAGATGTTATTGCTTTGCCTGGTATGTTCCACAGTTTTGGTATTGAGCCTATGTTTCTTACATGAAATTATAGGTGTTAGGTTATAGGTTAGGTTGGCTTAAAATTAGATTTAAGCCATGTTAGAATGCTACCTCATAAAAAAAAACATTTTGTTTCATTCACACATGTCTGAATAATCCTTTATGATTAGTCTGTGTACATCTCTACAGCTCAGAATTCTCTCTTACACCTTGTGATGTCATGTACTAGTAGTTTTCAAGTTAACAGCAACCTTTTATGTCTTCTTCAGTATAAATATTGGCAATGCCAGGAATGAAATCATCCACCTTGAAGGTGTATGGAGGTAAAAAAAACCCTCATTGGAGTACTTTAGACTTTATTGTCAGAGCTCCTTTGACACACAGTGACAACACAACAGGCAGACACCTTACAATAGGCATTACAGTGCACTCATCAGGTTCTACTTCCTGTATTACCACATGACATCACAAGGTGAAACCAAGTGTTTTTGTTTGTGAGAATAAAAATATGCATAATAGGCCCTTAAAATGCTAAAGACTTAAATAACATACATTCTTACTGTGAGTGGTCTTGCCCCCTCCACAGATATGACCTGTAACTTGGCCTGGTAGCGTCAAATGCTTGTCTACAATATCTCCATGGAGACCTTTAAGTTATTGTGTAATTAATGTTGTTTTTTTTTTTTCATTTGGTTTGTTATTTTTGCTTTTTTAGTTCAGCTCCATTCAACTTGAACTGATGTTAACAATATTTCATTAATAAAAAAATAATACAATAATTTCCATGTTCAACAAATAAAAAGCTCCAGTATAGTAAAACAAACATAACAGTGTATTCAGATGCATTAAACGTGTGCAGAAAAAAGCCTGGTTGTAGAGAACGAGAGGCAATGGGCTTGTTATTACTGCCACATATCCATCATTCAGCCCCAGGGACTGAAAGTGACTAACTTTCAAATATTCCCACAGAATACGATGTAATAATGACGGTGCTGGCAGTCGTCCAGTACCCCACTCCCCATGTCCACCACAGATTTGAGTAAAGAGTACTTTTTCAGCTCTTTGCACGGTGTTGTTATTACAAAACATATCAACCATTTATACATGCGTGTTAGTGTCAGTTTACTCCATATGTTTCCCTGTGGATAGCCCTAATCAGTTTAAACATGAGTGTGTATTAATAAAGGAAATAATACCAAATACCCACTCTATAAATATTTATGCTTCTGAAAAGTTGTACAGGCTGGAAATGCATAATCCTAACATGAATCCTTTTTGCTCCTAATTTATCTTGCGCCTGTTCCCATTGAAATGCTTTTAACTCGTGTGTCCTCTGTTTAAAAGAAGGCCGCGGACTGTAAACCAGGCCTGTCTAAAGCGGACTCTTCTATATATTGTATGGAAGGATGGATGTTGAAGCTTAAATACAGTGTCAGGGTGATGTATGTGCCAGTGTAACCAGATATGTGAAGGTCATGGGACATCTGTGGTCGCTACGGAGACACTGTGGGAAGAAACTAGAGTAAAAATATTACCTTTATCAGTGAGCAAGTATCTTATTTCAGGTCATACTATTCTGTGTATTTTGGAAGTGCTAAATTTTAATTTTACTCAGCTATTTTACTTCAGTCGTTATCTATTTTAGAGCTGACTTATTTTGATTTTATTAGCACGAGGGTTAGGAGTTGTTTTATTGGAAATGAAAAGTTAAACAGTCCATTTGGTGTTCCTCATTGTGATAATTCATATAATTCTCTATATTTTTTAAATGTTCTTCACTTGTACTTAATTACAGTGTTGTATATTTCCAGTACTGTACACTTCTATGCATGCAAACAATTCCATTAATAGAATAAAACATATTTGCATACTACATGAATTAAAAATCCAATCTGAGTAAATGGGTTAAAAAAGAAATCATACAGACATTATTTGCCATATTACACACCACTTTATATTTCTTTTTAGAAAACTGTGTGCTATGAAATCTTCTCAACCAAAAAAGTGTCACAACTCAAAAATGGTTGAAAAACACTGCAATTCGAACACACAAAATTTACATTATGCATGCATTTACTTAAGTTTCCCTTTTCCCTCCTCCACTAAATACATCATGCTTACATCTGTCTCTCCAAATGCCTCTTTCTTTTCTCTGACAGGTGAGACGTTGTGTTCATGCACTTCTGTGAAACAAAAGGGAGCGTTTTGTCTGTCAATCTGCTCTCTGTCACAGAGTATATTATCTCACATCTCACATATTACGAGTCCCAGTCATTTCGTACTCACTTTGATTAGCTCCCTCCCTTTGGCTCAGCTGTAAACACTTTAAAGTTCAGACTGCTCCAGTTTTGTTCTCTAGACGACAGGTTTGTATTGACAGAGGTAAAACGCGAACCCTGAAGAGGACCTGCTTCAGCTGCAGATGTGAGAAGAATCAGATACGGAGCTAAAGAAGAGAGTGAGCTTGGATTGTTCATACGAATAATGAGAAAACTGGATGACAAGTTAGTACTACGCCAGAAAAGTTACATCGTTCTAATGTAATCTAATCTAATTTCCTCCAAAAACATACGCTGTGAATTATAATAAAGATCACATTTTATGGTGCTGTCAAGGCCCACTCATAAAAGCGGACTATTAGAATTCCATATTATAAGTTACTCAAGTGATTTATACTTTGCAGTGGGGGTGTTCTACATGCATCTCTATTGTTGAAATTTTTACCCGTTACCATGGTGACACAAATTAACAAAACACAGACATAAAAAGTCTTAAGATCATCTGAAACCTCAAGAAAAAATACAAAATGAGACTGTGTTAAACTAAACCTCAGATTAACACTTGAGTGATGGAGCTTGAAACAGAGCAGTGCTTCAGGTTAGCTTAGTTAGGTTCACATCCCCAGGGAACGATGATGACAGCTGGAATTTTTTTTTACATTTTTTTTGATGCATTTATAAAATCACAATATCACCATAATGCCACTTAATTTATAATTTACGCTCTGCATAATTTAGACTCTCTAATGTATTGATGATTGTAAATTTAAGCAAAGTCTTCACATTAAAAATTTAGTCAAGGTGTAAAATGTGAAAAGGGCAAAAAAAAAAAAAAAAAAAAAAAAAAAACTTTACACATTAAACGTCCAAATCGTGTCCTTCTGGGAGTATTACGCAGCCACCAGCAGAGGGAGCTAATATCCAAGTATTCTAATGACAAATCCGCTCGTATTCACTCCACATTTTCATTAAAGCAATTACAACTGCCCTCTGCTGCTTTCCACGTTACACCTCATCATTTGTCCGAGCACGGGTCACGCTGCACCTGCACTTTTATCACAGTCCGGCCCTATTCCTCTGGTGCTGCGGTGATTTATGCGGCCCGTAGTAAAAAGTGCTGTAGCGGGCCACAGCTGACGTGCCCATCAGCGCAAAGAGAGGTGAAAATGAGCCGGGACAGGCCTGAATAAAACATGTCTCCAGGACGATGCCTTGTTTCAGCAGAGAGCCGGCTCAAAGGAAGCTGTGATGTCCCCTGTGCGTAATGCTGCTGTAATGAGGGGCCAAATAAACACTTAGAGGCAGATCTGTAAACAGGCTGGTTTCCTTTGAGGCAGCAGAGCATCGAGACTAAAATACAATTATAGCATTTTAGAAAGCTTTTTGCAGGACACTCAAACATTGTTGCACTATTTCTCCTTACCCACCTTTTTTAATAACTGAGATATATTTGCATTACTATATATGAGATTCATTTTTACTTGTGCATATGCATTTATATAATTATATCTTATTTGACACCAGCCTCTTGCCACTTTTGCTACTTATTTTGAATTTATTATTACCATTTATATATTTTTTATTATATTATATAGTGATGTGTGAGCTACTGTGTCCAAATCATTTCCCTTGTGCATCAATAGTTTGTCTAAGTCAAGAATCCATTCACCCCACACACAATGTAAACTTTGCAAACAGCAAAGTCTTAAAATGGCAAAATGGGTGAAGTGTTTTGTTATAGTACACAAAAACAGTATGTACTGGTCTGAGCCGGTATGTACCACTGAGCCACTGCCATCCTAATGAAATACTAGAATGGTCTTCTATGTCCCTAAACCAGATAAGAAAATTAAGATATAATATAGGCTCTGTGCATATTCGCCAGTGTGCTCATATTTGCCTATTTTTATTATGTGCAATTATATAAATTATTGTTTACTTTATTAACAGCAGTAAAGTGAGCATCTAACATAATCTTTTGAGTGATGAAGTACATCTATACTTTTATTGAAAGATGCATCTGAGGTACTACCACTGTAACAATAAGAGCAATAATAACAGGAGACCTTTTAAAGTCATATCAGATAAACAAACCTCAGTCCTACAGTTTTTAAGTAACATCGGGAATCTTTTAAAGGTCATCATTTGTTCCGTTTATACTGAAATCATCATTCAAATGTTGACATTCAGAATATGTTAATGTTAAAGGGAAAAATTAGATGTTATCCTTCAACCAATATATAATCCATTATTTGATAGGAAGAGGCAGATACGTGTGTGTAGAGATGACTATATGATCATTTTTAACCTATTTGTGTTTTTTTTTTTCAAATCATGCAACTTCAATATAAAAATGCTTAAACATTATTTTAATTTTTTATTTAATATATCTTTTTTATTTAGATTTTTTACAGAACAACAAGAACAACAAAAGATGAAAACCAAACCCTCCCACACCTCACCCCTCTCTCCACAGTCCACATGAAAATACACCAAACAAAAAAACAAAAGTCTAATCTCGTCAAAATATTAATAAATGGTGTACCATATTTTTCGAACTATAAGTGACACCAGCCAAATGAAGAAGAAAAAAAAACATGTATAAGTCGCACTGCACTATAAATCACACTTTTTGGGAGAAATTTATTTTATAAAATCAGAGACTAAGAACCAACATTTCATCATGAAAGGCAAGTTATAGAAGTTACAGTAATAAAAACAACCGAATAGAGAACAATACATGTGTCATTCGTTTGTTTGTTTATCAATATAGAGCCAAAAATAAGAAAAAAAAAAAAAAGAAAAAAAAATTCTTTATTTGTCTATAAAACCAAAATGAAAAAACAGATATCATTTTTTTTTTTCATTTTTGATTAATATATACGATTCATATATTTGGTCTATGGGCTGTCAGTGTGAAAAATGTAATATATAAGTCACAGTACATATCTGCTATTATTTCAACATTTTTATTAGAATATTTTCAGAGACCATATAGAGTATCCCATTATTTTATATGACAGGAGGAGGCAGATGTTGAGATAAATGATTACTATTTATGCCTATAACTTGAATCTTGAATATAAAAATGTATATTTCCCACATTCAGCCCTGTGAAACCAAACTCTGACATAAAACTGTAGCGGACAGCAGAGAGGATGTCATCTGGCTGTATCTGTCCAGGTAACAGGATCCTGACTCCAGACTCTGCGTTAGCTTGTCATCAAACTCAGTCAAAATGGATTGGCTGGCTCCTTGGGCTTCATAATGTTATTTACTCTATTGGATAAGAGAGTGCGGTGTAGCTGGAGCCATAAATGCATTCAGCACTATTTCAGCTGTTACAATCGCAAGAGGAAAAGTTATGTCTGGTCCGGGCCGGGGCATTCTGCTGACATCAAGGATTACGATGAATTGCAAACACTACAAATTGTGTTGTAATTGTGTAGAGTGGGAGACGAGACGGCAGCAAAAAATCACTAGAGCGTTTTGAATAAGTGTTATTGATGGTTACAGTAATATGCATGGCACGGGGCAGGAGAAAAGAAAGAAAAGAAAAAGAAAGAGAAGCCGAGAAGTGGGCTTGCTACATAAAGACAAGAGAGACCGACTTCAGATTGTGTTATAGGACTGTCCCGATAACACAGTTTGAAAAGCTAATGATATACTGATCTGGTAAATATCACAATAAATGATGAAAATGAAACTATTTTACACAATAAGCAGGATGATTTTGATGAACCATTTTCAACACAAAATACCCCAAGTACTGAGTGCAAAGTCAAATGTACAATGTGTAGCTTTTCTGGTGGAGGCTGTGCTATTTATTTATAGCTTAGCCGAGAATATTCCACAGTATGGCATTAAAGTCATCTATCTCTTGCACTGACTCAGTTACATGTGTTTATTGCTCAGAAATACTTTGGAAAGCGTGCATCTGTGCTATGAGCGGGCTCCTCCTCTCGGCCTGGTGGTGTCACATATTTATCTTTATGGCGATACATAAGTTTAATGCCATTCTGTGGAACATTTTGATTTAGACAAGCAGATAACGAACCCTCCACCAGAAAGCCTACACAGTGCACCTTTAAGATATACAGTAAGAATTGAGACAAAAATATAGTTCCATCTTTAATGAATTGAACTATAAGTCGATATTGGCGTTATCAGGACAGGCCGATGTCATGTCAGCCACAATCCCCCGTAAGAGGCAGAAAGAGAATGAAGGGTAAGAGAAAGAGTGGGGAATTAGATGCAGTAGTATGTAGGACTTTTTCAAAAGAACAGTAAATGTCATTGTCTCATCTAATGTGCATCCCGAGCTGAAAAAGAACATCTGCGCTTTATGCAACATGTGCATCTGTTCTGGCTGATGCAAACACGCTCTGCAGTTCAGAACTTTAACTTACATGGATTTCCATATACTCACATACTCTTTGTGCGTAGTACTTATGATGAAGTTTAAACTAATATCACAAACACATAGTTCAAAATATAAAAATAAAACTCCTCCTAGATGGATGAGAGCAAACTGATTACCTTAGATGAATCTTTAAAGGTCCTATATTACTCAAAATTGACTTTTGTGAGCTTTCAGTCATGGTGGAATGTTGTTGCTCATCATAAACATACCTGGAGTTGTGTTTTGTTTGAATAATCCTGGTTTATTAGTCTGTTTACATCTCCAAGACTTAAAATATTCTGTTCCACATTGTGATGCAATGAAGTTGTAGTTTTCAAGACGTATGGAGGTTAAAGAAACAATGGAGCACATCATGTATTACCTCATGACATCACAAGGTGGAACAGAGTGTTTTCCATTTGAGAGAAGAACTAAATATTCAGGGTTCATATGTGAATGAAACAAAACACAAATTCAGGTATGTTTTTGATGAGGAAACATTATAACATAGACAGATCAGAAAATAGTGTAATATATAAATAGTGTAATACAGCACCTTGGAGTTAATAATCTGTTTATTATTATTATTATTATTATTATTATTATTATTATTATTATTATTATTATTATTATTATTATTATTATCATTATTATTATTATTATTATTATTATTAGAGTCCTATTGTACCTGTCTATATTGATCTTTCGTGACTGAATCATGATGATATGTTTTTATCATTTCCAGTTTATAATGGGCCATAATGATATGTTTCTGTGCACCCATCGCTCTCCATACACATCTGGTTTCAAATGAACATGGCGTCTTGTTAGCTGTTCCAATACAAATTGTATCAAATAATCACGGAGATTTACAATATTCCCACAGTCTGAAGCGGCTCTCCAGTGATGCCCATTCTTTGTAAGTATCAGCTCTTTATATAGTGAATAATTAAGCCTAAGCCGTACACAGATCACACCTCGGTGATGACAGCCCTCAGAAACAGGCCGAGTGCAGCGGAGGTGATTTAGTGTGGCGAAGAAACCCTGTGTCAAACATGTCCGATTACACACTCTGTCCGTACAAACACACGCATTTATTTACCACCACTTTGTGTCAGAGCCAGAGCCATCCAGAACTAAATATAAACTACAGCCTGATGAAACTGGGAGATGAGAGACGAAGGGACCAGGCGCCTTTCAGGATTGTTTCCACAGACGCCATGGCAACTCCTCAAAAGTTTTAATGATCAGACACCCATAATAAAATGTTTAACCATGTATTGATTCAATAAAAATACACTGGAACATTCTCATTTATTGACGATTTTATAAGAAAGGGTCAGTCTGGACTATCATTTATTTGCGCTTTTCCCTCATGGCAGTGATTTGTATTCTGTTTGGAGTTCACTGGATGCTGATTCTTCTGGAAGCTCAGTGGGATTAGAGGAGGTACAACTGATTATTGGACTAAAGATTTCTCTGTAAACAAACAGAGTGGTTACTTATTGTTTTGTTTAGTTGTAGCAAAGTTGAAACCATAAATTATAAAGAAGTGGATTAAGGGAGAGTGATGTTATCCAAAGCAAAATAGTGAAATAAAAACTCCAGGAGAAAGTTAATAAGAACATTGTAAAACCAAAATGATGGAGCGCAAACTTAGATAGAGAGGAGTGACACTTTTTCAATGTAAAGTCAATTGGAGCCAAAGTCGATGGAGCCGGACTTGCCCCCATGTTCAGTTCCTATTTGGAATTCAGTGGCTAGTGGGTTAGCCATGTCCATACAGGGGTTCTTGACCTTTTTTTACCGATAAAGAGATTTGTTCTACCTGATGAAATACAGTTTTATAATGAAAATAAGTCGTTTTTTCAGTCATTTATGCTGTCTCATAAATCAGGGGTAGTTTGGACCTCTCCTGAACCCTCGGTAAAGTTTTGGGGAGCCTAAATTGAGTTGGAATCACTGCTCCAGATGACCGCAATTCTGACCACAATCTTGGTCAGAATTTAGGGAAGGCTTTACTACAAACTTTATGTATTATGACGTTATTACAGAGTTTGCGTAAAAATCAAAATTAGATCAAATTTGACCAATCAGTCAAACTCTTTTTATCCCATGGGGGTAATTTAAACACATTGAGTAATCTTCATGCGGTTAAGAGGTGTTTGCCTGGGGAGCATAACGGCTCTCAGTACAAAAGTGTCTGTCGTCTGTAACTTGCAGCCAACACCGCAGTTTTCTCAATATTTTTAAACAGTTCATTTACCCACTTTCATTACAGAGTCCGTCAGTGTTTCAAATGACCAAAACCCAGATCAAATCCTAACTTTAAAAATCCATTACACTTTTCTTTCTAAGCCTGTGGGTAAAGTTAAAACAAAATTGGTGTAAGTCGTCACCTTAAAAACTACTGACACTTCACTGACATCCACTCTAGTACTTTCAAGATTCAAATGAAAGCGGCCAAAAAAAGAAACTAATCATGAATAAATTTGCCTTGCTCTATCCATGTGGGAAAGATATTCTATTTACAACACCTCTCCTCTGCTCTTTATGTGCAGTTAATGAGATTTCAAATAAATGTGAAGTGAACAGCATTTGAATTGGAGGCCTGGCTGTGGAGAAGGGATGACAGAGGAGCTATTACCACAGACGCTGCCTTCACTGAACGCCGCGCCGCTGGGAAATGCAATAAACGGCCAAAGAGTATTCACGGGTTTGAGACTTTTAATCTGGTGTGCGTGCGGTGGAAAATACAAAGGAGGACGCAGAAAAGAATGCCAATATTGGTTTAAACAGAAGAGTTGTGTTTAAGAGGGAGAGGATTTCCAGTGTTTGGGAAGTTTTAGCAGGATAGAAGAAGTAAAGGTTCAGGTCAAATTTGTAAATTGATTTCTGCTTGATTCTTCTTTTTTGATTGAAACTTACGGACAAACTTCAGCAATTTTAGCAATTTTCGAAAAAATTGCCGATCTTGATGGATATTTAAAAAAAGTTTGTATCAAAATTAAAGGTACTTGTTATTTTTATCAACCAAAGTAACTAAATATTAGAACGTGATCATTTTCAATGAGATTTAAAATGTTTTTGTATTTTGAAGGAATCTGTTTTAGTCCAAATTTTGATCCAATTCTGCTATGATATTGGCCGCGATACTGAAAAATTCAATAAAAAAATAGATCAGATATCGGCTTCCAAATATCGGCAATATCCTGATTGGAAATATACATAAGTACAAAAACATTATTTACTGATCCTAGTTGGCCCAGAAAGTGGCATATTTAAACTTTAATTTATTTTATTTTTGATTAATTAGAGTTTTCTTTGAATTAAATAACAGCAATATACATTTGATCAGTTCTGTCTCATTTTATTTTTATTTAAAGGAAATAAATGCAGTTTTCAGTCTCTGGTATCGGCTGATCTGCATTCTAATACAATTATAATACTTGCTGATGTTTTGGGCTTTTCCGTTTGCTTATAATTTCACTACTTATAAATGATCGCGGTAATAAATTGAATAACACAAAAATAACTTAAGGTGTAACATATTTTTCTCCAATAACAAACCAAAACCGCACGTCTGACCTTGCGCTGTTTCCGTGTACATTTCTAATACATGCGCCGTTCTGCCCCATTACCCACAGTTCACATCTCTGCATAAATCTTCACCTCGGGTCACACTTTTCCATGCTAAAACCTAACCTTGAATTCTGAACGGCGGAACGTCTTTGCCCAACCTGAGGCCGTTAAGTCTTCGCACTTTTCATCGGGGAGAGAAAAGATACGGCGACTTTTTTCCCATCGTCTTGTCCACACTGAGTCTCATAAAATCACTTTCCTCCAGCCCCGAGTGAGATCTTCGTCCAGAGAAGAACGGCCATCGAAGAAGAGCAATGAGAAGAGAGAAAGAGAAATGAAAGAAGGGAGAGTGGGAGAAAGAGAGGTAGAGGCAGAAAGACTGGCAAACCAAACAAGGGGAGAAGGAGAGAGCGATATGGAAGAGAGAAGGAATGAAAAAAAGTTAGAGAAAGAGAAGTGCGAAGAGAGAGAAGTGGAAGACAACAATGGACCAAGAAAAAGAGAGCGAAAGAGAGAAGTGGATGAAAAAAGGGAGAAGAGAGAAAGAAGGGTGGAGAAAAGAAGGGAGAGAGACAGAACAAGGGGTGGAAGAAAGAAGGGAGCGAGAGAAAAAGGGGTGGAAGAAAGAAGGGAGAAAGAGAGGTAAAAGTAAGAATAGAGAGAGAAAAAGAAAGAAGCAGGAAAGAGAGAGAACAAGAGAGAGACAGAAGGGAGGAGAAGGAGAGAGAGAGGTGAAAGAAGGAAGGGAGAGAGAGGAGTGGAAGACAACAATGGACAGAGAAAAAGAGAGAGAAAGAGAGGTGGATGAAAAAAGGAAGAGGGTGAAAGGGAGGTGGAAGAAAGAAGGGAGAAAGAGAGAAAGAGGAGTGGAAGAAATAAGGGGGAAAGAGAGAAAGAGTGGAAGAAAAAAGAGAGAGAAAAAGAAAAAGGCAGGAGAGAGAATGAAAGAGAGAGAGACAGGAGGGAGCGAGGTGGAAGAAAGAAGGGAGAGAGAGAGAACCAGAGGTGGAAGAAAACAAGAGACAGAGAGAAAGAGAAACAAGAGACAAAGAAAGAGACAAAGAAAGAGGTGGATGAAAAAGGGAGAGAGAGAGAGAGAGAAAGAGGGATGGAAGAAATAACGGAGAAAGAGAGGTGGAAGAAAGAAGGGAGAGGGAGAAAGAAAGAAGTAGGACAGAGAGGACAAGAGAGAGACAGAGGAGGAAGAAGAGCGAGACAGATAGAGGGGAAAGATTTGGGGCTTTGGGAAGATGAAGCGAGGGAGAAAAAGAGGGGTGGATGAAAGAAAGGGAAAAGAGAGAACAGAAGCAGAAGAAAGAAGGGGGAAGAGAGAGAGAAATAAAGAGAGACAACGAGAGTGAAAGAGGGAGATGGAAGAGAGAGAACAAGACACATAGAGAGGAAAGACACGGGGCCTTGGGAAACATCCCTAAAACAACTGATGAAAGATTTTTATGTTGTGCGAACAGCTTCAATTCCCCGTTCATTGTTACACACTGCAGTTGGTATGTGGAGTGTCCTACAGTCTAGACAAACTCTGAATGAGACGCTCCACCGGATTCTCAACCACATAAACACTTTGGAAACACAACTATTTCTTACAGACTCTACTGCTCTGCTGAGACACACACACAATATCATACACATAGTACTTTAAATCACATGAAATTATTGAAGTGATGATGGCAACTTGTGTCTCTTTTTGTGTGTTACGCTCTTCTCTCGTCTTTTTAATGTTCATTTTAGGATGATTATTTAGATTTTGATTAGTTTGTATTGTGATTTTCATGCCTGTTATTCTGAAAAGCACTTTCTGTACGAATAGTGTTGTACCAATAAACTTGCCTTGGCTTTACAATAACAGATACTGAAGTGAATAAAGGAGGAAACGTTAGAGAATCAAAAACAAAAACAAACTAAATCTAGTCAAGTTAAGACGACTTGAATTAAGAAAGTTTTACCATGATTTGAATAAATTTTACTTGACAAGTAAAATGATCTGAAGACTTTATGTACTTAAAATATGAAAATACATCTTGTTACACTTGAAATAAGAAACAAATTTGAATATTTCTTGAATTAATGAAAACAATTTTACTAATTTTACTTGTCAAGTTGAATCTACTCAAATAAAATACAATGTGCTTAATTTAAGTCATTTGAACTTACTTAGATATTATTTTTTTTAAGTCAGAGAATAGATTTAAGACCATGATGATAGTGGAAATAATTGCAAAAATATAAATAAGATAAAGCAGATAATCCAGTCCACTTTACTTAAACAGCACATTTTATAAACCTGACAATTTCCAAAGTGCTGCACAAACAAATTAAGACAGTAAAAGACATTAAACACATAAAAAGCACTTAAATATATAAAGCTTAAACTTGTAAAAACTATCAAATTAATACAAATGAATTAAAATAAAATAAAAATACATAAAAGAGGAGGACCAAACAACTTTAACTTTCAGTGTAGCATTATTAAAGTTGTATAACATGCAAATAACCAGGTTTTGTGAGGGATGTGAGCTGAGACTGGATCATGAATAAATGTATTTTGAATTCTAAGGTATATTCACTAATTTCCCAGATGAAGTGAGAGAAAGTACAGTGAGTGACACGTGACAGCTCTTTATCCGGTTCTTATATTCAGATCCCACATTGATTACAGTGTCTCCGTCTCCTTCCTCTGACGCTCCGGCTCCTCACCGCTCCGCACATCTCATTGGACTTTTATGAAGGTTGATCCGGGGCATCTGGAGACAGTCTATCATCCCACGTGACACCTCATCTTCCTCGGGACGTCCTCCTCCTCCTCCTCCTCCTCCCTCTATCCTTATGTTCCTGGATGAAACCTACACCTATACATTCCAGTACGCAGAAATGTACGCACACTCAGCTCCATGACATCCCAATGACACGCCTGCCGCAGTTGTGCTCTTAAATTTCCCCAATCTCAATCGGCCTCGTAAATAGTCTCCTGACTTTGAGACAGCTGTTTTTTCAATGCGCTTCGTCGTCCTCGTAATGGTTTTCAAGGGTTTTCCAGGCCCTCGTCTCTATCTCGGCGTTTCTCTCGCCTCGCAGTGGACACAGGAAGCAGGTCCATGTCCATTCATCTTGTCCAGAGTCCTGCGGAGAAGTAGCGATGGGGAAGAGACAGAGCATTCATCATGATTGTTGACACACGCAGGCTGTAGTTAAAGTGGATGCTAAGGTGATTCATGTGAAGTGGCTCTATTATGGTTTTAAACACACCCCTAAGGGCATCTGGGGTTTGGGGATAGGAACAGCACGGTGCACATGTTAAGAAACACTTAGACTTTGACTTGTAATTTGGTTTTGAATTATTATGAAGTTTGTGAAAAAATAAGGAAAGAAAGTGAGAGTTGATGTTTTCTTTCTATTATAGAAGAAATAACAGATTTTTTGTTCCGACACATGATCCACAACATATTTTTAAGCAAATTTTGTCTGAAGTTATCTTATGGAGTCAATTTCATTTTAAAACTTTACACACTGTGAATATAAACCAACAAATGAGCCTAAAACCTGCACTGCAAAAAAAGCCTATCAAAAAATAAGAAAAAATACCAATTTTGAGGTAAAAAAAAAAGAGTCCTATTTTAAGTGAAATTATCTCCCAGTGCAGTAAGAAATTTTCACTTACCAAGTTTTCTTAAAACAAGACAAAATACGTATCTTGTTCTAACCAGAAAATACGAGTTTCAAGTATTTATGGCAAGATTTTTCACCTTATTGGTTTGAGAGGGAAGTTAAAGAGGCTTAATGTGGCTTGATTTAATAGAAAAAGTGCTTAGAATAAGTTGTAATATCTAGATAAAATAAATCTGGATGGAATATCTTGAAACAAGTAAAAAAAAAAACTCATTTTATTAAGTAAAAAAATCTTAAAATTTATCTTTTAAGATGAATCTGCTTAATTCAAGTCGGTTTAACTATGCTAGAAAATCCTTTTTTGTAGTGTGTAATTAACAGTAAAAGAAATTCTGCTTTATTCATATAAAGTGGAAAAATGCAGGACAAATAACTCAAAGTACAAAAAACATAAATATAAATGCATGTTTTTTAAGTTTATTTAGCTATTTTGGATTACCAGACCATACACTTATAACAACTCACTGCATTATCCTTTATAAGGCAAATAAATAGATCTAGAAAATGCTTAAACATGAAGCAAAAATTTCTTCCTTTTCCTACTTTAAAAAAAAAAAATTAAATGTGAAAACTCTAAACTCATCAATAATTATTTTTAAAACTCTAAACTCATCTGGTACTTTAAGACTTATTCATAATAGGTTAAAAAATACAAAACGTTGAATATAGTTTCATTAAAAAAAAATCCCCACATAACTCCTCGCACTGTTGTTTAATATAACGCTCCCATTTCCAGTTCTTTCTTATTCCCGTATCTGTATGGTAGGGCCTCGTGTCCCAGCTCCCTCTCCTCTGCCCTGGCCTTGGGGTCGGCCTGCAGCTGCTCCAGTGTCATGTGTTTGCCAACATCGTCCACACATCTCTGATCGCTCAATCCTTCTCTGTCCAAATGTCTCAGACTGTTTCCATAACGCGGACCAATCACTGGAATCTCCGCTGCATCTCTTATTCATAGACTCCATAAATTATTCTTCCTCATATGAGCTCCAGTCACGTAACGGAGGGAGGAGAGCAGCCCTGACTTTCACTATAAGAAGGCGAAAGATAGAGTTAAAAGGTACTTGCAGAGCAGTGCGGTGAAAGGGCCTGATTTAGTTTAAATACTGAAGACATTATAGTCCACTGTGTATTCTTTCAGGCAGGTGAGGTCAAAGAGGGTTAAGCTGCTATAGAGCTGGGTGCCATCACAGACCTATGGGGGACGACCTTTGAACCTAATGTTTTAATCATTTTTAAGCACTTATTTTTAATGCAATTATAACTATACTACTATACTATCATACTATCATACTATTATACTATATTTTAGAGTGTGAACGCTATTTAGGCTTTTGGAAGAACAAAACTGGACCTACACGAAAAAAAAGGATTTTCTAGCATAGTTAAACTGACTTGAATTAAGCAGATTCATCTTAAAAGACCAATTTTAAGATTTTTTTACTTAATAAAATGAGATTTTTTGACTTGTTTCAAAATATTACATCCTGATACATCTTATCTAGATATTACAACTTATTCTAAGCACTTTTTATATTAAATCAAGCCAATAAGGTAAAAAATCTTGCCATGAATACTCGAATCTAGTATTTTCTGCTTAGATTAAGATTCATACTTGGTCTTTTTTTAAGAAAACTTGGTAAGTGGAAATTTCTTACTGCACTGGGAGATAATTTTACTTAAAATAGGACTTTTTTTTACCTCAAAATTGTTTTGTTTTTTTCTTATTTTTTGATAGGCCTTTTTTTTGCAGTGTACTCAGTCAAATTAAAATCATTTCACAAATACTAATCAAAAGTTCAAAATGATAAAAAGACAAATAACAAAATAATATTGAGAATCTGACGTGACAAGGAAAGCTCTAAAGATTAGCTTCGGCAACAGCACTAATGCAGCACAGTTCTATAAAATGTATTAGTTTCATTGTTTGACTTTTACTATGGGTCATACAGATGGAACAAATTGCAAACATTGCTAAAGCTTATTCAGTTTCCATCTGTAGAACATTTTACATTCTTTTTAAACCCCATTTTAAAGTGACCAGTGTGACTGTTTTAATTGATTTTATGTTCTGCATTTTATTGTATTTTGTTCATTGATGAATGCCTCATGTCTATATTCTGCACATCTCTGACTGGTCTCCCTGGTTAATAACTGTACTGTTTTCTGTATGAAGTATACAAAACAAAACAAAAAACAATGGCACACCATGTCCTTCCTCCTTCCAAAATGAGCTTTAACATGTCAGGCAGGTTCCTTTTGAACATCCCACAGTTTGAGACCCCTGAGGGCCCATAACGGCTCTTTAAATAACCATGGTGGGGCTGTAGTTGGATTTACACCACTGAAACGGTTCCTGCTTCTTCATGAGGACGGGGCATCCTGAAGAGAGATCTGATTACCACCTGTGCACTGTAAACACGTCCAAGGTTATGTTTGAACAACACCACCTCTTATAAATCTCCTGCTCTAAAGGCTCTATTATGTTGGGAGCAGCTCTGGCTCTGCACTTAAGTCCTGTGATCCATAAACAAGAGCTGGTGTGTGTCATTGTGATGGATACAGTCATTACCATAGCCCCTGTCCTGTGCCTATCTCTGCATATGTGTGTGTGTATCTGCTATCACTGCACCGCCACTTAAACAACACTTTAAGAACACCAAACATACATGTGTCATTGGGGTGATGTGTGCACAAGAACAGAGAGCAGAGATGAATATGGTGAGGACAAGAATAACAAAGCTTTTATCTTTTTATTTCATTGGAGGAAAATAATATTCAAATAAAAGTAAAAGTATCACATGGAAGCACCTGTTTAAAAATGTATTTCATGCAGATTTTTAGGTCTAATCAAAAAGTATATAGGCTAAATAGAGATTTGTGCTGAATTTTATTAAACAGAAACACTTGAATCTGTTTTTAAGTTGTATTTTTGTTTGCTCGAGCTATGAGGATGCTAAAAATAAACCCCCTGTCTTATCATAGGTCTCAAACTATAATAAAAATACTTTTACTTTTCAGTCCTCTTCAAAAATGTTGTGGACTAGTAAGTACAGATACCTGCTCTCAAATGTCTTAAAGTAAAAGTAAAAAGTATCCACTTTAAAAAGTACAGAAAAGTACATTTTTGTTACTTAAGTACAGTACTTTCTACTTTTACTTCCTTATGTTCCACCACTGAACAGAAGTAAGACAAAAAAATAGTATCAGGGCACATGGACACTCACCTAATAATTTTGCCCTTTTTTTTAGCATCATTTTAATTGCTTCACTTCCCAAGGTGCCTAAGAATTTGTAGCTTCAGCAACTAATTTTTTATTATAATCCTCGCCCATGATACCCTATTATTGTGTAATTTTATGATGGTGAAGTTCTTATTGTATCTAAAAAGGTACCAAAGATTTCTACTATTATCGTTATCTTAAACCTTTTGCTTACATTTCTTATATAATCTTATTTCCTCTCCCAAACAATAGAACCATTAGTCTAGACTTGCTAATAATTCACATCAATCATATATGAATTGTTACCATTTTAAAACAACTTAGTGAAATTGGTGATTTGAACATCTGTTAGTGATTTTCAAATGATTTATTATCCTCTTTCAGTTACTCATATTAAATTAATTGGATTAATCTACAAGGTATATATCACAAATTGCATTAATCAAGTATAAAATAAGTATAAAATAGTTGTTATAGTTCTGTCTTGCAGCTGATCTCACAGTTACCTGAGTATTGCAGTAGATTTCTTGTCTCACACAGTTTCTGGCTGTTGTGAGTCTATAACAAAGTGTCTGTGGTGTCGTGTGGGCCAGTATTGACCGTTGTACTAATGATGTCCTCTGGGACGGGGACGCCTCTCCAACAGTGATGGAGTGAAAGCATGTGGGGAGCCATATGGACACTGAACTAAATTGGAGACATACAGGAGCTGAGCCAAAACACAGCACACAAACACAAATGTCTTAATTATCACATTCTCAGACTTTTAAATGCTTTAAATATGCAATGAAAAAGTAAACATGAGATGATTACACAAACAAACATACACAGCTTTGCATGTAATGGTTTTCTCTCATCCTTAGCTCACGCGGACTTGTTTCAGTATTTTATGCATGCTGGAGTATTGTAAGAGCTTTTTTTTTTTTTTTTTTGACCTGAAAACTTCGAAAACCTTCTTGTGAGCAGACTTAAAACTCAACACAAATCTGACACTTATTTGGCCTAGACGACGGCCTCCTTCATCCTGTTTCCATGGTAATGTTGTTCGTAATCTTCCACAGTATGGCAAAAAAGGACCCATTTACATGGAGAATGCTCTGAGATATGGTTTCAGCTTTCTATTTATATGTAAACATGCAGGTGATGTTCCATCGCCAGAAAGTGACAGACTGTAACTTTAAGTCCCATTATGAAGAGGCTCAGTTCTTCAGTTTGACTAATTGGTAACTTAAATGAACACAGAATCATAACTCAGATACACGTTCACATAGTTTTCAATACCACATAGGTACAAGTTATGGGTCCATTTTGTATATATCCTTGGTCCATTACCAACCCTTTAGAAAATGTAACAACTCCAGTGGCTTTGAACAAGAGACTATTTCAAATTATGGGCGATCACAAAAGAGGCTCATATGTTCATTTAGTGTGTAATGAGCACAGCCTCAGTGTCATAATGCAGTGGGTCCATTCCCATGTGAAGGCAGTGGTGCTTTAATTGAAAATGGAAATCCTTCTTTTTAAAGTGCTGATTAACATAGCAGGTGGAGAGCAATTAGAATAAATGAATGGTGCCAAGAGTGTGTGGAACACACTGCTGCAGGCGCCGCACCAGCTTTAACAACCTGATACATCTGAAGCACTTACTCCACTAATCATACTTTTGCTTTTTAAAAGCAGTCCAAAGAACAACAAGAATTGGTTGAATCCATTTGTACATTTGCATAAAGGAAATATCGCTGATACTATTTTGTCCTGAATCTTTTAAATCTCAGCGCTCCTCCACATCATCATCACAGACCAAAGCCAAAGTCATAGAAGCCAACGGGATGTGAAAAGGCTGAGCACTAACTGAAAATAACTATAAAAAACTAAATCATAAACTGATGATCTGTTTTATGATGCATTCTACATTCATATTTTCCTCTGTGTGGAGTTTGCATATTCTCACCGTATCTGGGTGAGTTCCTCCAGGCACTTAAATTTCCCTCATTGACATGCACAGTACTTTTTATACCATTGCTTCTACTTGCTAGTCTTGACCAGGCAGACTGGTGTTGCATGAAATGGGTCAAATGCAGAGGACACACTTTGTATGGGACATTTTCTCAGTTATTGTTGCTTTGTTGATCATTTCTGTTACTAATAGCCAGGTTCACTCATTTTGAGCAAAAGATTCAAAGGTTTACATATTAGCTGCCAATATTAGCAAGGGGCATTGAAACTTTAAAGTGCAGTCTTCTGTTTACTTATTTATTTCGCTCTAAAAAGTGGTTCTTATTTTCATTTGTAACACCCATAAAAATATTTGGCCATCTGATTACCACCAGATCAAACATGACCCGAACAAACAAAACTCTACCAGGTCTAAAACAGGTATAAACAGGACAGCATTACTTGACTTACTGTTAAATTAAACAAGTACAACAACTATACACAAGCAACCCGCACACCAGAGCTTGAGAACCACTGCTCCAAAACAAAACTATAGTACTGAACAGTATAGTGGAAGAAGTATTCAATTTTGTTACTTGAGCACAGACACCAGAGCAAAAAAAAAAAGAGTAAACAGTAAATGTATTTCACACATATTTTAAAATCCAATAAAGCTTCAAATTCAAAGCTTCAAGATGTTGATCCAAATTTGCGCTGAATCAAATTATGAAGGCCTCAGACAGTCAGGAAAAATACTTAAAAATATGTCCTGTTCAAAAATTTACTCGAGTAAAAAGTACAGATACCTGCTCTCAAATGTAGTGAAATAAAAGTTAAAAATATCCACTTTAAAATGTACTTAAAATATAACCCTCCTACGTTTTTTTTCTTTTCTTTTTTTTTTAAATATAGTGGAAATGACAATAATTGTTTGTTGTTATTATCACTATCATTATCTTTTTGTAATCTTTGTATTTTTAATTTAATTTAATTTAATTTAATTTAATTTAATTTAATTTAATTTAATTTAATTTAATTTAATTTAATTTAATTTAATTTAATTTAATTTAATTTAATGCGTGTATATAGATTTAAATTTAGTGTATAGATAATGTTTTTCTTAAAGCTTAAAAAAAGTATAAAAATAAATAAATAAATGAAAAAATAAAAACAAAATTTACTTAAGTAAAGTACAGGTACCTAAGATTTTTACAAAAGAACAGTACTTTACTACTTTTACTTCGTTACCTTCCGCTGGCACTAAATAGGTAACATTTCTGAATTCCAGCCTAAATATGTGTGACACGGCCCTCGCCCCCTTCACGTCTGACAGCCACATTCTTTTAAATTTGCGGTAAACATGTTTAGCAACGGCCCAGCTAGTTTTACACCGCTGATTGCTGAGGCTATATGTATACGTCCCCAATGTAAACTGTCACATGCCTGCTATAAATCATATCTTTAAGGTAGCTGTCCAGAGGGCGCTCCAAGTGTGTGGTTTGGTGGGGTCGAGGTGTAAAGTATCCCTCCGCCACAAACCCAAAGCGCGGGTCTGTTTGATGTCAGGAGTCAGTAACATAGGGCGGCCATGTCTTTTGATTGGAGCATGTCCTGTTGATATGATTATACCCTCACACAGACGCCAGCTGCACTGTTAGGGCAGAACAAGAGGCTAAATTTAGATTCATGTTTTTGTGACTGTCACTTTTTATAACCTGGAAATGCTGAACTTTTGACGTGGAAAAAGGAACAGTCGGGAATGAGTAGGTGGGACTACTAGGCCAAGTTACAGGTCAGGTCTGTGGAGAAGCAACCTCCGCTCAGTTAGAGAGCAGCATTTCATGGTATCGATACAAAAAAATATATAATAAATGTAAAACAGATGAGTTTAGCAAAAATATCCATGGAGACCAGCATGTGGCAGACCCTCCACCAGAAAAGTTACATAGTACAGCTTTAATTTACATTTATATGGCACTTCAAAAATATTTATGTGTAAAAATAACATAATGCGAGCAATTTCTTAAAAAAAATTAAATATACTAATAGAATAAGAACTTACAGGCATCTTATTTTGTGTTTTATTCAGTTGTATACGCCACAGGGACAATGTTTTACAGCGTCCCAGACTGAAAAAAGCTAAAAAGTCAACTCTAACTACGATGTGGTTAAGTTATTTTTGTAAAAAGCAGTTTTTAGTAGCAGTAGTAGTAGTAATAGTGAAAATCTTGTCTTGGAGTGTTCAGAGCTGATCCCTGCGCTGCTGCTGACTGTAAACACTGCTGTCGTGTCCTGTTCTATCAGGGTGCTGTCCTCCTCCCTTGTCTCACTGATGCATGATGGGACACGGGCCGAGGAGACCGGAGGGGGACTGAACCCAGAGTCTGAAGACACAAACTCAAACAGGATGCGAAGGATCAAATGACACAAGTGCATGCTGTGTTGTGTTTCGTTGTGTCTGCAGGAAATAAGACATCGCATACATAGAATTGTGTGTGAATGATTTTTGTGGTTTGAAAAAATGCTTACTGTCGTCTCAAGTTAACATTTTTACATATCTCAGTTCGGGTTATTGCTTTCATACAGTTGAAACCTTTCTATTATAGCTTGAGCAAACAAACATATACAAATAAATACAGGTAGGACAAAACTATTGATTCATTTACTTCCGCTGAACAAAATTCAACATAAATCTATAGCAAAATCAGTACAATTGAAGCTTTATAAGAGCTCAAAATATGGATGTAATACTTTTAATTTTTACTCTTTAAGTGCATTAACACTTTAATGCAATACATTCACTCGAAATCAGTAAGAAAAGCCTAGATTTTAGTGATATTCCTTCAACTAAATTACAATAATCAAAATAATGAAACAGCACTGGAAGTATAGAAAACGCAACACTAGTAAAATTTAAAAGTAAATGTATTTCTTTGTTTTAAGATTCAGATAAACTCACAAATTTGAATGCAACATAAAAAACGCGTATTTCACATGACTTTACAATGATGTTCACACGTTACTACTACTTTACTACTCTTCTTCTTGTATGTTTATGAGTGAATATTATTCCACTATTTTATGTACTAAATTAAACTAAAGAATTACAGCCCCCAGTATAAGCTCAGAATGTGGCCTATATGATGAATGTGTCTGCAGATATTGCTGTATGAACATAGCGATGTCCTCCCTTGCATGACTGCAGTGTATTGACCAGCACATGTTTGGGGCTCAGATTGCGTCCAGATGTCAGGACAAATCAATCCCACTCACTCAGGGATAGACAGGCCGATGTGTTTCATAAGAAATGGAGCCCACGGCAGGTGCAGCCTCCTCCACTGCTCCTCTGCACCGGCCTCTTCTGCTAAGATCAGACTCAGACTAATAACCAGGACGTAAGTGAAAATGAAAGATTGGCTTTAGCGTAAATGTGGTGAATCGGTCTCAACGCGGGTCACTCATCTCACTTTGAGTCATACTTAAGGTCTGACCACATCACATGGAGCGCTGAAGATCAAAGTTTAGTTTTATGAAAGCGCCATGAGTAATTAATTTTCTTCTTTTATAACTGCTCATTGAGGTGCCCAATGTCAATTTTAGGTTAGACGGTACGTCATTAAACATCTTTTCCTTATATTTATTCAATTATCGATGGTTTTATAGCTCAAAACTACCAAGAAACAGGCATTTTGGCTGGGAGCGGGGTTGCCTCTCCACAAATCTGACCTGTAACCTGGTCTGGTTTGGTCTCCATGATGATATAAACTGTGAGACATTCCAGATAAAGCAATAACGTCTCCACAGACAAAAGCATTGGACGGAGCCTGTACTAGGAAAGTTACACAATGTGCCTTTAACCTACATTTTGATCCCACACTCCGTTTCTGCCTATGACGATATGTCTGTCGTGTTTGTATTGAAACAGAAATCTGCACCTGTTGTTCAGTGTTTTCATATCACAGTCTGGATACATGAGAATAGTGCAAATCACTGTTTTTTTCTTTTTTCTCAACTTTGACAAATGGAGCTATACGTTAATCTAGAGTTCAACCGCAGGAGATAACATAAAATAAATGGATTAAAATGATATTACAGCATCAGTGTAGTGTGTGTGTAGTATAGTGGAGTTTGGTGCAGTTTCCTCAAATATCACACCTAAAGCAATGTTTAATTTTTACTTTTTGGAATTTTCTTTATTAATCTGTACTTTCTACATTTGTATAACTTTTCTGGTGGGAGGGGGGTCGCTACCTGCTTGTCTAATGCTATTGCTTTGCCTAGAGTTTTGCACTGTTGTATTAAATTACAGGTATTTAACTTCTCAAAAACACCTCATATATGCACAGATCTGATCTGTAACTTTGCCTGGTGGTGTCACTTACATGTAGGTGATAGAACGTCACCGGAAAAGCGACCAAATGGCCTCTAAGAGTTTTTTTTTTTTTTGTCTGCTGTGAGTCCAGTACTTTCTTATATGTGAAAGTTGCCACTGACTTGCTATTCTATTTTTGACCAATTACTTTCTAATATTTTATCACAAGTCTGTCCAGTCCATCAAACAGTGGTGACATTTGCTGTAACAATTTAAAATAATGAGTCAGTTGTTTTCCTGGTGAGACTCATGAGCGAGCCCTATAAAGCTGTTCCGTTCAGTGGGAAAAGTTTGATTTATCCTCCCCGGCTCACACCATCACTCCATCACTCTCTGCAGAGCCGGGTCTCCTGTTACCGCGGCGATACGTCTGACCCAAATTCAAAATGGACACACTTCTCGGGCCTGGAGATATGACGCGTTTATGATAAGTATGTGCTGGGCTAATACTTTCAATATGGCAGGCACAGTTTGAAGCTCCACTGTTTTCTCCACTTTGTCTGAGGGATCAAGTGAGTGAGAAATGTGAAAATATCACAAAGTCAAATTTCTCTGTGGAAATAAATATGGAGAGAGCACAGCCGACTCAACAAAAAAATGTACACTATCAGTCTAAAGTTTGGACTCTCATTTAATTATTATTATTATTATATTAATGTATGTTTTGTACTTTCTACATTTTTTTTCTTACATCAGATATATGATGCAAGATATATGCAATTATTTAAAAAGAAAAAAAAACCCAAACAAAACATATTAAATATTTTTCAACAAAGCAAAAGGTGGATAATTTGCTATATAGTTCCATACGTCTTCATATATTTGATGTCTTCTGTCTGTATATAAAATGTAGAAAGCAGTAAACCTATAGAAAAAAGTGTAAATGTGATTAAAGTAACAATTAAATATTGTTAGATCAACAGTCAAACAATAATATATAATAATATGAATAAATAATACAAATCTATCACATTTTATATACAATTGGTTGTGTGTATGATTTTATAAAATATATATCATTACTTTAATAATCATAAAAACATTTTAAACCCTCTAATTAACTTTTGTATCCAATATCAATCAATCAGTCTTTACAGAGCCATTTAGACCACACATGGTGACCAAAGTGATTCCCAATCAAATCAACACAATATAAAAACACGCAAAAACATGAAACAATGAAATAAAACAAATTGTGCAAAGTGTCACTGCATTGCTTAGTACTGGAAGACAGTATGAATGATGAGTAAACTAACTAATGAAATAAATAAAGAAATAAATAAATAGAAATGGCAGATTCATCATTCAAAGTGTGTAATTGTGATGAATGTTTTTTGTTTGTTTGTGAATAATATTATGGGGGGATAAATCATTGTATTTACATGTTTACATCCGTCATAATGTATTCAGAGGCATGTGTTGGCAGAGCATTGTGTAGAGACTGTCATGTGTCAGCTTTAGTGAGAAAACTGAAATGACTTGCTGTGCTTCCCATTCCTAACACAGGATTATGGTTCCCAATCCATACATTAGATTCAGATTGAGTTTGTATGGCACCACTGCTCAGACATATAGTATTACACAGTCTCACACACAGTCTCACACACACACACACACACACACACACACACACTACATCCTGTACGTGAGCCAGAGACCATTAATCCACTGTGCGCCTGGGATTGGCTCCAAACTCCCTGTTTGTATGGAGTTAGGTGTTAGATGTTTTGCAGTGTAGTGATCAATGGCTGCAGTCTACTATTATGATTATTACTTTGTCGTGTGTAAAGAGACCCATGTGAACTATAAACACAGGGAAAAGTGAGAATTAGTGCTAGCGTAGCCTGCTGTGTATCAGTAAACTGGCAGTAAATGTTGTCTTGATTTGTATGGTTAGCACGAGCAGTGCAGGTGCTGCATGTGTGAGATTACACAGGAACATTTGGTCTAATAGCGTGTATGTTTTATAGCACAAAGAGGTTTGTTCAGTAATGCAAGTTCATCTGATCAAATAAATACAACTTTCAACATAATCTATGAGGTTGCTAGGAGGCCTACTTAAAAAGAAATGTTTTCAAATCTTTGACTTATCGTGAAAGGATTTAAAAGCGTACAGCCTGTGGATGAAGGGGACATGCATGCACTGAAAAAGTAGCTTCACGAGGAACGGATCTGCCCTAGGTCCATTTTTCCCCCAAATATATTCTTAAATAGTTGTTTTGTTGAAGACAAATTCCGTTTTTTATTGTTTTGAAGACACATAAATCAGTGGACAAATGAGCTACACCCTGGACAACAGGGCTGACGATGTGATTCCAGCTTCAACAGATGAATAATAATGTTGTGTCCTTGGGCAACTCACTTAACCCACCTTGCTCCCATTGTCTGCCTACACTGGTGTGTGAATGGGTGAGTGGTTCTTTGATGAAAAACCCTCTGAATGCCTTGAAGGTAAAACAGTGCTATAAAAATATATGACAGTTCACCATATACATTGTTCTTTTTGGGTAAGCTGGCTGTTATAAATAATACAACTGGAACTATGACTGGTTCATTCAGGGTCCACTGTTGTTGTAAAGTAGGTAGAATTTGGCCTGGTCTTTAGAATAGTTTTACATTTGTTTAGGAAACATTGCAACACTATTATTGAGTCTTCACACTTATAATGATGGGAGACCACTGGGAATTCCAGGTGCCACAGTGGGGCGCCAATCACAAAAAAATGCCGTTGTGTCCTTAAGCAAGACACTTCAGGACTCCATTGAAAAAGAGATTAGTAATCTCAGTGGGACTTTACTGATTAAATAAACGTTAAACAAAATAAAATAAAATAAATACACTCTGAACAATAAAATACATAAAGATTAAAGTTGATATATGATTTAACACAGTTTCCTATAAGTGCAGCCAGAAGGGTCCCCTGTAAAATGCCTGTGTCCTTGCTGGTCAGATAGCTCCACTGCTCATGTTGACCTGTGAGTGATAGGAGAGTGAGGAGAACTATAATTTGCTTCTTCACACAATCTCCACATCCCTGCTCCCTCCTCCCTCACTCTCTCTATTGGCACAAGGACATGTCAACAGTCGGCCGGGCAACGGACACTTCATAAATTCTATTATTACAGGCAATCATCTGGTCACACCTAAAAAAAAAATCATTCACGCTTTACAGGCTGACCACCTGTCTCCACCAGGAAGTGAGGTATTCTGCAGATGTAATTCTCAAATTCGCCTCTCCACAGATCTGACCTGTAAACTGGACCTTCTTCCAGAAAGGTTATAGACCCTTTTAGGGCAGAACTGATAAAAATAAAAAAGAAAAAACTGTGCGCACATTTTGGCAACAGAAGTAGCATTGTTCCCCATTCATTCTCATTCATTCAGACTGAACACAGACAGAAGAAAACAGAGATAAAAACATTTCCAGGACCAAAACATCTGGTTGTTATGTGTGTGGTTGTCAGAATCAATATTCTACTGGTGGACTAAAGTTTTAAAGTTTTACTCACTGATGGCACAAGGATCTGGCAGTCGGACAACATCTGTCAAAGTCGGCTTGTTGAGGAAATATTTGCGATCTTTTGACGATATATATCTATAACAGGACTAAAACCAGGACTAAACCAGGTCTAAAACTAAACCAGGACTAAACCAGGTCTAAACCAGATCTAAACCAGATCTATAACAGGACTAAAACCAGGACTAAACCAGGTCTAAAACTAAACCAGGACTAAACCAGGTCTAAACCAGATCTAAACCAGATCTATAACAGGACTAAAACCAGGACTAAACCAGGTCTAAAACTAAACCAGGACTAAACCAGGTCTAAACCAGATCTAAACCAGATCTATAACAGGACTAAAACCAGGACTAAACCAGGTCTAAAACTAAACCAGGATTAAACCAGGTCTAAACCAGATCTAAACCAGATCTATAACAGGACTAAAACCAGGACTAAACCATATCTAAAACTAAACCAGGATTAAACCAGGTCTAAACCAGATCTAAACCAGATCTATAACAGGACTAAAACCAGGACTAGGAACAGAGTGTTTCAGTTTGAGAGAAAAACTCACCTTAAATATGCAGGTTTGTGTGTTAAACATGTGTGACAAAACAAAACACAACTCCAGGTATGTTTGTGATGAAGAAACAACATTTTAACAGATCAGAAAATAGTGTAATATAGGCCCATTAATGAGCTAAAAAAAGCATTGAGTACATCTACCCAGATATATCTTGCATTGAAAGCGACTTCCAACTTTCAGCATACATTTTTTCAACTACTGTTCTTTATAACCTCTCAGTGGGGATCCAGGTTATCTTTGGATGAGATGAACACTATCAAACAGTAATATAGATGGTTTCTTTGACCCATTTTGAGTCCTAAAACTCACTCAAAATCAATCTGCTGTTCCATCTCCCTGACCCAGAAGTCCACACGTCTCCCTTCAGCCTATCTCATGGCTTTTCAACAGCCAATCATTCATTCATCAGTGTCTCCATCTTTATTCTGCCTATCATATCGGTAAGAAAACTTCAATACTTTGATATAGAATGTACTAGAAATATATCTAAAAGTTTTGATATCTTTTGCTTCAGGCCTAATACAGTTCTCATGTTCCCAGAGAAGTCTTTCTAATCTTTTCCTTTTTTCTTTTCAAACTAATCCTAGCTGCAGTTAATGACCTGTGGGCTTTGGAGGAGCAGCAGCGTTCACACCTGCTGCTTCTGTGCTGAGTGACTATTGTGCAAATGTGTAAGTGAAAAATGGACTTGTAATTATTATGACGAGGCAAGTCAATACAAGGAAGTCAGAATAACATCTGAACTGAGTTGGTAGCACAATTGGTTGATTTTGATTCTGTGATTTTATTTATTTTTACACCGGATGCACTTCCGGTTGCAAGGAAACACATTTATTATGACCTTATGATGAGTAGTGTTGACTATTGGATTATTTTTTCACTCTGAATCAGTTATGTTTTTAGGAATGGTACTTTTTCTTATTTTGGGTTCCATGGGTGGTCATCCAGCCATATAGGGGCAACTTAATACTTCAGAGAGTTATGCTGCATTCATGCAAAGTTTATGGGAACATGTGTCTTCAGGTTTCAAGCATCTGCCCTCAAATGCAAAGGTGTCCAACTACCATACCATACCATACTATACCATACTATACTATACCATACCCTGCCATACCATACCCTACCATACCATACCATACTATACCACACTATACCATACCCTACCATACCATACCCTGCCATACCATACCATACCATACCATACCATACCATACCATACCATACCATACTATACCACACTATACCATACCATACCCTACCATACCATACCATACTATACCACACTATACCATACCCTACCATACCATACCATACTATACCACACTATACCATACCCTACCATACCATACCATACTATACCACACTATACCATACCATACCCTACCATACCATACCATACTATACCACACTATACCATACCATACCCTACCATACCATACCCTACCATACCATACCCTACCATACCATACCAAACCATACCATACTGTACACAAACATAGAATAAACAAAGACAGTCACACTCAAAGTGTGCCACAGAAAATAAATAAGACACAAGATACTACAAAGGCCTGTGGAAAAAGATGTATTTTTAGGAGTGATTTAAAAACAGGTAGAGACTCTAATCTCACATGGTCCCCACAAACTTGTGTTTAGTCGGTTTAGGACTAAATCAGCTCTGTATTTCTGTTGAGGTTTAATATAGACAGAGAAGAACCCAAAGAATGTATTTTCAGGCACTGCCATTGTGTCCTTGGGCAAGGCCTATCTGTCTTATATTAATGACAATGGTGTGTGTGTGTGTGTGTGTGAGTGAGTGACGGGTGCAGATCTGTAGACCTGTTCTGCTAGTCTGCCCTGGGGTAACTGTGGCTGCAGAGGTAGTTTACCACAACTGAGTACAATGTGAATGCTTGCTTGTCTCCATGGAGATGTTATTTCTTTGTCTGGAATGTCCCGTTATCTGGCATTCACTCATTAACATGGACTGCTATTGACCTAAAAACTTGCATTCTTACTATGAGTGGACACGCCTCTCCACAGATCTGACATGCAACCTGGCCCTGTGGTGTCACCTGCTGTCTCTGTAGATATAAACAAGTGTAATGCCATACTGTGGAACATTCCGGGAAATATCTTCATGGAAAGAAGATGATGGAAAAGTTACACCTTAAAGGATAATAAGAAAAAAATTGCTGAAGCTTCATTCAAGGTGACCTCATACTGCATCAGTTTTATACACTCGTATCGAATGTTACCTTTCTTTCTAATTTGTCACGTTAATCCTTTGATTTATCTTGCTTCAATAACTTGGGGACAGTCATTTAAATATGGCTTATGTAATAGAAAATGTGAAAGCTTCCCACACATCTCCAGTCTTACACAATTGGCTGACATGTCGTTGCTGTTTTGTCAGGAGCAGAATGAGATCAGGTAATCCCTCTTTCTCCACCGTAATCCCGGCTCTGCTCTTGGACTGGGCATCGAAGACTTACGGAGGAGATGCAATCGATGATGGTATTTGCACATGTCTTATCGCTCTGCCATCTCCTGTCACACAAACTTCAGATTACACACGTATGGACAGCTTTGATCTTTAAGTCTATGGGAATTGTATTTTCTACCATTTGCATTGAATTAAATCTGATGGTTTATAATGTATGTGACAAATAACATGGGAAAGAATGATTGGGTTTCAGTGCAGTCGCTTTGGGATTACCAGAGAAGCAGATATGAACATAGGATTACACTGGATTCAACAATAATAATAAAAAAAATACAGCAACTATACTTTTTTCCTCAAGGGGATAATGCTTTTCATGCAGGTACAGTCATTTTTGTCACTTTACGATTCGTTTTTTCATTGGTTCATTCATTTTATATGCACCTAATGATAATATTTGGTGTAATTGTATTCCACGTTTTAAAGTCTTTTACTCATCCTTTGTAATATTATTGATAGAAATCTGCTTTTGTAGCTACAACAGTCCAGGGACAGAGGGGGAAAAGACTTCAAGACCATTCTGCGCCAATAGCATCAACCATAACTAAACACTCACCAAATATGAATGACAAAACGAAAAAAATAAACCAATCATATTCACTAAGTCCACATGTTAGCAACTTAGACTACTTTTCTTTTTTTTTTTTTAAAGAATGTTACTTGTCTTAGTCATTTTTTGGCAGTTCATATTAATAAACAGGCAATGCACTTGTCTAGATCAGTTAGATTTATCAGTTTATCAGGTTTTAGGCTTTATTTTCAAAAGCTTGTTCGCTGGTTTGTCTCTGAAAATCTGGCAACCTTTATAACCACTCTCCCTCTTTAGACCATCATCTTGTTCGAGCAGGTTTAGTCCCAGTTTAATCCCAATTCCGATGTGGTGAGTGCAAGTGTGAAAGCAGCCAGCATGTGTTCCAAATGTGCTCTGTTTCTTCTATTGTTGAAATCCAAAAGCGAGGGTGTGTGGACCATGGGAATAAAACATTTAGTTGCAACTGGATTACACGGTGGAGCTGCAGTGACTTTCTCCTAAACCCTGGGCCTTTGTTGTGAGTGAAAGAACAAAGGAACTCTCGGCACATCTGTCCTCTGCTCTGCATGCGCGGGCCCACCTCCAGCTGTCTGCATATACACACACACATACGCCAACTCCACCATTTTGCCCCGTACTACAGGATATATTATAAAGGCAGCCCATGTAGCCGGGAACACCACATTAAGATGTTGTAATTTTGGGGATAATTAGTTGCCTTGTCACTTTTATGGCTGTACCTTTGCACAGTGTGAAATGGGGCCGCAGAGACCTCCTGCTTGCTACTTTGCCATTACGATTATGTGTGTGTGAAAGTGTGTGCGCGTGTATGTGTGAGTCTCAACACTATTTAATTAGCAAACCTCATTCGGCTCCATCTCGACTGCGCACATAGAGATTGCCTTCACTTATATATGCTAATGTACCCGAGCTCAGGCAGTTATTTCAAATTCATAGCAGTAATTTATATTCTAATGCCTTTTGTGATCACCGTAATTGTGATCTGACCGAAATATCAATTATTTTACTGGGAATAAGGGAGGTCTGTAATATGGTAGAGATTTAAGTAAATGGATGAAACTCTGTATTCACAGTCGTGCAAGATTTCTAACTAAGAATAGACTTGAAATGGATGATAATGGTGGGTCTGGGGAAGAGATAGGATGGAGTGCTTGAGGTAGCAGATGTGAAAATGTTGAGAGGGATTCATATAAGTTCGTATTTTGGAGAAATGTTCAGAGATGCCAGCGATGTACAGTTTGGAAAAGAAAATATAAAAAAGTATGGCGTGGCTTAGCATGTCTAGGGGAAAAAAGGCAGAATATAGTCAAGAATTTAAGAAAGGGGTACAATCATTGACTGTATATATAAAGGTAATAGCTAACATGCTAACATAAATAGGAGGTGAGCATGGGGATGCTTCTAGCTCCATCAATTCTGGCTCCAGTTGAATTTATATTGAAAAACAACCCTCTTGGTCTTAAAACTTTGGTGTTAAAATATTTGTATTAACCCGGGCTACATGATAGCGGTGTTTTTATTTTGCCGTTTTGTCCGTAAATAAATTCCTATTCCTAATATGGAACTCTGCTCCAAGTTCGCCCCTATAACTGCTAGCATCATGAGCTTCATTTGACTGGAGCTGAACACTAGGGGCGATTGTCACACTCTCTATATACAGCCTGTGGATACAAAGCGATCAATCAATAAAATAGATCTGGAATCATTATTTAGTATGTCATTATTTATCGTGTGTTCATTTTCTTTTACTAATGTGGAATTTTATTATTTTGTACTTTAGGGTTATTATCAATGGCAAAGTCAATATTATAGCCATTTCTATAGTAATAAATATCACAACAAAATGTGCAATCCGAACAGTGCCTTCATGTTGTCATACCTGGAAATAACATATTAGTATTGCTGTTTTTGTTTTTAAAGGACCATTGTGGAAAGGCTGTTCCTGTTCTGAAAAAAATGTCCAAAAGATGATGAATCAAAAAGACATTTCTCACAGCCTGAGCAGCATTACCCACTTCTCCATATGACCCAGTGACCTTTGACAAACAGACGCTCTCCTGCAGATAGATCCTGCTGTGTGAACGCGCCTACAGCTATCACGCTATGCTCTCCAGACACACACACTAAACACTATAACACACAAACACACACTCACAATCGCGCTCTCGCTCCCCTATCTCCAGTCTGTGTCCTGGGCACAGCAGCATATGGCAGACCTTCAGACTCAAGGACAGCAGTGTTTTACAGATTTGGGGGATCCATCAGTGACAAGGGTGCATTCATATCTCACATGAGAGGAGGCACATGTGTGTTCATACATGAATGTATGACTGTGGGCGTGGGAGGGGCCGGAGCAGCTCTAACCATACAATACCTCACTATCCAAGGTTGAACACTCAAAGTCACACATTCACATGGTACCAAATAGTTGAGTGTAGTATTAACAAATATGGGACATTGGTTTACATACAATAATGTACATACAGGACAGCAGTGGTTCAGGTTAGTGTTTGTCCACTGACTGACTCACAAGTTGGTGGTCCAGGTATATACTGTTGTCATGTCCTTGTGTAAAGCTCCTTCACTTTCCTCCAGTATGTGTGAATGGGTGATTTTTGTACATATTATCCATGAGTAAAAACATTTAATTCAATACTGTAGTCATATTTTCCTTCCACACAAGGTTTTGGTTTGTAGAGGTCCTTTTATAATAAAAAAAAAAAGGTTTTCTATTTATAGTTTTAACTTGGCCAGTTCTGTAGATTGAGAACCACTGTGAAAGTGTTCAGATTATTCAAACCCAATATGTTTTATCTTTAAGGCTTGTAGCTTCTTAAATACACAGATAAGATCACAAATCATAGATAAACTGTTGTACAATGTTGATGCAGGTCACAATATAAAACTAAAATAACAAACACAAATATTTCTCAGTATTGCCTCCTCAGTCTTCATGTCATGTCTTTGGCCTTGTCCCATGTGTGACGTGTGAATAATCCAGCTGTGCCTGAGTAAACCCTGTCCTCTCTCTGTCTGATGATCCTTCACTATCTGTAGACAGACATTTGTCACAGTGAGGCTAATGCACTGTGTGTCAGATGTCCTGACTATCACTGTTTAACAATAAACAACATTCTGTAGGCCACAGATGCTTGTAAATTTAGATTTCATAATAAGCCTAGAGCAGCTCAACTGATCACTGCATCACTATGGATTCTGGCAGATATTTGAATCAATTCAGTTTCTTTACAGGAGCGACAAACAAAATAAACCATAAACAGCAATGAACTATAAACAAAGGTGGTGTAGAATGTTTGTGATTCGAAGGTTAGTGGTTCGAATCCCGCTCTTGACATAATCAACAGTGGCAGATCCAGTGGCCCGTAGGTTGATGGTGCACTTCAAGCTCCCACAGATGAATGCTGTTGTTGTGTCCTTGGGCAAGACACCCTCCCTCGCCCCCAGTGTACATTGGCGTATGAGTGTGTGTGACCATTTACCATCAAGCAAGCTGACAAATACCTGGTCAATATATATGGACATAACCAATCCTAAAATATCTGGTCTTTGGGAGTGCATATGGAAGAACAGCACCCCAGTTCTATCTCTATCTGACTGCACTAAGCATATGTGTATCCTGTGTACTTTACCTGTGGGTGACAGACTAATTAGTCAGTTTGTAATACATGTTAAACGAGTCCTGAGGGGGCAGAGGCTCTGGCTCAGACTCACCTGGCTCCCTGCAGAGGTCCATCTGTTACACTCATGCACACATTGGACTAAAGCTATGGAATCTGCCCAGGAGAGAGTGATTCTATTTAGGAATCACTTTGAGCAGTAAGTGGACAAATATGAATGTAAACACAATGGCATGGGAAAAAAAAGATATTTTAACCCGTTATATCAAACAACAGTTGGACAATTCAGATCAGTGAATATGATTTTGGTTTATGTGATTACGTTTAACAGAAAAATAGTACAATCTAAACAGGCCATTTGATTTCAGTTGTAAATTATTTGATTGTAATCTAACATCTATGGGCTGTGAATGTGTTAAGTCTAAGTTAAGTTTTGCACTGCCATTATACATGCAAGTACAACAAAAATACGGAGATTAGACGGATGGCAACCTGCAATCCAGCCTGACCAACAAAAAAGTAAATATGTACATAAAAAAGTGCGTATGACCTGCTTTACAATTGGCAACACGTGTCTCTCAAATGTGGCAGACATCACATCTCCAAAATTCTCCGAACATTCAGATCTAAAATAAGTAATAGTTTGATGCTTCAACTGTTGATTCTAAGAAAATCCATGCTGTTTCTTAGTCCTTTATGTAGTTTTTTTCTCCTTTTTATGTATAAGCGGTCATGTTTGCTTATGATATAGCTCCAGATCCACTCGTCTTTGTAAAGTTTGGTCAAAGCGTGTGGTTCTGGCTGGTCAGGTAAGTGCTGTATATGCCTCGAACACTTTCTGAGCTTATGAAAAATGCATTTCACACAACAGTAAAGTGATCCATCCAACCTTCTGTACTTCCCCCTGTGGAGCCTATTTAATTATCACACGCTCAAAGTGAACACCTCAGACAACAGGGAGCCCGGCTGGAGACGACCAAAACAAAACAACTGCACTCAGTAACATCCCCTAGTGTGTGTGTGTTTGTGTGCGTGTGTGAGGCGGGGGCTGTAACACTGTGAAGAGGTGTTTTCTCACTTGGCTAACCCTGAATCAAGACGACAATGAAGAAAAGGAATGCTATTTTCACCTCTCTCTGTGGCCAGAAGGGCTCCAAACACCTGCTATAATACGAGTCAGATGGTTCAATCAGATCTGTTCATCATTATTTATAATATTACTATTCAGTATGGGATTATAAAATTGACCATAATGTTAGTAACAACCATACACATACACTACCAAAGCTTGGACACTCTGATTCAGGGCTTTTTTCTATATGTTTTCTACTTTGGACATTTGATATGCATACAGAAGACTTCAAATATGAAATAAGATGTATGGATATGGAAAAATAACTACAATATTAAAAAAAAAAGATAACCAAATCCTCACATTTTTCTTTGAGTTATTTAGTGTAGTATTATAACAACCTTTTTTGCTGTTATAATTAGCAATACCAAGGGAAATTAAAAAAAAAGCTTAACTTTACTTTTGCTGAATAGACTCTGACCTGCTCTTAAAAATGTCCATCCATCCACTTTCTTCCGCTTATCTAGAACCAGCAGTCTAAACAGGGACTCCCAGACTTCCCTCACCCCCGACATTTCCTCCAGCTCCTCCGTGCTCCAAGGCATTCCCGGGTCAGCCAAGAGAGATAGTCCCTCAGCACTGCCAGACTGATAATTTTATATAATAATAACGATAATAATGATGATGACGGGACCAATCTTTAGACCATGAGCTAGGAAGTTGGTCAGGAGTAAATTAGGTGGAGTCTAATGATGTTTTTTTTTTTTTTTTTTTCATTTTTACTCTTTTGAGAGCAGTAGTGGAAAAAATACTGTTACTTAAGTAAAAGTACATGAAAAAATCAACTCAAGTAAGTGTTAAAGTATCCAAAACATACTCAAATGAACTTAAAGAGTAAAAAGTAAAAGTATTTAGCGCAAATTTTGAGATCTAATAAACCTTCAAATGTAATGTTTTAATAAATATGCTGAATTTAGCTCAACAGACACAACTGAAATGCATTTTTTCCTAGCTGTTTTTATTTGTGTATCTTTATTTGCTTAAACTACAAATGTGTTAAAAAAAAAACACACACACACAAAAAAGCCTTTTCAGCAGGTCTCAAACAATAATAAAAAACTTTTCAGTCCTGTTAAAAATGTAGGGGAGTAGAAAGTACAGATACCTGCTCTCAAATGTAGTGAAGTAAAAGTACAAAATATAAGTATAGATACTTAAAATGTAAACTAAAGTACAGTACTTTACTACTTTTACTATATTCCATCACTGTTTGAGGGGTGCATCACTGTTGTTTGTAATTCTGTCACGAAAGGCATTTAACTCAGTCCTGTTGGGAGCCTGTAGTGAATTAGACGTATTACACTGCACTGCATTGAAACCCACTCTATATTGAATGAGTGACTTGATAGGTGCTGCTTCCTCTGTCCCAAAATAAAATGGCAGATGGTTAACACTAATTGGGTCTTTGAAAACCTGAGCAAACAAACTGGTGGTGTGGACATGTGGTCTCATTGGCACTGGTCTTTAATCTGTGTGCCAGAGAAACACACACACACACACATACACAAACACTGTCTGACAAATGCACAACGTGAACACAGCGGACAAGGTATTGCAGGAAATAAAGATGGATGCTCTCTAAAAACACAAATGTACAAATAGAGAAACACAAATACTTACCAGTGTGGTGAAGAAAGCCAAAAGCAAGAAATGCGATGGAGATGTTAATGCTCTGCCTAGAATGTTTCACAGTATGACAGACAGTGAACATTTCTACCTTACATTTACTCAGTTATAGGTGGTTTTATAGCTCTATAAAAACAGGCATTCTGACTGAGCAGGGTTGCTTTTCCACAGATCTGACCTATAACTTGGTTCTGGTTTGGCTATGAAGATAGAAAGGTTCATTCCAGACAAAGCTATGAAAGGATTTGAAGAACAATTTTCCAGAAAAGTTACTCAGTGTACCTTTAAAAAAAAGTGCTCATGACAAAGCCACAGTAAATTCTTTCTTGAGACTGGCCAGTTCATTTGCCTTGTAAAAGTTTGATTTTTAAAGGCGCCTTATGTAACTTCTAAGGCATCTCTCTTGCATTTGTACAATTACAGGTGTTTTTTTTTTTAGCATACATACATTTTAAATACATACATTTTTACCATGTGTAGGCTTGCTTCTTCATAGATCTGACTGTTAACCCGTCTCTTTTGTGATTATTCAAGTTTATTTCCATACTGTAGAATAATCAAGGCAAAACAGTAATATCTTTATGGAGAAAAGGTGGTGGTTGACCCTACACCAGAAAAGCAACACAGTCCACCTTAACGCGTATAAAAATATAAAATAATAAAAATGCCAGAAAATGTTTTATGAAAAACATGATTTTAATATCAGCAAAGCAAATTGAGGGATCTGTGTAATAAGCACTTCATCTGGCATCTCCAAAAATAGCCCAATGTTCTCTCAAAAGACTCATAACAGACAGTAGAAGTTTTTCCTTTGCTTTGTATAATAATCAAAAATAATGTAATCTCCAGAACGAACCAACCCAACAGCACCAAAATACTGCCAAGTTTGTTGTAAGAACCACTGTGACCAACAGAGGGAGCTCATCCTTGAACCCTAACCAATAACTAAATGTCAACATAAATGGGACAGTCCTTTTTACCGACTCATTTGAATGATGGACTTTCAAATGGAGACTCCACTTCTTCTATTACACCATCTCCCACAAGACCACTCTTTGACACTACTCTTTAGATCCAGAGCACCCCTTCACTAAATCACCACCAACCCGGGAGCAGGCCTCGTCCGTGGGATAGAAAAGTCCAGCACCCTCCCTGACCCCGGCGGAGCTCCACCTCTGTACATATCGGTAAATCTGTCCACCATTTCTTTCCCAGCCTCACTCAGACGGGAGGGGGTCACGGACAAGGAGGATGTGACCTCAGAGTTCAAAGGTCGTAGGGAAAGTGCCTGCGTGCTTGGATCACACAGCGAGAGAGACGGAGCCGCGGACAGGCCGGGAGGTACCACAGCGTTTGATGTGAGGAGGGAGAGGGAAAGAAAAGCAAAGGCTGAAAGTTTGATGGATTGAGATATTAACGTAGGAAAATGGCGTCCCACTGGTCAGGTATGTAAGAAAGAGACAACTAGACTTACTGTAAAAATATATTTGTTTGAACATTTAAGCATGTTTTTACAGTTATGTCTTGTCACTTTACACATTTTGGTTGAACATGTCTTTCTTCCTCCATGCTCTACACTTGAAATGAAAATAAAGTAATTTTACATATTTTGTAAGTGGTTAGTAGCTGAAAAAGCTTTTTGTTAAATGTTGTTGGAGTTGATCATCGCCCAATATCTAAACTTAATTGTCAATGGCCATGTCCTAAAGCAATACACCTCTCTGTACTTGGTGGTACCATAAGACTTTCAATAACATTTACCATGAAAATAACCATGTGTTCTTACTGTCATGCCTACACATGTTGATATAATAGCAGACGTTACCAAAGGGAATCAATCAGACTAAATTCCAAAAGTCTGAACTCAAAACCTTCTTGCTGGGATATAGATTTTTGGGTGAAATGTGTAAATCTGTGCAAAATGGTATAGTATAGCATTTTAAAAGGCCCATATTACGCAAAATGGACTCTTGTCTTCAAAGGTTTGGGTTTTTTGACATGAATCTGTATGGTACCAAGCCATTATGAGGTGTGACTTTTTCGTGGACAACGGTTTTGTGATGCAAATATATCACTCTTTTGCACACATATTGTTTTAAGAAGAAAAACGCTTTATTTTCATGACCCCAGCCAACTTGCCGGACACTTTCGTCAACATCGAAATCGGGCAAGAACTAGGCTCACTGGACTCTGTCGGGAGGTAAGTCAGTGTTGATGCACGACACTGCTGATGGGGATGGCATACAGATTCATGTCCAAAACTGAAACTATCCCTTTCAGGCATGTGATAATGTTGTTACCTCATCAAAAATATACATGTTTTGTTTCATTCACACATGCCTTTATTATTAGTCAGTCTGCATCTAAAAAGCTCAAAATGCTCTTTTCCACCCTGTAATGTCATGAAACGATTCAAGGTAACAGCTACCTTTTACCTTCTGATCAGTAGAGAGTGGAAATTCCAGGGCTGAAATCATCCAAATGATTTTAGTGAAGCTGTATGGAGTTCAAAAACACAGTGGAGCACTTCCAATTTACCACATGACATCACAAGGTGGAGTCTTTTCTATTTGAGAGAAGAACTCAGCCTAAATTTGCAGGTTTGTGTGTTAAACATATGTGAATGAAACAAAACATAACTCCAGCTATGCTTGTGATAAGTAAACAACATTATAACAGAGATCACAATAGCGTAATATGGGTCATCCATACAGAAGTTTTAACTATAACCAAAACTCTTACCTCCAACACACTGAAAAATAGCATTCAGTACTTGCACAAAGCATTATTATTCCGCTTCAAATCTGACTTCATGCTGAACTCCACAGTAGATTTCACTGTCAACAAATCTGCGCAGAACTGCTGATGCTGTACACTGCCCGAAGTCACTGCACCTCGGTGGTCCTTCATTTACTCCACCTATTAATCATATGGTAACACTTAATTCTCCATATGCAACAATCATACAAATCAACCAAAAACCATCTTGAGCCAATTCTGACATATTTGGAAACAATGTCAAATCACCTAATGACAGCTCGCACTACACTGGCATGTTTTCTCCTTTACCCAAACAAACAGAATCAGTTTAATTTGACTAATGCTGAGGCAGGAAAAGCCCATACTGTGCACTCAAGGCTTGCTTCAGAACTCTATTTACATAAAGCGGCACTCTCAGTTTACGAAATGAAATATTGCACACTTTGAAAGCTAATTATTCATTCATTCATCAACATGTATTGCCTCATAGCGAGTCATATCCACAGCGGCAAATTCAGAGCAGCCCATTCGAGCCTATTGTGGAGGCTTTGAAACACAAACCATGATTTTATAGCTCACAATTAATGATTGATTTCAGCAGTGAGGCGGAGACATTATCATAAACTATAATTAAATTTAACACTATAGAAAATTAATTTATTGAAAGTGGGTATCAAAAGGCTTGATTGAGTAAGATACAAAGCTGCACTCACATTAGGCTGGTTTATTAAAGGACTATGTAACTTTTATAGAGGAGGGTATGCCACTCTTCTTGTCTCCATGGTGATATAGAAATGTTCCATTGACTAGTATGGGTAACGTTATTCACTGATTAAAAAAATATGCATTCTTACTGTGAGTGAAGTGGCCTTTCCACAGATCTGACCAATAACTTCTCTTGGTTGCATCATTGACTTGTCTTTATTGATTTCATTTTATTTAATGATATTTCGCAATTGATTTGTGTGTCTGTATCTCAAAAGTTTAATCTGTTTTAAGCATATTGCATTATGTTAAAGGTGCACTGTGTAACTTTGCAGGTGGAGGGCACAAAACCTGCTTTTTTCCATAGACATTGCCTGCTATGTTCCACAGTATGCCATTACTCTTATTTATCTCTACAGGAGACATGTCGCAAGGTTCTACTCAGGAACCCTGTGCCACCTGACAACACAGGGCCAAGTTGCGTGTCAGATCTGTGGATAGGCAAGCCCCCTCACAGTAGGATCAATAAAACCCATGATATTGACTAAATACAAAATGGATATATTCAGGCAGATCGGTGCAGTGTCGGCAGAGATGCGGTCGCTGTATCGGACCATAGTGGTGAAGAGGGAGCTGAGCCGAAAGGCAAAGCTCTCAATTTACCGGTCAATCTATGTTCCTACCCTCACCTATGGTCATGAGCTCTGGGTAATGACTGAAAGGACAAGAGTGTGTGTACAAGCCGTCAAAATGAGCTTCCTCCACAAAGTGACTGGATGCTCAGTCACACGGGAAGAGCTCGGAGAAGAGCCGCTACTCCTCCACATAGAGAGGAGCCAGCTGAGGTGGCTTGAGCATCTGTTTCGAATGCCTCCTGGGCACTTCCCTCAAAAGGTGTTTCAGGCATGTTCCACAGGAAAAAGGCCCCGGGGAAGACCCAGGACCCCCTGGAGGGACTATGTCTCTTGGCTGACCTGTGAACGCCTTGGGGTCCCCCTGGAGGAGGAAGAGCTGGAGGAAGTGTCTGATGTGAAGGAAGTCTGGGAGTCCCAGCGTAGACTGCTGCCCCAGTGACCCGGTTCCGGATAAGCAGAAGAAAATGGATGGATGGATGGATATATTAATGCCTTACAAAGACATTCCAGACAAAACAATAACATCTCCATGGAGACAAACAGGTAGTGGACCCTCCACCAGAAAAGTTACACAGAGCACCTTTAATATGTCCTATGCGATCAATACATTTTTTTGTGTGTATGATTGTTTACACAGTGGACACAGTTGTCTTATGGATTAGATTCTCCAATCCTGGCACAAACAAGACTCTCATAAAACCCAGCGTTCTGCAGCCTTAAAACTTGAACAGCTCAGCAAATCCCCCGTAACCCCCGGCGGGCCCAGGCTCTGCACACAAGCTCCACACACACATCACTCCAACCGCACTGTGCAATAACTTTTTATCCTGCATTCAAACTCTTCCACAGGCCTCTGAAATGCAACAGTTGCTTTCACTGATGTGAAATAAGCATGTGTGACTCTAAAGCACGTATTAAACATTAACACTAACTCTATAAAGTCGTGTAATCCACAGCCGGGGGGGACATTCAATCAGCCCATCACAGCACAAAGTTAGAGAACACTTTTGATATGAATGCAACGCTACCCCAGATATGTACCATTTCAATTGAGCGAACACATCTGTTGCGTTTGAACCAAGGCTTTTGATATTGTGTCAGTGGGAATGTCCAACACACACTGACTTATATTGAAACACAGTTGGTCGATCTGAAAGGACAACGGTGTGATATCACTTCATAAGATTTAGATCAAGGCACATGAAAGGAGAAGGCACAAGCTCAAGCTTTTATTGTTACGGTCTTCTTGGAGATCAAATATTTGCTGTGTTTTCAATTTGGTCCATGAAAAAGGATCATTTGTAAAAAAAAAAAAAAAAAAGAGTTTAAGTAAATTATCTCCAGGTACAAAAGTTTAAAAGCGCACTATCTCCGTGTCTGAATGGCCACACTATTGCCTACCTGTCACTTTATTTTTATTGGTGTCCGAATGTCCTGTTGATGAAAAAACAGTGCACTCAAAATTTCCCATAGTGCACCCAGTGTGGGCCACTAGACTGTTCAATACTGATCACAATACATTCCAAGTGCATTAACATGAAATCCAGCTAGACAAAAACTTGTATAGTTATTATTAGTCCATAAATACTCATGTGCCAGTTGAATTTGTTCATTATTTATTAAGTTTTATCTGAGTTTAGCCTTTAGAGTTTTTTTTTAACCTACACTCCAGAGTCACATGGCCTAAATGTCGTGAGCTGTGTGTCCAAATCGCTCTGTGAATGAGTGCACTATAGAATCTGCTAAATAGTGCAGGTCTAAGCAGTGAATGAGGGGTTAGGGACTAGGGCTGACGTTCGGACACAGCCTATGTATGGTTAAGCTTCCGCTATCTTCTTGCCTCCGTGGAGATGTTATTATTTTCGCAGGAATGTTCCACAGTATGCCGTTAAATTTATTTATCTTGTGTTTATTCAATCACAGCAGTTTTTGCCAAGAAAAGGAAGCGTTTTTACTGTCAACCGGCTCGACTCTCCTCATCTGACCTGTAACTTGGCCTGCTTGTCACCATGGAGATAAGTTTGCTATACTTTGGAATAGCTCAGGCCACGCAATAACAGACAAGCAGAAAATTTCCACAGCGCACCTTTAAATTAAAAACACATTGAGAGCAAAGTTTATCTAAGTTTAACCGCATAACCTCACTTATTACCTGTAATGATAATACTACAATATGTAAATGTTTGAATATATCCTTAATTGCAGACAGAAATCAAGCGGCTGATGATTTCTACATGTGTTGAACCTTATTTTTATACTAGTCAGCCCCAACATCGTAAAAATAGATGCGCCATTGAATTCTTCCTGATTGGTATGGACTATGGAAACAAGCAGGATTTGTAAACAATTTCCCTATAATAAATTCCCATTGAAATTCCACCTTGGCTGCTGAGTAGTGCTGAGCTCACGGAACAAATCATTGTAAATCCCCCCTCCCCTGCCCCTGTCCTCCTGTCCACAAGTGTCCAGGAGAAGGCCGGCAGGTGCTGATTAGTCGCCTGGTTTCACTTTATGCTACAGTTTCTTTCAAAATCTCTGATCCAAGAAATCTCCCTGCGCCGGGTCTGTTCTTGTTTAAAGTGGAATTAGCTGCGCGGGGTCCGGGGTTCTGCATCTGATCTGTATTAATGAATGCTGGGTAATCGCACTCATCAGGAGCAGGCGCGCGGATGGCCATGATGTAAATGCTCTTTCATTCTCGTCCAAATCCGCGTGGTGTTTAGGTCCGAGAGGAAAAAGCAGGTTGTTTTGACTTTAGAAATGGCTCCCACTGCTCGTGTACTTCGAGCGTACAGCAGGTCACAGAGTACTATTGGCAAATATGAATTCCATTTTTGTTACAGTTCAAATTGGAATCGTTAAGCAGGGTGGGATTTTTTACTCTTCTATAGGCCACATGAAATGGTACACACTCTACACAACTTTACACATAATATACAGGCCTGGGACTCACAGGGTTCAATACGATGCACAATACATGGCTCATGATACAATTTTATCCCGATACAGGAATACATGAGATAATCAATACATCGCACATAATATTCTGTGATATGTTGCTGTTTTTATGAACCACATACATGTTAGCAACAATATTTCTTTGTTAAACCACTACTTGAGCAAAGTTAATATGAAATGCTGTACATCTATTTTAACAAGAGCTCCTTCAGCGGGGCAAAATACGCCCGTACTTTGAATTATTGTATATAGAATTCTAGAATCGGAATTCCACCAATCAGATTGCAGCAACAGAACTTAAAGACACTACAAAGCTTTAATGTGTCAAAGCTCAAAGAAGCAGAGAATGTGGGTTGTTCTCGCTTTCAGCAGCAGAACATTTGAGAAGAGAGTTCAGATCTTTCATGAAGACAAAGCTTCAAAGACTTCAAAGCTTTGAAGTGTCCACAGACGGACAGACGGACGGACGGACGGACGGACGGACGGACAGCGCCATACCATAATACGTCCCGTCTTACACAACGGGCGTATAAAAACAGTGCATATGTATGTTTCATTCCTCTAAATAAGCAACGCAATTGTAGGTTGGTCACAAAAAATAGCTAAAATATGCCAAAAAATACTGATATAATGATACAGGAGCTCACGATATCAATACTGTATAACCAAAATTAGCATCACGGCATATCGATATTTGGATATTTTTGCACACCCTAGTATGTATGTGGTGGATAACTTATCATTTGAACTGACTTAACCCTGGTATAATTCATTTATGTATTTGTTAGTTTTTATATGTAGTAGTGTGTAAGTGTATTTCAAGTACAAGAAAATAATCTGATCTCACACAAGAAAATGTGAATAAAGTGTGAATGTAATTGGAATAATTTCAGAATCCAGTGATTAGACCTCCCTGAATAACATTTTTAAAATTTCTTTCACGTCAATTTGTAAAAGGTTTCCTCTTTGTAATTAGTGCTATTTTTCTTACAACAATGGCCAGAGCGTAATTTCGATGCAACTGAAGGACAAAACTCTTCAGTGTCTCATAAAACACCACTGGCCTTAAATTCCAAATGATTCCTAATAACAAGCACTTAGATGTTTGAAAAAATCTGTGATAAAGTAATCTGAATAAAGTAATCAACAACGGTTTGAGTATTTTATGAGTGTATCTGTTTCCTGGAACATACTTTAACTGGGCACAAATGACATATGACATATTGTTTTAAGTAAATCTAGACAATAAACAAAACCAAACCATAAAAAAATTATTCTAAATGTACAATATTGTTAAAAAAAACATGAGCTGCACACAAAACAGAACGCAACACTTCATAGAAGACTCATAGAAGTTCATAATTCAACCTTCTACAGCTCAAATCTGATCATAGTACAAAAAATAACTCTAAGTGAAAGTACCGGCGATAAGTACTGCCACCCCAAATATATTGTTCCATCCATCATATATTGAACCATAAGTCGATATAGTATTTATCGTGAAAGGCTCTTTGTCTGCTGTGTTCTTTGCGAATGGTTTGAGGCTTTCTCTGTGATTTGAGGCTAATGCTCTTGTTCCAGTGGAAGTGTCTTCTGAGTTTAAGCCCTGGGCCAGTACCAGGTTGAGGGGAAGCAGACGTGCTACTGCAGTTATAGTTAAAAAGCCACAGTGCTCAGATCCCATTCACTGTAATGTAACCAGGCCCGGTCATCTGCTGCTTTTTAAATACAGCACAATACAATACATTCACTGCTGTTTACATAATCAAACAGAGGTTTTCAGTTTTATGTTGGCAATATGTGAAGGCCTGGAAGGAAAATGATCTTAATACACAAAGGACATGGTGATTAAGCCCTCTTACAACCTCAAAATATACTTTAAAAAGTAAATTACACAAAATCTATGTGACAAGCGAAGAATGTAACAATATAACGTTAAAAAAAAGCATATTACTCAGTTTCCTGGCTATAGTTTGCTACGCTTTTGGGTTGTATTTTCTGGAAGTGAAAGCTTCTATCATCCATCAAAAAGTTTGGGTTCAACACTGGAATTAATTTGTCCATTTAGGCTTAATTTCTCAGAGATTTGCATTTCGATTTGGTTTCAGTGTACATATGGGTATTATTTATTTTACATCAGGTGCCATTCCTCTGTCACAAAACCCTCTATTTTTGGGGTGGGAGATGAAATTAATGAATAAAGGTACAATTATTACAGGAAGTCATTAATAACAAGTAGAATTCATATTATTTTCCTCCACATTAATCAACATTATGGTACCATTTTTATTTAACACTTCTCCACCATCAAGCAACCACTCCCACATTCACACATTCACACGTTCATACATCAGTGTACGCAGACACTGGGAGCGACGTGGATTAAGCGTCTTGCGCAAGGACACAATGGCAGTATTCATCTGTGGAAGCAGGAATCACACCGCCAACCTTCAGATCACTCTACAAACTGAGCTACAATCGCCCACATCAGTATCAGCTTTTTTTCATTTTCTAACCTTTGCGGTGGTGGAGGGTATGCCACCAGCTTGTCGTCATGGAGACGTTTTCGCTTTGCCTAGAACTTTCTGCAGAATGTCATTAAACTCACCGATATCCACAGAGACAAGAAGGTAAAGCTCCCAGGCCAAGTTACAGGTCAGATCTGCTGAGAGACGACCCTGCTCACAGTAAGAACAGATGTTTTTCAAGGTATTGTTGAGCAATATAAACAATAAATAACAATAAATCCAGTATAGATAAGTTTAATGCTATACTGTGGAACACATCAGGCAATTACATCTCCATGGAGACAACCAGGACTTTATTAAATAATAGAAAACATATTAAAGTTACAAGTTTAACCAACAAAAAGTCATTCAAAGTCGTTCAAAACAGTTGTACTTTTTTACAACTATTTCACAGTGAGCTACAAAGTTTTTACCACATATTTCATCAAAAGCAAAAGTTTGAAAAGCTTTTAAAAGTACAGTGTATTTTCCATCAGAAAGGCCCTGTGAGTCCTCCTGTGATTGGGATCCTGGCCCACATTATAGATGATATATCACAGGGCCAAATAAACCTGATGGCGTCGTAATTAGAAGCCATATATTTTCCGAGGCGTGGGCTGAGGAGGCCATTACTGCAGATCACTGATGAATGTTTCATGAGACGTGTGAATATATTTGTCCACATTTTGTATGTACATATTCAAATGGAGCAAACTTCCACAGAGACACAGCTGCTGCCGGGAACTATTAAAACTAGAGCACTTTCCAAAAAACATTAGCTGGGACCTGAAAGCACTACACCAGATAATAACGAATTATGCTCATGTAAAAAGCACTTTTGGTGGTAATTGAATTATTAAAGAAAAAGTTTTAAAACAGTGGTACAGGCATGTTCTGAACAATTTACTTGTACTAGTAAAAGGTCTTGTAATTGTGAGGACTTGGTATTGCTTTTATTTTCAGAGAACAGAACTTAAAGAGCCGATATTACATTATTTTGTGATTTGCTGACCTGTTATGTTGTTTCCTCATCAAATGTCAAATGTTTAACACACAAATCCTGCATATATAGGCTCAGTTCTACCTTGTGATGTCATGTGATAATACAGGAAGTGCACCACTGTGTCTTTAAACTCCATTCACCTTCACTGGAATCATTAATATATAATTGTATTTCATAATCCTTATCTTTATAGAGTTTGTCTATTTCTAAGTTATTCTGTACTTCTATTGCTGCTACTGTTTTCTTACTGTTCTCTTAACTGTGCGTTGCAACACTGAAATTTCCCCACTCTGGGACAAATAAAGGATATCTTATCTTATTTAAACAATTTCAGCCCTGGAACTGTCCATCTCTAATGAACAAAATGGGAAAGGAAGCTGTTAATTTGAAAACTACTGCTTCACAATATCACAAAGTGCAACAGGGCATTTTGAGCTGTGGAGATGGAGACAGACTAATGATAAAGGGTCACTCAAACATGTGTGAATGAAACACTTGCATAACTCCAGGTATGTTTTTGATAAAGTAACGGCATCCTAACGCCTTAAAGCTCACAAAATGACTAACAAATACCTGTTATTAATTCATTTTGTTTTCTACCTAATCCAAGCCCGAAACTTTTATCATCCACTCCTCTTTTCCATGCACACTTCCCCCAGCTCCTCGGGGAGTTAACAAGGCGTCCCCAGGCCAGCAGAGACAGCCATGGCTTCGGATTGAAGGTGCTGATTTTTCATCCACACTAAAAAAAACCCCGCAACCCTGCACTCTGAAGAAGGTGCATCAGGACAACCATTAATAAAAGAGGTCAGATTCTGTGGTTGTCTAATATTTTTCACTAAAATTCCAGTTTTAATTGAATCTCCCACTTTTCCACATTTCAAAAGTTCTTATTTATTTTCCAGTTTTTCAGCAAAATCCCATTCACGTTCTGTTTTATGTTAGACGCAAGATTAACGCCCATTTGAGGTCAAAGTTTTTAGCTGCATCAATGACTTCGCTACGTTGGCCTATGAGAAATGTAACCCCATCCCAAACAGAGAGCAGGTTTTTGGGGCATTTCGTGCCTCTTGCCCCACAGTGCTCAGTAGAGGGTGTTGTGTGTCAGGGTCAGTGCAGGTGCAGCTCTTCTCACTGCAGACTCACTGACAGCTGTCTGTTCAGTACTGCTCACAGGGACCCCTCCCCTCTGCCCTGACTTTGTTCTTATATACTGTACTTCTGCTTCAGCCGTCACTCCAGCTCAGCTCAAAGCAAAAAGTCATAACTCAACCGCTCAAAATGCCTCATAAAACAGAGAAAAGATAAACATTTTAATTTGAGTTGGCACTATTTTTGTGTTATCTGCTGTAATGAAAAAGAAAGTGGGTCATGTCTAAATGTACGCTGTCTCAAAAGGAAAGAAATGAACAATAGCAGCTAGAAGCCCACAGCAGATCTGATTGTCATGTAAAACACATCTTTACACATTTTTTGTAAACCACTGGTAACCCACATGTTCTGCAGTTTACCTCTAGTGTAATTTTGTAATACATATGAGGATTTTTCGTTATAGCTTTTATTTTCAGCCAACAAAATTTAAGAACATATATTTTTGTTTAATAAATAATGCACAATGACATTTTATTTAACATATTTATACTGAAAAAACAAGGGCTGTTGACTAATGGCATCTCATAAGAACAAGAATGAAGAATGTAGGAGTAAAAGCATAAAGGGAAGTTCTATTGTACTAGAGCTATTCAAAAGCCATAACTTAATGTAATGTGAAATAAAAAGGACAAAAACATCTTAAGAGAAGTCAGCCCTTCACTACTACAACAGCTGCAGAGATACCAGTGCCAAGACTGCATTTCTATCTCAAACACATTGACACAAAGTTCCACCATAGCCCTGAAGAATAGCCCCCAAATATGATTAGCACGATCATAATGGCTTTTATATGGAGTTACTGCACACCAAAGGGAATTACGCAGTGTATGGGAAACTGCAGCAGAGGAAGGAGACAATCGGTTGTTAATGTCTGTTGTTGTTGGCAGACAGGATTGAAATTTGTTTATCAATTTTTCTCTTTTTTGTATTCTGTAATTCCTAATGGGATTTACAGTTATTCACGGTATGAGGTGGTGAGTACAAACCCAGATGACAAATGATAACAAAAGTTGAATGAACCCCTGTGATGAACGGAATTTTCTACAGCAAAAATTGTATTCCTCTGGTGTTTAGATAATAGACCTTTTGCATGTATACGCTTTATTTGACATGACAGTGAAGTAATGGCAGGAAATCATGCGGAGAAATCAGGAAAAATCACAACAGTTTGGACGGGAATCCACAAAGTCATGCCAGGTGCCGTCACACTAGATCCCGTGTAAACGCAGGAATCGAAAATCAAGATGTGGGGAAATGCCTCAGCAATAATTAAGTAAATATAGATATTAACTGTATGCATTCGCCATTTTTATTACATCATTTAGTGGACTTTTGCGAATTCAAATTACAGCAACGGCAAAACCCACTGATATAAAAGTAGTACATATATGAATAAACAAAACACTATCCTTCCACAATGACAAATTTCAATTCAATGTCTGTTTGTAGATCCTAAAATCACAACAACAGACTATGGAAATGCTTTAACCAGCAGAAAGAAGCAGTCATTGTTTAAAAGGCAAATATTACACTATTTTCTGATCTGATTCACATAAGTTTAACAGACAAACCCTGCATATTTAGGATTTTCTCAGACAGAAAGCACTCAGTTTCACTTTCTGATGTCATGTGGTAATACAGGAAATGCTCCACTGTGTTTTAAAACTCCATACACCTTCACTGGAGTCATTTGGATCATTTCAGACCTGGAATAGCTAATCTCTACTGAACTAAAGGTTTGAAAACTACCACTTCACGATCACAAGGTGGAACAAAGGATTTTCTGCTTTGGAGATGTAGACAGACTAATAATAAAGTGTTACTCAAAGATGTGTGAATGAAACAAAACAACTGCAGGTATATTTTTGAGGAGGTCACAAGAGTCAAGTTTGTGCAATACAGGACCTTTAGTAACAGACAAACAGATTGACCAACATTCACGAAAACCAAGTGTCGTGACACAGTGGGCAGAAGGCCCTAAAATAAATTATAATGTAAAAAAGGCAAACACAGGCAAGTATGAGGCAACAGAGCTATGAACTGGGCAATACAATTTATTTGATAACTTTGGATTTTATTTAGACAAACTTTTTTTTTAAACAATTTATAAAAACTATTTTCATTCACTCTTTCATACATACATTAAAAACTATGAAGGAGAGTCTTTAACAAAGATAATTCTGCTTCAAGCTGGCCCCAAAACCAGAGGAGCTGGGAGGGGAGGAGGAGAGGGACAAAAAGAGAAACCTCCCAACAAAACGAAGGGGAGAAGAGGGGAGAAGAGGAAGCTCGTGAAGATCTCCGACCTAAAGAAAATTAGTATTGAGAATTTAGGATATGGACTGGTCAAATTCAGACAGCGGGACAGGGGCCATTGCATAATTATACACACCAACTCCCAGGATGCGTCACGCGCACAGGAGCACTCAGCGCGGAGGGTGGGTGTAACCCGAGCGCCCCAACTATAGACAACGCTGAATTAATTTCTTAAGATTAAATAAAGTAATTAAAGGGAGCTAAATCCTTACCGGAGCGTATGAACGCGCAGTGCGCAGCGCGAGGCTGGATGCGTCCTCCTGCGCAGAAAAGGCCCTGGACTCGCGCTATAGAACAGCGCCAGGTGAATGTACAGGCCACTATCAGTTTCACAAATCACAGAATTACTTACCGGAGCGTTTAACAGAATACAGCGCGTATGAGCGAAGCCCCGTACCTCACGCACACGCCGGAAGTCTGCGAAAGGGGGACTGTTTGTTGGATATATTGGCGAGCGAAAGGATAAATGCACAACAAATGATACTCACTGACGGAACACGCAACGCGGGGCACAAGCACCAGGCCTGAGGCCGAAGAAAGGTGATTCTAAGTGATATTGACTCTTAACCGCGCTCGTGCTGTGGCGCTGCTCCAGAGACAGCGGGTGACGTCAGAGGCGCCAAAGGGGGCGCAGGTAAGAGACCCGCCCTTTAAAGGCTCCGGCCACACCTAATAGGCTGACAATATGGTGCCTACTGCCACACAAGAAAAGTGTCCCTAATACCCTTCTTCTCTGTTAGGAAAAACCCCAAAAACTCAGAAACCTTGAGAAGAACCACAGTGAAGGAGAGATCCACTTCCATGGACACACAAGCTATTGATGTGTCCCAATAAAGTTCATAAAATTGTTGCACATTCTACTTTACAACACTTTGCTCCTCCCTGACCACACTTTTATGACTTTTCCTTTCACACCTGTCTCAGCTTTACTTTTCCTACTAAAAATAAAGTCGTTTTGCAATCATGTGCAGTTGTATTATCGATGGAGACACCACAATATCAGAGAGTAATGGGGAAAGAAATCTATAAATCGCTTGCTTGTAATAAAAGTTTTACTGGAGCTGAGAAATTTACAGTCCCTTTTTGATGGTGCTCTGTACAAACATTTGTCTTTGGGAGATAAGTTGATTTCCAGAGTGTCCCTGTGAGCACCTCTGGGTGAGATCCTGCAGAAAAGATGAGTACCTCTCCTGTATATACTCGTAAATGTCGCTTTATGATGATGTTTCCATTCAAACTGAGCGAGTACATGCCAAGAATACTTTCACTGCAAAATCCATACCATTTTAATGACATAACTGGCCAAAGTATTTTCCTATTGACTTTTTCCTCTGGGGTCACCGCAGCAAATACAGCCAAATACTGACTTTTATAAAGGCTACAGCTCGATCCACAATATGACCTGCTTTGCTGCTGCTTGATAATTTGGTAGTTATGAGGAAAGAGCATATGAACAGGATAGGATAGGTTAGTTTATTTGCCATTTCTAGCCAAAAAACACACTGGAAAAACACATGCAAAAAGCTCAAAGTGCACCATGAGTAGCCCCAATACCATTTTGCACTGATGTCATGCAATAATTTATGACAGTGAATAATTTTGCCTGCTCTAAGTGTTTTATTTTCCTTTCTTTTTTCAAACAAATGGCCCCTTCTCGTTAGGCCCGTCACAGTAATTACTATATCAACTTAGAAATGATTGCATTCGCTGTGGCATAGTTTCGATAAGCTTCTGCAATGTCACAAAATGTATTTCCATCCGGTGTTACATTAATTTTTCACCAAGATCTCGCTTTGATAGAGTGGTAGAGTAGAGTCTGACTGCTGCACAAAACCTTCTCTAGCACATCCCAAAGATTCTCAATGGGGTTAAGGTCTGGACTCTGTGGTGGCCAATCCATGTGTGAAAATGATGTCTCATGCTCCCTGAACCACTCTTTCACAATTTGAGCCTGATGAATCCTGGCATCGTCATCTTAGAATAAGTTTGTGCCATCAGGGAAGAAAAAATCCATTGATGGAATAACCTGGTCATTCAGTATATTCAGGTTCAGCTGACCTCATTCTTTACACACTGTTGCTGAACCTAGACCTGACCAACTGCAGCAACCCCGTATATATTTGCTTAGTTAAATCCCGGTGGTGACTTTTTTTTTTTTTTTGGCCGGGGCAGTGTAACTTTAAGTCATTAAGTGTTTTGTTTGCTTTTATTGGAGCTCATGATCATTAACAATACTACATAAATAGCAGGAGAGGGGAAATCCTGCTTCATTGTTTTGTGTCAGGTACATAATGGCATTCGTATTATTGTTTATGTCTATATTTCCTTGAGCAAGATATCAAAAATATGTTATCATGACCTAAACCATATTCATTTCATTTGGCTTGGGACTAGCCCAAAAAGCCTGTCTTGTTGTTAGCCTTATTATTCGATTGGATCACTAATTTCCATGAAGAAGTTGCCTTTGTTTAGACTGGGAGCAGTGGGTATGGAGTGAGTCTGTGTGAGTCAGCTGCAATGTCTCTGTGTGGACTGTCTCTAAAACAGATGCTACAGCTCTGATCCTTCACAGACACACAGTACTTTCAGTGACAAATGAGATGAATGACCCATGCAAAGTATCCAGTATCTGTATTTCACTGTTTTCCTGATTGTGGAATAAAGATATGTTTGAAAAAGTAATGTGTTTATTATTGAAAAAATAAAGCTTGGTTTGTGGTATAAAGTCAAGTTGCTTTTATTGGCCTGATTATAGGTCAGGAATGGAAGAACAATCCAAAGCTGCCAACACTGGGCTACTGTTGATGCTGCACGTTTTTATGGAAATCAGAGTGCGTTCTAAATATGTGTATACTGTATTTATTCCACAGGTTAAGTTGCCTTTCACTACTTTACTTAAGTCCGTTTTAAAATGGATACTTTTTACTTTTACTTCACTACATTTGAGAGAAGTTATCTGTACTTTCTACTCAACTTTTTTTTTAAAATTAGTTTTATTTATTTTATGAGACCTGCTGAAAAGGCACAAACTAAAATATACACATAAAAACAGGTATAGGGAAGAAGCACTAATTCAGTTGTTTTATCATTGCTACTTGAAGCTTTATTAGAAAAACCTTTTCAAACTGGTACTTTAATATTTTTACTTAAGTTGATTTGTTTTCATGCTATACTTTTACTTGAGTATTTTTACTCCACTATCTGTACTTTTACTTAAGCAACACATTTGAGTATTTCTTCCCCACTGTGGATGATACAAGGGACTAGTGATGTTTTGTTGTTTTGTTACAGCTCTGATAATCCATGTTTAGTATAGATACGACTATGTCTGATGACGAAGTACTTTGAAACGTAAAAGTACACAGTCTGAAATTTTGCAAATTGAATCAGCTTACAGTGGATTCTAATGGATACTTTTCATGTAGCTTCCTGTAAGGGGCCTGACTGATTAAACACAATGTGCAGTCTTAACATGTCTGCTTCTTATCTCAATAATTCTCTTAGTTGGGCTCGAACATATAACCTCCTGAATTCTTCTCAATGTCCTCTTGGCCTCTGGGGAAAGTCCCTGCAGCTGCAATGCATCATGGGACTCTGAACCCTCTGCTGAAGACAACTGAGACACTGTAACAAGACCCTATGGGGGCAAAGACCTGCTAAGCCTTATGTCTATTCACTCAAGCTGACCACTATCCTTACTTATTATCTCTTATGGGTTGTTCCGTCTGTGACATCACAATCCCGTCCACATCCTCTGGACCAGAACCAGCCTCGGAAGGATGACATTTTAGGATCATTGTTGTTTGGTATCCTATTCTAAAGCTTAAGGGCTTGAGAAGACCCAGTGAATCCTACTCAAAGCTACTTAATACAATGAAAATACCCCTCCCATCTCCCCACCTAGCACTGAAGGGTAAGGAGGATTTGAAGGGTTTGGACTGGATCGGGACTGGACTTTTGCTGGGATCTGGGCTCAGATTTTCCGAGGGTTGAGGCTGAGGTGCTAGTGGACCATCACATGTGCAGAGCTCTGATAGCCTCTCCGTACCTCAGTTATGGGGAAACAGGGTGGAGGAGGCTCATCTGCCAAGCATCAGGAAGAGAGAGGAAATACAATCTTCTGTCAACAATTCAACAGTCATTTTCTGTACTTAACATGTTTTGCTCTTTTGAATCTAATACCCTTTTCCTGCTAAACCTATGAAATAATCCAATTGATAAACAAAAAAAACCTTCATTAGTATCAACACTATTTTTGCATTTTTCATATGTTGGCTACAAGGCATGTATTTCTAACCTTGCACAACAAAATGGATTCTCGCAATATTTGTGAGTTCACAAACATAAGAATCCTTCTTGAAATGTGCCCGCAGTGCAATTAATTGGCTGGATGGACCAATCCGCCGAGCACCCAAAAAACAAAAGAAACATGGTGACACTGACGCACCTACTTCAGCCTGTTTTAGTGACAATTCGGACTATTTTATATGTGAAAAACATGCAGAAGTTAAGAGCTGAGAGAATTTGTGGACAGAGAAGATGTCTGTGCTTTTCTGCCAACTGGATTTAAATAAAGTTTAATTTTCCACCTTGTTCCGCTGTTGTGACGCTTCGACCAATCAGATTAAAGTCGTCATAATATTCGTCATTAGCTCTGCATTTTGATAATGTGTAGTACTCAATTCAGAGCACCACACGTATTAATCTGGTGTGAGACAGTTTAATGCATTTCTCAAAATATGGAAAATGTGTTAAATTCCGATTCAGTTGAAAATAAAACAAGCACTTAACCTTTTACTTTACAAATTTTATATTCATTGCTATAGCCAAGGTGAACATTATTGGCACCCAAGACTAAAAACATAGATCATTATAATAACAGGAAAAGATGGATATAATATGATCAAAATAAAAGTTGCAGTGTCTGGCTTTAATTTAAAGAGATTAGATACATATACAAAGCATATTTTCAGTGCTGCAAGAAAAGAACAGCCGACTTGTTTTTACAGCAGTTATTACACATGCGGTTCTTTATCTCTATCATTAGAACATCTCATAGTAACTCAAGCCGTGCATGGATGTCTCTGTAAGCACACATACAGTCAGTCATGTGATCAATACGACAAAAGAGCTTTCATTTCTCTGAATTTGGACTTGTCCTCCAGAGGACCACTCACACTCTATATTAACAACATCATGTCTCCATTAGGACCTAGTGTCATTTTACACAATCGATTTGGACATGTCTGACTGTCCCCACCACCACTCTGTCTGTCTGTGTGTGTGTGTGTGTGTCCTCTGCCCCCTTAAATCTCCTGTCCCTTTGATTCATTAGACAAGAGCCACCTCCTTGTTTCACTAATTGCAGCAGAGGAAGAAATAGTTTGCAAGATTGTGTTTTAATATTTAATTTAACATTGTCTTATGCTGATTTAGCATATCTTTTAGATGTCTTTTTTCTTTGGATTATTTGTATTGAATCTTCTCACACAAATACGATTAGTCTTTGCTCTTGTGTGTAATTAGATAATAACATTTTTCTTTCAGTGAAAGTCATGGCTCAAAGTACAAATACTAAAATGTGTCACATTTTGAAGGTCAAGACCAGATGTTACCTTAATATTCTTATAGAAGCCACCACATGAAGGTATTTCTATTGTGAAACTGCCCACTTTTCTTCTCCTCCCTCTTGCCCTGCAAAAGTTTCCGACAGTCAAATCTAAACTGAAATAGATGACATCCAGCTCCCAGAATGTTCCTTCACATTAATTTAGAGTCTAAACCCATGATCTAAGAGCAGCACTCACAGCCACACAAACAATAGGGTCCCTAAGAGAGGAGAGCCCAGATCAGAAGAGACTTAACCAAGTTTGACAGTCAACAGGCCTATTAAAGCAGGGCCCGCTGCACACAAACGCTGTGGTAATTGTAAATGTCAGGCAGAATTAACACAGAAATAAATAGCTTTAGGTCTGCTCATGTGTGTACAGTAACAGTGGCTCAGAGGGAGGGCCAGCACCAGTGAGTCAGGGCACAGCTCAAACTCTCCACTGAAGAACTTCAATCGTTAGAATTACAAACACACCAAATGCCAAATTACAGTCTGTATTCTAGAGTCTTGCTATATTTTGTTCAAAAGTCAAGTTTAGCTTTTTGAAAGACTGCAAAAGCTTCAGGCTCAGTATCGTGTGAGCAGGTTACCCTAACCTGGCCAGCAACATGAATTCTTGTGATTGTTGTGAGTTCACAAACTTACAAGAATCCATTTGGCCAGGCTGCAGCTTTGTGATTGGGCCCTGACCACTAATGTTTTGGGGATTTTTGCAGAAATACACTATTACGCTACACTAGTTTGTTAAAAAAAATATGCAGAAGGAAGCACTTTGTGCATTTGTGAATGGGAAAGAAGTCTGTAGTTTTCTCTCAACAATACAATTTTAATTTCTAAGCTTATTCCATAGTAACGAAACTTCCAATCAGACCAGTCAAGGTTATCCAGCAGTAACCAAACCAGCATCATAATAAAGGTGTACTGTGTAACTTTTTTAGATCCAGAAAAAACAATGGCCAAGGTCTGAAGTGTTCAAACAAACTTTATGTGTTTGCTTTAGTTCAGTGTTTGAACCCAGCCTTTCAAATCTGTGTAGGCAGTCTTTGGGTAACTTCAAATGAAAAAATGGAGAAGAAAAGTCTGTTTTGAAACTTGTTGGTCAGCAGCAGCAGCCTTCACAGTGGCACCAGCTCAGCTGTTCCAGGCTGAAGGGACATTGACATGTGGCCTTACTGATCTGAGGTCAGTCACAGAGAGGAGCAGTGAAAAATGCCTCAAACACCAGTAGTCAAGGCGGGACCCTGTCAGAAGTGTATCCCTATGCCCGTGAACTTTGACCCCAATCATAAAACTCACAGACACGGAGCAAACCTGGCACTAAATCAGCCTGTCCCTGCCCCACACTCGGTTTGATCCTGGTGATGTATGGCTCTAATATGAGGAGCCTATAACACGATAAGGAGGAGGCAGAGGAAAGGAGCACAGGAACTTCAAGAGAAAAATGTGCTCAACTGTACTACTACTGTTTCAGGTGCACAAGGTCATCTATCATGGTGTCAGTGCTGAGGAGGTATTCTGTGTCTGAGGAAATGTACCACATATAATGTAACTATGAGCAAGGCTTTTTCAATGTAATGCTTTCACCATGACAACGAAATACATTACACTTTTACTGTACCTTCAACATGTTTATTCAAGTAATCTTCCTGTAACAACTTTCTCTATTCATCAAGGTTTGGAACAGTCAAAAGTCCACCTGGATTACATCTTTTGGCTACAAACCAGTGTTCCAGGCAATCTTACACACAACGCAGTGACTAAGTAGTAAGCACTTGCCTCACAGCAAGAAGGTTCCGGGTTTGGAGTTTGCATCTCACTGCCATAACCTTAACATAAAAACAGTACTTATAGTAACTTTCAGTGCTAGTTTCAATGTAAGTGTTGGGCTTTTAATGGCACAAAATGGTGAATTTGAGAAACTATATTGGTTTTGTAACATATTCTGACTGTAAAGGATAAGAGGTATTTTATTAAAAGATTCTCTATGTTGTAAAAATGCCGGGTCCTCGGTGCACTTAATTCATTTGCAATATGGGCAAGTGTTTAATACTGGATGCCGTCCAAGTGAAATAAATTCTACAGAGAAAAAGATGAAAGAACAAGAAAATGAACTGAAAGTGGCACAGGACTTGGGCAAAAGGAGGAGAGAGAACGTGATGGAGACAGAAAAAAAGTGATGAAGAGGAGAAGGCGGGACATGACAGAGTGCTGACATCACAGTGCCAGTGGTCTGTCCCATCACTCAGTCTGTGGGCAAATGGATTCTCCTCGCTCAGGACAGAGGTGTGGATGGTGGGCATGCACAGCGCCGCTCTACAGGACGCTCCTATTAACACCCAGGGCTAATAGCCTCCTAGAAGCTAGCATTACACTCAGCCTGATCTCCTTTATAGCTCAATGGGCCCAGAGCCAAGGCGCTAGCTAAAGGCTGCAGAAATGTAATGACACAATACAGAAGTCATTTGGTGAAAAATGGGTTGGGAAAATACATCTGTGTGATGTAAATCATGAAAATGAAACTTAAATGAGTCTCAAGTGTGGCGTGTCTCTATGTCTGTCCTTGTCTGGATCAAGAGACGCTTCGAAAATGTCTTTTTTATCTTCTCATATATTCTTTTTACTCATAATGCTTGTGCTATTTTATTTTATTTAAACTTTAAGAGTAGACTTTAAAACGAGATACTATTCTTTACTGTAGAATTTATGACATACAGTCAGTGATGGGAAAAACACTTACTACTGAATACCTGCACTTACATGGCCCAGAGTACTGTATTCTGAATGCCTAAAATACTCTTACATCAAGTTGCATTTATCTTTACAGTAAAGGTTCAAAATAGTATTAATTACAGCTTTACATTTGTTTCACTGTTTTTAAAGCATTTCCCATCACTAATTGGAAATGGAAACTGTACTCACCACAGGAGCTGTGTTTTCTATTTTTCTAACTGACTCTGTGCAGTTTGAAACCACAGTTACATGATCATAATGTGTTCCTGTAAGTTTAGAAAATTAACTGTATTCTGAATACCACCAAATAAGAAAATAACTGTACTGGAATACAGTTAGCATTACTATTCACAATATGTACTTTGGTAAATGTATTTATGTGAACATTTTTTCATTGAATACCTTTCAGGTTTTATTTCTCAGATGCAACTGGTTTCCATTATCTTTTCTCTCCTGAAATTACCCAGAAAACCAAACATAATGCTCAAACCTCATGCCAGGTGAATGAATGTGGTTTATTTGAGAAATCTTGAATATCAATCATGTCTGTCTGGATTTATTGGAACAGAGACACAGGAGCGGTGTCTTTATGTGGAGTGGCAGCCAAGTGCAACATGGCCGGTGAGTGTGGCACAGACAGTGTTATGACAGCTTAGTGCTCCCTGTGGTGGAGGATCTTCTCTGTAAGCTCTTATGTTCTTCAGCTATCGTGCAAACACCATCACTCTTGTTTGGAGACAGATACACAGTGCCACAGTAATTAACACACCACATCCTTGTCTTTTATTAATGATCTTTGAACCCAGGAAGTCGCTTTATGGGGAAGACATCCTCCCAGCATGCCGTGGGGGAATCTAAACAGGACTGGAGGAGAATGCAAGATGGCGGCAGGCCTGGGAAACAGCTGCACACAGCTGGAGCCTGCTCTTTTATTTAGCAGAAATCAAAGAGCCAAATAGAAGAGGCAGGAGGGACTTTACATGTGTGAAAGAATCAGAGCACTCACTTTTACACTGTGCGAAGTATTTATTGAGGCAATACTTTTAAAAACAAGTGGGAATTAGGGCAGGACAAAGAAAACTAGTGAATGTTAGTAGTTTTGCAATCCAGGGTATTCTGCACATCTAATTTAAAGGCGCATTTTCTCCTTTATGAGGATATAGAGTCTAATAGTATAACCATCATTTTTATATCTCTAGTAACTTGGATTGAGACACTTCATTTTAGTTTTAGTCTAAGTTGGTCCTGATCTCCTTTTTTGCCCTGTTTTCCAGTCAATACTATGGCCATGCTTGCCCCATATCAGGTCTCAAAGGTAAAAAAAAAAAAAAATCTTTTATTGGTAATCAGGGAAAGTGCTCGACCTGGGTTTGAATAGCCTTTTATAATTTGTATTGTGCTACAAAAGATTAAACTTCTAAAGACAAAAGGTTAAAACGGCACTTATCAGCAAATAAACTCTTACATTTCACAATCAAACAAAAAGAAAACAGGCAGGACCTTCTGCCTCATGAGAAATTGGTACTTTACAAATGTGTAAAGGCACCTCGCCAGCGCTCTGTCCATGCACACTGCACATCTGTGAAGCAGCCCCATTGTAAAGCCCAGACTGCAGCCCGCCCGGCCCTCCGGCTCCCAGCGCTCACTTTGTCTCTGATTACGGACGGTTAAAGTCCATTTGTCGTCTGACTCAAAGTGGAAGTCCCATGTTCACTCTCATTTCTGCTGCTCTGTGGATATGAGGCCCGTCACCGTGGGACAGAGAGAAAGGGAAGAGAGGGAGAGAGAGGGAGAGAGAGAAAAGAGTGAGAGAGATAGACAGAGAGAGAGAGAGAAAGAAGAGAGAGGCAGAGAGAGAGACAGTGAGGCAGAAAAGAGAGAGAGAGACAAAGATACAGAGAGAGAGAAAGAGAGAGGGAAAGAGAGACAGAGAAAGAGAGAGTGAGGCAGAGAAGACAGAGACAAAGAGAGAGAGTCAAAGATAGAGAGAAAGAGGGGGAGAGAAGAGAGAGAGATAGACAGATAGAGGGAGAGAGAGAGAAGAGAGTGAGAGAGATACAGAGAGAGAGAGAGAAAGAGACTGAGAGAAAGAGAGAGACAGAAAAAGAGAGAGAGATAGACAGAGACTGAGGCAAAGAGAGAGATGAAGTGAGAGAGAGTGAAAGAGAGAGGAAGAGAGAGACAGACGGAGAGAGAGAGAAAGAGAGAGATTGAGAGAGAAGCAGAGAGAGTGGTGGAGACAGATAGCGAGAAATGGATGGAGGCAGCAGGGGAGAAAGGGAAAAAGAGAGACAGATGAAGAGAGATGGAGAAGCAGAGAGAGCGAGAGAGAGACTAAGCAAGAGAACTAATGAAGGAAGGAGAAAAAGACACAAAGAGTAACACGAGAGAAAGGGGGATGGTGTGTATGCATGAGAGACGGGGGGAGTAAGAGAAAGAACTATAGAGAGAGAGTGATGAAGGAGAGAAAGAAGGAGGGAGATATAGAAAGAGAGAGTGACAGGAGCGCTCCTTCATGTTGAAAGTCTGACACTATCCAGATGTTCCCATGCAGATGTGCACACAAAGAGAACATGGGACATTTCCTCCTTCAACTAACAATGAACACAGTATTTCTGACAGCGCCATCTACTCCTCCATTTTTGTTTTATCTCCAAAGGCCTCAGATAGCGGGAATAACATGGAATTTTCCGAGATCTGATGGGATATAAGAGCATGTAAAGCAGGTCCAGAGAAATCGTCCACAAGGCTTTGATAATGGAAAGATGCAGCGGAGATGAACCACCAGTATTCATCGTGATGTTTGGCAGATTTCTTCTTTTTTTTTAATAATAGCATTTGGTTCCACCTGAGGAAGAATGGTAATGAGAAAACCCAGGCATCAGAAGTTTGAACAGGTGGTAAGAAGCAGGTTTACATGTTTCTGACGGCTCCTCTCACGTCCAAGAAAAATGGGCTCTCTTGTATGACAATGAGCCAACCTTACTGGTACAATCTGTTGTGGAGGCATTACAATATTTTACAAACTTAATTGGATTCCCCCTTGACCGTAAGAAATTTGAAATGGAAAAGAGGAAAATGGACTTAACCCAAAGAAGGATATCTAATTGTTTCTTCTTTGTATAATTGATCTTCATGGGTGATGAGTACGGTGGAATAGTATATGTGGAACTAATACTTTACAAGCAAAACAAGAAGGAGAAATAATGCTGTTATCTTTTCCATTCAAAACTGACTCATGGTATAATGTTGTTACCTCCTCAAAAACATGCCTGGAGTTGTTTTTTTGTTTCATTCACACATAAACTTTTATTCAACAAAAACATAAATAGGTCTCCAGGGAGAATAGCTCATAACCAGTTGTAAGTCAATTAAATACAATCAATTCAAATGCTGTTTAATACATTACTAAATACTAAATACTAATAAAATACAACACTAAATACAATACTAAACACAATCAATCAATTAAATACTGTCCCACATTTAACTGTATGTTTTAATCGTACTTAATTTGTTTATATTGTTGTAAGGTGAACTTGGGTGTCCGGAAAAGCGCCTAATAAATAAAATGTTCTCTGGGTCTGTTTTTGATGAGGAACTATTATAACAGAGTAGAAAACGGTGTAATATGGGAACTTTAATGTAGATCAACTTAAAATCAACTTAAAATTATTTGCTATTAACTGAATCATGATACAACAATTAAATAGAAAAGGTGACTACATATTTCGCAAATATTTTTGGAGTGTTGTTTGGGAGGATTTAATATTTATCTATTCCGTACTTAATTTTCTGAAAGTGCTTGTTGACATGTATAAAAAAGAATGGCCAAATGCGCTCTAATGGTTTTATCGTCATTTAAAAGTCTAAACACTGAACACTTTCTGCCAGAAAATGACCAGAATTATTCATGTGCTTCAGCTTCGTGTTTGCTTGCACCATTTTGAAGACCATCCAAAAGATATATTTTGTTTTGAATTGCCCATCGCTATGGCAATGATGCAAAGCTTTCACCACTCTGAATACCCATGGATAGTTTCCGCTCATTCACAAAAGAGCCTGTTTCTGTGGCTCCTATGATGTGTAGCACCTGCCCTGGTCCCTATAGTCCACACACTGCTCCTATAGTCCACAGACGACAGAGTGTATGCCCCTCACGAGAGAGTGCTGTCTGTTATCACTGATCTCACCATGTGTCTGAGCCTTGATGTTTGGGGCTCTTCTGAGTTATGAGTTTGAGCACATGCTCTGGAAGCTCTTTGATGTCAAACCTATAGGACCATCTACTGCTTAGGCTCACACTGTGTCTATAAATAAAGTGTGCAGAGCCTGTCATAAATACGCCATATCTGATCTAAAGGTGAGGCAACACATGTTTCCCTATGAAGATCCACTGTTATAGATGGGACCGGTGATAATTTATACGCTGTGACAAATTGGTTTTAAAGAACCCATCACACGTTGCAACAGGTTTCAATCTTTAGAAATATTATCTCACCACAGCGGGGAGCAACGCAGCTGAACAAAGCTAACGTAAAAAAGCACTCAGATGATTCCATAAGGAGTTAATTGTTTATTTAGGAATTTCTTTTTTTCTTTTTGTTTTATTAAAGGTGCACTGTGTCACTTTTCTGGTTGAGGGTCCACCAACTGCTTGTCTCCATGGAGATGTTATTGTTTTGTTATGGCATTAAACACATCCACATTAACATGGCTTTTTATTTTCCTAAAAACTTGCACTCTGACTGTGAGTGGGCTTGCCTCTGCACAGATCTGACATGTACCTTGGCCCTGTGGTGTCACCTGCTGTCTCCGTAGGGATAAATATGTGTAATGCCAGAATGAGGAACACTGCAGACAGTATCTCTGTGGAGAGAAGCAGGCGATGGACCCTCCCTCAGAAAAGTTACACAATGCACCTTTAAGCTTCCAAGGATTCATAGACGTGATGAGTTATGTGGAGTTTTGGTACTAAATTGATGCTTAATCTGCCTTTTCACTTCAAGATAGTGTTAACTAGTAGCTTCACACAGATTCTAATAGATGTGAGAGCTTTTTGCCAGCACCATGTCAATGTACTACTCTACTTACTTACATTTCAGATTTTAGGTTAGGGCAGCCTTTACTGTCCCCATACAGAATCTGTCAGGAGCAGTGGGCATTTCAGTGCAGTGCCTGAGGACCAAACTCCAGATGTTGCGCCAGGCTTGGTCAGGCTTATGTTTAGGAAAATAACTTCTTTTTAAGATCCTATATTACACAGAATATGTATAATGTTTTAGCACCTCAAAAACATACCTGGAATTGCGTTTAGTTTCAGTGATCCTTTATTATTAGTCGATCTTCATCTTCAAAACTCAAAATGCTCTGTTCTGAGTTACCTCTCTGTACTAGAGATGGGTAATTCCAGCTCTGAAATTGGCCAAATGATCCTAGTGAAGGTGTAAAGAGCTTAAAAACCCAGTCAAGCACTTCCTGTATAACCACATGACATCACAAGGTGGAACAGAGCATTTTTAGCTTTGGAGATGTAGACCAACTAATAATAAAGGATTACTCAAATATGTGTGAATGAAACAAAACCCAACTCCAGTTTGTTTTTGATGAGGAAACAACATTGTAACAGATCAGAAAACAGCACAATACGGGCCCTTCAATCAATAATATTGTTTAATACAAAAATACATATGATGTCTAAATGGAGTGTGATACTTGTTTGAATGGGACACTCCTCAGACTGGTGGAGTGTTATATGTACAAAGCGGATGCCTCCTAATCCCTCTGTTCAGGAATGGTCTCTGTGCTGTCACTGCTGCTCTCCTCACCTCATCAAATAAACACACAGGAACAGCTCTGTCACCATCCATTTTTGGAAAATATTTTGCCAATATTTATTATAAAAATATAAATGTTTCACTACAAATCATTGGACATTAGTAGACAAGGCCATCTACATTTGCACACAAACTCTCACACAGACACACGGGTCAGTCGGGACAAAATGAGCGGTTTCCACATGAACAACAATATTGCTCTCGGAAGTAAGTCAAAACAAAACAGCACTAACACATAACTTACTGTATGCTACCAACACAACATTGCTCCTTTTAATGTTAGCAAATAAATAAATGTCATTAAATTGCTTTTTATTGTAGAAAAGAAACCCAAAATGACAAATAGAATTCAAAATACAGATATAATACAGATGATTTTTGTTGTTTAATTAAAAATGTTGCACGATTAAATTTCTTTCCTTTATACATACAAACATTTGTACAAAGAGCGATGGCCGTGTGCACCGGGCTCTGCAGTGCTAGTTGCTGTTATTGGATGGTTTACATTATGTACATAGAGAGACATTAGCAGCAGCCGCAGCATCCACAGGTACGAGTAGGACAGGAACCACACACACTCACCAGGCCTGGGTCTCCCAAAAGCACCTCTCTCATCACTGTTTGGCTAAAGGCGTGCTCACTGATTTCAAAGTGCTCAAGTGTTGGGCTATATAAGTGCTCAGGCCGTATGAAACTACCTCATGGGTCAAATTCATTTACTGCAAAATGTCTCTTGGCTATATTTGAAGACATTTTGGTCTGATAGACTGACGATGCAGAGTACGTTTTGATATGTAATGAAACTTTTTTTAACCAAAGACTTCATTTACATGCTATTCAGGCCAGCAGAAGAAATGCCTTATGAATACCATGGTGGCAGCATCAAGACACTTATATTTTGAAAAATAAAATAAAATAAAAATCTTTCAGCATTTTGTTTTTTGGACAAAACCAGTAAAACATGTCCTGACTGGCACACAGTGGTGGAAGAAGTACTTGATTTAGCTACTTAAGTAAAAGTAAGAATACCAGAGCAAAAAAAAAAAGAAAAAAAAAGTAAAAGTAATTTTCAAGTAATAAAAATTAAAAAATCTGAGAAAATGAAATGAAAAAAATCTACTTAAGTAAAAGTATTATTATAGTGTACTTAAAATTTACTTTAAAAGTAAAAAGTAAAAGTATTTCATGCAGATTTTGAGATCTAATAAAACTTCAAATGTAGTGATTTGGATAAAAGTTTGTGCTGAATTTTGTTCCATAGACACAATTGAAACAATAGCTTTTTGTAAATTTGTATAAATTAGTTTGCACAATCTTGAACATGTTAAAAAAACAAACTCTCCAGCCTTTTTAGCAGGTCTCATATTATAATAAAATACTTTGACTTTTCAGTCCTGTTCAAAACTGTAATGGAGTAGTAAGTACAGATACCTGCTCTCAAATGTAGTGAAGTAAAAGTAAAAAGTATCCACTTTAAATTGTACTCAAGTAAAGTAGAGATACCAAGGTATCTACTTAAGTAAAGTACTTTTACTTCATTACGTTCCATCACTGCTGGTACATGCCTGTTTTTCTTTCTTCAAATTAAACTGTATAGTCTCTAAATCCAGGCAGTTTTATCAAGTCGACTGGTATTTGAATATGTCTTGAAAGAAAGTAAAAATGTAACCTCATTTTGAATAATTCATCTGAAACGCTGTACACGTGTCGAAAACATACATTTCACATCAGAGCAAGGCCTTAGCAATGTAAACAATACAAAAATCACTTCTTATTGATGGTGCCTTTGGGAAAACCCAGCCTGAACACACTGAAAATAATCTTAGCCGAAAGTGTTGCATCTTCCAGGGCATATGCAGTCCTAGTGTGATGAGAAAAATATGATACAAGCCGTACGGAGGCAGAATAAAATATGAATTCTTCAAAAAACTATTTCGCTGTTTCCACTGATATCCAACTCACAAGCAGGAGGCACTCAACTTTTTTGCGATACACAAGAATCATGAGTTAAAATATGGTTAGAACAAACTCCCTTTTAGACATAGCAATATGCGTTCATGGCTTGTGTTAATAATGATATAAATGTAATCCAAGACAAACGATTACAGGAAGTACCATCGTGGATTTTGCATGGAAGCAGAAGATCAGATATTGAAACGCTGCTTGCTTCTTTCCTAATTCAGAAAGTCCAAACAAGCTTGTATTACTAACACATTTTTGCAACCCAATGCCTTTCGAGACAGCTGGTTTAATGATACTGCTTTGTCAATTCACACTTCTCTAACCTCCTTTCAGATCCTCTTAGCAAACTGAGATCGACAACATCCTGAGTATTGACAGAAATGTTTGTGAATATTTTAAAAGCAATTATGGGAAACAGATGACGGTACTAAAATATGGGTTGATTATCTGAGTTATTGCTTTTAGGTGGACGCTAAGGGTTAGGGCTACAAAACCAAAACAACATGACTTGTCCAGCTCAGTTCTTTCGTTAATGTAGGTAGTAGGAAGATAAGTCTTATGCCTCGAAAGTCCGTAAACAGTCCTTCACGAGATACCGCTGCTTGGATGTCCCAGTATTTTCACCAATCCGATATATCTGGGGACGTGTTGGGGACTTTAAGCGTGCTAGTCCCCGTAAGCATTGAGCATCCCTGACGATATCCCTGGGACCTCCGTGGCGTTCCATTTTCAGTCAGTAAGGCATTTCAACGCAGTGTACACCGGACACTCTTATAGGACCAAAATGATGTCTTTCCGTTACAAAAAGTTCTTGATCTTTGACTCTTCCGTTCGTATCCAAGTTATGCACTCAAATAGACAGAGTGCGATTAGCGAGCACAGTTAGTTAGTTTGTCTCTTCTTAAACAGGTACCGGTCCGTTCTTAGCGGTGGAGTCGAGGGCTTTGAGGCTGCTCACGATCTTCTTCTGCGACCCGACCACAGTAACACCGACCTTTTTCAAATCCCTGAAAACACAAAAAAACAAAAAAATAAGGATACTTTGACTTAGAGATGGAGATACAGTAGATATGAGTTACGCAGACATGTTCCCAATGCAGCTTCTATAACTTTTCATGCAACAATGAGGTCTGATCTAACAGTAAATACAGGTAGCCAGTTTTTTTCTTTAATTTTTGGATTTTTTTGAATAAATGCAATTATTTTTTGTAGTTTAATTGTCCATGAGGAACAGTCTATCTGGAGCTCTGCAGTCACCATCCACTTTGGAAGTAAATTTCTCGTAAATCTTTCCCAAAGACTTTGAAAGTTTGCCCTTTGGGCTAATCAACTATATGGAAACTCAATTTAATTAACGTCTATTTTCACTTTATAAAATCCTGCATTTTAAATTGTTTCTATTGATAATGTTTATATCCATTATTGCCACATACATACTGTAGCTGACTCGTCTCCTGCTTTTAAATTCTCAATATTTGATTTATTGAGGGAACATTCTGTGGGAAAAATGAATGGGAACTTTACTCCTAAGTGGATGGGACAGTTGAGCTCACTTTTTAATTCAATTATCTGATTTCAAACGCCAAACACTATTACTGTACATTCCCACTGAGCTCTGTTAGGCATATTTCACATTTTGTGAAGGGAGAAGCAGCATTGGTCCACATAGTGAAACTTGACTTAGATTAAACCACCATTAGATGTTTAGTTCCATGCATCATCATAAGAAAAGCACTTATTATTTTTGCTTGGTTCTCACAGCAAATACACACAGCAGTTAGTCGGCATCATTAAACAAGTGCATTTGTCAAAGAGCTGGAAAAACAACACACAAATCACATGACATTATAGTCCTGCAGTTTATTAATATCTGTATTAGTAAAAGCAGTGGAGCTGAAGACAGAGGTTGTGGTATTATTGACTCTCCAAAGCCACCTAAAGACATTTATTGTTAGCCAGACTGACCCAGATTTAAAATAATCAATCTGAAATAGAGCTTACAGAGTTTATTCAATCTATAGCAGTGTTTAAGCAGCCATCACAGCAAATCTTTAATCAAATGTTAAAGACAAAGAGCAACACAAAACCTGAAACTCCAATTAAAGGGATAGTGAAGTGTCAGTGTCTGTGATCTTAAAAGGACAGTACCCAGTGGTTTTCATCTAACACAGCCAAATGTGCGTATAAATAATGTAAAATCAGCCCAAAATGAGACCGCTGTGTGCTGCCTGCATCGGATTATAAAACCAGGAAGTAATACTGGTGCGCTGTTATGTTATGTTTTTATGAACTGTGGAGTGATGGCAAAACTCCACTCAATTCTGTCTTTCATGTTTTTTAGACAGAAAATGTCAGATACAGCACATTTATTACATTTCTTATAAATAAAATATCTTCTCATTTCCTTTGTATTGTATTGCATTTTTTTTTTTTTTTTTTTACTTTGTACTTACTTGAACTTGTTTAAGATAGTTATATTTGGACTGCTGAATAGGGATAATAAATACAACTATAGACACCAAACTTTTTCCAAATACCATTACCGGTACCTTAAAGATGCACTATGCAATTTTTTGGTGGGGGTCCGTTGCATGCTTGTTTCTATGGATATGTAACTGCTCTGCCTAGAATGTTCCACAGTTTGACAGTAAACAGCTCTATCTTACATTTATTCAAGTACAAGTGGTTTTATAGCTCAAAAATACCTAGACAAGATCTGACCTGTAACTTGGCTTGGTTTGGTCGCCATGAAGATAGAAATGTTTAATGCCATACTGTGAAACATTCCAGACAAAGCAATAACATCTTCATGAAGAAAAGCATGTGTAGGACTTTCCACCAGAAAAGTTACACAATGCACCTTTAACTATCCCTTTAATTGTCACAGGAAGATCATCAATTGAGATTCATTGATTCATTCTCCAGTCTGGACGCACCATCCTCTTTGAGCCTGTAGGGGCAGTGCGGAGCTGCTGTTAGAGAGTGGTGATCCCCATTGACGGCTCCCATTCAGGACAAGTGGCTGGAGTGACGTGGACCTCCGTCAGAATGACTCTACTGAGAAACACCAGGCGCGGCACCATTAATCACACTTTACTAAGACTTCTAAACATGGTCACATTCATTATACAAGTGTCAAGTACAAAGAACTACATATTTACTCTTCACCACGAGAGCCTCAAGTTTGATCTTATCCGACGAGAGGAACACATGGTGCTTGTGGCTGATTTAACCTCTGCCTTAATGTCATTTTTAAACTATATTAGATTACCACAGAAGGATGAGAATAACGCGGTATGTGAATTTCCAAATATACCTATAAATGCAATAAATTCTAATAAGTCTTTTTTTTCAACAGTTTATAAGTACAATAGTTTTTTGTGGTTTTCTCAACTGCTACGTGACCTTTATCCAAATGGAAACAGAGGTTTTTCCAATATAGATAGATGAGCTGCCCATAGACATTGTACTTCTTAAAGCCCGACCCAGCAGTACTTCATATGTATTGTGTTTTAATGTGATTCCACTGAGAAAGAAAAGGCAATTTGATTTCCCAGCCCTCACTTTAGGTCCCTGTGCTCTGCCAAAGACCAGATTTATCCCCAAGTCTTAGAAATACAGATGCACATGAAGTCGATCCTGTACTCAAAGAATACAAAAGTCCGACTTGACTCATGACTCACTGTTTCCAGACACTGTTGAAGTGGTCAGGCCGGAACTTTGTCCTTTTGTGGGATCTGGCTCTAATTGGATCAAATGGGTTTTGCAGATGAAGATGCAAACAGGTAATTGGTGCTCATGACAAAGTATGTTTACACTTTGCCAAGATATTTAGGGACTAGAGCTGCATTCATGTGATTTTAGAGAAACGTGAGTAAAACTTTTCACAAACGTAGAGACAAAGTTAAGGGAAATTATTAGGCCTATCGTGATAAATACTATATTGGCTTATCGGTCAACATATGATTAATAAACAATAATTTTGCTAGTCAATATTGGGGTGGGTAATTTTTCTTTGAAGTAGTGAGAATTTTTTTTGGCAGTTTTTCTGCAATATAAGATTTGAACTGTAGTTTGAAATATGAACTAAAATTATACAAACTAATTACTTAAGTGTTGAATTCTGTTATTTATTTGTACAGTGCAACAATATTTAACAATATTGTACATTTGGAATACGTTTTTGTGAATAATTCTGTTTTATGGTTTGATATGGAGTTTGGCCTAGATATTATGAGGCTGGTGTAGGTGATGTAAAGTGACAGTCGTCATGATGGTTCTTAATCATAGCAGCCAAAATATGTCTGCAAGGTCATTATCATTACATCTCCTAAATGAATCTCTAGGTTTAGTCCTGGTTTAGACCTGGTTTAGTTCTGATGTAGTCCTGGTCTCAGATACTGGTTCAATCCTGATGAGCAGAGTGAGAGAAGAGCTGGTTCTGGGTCAGTTTAAGTTAAGTTTGAGTTTGTATTGTACCTCAACACAGGACTAAACCAGGACTAAACCAGGACTAAACCAGGACTGGACCAGGACTAAACCAGGAATGAACCCAGGACTAAACCAGGACTAAACCAGGACTGAACCAGGACTAAACCAGGACTAAACCAGGACGAAACCAGGACTAAACCAGGACTGAACCAGGACTAAACCAGGAATGAACCCATGACTAAACCAAAAGTCTGCAAATCTAAAACACTAAATAAATTATTTGAGTGAAGACTTTGAATTGCTCAGGTAGAAAAGTTGCTAATATTCCCATCTATATTTGATCTACTGGCCCTTGGTGAACTTCTGATTTAAGTGATTTTTTCCCCTGTCTCATCTAAAAACTATAAATTATAAAAAACTTCACATGTTTAAAATAAGTTTCTCCACAGAGACACCGAGCACAAGTGAGATTCATTGTAGCTTCAGTAAACCATTATTTCCCATGTGAAAACTTCAATTGGGATGAGTCAGCTCCACGCAGCCAAATCATGCTCACTGCTCCAGAGGTCAGGGAGCACTTACTTCTGCTGAATATCAAGGACTAGCTTAAGACTGTACAGATCAATAGACGGGACTGAATCGAATGCTTAACTGTAGCCAAAAACCCTGCCATTCTGTGTGAGCAAATCCCTATACTTTAACCTCTCATTGGATATTGCACTCATCCAATTTAGCATCTAGCTCAAGGAAAAAAAAAAAAAATTGAAAAGATTGTGCATCAATAAGATTAGGTTAGCATGTAGCCTATCCCTGGAGGATTTGATCATGGCCAGTAGATTTGGGCTGTGCAGTGTAAGCGGTTCTGTGTGGTACCATATATTAAGAAGAACACTTCATTGATTAAGCATACACTCGTACTAAATGGTATTAGACATAATTGGCCAGTTCCTCAGAGAGATGACAGCACATATTACAGCGAGGGGAGAGAGAGGACCGATCTGCATTCATTTAGATGTCTCTTTTGTAATTAACTGCATCGTAAATTTCAATTCAATTTAAAGTAATAAGGATCTTGTCTGCATCATAGCAAAAAGAAAAGATCACAAGGCATTTTAGACTGAAGACACATCCTGGCAAAAATACAGTTTCTCATGGCTTGAGATTGGAGTAAGAATGTATTTTCTCCAACAATTTATAGTAAGCAAAGACAATAATGCTGTGTTTTGTCCGAATTGTTAAAGGTGCAATGTGTAACTTTTCTGGAGGAGGGTTTGTCACCACAGTATGGGATTAAAGTCATTTAACACAAATATATTTAATGATCAGCGTTTTTATAGCTGAGAAACACCTTGAAAAGCACACATTTTGACAATGAGTCACAGAGCTGATCTGTAACTTGGCCTTGTGGTGTCATCTACTTGTGTTTATGGAGATGGATAAATTTAATGCAATACTGTGGAACATCTCTATAAAAAAAACTCTCGACTCTAAAAGTTGCACAGTCGCACCTTTAAATGAACTTTTGCTGGTTTAAATCTGCTTTTTTGGCAGTTGCTTTTTGAAACCCTGTATTTTAGGCTTAGCTTGGTTCCTTGGCAGAGCAAAGAACCACAGGTTACAAAACTCAGATTTTGCAACTGATGTTACCATATTGCAAAGACATTTTTCAGTGTATCCTGCACATTCATCACCAGTGCTCCATTTAATCACAAGTAGAAGGGCAAAACAGAGGAAAGGCAGTATTACATTCTTGCTGTGCTCTGTATGACTTTGCTTTTGTAATGTCCTTTTGATCCCCTGGTGTACTGCGCGAACATGGAGCGGGGGGATTTCTGTATTGTTGAATGTAGAATAAGTTACCTACAACTACTGTACAAGGACATTAAAGAGCCCGTATTATTCTGATCTATGTTATAATAGAGTTTCCTCAACAAAAACACACTCGGAGTTGTCTTTTGTTTCATTCACACATGTTAAACACACAAACCCTGCATATTTAGGCTGAGCTCTTCTTTCAAACAGAAAACACTCCACAAACCTTCACTAGAATCACTTGGATGATTTCAGTCCTGGAATTGTCCATCTTTACTAAATAAAAGGTAGCTTTTAACTACCATTTCATCGCATCACAAGTTGGAATACAGCATTTTGAGCTTTGACGATGTAGACAGACTAATAATAAATGATTACTCAAACATGTGTGAACGAAAACACAACTGCAGGCATGTTTATGATGAGGTAACAACATTCTAACAGGACTTAAACCTCACAAGAGTCAGGTTTGTATAATACAGGACTTTTAAATATACCATTACTGCAGAAATCACTGGGCTAATTTGATCAGCTAAGAATAACATCTCTTTACAACATTATAACTGACTGAGTCTCTTTGTTAGGGAACTTGATGGCAAAGGGGACCCATCATCTTCTATATTCTTATGAGGTGTTCCTATTGTGAAACAATATTGCAGATTTAGTATAGTTTTTGTGCTTTAAATCTGCTCTTGGGTAATTGTGTCAGTGTCATCAATTAATTTAAATATTACCATTTTACATTTTAAATTTTAATAATATTATGATCATCTATATTAACTTAAGCCATATATCGCACTTCAAAATGTGTTATTGTGACCGGCCTACCACTACTACCAACTGTCTCTGTCTTGATGTGTCTATTTTTTACATTTAATAATAACACTCTAAAATACACAAACCTGCCTTACAATTCATATTTTTACCACAAAATAACAATAGCAAAAATATGAACACATGCTTGTTGTCACAGGCAACAGGCTGCCCAGTGACAAATTGGCTTAATGCCGCTCTCCTCCTGTGTTGTTCTAGTCACAGAGAATGACTCCTTTGATCAGAATAATTGGAAATGTCCAATTATTTACAGACTTTCATAATATATCAATTAGACTGCAGCGGCCACCCAGCAGAGCACAAGAGAGGCAGGGAAAACAACTGCTGAAAACAGGCTTTGATTATGATATCAAAGGACAAGTATCAGATCAGAAAATGTGAAAGGAAATTACAAGAAATTGACTTTTGAGTGTGGCCTCTGATAAAGAGATGCTGTCCAGTATTGTAGTGTTGAATAGAAATATATAAAATCACAAAAAAAGCTATATTATTATATATTTCAGTTAAATTTTTTTTAAAGTTTCTGCTCTTTTTTGTGTGACTTTATTTTATTCATCATATTGCCGTTTAGTGGAGACATTTTTAAAAAATTATGTAAAAAAAATTCAGTTAAGGGGTAACGTTCTGTTCTGCAGAAAAATCTCAGCTCATGTAAAACTGTGAGAGAATATCTCAAAACACCTATATTACACAAAACTGACTCTTGTGAATTTAAGCCATGTTATATTGCAAACTGTTTTTTCTTGTTTCTAGTGAAGGTGAATGTAGTTTAATAACACAGTGGAGCACTTCCTGTATTACCACTTGGAATCATAAGGTGTTTTCTGTTTGAAAAAATAAGACAGACTAAATATGCAGGGTTTGTGTGTTAAACATTTGTGAATGAAACAAAACACAACTCCAGGTATGTTTGTGATGGGTAAACACCATTATAACATAGATCAGAGAATAGTGTACAGTAGTATGGGCCCTTTAAGTCAACAAATGTTTCCATACTTGCCAATGGCTTTTGCACAATACTATATATATTTATTCTATATACATCAAAAGCTACACTATAGATCTTGTATAGGGCACTGACAAAATAACTCAGGCTCAGATCAAATAAAAGTGAGGTTAACAGACTTCAAACGGAGCGGACTGTGACCTCCCAGTAAGATTTAATCTGGACTTGGCATCAGGAGCCTGGCTGTTTTCACTCCAGGCTTATGCGCAATGACACATCAGCTTTGAGCTTTTAGCCCACTCTTACATTTTTCTTCACACTATTCCAACTCTGTCAGCCCAGAAAATGTTCAGCCAATTGATACTCAGAATCCAATAATACCAGTTTGCATTCACTTTGCATATTTGTTTTCATTCATGCAACTGCTGCTGTTGGGCCATTTCGAGAGATTTATTTGAAAGGTTGTACTGTCAAACATCAGTTTTATGTCAAGTAAAGACTTTCATTTCAAATTATGTCCATTGTCTGTACAGTAAATTGTAAATATAGTGACAAAATATGAATAATGCTTCTGACATTATTCATATTTTGAATAATGTGAATTATTCAAAATGGTGACATTGCAATAATGTAACTGCAAATAAAAACAGCAGGAGCAGAAAGATAAAAATGTATAAAAATATATATATATACGATGCACTATGTAACTTTTCTGGTCACCTGCTTATCACCATGGAGATATTATTGTATTGCCTGGAATGTTCCACACAAATCTATTACAGGTGGATTTACTGCACCAAAACATGCATTCTTACAGAAAGAGACTTATCTTTTCTCTACTCCAAAAGTTACATAGTGCACTTAACTATAACACCAAACTCAAGTAACACTGATATAACAAATCGTTAGGTATTTAAAAAGACGAATAGCTTTGGTGTGGCCTTGACAGTTGTTGTGTGGTGCTTACTCTGTGGAGGTCTTGGCCAGTGTGTCACAGGAGCTGTAGCTGACCCCAGAGAAGGCCTCTTTACACGGTAACGTCCTCATGCCGTCCATCCAGTCGGACAGAGAGCCCACGGACACGGGCACCTCCGAGCTGCTCCGGTCCAGCAACAGGTTAGCCGGTCTGTGGTCAACAGGAAAGGCATTTATGGTCAATCTAATTATCATAATGTGGAGAACAGGAAAATAATGCAATAAACATTTGGACACATCAGCAGAATCGTGTGCATAGGAGATGAGGGCATTCTGCAGAGTAAGCAAGTTTTTGAAAGCTTTTGCACTGTAATTTACCCAAAGGAATTTAGTAACCACGCTGTCCTTCGTAAATTACAACAGCAACTGATCTCCTCCCAGAAGAAAAAACTTGAAAAAAACTATTTACGAGCATTTACCCAAATACTTATTTCAGAGACAATTTCAGCAATTATAGGACCCAGCAAAAAACAAATTTTTCATGTCCAATCACTATTCCCAACAGAAGAAAATGGTAGCCTATGTAAGATTTCATGTACTTCCTAAAACAAGTCAGTAAACGTCATTTATATACACAATGATTTGCAGTATAATTCCAGTCAGCTTTTTAAGTAACATAACATGAATGCATAGAGCACGGTCACTGTATATGTTTTCTTTGGCTGAACTATACCAGAGGGAAATCAAAGCGCTACACAAAATATTACCATAATGTATTGGAACATATTTAAGTACAAGATTACTAACTACAGCAGTATCAGGGCCTGTCTAATGTCATTACCGTTTCCTGACATATAGCGAGCATGTGGCACAACACGGCAACATGAGACCTGATTAGACTTGATGGTTTCAATTGGATCAAATCAAATGAAATGTACCGCATTGGGCTTTAGGAGCGCTCCGTCAACAGTGCAGGGTGAGGGAAAGGCTGCAGGCGCTGATCTGATTGATGAGTGCCTGAGAGCGCAGAGACCGAGGTACTACCTACACACAGGCGTAAAACTTATACTTAAGAGGGAAGAGGGGGAGTTAAAGACCAAAGAACAAAGACTAATAGTTCATTGTTCGTTTGAGGCCGAGTCATAATAAAGAGGTCTCTTATCATGGTTTTTGTGTTTAACTTAACTTAAGAGGGGAGAAAGGACATGACTGCATTGTATTATAAAGATGTGGTTTTGTGGTACTGGGAGGGAAGACATGTATTTTGGACAACTGGTGTCCCACAGGTTTCAGTCGTGAGAGCACAAAACTATATGGTTTAAGAACAGGTGAACCCTCTGTGTGTGGAATATATAAACAAGTGCATTCCTAAAGTAATTTCCTCACATTCACAGTGCTTGCTTTTTTAAAATCTAATTATTGTAATGTTATATATGACCCCCGCTGTTGTCATAATGAATTCTCATGCTGATTGTTTAGATCATTCATAAAACTGCATATGTTTTTAGTGTTGTGTTCAAATTCTATTATTAGAAGATTAGTAAATATAGCCTACATATGTTGGTATGGGACATTTAACCCTAACCCAGTTGTGGAGTTGTGGTGCCACTTATGCTCTCATTAATTCAATGATTCAACTATTTTGCCATCCTTGTATTAAAGAGCTGTCCCATCTCACAGTTGATCTATATATTTCATCTTCAAATTCTGTAATAGTAATTATTTATCTAAACTATGACCACTTAAATAAAATGTACAAATCCTCATAGAGAGGTCACACTTGTGGTCATGATGAGCCATACTGTACTTTTCTGAGCGTGTGCAGTGATTGATAATAGACTGGAGCAGCATGTTAACACAGTTTACATGTGGTTATGTGGGCACATGATAAATGGTACAATGATGAAAAACATGACATGACAGCACATGGCACAAAACAGAGGAAATCCTATTCTTAGCCCTGTAAACAAACTCATTAGAAAAACAGGAAGTGAAGCCCTGTCTGACAACATGTGTGACAGGAAAAGATCAAACGCAAAGGGTGTGGGCTTTGGAGAACGGAGTCAAGGGCATATGAAATCCCACAATGCACTGGGAAAAAAGACAATGCCACAATGATCATTTTGCATCTGATTATGAAGCATCCTTGTTGCTTTCACGAACAGCTAAAAATTCACCAAAAACCAAATGACGCCTCCGGGATTGTCTTCAAGTGATTACTCTATTAAACTAGCATGCAAACACACAACCACAGGAAAATGGCCAAAACAGTCAGCTAAATACCATATTAATCTGTGCAATTTTGTAATTAGAGCTACGGGAATACACTTAGTTATATAATGTACAGACAACCATGGCAAAAACACAAAGCTGATAGAAAGAAGAAAGCCAAAGTGGTATCTCAAACCACAACAAAACTGAGCGAAAGGGAATGCATTTGAAGTTGTGTAGTGGGTGTTGTTTTAATGATTGAGTCTTTTCCTGCCAGATAAGAGGCCTGTCAGCGCAATCGGGACCCCCTGGAGAGCCCGGTCTCTAGCAAAGAGGAAGGGAGTCAAGCCACTGCAAGAGGAAGTGTGAAAATCTACATGAGAGAAGCTGGTAAAGTCATGTGGCAAAAGTGGTTAACTATATAGCCTTTTAGCATGTATTCAAAACAAAACAAATAATACATCAATTCATAGCTAAATAATAATGATCTTGTCAAAAGGTTGCACTACAAACCTTGTTAAATCTGTTCAAACTGTTCAATCGGTTAAAAATGTGGTACTAGAGTTACACAATTACACTTTAATTGAGATTCAACTATTACAGGTTTGACTCCCCAAAATTTAAGACTTTTTAAGACCTTTTTAAAACCACATAAAAATGAAAATTAAGACCAAGATCCCACCCTTTATGTGGGCAAAAATTCAATTCCAATTCTAATAATGACCATAACTCACTGCTTTAAATAACAAAAAAATACTCTCTTCAGAACTCATTTCTAGTAGTGTGCGTTGCTTGTAAAATGGCCAAAAATCATGTTTAACATTCTAACAAGACAAACTAACCTTTGACATTGTCCTGTCTCACATTGCACTGCAGCCCGGCTGAGAATACAAAAAAATAGGCTCATGAAATTTAAGACCTTTGTGAAAAAAAATAAGACTTAGACAAAATAAATTAAGGTCTTAATTTAGGAACATGACATTTAAGAACTTTTTAAGACTTTTAAGGCCCTGTGCCCAAAGCTCAAAATGCTCTGTTGCACCTTATGATGTCATGCCGTGGTAGTTTTCAAGTTAAGAGGTCCTTTTACCTTTAGTTTAGTGGAAAGGGACAATTCCATGGCTGAAATGACCTGTATTACCATATGCCATCACAAGGTGGAACAGAGTGTTTTCTGTTTGAGAGAAGAACTCAGCCTAAATCTGCAGGGTTTGTGTGTTAAACGTTTGTGAATTTCAAGTCTGCCTGTGATGAGGAAACATCATTATACCTCAGATCAGAAAACAGCGTAATATGGGCCCTTTAAAGGTTTCCAGACTAACCTGTCAGTAAAAGCATGTGGTTTGGAGCAGAAGGAGACCGTGGAGGAGGGAATTTTACAATGTTTTCTTAGTTACATAGCAATGATTAAAGTCTGAATTGCTTTTGAAAGTGAAAACAATGTTGAAAGGTTGTGTTTTTTTGTTTTTTTTAATAAAGCAAAACAATATGAGAAAATTGGATTAACTTCCTCCAGACCTGCCACAACATTTGAACACGAAACTGTTCACAGAAATGGAAGCAGATTGAATTTGGAATAAAATACGTACACAGTGTTAACTTTTGCTTGTATTTTGTTATAGCATTATGTTACCAAATACTACAAGGTCAGTAATAAGATCAAAATTGTAGTTTCGCTCCTGTCACGTAATGTCATATTAAGATAATGAACTTAAGCCAAACTAAAATCAATATTCAAACAGCTGCCTTGTTTCAGAAGGGAACAGTCAAAAGGAAAGAGGAATATGTCTGTCTTTCTTTGCTACTTTTTCCTGAGCTCTGGTATTGATCTTTCTCTTCATCTATTCTTCACGTCTCTCCTCCCTCTTGGCTCCTTCGAGAGGTAAACTACAAATGACCTTGTGCTACTTCCCTTTTACCACTTCTTTTTCTTTTGTTCTTACCGTTTCAGCAACACCTCACCGCAGCACAAGAGCAAAAGCACAAGATCGGAGAGATAGAGCAGAGCACGCCGCTGGAATTTATAGAGAATGAAGCCAGTCTGAATGCATAAAGGGATACAAACACACTTCCATTTAATCTACCTTTCCCTATATGGTTATGTCCTATATCTTTCAGTCTGCTGACCTCCTCCTCACCACAGCTGGACAGTGTCTAGTTTTAGAGCTCCGTCCGGATATGAGCGCATCCTGAACAGTTGCACGTGTGGCTGTAAGAATCCAGCAAAGTCATTTATTGTGATGTCATTTAGAGAAGGCTCCTTCCTCTTTTTTACATTTCTGATTTGAACCTGATGTTAACGGCACATGAAATTGCTGGTGAAGTGCAGACATCACCTCTGGATTAAGCACAATTTTATAATCTACTGTTTCAACACTGTTACGACCTCTTGTATAGCTGAGAGATATATTTGTATTATTATATTTCTATACTTTTTACTTGTACTTTTATATAATTATTATTTATTTCACACGTCTTGTTATGTTTGCTACTTATTTTGAATTCATTATTACCATTTATATTTTTGCTCTTTGTTATTATAATGTGATGTGGGAGCTACTGTGTCCAAATATCATTAAAGTTTGTCTAAGTTTAAATACAATATCGATCACTGATTCTATATGCAGCCACTGAACAGGAAATTTTTAAACCTGCATTTTAAATTGTAAAAGTACATGCGTTTCAGAGTGTTGTAAAATCAGGACCGTCGCCATAGGAGTTACCTGCAATAATCAATAATGTAAAAGCAATAATCTGTTGAATGATCAAAAGTAGTAGGATTCACTTTTTCTGGTTTCAGTATGATGAAAATTAAGACTGTCACCATATCATATCATTTTTTTTAAAAATTATTATTATTTATTTTATTGTTCTTGCTTTGAAATTGTGCAGCACTTTGGAAATGTGCTATATAAATAAAGTGGAGTAGATTGAATATCGATTAAGAATTTCAAACAAAAAATTTCCAATCTATCAAAAGTCCTCAAAATGTCACATATAAGAAGAAGCTGAATCCCATGAATATGCACAAACTTTCTGACATCATCAAGTGGCGACAGTTTTTTTGTGATGGAGGAATTGCGATGGTGCAGCGGAGGCAGGTGTGGCCCTGTGCGCTAAGCTAAGCGTCCAAATGAAAGTGATGATGAGGAGCAGTTGGCGCCTGTTGATTCTGATGGATAAATGTAGCTTTAATCAAAGCTCTCCTCAGGTGGTCTGATGGGATTTATCAAGCCCAACTGATTGAAGTGTGACATTTTAATTTGAACCCAACCAAGCGTCGAGAGGCCGTGTGCAGGACTGTGTGCACGAGAGGTTTAGAATTAACCTTAATTTAAACATGAAAATCACAAAGTATCTCATTTGGCAAAGTGTTGTAAAAATATTTGCCTTTGAGGCCTTTTCCCTTGTTCTTCTTTGGCTGCGTTTAATTTGGAAACCTTGGCTTTGTTTGAGTGCAGTAATTTTCTAGTGCTGTTCTTTGTCTCAGCTTGGGAATTGTGGACTTTCTTTGATAGCTGAAGGGTATTGAAAAGTGAACCAAAAATGTAATTATTGAAGTAATTCTCCAGTTACATGTTGCTTTGCAGTATTGGCAAAGATACACATGGACCCTGCCCAAACGACTAACGCTGTAACGCAGACTGACACTTCATTGGCGTGTACACAAGGAGCTGCCTTTGTCTGAACTATATATTTTCTTATATTAAATGTTTCGGTATAGTGGGCATCCATTCATTAGTGACATGTTTATTTCTGTGTCAGAAATACAAGTTTATGAGTAAAAATAAATAAACCTGCTCAATTTCCGACATTTATTCATTTAACTTCAGTGCATATCTTTTTTTCATTTAAGAAATCCGTTTCATATAAAAAATGTGCCATTTTAGGTGTAAAAATGGGCAAAATTTACCATTTTTGGAACACAAGGGTCAGGTTTAAAATTATTGCTTCTTTTTGTTGACCGAGATGCTATAAATTTTGTCAATCTAGTATTTGAATAAACTAGATCTGACTGAAAATTTGCCAAAAAATCTAAATTTCAGCTCATTTTTGCATTTAAAACTTTAATAAATCAAACTTGGAATTAGAAATCAAAATTCCCTTCAGTGGGTTTTGTCAGAATCTTGTTAAGTACAAGTCTGGAAAGTTTGGTGTATGTATTTGGTACTTTAAGAGCTGATCCTTATGTCCTTATGTCCCTTATGAGGGGAAAATGCATTTTGAGAAAACGCTCTTTGAAGTTACAATGTTCCATATAACTCTGTGGCTGCAAGTTGATTAAGTTAAATATTCGAACATATTTCAATGCAGAGTGGACAATTTTTTTTCTCCACATGAAAGCTTATGTGCTCAAAGGCCAAAATGAGCCTGTAGTGTCTCACCTTAAATAGTGCCAGTTGGTATATTTCTTAGCTCAATAAAGGGTAGCAATATCATATGCTGTAATAGTTTTGTGAGTATATTATGTCATAGAAAAGCAGTAGTACATGTGTTGTGAGGTGCAAAAAAAACAACAAATGAAAATACACTACATTGAGCATATTGTTACATTCTTCAGACAATATTTTAAAGTTATCCCCTTGTATGGACTCTGATCACCCTTAACAACCACTCCACCAACACACGACCTTGTCCACTGTCCCCAGTCCTTCTCCATCCAGGACAGTGAAGCCCCAGCACAGAACTCCAGGCCTGACACTTGGGCCCAGGCTTGTGTAAAAGAGGAGGGGGTGTTCCATTAGCCACACGGGACAGCCCAGAGACAAACGAGGTGTGTGGAGTCGACTGCAGCTGCTCCCCTTGTGCCAGCTCACACACACACAGACGCACACAAACACACACAAAAGCACACACAGAGCCATAAATCACCACCTCGCCCGTGTCGCCAGCCTGTGCTCGCCCAGTGTTAAAAGCCAATCAGGAAAATTACATGCAAACTCCAAGGGACCCATTTCCACTTTCTTAAGAAATCATTAGTCAATGTTATGAGCTTTGACGTCTCCATAATACCACAGCCGCCTGCCTGAAGCCGTACAGAGCCTGCACACCCCTCCCTGACCATGACTGACAATGCTTTACTGGTTCTGGAGGTTGTCCCATACTCCCATGAGGGACGAAGGGCACCAGCAAAGGAGAACAGGGCAACACAAAGTAGTAAAATACAAAAATAAAACTTGGTACAAGGAGCTACAAGCATAGAGCATTCGGTGAAGCAATTTGAGATGGTTGAACATTTGAGAATGAGATATTTCACAACAAATCAGTGGCTCTCACACATTTTTCACATCTAAAAACAATTTGGCTTTGAGTATCACCACATAAGCCAGGTGTATGATAGAGCTATTTCTGAGTTAGGGCTAAACCAGGTGTCTAATGGGACCATGCAGTTTCTACAGTGATTATAACAAAGACCCAAACGAGGACAAAATTGGCTGACTCTAAATCAACCAAACAAAAAAATTGACTTTTCATATTATCTTAAGGTGCTTGAGTATCATGTACCACAGTTTGAGAAGTACAGATCATAGAAAAGTATTAAAGTGTCGAGGGTAATGTGCTAAATATTCATGTAGCTCTGACCAGGACTCAAGAAAGTACTATTACATATCGAAATTACTTCAAAATAGGAAGTACTGCAAATTCCACTCCACGACGTGTTATTGTCTTTAGAGTGATCATAGGAAAACTATAGCTGCTGTCACTGCATCGAGACTGCAGTATTACCAAATGTGTTTCAACACCTATGGCCAGCAAAAACACAGCCAGATGATGTATATGGAACGAATGCTGATTCAGACTTACTCAGTACTTTAAATGCATCCAGCTAGTACTACAATGGTTAATGGATGGAAAGCTAACACAAACAGTGCGGTGCAATTGGCAGGGGCCTTTTCAAAGTGGTAACTGGAGATTTCTATGTCATGTATCGTGGTGTTTTAATTAACTTCAATCTGCAATCATGTGCAAAACAGGGAACTTTAATAAATAACATTTAGCTGCCAAGGTACAAGTCAGATCTGTGCGAAGGTGACCCCTGATACATCTTTTTTGCAATAGCTAAACCACACTTGTAAATGAATATGCAAGATAGATATGTTTAGTATGTTTACAACATTTTAAGCAAAGCAACCCATAGAGAATAGTGAATGGAAGCATAATCTGCGAGTAAAATATTTAGCCAACAATAAAATGTGCTCAATGCAATTAAACTTGTGCTCTATGTAAAGATAAAAATAAGCAGCAGAATAGACTTACCTGGAGGTGGTATTGGCTGTAATTTTGAGGGTCCCGGGGTTGCGGATTAGTTTGTCCAAGATACTGACGATCTGCTCAAACTTGGGTCTGTTATTCCTCTCCTTCTGCCAGCAGTCCAACATGAGCTGGTACAGGGTGGCCGGGCAGTCCATGGGCGGGGGCAGGCGGTACCCCTCATCTACTGCTTTTATTACCTGAGCATTCCAAACCAAACAATCAGAAGGAAAGCCATTACAGAGTTGGAAGAGATATTTTCGGTTGTTGTTGCAGGCTACACTTACATCCTGATTAGACATTTCCCAATATGGCCGCTCTCCGTATGACATCACCTCCCACAGAACAATGCCATAACTCCAGGCGTCACTGGATGAAGTAAACTTTCTGTAGGCAATGGCTTCTGGAGCTGTCCACCGGATTGGGATTTTTCCTCCCTAAAAAGATACACAATTCATTACAAAATACTGTCTGTTTTAAGCATAACCATGTAATTGCAATATTGGATGTTCATGTTTATTTGTGAAGATCCACAATAATGAACAGCTGCTGTATATTGTTTATTTATGGGATCCACATTAGTGCAGACAAGCAGCCGCCATTCTTTCTCAGGTCCAAATAAGATAATTGCTCAAAAATATTTATGTTTCAGCTGTATATATAAGGTCATTAATACAAAATGGATAAATATACATTTCAAGTAATACAGTATTTCCAATACATATATCCCTAGGATCCCCAGGATATTTCTAATATATCAGTACTAATTTAAAGCTGCTTTTATCCTCTATTTGAGTTAGTTCATCTGGAAGTAGATTCTGAGTACCTGTTTTTATATTTATTTTTGTGTTTAATTTGTACCAAAATGCTTACACAACCCTGCCGAATCCTACATGTATCACCCATTAAGAAAATAAAATTGGAGAACAAAGTATAGAGTAGTGAGCGTGTGAAACCAGGGATTAAACATGCTTGAATCACTCCAAATATAACTTTGACTGAATAAATGGTGAGGGGAAACGACTATAACGTGGTTAAAAGGTCTGAAAAGTTGATTTTGCATAATAGGTCTACTTTAAGGGTATTCCTATACAATGTAAACATCTGGAAATTCTGCTACTGTTAATCTGTGTTTTCTGTACCTTTATCTTTACAATGGTAACAAACTTGATAGAAATCTGTATACAGTTATTGCAGCCAGATTCAGCACATTAAACATTATGCATAACTTGGGAATTCCACAGTTAACAATAAAACACATGATAAATGACTGTTCCACTCTTGTTGCTGTTGGACGAATACTCCATTGTCAAGAAGACCATTTGCATAGTAAGCAGACACATAGAAAACAAAGTGAGGCTGGGAATTAGTGCATGTGTGGAGCGTTGTCAGTTACTCCAACAGAGTGGCAGAGTTTATTATTGTTCCCTATTATTTTAGATTATGTATTTCTGGGAGAAAGGCAAATGGAACGCTGGCTGTTTATTTGACAAGCAATTCTCAGCCAGAAAATTGTACAGTGTTTGAAGGGGCTGCACGCACGGCCCAAACCACACAAGACATGATGAGAATGACCACACACTAGAATATGAGCTGGCACAGAAACAGTGAAATCAAAATGATAGGGCTTCTAGGTCGTAAATGTGATATTATTAAATAATGCTTAACTGGCAAATGAAAACTACTATTTCTTCACTTTTGGACCTGCACTAACTTTCTGTATGGTGAGATACTCCAGATACTGCTGCTTGAATTGTGAGTTTGTTTTAGCTGGAGTTTGACTTTTATATTGCTGAAGTGTAATGTCTACAATAGGTTAAATAATCTGAGGTTATTGTGTATAAGGTTGTTAGACTAGTAACAATATTTGCAATAAAAAATATCATCTAATTCTTAAAGGCCCTATATTGCGCAAAATCAACTCTTGTGAGCTCTAAGCCATGTTAGAATGCTGTTACCTCATCAAAGTAGAGTTTTTGTCTGTCTACAAAGAGAAGATCTGCCTAAATATGCAGAATTTGTGTGTTAAACAAAACACAACTCCAGACATGTTTTTGATGAGGAAATAACCTTACATCATAGATCAGAAAACAGAGTAATTTAGAACCTTTAAATGTACCACAACTTTGCACGCCTTATTTTTTGCCTGACATTATTATTAACTCATTTGGCTTTTATTGGTCTTTAATTTATAGTTAATTGGGCTTATAGATCACAAGTTAAAAAGTTGAAATTTTAGCTTTTGATCAAACTAACCTCAAACACAACAGGCGTTTTATCTGATATTTTACAAAGTACTCACAAAGTAACATAATGAATCTGAAGTTAGATTATCACTATATTAATCACCAGTATGTATTACTCTATTTTCTGCTATGTTGTAAAGTTGTTTCCTCATAACAAACATATCTGGAGTTGTGTTTTGTTTCATTCACACATGTTTAACACAGAAATCCTGTATATTTAGGCTGAGTTCTTCTAGGAAATCGAAAACACAGTGTTCTACCTTGTGATGTCATGCGGTAATACAGGAAGTGCTCCACTGTGTTGATAATGTCAGTCCTGGAATTGCCAAAAATGACTTAACTGAAGGTAAAAGGTAGCTGTTGAAACTTTAAAACTACCACTACATGACATCACAAGGTGGAACAGAGAATTTTGGAGATGTAGATGGACTAATAATAAAAGATTACTCAAGCAGGCGTGAATGAAACAAAAGGTAACAGCATTATAACGTGAGTTAAAGTTCACAAGAATCAATTTTGCATAATAAAAACCTTTAAAAATATGTCCACACAGACATTAGCCTGTGTCCCACTCACCCTGGTGGTGTAGGCTGCCTCGGGGTCGTCCTCTAAGACTCTGGACAGGCCGAAGTCGGACACTTTACACACCAGGTTACTGTTGACCAGGATGTTTCGAGCAGCCAGGTCTCTGTGCACATAGCCCATGTCTGACAAGTACTTCATCCCTGAGGCGATCCCACGCAGCATGCCCACCAGCTGGATGCCTGTGAACTGGGCATCATGCTTCTGTGGAAATAAACAAGAAAGACAGCTTTAATTTCATGGTTTAATGCATAGTATACGTTATAGAAGGGTCTGACCTTTCTCCTAATCTGCATAAAATGGTGTCTCTGCGCATTGCTATGAGTCTTATTTTCATTACCCTTTATGAGCACCTTTGACATTTTGCGTCTCATTCTTTAACTTAATGTGCGAAATCCCAAGACCAGCAGCATGGATAACATAAGAGAAATGAGGAAAGTGGCAATTTTCTACTTAAAATGTTTTTGTTGAAAATAATCAGAGGACGTTAATAAAAATGAATAAAAATGACTGAAATATTTAAACGTGACCCTGGTTGACCAAAGTGCTTTCTAAAGTGTCGTCTATTACCATTAAAATCATGGCATACATACAGATAAAACCACTAGTCTAGTAATAACATTTAATAAACTAGCATTTTCCACAGTAAACAAGCAGGTGAAACTCCCAGGCTTAAGTTACAAGTCAGATTTGTGGAGAGGCAATCCCATTCACAGTAAGAACGTATGTTTTCTTGGAATTTTTTAGCAATAAAAGCACCTTAATACACTTGAATACTTTACAATAACACTATGATAAATGCAACATAAATGTGGTAATGCAATTCTGTGGAACAATCTAGGCAAAGCAATACCAAGGAGACAAGCACGTGGCACTCCATCAGTAGAAGTTATTTTTTCGACAAGGGCCACATATTAAACCACAGACCGGCGTGAGGGCCGATCAAGGGTCATAAACTGGTGGTCAAAACAGTGAGTAATTCAAATTTATAACAGGTTTGAATGACCCACCAGACCTTTGTTCAGGCTTAGCCCCTCAAACGGACACACTGCATTTGCTTGATCAAGGTAGATTTCAAAAATGTGCAGTAAAAAGTACTACTTGTGGTAGTATGGGCCAATTCACCTGGAAGCCTAAAGACCACAACAATTAGTCTTGTTTGCATGCTGGACTAACACATGTTAATTAATGTGCACTGTCCCATATTTAATAAAGACACATAAGCATAGTACTCAAGTGGCATAGTATTTCATCTCAAACCATTTCATTTCTCTTTCATTTCGTAACTTAATAATGTAATGTGATTTTTCGGCTTCCACACCCATCACTGTCTGCTGTGTTTGTCAAGAGTTTGACAGAGCTTAACCCTTCAGTCCACTCCATGTAGCGCACTTATAAACAACACTGTCCATTCGTCTCCTTCTCACATCTGAGGCATTTCCTCCACACGGCCGAGCACTGGTCAGGGAGCAGGTCACATGGAGGAAAATGAAGCCTGTGTTTTTGGAGCTCTGAAAACCAACCTGTGTTCCATTTCGTCTGCAGCAATTAGTGGCCGGACCACCTGGCTTCCTCATTTCAAAGCTCTGTATATACAACGTAGACATAACCTATACTCTATTTGCATGGGGCTGGATGTGTGGGTTCCCTATAAGTGACATATTGCTGTTGTGATAAAGTGCAGAGCTTTTGGGGAGACGTCAAGATAAACGGCTGTCCGGCCCTGATGTGTCTGGATACTGCGCAGACGCTGGGAAAGGACCAAAACAGACATTGGTACGCAAGCTCCATGCCAGTGTTGTGGTTTGGCCAAGGAGCTTAGAATAATTTCAGGAAGGCACATCCATTTCTCTTCAGGAGTCTGGAGCATGGTAAGAATCAAATATACAGGAATTAAGACAGCTTTAAGAAGACAGACATGAGGTAAATCTGTCTGTCATGACCAAAAAGAGCTGCTTTGGATGTGAAGTAATGTAAAGTGCCAATATTAAGCTATTTTCTGATCTCTGTGTTGTTCCTTTCAAACTGCGAACACTCTTGTGATGTCATGTAGTAATACAGGAAGTGCTGTACTGGGTTTGTAAACTCCATACACGTTCAGCAGAATCATTGAATAACTTCAGCTCTGAAAATACTCATCTCTACTGAACTAAAAGGTGAAAGGGAGCTGTTCACTTGAAAACGACCACTGCATGACATCACAAGGTAGAATAGAGCATTTTGATGAGGTAACGACATTCTAACATTATTTAAAGCGCGCAAAACAAGTTTAGGTGATATAGGAAGTGATAAACTGTATTTTAGACTTGTTTTTATTTCATTTCATTATAAATCAATGTTACTGAGGGCCCAGTAATTGCAATTATAGATGTAGTGGATGTGTTTCTGCTAAGTGCAAAAGTGGGTCAGCAAATTGCTCAAGTTAAAAGTCAAACTCACAATGCTGAAGGCCGCACAGTGCGTGCGTGCTGCAAGCTTATCCACTAGAGTCTTAACTATTTTAGCTTTAGGTTTATAGGCTTTACTTTTGATCATTCCATAGATAGAACGTTTGGTTTTGAATTTTTCAATTACTATGACAACGTTGCTAATTTTCTTCAGTCTGAAACCCAAAGATGTTTCGAAGACTTTTACCATTTCAGCGTAGAATATTTCGTTTTGAATTGTTAATTGCTATGGCACAGGTCCTAGATATTCATCACCATGACTATAATGCAGTACACGCATTAAACCATAAGCTGAAATGCAAAAATATCTGAATTTACAGTTACAAAGAACAATATTAGGCTAATATATATTTGGAAAACAATGCAATCTGTTTCTATTGCACTTTTATACTTTACTACAGTTGTTTGGATTCTCCGTAGTAGCTTTCACTGCTTTGACTTACTCTCAGGAAGCTGTCGAGGGACCCGTTCTCCATGTATTCAGTGACAATCATGACTGGTTTACCTGTAACAGAGAGAGAGAGGAGCTAGACTCAGTGACTTCATATCTTTGCTGTTTATGACACATCCTGATATAACTGTGAATAGTGCTGTCTCTAGCCAACCATATCTGTAGCAAAGGTCCCATCTTTCCCTGCTGGTGCATTCAGATTTATATTGTGATAATAGTACAGTTGTGACAGTGGATCGGCGGGCTGAGGCTTGACTTAAAGCAGGCACATTCGCACACACTCGCACAGTTTTAGGGCCCCAGCGGGTCAGCCTTCAGAACGTGACATCTTTATTTCGATAGAAGGGCTGCTTGTAAATCCGTGCTGCCTGCTATCATCTGTGTATGATCAGACCAGGGCCAGAGCGGGGTTTATGACTGCAGGGGGAAAAGGGACGAGAACCTTTAAATCAGAGGCTGTTAAAGGGGCAGTGCCGGTGTCAGGGTGTATTTTTGTCCCATATGGCTTTGTACTCCCTGATTTTCACTTCAACAGTTACTATAGCAGCGAGGTGCTCTGTTTTATTCTGATTAATGTGCACTCTCCACTCCTCCTGCTGGCCTCTTTTATAGCTGGCCAACCTCAGTTCTCAAATCATGTCTTTGTTGGTGGTTTTCAGATTTTCCTATTGATTGTACTGCGTTTTGCCATGAAACATCCAAAAGGTAAATTCACAAATGCTATTTAATATATAACTACCAGTACTGTGATCGCTACAGCAAATTATGAAGACTTTATAGTGCACAGAAGTGAGTTTGCACAGGTTTTAGCCCAGATGCCCTTCCAGGTACAGAGTAGACTGTTATCCCTTGTAAATCTATTTTACTACCTGCACACTGCGCCTCGTGATTCCATCCTTTGAGAACTAATGATTGAATCCACCTTGCAACTGCCATTAGTTCAGATTGCCTGGGTTAATGAGGTGTAAGGCTCAAAATAAACAATTTGCATCCTGATTATAATTACAGTTTGTGTCCAATTAAATCTATATCTATCTGTCCTTTCCATGACACCAGGTTTCTTTTAGCAGAGTACAATGTGAAAAGGATGATCATCCATCCATCTTCCTTTGCTTTATCCGGCTGGTTCGCAGATGCAGCAGTTCTCCGCCCAATCCTCTGTGCACCCGGCCCCTGTGAACCCCTCTGCGGGTGGTGAGCCACAGGAGGGTGGACCCACATCGTCCTTTTTTTACTGAGCCCAGCCAGGCACCAGGCGACTTCATGGTCCTTGATTTCAGTTCATAAAGGTGCCTAGGTGTTTTGGGTTGATGGGGGAGTGACTGGAGGAAACCCATCCACACACGAGGAGAATATGCAAAGTCCACGCAGAAAGGCCCGGGCGACCCGGAACCTTCTTGCTGTGAGGCATGAGTGCTAGCCACTCAGCCACATGAAAAGGCTGATCATTTACCATAAAATGCATATTGTTTTGTATCTCTGTATTAAACTAACAAAACACTGAAACAATATTATTGCTTAGATCCTATGGCGACTCTTCAATACGCATAAACTTTAAAAGTCCTATATTACACAGAATTGACTCTTGTGAGCCATGTTAGAATGTTGTTACCTCTTCAAAAACATACCTGGAGTTGTATTTTGTTTCATTCTCTGTTTTGTTTCATGCTCTGTTCCCCCTTGTGATGTCATGAAGTGGAAGTTAATTTAGTAGAGATTGGCCTTTCCAGGGCTGAAATTATTCCAAATGATTCTAGTGAAGCTGTTTAAAAACACAGTGTTTAAAACATACTTCCTGCATAACTAAATGACATCACAAGGTGGAACAGAGTGTTTTCAGTCTGGGATAAGAACTCTTAAATACATAAGAACGCTTAAATATGCAGGGTTTGTGTGTTAACTGTGTGAATGAAACAAAACACAACTCCAGGTATATTTGTAATGAGGAAACATTGCAACACATCAGAAAATAGCATAATATAGGACCTTTAAACATTTAACCATATGAACCTGTCAAAATGCCTGAGGTTTGGATATTTTTAAACTAAAACTGATATTTTTAACTAAACATGTTTATTGTACTTTACATGACCGCCATAACAAAGTCCAGAAACAGGACAATGTCTATGTAAAGCTATTGTTTCGTCAAACTGACTCCAGCTCCACCTCAGGATGATTGATTTTGTTGGTCACCCGCACAGTTTCATCCCCACTGCTCCTGTCCTCCTCCCTCGCCCTGCTCTGCGTCTCCTCACACTACAGCAGCCACAGAAGGGCCCAGAGCCAGTCCATGCAGTGTGGACGAGAGCGCAGCAGAATACATACATCTGAGTGTGGAATATGCAGCACCAGAGGATCAGCCAAATGTAGCAGCGAGGTAAATGGTCTGTGAAAGTCCCAGTATTATTAAGAATTAACAGGAGCAGCTTAATAAATCACCCTGTAGCAGTGAGGGACAGAGGGAGGGAGAGAGAGAGGGCAAGGATGAGAGCGAGGGAGTGAGAGAGAGAGAGAAAGGGTGAGAGGGAGGGAAGATGAGCGAAATAGAGAGACAGAGTGAGATTGGTAGGGCGAGAGGGAGGAAGGGGGAGAGAGAGAGGGAAAAACGGACAAAAAGAGAGAGAAGGGGGTAAGAGAAAAGAGAGAGGGACAGGGACAGAAAAAGAGAGAAAGAGAAGGAGAGAAAAAGCCAAAGATAGAAAAAGAAAAGAGGGTGAAAGTGAGAGGGTGGGAGAAAGGGAAAGAGAAACAGTGAGAGAGGTAGGGAGGGAGGGAGAGAGAGAAGGGGGGAGAAAGAGACAAAGAGAGATGGATGGGGCAGAAAAAGAAAGAAGGAGAAGAGAGAAAGACAGAAAAAGAGTAAGAGAAAGAGACAGATAGAAAGAGAGAGACAAAGGGATGAAGAAAGACAGAGAAGAGGAGGGTGGGAAAGAAACAGAGAAAGGGAGAGAAGGGGCAGAGGGATAGCTTGAGACAGATAGAAAAGGGGAGAGAAAGGATTAAAGACAAGAGACAACAAGAGAGAAAGGGAGAGAAAACGTAAAAAAAAACCTCAAAAGCAATAGATAGATAGTGAGAGGGATTAATACATAGTTTGAGAGAGCAAAAAGAGAGGGAAAGCAAAAGAAGAGGGATAGAAAAAAGAGAGTGAGAGTGCGAGGGTGTGTATGTGAGAGGGGGAGCGTGTCAAATTGACATCCTGAAACTATGGTCTGCATTTATCAGTCTTTACACAGCGGTGTGTTTGTGCGCTGGGCCCACTCTGGATGTTTACACAGGCTAAATACTGCTCTATGATATATTACAACAACAAGGGGAATGCCCACTGTACCTGCCAGCGCGTGCAGAGGAAAAGTTCCTGTTGGAGGAAACATGTAACTGTAGACTTTATACAACTTTTCTCTTCTATGCAACACTGGATTTGGGTCATTTTCCATAGAGGCAGAGCAAACACAGACTGTATTAAAGTATCTGTGTATACAAGCATATACATGTGCTGTACATGGACTTGTAACGTCGCTTAAAATAAAATGCAAGAATGTAAAATGCGACGTCAATAATTCATTTGATTTATAGGTAAATAAATAACTAATACAGCGGCTGTCCATGTCGTAAAAAGGCTTGGATTTCTGTTTAACTACACATATCTTTTTGGCAACAGTCTGTTTTTTAAATAACTAATATTAATATTAAAATTAGATTTTAGCAACAAAAACACCCGTAATCGACTAGATGCAACATAATGGCAAACTAGGGCAAAACAAAAACATCTCCATGGAGACAAGCCGATGACAGACTCTCTTTTAAAATGGAAATTCGGCAGTTATTTAAGGATCTGTATTTGCACACCTCGCCTTATGCAAAACGATGATGAAAGAACAGCTAAATAAAAGTCGGATTATTGAATATTCTGTAGCACCTGGGGTTTTGTCTCTGTATTTAAACATGTACGTGTCAGAAGTACCTAACAAGCCCCGAGCCTGAGGATAGAACGGGGCCAGTCCTGTTTCTCCTCCACCAAGTTCACACTCATTATTTGGCGTTTTCTGCAGTCCTTCGTATTCCGCTGCTCCTGTGTGAGTGCTAATGATCGTATAAAGAGGCCCGGAGGGGAGAGCACTGTTACAGATATGGATTCATGGATTTATGCTGCTTTGGACACAGGCTTTGATCCGAGTGCATTGATCTGCAGATTTACACCGCCAGCGCTCAATAGAACTCCTGTTTCTTTCACACAGGCACTGCACATTTTATCATTTGTCAGAGACGATTGGAAATGTACAATTGGTATAAAGATTGTCCGAAGATGTTGAACGTATAGCTGCTAATGAAAATCTGATGCTGGTGCTTGTTACTTTTAATATGGTTATAGAAAGTCCCTCTCTTTGTCTTTCTCTTTGTGTATGGAAGGGAATCTAGAATGTAGAATCTAAGCAGAGTATTTGCTGTGATGGAAAGAACTGTGTATTTACTTGTCTTGATGGAGACTTTGTTGCTGTTCAAGGCTAAGTCCAAGTCTAGTCCAGGTGATGTTCCACTCCTATGGCTGCTATAACTGAATTTATTTATTTATTTTTTTAAATATAGATATCAGTGTAAAGTAAAACTACTAGCAAATTATGTACATTAGAAAGAACAAGAAAAAAAAAAGAATCTTAATCTTAAAGGTGCACTGTGTAACTTTTCTGACCTGTCATCTTCTTGTTTCTGTGTATGTCATTGCACTACTTCGAATGTTCCAGTGTGTGACATTAAACATCTATCCATCCATTTTCGTCCACTTATCCAGGGCTGGGTTGCGGGGGCAACAGTCTAAGCAGGGACTCCCAGACTTCCTCCTCCCCAGACACTTCCTCCAGCTCCTCCAGGGGTACCTCAAGGTGTTCCCAGGCCAGCCAAGAGACGTAGTCCTTCTAGCGAGTCCTGAGTCTTCCCGGGCCTCCTTCCGGTGGAACATGCCCAGAACATCTCCCGAGGGAGGTGTTGAGGAGGCATCCGGAACAGACACCCGAGCCACCTACTCCGAGCTCCTCCCATGTGACCAAGCTCCTCACCCTATCGCTAAGGGAGCGCCCGATCCATGCTACGAAAACTCATTTCGGCCACTTGTATCGGCGATCTTGTCCTTTCAGCCATTACCCAAAGCTCATGACCACAGGTGAGGGTAGGTACTAAGATAAACCGGTAAATCGAGAGCTTGATCAAATCGAATGCCACAGGGGTGACATTAAACAGATCTAACATAATTCATTTAATTACAGGTGGTTTTATTGCTCAAAAATACCTAGAAAAACTTTTGGATTTGGCAGAGTTGCCTCTCCACTGATCTGACCAGTAACTTGGCCTGGTTTGCCATACTGTGAAACACTACAGACAAACCAATGACATCTTCATGGAGAAAAGCATTTGATGGACCCTCCACCAGAAAAGTTGCATGAAACACCTTTAAAGTTGGAGCAAATGTAAAGAGCGCTGGTTGCATGTACTTACTGCGGGTGACCACTCCCTCCAGTCTGATGATGTTGGGATGGTCAAACTGTCCCATGATGGAAGCCTCGGCCAGGAAGTCCCGCCTCTGCTTGTCCGTGTATCCTCCTTTCAGAGTCTTGATGGCCACACAGATCTCCTTCTTACTGGGAAGCTTCAGACGCCCGCTGCAAACTTCTCCAAACTCTCCTACAAAACAGTCACGAGTATTTGGCATTACGTTAATTTATGAAAGAGTAATGCAACAATCATTTTAAAACAGCATAACCTTGTGTTTAGCAAATATATTTACAATTTCAAATCACCTATTATTTGCTCATATTATGCTATTTTCTGCTCTGTTATAAAGTTGTTTTCTGCACCTTGTGGTGGAACAGAGCATTTTGAGGTTTGGAGATGTAGACAGAGTAATAATGGAGGGTTACTCAAACATGTGTGAATGAAACAAAACTAAATGTTTTTGATGGCTTAAAACTCACAAGAGTCCATTTTGCATGACAGGACCTTTGTTGTAGGCCTATAAACACAATCTGTTGTAAATAAAACAGAATGTTGGAAGCCTAGAACTATCTGAAAGTGTACTGTAAGCTTTGAATGGTACAGCAAGATAACACACATAAAAAGTGTGTGACAGGGACTGGACGCAAGTGGTACAAGTATGCTGGGCTAGTTGTATTAGCATGTCTTTTGAATATATAAATATTGTAGAGGAGATACTGTGTCACTGAAGGGTCATTCAGTCCAGTACTTGAAGCTCGAGGCCTGGAAGATCTTAAACCGTTGTAATTGGTACCTTTCTAAACACCAAACACATGCCCGTTCAGTGACATTTTTGGGACATAGCGGTGGACACTTGAGCAAGGCCAAAGTGACTCTTATGTGGTCAGCGAGAGAGAGGGGGGAGGGAGAGGAGCGTGATTAGGAGCTCCAGTCCTTCGTACAAAGGTATGGACTGGACTTTGAAGTATCACTTTGACCCGTGTAAGCAGAGGCTAGTGTGTTTTCCGTCTTTTAGCACACAATCAACATAGTAGGAAGATCAAAGTCTGAAATAATGAAGACAGATGGGGAATGGGTTCGGCAGAATAACCGGAGAAAAGCAACATTTTGATATGTTTTGACAGCTTGTACACACTGTATTCTCATGAAGTATAACTATAAACTACTAACTTCATGGGATCATTTTCAAAAGATAACATCATTCTGATTTCTCCGCTTGATTAATTTAATGTGTGAGACTAAGTGATAAAGGATGTTAGACACTGTATCCCTATATGCCAACTATATCACTCCAGTGGGTCACAGATAGGTTTAATATTGTTTTAATAGTACTGTAATTAAGTGTAAGTTTTAGGGAAATACAATTTATTTAGGTACATTTTAAATATTTTTTTACTTTTACTTCACTACATTTGAGAGCAGGTATCTGTACTTTCTACTCCAGTATTTTTTGTTATTATTTGAGAGGTATTTTTCATAAATTGAGCAAACAAAAATATAACAACAAATACAAATTTTCATTTTCATTTCAACATTCAAAACAAATCTACATCAAAATACTACATTTTAAGTTTTCTTAGATCTCAAAATCTGTGTGAAATACTTTAATGTTTTACTCTTTAAGTACATTTTTAAACAAGTACTTTAATAGTTTTACTTCAGTCATTCTTTTCATGAGACATTTTTACTTTTTACTCGGTATCTGTACATTTAATCGAGCACTTCTTCCACCACTGGGCCTTTCATAATTACTTACTAAGCTGTATTTAATGATGCAAAGGCAAACCGATCTGTCTGTAGAATGAATTATGCGATGCAATGTTTTTAAGCAGCCAAAAACAATACTCCTTCCTCTTGGGGTCACTAATACTGCTTTACACAATCTTAGCCTTATTTTTCAAAGTCTGATCTGGTGCTGATAAAGAGCTACTGCCTTTAATGCTATTATCATTGCATTTCCTGTCTAGAGATGTTTCCAGTGGGATTTACAAAACAGATTGAGTTCAAGATAAATATTAAGCTACAACTAGGATGTAATAGATATTCCCAGAGTGAGATTGGACTTCATTGATCATTCTCATAATATGAAACTGCGACTTACAAATTAGAAAACCAACAAAATGTATGCGTAAATCAATGATAGAGCCAGACATTGTATAAAGAAGTGGACTATAAATGAGTGTGACGTCATTGGCTCCAGTCAAATGAAGCTCACGAGGATAGCAGTTATAGGAGCGGATTTGGAGATAAAACTAAAGAAGACAAAAATAACAAAATAAAAACACCAGAATCCTGTAGAGCGGTTTAATATGAACATTTTAAGACCAAAATGACAAGTTTCACAGCAATCGTTACAGAGAGACAGGCGACAATTTTTAAAACTCTGGGTCAAACTCCATGGGTTAACTATGCCCATTTATATACAATCTACAGTCTGTGGACAGAGCAAAGTTACGCTGTAGTTAGTGGACTGTAAAAAACAATCTATCGTTTAGTTAGCTTATCCACTTCCTACTTCTTTGTCCTCTTCAGTGATCATATTTGTTTTGTCTGGACCACCAAAGATTTTCAGATTTACAGAAAATCCAGTTGTTTGTGAACGCATTTGGTGGGTGTCTTTGTCACAGTGCTGCACGCCCAAACTACACCAAACTACTTTAGATCTAGTTAAACCAATATGGAGCACATGTCGAGAAGGGTTGGTGTTATCTAAACTTTGAAGGTACCACACATCTCCAAATCAACACCACATGCGGACTGTTGTGGCTGGAGAGTACTGCGGCCGCTAATGTTACAGTTAATTCAAGACAGTTGCCCAATTTGGAAAACTTTGGATGGGAACAAAAGAGTGAAGATTGGAAAGATGGCAATGAAGCATCTCGCACAGAAACGAGAAGCACTGGCCCTCATCACGGAGAGGAAAGGCTCCACACTGCGGCGTTTAATGTGTTCTCACTTCCAGCTGTGAGTAATATGGCACAGAATCAGACTGGCCCGCCGCTCTGAAGATGCCAATATAGGGCACTATAGCTTTACATTGGCCGCCCGCGTGTGTTTTTCATTCAAATAGTCCGTGAACGAGTTGAAACCTGGACGGGAGGTGTAAATGTGAAAATGGCGCTCGCAAAAGGAATGTTTGTTTAAAGCAAATTGAGATTAATGCTAGATGTCCCCAGTGTAAATGCAGTGTGAAATTATATAGGTTATGTATGTATGCACAGGATGGTCATGAAGGGTACAGGCAGGAGCAATGAGCAGAGGAGGGAAGGATCTAAAGGTGCACAGTGCAACTTTTCAGCTAGAGAGTCTGCCACCTTGTCTCCATGGACATGTCTTTGCTTTGCCTGGAATGTTCCACAACATCTATCTTACATGAAGTCAATAACAGGTATTTTTTATTGCGCAAAGATGCCTTTAAAACATGCATCCTCATTGTCAGTGTAGTCGCCTCTCCACTGATCTGACCTGTAACTTGGCCTTGTGGCGTCACTTGCTCTTTGGAAATGGATACGTTTAATGCCGTGTTGTAGAAAATTCCAGGCAAAGCAAAGACATGTTCATGGAAACAAGCATCTGATGAACCCTCCACCAGAAAAGTTACACAGTGCTTAAACTGGAACTATGGGATATACAGGAACAAGTGCATTTGTTCACTAGAGCCACAAAGCACAAACATAAATAAATTGCTAACTTAAAACTTTTACTGTGCTATTGAGTTAAAAACATAATGAACAGCATCTGAACACTTTAAAACACTTTATTGAGTGGTAGTGTTCACAGTGTTTGCTTGTTGCTTGACTAAATTAAAACTGTACAGTACTGAAACAAAATCTGTATCTTTTACAGCAATGCAATAGGGGATTTTGTGAGTTTGTGAATGAAGAAATCCTGTGGCAACAAAGCATCCTACGCACGGCTGAAGATAAAAAGAGTGCAGACAAATGTGAGGTGTTAATGAGCTCGTTTTTTTTACTAGATCAGCAGCCCTCTTTATGCACATAGCTGAGCATTTTATCTTCTTCACAGTTTTACGGGATGTATTTACCAATGAATTTATTAACACGTGCTTCTGTAAGTCAGTGTGAGGGCCTGAATATCATACTGTGTCATGCATACTTGAATATTAAGTTGGACTGAAAATGTTCCTGTAGCGCCTGAAAGTGTAAAACATAATGACATAACTGAAATTCTTCTCACCTGCTCCAACAACTTTGTCAATGGAAATACTCGAGGCATCCAGCTCTTTCGCAAACTCGTGCACGGCCTGACTGGGGTCTTCATACGTGTGAGGGTCCACGTAGGTGCGTATCCCGGGGAGACGCACTACAACAAGACAGAGAGTGAGAGAAAGACAGAAAAAGAAAGGGAGAGAGACAGAGAGAGAGACAGACAGAGAACGAAAGAAAGAAACAGACGGAGAAAGACAAAAAAGAGTCAGACAGAGATTAAGAGAGAGGCAGATAGAGAGTGATAGAGAGAAAGAGAGAGAAAGAGTGAGACAGAGACAGGCAGATAGAGAAAGACAGAGAGACAGAAAGAGAGAGACAGAGAAAGAGAGAGGCAGATAGAGAGACAGAAAGAGTGAGAGAGAGTGAGAGAGAGGCAGATAGAAAGAGATAGAGAGACAGAGAGTGAAAGAGAGAGACAGAGAGAGACGGAGAAAAAGAGAGAGAAAGACAGAGTGAGACAGATAGAGAGAAAGAGACAAAAAGAGTGAGACAAAGAGAGGCAGACAGAGAAAGACAGAGACAGAAAGAGAGAGACAGAGAGAGGCAGACAGAGAAAGACAGAGAGACAAAAAGAGAGACAGAGTGAAAGAGAAAGACAGAGAGACAGAAAGAGAGAGACAGAGTGAAAGAGAAAGACAGAGAGAGAGATGGAAAGAGTGAGACAGAGAGAAAGAAAGAGAGAGAGACAGAAAGAGTGAGACAGAGACACAGAGAAAGAGAGAGAGACAGAGATAAAAAACAGAAACAGAAAGAGAGAAGGAGAAGGAGAAAGAGTGAGAGTTTTATCATTTTATCACTGTGAATAAACACTCTGTGATGCATGGCCATGTCAGAGCTCACTGTTTAGGATAATTCTGACTCTAAGCCTGATTTGTGACTGCTAACCCCACACACATTACAAGCAATAACAGAAACTTGTGCGAGACACTAAATCTTCATAAACAAGTTGTAAAGTTACATTTTATTGGTCCCGCTTGAGAAATGAAAGCTTTTGAGTTTGACCCATCCCAGCTCCGGTGTTGGTCCACATGGGAGTTCTGGGATCAATGCAGAGGCCAAGGCTAAAGGTGGCACTATACTCAATAAATTACATTGCATGGTAATAAAAGCAGAGTGAGGTCAAGAAGCATGATGTAAATTTTAAACAGGATCTTGACCCCTTTGCTGTTTTAACGCACTGGAGAAATCATTTTGGCTTTTGTCTATGCAATGTTGAGCATGCTGAGTAACTATTTGGATATGATGTCTGATATATGTTTTTGTAATAAGGTATAGGGCTGTGCAGTTAATTTGAATTTCAGTCATTTCAAGTCCACTCCTGTAAAATGTAAAATGTAAAAATGGACTTTTGTGAGCTTTAAACCATGTTAGAATGTTGTTATTTCATGAAAAACACACCTGGCATTGTGTTTTGATTCATTCATGTTTGAGTAATCCTGGTTTATTAGTCTCTCTACATCTTCAAAGCTAAAAATGCTCTATTCCACCTTGTGATGTCATAAAGCAGTGAAGATGAAGTTAACAGCTACATTTCACCTTGTGTTTAGTATAGATCACAGAACTATAATAAAATCTGGAAGGTGAATCCAAGATGGCGTCATATTGTTTTCAACGGCCTGTACTCATTGGCACATTGGCTCAAAAATAATTTTCTTGGCCGCATTTACTTCCTCAATACAGGCTAGCTCCTCCCACCCATGTGATATCTGTAACATGCACGGGCGTGGTGGGTTTGGACCAATCAGAGTAAAAGCTGCTACAGCGGAGCTAGCACAAGCTCACATTGTTTATGTTGTGAAAATAGAAAAGAATCCCTATCAAATCTGAACATTGTGAAAGTTGTCGATGCCCTGTCAGCCAAACATGGGCAGTTTGGCTGACAGCGCATCTATAATAAACTATAATATACAGTGTTTATTATAATAAACCGTGTTTATTATAGATCCATGATAGATTCCAGAGTTTAAATAACCCAAATTATTCTAGTTAAGATGTATGGAGTTTAAAAACACAGTGGAACTGTATTACCACATGACATCACAAGGTGGAACAGCGGTTTTTGTTTGTGGCCTTACCGGCTTGTCAAAGCCTGATCCCGTCAGATCTCAGAAGCTAAGCAGGGCCGGGCCTGGTTAGTACTTGGATGGGAGACCACAAGGAATTCCAGGTGCCACAGGGGGGCGCCAGTGGCAAAAACTGTCGTAGTGTCCTTAGGCAAGGCACATCACCCACATTGCCTAGTATGAAAGTGGTGTGTGTGTGTGTGTGATGGTGGTGGTCGGAGGGGCCGATGGCGCAGATTGGCAGCCTTGCTTCTGTCAGTTTGCCCCAGGGCAGCTGTGGCTACAACAGTAGTTTACCACCACTGGGTCTGGAGTGAATGAATAATGCTCTGTAAAGCGTCTTTGAGTGTACTGAAAAGCGCTATATAAAACTGATGCATTATATTATTATTATTATAGAAAAGAATTCAGCCTAAATATGCAGAGTTTTCGTGTTAAACATGTGTGAATGAAACAAAACACAACTCCAGGTATGTTTGTGACACGGAAACAACATTATAACATAGATCAGAAAATAGTGTAAGATAAGCCCTTTAAACTGGGAGGTACACAACCATTCCTCCTACAGACTTAAGTGGAAGAAATTTTACTATCTTTTTAAATGGGAAAGATTTAAAAAGTTTGTATAATGTATGCACATTAAATTAATATTGAAAGATGTTTAATTTGTTGTTAATTAGTATTAATATAATTAAAACTCATGGTCTATCAGTATGAAGGGAAAAATTGTATTCTGTCATATTGCCCACTTCTACTTAGTTTTATTTATTTAATGCAGGGAAATGTATCAGACTGCCCATTGGGGATACTGACATTTGATATTAACTGGACAATGAAAGACAAATTTGAAAGGATTTGCACAGGGAAATCTCTCATTAATAATTTCCATCGAGGAGAACATGGCTCCTAGCTGTGTTGAAAGTCTCTCGGATTTGTTTGCAATGGACCGAGTAACCACGTTCTTAGCATGAAATTTGAATGATTAGTATCTTCTTATAGGGCCCAATGCATCATGGGAAAAACCTGGCGACTTCTTCAGTATGGCAGCCTACAACGTAGGCACATTTCAACATCTTAACTAGCTTAATCCATCTGCCTGGTTGTATTTCTGCTAAAGTAGACAGAATATTTAGCCAGAACAAGCTTGTGGTACTTAAACTTACAGTGTCCATTGCCAAACTGGAGTCGTTTTTCATCAGGATGTTTTGATTTGCTACGACAACAAAACCTGGAAAACCAAAAGAGGACAGGGTCACGAGAAGTGGCATAATATGGTTGAATGAGGCTTCACCCAAGGGCAGAGGATATAAGTATGAGCTGTGAGTGTAATCCCAACTTTTATAAGCCAAAGAAGGATCAGTAAGTCTTAGAAATGAGCAGATTTAGACTTTCGCCGAATGCTCTGGACTGCAAACTCCAGCCACACACAAATATGCACACACCCACACACACGCACATATCTTTTCCTAAAACAACAGAAAAGAAATTAAGACATATTTTGGCCGTATGCTGAATGGAAGCACTGGAAAGTAGTTTAGCACGTAAGAATGTCAGAGGGTGTGAAAGGAGGCGTGTGATTGGTGGACAGACCTGCCAATCAAGACGTACAGCAGGACCGTGAGCAGGATGATGGCCACAGCGGAGGAAACGGCGATCAGGACCACTTGGCTGTTCTCGCCGGAAATAGAGAAAGCAGCTGAAAAAAAAAAAAACACATTAAGAACACATTTGCTTGTTTCAGTCATCTTGTCAAAAATGTACTAGCTTTTATAACCAAACTTTCCTTTCTGTCACTGAGTTTGTTGTTGATGTGGCAATCAGTGGTGCGCCTGTGAACTGAACTTATTCAACTGAAAATGGGGATGATTAAAATAAACTACAAACTAGATTCCCATGAAAAGTTTCTTAATATAAATTGCATGATGTGTGTCAACACTCTGATAATATTGTACATGCAATTAAAAGCAATTTACCTAAATATGGACACTGGCAAAGGGAAAAATAATATTGATAAAGGAAAGTGGCGTTCATGAAGCCAAAATGCAGTCATCAAATGTTTTTAAAGTCAAAATGTCAGAACGGTGATGAGAAAATGACTAATGATTTATGTCAAACAACTTCATACGGTGACGGCATGGGCAAGGATACAGTAATATGTGTTCAAAATAAACTGGCCATGCAGGTCGTGGGATACTTTAGTTTTTGTAGGTTCTTTCAGAGTATCCCAGCGTCATGTCTGTGTACAAAGATATCTGTGGTAAAACTCCCCTCAGTGACATGATGTGAGAGTGATACTGTCACTACACAGACAGGCCGCTGCCTCCATTGTGGTGCTGATATGATTTCTTTGTCAAAAAGTGCATCTCATCACTCACTCTCAAAGCACTGAGGCCAAGGAAACTCTCTAGGTTTTCAGATGCAAGTCACAATGTCATGTGACCACAGAAGTATCCATATTTCTGTGCTTTGACATTGACATTTTCTGATCAAAATGTGCCACATTTTACTAGCCTTATCCAAAATGTGAACTAGTAGCATAATCCTGTCATGACATTAAAACAAATCAACAACAAAGCTACCTCCAATGTCCATATGTTATAAATGTTTTTTTCATTTTTAATTTAATAACGTAAACTATATTATCTTTAATAATCATGAGCTATAAGCTAAAATGTTCTTTAGTTGTACATTTGTGAAACTTTAACATGAAATAATGCTTCTCCAGAGAGGATGAATAGTTGTATAATTAGGCAGAACTGCAGAAATACTCAAGGAGGTGCATGTCTCGATGGAGGAGCACATCTTGATAGAACACAGTTAATGTCTATAACTTATAGTTAGACCTGACACAATAACTACAAGTCTGCTTTACTATTCAATATACAAGAGGCAAACAAGAGTATTTGCACTAAATATTTAGTGTATATTTCTAGTATGTATAAAAGTCAAAGGCAGTCAAAAAAATATTAACATGTAATCAAATAATAATGATGCTATTTATTTACTGCAGCCCAGGTGTTAAAATAGGGTTTGTGAAAGAGGAGTGAACATGTTTTAGGGTTATTTGGGCTGTTAAATCATACAGTGGGGTTAAATATAATTATTCAAATATTTTCTGCAATATATCACTATTGAAAATGCATTATAGTGACAGCAGTACTCACAGCTTTTAATACAGCTTTGAAATTGGAACTTAACAAATACAAACATACATAATAATGTGTGCTTACAGTCAGGGCTGGTCTCAAACTGGAAGATGGCGCTGCTGGCTCCATAGCCCGCTGCAGTCCTCGCTCTGATCTGCAGGAGATAGGCCGTACCAGGCTTCAGACCATTCAGTGTAACGTTACAGCCACGGGCACGAAGTATGGTGTAACTGGTCTCCTGCTCCTCCTGCCACACACAAGCACACACAGGGAGCTGAGTTTTATACAGGAAATACGCTATGAGGTACAAATCTAAAGTAAACACACAAATATTCCAGACACTTAGGCGTTTTTACTAACATGGAGAGTTATGCCGGTACAGTTTTACAGTTTTGCTCTCTTCCTGGTGCGCTCTGATAAAACAACAGGAGGATCCAGCGTGGGCTCATTGTTTCCAGATGTTACCAGAAGTACAGGGGAGAAAACCCCAGGCAAAAGACAAAAGAACAGGATTTAAAGAGCACACTATTTTCCTTCTTCATCACACACATACCCGAGTTGTGCTTTGTTTCATTCACACATGTTTAACACACTTTTTTTGTTTTTTCTTAAATGGAAAAAAAAAACCAAACAAAAAAAAAACACCTCCACTAGAATAATTTGGATGAGTTCAGCCTTTGGAACTGCCAATCTCACAAGGAACGAAAGGTAAAAAGTTTGGTGTAACTTTAAAACTACCGCTTCATGACATCACAAGGTGGACCAGAGCATTTAGAGCTTTGGAGATGTAGACAGCTACATAGTGCACCTTTAAGTGAAGATGGCCAAAGAGAACGTGCCAAAGACTATGAAGCCCAGAATATTATAGGGTAACTGTAAAAAGACGGGTGACACACATAAAAAAGACTCATGGGAAACTATTTACAATACCGTATATTTTCTGTTGGCTCAGCGTTATTTTAACCATGACAGATTTGTTCCATTTTGCTAAACAATCTCCCATAATATTTTACACAATGTACTTTGAAGTAATTGAGTAATAAAAAGATGTGATAAGTTTGCGGTGTGGAAAACTGTCTGATCTGATCTCTTGCAGCAGCGCCAAGCTCATAAAAACATGCTCACAGGGTCAGAGTTAAAGTCTGCAGAGTTATTAGAAGTAACGTATTGGTACAGACAGCGTCACACATGCGCAAGTGTTGTCCCGAAAGAAATCACACACCTAAATAGTGGACAGGGATCTGTTTTGTAGAGCTGGAAGCGTTTGCAACATGTGTGAAAGGGAAAGAAAGGGAGAGAGGAAGAGAGATGGACGGAGAGGGAGGGAGGAGGTAACTGATACAACAGTACTGCTTTGGGATGATAGTAAATCCACCTTGGTCACTGCTCAGGGCTCGGGACAGAAGTGATCTTCCAAATCAGACCCAGGTGTAGGGCGGAGTGCAGCATGATGTTATGGACTGAGAGGCTAAAGCGTGGCTCTAAAGGACTAAATCAGAGCAAACAAGCGCAAAACAACACCAAACCAGGGCTAAGATATACTTGTGTTTGGTTGTGTTCTGCGCCTGGTTTTTGTCCTGGTCTAGAACAGTTTAGTTTACTTCCGGGTTTTGTCCCAGACAGTTTAGTTCCAGTTTTAATGTGGTGTGTACAAGTGTTAACACCGTCTAAACTATAACTGTGTTGAGCCTTAACTAGACCTAAAGTGCTTTGAGTGCCATAATGGTGGAAAAGTGCTATAAAAAACACTGATCAATCTGACCATCAAACCAGATCCAAGCCATATACAACCTGGGTCTAAACTGACAACAAACAAGGACTAAGAAAGTCTAAATTAGAACTGAAGTTAAATCAAGCAAGACACAACCAGGCCATATGTATGTATAAAAAAGGTTTAAGGTTGGCATTGGAAGGTCAGAAATCAGGATGAACTCAAACTAACCAAAAGTTAAACATGGCATAACTGATCAGCAGAAAACTTTTTTGGGGCCTGTATCAAAATGGCGAGAAGAGCAGGTAGGATATTTAACAAAATGTCAGAGCTTGCCTGCGACTGCTTAGCCCACACAAACACCAGACAACACTGAAGAACTCCTGCCTTGCCCTCAGTACCAGTGAGCGGGCTGCATACCACCAGAGCTACCTGCACCACTGTTTGAGAAGCCCCGCTCTACAGTTGAAGCTTAATTTGGTCCACGTCCTGCTTTGAAAATCCAAACAAGGCCGGTTCAAATTATAGCGATGTTATGTAGAGCAGAACCATGCCATGTCCGTAACTTCCATCTTCAAAGTCTAAACACGATGTGTGTTTGAAGCTTGGGAGATTCCAGAGATAGAACAGGCAAAAATAATTACAACAGTGTATTCCCACAAATTCTATTTGTTCAAAGTGCACTTAGGAGAAGTGACTTATCGCGGTGAAGTGTTGTGGAAGTGGAAAGGAGGCTTCTGGTTGGGAATTTCCAAAAATGAGCCCAAAAATCCATAGTTTTCAATAGAAGTTTAGTCTGAGCTGGTGTTGAGTCAGAGCCTCTTTTTGGTAGAATCATGAACATCCATAAAACATATCCAAAGCATCAGCTTATCTTCAAATGTATCAGAGGCCTGTAGACATCCCTGCTCCATCCAGCCCACCCACCACAAAAGAATGTGCAGTTTCCTGTGGACAACAGGTGGCGCTATAGTTGATGCTTCAAGCTGATGCGTGTTGTGTCCTGTTACCTGGGTGATATACTGCACATTACAAACAGGCTGCACTCATTTGGGGCACCTTTTATATTCACGCTGTTTAGTTTACTCAGACTTTACTGTAATTGGAGAATGGAAAACCTTTCCCAAAGCCTCTTTCATAATACATGTTTGCACAGTCTGTTTAGCCATACTGTTTATGCATGGGAGTAATTACATTTGTATGTGTTTCTCAAAGCTCCGGCCTATAAGTGCAGCAGTGGTCTTGGTTTTTGGGCCTGCCACGTTCTCTTCCTCTGTCCCATATACTGGCTGTCCTCTCCTCCCGGTTCACCCTGGTGCATTGTGGGTCCTTTTTGTGTTCAAATCTCTGCTTGTACACACCGGCTGGTGTGGAGAATCCTCTGGGAACACAGTTTGTCTCTCTATCCCTGTGTGTCCAGAGTAATTCCTGAAAGACGATTGTGATTAACCCGATCAAGAGCCAAAGAGACATTTTTGTCACTTTCTTTGCTCCATAATTGAATATGCATTTGGGAATAAAGCCGGGAAGCAGGAAGCATTGACCCCCGCACCATTAACTCTCCCTGGTTTCTAGCCTTGGTTTAAGATGTTGGGGAAAGCTGGGGGAGCAGGGAGCTGAGTTTACAGAGGAAACAGCTTTTGTCAGCCTACTAATCAAGAGATTAGGGGCCACTACTGGCATTGGGACAGCCACACACAGACCACCAGGCTCAGAAACAGGCAAAATTCACCAAATGTTCAGCCCATGGAGCAGCAGCATGGAAGAGGGAAAATGACAGAACGGGAATGACTATGGGGAGAACTGGGACCTCACATACTGTACTGTACCCTTTCATCTTCCAATCTTTGTCTCCATCAAAGAAAGAGAAAAACATATTCAAATAGACTGTTTGCATATGATCAATTGTAATTCATTTAAGTCTTTGTGTTATGCAACAAGGCAATTATAATAACTAATTAACATACAGAGTTGAGTAGAGGTGTTAAATATGATGAGTGCTATTCAAAACATTGCAGGTTAAAGTAGCAGCATAAACATTACTCTCTATCCAGCCAGACTGACAGATCAAAATGAGACTTGAACCCACCATTTTCCAAGCTCAAAACTCATCATACCACCACATAACCACACACATGAAGTCACTTAGATCTCACCTTCTCGTAGTACTTGATCTCATAGTCCAGGATGATGCCGTTGGGTCTCTCAGGCTCCTGCCAGGACAGGGACACACTGTTTCGGGACGTCTTGTCTTTGCGGATCATGGACACCGGAGAGGGAGCTGTGGACAGGGCAGAGGTCACAGAGAGGTCATTCCCACTGGTACTTCCTCATAATTGCCCGTGGTTCCTGTTGGATGATTCAGTTTGCTGTTGCTGCCCGCTGGGGCCGCATTAGAGACGCTGCTCTGAATTGTGAAAAGACTGAGACTGAATATCCCATACAGCACAAAGAGGGTCACAGAAGAACAAGCTTTGTGAACAAGTGCTACAGGTGCTACTGGAAACACACAATCTCCTCATCGACTGCACAATTTCAAACTGTAAAGTGAGACATTCTTTATTTCATAAATTTACAAAATGGATTAAAAAATATAAGAATAGAGATAGAGACATTATACTTCTAATTTGCCTGTCAGAACAACAATATTTGCATTTATTTAATTATCTTATGGTTGGTTCTGTTTGGTTTGTGCTGTTATACTGTTTGTACTGGCTGTTTTACTACTCGGCACAAAAGAAAATACCAAAGCTTAGCTTGGCCTCTGCTTTAAATATGACAGACTCCAGTAAACAGCAGGAAACAATCCTAATTTTGTTTGGAAAAAGTTTTTGCTTTTTTAGGATTTTGTTTTTTTTGTCACTCAAATTTCTGTCACTCAAATCTGAACAGTTTAACTCCTAATACAAACATATGTTACTGGGGACAAAGGAGTTTAAGCCCAATTTTAAGTTCACACAAAATTCTGATAAAATATTCCACCAACTTCACGCAGAACTTCCCATGATCACCAATTAACATATCTCTACCAATAATTTACACTCCTTTCTTCACCCATCTTCCCGTCACCACATGAGCATGGGACTTCATGTGTTCCCCATCAACACCCACACCCTCCGCTCACTCTCTCTGCTTCCCTCCCTCTTATTCTCCGTCCCTCTTTCTCTCTGTCCCTCTATACCACTCTCCCCTCTGTGCCTCTCTCTCTCATTTGCCTTTTTACTGCACTATAATTGCCAGGCAGCTCTGGGGCCAGACCAGCACTGGGGCATTGACTTTTAATTTTATTAGACCACAGGAAAAAACATGTTTGTCTTTGAAATGTTCGAGCCTCCTTCTCTCTCTCGGCTCTGATTATATGGCTGCCTATTGCGTCTGTGTGTGTGTATGTGTGCGTATACTGTGAGTGTGTTTGGGCGGGGAGTTATTTTTTCCCCTGTAATGGATCCAGATGCGGAGAATGCACGGCTCTCTCGCTCTCCCTCCGGTTGTGATAGCGGGTGAGGCTGTGTGTTTTATTGGTGCTGTGGTTTATGGTGGTAATGATTTAGTGTGTCTGGAAAGCTTACAGGCAAATCTCAGATACTTTTTCCCCGCCTTCGTTGGGTGTCGCTGCACACTCAATCTTCTGTCCTTCATTGTTCCAGAGCAGCCCATAATGACACTGAAATATTGGCTCCCATTGATCCATAAATATACAGTTTTAGTTACTGCACAGTCACACTATTATTGTACAAGAATAGATGTATTTTATAGGCTCGGCTCAGTGTGTTTTTATGGTGTACTTCATTCATAAATAAACATTATGCCTGTTATAAAGACTGGTCATAATGCATTTCCAATGATGGTATAAACATACAATCATCAATCTGCTTATTCCAGTCAGAGCAATCTGATGGAGTCTATTTTAACCTATGGGTCTATACAGGGCGCAGACTGGACAGGTCTTTGGTCTGATGGTTGAGGACAAATACACATCCGCATGAAAGGGCTTACAATATACTCAAGGACGACATGTGGCACAATTGCTTTCATTTGTTGTGCTTTTTGGGGAATCAACTTGTAGAGCTCCCTTTCATCTCCTAACAGTCTTTTCAGTGCAAAATATAATCAAAATGGACACTTCTTTCAAATCAGCAGGTCCCAAAGTTTGGACATCCCGTAATAAAATATTCAATAATGTTATTTAAAGGTCCTATATGGTGCAAAATTGACTCTTGTGAGCTTTAAGCCATGTTAGAATGTTTTTATCTCATCAGAAACATACCTACATTTGTGTTTGGTTTTATTCACATGTTTGGGTTTATTATTAGTCTGTCTACATCTCCAAAGCTCAGAATGCTCTGTTCCACCTTGTGATGTCACAAAGTGGTAGTTTTCAAGTTAACAGCTACTTTTTACCATTAGTTTAGCAGAAATAGGTCATTTCAGAGCTAAACATATACAAATGATTCTAGTGCAATTGTATGGAATTTAAAAATACAGCGGAGGACTTCCTGTATTACCACATGACATCACAAGGTGGAACAGTGTTTTCAGTTTGAAAGATGAGCTATGCAGGATTTGTGTGTTAAACGGATGTGTGTGTGTTAAATGGATGAAACAAAACACAACTCCAGGTATGTTTGTGATGAGGAAACAACCTTATAACATAGAGCAGAAAACAGCCCTTTAAATGGGCCTTTAATTAACTGTTTTATGCAATAATATAGTTTTTATGAGACTGTGTGGCATTATAAGGCAATAAACAGTAATTAAAAGTTTTGACCAGAATCTGAATAATAAATACAGCGTTTAAAAGCTTGTTCATTAAAGTTGGGCACTGAGCAGATGGGACTTAGCTAAAAGCCATATTTCCATTAGGCTCATGTTTAAAGTCCACCCACAAGCTTATTTCCTAATTGCATTTTTGTTGCATTGCCTCACTAAATACCGGTCTAGTGTCAATAGCTAATGATATTCAAATTTAAGGCAATCTGTTGTCACTTGTATCTAAACTGTCTGTGTTTTTACAACTAAGTTCAAAAATGAAAACTATAATGTGAGTATGTAGTTACTGTGTCCAGGTAGATTACAGTCAGTCTAGGTGAGCACAGACAAAACACTGAGGAGAGGTCACGGGAGGTCAAAGGTCATGTGAGTTCAAGTGTACCTTAAACAGAAGTGTCTTATTCCTAATCCACCATTTAACTCTGCTGTCATCTCTATATGTGAGAGAGAGTACGCAGACAGCATTGGGCTCCAGTGCTGAAATATGTAATCCTTGTAAAGTCTGGGTTGACGGGGACAGTACAGCTGCAACTTGTGTGGTTAGAATCATATTTTTAAACATATGAACATATTGATTTTTGTGTTATTTGCTTTTTATCTGAAGACTAAGGGAGAAATTAGTTGTAAAACATTAGAGTCCTAGACATTGTAATCTAACGAATAGTGTTTTTAATAATGTTAACGTATTGACCAGGGATGTTCAAACTGCAAGATAAAGTTAGTCAGTTAGTGTTGTGATATAAAATCCATCAAACTGAAGAATCCACCGTATTGACAACCAGTCTGTGGCCCTCTGCTTCAAATATGTTTTAATATGCAACCCTCTGAGAAAAAAGTTTGTACATCCCTGGTAGAAACCAACATAATTCCACAGGTAATATTCTTATTGTGCTCATAATTCATAATAGGGTGTGTAAATCCATTTAATCAGGCTTGGGACTTGCATCGTGCAGCTTTTACCAGTTAACCAGTACTATTATCAGCACAATGAATGTAGAATTCAACCTGTACCGAACTGTTTTGGCACAACCACTTGAATGTAAATGAATGTATTTGTTTACAATTCATGAAACAAATAATAAAGATGAAGCTTATATCTAAACATCAAGCTTGTACCATCCAATTCCTTCCCTTGACAAAATGGGCAACTGAATCTTCATTTCTGGACACATGTTTAAATAAGCAGTACATCACCCACCTCTCATGTATGAGAGGTCAGGGGTGGGCCTTGACTGCCTCTATACACATCTACTCTGTGTCTCTGTGTTTATAGGGTCACCTTCATATCTAGGCAGTCCACACTATTTACATACTGATTACATTGTTTCTCGTTTGCTGAATGTCCACATGCACGATTTATGTATTATCTCTACACGTGCCCTTCACATGTGCCATATGTGGCACAGGCCTAAGTAATAATACAGCAGACCCATACCCATATAAACCTGTCACAAGGAAGTGTTCCCGGGATATTATCCAGTACTTCCCTTTTCACAGACATTAGAAGTACTCAAACTATATGATAGAATAACTTTAACAGAATAGTTGGACCCTATTAAGCAATGTAATAGCACTTATCTAAAGTATAATCTGACAATTTTACACTTTTTTACACTTTCATAGTCTAAATTCTCATTAAATGAAAGATTTTATTATAAAGTGTGTGTGACAAGTTCGGCTACTTATTTCACTAAAATATAATTAATATCAATGTATTTAAGATTTTACGCAAAGAAAAACGCTAGATGACTCAACAAAGCATAGGGTAACTAATTTGAGGATTTGGTTATAAAATATATTTAAACTTTTATATATTTAACTTTTTCATATATCTTACTATCTTATATATAAAAGATTAATTGAATGAGAGGGTGAGTCTGAACTTTTGACTGGTGATGTACATAGAGGTAATTTCATAACTGTAAACTAGTCATACTGTAAACAAAGACAAAACTTGATTAAATTACACAATAATTATGATTAAACTAATAAAAATAGGCAATGGGTTAAGTCTTTATTCCCAGAGCCACTCCCTTGAACCACAAGTATCTCACCAAATTGGGCATTATATTATTAACATTGCATGAAATGACCCCCACCCTCATTAGGAATGCATTGATCAACCCAAATATAATAAATACTCATGGCCTCTAAAGGTATTGTTCTAACCAAAGAAAGCAACTCTCCTAATACCACTAAGTGCACCCTTTAATATCCTGCTTTAAAAATCCCCTATTATTGCAGCCACTCCATCATCGCTTGGCAGTCTTCAAAACCACTGGAAACTAATGGAAGAAAATCTGATCTGCTCGTCACTATCTGAGGTTTATAAATGAAAACATCCCGCGCAAAATATGGAAAGCACACAAAGGCGATGAGAAAGAATTTGCTGGCACCATTGAATTACGGCTTGGATGATAAACAAAAAGATAACAGTTGAGGGCTATGGAAATTACGGGCGGAGAGGACACTTAAAAACTAACAAAGTCGAAAGTGTTTGTGCATAGATTGAAAAGATAATAAACTAATATCCTCTAGCAAGACAGTTGTGCATGCCTAGCTACAGACGGGGATTTTTGAGGTCTGGCAATCGCAGCTACCAGATTTATTCCCCAGCAGCACTACTTTCCATAGGCCTTATATTCTTCTAAGTGCAAAAAGAAAGAATTTGTCTGAAAAGATTGATGGGAGCTTCAGGAAACCATCTTGTGTTAAGAGGATTTTTGAGAACAGGGAAGACACTCGATCCTTGTCATGAAAGCACAGAAATGCAGCCCTGGATGGCCTCGTAAATGTCCAGTGCTGATGGCTTGGCTGCATATGTTTGGAGCTGATAAACTGTAGTGTTATATGAGAATGTCAGAATAGAAAAGTGTCTAAAATGCATAAATTTGAGTTAGGTGCACTATGTAACTGTTATTTATTTAGCTTTACTTATCCATGGTGACAAGTAGGTGATGTCATGATATCATATCTGTGGCTCGCAATAAGAATACATGTTTTTCAAGGTATTTTTGAGAAGAGAAAATACCCACAATGAAATAAAGCTTCATACATGTTTAACAATCAAAGGGAAGCAATACAATGTCGTGTAAAAAGTGTATGCATGGAAAACAATCAAGTGGTGGACCCTCTAACCAAAGTTTATGTATTATGGCATCCTTACAGCAAATCAGTACTTTTACTTGAGTCGGCCAATATGCAATATGTCTGTTTGGTGCCAACTGTTTCAAATAAGCTCAGTGCAAAACAGCGCAAGCTCATTGTTAGCGTTGCTACTTCCTGTCCAATTGTAAAGCTATATTTTCGTACTAAAATGAATACATATTTAAAGGAAGTGAGTGGATGTGACTGACATGTTAAAAATTACACAAATAATTACATTAAAAATATAATAATTGGGTAGTCTTTACTTGAATTCATTTTAATTTTACTAGTTTGTATATTTTATGGCTATGGTCAAATCTACTTCCTGATAAATTACATTTTTAGAATTTGTATTTATATGAAACTGCCATAACTTGTGTTGATAATGTCTTAAGTAATGTTATTGCAGTGCTGTAGTTGAAAGAGTACAGTATCTTGATTGAAGTAATGGTGTATGTAAGGTTTTTTCCAGTGACGTTTCCTTAAGTAACTGTTTGTATATTGTTTACTTGCCTGCTGTGTTTTATCTGCTGATTCAGCTCACTTGTTTAGACATTTGAGGTGACCAATATGGCGTCTATTACTCAAAACAAAGGCTTCTGTTACCACATGTCAGACAAGACAATAGTCAATGGTAAAACATTTGGGAACTCTTCACTCACAAAGAACTAAATCCAATGTGATTACAGAGATCCTAATGTAATTCATGTGCCTCTTTTTACCCATCGATTTGAGACTATTGAACTATTGTAGTCTATTCTCCAGTCAAAGGAGAAGCAGCCTGTTAGGTACCAGACCAGAAGATACTGGTGTTTTCCAGTGGTGGAACGTAACAAAGTGAAAGTAGTAAAGTACTCCACTTAACTGTACAATTTAAGTATCTGTACTTAAATTGACTGTACTGAGGGGCCGATGGCACAGATTGGCAGCCTCACTTCCATCCGTCTGCCCCAGGGCAGCTGTGGCTACAATAGTAGTTTACCACCTCCGGGTCTGGAGTGAGTGAATAATGCTCTGTAAAGCGTCTTTCAGTGTCCTGAAAAGCGCTATATAAAACTGATGCATTATTATTATTATTATTATTACTTTACTTAGGTAGATTTTTAAGTGATACATTTTACTTCACTACATTTGAGAGCATGTGTCTGTTCTTGTACTACTACTCCAGTACATGTTTGAACTGGACTGAAAAGTAAAAGTATTTTTCATGATTGTTTCCGTTAAACAAAATTCAGCACAAATCTGGATCAAAATACAGTTGAAGCTTTAGAAGGCTTGAAATCTGCAAAAAAAAAAACCCACACTTTTACGTTTTAGAAGTAAACTTTTAAATAGGTACTTTAATGCTTTTAGTAAGTAGATTTTTTCATGTGGTACTTTTACTTTCAGTACTTCTTTCACCACTGATGTTTTCTTTGTTGATGAGAAGAATGGAAAAGATTGTGAATGAGCATCAAAAGAATGGTATTTTATATGTTTTGATTTGGTAAAAACCAAGAGACCATGATAAACTGGTTTGGTTTTGAGGGCTGGAGGTACTTTGATAGGACTCTAATAGCTAAAGCTAAGTAGAAGACCATAAGAAGCATGAACAAAACTACAATACTGTACAATAACATCGTACTACATTTTAAACATACATACTGCACTATTTCCTGATCTTTGTTATAATGTTTCCTCATCAAAAACACACCTAGAGTTGTGTTTTGCTTCATTCTCTCAAAATGAAAACAAACTCTGTTCCATCTTGTGATATCATGTGGTAATAGAGGAAGTGCTCTACTGTGTTTTTAAACTGCATACACCTTCACTAGAATCATTTGGATAATTTCAACCTTGGAATTGACAATCTCTCCTGAACAAAAGTTAAAAGGGGCTGATAACTTGAAAACGACCACTACATGACATCACAAGGTGGAACAGAGCATTTTGAGCTCTGTAGACAGACTAATAATAAAGGGTTAATTAAACACGTGTAAATGAAACAAAACAGAACTCTGGGTATGCTTTTGAGGAGGTAACAGCATTATAACTTCATTTAAAGTTCACCATGGTCCATTTTGTGTAATAAAGGAAATTTAAAGCTTGTCCATCTTCAAAATGTTTAAATTATATGTTCCTCACAACGGTGTCTTATCTATGATGAATAATTTGTGGTACATGATGACAGACGCTTAAGAAAACAATGAGTGCAAAGGGGTTAGCTCATATCACTGACTTCAAATTACACAGGAGTTAAAAGTCTTCTTTGTAATGCAAGGGTCCCATTGTGTTTCTTTTAAACAAACTCGGCCAAACGTAGTATTTTGATTCAAATTCTGGGTCCAGGAACCAATTTCAAAACATGCTTTGTCAGATATGTAATTTTGGCAATGACAAAAACTGCATTTCAGTGGCAAGCCAGCAATTTTCCTTTCAACTCTTCAATGCTTGAGGAGTTTTGGGGATACTTTAAACTTATCTCTTGGCTTTAGTTCATCTAATACGAAAATTATCTTGATAGAAGAAAACTTGCAATACTTTGGGGCTTTTAGGCAAATCACTAAGACAAATTTGTGGTTTTTGGAAATGAGCCTTTTAAGTAAAATAACTTCTATGAGAGTTTTTGTTGTGATTAGCGGGGAAAAACTAGAAGAACCGCAGACTTGAGCCCATAGGCACAGGTTTGAGGAAAATGTTGCGTGATAGGACTTGTATGGGTAGAGGTCTTGGTGCATCCAGTTGTGATCCAATTTCAAGATACTTTCTTATATTTCCCTGTTCACTAGACAGCTTGTCTTTTACCAATCATTGTTTGATGAACTAACTTTCTCCTGGCTAAACAATACAATTTTTTCTTAAGCCTGCTGTTGTGATTTTGGACACAAATACACTGAATTGAATTGAATAGGAACTTGGCTGTAGGGTATTTATACAAAGATCACGGACCAGTTCTTGCTAACTGATAGTTTTTAGATCTACTGTAGCTCATGCTGATGTCATTGTGTCAGAAGGGAGGCAAGAGCCAGATTTCCACATGGATAAAATTTTAGCCTGTATCAAATATCTAAAAGGTCAATTCACAAATGTTAACCTGATAACTACAAGTGACTAAACCAGGGGTGTCCAAGCTATGGGGGGCCAAATGTGACCCTCAGACCAATTTTTGTTGCATAACATTTTATGGCAAATGCATACAAATGTATGTAATTCTAATTCTAATCATAAACTCAAAGAATTTGCATTGCTTTGTGACAGAGACAATTTGTAAATTTAAACTATAAAAATAAACAATAAAATTAACTTTCCAAGTCTTTTTTATGGTACAGTGGCTTCGTTATAGTCATGTAAAATGCACCAATCTGAATAAGTCACTGTATTGACCGCTTGTATCTGAACATTCACAGCAGAAAGCCGCTTTTAATGTGTTTAGATATGTGGCCCAGTGTGATAAAAGTTTGGATTTTTTTTTTTAATTAACCTTTATTTTACCAAGTAGGTCGGTCGAGAACCAATTCTCATTTTCAACGATGACCTGGGTGTGGCACCTGGAATTCTCAGTGGTCTCCCATTCAAGTACTAACCAGGCCCGGCCCTGCTTAGCATCTGAGATCTGACGGGATCAGGCTCTGACAAGCCGGTATGGCCACAGGGATACCCCTGGACTAGACCCATTAACTTCTTGCATTACAACAAATAATGCATTTTACGAAAATTTATTTTAGCCCCCACATCAGTAATAAATATGATTGGCCAATAGAAGGCTGTGACGTCTTCCCTTTCCCCCTATAATTCTGATGTCCCTTGTTGATTACTTTACGCTCCTACCTGCTTGGTTGGTGGTGATGGTGACCGCTGCGTACTGTCTCATCTTCGGCGCCAGGGCAGATACCCCGTTCTGCGCCTCGATCTCAAAGGTGTAGTTGGTGTGAGCGAGCAGGTCTCCCACCGTCACTGTGGTGTTGTGCAGTCCAGAGGCTCGGGGGAAGAAGCGCACGTTGCTCCTGCAGGGTTCACACCTTAGGGGGGCTCCACTGGTGCTCTTCTGACAGCGTTTACACAGGACGGTGAAGGTCAGGTCCTTTCGTCCCCCTGTGTCCTCTGGCCAGCTCCAGTCCAGGATCACAGACGTCTCATTGATGGACGAGATGACGTTTCGAGGGGCGGATGGAGGGCCTAGAGGTCAAGGGGCAAATAAAAAAAGAAATTAATTAAGGACAGATTTGAAAATGAAAGTGTATATGACAGTTTTACATCAGTTGTATGGCAGTTTGTGAAATGAAGTTAAGAAGTACAAAAATACAGGAAGTAGCGATGAATTCTAAAACGGAAACCCTCTACTAATGTCATCAGCATGGAAAAAAGCTTTGTTCAATTTAGATTTATTTATTTATTTATTTATTTTTTTGGCCCTGTTTACAACCAGGAAACAAACAAAACAAAACAATAAAATAAAAGAAAGGCAAGATTTTTGTAAACTTTTCAATAAAATAAAGCTAACTGTGTTTTATGCACTTAAATAGATTAAAAACAGCACCTCCTTCACATTTGTTCATATTATTTCCATGTGAGCTTCAGCAATATTATGAATATTCTTTTGACAGTTACAGATTTGTATTTTGTAAGTTACAAAAGACATTGTTGATGACTTTAATAACTGTCTGGTTCTAAACAGTGACATATTACGTCCAATTTTTAAACATTGGGGGTAGTTAACTGTACTTCCCAAGGTTTTTAATAACAGTACTTGTTTCTAACCTTTAGCTGTTAAAGAATGCAGGGCCACAGCGTCGGCTCTTCAAACCAATAAAGTCTGACTGCAGCTGACGTATAAAAGTGATGTGCTTTATTGCAAACAGAGGTCCCTGAGTGCTTCCAGATTTCTATATCAAAGTGGCTGCTGTAATTACATGGTGGACACAGCAGCTCTGCCAGATCATCCAAAGGAGCAGGACCAGGAAGAGAGCGATCTGTGCGTCTGCAGATAAAATGCAGCTTTATTTGACAACAACTGACTTCACTCCCGAGCTATGCACACACACCAGTCTACTGTCTGTGTCTGCAGTGTGGCTTACAGTGGATTGGCTGGAAATCAGTCCAAGCCACCAATGTGTGAATCTTCATGTGTGATGGAGTTTCACAATGTTGGCACAAGAGCATATGGAACAATCTGTTTAAATGCCTTAATATAGAAGGGAAAGGAATCAAATTAAGTACAAAAATTGAGTTATTTGGACTGTGAAAATTACAAGAAACGTCTGTATTTCTGTTGCTGGTTGATATCCCTGTTTCCATATTGTGATAGCCATGCTCTTGAAATGATTAAAAGTAGAAATATCCAATGTTTAACTATTCACAAAACTATGCATTATGTCATTATGTTGTCTTCTTCAAAATAGTTCGTCCAACACCAGTTCAAATGAAAATTGCATCCTGTATTTGAATCGGAACCACATGTTACAGTGTACACAACACCTATCAGGATGTACATGGAATCCATTCTAGGTCATTCCAGGATATTCTCTCACTATATCCCCATACAACAATAGATGTCACATTCCACATATCTCACACTGTTGGTGAAGCAACGATTGCCACGGAAACAAGCAGGTGGTGGACCATAAAGTTACACAGTGCAATTTTGGTTCAAAATTGGAAGCTTCTTCTGATCCTTTGAGCATAAAATCTAACAGAACTTTAAAGCTACCCATTTGTAATTAGCCTGGTCACCACTAGATGCTATCTATATTACTGCTGTCTGATGGAGCGCCAGCTTTGGTCTGACAGAAGAAGACCAGAGGACAGATGAGCCTGAACAAAGACCAGCTGCGGGGAGGGGGAACATCTGCCATATACTAGAAAATTGTACAATTTATGAATCAAAATGTGACTTCCCATTCTGTGTGATTTTATTGTCTGTCCAGAATAACCATTTGACACTGCATTCACTGTATTAGAGCAGACCTATTAGGTGAAATCAACTTTTCAGAGCTTTTAACAATGTTAAAGTTGTTTCCCTTCACCATTTATGCACCCAAATTTGTATTTGAAGCGATTTGTGCATGTTAAAGAAGTCTTTAATTGCTTATTTTGTGTTATGCGCAGCTATCCATTGGAGGTGCCATCAACTTCACAGCTCTATATCATAATGTTGTGACGTTTATGGTGATGTTAGCTCCAATTGGGCACCACAGTTTTCTAATGTGGAAGAAAGTGGACAGTTTCTTTTATTAAGTCATTTTAAGCCATGCTCACACTTGAGAACCGTGCAACGCCCAAGCATGATTGCATAGGGCTCTATGGCCACACTCTCACCTACACAAACAAACTGTGCCACAGCCCGATGACGTGATCACACGGCGCTGTTTGTTTATCACTATCACTTTAGCGGAGAAAGTAAGTCCAGAGGCATGAAATAACTTTCAAACAGTGAGCCACAAATGCGTCATTCTGTGATCTTCTGTGAGTTCATGGATATATTAACAGCTTGGAGGAGTGAGGACGCTGGAGAAAAGAGGCTCTAAAACATTTGTCACCATCCAAGTAGATTCACAGTGTCCTGGAGCTGACTTTATTCACTGTTTTCCTCAAATGAGTAACACCTGATAGGGCTTATATAGTAAAGACATGCGTGTGCACGTGAACAAGCAACCGTGCCCTGCCCACCTCCTCCAACCTGGGCCAAAGTCTGAAACATGCTGTGCATCTTAGAAATGAGGGAACATAGGGCCTAATTTTCAAAATTTTCAGTAAAAAACAAATTCTTAGAAATAAGGGAATATAGAGCTGTGGGAACATAAGGCTGACCCCCAAATGAAAACATAATGATCCACTGTTGTCATACAGGGCTTCTTTAAAACAATGCTTTTCTGAAGATGTTCACGATTGCTCCTCATTCACACATTGTAATCTATAAGTTTGACTAAAGTCATGTCTGAACAACCTCTAAAGTGTTTGCTGCTATCTGTCTCTGTGCTAATCGCCATCATTATCTCCACAACCTCACGTCGCTCAATCCGTCCTGAGGAGCAGAATTTGCGTAGCCGACAAGATGCTGGAGATAATCTCAACAAAAGGCGCACAGACCTGCCGTGACAGTCCTTCTAATTAGGATTCAATCTAAAGCTGTGGGCGGACATTTTAGATTTTCTATTGTTTTCCCTCACCCTCTACATTAACTGACATAGGCATAATGTGGCTTAGGGGACTGCAGTAATTTATAGTTTTAGTGGATGTGTTGCCAGAGGCTCAGAGGAAGAATTAGCATCTGTAACTCACACAAAAGTTGGGGAAAAGGTAATAAATACTTTTTGGGTACTGAGGAATTTTGTCAGATTTTAACAGTTCCCTGAACAGAGAAATGGACGCTATTTGAACGACTGCCTACAGTTTTTTTATGTGCTGCAACATCAGCGTGAAGTGACTGGGGAATCCTGGGAACATGGTGGGTGTACTGTTATGAAATGTGAGGAATTTGTCATTATTTATGGCCAAAGGGATTCAATGTTTTTTATGAATTTTATTTTAGTTTCTTTTTCAATGAAAGTCATAAGTTTGAGGAACGTAGTGACAATTTTGGTCAAGTTAGATGTGATGATACTGTGTGATTTTTTAAAGGTTTCATATAGGTCATAGCATTTTGAGATAAAGATAGGATAAAAGAAAAGGCTGGTAAGAAATCATCTTTGGAGGTTCAATGTCGGCACATGCCCGTGATCTAGAAGATTATAGGACATAGTCTACAATATAAGACTATTGATTTAGAAGTAGCTCCTTTGTGTCTGTGTTCACGAGTGTACTAATATATGAGTGAATATATTTATTACTAAAACTAAGTCTTGCCTACTATATATCATGCTATATAACATAGAATCAAAAATCAACTTTCTTTTTCATCCAAAGCTTTACAAATCTTTCTCCTGGGTTCATTTTTCTGCTGTAGTTGCCATTTTGAAAACATTTAACCATTCAGATGATGTTTTATTTTGAAATGACAAGTTCTGTAGTTTAATAAGTCATCACTTTGAAGCTCATGGATAGTTCCACTCATCACCAAGTTTTATTTCAGGCCCTCACTCAATGTGATACTTACGAGTGCAAGCCATGGACGCTGGGTCTCCCTCTGCCCTGAAGTAGTTTTTCTCACATCCACAGTGCAGCGCCCCCTCGTGGTGAGAGAAACTGTGGGGTGGACACTTTGAACATTCCATATTTCCCAATGCAGATTTGTAGAAGCCAGCTCTGCACACTGTAGAAGAGACAAAGAGAAACTGTAAGTGAAATGCCTGGAAAACAATGACAACAGCATAACCAAAGACAGGCATTTCTCTAAACATGCAAGAGGTGAATAATGGGGACAACTGAATGCACAGTCACACACACTTAAATATAGTGTTTGGGGAAGAATGCCCTGCTTACAGAACGAGACAGAAACAATAATTCAGTGAAACATCTCCTGTATTTTCTTTTCACTGCATCTTTGTCTCTGAAGGCACCACATGAATAATTCAGACTGTCCCTTCAGATAAAAGGGCTTTTCTCTTTAAATATCTTGTGCCATTATATCTGCACTCAGCAAGTCTTTGAACGCCTCCTCCTAAACGCTGCCATCCACACCAGCAGGTGACACCACTGTACATGTTTGAAGTCAATATTGGTGGAGGAAGATCCAGATGAAAAGAATAGAGGAAAACAAGAGTGTTGTGATCAAGCAGCAGAAAGAAAAACTCATCTAAACGTCTGATGAGTGGTGCTTTAACTATAGGATGGGGGTTATAGTATTTCAATGGCCAAAGTACAATAGATTCTGGAAATCTGTTTTTATGGTCAAGTAATTGGCCAAGCAATTCAGAAAATGCTATACCGGAAACATGGCATCTTATTTTGTGCTGAGGCTCCACCACCAAATTGCATCCATGGAGATATTGTTTATTTCCTTGGGAGGTTCCATGGTACGGCATTGAACTTATATCTCAATGGAAACAAAGAGGCGATACCACCAGCCCAAGTTGGAGGTCAGATCTGAACCACAAGATAAGTTACTTAGAGCATCAAAACGTGTAACTCACTAATTGAATTGCAAATAAATTTGGTTTTAGAAATGGTGAACTAAGTAAAATAATAAAAAAAACTACTGTGTATTCTAATGGGGTGAATTAGGCCTGTTAAAGCAGACACAAGGTCATATACGGTCAATAAGAATTACAATTTCTGGTAAATGCATCAGGGCATGTCTTGCCCAGTCTTTTCCTTTTTGTTTTTTAGCCAAATACAATAGTTAGCAAGTCTCCTTTAACTATGATCCCGGTCAGTGGAAAAAATACTGTGTATGCACAGTAGAAATTGTCTGATAAGTCCACATTTGGGTACTCAAAATTGGCTGTCATAACTTGCAGATTTTAGAAATAGTTGTAGATTCAGATTTATTTGTTTTGTGTAGTTGGCCAAGCAGTTCAGAAAAGCTCAATGCTCATTCAAAATCTAAGCACAACTTTTCACACCAAAAAGAACAGCATTAACTACCAGCATAAGCATTAAACCATACAGTATTTTTTTATTTTTGTCAAACTGCATTTTTGTTTAACTTTCGCAGACACTTAAAATTCCTGGCTAGCAGAAACAGCAGTGAAGCATGGGGAAGTGCCATTTCAGCAAAACTGGTCTGAGAGCTCCCAGTGGTGGACAAAGCAGGACTGCAAATGGCCACAATGCTGATACTGAACCCATATCCATCAACGACACTATGAGACCCCCACTACTTCAACTACTACAGAATACCCACCCGACCAGTGAGTACATGAAGTAAAAGTATGTCAAGGAATATAAACTGGCAAATAGGATGCTCCACTTGGACCTGCTGACACGCACAAAGCCGCCCACCCTGATTGGACAACACGTGTGTTTATAGAAGCTGACAGTTCGCATGGTGGGTAGCCAATCAGATAACAGAATCCCTACCAGATCTGCAGCGTTCGCTAAAATTAAACAGGACTAGCATGCCATTGTAAAGGTAAAGTGGATTGATCTCATAAAATTAGCAGACTTAGCAATAACATGGTGCCTCTGAGCGCTATGGCATTTATGGTGATTTTAAACATAACACCAAACAGAGCTGTTCATTAAATGCTGGGCTTGGGTCCAATGGGGTCTGGTTCTGTTTTAGCTACTGCTTATATTAGCTCCAGACATCTTCATCATCGTCACTGGGAGATTATATATGGTTCTATAGCATGGGAGTGTTTTGATCCCGAATGTGCAGGTTTACGATGCACATTGTAACCATCCACATTCCAGATTTCCAAAATTAAAGATCCGCTGATTTAGTTGAAAATGCCCAAAATCTCATAAAATTTGCAGATTTAACGTCAAAGTGTAAAGTGTAGCCTATATATTTTCAGAATATCCACAAAGAATATGAGGTCCGTATAGAATGCTTTCAATTAGCTACGTACGTTTTATCTCAACCATTGCAGATAAGAAAGTCATTATTTATGGAGATTACATTTTTTTCTTTGCACAACTTTTCTGATGGTGGGTCCACTATCTACTTTCTCCATGGAGACATCATTGCTTGGCCTGGAATGTTCCATGATATGACATTAAACATATCCATCCAGCAGTTTTTCTATTGCTCAAAAACATACACATTGCACCTTTAAGCCAGAATTTTAACTATTTGACATGTTTGTTCTTTGTTTTTTTCTGTGCTGATTCTGGAAATTGTCTTTCTTAACGGTGTAAAATATTCAGGGTCATTTTATCATAACATGTGGATACAGGATTGCTTGCACACTGATGCAACAATACAAATGGCCTCTTTCTTCTAAACACTGATTTCACCCCAATTTAAGACATCTCATTTACAGTTTGTGTTTTTCAGTCAAATTGCTCACCAGTTCCCACAGGCTTGAGTAATCTGTATAGTCTATTGTAGTAGGTTTTCTCAATGGGGTGTGCACTAAAAGTCATACAACAGGATTTATATAAGATGGTATAGCTTAGTTTCCCATGGTGTCTGTTGACTTTGGGGGGAAAGTACACATTGACACCAGACTCTATTTTAAGTACAGCCTCTTAAAATGATATATATACTTGTATGTACTTCATATATTTGGAGTGATTTTGTGAAGGCCGGTTTCCACTTAAAAGCTAAAAATACACTAGCACTTTTACACAGCCGTCATACGCACACAGCGGATCTCATAAAGGATTAGGAAGAAAAATTAATAACCAAAGCTGCACTAAGTTGAGTACGAGCTTTTCTTATGAGAGTCTTGATATGCTGTAGTTTCATAACCTCAAACCCACAAAATATTTTCATAAGCGTTGGGGAAAGATGGGAATGCGGAGTGTGCCAGCTCTGACAGTGATGATGGCAAATTCAGACCAACGCTGCAAGAGTCACCCCCAGCCCAGGCCCAGAGCCAGAGAGAAGGCAGAATACTGGGAAAGTGGGCACACAGCAGTAGGACCAAGGCCCGGGACTAAGACTGGGATTGACAAGTGTTATGTGTAATCTGGACCAACACACACTATTCATACAACAGTGTGCACAGACAGTACGGGTGCTTTTAAGTGTTTTCCCAAGGAGCTGGAATCACACCACCAATCCAGGGCCAGGGGTTCTGAAAAAATATAAATTAATTTAAATGTGTTTTTTTAATGTGTGGTGCTGGATTTGAACTGGCATCTTTCGGAGCAGAGGACAAATGACACAATTGCATTCATTTACTAATCAATTTGATTTTATGACCCCACTGGCACTACCCCTCACTATAATGTGGTGATTATTTTGGAAATTTATTTATTTATCTGTTTGATAAATGTTTAGTCTATTTTTGCTTATGGGACTTTTTAGACCAAAACAATATTGAATTACTCAGAGCTGTTTACACGTTTAAAATCTTTCCAAAACACAGTAAAGCCGGCGCTTGTTTTGTGAGATGCAGATTATCACGCTTCAAAGCCACAAATAACTATGTGGTAAGTTCTTAAACAGTGCTACTACACTTTTTCATTTACGTTTCTTCTTTTTTCTAGGATTATTTACAGAGTTTTCTCACTGAAAAAGCATAAAAACTATGAATGCACACATATGGAGTATAGCAAACAATATAAATAAATAAACTCAAAAATAACTGAGTACTTGTTGTAGGTTTTATATATTAAAAAAAAAAAAAACATCCTTTGCTTTGATCGTTGCTTTGCACTCTTGGCAGTTCTTGACTCTGACATGGCATAAGTGTGAAAACCGTTTCAGGAGATTTCACCATGAAGCTCAATGAGAGAAGGCCAAGGGTTTGCAGAGCCGTTGACAAAGCAAAGGGCGGCTACGTTGAGCAATGAGTTGAGTAATTTTACTTTATCTTGAGATCTTATCCGAGAGAATATCAAATGTAGAAAGTGGTCAGCGTAAGCAAAAAACACACTGAATAAGAAGGTGTGTCCAAACTTTCAACTCGTTGTGCACATCAAGCAAAAAATCTGTAAATTGTAGCCTGATTGTACAACTTCTCAGCCTGGGAAGTTTGCTTTAGGAGTCACTATGCACTGATGTTGACCATAGAGAGCTCAAGTGGAGCGGATGATGCAGTGTGTCAGAACATATGTGCCTACACCAGGGAGATGAAGCACAGCACATGGTGGAATGACAAAGAACATGTGATTCATTAATATGTGTGCCTATAAGCGTGAAAATAATAACTCAAAACAGCACACGGCATGTTCCAGACACCCTGAGCGCTTTGACAAATGGGGAGAGAATTTCATATTTACAAAATGAAAAGTACAAATGCTTCCCAGAGGATAGCTTTTTAATCAAACCAAGCGGCACAGTACAAGATGTTAGAAATCTGTTACTGTCACTACAGAGCTGACGTCCTACTTTCAGCTTAGAGGTCCTATAGTACACATAGTAAATTGTCTCTTGTGAGCTTTAAGACACGTTATAATGCTGCTACCTCCTCAAAAACATACCTGGAGTTGTGTTTTGTTTCATTCACACATGTTTGAGTAACCCTTTATTATTAGTTTGTCTACTGTACATCTTAAAAATGCTCTGTTCTACCTTGAGATGTCATGAAGCTGCCTTTTACCTTTAGTTCAGTATAGATTGGCAATTCTAGGGTCAAAATTAGCAACATGATTCTAGTGAAGGTGTATGGCGTTTAAAAACACAGTCGAGCACTTCCTGTATTACCACAAGGTTGAACACAGTTTTCTAGGCCAACATATGCAGGGTTTGTATGTTTTGCTTCATGTGGGAATGAAGCAGAACACAACTCCGGGTTTGTTTTTAATGAAGAAACAACATTAAAACAAACCAGAAAATAGCGCAATCTAGGCTCTTTAACTAATAAAAGTCAGGCTGGTGTAAATCTGGATATGTGCAGTGACAGCCCCATGATGCTGGTGGTAAAAGAATTAGAGGTGCAATTTGCTCAATCAATATCCAAGGTCATAGGAGAGCCTCATCAATAATGGACATGGCTTTTGGAGTGGCTCATGTCGAGAGCCACAGCCTGACCTTGTGACTGCATTTGGTCACTCTGCACGTTTAAAGAGGCACAGAGGAAAAGGAATAAAACCTGTTTACGCAGAATCAATAATACATTTTTACAGCTACATGTATGTGGCGTTTAATACATGATTAAGGTCACAGCAAAGGACACATGTCAAGTTAGTTTTAATGTGGATCAATTAACAGCTTTCCCATTTATTCATCTTCATTAATATGTTTGACGAGGGTGAATAAAATGGAAGTCAATAATACATTTTTACAGCTACATGTCTGTCATGTTTAGTGCCTGATTAAAGTGCCTATGACAGTTTGGAATATCATTTAACTAACATGCAGTTATTATATTTAAGATTTTACTAAAGATATTTAAAGAAATCCACCCCAATTTGCTCATTTTTAGGTTTCGAATTTTGCTAGGAAATGATGACGTCACATTAGGGAATTCCATTACTACAACAATGTTGTACACTGGGACAATACTCCTTTTATGTATATAGAAATAAATATTTGACAAATAAAATTTTAAGAAAACACATTTATTCTGTTGAAAAAATGTTTAAAATATTGGGGGAAAAATGTGTTTGTGTAAATTGTGCCATCTCTTTTCATCTCTCTAATTCCTGTAATTTTAAACAAATTTTTTTCAACTTCTTTTTGACTGGAATAAAACTCATTCAAAACTGAAGGCAAAGAACACAATTCAATGTATTTTTCAGTATGTGTTATCTGTTTTCACCATCTGCTTTGGTTCCTTTTGTATGTTTGGATTTTTTATAGAAATCATGGCCTCAGTAACCACTTCCTCATCTTTATATGGTAGATGTTGATAGAGTGGAAATTGGAAGAAAAAACAACTAAATGAAGCCAGGAACAAAAGCTCAGGCCCCTGTGCTCTACCAGAGGAGCCAAATTCTAATGAAGTGATTTATTTACTGTTAGCTGATTGACCGGGCGGAGGTATTTTCTCCAGATGTCATTGTTTTTTGACCTTCACTGATTATTACCTGTTGTATTTTTGTAAATCAATTATTCCAAATACAGTCATCTATGAAGTCTGTTGCTTCATTTTACAATTTCTTAGTTGGTGACAGTATTTTTCACAGTACATTGGCAGTTTTTAGATTTTTTTTTTCATATATTCATACTTTGCAGCTAGTGGCATCAACATTTCTTGGGGTTGTAATGCTAACTGTAGGCTCTGCTCTGTCTGAAGCTTTGATGGACTTTAATCAGGGTTTTATTTTAACACAATCTGACCAGAAAGAGCTGAGTTAGCTGGAATTACAAGAGCTGAGATGATTTGTGGTGTTAAGTCCCTCACGCATAAAATTTCAGTCACAAATTAGTTAGAATTGCCTAAGAGTTTTTCAATTAGTCACACTCACGTTTTTGTTGAAAATCAAACACCTTAACAGAACCATGAACTCATATTGATTTTAAAACATGTTTGACAGTGTTTGCTAATGTGTGTATTATGTCTCCATGGTAACTGCTAAACATTCCATCAGATACACTAAGATGTAGAACACCCCGAGCATGATGGTACTGCAATGTATCAGTATAAGGATTTATTTGTGTTTGTGAATGCATTTTTGACGCCCAAAATCAGATTTTGCTTGTTCATTCTTATCCATTCCCCACTTTCTATTCAGTTAATTCACCCATCCCACCTCGATCACACACAGACAGCCATAACCAGCCTCAAACAGAAATGACCCAACAATTTAAATTGATTTCCTGTTCCCACCTCATCCGCCTTTTTCCTCTTATAATCCAGCACGATCTCCCTGACTCCGCCTCTTCCCCCCGGCCCTCCTTTCCTGCATCCCCCTGCCAACCATGACTCTCTGTGGCTTCCCCGTCTCTGTCTCACCCTCAGCCCGTCCGCCTTTAATTGGAATGACTCTCTTTGAAATGGAAAAGTTATTTACTCTGACAGTTTAGGCATTTGGCTGGCAGTTCTATCTGGAGCCAGTTGTAATGTTACGGGAAGCGTAGCAACGGTAAACATCGTACCCCCCGCCCAGCCACAAAAATTCCCCTGGGCCAAACAGTAACAAGTAACAGAAAGGTCACAGTCTTTCATGAACAGTGATGTACCGCTTGTTTGACCACTTTTACTGCCATATTATAGTCCTTTTATGTGAAAACAAAATGCAGTGTGGCTTTAAAACAAAGGGGAACAGCTCAAAGCCACCATGGCTTATACTTTTCAAAAATATGGTTGCCCTGGAAAGAGAGATTCCATTAGCAAACCACAGCTCTGCGCTGGCAAACTACCACGAATCAACTACTTTAAATCACTTCATTTGCACAATTTATGATGAATAATCTCTGCAACATACTGTAGTACTTGTACAACAACATGACACATGCATCCATTAGAGCAAATTATAATGAATTTACTGAAGAGGAATTGTTGCAATGCTGATAAAAGGGCCTCATTTTAGTCTGAAATACAAATGGGAGTAATCAGCAGAATTGATTGGTTGTGTCTGCAACTGTTCTGCAATCCATCTGCACAAGATAACCGAGTTATGCTGCTATTACAACACTGGAGTAAATGGACTGTTATCTTCAAGTATATGACTCAGGAGCTTTACAAGTTTATAATACATTCAAATATATATATGTGAATTCAGTGCTCATTCAACCTTTGCAACTCAAATTTTGAAGCAATTTTGGAAAAACTGAGGAAAAACATAACTGAGTTTTTCTAACAAGGATTTCAATGTATATGAGGTCACCCACCTGCTTGTCTCCATGGAGACATTATTGCTTTGCCTGGAATATTCCAGGGTAAGGCATTAGACATGTTTATCTTGCATTTAAATGCAGGTGTTTTTCTGATAAAAATGCTGTGAAAAGTCATGTATTCTTACTGTGAGAGCCTCTCCACAGATCTTATCTGTAATTCCGACTACTCGCATCACCTGCTTATATCCATGGAGATAGATAACTTTAATGTCATACTGTGGAACATTTCAGTCAAAGAAATAACATATCCACAGAGAAAACCAGGTGACAGACAGTCCATAATAAAAAACAGTGCACCTTTAAACTGCTAATTCATTTGATAGTGATTAACATTATAGACACGTATAAAGCAAACTTTGTATAGACACACTATATATTATTTTAGAGAAAAGTCTAGTATAGTTTGTGATGCTATGTGTGGGCTACCGTCCTGAAAAGACCCCTCTGCTGTAGCATTTCTCTGCACTTAAAGCACGTCTTGTGCCTCCCATATGCACAGTGTGAGCCCTGGAGTCCAGCATACTAATGACAACAGAGAACCACCAGCAGCTCTGAGCATGTGTGAACAACCCTGTGTGTCCAAGAGCACTATTGTTTGTGTGGCCTTGCAAACAGGCAGGGTGAAGCTAATTAAGTGATCTGATCCAACATCATTTGCATAATAAAGCCGGCTGATGAGGATGACGAGGGAGAGGAAGTGGAGGAAGGAGAGAGGAGATGGCACAGAGAAGGTGGGAGACAAGAGGATGTACCGCTCTAACAGAGAGGAAGGGGGCTTTGATGTTAAGGATACAGCAGCAAATAGGCTGTATAGCAGCATCACTCATCAATAATGCATGCAGCTAAAGTCAGCAGGCCGATACAATTGAAAATACTATTTGATAGATTGGGGAACAAGGGAATAACTCAAATTACACAGTGCAAATAGATTCTGTATTTACTTATGCACAGGTCCAGTGTCCATGGCTTTGACCACTGCAGTAATGACCCATATTACACCTGGAGACTTTTGGGCTCATGCATTATTGAGGGCTGTAACGTGAGGCATTTTCACCTGAACCTATGTCCACAACCTCATAGCTACATCAAACTGTATTTAACATTTGTGGAAAGTTTCAATCATTTTACTTTCTAAAGATATTTTTTACCTACAACAGTAATAGCATAACAAACATCTATACCACCTTGAGAATGCCCCATCAATTTCAGAAGCTAAAAAATGTTGGACCTGGTTAGTGATGAGCAACCTCTAAGAATACCAGCTCCCGTTGTGGGACAGTGCTTACTCTACTGCATATTGTTGTATCCTTAGGCAAGACGGTGCTCTGAGGGGCTGACGGTGTGAATTGGCAGCTTATTCCATTAGTCTATCCCAGGGCTACAGAAGTAGATTTCCACCTGAGTATGCAGTGAATGAATAATGCACACACGCTATATAGGACCAAACACAAACACAATAGTAAGAAGATGGTAGTTGTATACTAGTTAAATACTTTACGAATGTTTCTTGAGTACTGAACTTTTATTTTATTGCAGTTTTTGCATGAAATGCCCTGATGTATAATGCCACTGGTAACACCACTATTAAAATAGAGAATATATGGTCCAAGTAACTCCCCATTAAGAGAGGATTATTGAACTATTCAGTTATTTTTCGAAGTCTTTCTGGAGCCTCATCTCGTCTTGTGTGGCCGGTAATATTTCAGAGATTTCCGTGCTTGAACTTGCCACCTCTAAACCCTAATCCCACAGCTGGATGCAAAGAGTGGTCATGAAGCGCTGTTTGCTCACATACTATGGGACCCACAATGTTACAAGGACAATAAACTGGGACAGAGTGGGCAGAGTACTGTACAGACCCCACACATGCAGAGGTATGCACCCACTCCCCGCCGTATCCATCAAATAACTGCTCTCTTCACCCTGCACACTCCGGAGATTAGCCAGGTCAGTGAGGAAACCAGGACAAGCAGCCAAGCATAGAGATCACATCATGTACTAGGCGACCAACAAGTGCGTACAACAGAGCGAAAACATGCATTATTTTGATCATTTCATCTCAAATTATTCTGATTTTTTCACTAAAGGGCCCATATTAGGCTATTTTCTGATCTCTGTTATAATGACAAACATACCCAACGTTGTGTTTTGGTTCATTCACACATATTTAACACACAAACCCTGCATATTTAGCATATTTACTTCTTCTCTCAAACGGAAAACACTCTGCTCCACTTTGTGATGTCATGTGGTACTACATCACTATGTTTTTAAACTGCATACACCTTCACTACAATCATTTGGATCATTTCAGACCTGGAATTTAACTAAAGGTAAAAAGAAGTTGTTAACTTGAAAACTACGGCTTCATGACATCACAAGGTGGAACAGAGTATTTACAACTTTGGGGATGTAGAACTTATAATAAAAGGTTACTCAGACAAAGAAAAAAGGCATGTTTTTGAGGTGGTAACATCATTATAACATGGCTTAAAGCTCATAAGAGTTCATTTTGAGTAATATAGGACACCTAATTGTTGTGAGTATTGACTTATGAAACCATCTTCACTAGCACTTGATTGACCTTTTCTAAAATTTCAACATTATACATTATACATCTTTTTTCTTTGCCTTCACCCCAGCAGTAAAAACACTAGCCTCCTCTGCCGTCTCTACCAAAGTCATTCCATGGCCAGCCAAGACCACACGCTTTTATAATACTTTACAAAGACATTTGAGTCTGGAACCAGTCCTGTCTCCCAGATATAATGTACAATGTGACTGACAGGCGGACTGGCCAACCAAAGAAACACAGGCCCATTCATGTCAAAATAAACATGACAGACTGGATTTCAACAGAAACAATGAGCAAAGCACTTAATATATTTTCTTCTAAATGAAACAAGAATATTCAAGAGGAGATACTTCACATTTGAGAGGCATATGCTACAGATTAGGAGCTATGATTGTCACGTCCTAAACAAGGATATGATAATGATTATTGCTAAGAACCAAAGTTTATTTCCATACTCCATATTCCATAACACACTCATTGTGCCATGGCATTGGTCTTTTCCTGTTTAATTCTATTCTGATTAAAAGCTTGTGTATTTGCTCCTCATTCTATATCCATCCTTTTTTATGATTGCTGTACAAATATTTATGACACAAAAACCACACACAGACATTTAGCCTACTGCAGTCTGATATCCCAACTGTTTTCATAAATCTTCCGTGGGCGCAGTTATCTGTGACACTGTTTGCATGTCTCCGTGGTAGTGCCAGGCGGAGATAAGGCTGACCCTTTGGTGCCCTCGCGTTCACCCAAACACTCACATAAGCGACATTCCTCTCCTAAACTCCCTGGGAACACATCGGCACAACCTTTAAAAACCTATTTGCATCCACTCATCCCCTTACAGAAGCATTGTGCGCCTCTGAATGAGACAGATAAACCCAGCTATGTACACCAAACACACAGCCACTCACAGTCCAGCGTTTGTCCTCCTAGTGGTAGTTTAGCCTTTGTGTGGCCATGACAACAGTAACCGGGAGCGACAGTGGAACGATCCCCTCAGTGATATGGGAACATAAAAACAATAAAACAGTCTACAATACTTCATCCTATACCCATATTCGTCTTAGTTTTTTTGGGACCCCCTCCATTGACCGGTGCCAGTGAGGACATGCTCAGCACTAAGAGAAAATAGGTCATCTCCAGCACTGCCGGACTTACACACTCACACTCACACATGCACTCTCTCTCTTTCACACACACACTCTCGCTGATGCTGACCCACTTCACTCAATGTGCTCCATCGGCAAGACGCGCAGAAGTGATGCTGCCACTTGTGAACACAAATTAAAGATAGCGCATGCAAGAACTAACACGGTCTATTCTGGTAATTGAAATTTTGTTGGACCTTTATTTTCTGCTTTTCGGTCTAAAAGTGATCATATTAACTTGCTCTACATGATCCTGATGTTTTTATTTTGCTATTTTGGAACCTTACAAACCCTGTGTAATATAAAGTTTAAGTTTTTCACCAGTGCTTTTCATTTGTCCAGAGATGGGATTAGGCACATGACAGGAACGTGCTTTGGGATTTCATACATATTGCATCTTGATTACAGTTTCTGATCTACACCACTTTATCATGGACTCTGAAAGATTGTAATTTAGATGAATAGGAGTCCATATGGCTGAAGACAGTGAGCCCCATGAGGGAGGAGCTGCGTGCCCTGTGTGGAGAAGTGTTGTCCAACTCACCAGGGAGCTCCACTCTGACTGCTGGAGCACCTGAGGACGGCTGAAGGACGCACACACACACACAAACACACCTATACACACAAACTACACACAGTCCACACACAGGTTTGACAGGCACCAGGACTCCCACTTCTCAGTATGCGGCCCCGCGCTGCCATATGCTAAAGAGCCCCCAGGCTCAGCTCACTTGACAACATGACATGCTGGCTTAATATCGCCCAAAGACTCACTCTGACGGAGCCTATGGTTTCTATACTGGTCACAGGAGCTGCAGGCCAGAAGGCTGTAGTGGCACATACACCCATCTCTAATCAGATATCAGCTGTCAACTACACAGTATGGGAGCGAACTAACTGTGAGGCAATGTATTAATAACCCACAGCAATAATTAGATATTTGTAGATCCATATGTTTTACACTAGCCCTTTACACACAAAGAGCTCAGGCTGGATACTGGGGTTGATCTGGGTGCTGTGCTCTAATGCTCTGTGCAGTACACATACATGTCAATAAAGTCTGTGGTATTTCTGAATTTTGCTTATGGCCTAAAGAAACTACTTCTGTGCACAATATTTTCACCACGTATCTATAATCTAACACACACATGAAATAAATAGAAAAGTGAAAGAAAAACACTTGGCTTCAGAGGCGGCTGCACATGGACCTGCGCCTCTCATGGACAATCAGCAGACTGACCTGTACTCAGCACTGGGCCCTGGAAGTGTCATTTCTGAGTGGGAAAAGTGGGTGTGATGGTGGACATATAATTGAAACTGAACATGCATATTTGCTACTGATACTTTGACTTTTCTGTAGTAACTTTTCAGGAGAATGCTCTTATCAGTGTCCTTTAAAGGTGAGGGTGGCAGTTTCTTAAAATACAATATTACACATTACCTCTAAAAATAGTCTTTTAAGTAATATATTTGCAACAGTTCAATCTCAAGCTGGTCCTTGTCCTTCTGTAAAATAGCACACCTCATTAAATCACAAGCCTAATACTCCATTTGAATATCATTAGTTTTCACCTTGAAGTGAACATCACACAGTGTATCTCCGACAGACGCAGAGAGGTCACTATCTATTTGTGAAGGTCCAGGGAATCCTCTGAGGATCTCAAACGAATGGGATTCTGATGCAGACTGCAGGGGAATAAAACTACAGGCAATGTGATCAAGGCTTTGTTTTTGCAATATAATTACAACTGCAATTAATCTTGAATGCCATTGGTTATACTGTTGTAAGTTGAACCATCAAAACATATTTCTTGCACCATCAGTCTCATCGTATCTTCTTGGTTTTATTTCATTACAAAGTACAACTGAGCCACTTAAAGGTGCACTATGTAACTTCTAAGGTGGAGGATCCTCTACTTGCTTGTCTCCATGGAGATGTTATTCATTTGCAAGGAACATTCCACAGTAGGGCATTAAACATAAATTAAACATGAAACAATTATTATCATGTACAGACTTGCTTCTTCATAGATTTGGCCATTAACATGTCTCCATTGTGATTACTAAGTTTATTTCCATACTGGCAAAACAGCTATAACTCTGTGGAGACAAACAGGTGGCGGAACCTCCACCAGAAATGTTACACAATGCACCTTTATTTATTTATTTATTTATTTATTTTTTTATTGTTTTGCTGTCACCAGGTGTACAAACATATGGCATTGCAATTACATATCACAGGTATAGTACATTTACATACATTAGACAGCAGAGAAAGAGGGAAGGGGGTATAGGTGTATGTATGTATGTGTGGGTGTGGGTGTAACATTGCGGGTCGTATGAAGGACAGTTAGACAATTAGAAAAAAGCAGGTTCAAAGGGTAATAGGCAGTCAGAGTAGAAAAATAATAATAATAAAAAATAATAAACAAAAATGAATTAATAGATAATAATAATAATAATAATAATAATAATAATAATAATAATAATAATGGAGAAAGTGTATATTGGAAAAGGATGTGATGTTGGTGGAGTGGGATAATTATGGCTGTGTTGTGAGCTGTAAGAGAGGTATGGTAAGGTGGTTTGTGATACAGTGGTGGTGTTGGTAATAACAGGTTATTAAGACCCATGCATTGGGTGTGATCCTTGATTCATTCTGTTTATTTTTCGATGTTGCTGTCATACAATTGAGTTTTTGTCCATTTGTTATGATTTTTAAAAGTGATCGTTTGTGGAGGGTTGTGACATGTAGTGGTGCATTAAAAAGGGGGGTGGCCTGCGGTCTCGAGGTGTGTAGCTTTTGTGCGCAGGCCCCCCAGTTTGTTGTTTGTGGGAATGGAGGTGTGCCCTAAGCTAATGTTGCATTAAAAAAAAGACAGGAGAAGAGGACCAACAGGCCAGAGGTGTGTGGCCTCCAGTCTCTGGTGCCCTTACCCCGCTTGCCCTGTTCTGTTTTATGGATATATTTTTGAGTGTTTGTTTGACAAGATAGCAAGATAGGTTGATAATAATAATAATAATAATAATAATAATAATAATAATAATAATAATCATAATCATAATCATAATCATAATCATAATCATAATAATAGTATACAAATTTTAACTATTTGATGTTTTATTACCACAGAGATATGAGTGTATTTGTGTGATTAGTAGTGGAGTATTATGGAAGCCAGAGAGTGGAGGGTGGAGATATGGTGGGGGTGTGCTCTGAATGTGATGAGTTATATTCTAAGGAGAAGTGGTCCGCAATGAAGTTTTTCCATGTGTTAATGTGTATTTTTTTTCGACTTTTCCAATTAATTAATATGACTTTCTTGGCGATAGTTAGCGACACAAGTAGATGATTTGTATTGTATTGGTTGAGAGTGGTTGTGGAAGTATCACCAAGAATGCACAGAGAGGGGGACAATGGGATGTGGCAGCCAAATATTATGGAAAGTGATTGAGTGATGATTTGCCAGAATGTATATACGGGAGTGCAGTGCCAAAATGCGTGTAGATAGTTGTCCCTTTCCCCTTGTGAGCAGCGTGAACATATGTCTGTTGTGAAACCCATTTTTGATCATTTGTAACCTGTATAGTGGTATCTATGGAGACTCTTGAACTGTATCAGCTGTAAGTTGGAGTTTGTGGTCACTGAATAAATGTTTTTGCAGATTTCGGTCCAGAAATTGGCACACAATGCACCTTTAACTACTTTGTTTTGTGTCTCAATTAAAGTTTTCAATTTTGGAGCATGCAAGCACATTTTAACACCCAGCACATCCTCTACTGCAATGAAATCTTTTATTATTTTTTTCTCTTATTACATTTGCATTATTTTATTTATTACATTTGCATATATATTACAACTATTAGATTATCACAGTCGCGCAGTTCATGCTGAAGTGTGTAGAACTGTGTGTACAAACTCCTGTGTGATATAGAGGCCATGACTATGAATAAAGTGATTGATGAATGGCCCTTTACCAGCTCTTAATAGCAGCTCTTAGCATGTTGTGTTCTTTAGATTCCACTGAGGATACACTGTAAACTAAGTGCTTTCCTTTTGTCCACAGGGAAAATGTATAAGTATTTTTATAAGCGGAAATTATGATCTGCTACTACAACGTGCATGTGTGTGTTCCCTTATGCACTGTATCGAAGTATGTATGTGTGTATGTATGTGAGGGGGTTACACACACTGTGGGGACTAAAATCTGTACACACTCAATTCAACAGGACCTGCACCCTTTATTGTGATAGAAAATCAGGTCCCCATGACATACATTAATCCTTTTATTTAGATCAGTAACATGATTATAGATATGGACTAAAATAGGTTTAGGTTAAAGGTCCTATATTGACTCCATGTTAGAATGTTGTTACCTCATCAAAAACATGCCCAGAGTTGTGTTTTATTCACACATTCATTTGTTTGTCTACACCTCCAAAGCTCAAATGCTCTGTTCCATCTTGTGTTTTCTGTTTGAGAGAAGAATTCAGCCTAAATACGCAGGATTTGAGGGTTAAACATGTGTGAATCAAACAAAACACAACTCCAGGTATGTTTTTGATAAAGAAACTACATTATAACAGATTAGAAAATAGCGTAATAGGAGCCCTTTAAGGTTAAGCAAATAACTATGGGTAAGGTTAGAATAGGTCTCCAGAAAATGAATGCAAATCAATGTAATGTTCCAAAGAAGCTGGAAACACAAGCGTGCACGACTGTGTTCAGGTAGAAGTGTGTATGTACGTGTATGTGTGGGCGCAGATTTGTGTGTCACAGGGAGGACTGGGATTCCGAGGGCAGGTGTCTCAGCAGTGGTCAGGGCAGAGGGGCACTAAATCACTTCTAACTGACACAGCTCACCACGGGGCGTCCAGCCATGTGTTTCTGAGTGGGAGGGGCATTCACAAGGGCAGAGAGGGTCTCAGAGACAGACGCACACCTCGCGATAAATCACAAGCCCATGGAAAAAGATTACACAAGACTATACGCTCATTTGATGCCCTTGAGCAGAAGTGTGTAGTTTGATTCATGTACTGTATATGTGGATGGTTATGGGAGTGATAGACCAGCGCAGGTGAGGCTCAGACAGAGGCAGACAGCAGGACAGTCCGAGTGATGATCAAGACTCTCACCTTTCTCTCTCTGACCCCTCGTGCTCCTACACTGAACTGTCCAGATTTAGGCCGTTTCAGCTGCTGAACACTTGTCTATGAGTTTGTTTATACAAGAACACTTTTTAACAGGAGTCAGTGTTTTGTATACAGCATATGGAACAAATATCTACTTCTGGCCATAGACTGTATATATTGTGACCATACCGGCTTGTCAAAGCCTGATCTCATCAGATCTCAGAAGCTAAGCAGGGCCGGGCCTGGTTAGTACTTGGATGAGAGACCACTGGGAATTGCAGGTGCCACAGGGGGGCGCCAGTTACAAAAACTGTTGTTGTGTCCTTAGGCAAGACACTTCACCCACATTGCCTAGTGTGAATGTGGTGTGTGTAATAGTGGTGGTCAGAGGGGCTGATGGCGCAGATTGGCAGCCTCACTTCCGTCAGCCTGCTAATATCTAAATTTGCCCCATAACCGCTACAATCATGAGCTTCATTTGACTGGAGCCGAACACTATGGGTGATGTCACACTCCCTTAGTCCACTTCTTTATGTTTCTGCATCCGGCACACCAATATACTTTTGTATCTATTTTGTCACGAGGCAAACTGAAATTGGAGTTTTTATGATTACATGACAACAATATGCATTTTTATTCAGCATTTACATGTAACTGATGCAATACTTTAACAAAGGTCTGAAAATGAAGTTAAGTAAAGCAGCTTCTCTGCATGCTCAGCCCTCTCATTTACATCACACAACACAGGGTTTGCCAATCCCAACACATGCTTCTTTGAAGCCACACCAAGAGTTTTTACTGTAGTAAGATGAGAGAAACATGTCATTTACATAGCATCAAGTAGCAGTGGTGCTCTAAGGACTCAGATAAGCTCTGTTTGTGTTTACAAACATGTCTACTTCTTCTGATGATGCTCTTTGAAACAACTCTCAGGAGTCCAATTAAAATAAAAGCAAAATGTGGTCTCTGATATTCAGACGACGTGACCGACTTCAGACTAAAATGTACCCGTTTACCTGTAATATTTTAACTGTTAAGAAATAACGGATAATAGAGAGAGCCACCAAAAACTAGGAAAGTTTCTCCAATGTGGCTTTCTAAACATCCTTGCAGGACCACATGATATATCACAATCAAATCTCTGCCTAAAATGTTTACCACAATATGACAATAAAAAGCTCCACCTTACATTTATTCAATTACAGGTGGATTTACTGTTTAAAAATACCTAGAAAAACAGGCATTCTAACTGTGAGTGAGGTTGCCTCCCCACAGATCTGACTTGTAACTTGGTCTGGTTTGGTCTCCATTCAAAACGAAAGGTTTAATACCATAAAGTTGAGATTGAATAGAATCCTGTTAACATATGGTGTACTGCAAATCTAATTGCAATACTAAAAACAACTTTCTTTTTTGTTCATAGATAGAAGGAGGAAATGCAGATTCAGCAGAAGAGAAGAAAAGAAGTGACCTGCAGCGCTACATCCTGAGGTTCACTGAAGCCCTGTGCTTCTCAGTGGGAGGTTCAGACCAGTCCCTGTCCTCCCAAAGTACTACTTACACAGTGTAGACATGCTGTTTCTGCATTACAACAAGCTCCTGTGGTTGCAGAGATATGTCTGGATTTTGAGTCATGGTAAACGCCCTTAAACCAGCATCATATGTCAATATTTCATCATGTATTTTTTTTGTCAGTAACAAAGAAAAATAATACAAATCATAAATAAAAAATCATAATACTAAAGTTACCTACATTTTGTCCACTAAAACTATGACTCTACTATGACTATGAGATATTTGTGTCGACTAAAGGTACTGATTATGTGTCTGTGTATTGCCATGAATCTGGTGATAAGTCTGTCAGGATTCAAAATACTAAAACAAAGGACGATGTATTTTGATTTATCAATAATTATATTTAAAATTATGGTCTAGTACACCTTCACGAGGACAAAACTGGATGAAATAATCATGAGAATTGTAAATGGAACTTATGTCTTACCTTTAAAGAAACACAAATGGCACAATGAAGTATCACGATATATCACTTAATCAATTTTTTCTTACGCCCCCTAGTACTGATATTTCTGTTGAATAAAAACTGAATACAAAAGAAAGAAAGAGATCTTCAATGTCTTTCCTTCATCCATCCACAAAATCCACAGATGAAAACTTCATTCCAGCTCAGTCGTCCTTTCACAATCTCTAAGCCGCTATGGGGGCAGTAAAGCACACTCATTTATGTAAGTGAACGCAATACTGGAAGTGATTCTGACACAAAGATATAGCATTTATACATTTGGAAAACGTTTTGCACATTCACACAAAGTTTATGTTGGACTGTATAGAAAAATGTGATACTGACCATTATACGCAGCCTTTTACATCCTGCATGACCACAGCTTGTGAAACCGAACTGTAGCACTGTGTAAAACTCCCAATGAAACCGGCCTCACACCCTTTAAAACGCTGGAGCTGGACTTTTCACACAAGTCTAAATGTGTGGCCCTTTTTTAACTATTAGCATGTATCACCGCGTACTTAAGGTAGTGGGTTGATTATAATAAATTCAGGAATGTTGAAAGCCAAAGTGCCTATTAGTCTCATTTCCCTAAAAATAGGGCACAGGCAAAATCAATCTCTCCCATCTTAGCATCATTATGGTAGGCCTAATGTGGTGAAGAATGACTGGACCATGAAAGGTTCTCACCGCTCCCATTCGTCAAAGGCGAAAATGCTAATTCATCACGGAGTTACCAAAGAATCTGGAAAAGAATGGACTGTCACGGAACATTTACATCCACCCCTCTATTCACTCTCTTCTGTGTATTGTTTTAGTGTTAAGACCCATTATTACCAATCGCGTTGTGTTGTTTCTTCTCTGGCTTCGAAATTATTTGCAATTAGCGTAATGCCGAAAATGAGAAGAGAAACAGTGAAAGATATAGCCTCATTCTCTCCCACGTATGCAACAGTGTACAAGATTGAGGTTTTAGGCCCTTAATTCTGGGGCCCTTGGTATTCTGAAAGGGGAGAGTGATGGATGGGCAGGGCCTAATCACCTTTAATCAGTTCCGTTCCTGAATAGTGATGAACAGCTCTTTTAACGTGAGAGAAAAGAGAGAAACAATACAACAGAAAAGACGCTTTGAGACGGGGAAAGAGGTGTGTTGCTTTGTTGAATTCATAAGTAGCAGATGCAGGCTCCTACTTGCTTTTCTGCTATACATTCAACTTGTCAATTACCAGTGCATAAGGCAGCGGCTACTGTGTTGGCTTGGCTAGAATGGTTTTAGTATATATGGGTCCTTTTCACGTGTAAGAATGGACGTGTGAAGGGCATTGGTTGGAAGTAGGGCATGTTTTCCTGTTTTTTCTTCATCAAGACTAAGAAATAAATAGTACATAGAATATACACAATTTTAGTCTCAAATGTTGGACAAGTCACAAGCAGAAAACATATTTCTTACAGTAATAATTTCATTCGTCAGCTCTTGGGAATGACACACAGACTATATTTATTAGTACTAAATGACTTCCGTTAATTTTATTCCATTTTTACTCGATTTGTCCAATTAGTACACTGTTTTTTTTTTGCATTATAGACAACCAGTTTAAAGGTGCACTGTGTAACTTTTCTGGTGGAGGGTCTGCCACATTCTTGTTCCCATAGAGATATTGCTGTATTACTGATAAGAATTCATGTTTTTCAAGATTTTTTGAGATATAAAACACCTATAACTGAACTAAACTGAACTGGAGCATCCCAAGCAAAGAATTAACATCTCCATGGAGACTCAGAAGTTACATAATGCACCTTTAAATTCATCTAATTGATATTATATAGCTCCGAGTTTGATATTTCCATTAAGTCCATTAAATTTCGTTTGTTTTTTCGTTTATATTTTACGCAGGAATGCCCAATGTGATGCGCAATAAAATGCTCGAGACATTTCTGTTCCTTTCTTTGTCACAGGACAGCTTTCAAACCTCAACATTCCTTATAAAATGAAAAGATTACAATACAGTACAAAAGTGGGTGCCAGGTGCTAGGGTTTCCTTTGCGTGTCTCTGCTCTCCAGATGTCAGGAGCCCGCTGCCAGTCATAAGCAAACCATAAACTGCTTTAAGGTTGAGCACATTTGAGTACATCTCTTCACCATTGGGTTTAGCTCCATAATGCTAATATTTACACTAAAATATGCACTTAAAAAACTTCAAGTAGAAAAGTTTCACTGAGATGTTTCTGTTAACGCCGTCTATTTCCTGGCGGTCATTTTTGGGACACTCCTGCTTTTCCAGTTTGCTGTGTTATATGAACAATGAAAACCTATTATGTTTTATACACAAATTTATCAGGTTCACAATTTTATCATTAAAATAACACTTTTTTTTCAGATTTTTTTAAAGATGTTTTTTTCCAGGTTCTTTTTTCTTTTCTTTCTGAGTCATTCATTTTAACCAGGTTTACATAAGATGGCCTTCACAGTGCAACCTTTTGTATTCATCGGGACTTGCTTGAGTTCACTTGTGACCCTCTATGGTTAGTTAAACACTTTTCAACAAAAAACTTCAGTGACAATCGTTGTTTTTACAGTACTGAGAGGCCCAGGATGCTGCTTGATGGTTAGCTTGGGCGGGTGCAATGTGCGGTGCAGAGAGCTCCAAGCGTGGGGGGCCTGGCTGGACGGCTGAAGCCCAGGACAATGGCGTTACAGTGGGGTTGGAGTGGTGCGTGAATGACCGGAGGAAATCATGGGGCTAGCAGGAATGTTGTCCCGCTGTGTGCACACATGGTATTTTACTCTGGTGCAGGACGATAACCCCCAAACGCTCTACAAAACACACCACCCACCAACAGTTCATCAGCACAAAAATAAGTCTGCAAGTGCGGACATTTTGTTGGCAAAGGAAGAACATGGCATAGGAACATAGCTGTAGGTATAGGAAAGCAAAGGAGTGTCTCTAACCAAACAGGAGGTCATCCACACATCTCTAAAGGCGGAACAAATGGTCCACCCCTGTCCAGAGCAGAAGAAATATTAACTGTTATGTTTTCAAAAGTAGTGTACTTAAGATCACAGCTACACCCTGTACTCATATTGTATCACTATACAATCTGATTTTTCCATTTATCAGAAATGTGCCTTGGCTGTCACTAATTAACAACAAAAGAGAAACCAAATCTTATTCATCACCTTCTCTAGGCTATTGCTGGGCTTCAGATGACACCACAACAGTCTATAGGCCAATATTATTTAATACAGATGGGGGACAGCTAAAATGTATATTGCTAAAATTAAGATTGTTGTTGCAATATAGTGAGTTCTTGGGCTTAGGCATAGAAATGATCAGATCCAAAATTTGGGACTTTAACTTTTGGATATTTCATGGAAAAGTAATGTTATCAATAGGAAAATCTGGCTCGTGGCCCCCGTCTGGGAATAAACCATCATCACTTTCTAAAATCTGAAAACTATCAATTGAGAATCTTCTAATAAAAATGCTGTGATTAAATTTTTTAGATAATACATGATGCGTTGTCTAAAAACCACAAAGCCTGCTAATAAGATTGGCCAACAATACAACTACTATTGCTTCCTCAAATCCTTCCCCAAAAGGAAATAGTTAAGTAAAAGCCCTGTCCAACTTCTTGCATCCGTCATCCATCATATTATCCCATTGAGTGGCACAGCGCCTCCACTTCTGCGAGAATTGACACCAGTTAAGTGTTTATAGCTGGACGTTTCAGAACTCCCAGACTTCACGCAGCTTCATGTGCCATGGAGTTTTGGGCCTCAAAGCCTGGAGCAGGAACACGAATGCCCCCCATATGGAGCAGCCTATAGTGTGTGTTACATACTTCTCCTGACAAGAGCCACAGGTTGCCATAGCTCAGTGCAAAGAGTGGCTGACAGGACGCTTGTGGCTGGAAGTCTTTGAACCGCAAACATGAGCTACAGAAGTCTGAACCATCTATTTGGCATAAGGCTCCGAGTGGTACTTCTCATCACTCACACAAATGTTTTGGGTAACACACCATTCACGGGCTGTATTTGTGTGCGCAGCTATCAACAGCTACTATGTGGAGTTTCCTCAGAGCACACAAGTGCCCAGTGCTCTGGACGTGATGGTAGATTTATTGTTTGCCAAATGTTTTTTTTCTTCTTTTTAAAAATGTTTTACATGACTAGCAATATCATGTTTAGGATTTACATCTTGTAACAGTTCTTCAGGCTGGAGTTGGATATTTTTCCCCTTTCTTAATTCCAACTGTTGGCAAATAACTCAGTGAACAAAGGTACATAGATTTGTAAAAATGTAATGTGTGTAATGTTATGATTTTTCTTTTCATGAAGCTATGATAAGGGGACATCCTGGTTGAGCTTTTGGGTCACTTGTACTGTTATCTACTTTCTTTCACCATAAATTGACAAATTTGAAATAAACAAAAATTAAAGGTGTATTGTGCAGCTTTTATTGCTTTGTCTCAAATGTTTCACAGTATGTTATTAAGTCTTTCTATCTTCAGAGACTAAACCGGACCAAGTTACAAGTCAGATCTGTCTAAAGGCGACCCTGTTCACAGTCAGAATGCCTGTTTTTCTAGGTATTTTTGAGCTATAAAACCAAACAAATATATAGTAGAGCTGTTTAAAGTCACACTGTGGAACATTCCAGGCAGAACAATGACATATCCATAACAAGCAGGTGACGGAAATGCAATCAAAAAGTTACACATTGCGCCTTTACTATCCACTTTGAGCCCAGTTTAGTCCTGATGAAGATTTGATTTGATCTTGATTTAGCTCCTGTTCAATCCAAGCTTAAATTAGTCCCAATTTTGGTGTGGTTTGTGTGCAATTGCAAGCTTTCAAAAACGAACAAACATCCAAAAATAACCTCAACAAATCACTGGAACACAATTTGGTGTTGAAGCAAATTTTGGGTTGAGAATCCGCCCAATCTTACTGATACATCTGGCGAAAATTCTTGCCTTTCCATATTTCATTAAAACGTAATCCTACACCACATCATACAAAGATCTGTAGCGTGACTAAATTTTCAATTATTCTCTACCAATGTAAAGTTTCCAAAAACACGCTGGGCTTCATATACGAAAACACCACGCAATGTTAACCAGATGTCCAAATCAAGAGCAATTAAAGGAATATGACCATCTAACCGAGCCGTCATCTTTCCCGTGCTATCCCAGAATTCAGCGGTGCCAGCAAACCCCCTCTTATTTTCTCTTTCCTTATTGTTTTTACAGGACCATAAATAGTGGGTCTAAATGAATGAGCCCACAGAGACGTTGATGGAAGAGTGGGGGATAGAGGCATAGGGAGATGAAGGCAGTGATAGATGGGATCATTATGAAAAACGGTACATCTGACTTAACAGAGCTGTTGCCTTTGGAAGTAGCATGTTTTAGCATGTGCCAGGTCCCGTCTCGCCTCGCTGGGATGTACAAACACACACACAAGCATGTCAACACAAAGCCAGACAGCAGACCATGGGGAACGCTTTGAATCAGCATACTGGATTATATAGAGTGTAAGGGTGTCCAATGAGGTTTATAATTGGGCTGGATTTGAAAATAAATACATATAAATAAAATTCGCTTGGGTGTTTGAGAAAGTACACAGTGAAATGCAAAGCTATTTTTTCATTTGGAACTAACAAAACAAGTGGTATTGACCAAAGAATATGTCAGTATTTTTAGAGGGTGTAACAATAATCAGAAAATATTTTGACAATCCAGCAGAAATTTGCACGCTGAAATTTGAGAATTCATCAAAATGGTGAAGGACTATGAAAACACCCCTGCTAACGACATATTTTATATCCTTAGCGGGTTTTTTACCCATTCATTTCATTATAAACAGCTCTTTTTGCATAATTTTGGACTGAATCATCGCAAGTCAGTGTGGCCAAAACACACGATAATTGCGATACAGACTAATATATATCGTGTGTACATTTTAGTTGGGAAAATTGGGGAGATATTTGTTATTTTAATTGTAATGCGATAAGATTTAGGGTATAGAGAGTTGAATAAGTGACCTCCATGGCTATTTATTGTTTCATTCAACTGTTTATATGTTGCAAATCAGGGCTTTTTATGATACTTAAAAATTGGTTTACTGGGATAAACCTGTTTTATTTTAACTGAGTCAGTGGCATAAAGTAGTTTCAATATTATCAGTTGCTGCAATATTCATCTGTAGCAACAGATCATCATCAATGTAACCAGAAATGATGTCCATAAACACATTGGCTATAACATTTTGGGACTATGAGCGCACTAAACTGGACACTGAGCGTGGCTGATCTCCACCATGGTCCAGATCATTTACAGAGACCGTAAAAAGCCATAATGGAGAATAAAGTCATGAACAATCTACAAACTCAACACACTCCCAGCATCATAATGAGCTGTTTGGCTGCTTTTGAGAAATGACGACGGAGCCTATTCTTCACCCACCTGGGGACCATTTACTGAGTATCTCACTTGAGCTGTGCACACATTGGCAATTAACAGTGCACCCCAGCCAGTCAGCTATCAGCCTGAGATCAGCGGGAGCTTTGTTTTTAGGTGAAAGACTGCCAAAACGAACTATTCTTCATCACAGCAGATACCAGAATATGAGTGATTTTATGAGGGCTCTCCAGCGCTCAATTTAGAAACAAGATATTCACAGTTTCGAAAAGCAGCTCAAACAGCTGTGGATGTGTATTTATGGTTTTCCAGTGAGCAAGTTAAATACTGGAGTTTTATGTGTAAATGTTTAAGGTAAAGTACTCAATATTCCCTATTACCATTTCTGCTGGTGTTTTAACAAATATGAATAGCCTTTATTTGAATAACAATACACCAAAATTGCCACCATAAAACAGTCCTTGGTCACATGGCAAACCAATTAATTTGGGTTAGTTAATTTTACATTATTAAACTCCTTGTTTTCATTTGCATGCTTTAATTTTTGCTTAGATTTTGAACAAACAAACAAAAGACACACTATGTAACTTGTGTAATATTCATGGATATGTTATTGTTTTGTGATGTACAGAATTAAACATGTCTATATTTCATTCACTTACAGATTATACTGTGAGAATAGGGTAGTCTCTCCCCAAGCTGAACTCCACCTTTGCCGGGCAGCATCACAAGCTTTAATGCCATACTGTGAAAAACTCTGAGTATAGTACTTTGCTATATTTGCTGTACTGTACTGTACTGTTACTGTATTGTTTACTTCTTTTTGAAATGTGTATGGATAAGGTTGGTGCTATAACCGAGGAACAAAATGTTTTCTGTTTGAGAGAAGAACACAGACTAAATATGCAGGGTCAGAAAACTGTTTCTGGAAAATTGTCAGAATGAATCAATCAATCCAAAACCCTCTATTTCAACTATTTGACGGAATTAAAAAAAAAAAATTAACCATAAAATTTTTACCACCTCAAAAAAGTGTGAGACCAAAGGGAAGGCTGACAGACAAGTTCATGGGTGTGTGATCATTAAAAGGTGCATATATGACAGTAGTTAACACCTTATTTGGCTGATAATGTGATGCAGTGTAATCCATCAGCGACAGGGCTGTCAGTCGTCCCCACCTCTGTATTTCAGGTCTGTTGGAGATGTGTGAGCGACATTAGCATGGTAAATACATGCAGATGACATTCACACGCGCTAACCTTTCAGGAGCCATTTACATGTAAATCAATGGATTAATTGGCTGAGGCTCGTTAGAGACAAAGTGTCATCAATAGAGCACCCTTGAGTTAGCCTTAGCTCTCAGCTGTCATCTGCAAAACACATCCACAGGCAGCCCTGATTAAGACTTCATCAATGTGATACTTCATAAAAAAAAAACAGGCTTATTTTTCTAGTCAGTCTGGAGAAGTAACTAACACTATCCTGTTTTTAACACGTAGCACAGTGCCACTTAAAATTTTAAGATTTTAAGAATTTTGTGTAAAAAATATCGGTGAACTGGCTTGTTTTGATATGCTCTCATACCTCTGCACTTTGGTCTTCCCTGTGATGTTGTAAAGTACTCTAAATGTTGATTGACTAGTCTCTACTAGTAACTAACATCTCAACTACTACTACTACAACTGCTAGAACAACAACAACTATTATTACTTCTACTACTACTACTACTACTACTACTACAGAAAGTATAGTATGGTGCTGTTTCTGTACACCTTTGAAAACCCATGACATAACTCTATTGCTTGGCTTAACAAAGAGGTGTCCATCAAAATTAATATATTTAAAAAAGCGGTAAAAGTTGTTCAGCTTCATGTTATATGATACATTGTGAGAACTTCCCATTCAGTTTTGTTTTAAATTGTTAACCACTATGGCAACGGCCCTCATTTTTTATCATTCCCAAACCCATGGACAGGGAGAATTTCATATGACCTCACAACTGGAAACAAAACCCTTAAATTACAGCAGAAAATTGCCCAAATTTGAATATAACAGGCCCACAGAAGCAGCTGAGAAAGCACTGGACGGACAGGAGTCAGAGCTGGGCCTACATTAATCAGACTGCTTTCTCTAGCTCTCCTCCAGGCTCTGCTCTTTGGCATCACCTTCAGCAGCTGAAATTGAAAACTTAATGGCAGAAGACTAGCCGAGCAGAAGAAATGGAAAAATTGGTGGGATGTATCACAAGGCGGGACCCTGCTGCCTTCACCTTGACAAATGCCTGGAGCCAGCCCTCTCCTCAGACGCAGATGAGGGGAAATGAATGGGAGGGGGTGGGTCTATGGGGGATGACTACAGTAATCTGGTTGGACACTGCGCTTGACATTTTTCTCAGCATAGTGACACGTTGTACCCCCCTCTGCATATTTGTGTCTGTGGGAGCCAACGGGTGCTAAAATGAAAACGTGTGTAATTTGTGAGAAAGGTCAGTGCTCATCTCCACTGTATCCTCAACCTTTAAAGGCTAGACTCTGTCCAGGAACAAGTGACACTTATCCAGGACTCCAGAGCCCAGGACACAGGAGAAGGTGGGTTTTATCAGAACAGAAGTGTCAAACTCCAAGTTACAAGGAGTTTCCTTATAGGGTATTTTTCTCAGTGAATGTCAAAAAAATCATCATATATCTGGGCAATTCAAGAAATGTCCATGGAGCTGAACTTTAAAAGTACACGGTGTGACTTTTATTGTGAGCTTTAAGCCATGTTACAGTGTTGTAACCCCCTCAGAAACATACATAGAGTTGTGTTTTGTTTCATTCACACATTTGAATACTCCTTTACTTTTAATCTACTGATACAAAGCTGTGATGTCACAAAGTGGTAGTTTTTAAGTTAAAAGCCTTTTAGCTTTAGTACAGTAGAAATGGGCAATTCAAGGGACATTTGAGAGAAAAACTCAGCCTAAATATACATTGTTTGAGCATTAAACAATACTCCAGGTATTTTTTATTTATTTATTGTTTTTTTATGAGGAAACAAAATTAGAACATATATAAAAAAAACTCACAATAGAGGTCCTTTAAATGCAGTCTGTCGATGGTCAATAAGTTTTCTTATTATAAAAACAGCACGAGAATGGAAGAGAGCTGAACACTTTTATAACAAGCACAGTTAATTTAAATCCCTTTCGTCAACAACACCGACAAAACTGAAAATGCTGAGGTGGTCCAATAATGCGTGGATCTACCGCGCTGCTCAGTTGTGTTGGCATTCAGCTAAAGGCCTGAGCACTGAGGCCTGACTATCTCTAATCAAGACCCACCAAATTTGCATTCAGAACTGTAGCCCCCCCTCCACCCCGACCAAAGGACCCCTCCCACTCATATTCACACACCATAGACTGTGCCACTCTAAATGACACTAGTACTAAGTCAAGCGACGCAGCTCAAAGTAAAATGTCAACCGCTCTCTCCAGTAAATGAGAGGAGGGACCTTTTTCTGTGGGAGAGTCAGGGATGCATGGAGCTGGAAATCATGGATCACTACAGATGTGTCGCCAGTTTATTTTTTATTTGAGTTTACAACAAAGATGCCATTTAGCTTGTTAAAGTAGGTCTAATTCAGCTGTAAAGGGGCAATATGTAACTTTTCTGGTCTTGCTTGAGTCCGTGGAGATATTTCTTTGCCTGGAATGTTCCGCAGTATGGCATTTAACTTTTCTATCTTGGTGAAGACAAGTAGGTTATGCCATGCCAAGTTAAGTCAGTTCAGTGGAGAAGTAATAATGCATGTTTTTCCCATGTATTTTTGAGCACTAAAACAATACAGTAGATTTATAACAATTTAAAGGGGATATCTCAAAGAATTATGTGCTTATTGGAACACTTTCTTAATTGTACTGGTTCTTCAGTCAGACTTTTTTTTTGTCCCCATAGAGAAACTGTCCTCTGCATTTGACCCATCCTTCAGGAGCAGTGGGAAGCACATGGGGCGTTCAGGGACTTGCAATGTTTACCAATTACCTGTTTTCAATTAACAGACTCCTGATTCACTCCCATTCACAAAGAGAACTTAATAAATAACATAACATAACTGCATCTTAATTTGCCTTTGTAGAATCTGACCAAAAACTTAATTCATGAAAAACAAAGTTAAGAGTTAAAAATTAAGGATGATTCAGGCTTTTCTGGTATTAAAAGTGACTTATCCTGAGTCATTCTTAATAAACAATGCGTTCACTATGAATTAAGCATTTGCTCAAAGGTTGCTTAAAGGTGCATTGCGCAACTTTTCTGGTGGGGGTTCCGTCACCTGCTTGTCTCCATGGAGATGTTATTGTTTTGCTGGAATGTTCCATGGTATGACATTGAACACATCCATCTAGCATTTATTCAGTAAAAATACAAATAAAAAATACAAGAATTGTGTCTGTGAATAGGATCTGACCTGTAATGTCGCCTATAGCTGTCGCTCTTGAGATATATTGGTTTGGGGTGTCAAACCCTCCACTAGAAAAGTTGAGAAATGCACCTTTAAGTCTAATTAAAGTATAGTCATTAAAAGTGTGAACGCATTTAAAATAAGATATATAAATACAATGTAATACAGCTTTTTATAATGACCAAAAGTGTAACCTCTATAATGGTTTTAATAGAGTATAATAATATAATTTAATATATTAATAAGTTAATGAAACAGTAAGAGTTGCAACCCATCCTTGTATATTATCACCTCCACACACACTGCTCCCTGTTCATTGCTGTCATTAAACTCCACACTGGAACAGACACCTTTAGTTTTTCCTGTCTGTGTTTTGAAGCTGAGCTCCATCAGGCTACAGCAGAGAGGAGATGGACAGTTATATTGTTCCACTCGGGGTTTTCACACTGAAATGACACGGCGAGGTCTCTGCTCACTGAACACATCGCGGATACGATGAGATGATGGTTCTGACACACACGCACACACACACACACAATGTCTCTATATTCTCAAGTATCTCAAACCAGTATGTAACAGGAGCAGCAGGTAACAGGGACTCTGACAACCACTGCCTTATGTGTCTTTACGAGGTTATATCATGAGCAGATAAGATGAGATACAGGATAACCGTTTACGAGCCCATATAGTGGCTGATACTTTCATATAAGAAGGATTGCAACCATTTGACTTTGTTGTTAGGTCTACATTAAAGCTCTTATATTACACAAAATGTATTCTGTGAGCTTTTAGCCATCTTATAAGGCTGTTACCTCCTCAAAAACATACCTGGAGTTGTATTTTGTTTCATGCACACATGTTTGACCAACCTTTTATTGACAAAATGCTTTTACTTTGTGATGTCATGTAGTAGTATTTTTCAACTTAACAGACACTTTTTATCTTTTGTTCAACAGAGATTGGAAATTTCAAGGCTGAAATTGTGGAGGTGATTCTAGTGAAGGTTTATGGAGTTTAAAAACACAGTGGAGCACTTCCTGTATGACCACATGACATCACAAGGTGGAACAGAGCGGAGAGAAAAACCTGAAGAAGCGTAAATATGCAGGATTTGTGTGTTCAATTTGTGTAAATAAAACAAAACTTTGACAAGGAAACAACACTACAGATCAGAAGATAACGTAATATGGGACCTTTAAACATATCTCCATGGAGACAAGCAGGCCAGATCTGTGGATGATGAAAGCCTACTAATATAATCTGTGTTTTTCTATTGATTTTAGAGAAATAAAACAACCCCACCAGGCATTACAGAGTGCACATTTGAAACTAAATCCACACGTAATGTTTAATTCACATGTCTGAACCAGAAACAAAGAGGCTTGCATCAGGGAGGGCATCCAAAGTAAAACAAACACCAAATCATTATGCATATCACTGCACAGTTTAGAAGTGCTGGTCAAATGGAGGACAAGCAGAAACCATTATAGAAGAACAATCAATTTCCCAATCACTACGCCAAACCACATATTTACTGGTGCCTATATTACATACTTTCTTTGAGTCCCTCTCTTCCTCTCTATAGCTGGTTTTGTGAGTGCGCTGAGTTGAATTCTTTTGCCTGTGGTTACCAGAAGCTTTGATGTCCCCAGAGTACCAGTGCCATAGCTCAACAGGCCTCCAGCTTCTACTGAAAAGACTATAAAGACAAAAGTAAACAGCCAGTGATAGCCAGAATGAACAAACTACGCAGCGTCCCCCTGTGAGCTGGCAGTTCTTGGCATATTCTTGGACACTTGGAAAAGCTTTCTCAACATAGCGCAAGTCACAAGTAGCCCCAGTATTGTTCTCCATTATTGTTTATACATATTCATTGCAGACTTACAGACAGACTGCCTTTGAACTGGCATCTCTTATAATCCAATATCCTCTTTCACTTCGGTGTTTTCCTCTCCGCTGCTGTTGTGATGTGAGATTGCTTGGAGGCTTCCCAATGTGTGCTAATGAGCTTTGTAGCTTTCCTGTCTCGTTTCTATCAAGGTTATTGAAGATCACTGTACGTCAGCACAAGGCAGACTCAAGAATCCATATTGTGTAGATAGCATATGCGTAAAAAAGCAGGAATTACAAACAAAATTGAGAATTATTTTTGGGAATTAACTTTCTTATGACCAGATTGGATGTAATATTTTTATAGAGTATTATAATTATTTTTGGATATAGTAATCAATTAATCATTACAGTATTGGCAGATATCACCCAGCTTAGGTCAAGTTTCTTCCCCATCAATAAAAAGTTTTAAAGTTTAAAAAGTTCACACCCTCTGAGAATACAATGGCTACACAATCCATGCATTTCGCAATGTTGGAAAATGATGACTGTTGCCATAGCTATAAATAATTTAATAAAATCCTCAAAACATTGCATGTAACAGGAAGCTGAAACACATTCATTGAGATTCTACTATGAATTGAGATATTTAAGTCACATAAATGTTCACTCACACTGCAAAGTCAAGCTAAAGTGGCTTGGATTAAAAAAAGTTTTATCTTGATTTGAGCAAATTTCACTCTACAATTAAAATTACCTGCCAGTGCAGTAAGATTTTTGTACTTAAAATATAAAAAATTGTCGTGCTACACTTACAATACGAAAAACAACAAGTTTTTGCACTTAAAATAAGAAAGAAAATCAAATGTTGCTTGAATTAAGAAAAAAACTCTTATTCCACTGGCATATATTTTTACTTGTCAAGATGAATCTACTCAAATAAAGTAAATTGTTCATAACTTAAGCCATTTTAACTTAACCTAGATACTGTTTTTTCCCTGTGCATACATTTTAGTCAGAGAAAAAAAAAAAAACATAAACCTCGCTTCTTTCTAATCACTCTGCAACATTCCTAACCTGTGGCGGTGTATACTTAGGTGAAAAGATGTCCTGAATGTACAAAAATCAAGCGCCACAATACAATGTTAACATTATGATACAAGCCATGTCTCAGTGCAGTTCTCGCTCCAGGCCTGACCCTGTATTTTCCAGGCCTTCACGCTGGGTGTATGCTACAAAAAGGCTAAGTGCCAGAAAGCCCACAGCCAAAATGTTGCAACAGAGAGCGCCTCTTCACTAAAGGAAAGTGGCAAGGGAGAGGACAGCCCTGATGCAATGAGATGAGCACTCGTCCCTGACAAAGCTGCGAACAGTTTAACCCTGCATTTGACCCAAACAAACAAAGCTGAGTGGAGTGGCAGCAAAATGACAATTCATAGCAATTGTCCTGAATGAAAGCTGCGAAACTAGGGTTGTTATCGTCTATTATACTTTTGCTCCTGTTGCTAGTGTGTGAAAATAGTGAAAACAGGCAGACTTTTTCCTGAAAATAGAACAAAATGAACATGCGTATAAGCAGTGGGGGTGTCAAGACGATTTGGTTAATTTTCTATGTTTATTCAAAATATAATTGTATGAAATGTAGGGACTACAAATGGAAACTAGCTATTCAGCTATAATCTGGTACATTGCATCTCTGTCTTTCGATTTAATGTTTCTGTGCATTGTCCCTCAAATAAAGATTCAAGTAAAGTAAAGTAAAGTAACAAAACCAATATGGTGCTAGTTTTTGACCAAGAAATGCAAAGGTCTTATAATTTTAACGTATGATTTAAGCTGATTTCATAATGACAATCGATCACACACTAAAGGAACTGAAACAACAGACAATGTGAATGAAAGTGAATGTATTTCACTGTTGTTTGGTCATATAATTCCAAGTCCGGCCCTTATCTGTTAATGAAATACATCTAAGATTTATTGATTCGTCAACTTTTATAGCAATTTAGACATCTTGGTTTATGACTCGACTCCTCCATACAATTGCAAACAAAATTTCAGTGTTTAAAATTACTTAACAAATCCATACATTGTTTTAACTTCTCTGTCAGGGAAAAGATCATCTCACAGGTAATTCTTATCAAAATACCACAACTTATTCTCCGCTGTCCCTTCAGATCTCACCCCTGGCTGATGTACCACCAACTGTCCTGGCTCCCAACGTCAACTGTATTAACCTCACTTATCCTGAATATCTTAAACAGTATTTGATTCCATCCACGCAGAACAGACATTTTTTGTTGTCCCATGAGTTAAAAAAAAAAGAAAATGTAAAATGTAATTTAAATATAAAGCTCCTGGATCTACTCACTCTTTAACTTCTATTCCTTCATGTAAAAATGCTCTGGCACAATATATCCATAACCCGTGTAATTGTTTTTGATTATTTTATGTGGGCAGTTTTTGTGACTACATTTAAATTCTGTATTCATTTTTGTTCATACATTACTTATGCTGTATTTCATCAGTGTGGGTGAGTAAGTGCGTGTGGTTGTGTGGATTTTGTTGTTTTGTATTTGTCAGTTTTATTTTGAATTCATGTAGCCTGTTTGCTCTGCTGTATCGGTCTTTCTTGTTGTCATTTTGAGGATACCGCTCGAAACAAGATGACCCATCTCAACGGGTTTATCCTCCAAACAAATAAATTTGCAGAAATAATTAGGAAAAATTGAAATGATGCTCAATAAATTTTAAAAGCCAAAAACTGCCACTTGAGGAATGCCATTGAGAAGCTGCGGGACATTGCATATAAGTGTGTTCATTGGCTTCTCTGTGTTGTGAGATGGAAAGGCTTTAGTGGCCAGTTATATAATGATGCCAGGACAAACAGAGCACTTCCAAGGGGCAAGAGCCAGGCCAAGACTTCAATGAATCCACAGCATCCAACCCCAACTGTCTGGCAAAAAATGTGAGAAACCCCACAAAACTGAGGATAGAATATGTCACAAGTCTAGTATAAGCAAACCAGTCATTTTTACACTGTCAGAATAACTTGAACTTGTTTAAGCAAAAGAACATTGCTTTAGGGTAATTCTTTTCATTCTGGGGTCACATCTGTGAATCGTTTGAATAGCTTCTTTGACACGATGTCCTTCCAAATATATCATTTTGCATCAAAACTTTGAACATGATAAGGCTTAACTTTGTGCTGACTTTATGTTGATGAATTAGATCTGAAATTTACAGCACCGAGAGCTAAATAATGTGTTATTATTAAGATAGAAAAGGATACAAAAGTCACTGTGACATGTGACTTGCTAAATCACTTAGAGCAGAGTATTAAAAACATGTAACGTTGGACACTTAGAACTGTCAGCTAATATTGGACAGTGGTCTACACTGGAGACCTTACATCTGTAGTCTTTAAGTTAAGGGTAAGAGGCATATATAACACTAACACTGAGATGTACAAAGTGTATTTCCAACTGTGGTAAATCTGGGTAGCACCTTTGCGTTCATGGGTCTGGTACTTCTAACATAGCTTTAGCATCATTGTTTTAAGCATTATGGCCTTGGTAACTTGGGGGATTGAGTATCTTGATAAATCCTGCAAGAATGCAAACCTGCGTCTCTCCTCAATGAAACAAAAGAACAGCTGCTGGCAATGGCAGAGCACCCAGCGAAACCCAATAGACATCAGCTTGCTTTTGTAGGATCAAATTAGTGAAGCAGGAATTTCACACTGATCACAGATAGGAGCTGCTTCACCTGCTGCAGTCTGTTCTAATGACAGATGAAAGAGTGACTTAGTGCGATGAGATGGGACTGTGCGTCTTTGTGAGAGGCTGAGGACGGCCAGAACACATACAGTAATCCACATGAAGACAGATACGTCCATTCAGCCACAAAACTGCACTTCCGCTCAAAGTATTTTGTCCCTAACAAAGATCTGATGACATCTGACGCACTGATAAGGATGATGAAATATCAAAATATGTCTCCTGTAATGTACACAGAGCCTATGCAACACTATGTAACACACTCAACACAGCAGCCATGACTGCAGATTCCACTGGTGTCCCATTGCTGAGGCCAGACACATTTCATGTGTTCAGTCGGCGGCGCCACTGAAAAAACATCCTCGCTTTCACAAACATATCTGACTCCACACACACACATCCTACACAGCAGCAGGATAATGACAGTCTAATACAGGGCACACTCTTCAAGCCATTCAACACTCTATGTCCTGTATAAACAATACCAACCGCTCCTGTTCCCTCTCTTCCTCTGATAAGCACCATTGGAAGTGCAAGGGACTGAGGCCAGAAGTAAACTGAATATGTTTACACACATCAAACGGTTGTGAAATCAATTGTGAACTGAATCAAACCTGCACAATCTGTACACATTATTTAATAATAAAAATTCTAATTTTAAAAATTCTTCTAAACTAAGGTCATATGTTTCACAGATTCATCTTCTCGTCAGAATTCATTGCCCATCCTGGCACAGCTCTAGACAACAATTTAAAGAGGTTTATGGTACACTGAGGAGCCCTTCAGGAGGTCAGACTAATTAATCGTTCCAAAAATAAACCTTGTCTAGACTGGACAATTTTCATTCCCAATGACAACAGCTGAGCTGAACTACTGATGGCACAGAGGGGATGTTGTCAGCTGGATTCACACTGTAAATATGTGTGCAGCTTCTTGCCTTCTTCAGCTACGATGTGACCTAGGCCGGGCACCATCTATCTGTTAACACCACAGGGCTGCACAGTGAGCCTGCAGAGGGGCCCCTGATGCCAGCGCACAGGGGCCTGTTGGTGCAGCTGTCCCACTACAGGGTAACACAAGACCTTATTAGAGTCCATTAGACCTCTCAGAAACTAATAAGAGATTGTCAAATACATCCAAACATTCACACAAGTCACAAAGACAGGAAGAGGAAAGAGACTGGGTCATTGGGGGCAGGAGCTGACACACACTACACTGTCTGAACATTTTATTCAAATGATCAGAAATGAGAAAAGAACCAATAACCTAAATAATAAAATGTCCTCATACTTTTTTATTTTATAAACACTTATCAATAAGTGCCTTGCAAGTTTTCCAAATATTTATTATTTCAGCAGTAAATTGACACAATTTTTTTCTTTTCATCTTATAATTTATGTTTAGGGGTCAGTGCATGGGTGGCGGTCTGGGAGTCCCTGCTTAGACTGCTGCCCCCACGACCCGGCCCCGGATAAGCAGAAGAAAATGGATGGATGCAAATTTAAATTTAACTGCAGATAAAGTGTTTTTATGAAGAAAGTATATTAGTCATATTTTTTATATCTTAGTTATACACCGCAACTGTAACTTTGTCCATGATGGTAAAACTACTGAATAAACTGTCAATGGTGTACTGTTTTACAATGAATATATAGAACAGTAAAGAATCACATTCTTGATCCTGTTGTGGTTTTTAATACATTGTAAAACCATGAAAGCATGCAAAAAATACATTTCACAGCTGAGGCAGGCCTATACAACATGGAGCCCACATCCCCAGAAAAGAGCTGCTTTCCTTGGCCCTCAGCAGGGGCTTGACCTGGGACACTGGCTTTGATCTTTAATTAACACTAGACATGACTCAGGAGAGGAGAGCTTTAGGGAACAGCAAGAATAGGCCTAACAAAGCTAAAGGCAGAATATTTTATCAAGGCTGAGAAATGTCAACTAGCTGCCACCGATTAATGTATGTCGTACTTTATATAGCTCTACAAAGCAACACAAACTGAATGATGACAAGTTTGCCTAAGGTTTGATTCCACTGCTACCAGCACATACTATGTTTGTGTCATTAGGCAAGACAATTCACTTTCTTGCTATTAATGTCTATGCACACCACAATGCTAATAATTATCACCATGTGTACTTTTGTAATACATATAGGCTATGATATGACCTATTTCGCAACTAACTTGAAGGCACAAGCACAGTGTAAAACCAAAACTGTAATTAATGCTATGCTAGCCAATTTTAATTAAAGTTTGTCATTCCTCTGAGAGTTTTTAACAAAGTGGTTTTTATTTTGAAAGATGAAAGGCTTGCTTGGCTATGTTAACCTTTGACCCTGTTGGCTGCTTAATTTAATGGGGATAAGAGCATAACCAGAGGGACATCATTTGCCTAATGTTCTGCAAAGAAGCAAACAGGATGAAGGACAATCAAAAGACTGTTAAAATCATTATGGCGACACCTCACTGTCACCTCAGCTAACCCCGGCTATGAGGTATGAGCAACAAAATAAGCAAGATATTATGACTATTACGACTGTTGCGCTATCTCCAGACACTTCCTGGCTCCACACATGCCCACAACCAGAACCACAACTATTGCGCCAATCATTACTCACTCCATCCCTCTTCTTTCTTTTCTCTATCAGTCCTACCGTAGCTTCTTTTGACTATGATCTTTCCATATAGCTAATGAGGTGACATAGAGAGGTTCTGCTGAGCGATGCTTGCTGCAGCTCAAAGGACTGCTGGATAACGCATCAAACCTACAAAGGATTTCATACAGGCAAACATATGGACACACAAAGCTATAGGTAATGACTGGGTAGTTCTGGACCGATGTCTATGAAGTAGCAGAGTCGCTTCATCAAATCATGCATGGGAATTCAATCAAGGGTATTTCCAAGATGAGAGCGCAGAAGATGCATTAGACACAAATGTAATGAACTGGAAAAAGATTGGAGGGACTTACTTTGGCAGGTGCTGCTTCTCTCTTCATATCCCGGGTTACAGAGACACTTCCCGATCGGTACGAGCCACTCCCCCTCGGTGCTGCAGTACATTCGCGGCGGCTCTTCCTCTTTGGAGTGATTGACGCATGACCCTTTGACCTCCACCAGAGATTGAGAGTCCATTGGAACTGTATCAGGAAATACTGCCAAGTTTTTTACAGTGTTAGGGCATTTCTTGAAGTAGACTCGTACGGAAACTAGGGCGACACAAGCACCCACATCTTGGAAAGCAAGGTAGAAGCCCTTTTTCGACAAGGGTCCAACTTCTCGAACTTCAGTGTTGAGTTTTAAAATGCGGTCGCCCAAGTCCATCTGTGTAAAACTCTCATCCGCAGCTATTGTGTCAATCTTAGAGAACTGGTGCTCCCTAAAATGGCTGCCCTGGTCATCGTCCGCCTCCAAATAAAGGAGATTGAAGGTCTCTTTGCAGGTGCCCAGGACCAGGGGGATGGAGTTACAGTCTCTTAGTGTAAACTTGAGCTCTACATAGATTTTCTGGGCCGACTGGCGAGGGATCCAGTTGGTTCGAAGCCAGTTGTTTTGGCTGTACTCCATGACGTTGCAAACCTGGAAGGTCCGGATAGGTGTGTAGTGCTCGTCCACACCACTGATCTCTTCCCACTGAAAACAGAGAAAGGACAGAAGGACGGAAAGGAAAGAGGATAAAGCAAGCGAGGCAAGCAGGCACAAGGGCAGACAGAGTAAGATAAAGTTGATAGAAAGGTACAGAAGGTTGTAGAGTTTGAAATATTTGGGTTAGTGAGAATGTGGAAGGGAAGGAGATAAGGGAGAAGGGGGAGATAGAATGAAAAAAAAGTTATTTCCAGCCAGCATTTACAAATGAATAATGTAGACTCTAACACTAGCTGAATACTAAGCATCTAACACACACTAAGGGTGAAAAATCACACCACCAGATCTCAATGTGAAACACCCAAATTAATTAAAAGTAAATTTGTTGCCTTTGCCAAATTTTTTTCCCAATTTGCCCAACTGTGAAAACGCTCATAAAGTGTGATTTACTGGCTCATTTGGTTTAGATTTGTATGCGGGCAAGCGTAATTGTGAATAAATATTAGTGAGATCTACTAGTGTTGTTTTCCACCCCTTACTACAAAGTTTTATCTACAAAGTGAAGATTTTCAAGCTGCAGAGTTGGTTATTTGCATCACAATTTCTACTTCTACGGAAACGTGCTGAATAGACTAAACATAAAACGTAAACAAGAACGAAAAAGAAGCATCTATGGACAGTATAGACATGAGAGAAGAGTATACCAGTTTGAGTCTATCTTACATTTTCCCTCCACTGGGAGAAAGCAATGAGAGGGGAGAGGAGAGAAGAGAGCGTGGTCATTCTTTTGTGAATTCAACACAGCGGGCAAACTCATAGATCATGTGCTTTGGCTTCGGCTGTCCGGGCAAATAAACAATGAATGATGATAAATGGACAAAACAGCTAAAAACATTGGCGTCATTGTGCGTATATGACAGTCATTGAAACGAATGGGGAAGCATGTGTAAATGGCTGTTGTGTGTAGTGTAGTTTTTTCTGAATGAATGAATGCCCAAGTGCGAGAGAGGGAGTAAAACAATGTAAGGGGAAACTGAATGATGGCTTCTCTCACACATAGGGCCTTAATGGAAACACAACCCCACACATACATTCACATAGGGCTTATGTGAAGTGTTTAAGGTTTCGAGCCTGGCAGACGCAGCAGGTGCTCTCAGCCAGAACACAGGAATTAATGACGAGCTAAGAAGGCTGGAGTCTCTATTTCACTCTGAGTAATCTTGGGCCATGTGCATTGTAAAGTGTGTGGGGTTTGGAGTTTACAGTTGGGCAACGTTTCCAAAGAACATCGGAGATTGACAAGTTAAACAAGAGCAGATAGATTAGTTGTCGATGCAAAATTCCTTTGGTATCATATCTTCAAATATTTACAATGGATTATCTTAAAAGGGTGGGTCAGTTTGGCTTGTTTAAAATGTACGAATTGAGGATATATGAGGTGTTTTTAACCAGCTGCCAACTCCAAATAACCTTTTGACCCCAGTTCCAAAAAAATGAGGGTCAAGAATTTTCAAGCAAATATTTCAGATTTTTAAAAATGTTATCATACACAAGAATTCAGCATTTATATATTTGTCTGGTAAAAATCTGAAAATGAAATTATAGAATTTGTAAAAGTAGCAGCAGAATGAATAGTGTAACATATAGTGATACTAAAAATAAAGACACAGCATTTTTTTCCAGCACCATTTGCAATAAAATTTTAAGAAATTAAATCAAAACTTTTCTACCGACTCAAACCTTCAATGAAATTTGAGAATTGTTTTAAAAAAATCATAAAATTAGACTATACCATAGAGTTACACTGATGCACATACATAGAAGAAGTTGAAAAATGTGATTAATTATGTCCTGGAAGATCTTTGGCATTTAGATAAAGTTATAAGACATGATGAAAAATCCAGGCAGAAAGTTTCTGTTTAGTCTCTTCTGTCATGCCTTGCTCAACGGCACCTCATTCATCAGACGAGCTCCTGGTTGGTCCAACAATAACAAGTCAAAGGCAACCAGCAATCAAGTTAAGGGGACTAAAATAGCGGAGCGTACCAAGACTTTTCATATCTTTCACCCACTTTTACCCAAGAGTTTAATGAGGTTTTGTATTAGTAGTGGAGGGAATGACGCGATGACGTGCCAAAAAGAGTTGATGACATTGGCCTGACACAACACGAGGCTGAAGAAAGAACAGATCTGGCAACGTGAGTAATGCAGCTGCTGACAGTCAGTTTGATAAGACAGTGGGCACAGTTACATACAAGCAGTTCGGAAATATGTATAACTCTAAGCAGTTTTTGTGATGCAAGAAAACACTGAGTCTAAATAAAAGGCTAGTAGGAAAAAATGGTTAGAAAATAAATGAGGTAGTTTTCTTTTAAAGGGCCCATATTCCGCTATTTTATGATCTGTGTTGTTTCCTCATCGCAAACATGCCAGGAGTTGTGTTTTGTGTCATTCACACTTTTAACACACAAACCCTGCACATTTAGGGTTCTTTTCTTAAACAAAAAACACTTGTGATGTCAAGTGTCCCACTGTGATTTAAACTCCTTACACCTTCACTAGAATTATCTGGATAATTTCAGCCCCTGGAATTGCCTATCTCTACAAGACAAAAGGTAAAAGGGAGCTGTTAATTTGAAAACTACCAGTTCATGATGTCACAATGTGGAAAAAAGCAATCTGAGCTTTGGAGATGTAGACAGACTAATAATAAAAAGCTACTTAAACAAATGCGAATGAAGCAAAACTCAACTCCAGGTATGTTTTTGAGGTGGTAGCAACATTATAACATGGCTTAAAGCTCAGAAGAGTCAATTTTGTGTAATATAGGTCCTTCAAATACACATTTGAAACACATTCAGATGATCAGCTCTTTGGTTTGGTTCGTGTATTATCCTAGCAACTCAATAAAGTATGAAATTAAACGCCATTCTCTGTAAAAGTTGGTTAGTTATGGAGATATGGAAGAAGCATTAAAAAGTCTTTGGTCTGGATTAAAATTGGATTATATTCATTCGAGGCATAAGACATTCTAAAATAGGAGTACGCTCTTTCATTATCAGACATAAGGACTGCACAGTTTTGTCCAAGGGTAGCACTTATTTATATATTTACAAGATAAGGCCAAAACCTTAGTGGAGGTCTGAGTGCTTCTTATATTTCTCTATATCATATGAACTGTGGAAAAAATAGGTTGGGGAAAATATTGCCCACAAACTGTATACCCTTAGCTCCAGTCAAATGAAGCTCACTGAGGCTTGCAGTTACAGAGTGAATTTGGAACAGTTACAGAGAGTGAATTTGAGTCGATGGAGCCAGAAGCACGCCCATGTTTACTTCCTATTTAGAACCCGGCGCCTAGCAGGTTAGCTATGTTCATTTATATATGTGCAGCCTATGTGTATACCTGAGACTTTTATGAGCCATTTGCGTACAGTTGGATTTACACAAAACATAGTCCATATTCTGACACCTGTTTCTGGATGAGAGCCCTAGTGAGTCTCTGCCAGTAGTGGAGTGTGTGTTGATAGTGTATCCTTTTATGTCCAACAATATTTAGTCTGGACTAAATGTAAAACAAAGAAGTGTGATGGTGTGCACTGCTTTAACACATGGGCTTTCAAATCAGAGCCAGGTGTCTATGTATCTGTGTCTTATCCACTTCCAGAGAATACACTTTCACTCAGCCAAAGTCAATGTTAGCCTCCTAGTGATGGTAGGAGACATGGGGCATAACTGCACGAGGCTTTCCACTTGGACTATTTGTGGACATTACATCATAGAACTTAAGTTGAGAGTAGTAGAGTGGTTAGCTCTAGAGTTAGAGTTAGTTAGCTCCATGCCTTACTGAAAGACAACTGAGAGTTTTGCTTTTTTGGCAACTTGGGGATTTTCCACAATGGATTTGGATGAAAAAATGTCACATGAATATAGTCATACTCCGAGCTATTTTTGGTGGTTACAAGGAAGTGAATCTGCTGATAAATACATAAAAATAAAAGTGACTGGGGGTAGGAAGAGCATCTGATTTAATGTGCAAAATGTTGTCAACTAGACAAAAAATAAACAGAAAAAAAGACATTGTGCAATAAGATGAGACAGAAACTAAAAACTTGAGAACTGTTATTTGGGGTAAGTGGTGGACGAAGTACTAACTGTGTTACTTAAGTAAAAGTACAGATATCAGAGCAAAAAAAAAATCAAGTAAAAATATCACATGAAAACATTTACTAAGTAAAAGTATTAAAGTACTTGTTTAAAAATGCGCTAAAAAGGTAAAAAATTAAAAGTATTTTGCAGAATTTTAGGTCTAATAACACTTCAAATTTAGTGATTTTGATACAGATTTGTGCTGAATCTTGCTCAACAGAAACAATTGAATCAATTGTATTTTCCTTTTTTATTTTTTATTTGTGTTTGCTCAAACTACATATGTGTTACAAATAAACCCTCAGCCTTTTCAGTAGGTCTCAGAATATCATAAAAATACTTTTACTTTCCAATCCAGTTAAAACATGCAGTGAAGTAAAAGTAAAAAATATCTACTTTTAAATCTATTTAAGTAAAGTACAGATAGCTCAAATTTATACTTAAGTGCAGTACTACTTTTACTTTGTTCCACCACTGTTTGGGGTACTTTGTAATTGCCTAATATCACTGCCAGACAGCTCCCAGCTTGAACCCACAGAAGCTCCAACAACAAGGATAAATTAAGGTCTAAGGTGCACTAGCTCGACCCTGTTTCTCTCTGGGGGGCAGTTACCTCACTCCTTGTGCCCTTTAATTGATATACAACAACACTACTACCCCTGCTACACCAGCCTGAGCAACCTTTGAACTCTGACCCCTTTGGCCACGTATGGGGTGAGATTTGGTGTGATCCTACCCCCTTCTTTCTCTGATCTGTGCTGTAGGTGAAGTGGTTAGGGGGACAGTAAAGTGAAGAGGGGTAACCTGATCTGAACTATACGGCAACAGGCCCAGCTCGGAGTCACCCAGTCAGCACTCACTTCAAAGCCCTCAAAGACCCCAGAGCTGAACAAGTGTAGGGTAACAATGCACCACGCCACACCAGCTGGGCTTCAGGAATTCTACACCACCACCACAACATTTAGGGAATGGGTCCTTGGACTTTCTTTTTGAATGATACGTATTCAAACAGCACTGAAAGACAGACTGCAGTGAATTTAGAGTGAGATTGAAGGTTAAAGTATAAAGAAGTGCAAGTTTAGAAGTAGCCCATTGCTTTGTTTACAGTCTAAAACCACTGGGTAGCAGTAATTAAAGGGCCCGTATGACGCTCTTTTCTGACCTATGCTGTGATGTTGTTTGCTCATCACAAATATAGCCAGAGTTGTGTTATGTTTCATTCTTTCATTCACATCAACTCTGCACCACTGTGTTTTTAAACTCCATCCACCTTCACTAGAATTATTTGGACAATTTCAGCCCTGTAATTGCCCACTAAAGGTAAAAGGAGCAGTTAAAAGTTTGAAAACTACCATTACATGACATCACAAGATGGAATATTGCATTTTGAGCTTTGGAGATGTAGACATATAATAAATAATAAAGGGCTACTCAAACATGTGTGACTGAAACAAACACAACTCCAGGTATGTTTTTGATGAGGTAACAACATTATAACCTAGACAAGAATCAGTTTTGTGTAAAAAAAAAAGAAAAAAAAGAAAAAAAAAAGACAGTTAAACCATGATTTGCTGCTTATTTGTTCAGATCTGAACAGAGCTAACCCTTGGCCATGGTTTATATTGACTTTAGTAGGTAGGTTATAATTTCAAATGGGTAGATGTTTGAAATTATTATTATTATGTATTTGTGTGGTCACTAGTTTTCAGATAAATGATTATGTCCATGATTATGTTGCAATTTTTAAGTTATAGCGGTAACAGAACTCTAAGCCCAGGGCCTAATTTGCAGGTTTTCAGTGTTGAGCTTTTCACAGATCAAAGTATTTTCCCCATACTGAGGAAGCTGGAGCAAAGGTTTGTCACTGTGTGAAATATATTTTCATTGCTAATCATGTCATATATCTGTGCATATTCATAGTGTGAGCTACAGAGGCGCAGTGCTTTTCAATAAGACATGAACCCGGCTGAAAACAGCATTTGTGTAAACATGAAAAATATTATGTGCATTTCAATTTCTCAGCGTCATTACCAAAGATCCTGTGTTATATTTGTATGTAACTGATGAAAAATTTATGCTTTGTGATAAATAATCTCAGTCCCTTTTTAATCACAGCCAAACTAACACTTTTCATTTTACAACATCAAAACTGCAGACATTGCTTGGTCCTGTCCTTTGTAATGCATATTTTATTTCATCAGTGTGTACTGTGGGTTTTGTTGAAATCAGAAGTTCCTCTGATCTGTCTCCATGTCGCTGAAAGACACGACAGCTGCTTTTAATTCATAAGTCATTATTAACAGCCATAAGGAAAAAATGTATAAATATTTCATTATCACGCAATGCTAAAATGGGCACACAAATCCTTACTACATGGCATTTTCCCATGCTTACAATGGCCCTTTATTGTTACGTCTATTTATTGATTGTAATATAGTAAATTGTGCGCTTTAGCCAAATTACAGAATCATTAGAAAATCCACACTTTTCCATTACCTCATTAGCTATAGAAGACTTAACTAAACACTGACTAATATCTATGCTAGATTCACAATTCACAACTGCATATCGAGCAGAGAAGCCAAACAGTCTGACCAAAGACATACCGGTATCTTAAAATATACACTTGAATCCTTCCTGTGTCCTCTCCTTCTCTCTTTGAAATGCTTTTCTCTCCTAACGCAGCGTATAAGTTTTGTCCAAGGACACACGGACGACATCTGAGGCCCCATACCATATCATTGCATTATGTTTTATTTACTTTGGTGACTGTCCTCAAGTATCTTAAGCTTTCTTTTCAAGGACAAAGACACTGCAGCTGTGGTGAAAAGTCATTGAATGCTGTTACTTGAACGACTTTTGGAACATGGTGATTTAACTAGCAGTAGTAGTCATTGTAGTAGTAATAGTAGTAGTAGCAGTAGTAGGGTGACCACCTGTCCATCTTTTGGTTGTCTTGCATTGCTATATAGGCTGCTTTGAAATATATATGACTTTTTTTCTTGAAAAGACTTCTAGACTTTTTGTATGTACTAGCATTCAGGGTAGCAGTATGTTGTCTAATAATTGTGGGTTAAAAACTAGAAATCATGGTGTTTTACTGAAGTTACTGTCTATAAACTCAAATTCCAAAGTCCATTTCTGCAGGCCAATCGAAAATGTGTCCCTCTTTTAGAAATTGTAATAATAGTAGAGGTAATAATAGTAGTAGTTGTTGGAGGATAGTACCTAAGGACTTGCTAACTCAAATTCAGTTATGTTTACTTCTACCGCATGGTTATTCATTTGGACGCAACATTACTTTTACTGCAGTGCAAGGTCAGGTACTTCTTCCTCCGATGCACTCCTATATATAACTCTCCATACATCCCTCACTTCCTCCCCTGTTCCTTGCCTGGACCTGTTAATCCTCGTTTATGGATAGGCTTTTCTCCTCTCTGGTGTGGGGCTGCGGTTCACTCTGGTCCGGCTGAATCTGCACAAAGGGAGGGGGCAGTCGAGGGGGCGGGGGTGCCTGGGTGACCGGAGAAGTGGAAACAGCCGCTAAGGTCGATGAGGAAAAACGCCGAAAAAATATATCGGAATCCACTGGTGATTCAAGTCCAGCTATGTATACAGTTTAAAGTTATACATCACAGTTTATTGTAAATGGCCGGCCCTCTCCTATAGTGCTTTCTTTGGAATATGGAAGTGGGCTAAGCCTTCTCCAAAACTGTGCATGCCCGATGACCTTGCAGTGAAAGGTTGTAATGGCCGATTCCTGAGTCCAAAACCACAAATGTTGGTACCAAAGTAAACTCCAAAGTGTCAACTAGTAAAAGAATACTACCTCAGTGTTTTTCGTCAATAGCAGTTAATTTCTTGAAAAATATCATGTCAGTCCAATGGTATTAAGTAATATGTCAGTTTTGTACAAGCCAAGAATGTAGGAAAAACGCCAATGTGTGTTAATATGTTGGAAAAACAAAATTATCTGAAAAAAAATCTGGTTTAAATTTTGAATGGTAGCGGGATCTGAAATGGCACTTGAGAAAAAAACTGAAAGTTTCTTGAAATGAACCAACATACAGTAAGGCCTTTCTAGCAGTAAAAAGCTGATGTGCCCAGAAAAATGAAAATAATTTTAGGAAGAGCATCCAGAGTAAACTTTGGCAAAACAACTTTTCACTGCGTACTACAAACCAGACGCTTTGCTGATACAGAGAATAGCTGATTTACACTGAAATCAAACTCCCATAGGTGCTGTGGTCCACTGCATTCTCTTACTAAACACAAGGTCATTGTAGAGCCAGATTCCAACGTATTGTTTTCCATCCACAAAACTGCTCTTGCTTTGCATGTCTGGGGTGAAGAATGCTGTCTAAGCAGAGCGTACCATCTTGAAGACTCTGTTAGTTTGTCTGTGTATTGGTCCATAAGCCCCCTGGACACTCGGTCAGCCTGCCTCCAGCACAGATAACACTGTATCTGGATCACACACTGGGCCTGTGCAGTGGACCCGTCGTCATGGGGAGGTCTGAGCTCTTCATTTGTTCAGACTCAAGCATGTTGTGTCTCCATGGTCTAAGACTGAAGCCTCTACATCAGCGTGGGTGACTGAGGGTGGTTAGCAAGACTATTAGACTATTGCTGTGGCTGTTACTATTTTATTATTATTATTATTATTATTATTATTATTATTATTATTATTATTATTATTATTATTATTATCATGTTAACTGTATTATAATCGTAGCGAAATTTGGCATTTTATTTTTTATTTTTTTATGTGTTAAGAGTAATTTATCCTTTGACCAATGAGATCAACATATTTGAATGAACTGTAGAAGCATTCTGACTGTGAGCGGGGTCGCCTCTCCACAGATCTGAGCTGCAACGTGGTCTGGTTTGGTCTCCATAAAGATAGAAAGGTGTCATACCACACTGTGAAACATTCCAGACAAAGCAATAACATATCCAGCATTTGACAGATCCTCCATCAGAATGCAGAAAATATAGTTATTTGTTCCACCTTGAACATTTTCCTCAAGTACTTTTTACTTCTCTCAACCTGGCTTATTTTTAGTATGTCTGACAATCTTAGAAGCTGATTCTTCCTTGATTCTTCACTCCATTATCCCACATTACATTACTGACCACCCTGTTATCATGGGACATCTTAGCTCTTAGTTCTCCCTGTCCAGAGCCTGTTGCCTCTCCACAGACCTTTGGCTTTGGCTCTGTCCATCACTATGAGTAGTTGTGTACTTGGGCGCTCTGCCACTGCCACATTAGGAGAAATCATTTGTGAGCGGAGTCTCTGAGGGCAGGCTGCTTATCGGAGCAGGGTGACGTGAGTAATTACACATGATTCACCTTGAGGACTTGATCATGAGCCCTCTTTCATCTTTCCTCCATCCGTCACCCCCGTCCTTATCTGTGCCAGGTTTGATCTTGTCCTCTGCGCTTGTCTTAAGTCGTTCTTATTTGATTACCTCATGTGTTATACTGGATATGTTAACTCTTAAGCTCAAGTTGTAGGATTTGAATGTTAGGATTTCAGATCTAATTTCTGTTACTTAAAGATCTACTGAGTAAGATTTCTAGTGGAGGGTGCGCCACCTGCTTGTTTCCAAGGAAATGTTTTTGTTTTGTTTAGAACATTCCACAGTATAGATTGAACCTATATAATGAGGAAGACGAGCAGGCTACAGCATTATTACTTACTATTCAGATCTGTGGAGGGGCACCCACATTCTCAGAAGGAATTATTGTATTTTTAAGTGTAAGAGAGCAAGAGAGAGAGAGAGAGAGAGAGAGAGAGAGAGAGAGAGAGAGAGAGAGAGAGAGAGAGAGAGAGAGAGAGAGAGAGAGAGAGAGAGAGAGAGAGAGAGAGAGACAGAGAGAGAGAGAGAGAGAGAGAGAGAGAGAGAGAGAGAGAGAGAGAGAGAGAGAGAGAGAGTAGCAGTATATGTTTTGTAATAGTTTTTGTTTTGCATACAGTTCTGGAAGTTTTACCAAATAAAAAAATCTGGTTTATTGATTTATTGATAACAAGAATCTTACAGGCAGTTTGAGACTTGTCTTAAGTCGTTCTTATTTGATTTCCTCATGTCTTATACATGTTAACCCTTAAGCTGAAGGCAGATGATAATGTTAGTCTTTCTGTGCATTTCATGTTAATTTTATATTTTTGTATTGAGAGTAGTTTTTTTTTTTTTAGTTTTGCATACATTTCTGGAAGTTTTTCCATGTTAAAAAATACTGTTTTTTGATTTATCGACAACAAGAATCTCGGGGCTTTTCTGTGTGGTGTTTGTATATTCTTCCTGTGTCTGGGTGGGTTTCCTCTGGGGGCTTTGGTATTCCCCATCAAACCAAACCATGCACAAAAGGTAAAACCAGGATGAAGGATGGGTCAAATGCAGAGGGCAAATGTCCCTATGGTGACAATAAAGTGGTAACATTTGTGTTTCTTGTACTTTATGTCTCATCTTTCCTCTCAAAATGTTTTCTGGATTCACAAAGCACATCCTCTGTCTAAATTCTCACACTTCCTAACACAACTCTTATCAAATTTATCAAAAACTGTGACTGCATGGCTTGGAGCGCTTTGAGGGAAAATTCTGATGCTTACTCATACACTCACACACACACTTTGATACATTGTGTTTTGATCTTATGTCATCTGGTCCATTTATTTTATATGCTATGTGTCCATGACTTTATGAACTGTGTAGACCCCAGCCTGATCTTTGCCTTTTCTTCTTGTTCAAAGCCGATTACATGAAACAAAGCAGATCTGCCGCGTATCCTCCAACGCACATTCCACTGCCCGCCGTTATAGTCTCTTATATTAGTATGCATATTTTTCTGCTCGCTAAGATGGGAAAAAATAACAAAATCCAACACAACATAAATCTTCTCCATAACACTCATGTCCTCTAACCTACAATTGTGCTTGACCATAACATTTGGTTCCTCTGTTATGACTGCGCCGATGTTGAGAGGAACAAGGTTTGTCAGCTCAATGGAACAAATGACTGGATTACCTAAAGCCATTGCCAGGGAGTCATTCTAACACTTAATAAAGGGGGAAAAGCAGGAAGTGAGCTATATGTGTGTGTGTGTGTGCATGTGCATGTGTGTGTGTGCATGTGTGTGTCAGCGGGCGAGCCCTGGGGCACAGTAGTCTAACTAGTAAGACAAATAAACACTAAGCTAAAGCTCACTAGAGGGACCTGGGTAGCAGAGAGGTTGATGGATGAGGCAGCAGAAGACTTTTTTTCTATTCCTCCAAGTGGCAGAGAGGCTGGAAATACTTGGATTGTTTCATATATTATATGGCCACATTTCTTTCCCATTAAACAGTGCACCATTAAAAAATACTTAAGAGAAATCTTTCATTCAACTAAATGGCAATGATAGCAAAAGAATTCTCTTGTTGCTCATATGGCATAGTTTATTATTGATGATTGCAATGGGCAAAGATTACATTATTGAGTCACTGATTGCAGTTTTAAACACTTATTTAAAACAGGTTTTGTCAGCGCAGAGACTTTTCGGCTTGGGAGTTGCAGGTTCAGTTCCTGGGACTAAACATGTTGGCATTAATGTTCTTTTTGGTAGCACTTCACGATATAGAAAATATAAAAAAACATATGCATCTGACTTACATTGCGTGATGCATGATAAAACTTTTTTTGGAAATATTGGCAAACTTTCATAGAGCCAGTGGTAGTTAAGAGATCATTATACAACTTAAATGATTTGAGGTGACTGAGAATTAGTCAAATCCACAGTGTAAACCTCCATTAAGCCCAAAATATCCTTTTAATGATCCATGTGCTTAAACTTAATTAATCACGAGTACTGACTGGGTTGCCACAGTTACACAATTCATGGATTAACAAGTGAAATCTCAACAACAGCTTCACCTCAATGTCACAGCCAAATTCCTATGTGTACAATGATATTATGCAGTCAAAATCAGGGTAAGCTTTAGGGCCATTTTTGTAGACGCTGTCTCTACATCCTAAAATCCGCTAAAGCCATAATCGTTCTTAAAAGACATCCACAATCAGCGAGCTCACACATATAGACACTTCTCCTTTAAGCATTGGAACCATATGGCAAGCTCCGAATGCTTAACCTTTAACCTGTGAGACGGAGTACGGACAAAAACGCCTAAAGAAAAGTGGGTTAATCTGCACTTGCTTCATTGAATCAACAGAACGCAGTGAAACCAGTGGGAGTCCTGAAAATCCTGCTTCTATACCAATAATCTACACCATGCACAGTCGTAATACGCAATCTGAACATGTCTGGAGATGGTTATGGGATAAACTACTAAGATAAAATGCCACTTAATTGCCAATAAATTACTCAATAATGAACAAACAAATTTGTCTAAAATGTTAATTTCTAAAAGTGAAATAAATAAATAAAAAAGAAGCACTCAGACCCTCGCACATGATGTCCACCAAAAGTTAAGCCTATTTTGACATGGTTTCGTTTTTTCAATGACAGCTACTTGCAATACTTTGATGGTTGTTGAAAGTTTCTCAGTGTTTTTTTTTTTGGTTTTTTTTCCCCGAATTTATTATAACTGTTTATGTATGTGCACTTAGTAATATTATTATTGTATATTTTGCCCTTCGATAAGAATGACATAAAAAACATCACCAAAACTTGAGAAAATGAGAAATCTGTTTTGAGTTGGTTGAAACAGCAAAGAGAAAAAATCATGCAGATTAAAAAAACATGCACCATGACACAATTATATTAAAATATATTTGAAAATAAATGAATAAATACTCACCCCGTGTGCTGGGTAGGAGATCCATCCTAGCTCGCCCTGGCTGGCTTTAGAGTCTAGCAGGTTGACTGTGGAGAGAAACACACCAAGTTAGGAGCGCACAGGCCTTGTTAGCCCTTGTTAGCTTCTATTAGGTCTTATCAAATCCCAGCGGAGGGACCCCAAACCTGCGCCTCTGATCCTCTCTGTTTTCCCAGCTGCCACACACACACACACACACACACACAAAGATGCACACTCACTCTCCGCACATAAGATTTTGATCCCATCCGAACAGTAAAAACATGTCATGTGGTTTTGGAGCAGCAGGGGGGCGTTGCAATTGTTATCATCGTGGAATAAGACTGATGCTGTTAAAAATGCTAAGTCTGTAACGCAGATTTTGGGCAACAATCAAAATCCAAGCAAAGCATCTTGGGTCGTGGAGCACTTCAAGTGTAATAACATAATGGCAAAGTATTTGGCACATTCACTTTTTAGCAGTGGGAGTTAACGAGGTACAAAAGTACAATATTTAAGTACACATTTTACATATCTGTACTTTACTTTTTAGTTTTACTTCACTACATTTGAGAGCAGGTATGTGTACTTCCTACTCCACTAAATTTTAGACTTACACTGAAAAGTCAAAACGTACTTTTCTTTACTATGTGAGACCTGCTGAAATGGAAACTTTTTTGCACATTTAATTTGAGTTTCAACAAATCAACTGAATCACTTAAAATCTGTTCTTTTTCAAAATCACTATATTTCCTCCTTTAAATGTTCTAAAAATACGTTTTACTCTTAAAGTACATTTTTCTACAGGTACTTTAAAACTTTTACTTAAGCCGATTTTTTCATTTTTTCATACTTAGGTAACTTTTTACTTTTGTATCTGTACTTTCACTTAAGTAAATTGAGTACTTAATTCACCACTGTTGCTTCATAACAACAGGTTTGATTTTTTTTTTTTTTTTCTGTATGTAGCCTTTAGTTGTTTATTTGAAGAATTTGTCATTTTTATTATCTATACATTTATTTTATTGGGATAAGGGTAGGCAGAAAGGAGATGGAGATTTGGGGTAAACTTGGCATTAAATCTACCTTATTACTACACTGTATAGTTGTGGTAGAGTCTTGTGTGTGCAGTTTGTTCATCAGATCCATGGTCAGATCCAGAGATACTGAATCATTTTAAGATCACACTTTCTCTACCATGTGTACAATATTATCTTAGTAGTAGTATTAAATAATAAAAATATCAAACAAAATCTCCACAACTTCCAAATCAGACAGTTTTGGTGATATAATTTTCCCCATACACTTGTAGTCCAAGATAAAAAGTGAAATGGCTGTTGCCACCTCCACTTCTGCTTGTACTTGCTCTGAAAAGTTTGTGTCTTTAGTAAAATCCAACAAATCCATCTATACATACAATCTTTGTGTAACATACAGAAATGATACACAACAGAGTCTATTCTTGGTGTATGCAGATGGCAGAGTGTGAACGATTGTCATGAAATCCCTGTGTGTGAGGCAGTGACATATGGAGCAGGGAACGTGTGTTATGTGGACGCCCCACTTCAGGAGGCTGCAGTTTAGCACAACGGTCTGTTTGGACACACAAACAACACACACACACACACACACACACGCCTTCTGAAAAGCACAAGAAGTGACTGTAACTGATGTAAGATCATGACGAGGTATTTCTAACTATTAACTATCAGTTACAAATGGAACAAATACATGAACCTCTCAGGACAAAATAAAGTTAAAGGTCCAAGATTATTTTTGATTGTCAATGACTGAGGAAAATACCAAAATTATACCATATTTTCACAAGTTCAACACAAAGATTTTACATCAGCAAAAAATGAAAGTGATTTCTAAACGTGGGAAAACCTCTAAATCTTTATTTTAAAAAATGTGGCAAATATTGAAATGAGATGCATAACCTTGTTTCTGAAAAGATCCTAAAATGCTTTCATTTAAACTGTCATCTTAGATCATTAAGGTAAGTTCATCTAAGACTAATTCATGGGGAAGAGCCAACTGCACCTTTCAATTTCATAAACCACTTCTTTCTGCACATTTGAATCAAGATTGAGATGGAAATGATCATTTTCTCACGGCAGGCCTGATAATATCTGCCAGGTTGATGGAGTGGCCCTATTCACATAATGGAAGCCTTATTATGACGTCAAAATGTCCGAACTCTCCACCTGATCTGCTGCCAGGCCAGGCCCACTCATCGGATGGAGTGGCCGCAGACACGTCCCTATTAGTGGCTAATGAAGCTATCTGTTCGTGTCAGATAATAGCAGCTCCACACAGGACCACTGCCTCCAATTTACATTTCTCACCGAGCAGAGCCTCAGCTCAAATTGAGCCAAGCGGGAATTTGAGAGCAGAAAATGAGGCGCATATCACACATGTGTGGAAAAGTGTCCCTCCAGCTGCTCTGGACTGTGTGGAGAAGTGTGCACCCACACTTATATAAACACTGTGACTGGTGACAAAACTGTGACACATCAGATACTCTTCCCAATATTGACTTCATACATGAGTGTTTTTTACTATTATGGGGCCATCTTAGGGGCTCTACTTCCTTACAGTACACATGTTACATCAAAGTATCATTCACCAACTCACACACATTCATACTCGTGTGTAAACACTGGAAGCCTTGCTCAAGGATACAATAACAGGATCAAACTCCCAACACTTGAGCTACAAACTAACGGAAATATCCAGAAAACTGTACACTGAAGCTAGCTTGCTGTACTTTCATGTACACTGCCACTAAAGGACACTTAAGTCATAACACCTCATAAAATGTAAATATATTACTATGAAATATAATAACTGTTTTACAAACAAATATACGTCACAGACAGCAGACCTCGACTTTGAGCCAACCCAAGCAAAGGCGACTTATTTTGACTTTACCCGTATTAAATGCATTTTAGCCTAAAACATTTTTTCCATTTTCAACAGAACTTTTCAAACTTGCCGCAAAAGCAGTTGAGCTACTCTCCCCACACACTGCAGGAGCGAGTGAGTGTGAGCGGAGCCTGCCGCCCCTGTCTGTCCCATCAGGGAGAGCCTCTAAACCAGGACTCAGTATTAATAGACGCCTGAGCTCCACGGTCTGTCAGCTAAACATCAACAACCAAGGAACTGTAATCAATATTTAGCACAGATTTGCACTGGCCCAATTACGAAACATTTGGTTCAACTTTTTATTTCACCACATAGTCAGAAGAAGTTATTTTTATTTATAAATATTTTTCAAAAGCCATGGGCACCAGACAAAAGCCTTCTCCCAGTCCAAATGTAGACGCTATATTTTCCATTGGGTAAAAGACTCTTGGCTTGTCAGAGGTTTCTGCTCTATTTTTGGTAAACTGATGCACACTTCTTTGATACTACAGATTCTCCGCAGCAATTCATCTGTTCAATTCATTTAATTTATTTTACTCAGTTTGACTGCACAACATTCATACCATACTGCATCCAACTGTACAACAACTCACACGTATGTATTCTAACGTTCTGTCTACTTCATCTTTGCACTGCTTCTCTCTCTCTTGTACACAGATATATTTGTATTACTATATGTCTATATATATTTATTTTTACTTGTACATAGATTTATAGAATTATGCCTTATTTGACACCAGAGTCTTGTTATTTTTCCTACTTATTTTGAATATATTTTTGCTCTTTGTGAGCTACCATACACAAATAATGTCCCTTGTGGATGAATAAAGTTTGTCTAAATCTAAGTCTCGCTGGCCCAGCTTTAAAACTGCATCAGTGTACAGTGAAGCTATGAGTCAGAGATGCCAGTCCAGTTTAGCACACGGTGAAGTGAGCACAGCACATGATAATGGAAGCACATGTTGTCTTGATATGTGATGTGGCGTCGTAGCTGGAGAGGAGGGAGTTTGGCAGGCCGCAGTGCACCCGGAGCCAGGCGACTTGTGTCTGTGTAAGGGTGAAGTGTTCACCTCCCATTATGAATTATTCAAGTCCACACAGAGGCTCTGTCTGATGTTACTGCTGCTGCCTCCTCCACTGCTCTACTTCCCATTTCCCTCCATTCTTCCTCCTCTTCCGATCTTTCCATCATTCTACTTCCTTCACCTGTCTTTATACTATTACCCTGCTCATTCACCATCAGACAGACTACATCCTGGTCTCTCCTGCTCTCAGAGTATAAGGTACTGTTCCTAAACCGGCATGCACTTACTTTTTCATCAACTCTAAAGCTCAGTGTACCTTTGATGCAGAGAAACGCACTCCCTCTTAAAGATGCAGGCAATATTTTTGTAAAACCACAGTAAAATTACCATAAATGCTGTGTGAACTTTTTTTAAGTAAACAATAGTATACTGATGCTCAAAATTACTACAAAAAGACTCATGTGTGTGCGTTTAGTGTGCACTTTACACTGATTTGAGCGCCACACCTGACCAGAAAAAAAAATAAAATAAAATAAAAATAAAATAAAAGCACCTCTCATAAGCACACGCCCTCTCTGTTGTAAGCCTATACATTTACCTGGGTGAATAGGGTTAGACTTGTTTTATTCATATGTATTTATTTACTTTTAGCAGGAGTTTTGGGTCTTCTTAAAGTTGCTGTAGCTTTTTGACGTCGTGCGTAACAGCGGGGCGTGCGCGCTTTACTCTGCGGGCCAAGCCTCACCATCCACGGCTAAAAATACTCAAGGCCTCTCGACGCCCCACGGAGCTCCCACCAGAGCCAGAGCAGAAACTAAAGCTTTACATTTTAAACAGGAAATATTTCAAGAAGAAAATGGTCTATGTGAAGATTTTTTGTTGCTGCTGTTTTATACAGGACCATCAAACAAAGCCACACCACAACTACTTTTTTCGAATTTTCACACAAAACATAAAAGTGGAATAAATAAATGTGGGATCTTGTTAAGAGAGGAAATGGTTTAAGTTTCCCACAACTTTGTTCAAAGTAGTAAATGAGCCCGAACGACTTGTTGTCGTTAAACACCCACAATTAGCGAGTTATAGTTATTTTATATAACAGTTGTCAGAGTTGTCTCAAATTAACCCGTTAGTGACTCTGTCTGTCATATAGAAGAACAGGAATAATAAATCTAATGTGAACTGAACGGACTGGAACTGGGACTGTCTGAATCTAAACTGAAATACGTAACTGGCACATAGAAATGCCGAAATAAAAAAGCGGAGAAAAAAAGCGCAAACAGCGATTTTGCCCTGGTTTCCAGAAGGTAGCGCCACAAAGTCAGCAAATTGGCACAGATCCCAGTGTAGCTTTTAACATTTTACACATGTTTTTTGCGTAAATATGTGCAATAATACGTGTGTCCAAATGGTCTAAACTCGTGGCAAATATTTACGCTCTGAGGGGAAGAGCGCTCTACGTGTTTCACTGCGCCATGAAACAACTATACGACTGTTATACTTTTATGAGTCCAAATGAGCATGAAGATGATGGAGTACAGCGCAGCGGCTCGCTACTGGCACTCTGGCAGCAGCATCCATGAAAAAGTCCATTTAATTACTCGTTTGTTTGAAAGTAACATGGAACAAAAACATGTATTTTCCCTCTGCGCTGTCTGACCCGTGACTGGTGTTCGTGTGTCTACAACTTTCCCAATCTCCTCTATTTCTCCCTCTCTCACTTTACTCTCTGAACACAAGTAGCCTCAAAGCGCCTGTCTCTGTCCTGCCTCTTGTCACGCACACAGTAGCCACTTTCTGGTATCACTCTTTTCAACAACTTTTCTGTCTGCTTCAATAATGCACACGCTGATTATTATTATTATGATGTCGCCTATTGTTTGCTCCATATCAAACATTCACAAGATACAAACCCAAATCCCTTGACTGCCACAACCCTTTGCGTTTGACTTTAATGTAGATCATCGCGCACAGCCCAGGTCACGGTCAAGTGAAAGACGCCGTTTAACAGAGAGAGATCGTATCAAATCAAAGATCGTAAAAATGTCAAAATAACTGCTGGAAAGTATAAGTTAATAAGATAGGTTATTTGTTAAGTTATGAGCCTGTCAGAGAAGTAAAAACAATATAAAAAACAAAATTACGCACTTGCTATGTCGGCAGAGCAGCACTGACCTCTCACTGTGGCCTCGGCCTGTAGCCTATGTTTCCTAAACTTACAAAACTTTTTAGTGATGTGCATTTTCTTTTATTTGTCCCTGCACCTTCTCCACAGTCTTCTGCATTTAGGCTATGAAACTTTTTTCCAGCAATCCAAATCTCATCGGCTCCAAAAACACGTTTTGTGCACGCGTTACAGGGGAGAGAACGTAAAAAATATAGGCTACACCATAGAAGCAACAAAATAATAACTTTGAATTTATTGTTTAAGATCTTAACGCCACATGTGTTTATGACGTTTTCTCAGCACGCAGCTACGTCAAATATTAGGCTAGTTACATCAAAGTCTGAATTACGTTACATCAAAGTCTGAATTACGCGCTGTAATAAATTATGTCATACTTCAACAAATAAATAAATACATACAAATAAAATTACACAACACGACTGAAAGACTACAAACGAGATTTATTTTACAAATGATTGTGTGATCTCAGACAGTCCTTGAGCTGCCGTCCGTAGAGCGACACTAACTAAAAACATGGGACTTGTTAAACGCGTTTATTCTTTTGTACTAAACCCTCCAGTGAAAAACTCCACTTAGACCAATAATCTGTCTTTGAAAATAAACTGTTAAAATAAATGAGCAGCCTCAAAAACATCGCTTAACCCAAATCTCTCCTTTTTACGCATTTGCGTGTGTGCCCACTCTGTTTACAGTCTTTAAATGTGCATGAGTGTCTGACTGTCTGCACCCCAGCCGTCTGTAACCTATATTCCTGAAAGGTGACTTAGTCTATCCTGGATAAATATGATTGAGATCCCAAAAGTACAGTTCCCATCGCTCTCCTTGGAACACAACTCCACTGTCTCCGTCTTTCTGTACAACTGTCACGCCATCATTGCGCGTGTTCACCCCAATTTATCCCCCGCTCATCCCAGACCACGCGCCCTCCTTTGTCTGTTTGAAGTTTACTCGTCCACAATTTTCCCTGATGTCTTCCCAGAGTCACCTTCACGCTCCACGCCGTTGTTGGTCTCACTCATATTTGGGACAGTAGCGGGTCAGTCAGTCCCCGGTGTCCCAGTGTCTCTCCAACCCAGACGCACAAAACCCTTGCGCGTAAAACAAAACGACTTCTCTTACCTTCATTGGGGGGGTAGATGATGGAGAACGCAAGAGGGACGTAGCGCAGTAAAAGACTTAAAATGGGAAAAAGAAGTGATCGCGCAGTGCAATCCATGGCGGCGGATCAGTGGTACATAACTCCATGAAGCCACTCGCGGATCTGAGAGCGTGCTCGTGCTCCTCTGCTCACACTCGCTCCTCTCGCTCTCCCCCACTCCTCGTGCGCTCCGAGGCGGGTTTCCGCGGGGTCCTAGAGAGTCGCAGCGGAGGATTAGAAAAGGCACTGAGACGGTTCAGAGCCGAGGCGGGTTCAACACAGGTCACTGGGAGAGGCCAAAGGGAAGCGCGCACGGAGCAGGGAGTTAATGGGAATTTCCTTCAGTAGTAAAAGGTGAACAAGTACCACGCGACGCACTGACACGAGCGCCCCGTTATCGATGGATCAGGATCGCTGCACATTTCTCTGATCTGGCCAAGATGTTAAAACTTATATCAGGTTTTTCATCTTGTTTTCAGATTTAGTATCTACGCACTAGTTCTGAATTGGCTCTTAAAAATTGTCACATATATTTCTTCCATGACTCAACTAGTCCGAAAATCTTAAATTTAGGCAATAGATGTTTAAATAAGCTGCAATCCATTTACCATAGTTTCCCCCTGAAACACTTCACTTGTTTTTAGATTCAGTAATACAGACTTGCTTGATACTCAAGTATGTTTATCTAAAACTTAGCATCTATAAACTTATTTCCAGCCCATGAACACTTACTGTGTAATTTTAGTCTAGAGGTAGTTTATTTTAAGATAACTTGTCAAGTAAAATCATCTTTCTGCATTGACAGATAATTTCACTACTTTTAAGTCATTTTCTGATAGATTTATGCGTTTATAACTTTTGGGCAAGCTTTTTTGCCGTGTAGTCAAGTCATGCAGGCCACAGACGTTCTTTTAAAAGCAATAATAATAGATACCATGTTTTAAGAGATCAATACATAAGTATAAGTGTGAAAAACATCATTGTATTAGATTGGAAAACCCAGTAAATACATAAGCAAATAATGATATGATGAGAATCATTCTTTGAAAATGTTAGTTACTTTCTCTGCTACATGGTACCGTCAGAGTACTGCATTCTGAATACATTTATGTCGAGTTGCATTTACATCATAGTGTAAAGATATAACATAACTTTATTGACAGCTTTATATTTGTTTCAGCATTTTAAAGTATTTCATATCACTAATTGGAGATGAAAAAAAAACACATATGCACTTCCCACAAGAACAGCTGTGTATTTTCTTACTGAAATGTGCCGTTTGAAGCCCAAATTATATGATCACTGCACTGGAACACAGTTAGTGAAAAATAGTATTCAGAATGTTGGTAGGCACATGTATTCATTTAGGTTACATGAATGTCCTTAAAACCCAGTAAAAAACAGTAAATGTTGGGCTACTTAAACAATTAAAATCAAACAATAAAAGTTTTAAGTTTCAAGTCATCAGTAACCATATTTTAATTTGCTTATGTTGTATGAGCTTTTGTGTATAACTCGTTTCAGCTGCACTCCCAGTGAAGACAGACAGGTAAGTTTGTTTTTGGGGCTGTTGAGTAAAAGTGTCACGTTATGACAGCAGTCCTGGCACTTGGCAAACAGGAGGACAGCACTTTTGTGCAGACTCCACTTATTGAAGCCTATTTATCATGGTGTGGAAGGACGTATGTTGTTTTTGCATTCAGCTCCTCTGTGAGGACCGCCAGGGGCCTCCCACAACAAAGTCGTTGATCCGCAGTGAAAGGCTGGACTGCATCGGAGAGAGGGTCCACGCTGAGACGCCAGCTGTTCTCATGTAGGGAGGTACAGGGGGAGGCAGGCCTATGGGTGTGTGGGGATCTGGCTCAAATTGAACATGAGTCAAAAGACTGGAGGAATATCAGGCCTGAAAAACGCATGTACAGTATAATCCAATGTGAATGAAGTATAGCACCAAATGGAGCGAAGAGTGGGTGGCGACATTCAGAAAAACCTGTAAGATTTGCCTGTGAACAACTTAACAACTAGATCACCCCAGAGCAACGAAAACTATGCAAAATATTTCATTATCATGAGTAGCCTACTTTTTTAACCTCCGACCAAAACACTTCCATAGAATTAAAGTGATCTGAATCCAAATCTATAGCTCTCATTTGAAACTACTGCATGTGTAATTTACAGCGGCGCATGATACAGTACACTTTCCTCATAGGGCACAGTTGAAAAGTTTTAAATGGCCCGGACAGATTTATCTGGGACATAATGAAGCTGGTTGTGATTGATTGACTTGTGGGTGCAGTGGTCCAGCTCCGGTTTCGGCTCTTGTCAGTGGAGACAGAGAGGGGCCATGCCAGGAGGTGTCGTGGTGCATTAAGTGGCCCTGGCGTGTGGATTTACTGTGGGCTTTAGAGGTGCCAGCTCCAGTTATACATCATGCTCTATGCGCACGGAGCACCAATTCACTTATTACACCTCCAGAAAGATTGATACAAGGGGCTTTACGGCTCGCAGTAAATTTGAAAAAGGCCGAGGCTGGAGTTTGAGAGAGAGAGAGTTCTATTGTCTCAAGCAGTCAGTTTATAATAGGCCATTAAAGTGTACATTATAAGGAGGAAATGGTTAGACTAAGCCAAATAGTTCAGGCATAAATGAATTGGGCAAATAATCTACCTTATGGCACAAACAACCTTCATGACAGGTACTCTGGATGCCCTACTCACATGGGACCTTTGTAAAGTCCATATTTTTGTCGCAAACTGTCCACTTCATGAACTACTGCTCAATTTCCCCACAGAAATAAAAAATGTTCTTAAAGGGAATTAGAGCAAGTTGTTTGGAAATGCACTGCTAATTTTTGGAGTAAAAAAAAACTTATTAGACTGAAGTTTTACAAATCTTAAGAGTTCTGTCACTATTTCCAACCTGCACTTTGGTTCATCTTATTTGCTAAAAATGTGCTTTTGATTGTGATATATTGGAAAAATGTATGGAGGTATGTATCCCTCCCAGCCCAGCCGCTGTGCTTCATACAAACTTCTCTTCCCTCTTCTCAATAACTATACTTGTCCGTTGTTGAAGCCAGGCCAGTGGAACAATCTGCTGTGAGGTGGAGGGTCATATTGATTCAGAGCCACAATTTTAAGTCATTGTAGGTCCTGACAGGCCGGTACAGATGTTGTTTAGTAGCAGCTTTGAAGGGAGCCAAGGTTAGGCGTTTCTCTCCATTGCACAGTAACACTCACAGGAACAAACAGATAAATAAACGGTGACATAGACTGACGGTGCTGTCTCCCGTGGTTCATGGCTCACATTCCTACACACACACACACACACACATATATACAGCAGGGACCAGGGAGAAGCTACGGGCGACTGCCATGTAACTCTATCCCCCAGCAGAACACTTCAGGCTGGGACAGGCTGAGAGGCAGCTCCCTAGACTTCCACTTAGACTTCCAGACTGGGATAGGACGCAAATGCAAGAGAAATTATTATATGTTTTCATGTATAGTAGAAACATCAATTATCAAAGAAGATCAGATTTGAAAATTGTTTCATTTTTTTGCAAATTTATGCCAAAAGTATTGACCCTCCCTAACCCAAACCTCTGAATGTTAAAATGGTAAGAGTTCTACTTTTTTCAAATGAGTAATACAAGTTTCAAAAAAACAAAGCTCAAAAAGTGAAAACCCCAAAAGGCACTGCCACCACTTCTGTTGCCCATTACCTTGTGCTATGCTAAACTGGCACCATTATTATTTTTCATATAAACCACAAGCTCGTTCTTTTACAGCACTGAACTCATTAGGCCAAAAGAGGAAGTCTGTTTGCCTTTATCTCCTCTTAAAACAACTGCAGTAATCTTTGTTTATGATTACCAAAAAAACCTGGCTTACATTAAAACTGGCCTGTGGTTCTGAGCTAAAGCTATATGGATATCAAAATAAGCTTAAGTCTGCGCTTTGGTTACATGAGATCAACATGAAAGCTTAACCTAAAAATGTACATTGGATTTAGATATTTGAAAAATTAAACCGTGTATAATTTTCTGTAGCTATAAACATATTTGTTGACATATTTACGTCAAAAGTTGCAGAAAGAGTTTTTATCAATGTCTGAGCTGAATTATGAGATTCATTAGATCTATTTTAGGTCCGTGTACCATTGGTTCTTTTGAACTTCAGTTAAGAACAAAGAACAATACCATGGATGAACAGTTTGTTATTTCATTATTCCATTTTGGTGTCAAACAAATACAGAGTTCGGCCTCTATTTCCAATGTTTAATTAAAGTTTACTTCAAATAACACCAATTAACAAACAGTCTCGTCGCCTATTTTAATTTTGATATTTTATTCTCTTTCGTATATATGCCCCTAACGTTCTGCCGCTAGAAGGACTTAGCAGAAAAATTGTTGCAATTTTGTGGACACGTCGTCTTCTTCTATAGCGATGCGTTTACTTTCGCCTCTTAGAAAGTCATTGTTGAACTCCATGATGAGAAACAAGCAGCGATAAACTCTCCTTAGTTCAGCTGACACCACAGAACTATAATAAAAATAGTTTTGATTATAAATTGATGATTGCCACTGAATTCACACATGGCGCTGTAAGCAGAACTTCTGGGGCAGATAAACCAGAGAGAATAATATATCAAAACTGAAATAGACACAGTGACTGTTTTTGATGGGTTTTATTTGAAATAAACTTTAAATTAAACATTGGAAATAGAGGTCGAAATCAGTTTTTTGTTTGACACTCAAACAGAATAATGAAATAAACTGTTTTCCCATTTTATTGTTTTTCGTCATTTAACTGAATTTCAAAAGAACAAATGGTACAGAGAGCATTTTAAAACCCCAGTGTGTAACATTTCAGCCAGCAAAACTCATAGTTTCAAGTTTTAGTCAGGTCTGTGGAGACATAAGCCCATCTACACAAAACATGTTTTTCGAGTTATTTTTAAGCAATAAAAACAGCCATATAAAATAAGGTCTTTTATGTTAGCCTGTTGGGTGAAATGTTACACAGTGTGGCTTTACCTTTTTGTTATAGGATTGTAATTCAAGCAGATATCCACCTCACATCTGTTTGTCAAACTTTTACAATATATTTTTCTTTTTTTGTGTCCCAATTTGGTGTGTGTCCTTGCCCTTGTCCAATGTGAGCCACATTTGCTCTCCATGTGCGGAGGAAGAGCTGAGTTTGCCATACAAATCCATAACCCAATTATTCAGTGGTGCATAGGCAGGAAATGGAGAGGCACTTCATCTGTGTGTGAGACTGAGACACCCACAACCAGACACGTACACGGACACTGGGAGCCGGTCTGCACAAACACGGCCAGTTACAATTAACTCGGACTATTGGGAAATACTGCAGACTCTTTGAAACTGAAGCTGTAAAAATGAAATACTTTTTTGGGGTAGACTGGCTTGGCATGTCAAGGCATTGTGCATATAACGTGTTTTTCAAAGTACATTTACATAATTAATACAGTCTTTTACAGTGTATTGCCAGTTTGGTCATGATTCTATTCTTCTGTTGCTGTTTTTCAGAAGGCACCACAACATTCTATAGGCAGATTATATTTAATACAGATGTTAAAATGCAGATTTTTGTTGTAGTACAGAGAGTTCTTGGGTCTAGACAACAATAGAAATGATCAAGTTCAACATTTCTAATTTTACCTTTTGTTTATTTCATGGCAAAGTACAATGATATCAATTGGAAAAACTGGCTGGTTTTCCGATATTTCTTTCCAATCCACAACCACAACCATATATCTTTTTTATTCTTAGTTTAGTAGCATCAAAATTAAATGTTTTCGAGATTTACCCTGCGGTGACCCATTTCACCATTGCACAATCTCTAAAAAATAGTTGTTTAAAAGTAATAATAAAAACTCTTTCCATAAAAGCCCAGTCCATAAACTCAATTTTTTAAGCTTCTTGGGGGGGGGAAAAGCTTTGTGAATGCCAAATACAATTCCCTGCATGAATAAAAGTTGCGCAAACTTCTTCTAAGCATTTGTTTACAAGTGTGTGTGTTTTTTACATTCTCATACTTAAGATACTAGCCAATTTAACAGGTTGAGCGCTAAATATTTACCTGTTTGGAGTGGGATCCAGCTGTTTCGTATTAGAGCTCCTTCCCACAGCGCCCTACCGTACCTGGGAACCAAATGAAGCCACAGCAGAGCCCTTTACCAAAAAGCAACCATGTGTTTATTTATTGCAGCAGCCCTAAACAAGGCCAAACCATGAGCGCGGGTAATTAGAGAGGGAGAGAACAACACTGGGGCTCCATGATGGCACTGTGGTCTAGTCACAAGAATGAGAATGTGCAGACAGGAGCATGCTTTTTCCATTTGGGTTCAGATCTAGTTCTTTTGGCTGCAGCACTGTAACCCACCTAATGACCCTGGTGCTTGAAGTATAAATCCAGGAGCAGTTTGCTTTGTGGCTATTAAAGGTTTTTGGGTTGGTCGTAAATCTGATGTATCACTTCATGAAGGGCTGTTGTTTTTGCTCCAAAGATGGTTATCCAGAACGTACTAATTGAAGGACCTTTGCAAGGGCACTGTGCTTATGTTGCAATGTAAAAAATATAGTGAGCACAGTCAGTCTTTTCTTGCTCTGTTCAAAACGTGTATGTAAAAATGTGATGTATTACAGTAGGAAAAGCGGTAATACTTTATCATAACTACACTGAAAACACATTGTACCTCAAGCCTACTCCTATACCTTTAATTACATACTTACTAAGCTTGAATCACTCCTGAATTATTTTATTATTAAGTCTCTGCTCATGCTTTCTTAAGGCTGATTAAGGTATAGTTTTTATAAAGTGGTGCCAAAAAGACCAGGCAATTCATACATTTGATTTTGTCACATATATACATATTTTTAACTAAGCAGCAATTTTGTCAATCGAGATAATAATAATAATTTAAAAACTTCTGTTGCTTTTGTATTGAGCCATAAATTGTAAAAGAAAAGATGTAAAAGTGAAAAGCCATATGTCGATGTGACGTCATATTTTCTGGTCATATATCCTTTTGAAATCAATACAAGATCATGTCCAATACTGAATGAATGTGCATTACTTTAACTTCCTGCACTGTTCGCACCAGTCTGGTCTTGGATACAGTTCTTCCTCCATCTGCTGTAGGATTAGATTCACACACATGCACACACACATTCATATGAACAGGCTGCACACATTGTACATATGTTTAGGGTTTGTGTGAGTCTTGACAGCTACAGTCGGCTTCCAAAATCTAAATCCAAATGCTTTATATATTGTATGTTGAAAAATTGCATATCTAATGGCCATTGATGGAAGAAATACTCAACCTTGTTGCTTAAGTAAAAGTACAGATACTGGAGCAAAAAATACTCAAGTAAAAGTATTGCAAGTATTACTTTTGTATTTTTAAAATTGTACTTACAGAGTATAAAGTATTTCACAGAGATTTTCAGATCTCATAAACCATCAGTGTACTGGTTTTGATAAAGATTTGTGATGAATTTTGTTTGATAGTTTCTTCCTGTGGTCATACTGATTTGTCAAAGCCAGATCTTATGAGATCTCAGAAGCTAAGCAAGGCCGGGCCTGGTTAGTACTTGGATGGAGACCACTTGGAATTCCAGGTGCCACAGTGGGGCGTCAGTCGCAGAAAAAACTGTTGTGTCCTTAAACAAGGCACATCACCCACATTGCCTAGTATGAAAGTGGTGTGTGTGTGTGAGTGTTGGTGGTGGTCGGAGGGGCCAATGGTGCAGATTGGCAGCCTCACCTCCGTCAGTCTGCCCCAGGGCAGCTGTGGCTACAATAGTAGTTTACCACCGCCGGGTCTGGAGTGAATGAATAATGCTCTGTAAAGTGTCTCTGAGTGTCCAGAAAAGTGCTATTTAAAACTGATGCATTATTATTATTATTATTATCTGTTATTATTTATATATTTTTGTTTTCTCAAAATACAAATATGTTAAAAAATAATATCCCCTCCAGCTTTTTCACCTGGCCTCAAACTATAAGAAATACTTTTACTTTTCAGTCCTGTTCAGAAATATTGTAGAGGAAAAAGTGCAGATACCTTCTCTCAAATGTAGTGAAGTAAAAGTAAAAATATCCACTTTAAAATCTAAGTAAAGTACAGATACCTTTTTTTAACTTAAATATGGTACTTTACTACTTTTATTCTGTTACATTCCACCACTGCTCCTGACCAAATATATGTGCTGTGTTTGTTGATTGATAAGAAGTGGATTGCGTTTCATTACGACTGTGTACACGTGGCAACACATGGCTTTGGTGGTAGTCCTGTTGTTATTCATGACGTATTGTTGTCTGCAGTGGGAAAAAGGTGCAGCCACAGCACAGAGTTCACATAGGATAAATATGACATTCACATCACATCAGTCACATAAATAAAGCCTATGCACACACAGACAGTTGTTTACCTCAGCTGCTGAGGGACAGGAAGACATGACACAGAGGAGCAGGAGTGCGCCCACATACAAATAGAGCGGCACCACGGCGTACAAAAGTATATTTACATTTGAAATTAGTTTGACTGGGAAAAAATGTAAATCATATAGAGGGATCAATAGAGAAAGAATACTGAACTGTGAATCCATCTATGAACACAATATGCTGATATGATTTCGAGAAAGTGTCTTGGTAAAGGGAGATTACATCCCATAATCAAATCTGTTTAGGAAATTTAAGGCATGTGGTTTCTTTTAGTAAAACAAAATAAAATTTTGAGTGTCTTTTCCACTCTTACTCAGTTTATTAAAGGTCACACTACATAAAATGGATTGTGAGCTTTAATGTTATTATGTTTTTACCTCATCAAAAACATACCTGGAGTTCTGTTTTGTTTCATTCACACATGTTTGAGGAACTACATCTCCAAAGCTCAAAATGCTCTGATCCACCTTGTGATGTCATGTAGTGGTAGTTTTCAAGTAACAATAGTATTTTATTTTTTGTTCAATAGAGAGAGACCGACAGTTCCAAGGCTGAAATGATCCAAAAGATTCTCGTTAAGGTGTATGGAGTTTAAAAACACACAGTGGAGCACACAGAAGGTGGGACAGGGTGTTTTCTGTTTGAGAGAAAAGCTCAGGCTAAATATGTAGGGTTTGTGTGTTAAACAAGTGTGAATGAAACAAAACAAAACTCCAGGTATGTTTGTGATGAGGAAACAACATTATAGCATTGACCAAAAAATCGCCTAATATGGGCCCCTGTTATATAGCTGTTTTTCATCCTTTGCTAGATGACAAAAAAGTGTCTTTTAATTCTGTTTTATTATGATTTTATTATTATTAATATAAATATGCTTAGTACAAAATGTCAACTTTACTTGACACAGCTGACACAGGGTCAGACGTGGACATGGCAGCTGAGTGACACCACCCAGACTTAGTTCATCCATTTCTATTATTTCAACACTTACTCATTAGGTGGCACTTCACTGCAGATTTGCCATGGAGCCCCTGAATCATCTATAGATATAACACTGCAATTAATCCTATGTACAGCTGGATGACTTACTATGTTACTTGGGTAAACATACAAGACAGGATGTAATAGGGCTGGGAATCGCAGGGTCCGATACAATATTCGATACATGGCTCATGATATGATAATCACGAATGGCAATATATACCATAATCAATATATTGCACATGATATTCTACAATATGATCAATATTTTTAAAAAACAAATACATTTTAAGAATATTTGTTAAACCACTACTAAGTCAATAAGGGGCGCCACTACTCAGCTTGTAGAGCGTCCACTGATCCGAAGGTTGGCGGTTTGATTCCGGCTCTCAACATAAACACCATGCTGCCATTGTGTCCTTGAGCAAGACACCTCGCCCCCAGTGTCTGTGTATACTGGTGTGTGAATAGGTGAGTGGTTCCTTGATTTAAAGCGCTTTGAGTGCCTTGAAGGTAGAAAAGCGCTATATATACTGTAAATATGTGACCATTTGTGCTGCCATGAAAGAGCTTAGTAAAATATACCAAAAAATACTCTTGATCTCTCAACACAGCAGCTCATAATAACGACACTGTATCACCAAATTTAGTATCACCACATCGATGGTTTAGCACACCCCTAAGATGTAATGCAAAGCTCCCAAAGTCATTTTTCAGCACTGTAAATCATTGACTTTTCCTCTGTCTTCTTTCTAGTTTGGTGAGGGAGTATTTGTCAAACGTGCTCAAGCCTGGGTGTGGCTACTATCTCCACATTATAAGATCCAGTTGAAAAGCAGAACCATCAGCGTGTCCGGGAGAGAGCTACTGGAAAAACCTCGGCCCGGTGTCATTTTGGTTGTGGCCTCACTCGAACGCCGCAGTCATGCATATTACGCAGATTACAAGCCCACTGAAAATATAAACATGTATTACAATATAGCTATTCATTAGTTCACATCACAGGATAAACACTGGAGCCAGCTTCTTTTAAACAACTGTCAAGTGTGGTAACAAGTCCCAAAGTATGTTAAGATGCAGTTTTGTATACAGCTGCAGTCAGCATATGAGGACTATTATTGTAACATAGAAGTTGATGAGGTTTTGGCAATGAGTAACAATCGAATACATTTCCAATAATAATATGAAGTCACGACGAAGGCTGAGTTCACAGTATCTTTGGCTATGTTACTAACTGATTGTATAATTAAAAGCAGAATGAACTCAACTTGTTTTAGAAATGCCACCAGGTTACCACACGATAATAAGTCAGATCAATGGAAAGATGAGCCCACTGAATGTAAAGTAATTTTAAGCAATAAAAACACCTGTGGTTTTAATGCCATACTGTGGAACCTAACCCCCAAAAGAAAAGTTAAAAGGTGCAATTGAATTTACAAATTTATTCATAAATCACATCAAATATTAGAGGCTTTTAGAGGTTTTTCCCTCATTTATTTGAGTAAAATTTGTCTTGAATTTGTGATCTATCAAATGGCCCATATTAGGTTATGTCATGTTATAATGTTGCCTTCTCATCAAAAATATACCCGGAGTTGTGTTGTTACATTCACACATAACACACAAACCCTGCATATTCTTCTCTTAAACAGAGAAGTTCCTTGTGATGTCATGTGGTAATACAGGAAGTTCCCCACTGACATGGCTTAAAGCTCACAAGAGTCAATTTAACGTAATATAGGACTTTAAGCAGGTTAAAATATGTCCACTGTGCTGTCTGTAACTAATCATAAAGCGTTTCATGGTCCAATAATCAGGAAGTATGTGTTAGCATGCTGAATGTTATTAACTTTATTGTGGCTATAAATTCCACAATGAAAGTTGTGAAAAACGCACATAAACTCATCACTCTGAATATTTAGGATGCTTAGAATGGATGAGGTAAGTGAGGAATAACTTTGGACCACTGGGATTTGTTTAAAATGGACTTGTTCTGTTTTTCATGTTCAAGCAGACCTATTATGCACAATCAACTTTTCAGAGCTTTTCGCCATGTTATAATTGTTTCCCCTCACCATTTACTCTCTCAAAGTTGTATTTGGAGTGATTTGTGCATATTTGAGCAATCTTTAATCACTTATTTTTCAGATTTTCACCACCACCAGCACCTTGCTTATTTTCTTCATCAGTTTTATTTTCTTAACCTGTGATATGCATTTACCAACATTGCGAAGTCACTTTGGTACAAATGGAAAAAAATCTGCTGCTCAATACTGCAACCTGCAGCTATCCATGTGTGTGTGTCGACTCTTGTGATCACATTTACACCAACATCAGCTCCCATTGGGCAATGCGGTTTTCTAATGTAAAAGTCAGCGTAACTTTTATCTTTTACTAAGTCATTATAGATCAATATTGCGATTTAAAATGTGCAAAGTATAACATAATGATCCAGGGCTGTGATGGATTATAGCAGACACAAGCACAGTAAAAAGCAGGTACAGCACCTTCAGCATCTACAGCATCACTTGTACAGAGCACCTAATGTCATAAAAAAGTAAGCAGTGTCAAAGCTACTGATGTAGAAAATTGAACAATGATATGTGCTTCTTGGATGACTCTGTTTGCGCAGTGAAAAATAATTACTCGGGCTCCTAATGAGAGGATGTCACATGAGCGATTATACATCAACAACAACCTCGAGTGGATCCCTTACTCATCAAAGAAACCTGCTACACTGGCTACAAAACAGAGGAATTCTAAAATAAACCTCATCTGATAGAGCTCGAAACAGAAGTGAGGCGATATACGTTCTATAATCAGTGTTTATTCCGGCAAATCAGCTTCATCACATATCAGGTATGCTAGCATCCATTATCCTATTATTTGTCTGTGCACTTTGGGTACGTATAACTAAGGCAAACACATGGTTACAATCAGCATGACTGCACACACCACAAAACCTCAGTGTTAGTCTAATCTCTAAATACCAAGTGTAATGGGCCAGTGTCATTATGCAGCCCTGCCTTTATGACACACAGTATATGCGCTGAACAGTGGAGCGATGAGTGCGTTTGGACCACATCACTGAAACATGGAGAGGGGAGCGGGAAAATCCTTGTTAGTCGTCACGGCGACCAGCTCTCGTGTAAAGAGAGTCTGAGGTGCTTCCTGTTTCGCACAATAAAACTTTTGCAGATTGATAAGAGTGTAAACATGGGGGTGTGTTTCATGTTATGACAGAAACATAGTCGGTTGCCTCTTTTTGTGTTTGTTCTTACTGATTGTTTTCAGATTCTACAGTGTGGTGTTGTCAGCTTTGCACAATGGAGGCAAAATGGCTGTTTGTCTTGTTTTAGCATTATATTTTCCACATAAAGTACACAAAAGAAGAAAAAAAGGTTCTTAAGCAAACTATGAAGCAACAAAATCCACATATAATAGTAACAACAATGTAGAAAACTGTGTTTATATATGAAACATAACATCTTTACATTTGCTCTAATTTACATATAGCTACAGAAAAGACTGTAGCACAACAGTTAATTGATTATATTGATACAAAAAACATATTCCATCCAAAACAGTTTGGATTCAGGCCAAAATACTCAATAGAAATGGCAAACTGTTATTTGACGGATATAATCAAAAACAGTTTAGATCGAGGAAACGTGGTTGGGGCAGTGTTCTTAGATCTTCGTAAGGCCTTTGACACTGTCAACCACAAGATTCTAATACATAAATTAAAGAAACTCAACTTCTCACAGCAGGCTCTTAACTGGTTCACATCATATCTAGAGTCTAGAATACAAAGTGTTCAAGTCAGTGGCACAACATCAGCCCCTCTGGAATACAAAACAGGCATTCCACAAGGTTCAATATTAGGTCCTCTGCTGTTCTGTCTTTACATCAACAAGCTACCTAACATCTGTAAAGAGGCTGAGTGCCAGCTGTATGCTGATGACACTGTCATCTATGTCTCAGCTAAGACTCCAGAGAAGATGCAGAGACACTGAATAAGCAAATGCTCAGTGTCTCACAGTGGTTGGAGGACAACTGCCTGTGTTTAAATCATTCCAAAACTGTCTCTATGTGCTTACCCTTACATAAAAAAATACTAGATAATTTTCAGATATTTATAAACCAAAACCAAATCAACAATGTTGTGGAAGTTAAGTATCTTGGAGTAATTTTAGACAGGCATTTAAAATTTGAACCACATTTTAAAAAAAGTATCTAAGACTATTAGAACAAATCTCATTTTATTAAATATTCTTTCCGAAAATTGAATTTTAAATGTGTAAATAAACTTGCTCCAGAAATTTTAAGTAACATGATTCAGAGGTGTAACCCCCCCAGTGTGACCACAAGAGGCGCTGCACATGGTGACTGTAGACTTTTGGTCAAAGTGCATTTGCTGTTAAGGGACCACAGATCTGGAACTGAAAACACTCACAGATCTGAGCCAGTTCACCTGCAAAGTAAAGCAGTGGCTAAAACTAAGCAAAAGCAAGCTTGTGAACACTGAAATAATTTAATTGTCTACTTTTTTTAACGCTGTTTTAATGCTGTAATAATGTGTTGCATGTCTGTCAATACTGTTGTCCGTTTTTATGTGAGGGACCTGGCCTGCAAATTAGCCTTTGGCTAGACGGCTTATGGACATGGCATCGGTCACTGTTTTAAATGTGGCAATGCTCTCTGTTCTGTCCCTTTTAAATAAACATGATGATGATGATGATGATGATGATGATGATGATTGATCATCCAAAGAAAATAAATACAATAAATGAGTTTGGTAACTAAGGTTGAGTGCAAAACAACGAATTAAGGTCTGGTATTACCCAAAATTGACTCTTGGGAGCTTTATGCCATGTTAGAATTAAATAATCAATTAAATAATCAATTAAATAGTTGTATTGTGTTGTATTTTGTTTCATTCACACGTTTGCTTTATTATTAGTCTGTGTACATCTCAAAAGCTCAAAATGCTCTGTTCTGCCTTGTGATTTTTCAAGTTACCTTTTTTTTTACCCACTAGAACTGGGTAAATCCACATCTGAAATTCTAGTGAAGGTGTCTGGAGTTCAGAAACACAATGGAGCACTTCCTGTATTACCACCTGACATCACAAGGTGGAAGAGAAAGAGAGTTTTCTGTTTGAGAGAAAAACTCAGCCTAAACATGCAGATTTGTGTGTTAAACATGTGTGAATGAAACAAAACACAACTACAGATCAGAAAATAACATAATATGGCCCATTTAATGCAACTGCCCCCTGCTCCTACACGTGGAGGTGAAATAAACTAAAAACTTGAAAACCTGAACCTAAAGTTGGAATAAACTGGAACAGTAACCACTCTGCCAATATGTATCCTGTATATAAATATAAATAACTGATCCCAAATACTTCAAACCAGCTTTCAAACAAGCACTGGGCTCAGATTTGCAGACGCTCACCATACGACAAACCACATTACTTTTGTTCAGTTTTCTGTTTTTCTATCCACTAAAACTAGAATTTGATGTGGTAACTATAACAACAACATGGTCCAAGAAATGCATTCATCATTGTTTCTGGTTAGCTTAAATCCCGCTGACTCAAAGACTTTAGAGGAGTTTAATTGAACCACTTTATAACATTGTTTGCTTTGTACCTCTGTGATGATGATATTTTAAGTATCAGTGACTCACAAATTCGGAAATAACGTTTGATTAGAGAGCTTAAGTAAGAATAAAAACATGGGGAAACTATATCCTGTCTTTAAGCATCACAATATCTTTTTCCATGAGTCTAAGTGTGTGTGCTACCATAGACTGTGAACGGGCAGATTACGTTCATTTGTCTTCATTAGCATATTAGCTAACAGGCCCTTTGCTGGAGCCCGTGGGAAACTGCTGTAATTGCTAAGATAGTTGAAGTACACCACAGAAGGGATCTATAAAGCTGTGTGCATGTGTGTTTGACTAATGGCATGCTGCCGGAGAGGAACTACTCTTTGACTCTCATACTTCATGTTGCTCTGCGCTCATACTACATCATCGAATATAAGTGAAGCATTCAAGAAAAAACAAGCCTGAAAATCCCCAATGCAGCAGGCTGTTTCTCACTGTAATCATGGTCATTTATCAGCACAAGTGGACAAAACTGAATACTGGCAGAATACAGTTCCAAATGCGTAGATGCTTTGAAGCTCACATTTACAGCCCTTCTCAAGACTCAAGCTGCGTTAAAATGACATTATTCTCTCTCACACTGATCATAACTTCTGTAACTGAAATCGTACGACTGAGCTGACCACTTGCAATAAAACTACAATTAATGTGCTATTAAAGGTTTTAGATTATGTAAAGCCATGTTATAAATGCTGCTTCATTCACACGTTTGAATAATCCTTTATTTTTACTACAAATCATACCTCCAAAGTTCAAGTGCTCTGTTGTGATGTCATGAAGCCAGTTTTCAAGTTAACAGCTATAGTGCTTAACAAATATATTAGACTGCATGTCATGAAAACAAAAAAACATAAATAACATCATTGTATATGCAAAACTTGTTTCAAATTAACAATTTAATTATTATTCATTAAGAAAATGACCAATTCGAATAACCAAATAGTCCTTGTTGACAAATAATAAACAATAATGTGAATATTTTGTGTGAGCACCTTTGGCACAGATAACAGCTGTGTTCTTTCTGCTTTGTTTTTAATTTTGCAAAGACAATGTAATTGAGTTCCAAATAGTTTCTAGCGGAGACTTGCTTTGGATGAGAATTTGGTGTAATTTTTTGGAAAACTAAAATAAAATTAAACTTGAAAATGTATGAATAGCAACAAATAGTTATATTTTAGCATTAAATATATCATTTCGATAAAAACATCTTGCATATACTAGAGGATTAACCATTATAGAAACATAAAAAGATATTTTGGTAAACAGAAATACTATTAACTTACGTATAGCAGCAGTGGCAAACACCTTACACTGGTTGGTGGTCTAATAAATCTGTTAAGCACTATACCTTTTATCTTTAGTTTAGTAGAGATGGGTAATTCCAAATCTGAAATCATCCAAATGATTCAGTGAAGGTGTATGGAGTTTAAAATACAGTGGAGACTTCCTGTATTTCCATGTGACATCACAAGGTGGAACAGAGTGTTTTCTGTATGAGAGAAGAACTCATCCTAAATATGCATTGTCTGTGTGAATGAAACAAAACACAACCCAGGTATGTTTTTGATGAGGAAACATCATAACAGCGTAACATTGGTCCGTTAATGACAATATAATGCATTTATGTGGTGGGTTTTAGTCAGTTGCATTTACTCAAGTATATTTAATTTAGAAATTGAAACTCCTTTCACTCCTATTTGAGTTAATTGTAGAGTGTAAAAGTACAGGCAAGTACATACACAGGTGACTTGCGTGAGAATGCACAGCAGGTAGCAGGCATTTCACCAGCTTTTGTATGGATGGATTTTGATTGTTGACATAAAAGCATTGCTGAACATGTATTCCCATGTACTTTTGAAAATCTTGTGCGTACACGTACATTTGGTCCTGTAAAGTCTCCATGATGTATCCTCCAGTGTTACACATGTCAAGTACAGCAAACATTTTCCTGAAAAGACTCTCTCTGTTTCCCCTTGTAACGGCGGGCTGCTGGAATGGGTTTTGAACTTCCGACTGATTTGAATGCGCGTGTGAATGGGGATCTGATGGAGCAGAAAGAGACCGTCTGATCCGCTCCAATGTGGGTGATTGCAATTGCGTGTGATTCACATTATGAGCTGTGCACTCATCGTCTATAACGTCTTATACAGTCCAAATGGCACAGTAGAGCAGGGATAATTGTGGCACAAACAAATACAAAAATTACACCAACTGTGACCAATTAGTATATTTTGTATTGCTTTGTGTGGCGGGTGGGTAGGAGTGTCTTTTCTGGTACGCAGATTGCACTCAATGACTTTAGCGGTTAGATGGCATGTTAAAAGTTGTTTTATTTGTACAAAGAACTCATCATGACCAATGTTGTTAGGGTGGTCCCAGTTGAAGCTACAACCCAACAAGAAGGTCCAGACTAGGGATGGGCATGATTAGTCGACTAATCAATAATTAATCATTAAGAATTTTGTTGATCAGATTAATTTGAATCGACAAACCGAATGTAGGTTGCTGTGCGTAATGTAGCATAAGGAGACAAAGACGAAGCTGCGTCTCACAGCGCAAACACTGGAGCTGCAGCTCCACAGTCCCACGTCTCGGCTCTGGCTCCTTGGAGATCACTAAATCCCTAAAAGAGTGCGTTTATCAGTATCCCGCAGTATCCCTGTTATCTTTTTTGTTTTTTTGAGTATCCCGGTATGTATACGCAGTATCTCCAACGCGACATATGCACAGAACAGACTCACCAGCCTCATCACATCCTCTGTCACAGAAAGAATGCTCATATAATCCACTGAGTCGTGTCCTTTAGTCCAACCGAAGCTGAACCACATCAGCGCACAAGTAATAACAGTGATGATAATTTTAATATAAAATGTTAATGATTAATCGAAAATTGATTGTTAATTTTCCAGACAATCGATTAAGAAAATGTAATCGAATGTCCATCCCTAGTCCAGACATAATGTAGGACCAGAGATATGAATTAAAAAGCAAGATCCTGACCCTGAACATATTGCATATGGTTATCTGCTGCCCCTAACTGGTTATACTATTGATATTACGCTATTTTCTGATTTATGTTATAATGTTGTTTCCTCATCAAAAATGTACCAGGAGTTCTGTTTGTTTTTTTTTTCTTTTCTTTCTTAATTCACACGTTTAACACTCAGCCCCGCATATTTAGGCTGAGTTTTCCTCTCAGTCAGAAAACAATTGTGATGTCATGTGGCAATACAGGTACTACACTGTGTTTTTAAACTCCTTACACCACTAGAATCATTTGGATAATTTCAACCCTGGGATTTCCAATCTTTAATCAATTAAAGGTAAAAGGTAGAGTAGTAAAGTAATTTGATTTAGAGATGTAGATAGACAATTAATAAAGGATTACTCAAACATGTGTGAATGAAACAAAACACAATTCCAGGTATAATTTTAAGGAGGTAACAACATCATAACACGACAACGTTCACAAGTCATGTTTGTGAAGAACTTTAAGAAGCTCATGGAAGAGTAAATGATAAATCAAAACAAAGTACCGTAAATTCGGATCACAAGCCGCTACTTTTTTCTACACTTTCAACACTGCGCGTAATATGAAGCGGCTTTTTTATTTTTTTTTCATCGCGGGAAAAACATGGACCAATAAAATGAATAAGTAGTTCACTGAGGTCCAATGAAATTGTATGATTAATCACAACTTCCTTATTTCAGTCTTTCTGCTAACCCTCATCAACATGGAGAATACCAGACAAAAAGCATATGATGCAGCTTTTAAACTAAAAGCGATCACTCTGGCAGTTAAAGAAGGAAATTGAGCTGCTGCCCGTAAAATTGGCATAAACGAGTAGATAGTGCGAAGGTGGAGGCTCCGGCAAGAAGAACTGAGCCAGTGTAAAAAGACAACCAAAGCTTTCAGAGGTAACCATAGCAGATGGCCTGAGCTTGAAAACTTTCTGGAGGACTGGGTTAACACGCAAAGAGCAGGCGGCCGCACTGTACAAATCAGACTGAAGGCTAAAGCGAACGCTACCGTGGTTTATTCCCAGAGCGCCAAGGTGTGTATGTGCATGTCGCGTGTGTGTGTCCCAAGTGTGTGAAGGTGTGTAAGTGCCTGTGGCGCGTGTGTGTCCCAAGTGTCACCAGTGAGCGAGTCCGTCCCCAGAGTTCAGCGGGGGACCGCGTCCGCGGCCCGTCTCGGAGGCGCTCCAGGCGGCGGGGACGCAGAAGCGAACCCCCGCCTAGTCTTTGGCCAGCGGTTTATAATATGGTGCGGCTCATATAATTACAAAATTGATTTTTCTTCATAAATCTGAGCATGCGGCTCTTAATAGGGTGCGCACTGTAGTCCGGAATTTACGGTATGTAAAACATACAGTGAGCTTGTTTCTCATCTCTCTTACACATCGCATTAGCCAGTCTTTTGTTGGAATCATAATTTTCTCAAACTGGCTATGCATCACTGTTTATACATGGCTGAAAGCGTGCAGACACAAACAATGGTGTTCCCAATGCCACGTATTATCATGCATATGTAAGCAGAGTGGATGGGCTTGAGGGCTGATGGATCGCGTGCTAAGTCTGACCAACATTCACTGCATGGTTAGATAAGGCCACTGGCATCTCCCTGACACATGCTGAAGATCACGCCATCCCTACCTCTTGGCACGGACATGTCAGGAGCCCACACGTCCAGTGTAAACTCCGTATTGTTTGTCCAGGTTTGATTTTGCTTTTTATTTCTTCATTTGAAGCTGGAGTGCCAAAAAGTCCTACAGCCACCTCTGCTGAGTGGGTGCAATCAAACAATTTGCTCAGTTCTGCCGTTCAAGCATGTTACACAGATGGCAAAACCAGACCAGTGCAATTAATGCTCGCCTCCATGATGTCATGTCTACTAAGAAAACTACTATCAGATCTTCATGTAGGTCATCCACCACTGTCACAAACTCAAGCATGCGTAACAGTGAGCAAGAGAGGCCTGTCGGTAAATTCATTATGGTTTGACACAGATCTGACCTTGCCTGACCAAGATGGGGCTGGAACTGGACCATAGAAAGTGAAAAAACTCCAGACGAGATGATCCAACCACAGCTGCAATTTATAACATGCTTCTCTCAAATGCTTGTCATTCAGAGCAAAATATATAACTTCTCTGAGATAAATAATAGCTTGGTGCCTTGATTGCTGATTCTGTAAAAATGTGCACTGTTTCTCGGCACTTAGCCATAATTGTTTTTAATTGAAATGGAGCAGATCCACTCGTCTCTAAGTTTTGTCAAAGGTAAGATCCGGCCTGAAATTTGACCTTGTGGTGTCTTCTGCTTATGTCAGTGGAGATGGATATGTTTAATTCCATATAGTGAAACATTCCAGGCAAAGCAATAGCATCTCCTTGGTGGCAAGCATGTAGTAAATGGTCCACCAGAAAAGTTGAATAGTACACCTTTAGGAGTGTTGTTTACTGGAATCTCTAGTCAGCAAAATCTAACAAAAACAACTGAATCTAGTGATGTGACATTTGTGAACGCGTCAGCTCTTTTGAACAGCTCCTTAACATGAATAGAACTCATTTTTTAAAAGAACCGAATCTTGTACTCTCTTATTTTTATGCATTTTTATCCTGATGAACACCAAACCTACACAAGAACCAGCACAGAAGCAGAGCGAGACAACATATTTGGCATCATAATAATAGTTTCATTTTCCACATCTAGTAGTATAACTATGAAAATAAGGCTAGTTTTGTGACATCTCCAAACAAAATACCCAAAAGGGGAACTCCTAGAATAAGGAGTATATTACTGCCTGATTGATTGGTGTGTGTTACTAACCAGCTTTGAGGAGGTTAAGTATTGAGCCATTTGAATTGAAACTTCTCGGTGGGCATGAGTCATGAGGGAGGGAATTTTGTTCTGGCTTGCTGGTTGGGCTGAAAGTGCCTTTGTATCCGACAGCTCATGCTCGGATAATCACTTTGAACAGTCCGATGTGAGAAGTGGACCAGACGAAGTGGGAGCGGACACTCTGCTTTTGGGCTGCTGTTCCTGGTTTTCCCAAAAGGATTTATTGAATGTGATTGGAGGTGCCATGCTGTCTGCCAGGATACTCCAGCACCACTTAGATACCACTCGCTTTGCCAGCTGAACAAAGCGTATTTATACACATGCACTGTCCTCCCATCTCCTCCCTGCCTCTTCTCTACTCCCGTATCTGTCCACAGCGAGGGAGACGGAGCCAAGGTCTAAGCACTTGAGCGATATCTAAGTAAACAGCTTTGTGGTTGGATTTAGCTAATAAAAAGAGCTCACAGAGTGTTTTGTTAATAAAGAAAACTCCTCCAACTGTGGTGATGATGGAATTTTAATTGTCTTTGAGGACTATGAGAAGGAATTAAAAGAGGAACTACAAAAATGATCTTCTTGGTTGAATATTAAATAATATTACACCATGTTTAGAGCATATTTGTTTTAAGGCCTGTTTTAGGTTGCATACTATCAAAGATTGCAAATGTTGAGGGTTGGTCTTGCTGACTATTTTTCCACTCATTACTGGGTTCTCATGAATTACGTCAGCTACAATGATCACTTTCAATCCCTTATATTTAAAGGGCATTTATTATGCAATCTTTTAATTTATGTCCTCATACCCGGAGTTGTGTTTTGTTTCATTCACACATATTTAACACATTTCGGCAGCTAACGCTCATCCCTCACAGCAAGAAGGTTTCGGGTTCGATCCCCGGGTCACCCAGGCCTTTCTGTGCGTAGTTTGCATGTTCTTCCAGTGTCTGGATGGGTTTCCCCATCAACTCAAAAACATGCAGCACTCCTATGAACTAACATCAAGGACCATGACGTCCACCCCCCTGTGGGCTGCACCCGCAGAGGGGTTCGTGGGGGGGTCAGGTGTGCAGAGGACTGGGCGACGAACAGCTGCCCCCACGACCCAGCCAGATAAAGTGGAAGAAGATGGATGGATCCTCCACATTTAGGGTGATGTCTTCCCTCAAACAGAAAACCCGCTGTTCCACCTTGTGATGTCATGAGATAATACAGGAAGTACCTTTACTAGAATCATTTGGATGATTTCAGCCCTGGAATTGACCATCTCTACTGAACTAAGCTGTTAATTTGAAAACTATTACTTCATGACATCACAAGGTGAAACAGAGCTTTTTGAGCTTTGGAGATATAGACAGACTCCTATCAACAATAAGGAATAACTTAAACATATGTGAATGAAACAAAACACTCCAGGTATGTTTTTGAGGATGTAACAGCATTATAACATGGTTAAAAATTCAGAAGGCAGCTTTGTGTCATATAGGACCATTAAAGAATTAAGGACAAATTTATGCCATATGCTGTACCAATGTAGCTTAGCTCTTCTTGGCATAGTTATCGATACCATGGTGAGCTCTTTTGTCTGCCATATGGGAGACTGAAAGTTTAATTCCACTTGGCCAAAAAACCGAAGCCATATTAAGATCTCAGTCTGGGGAGTTTCCAAGGCTGGACAGATGAAGTGAACTCTTTGTGGGAGGGCATCTGGCATAATAAACCAGCATTTCATGGCCAGACTAAATATATCAACCATATACATGTAATTGCCTGTCGAGAATAAGACATTACAGTAAACTTATCAGTAAGAGAGACCTTGATCTAGTTCACTGTCGGTTACCTCTAGAACCTCCTATCAAATGAACTGAGAGTTTTTAGTGGGAAAATTTCTCAACTGAACAATCTCTTCATTTTCCACCCATGATTCATCACTCCTTCATTTCCTTCCTCCCTTCTTTCGACACTTGGGAGCCATAACTGTCACTTGTGTTGCCAGGTCCAAAAGTCTCTAAGCCACAAGTCTGACAACTCACTCTGAGCATCCCTCCCGCTGTTACCGCCCTCTGCCAAGCCCCTTCCTCATCCTCCCATCCTCCCATAGGCTTTCATGCAAACCCGGCCCCATTTAGTCGCACGCCAAAAACTCTGCATCTCTTCATCGTACCACACAGAGAAGAAAAGCTCAGAGTTAGATTTATTTTGCCGCTCCTTCAAAGCCATTGATCAAATGTGGAGGAACCAGGGCAGCGCAGGCTCCACTGTCTCATAAGGAACAGCTGACAGACGGGCGCTGGTCAAGGGCTTATACAGGAGACAGGACTTAGTTCTTTCTCATCGATGTTGAAAAGGCACAGCATGTGATCACACAAATCCAAGAAGATGTATGTATAATGTCTTTGTAGGCCTCGGTTTCGCTTGATTTCGCTGTACATTATGATGATTTTAAGCATCAAAGTGCTGAGTCCAAGTGACTGTTTAGAGAAAATTGTTAATATTCTCCTGTGAATTAAAAATAGCTACAATGTAAATAAATGTGTTTTGTTTCATTCGCACTCTGTTCCACGTTGTGATGTCATCTGGTAATGCAGAACATGGTTCACTGGGTTTTTAAACTCCATACACCTTCGCTATAATCATTTGGATGATTTCAGCTCTGGAATTGCCCATCTCTACTGAACTAAAGGTAAACAGAAGACGGATGTTAACTTGAAAGCTGCCACAACATGACATCACAAGGTGGAACGGAGCACACTGAGCTTTGGAGATGTAGATGGACTAATAATAAATGATTACTCAAAAATGCGTGAATGAAACGAAACACAACTCCAGGTATGTTTTTGAGGAGGTGACAACATTATAACATGAATAAAAGCTCACGAGTCAATTTTAATACAGAACCTTTAACTTTTCACCATTCCAGACAGAAAATTTGATTGCATGTGACAGGGTTTTGACAGATATGTGTTCTTCTGAGATTTTAAATTGTATTTCTTTATACACATATTATTTATGGGTTTGAATTATTATTGTTTTACCTCCAGTCTACAACAGCTAAAACATCTTGTAACTGACCTGTAAGGCACTTGATGCATAAAATGTGATTTCCAAGTATTTCTTTAACATATGCAGGCTCTCCGCCAACACCACCGGCCACACCCCCTCCTCCCTCGCACCTCATACATTTACATTCTGATTGTTTCTCTTTGATGATCTCCTGTGGATTTTATCGTACACCACCACGCATGCACACACTTACACATGCACACACACACACACACACAAACCACAGTGACAGACCAGCCAGCTGTGGGACAACACTCCAAAGGAGTGATTGATGTGTAAACACAGAGGAACAAATGAAAACTAATCAAAAGTAATGGTGACCGGCAGCTCAGGACAAGAGGGACTGTCTAAACATAAGGAACATGTCCATGTCCTGATTACAACAACGGGCTGCCATACTGTATACAAGCTGTTAGACTCACTGCAGTGTACAAATATTTACCTCCCTCCACACACGAAGAACAATGAATCCAGGAGACAGATAACAATGATTTACGGACACCGGGACGTGCAGTGAAAATATTTGGACAGCCTTTAAACAGAGGTGGAAGACAGGCATTTGTAAAGAGATGCTCAAACTGTCACTTTCAGATAAAAAGTATTTCAGATAAGCAAAAGTTTAAGTACACATGTGGACACTGTTGTATAAGGGTTAGTATATAGGCCCTATAATACAATAAGTAACATTTTGCCAAACTTACAGTAGTAAGTATTTAGTGACTTTGAAGTTGTCTTAATACTGATATGAAGCAGCTGACGTCATCAACATTTTCCAGGACTGTGGTGCTAGCTGTAGGCTCTGCTCTGTCTGAGGCTTTATTAGACTTTAATCTGTGCTTTATTTTAATACAATTTGACCACGAAGAACAGAACAGGTAAGCTGATTTCTATGGTCAAATAAGTTTCTCACACATAAAAATGCAGCTAGCATTTGCCAACATTTTTTTCGTTATTGTTGTTGTTGAAAATCAAACACACAGGTTCCTCAAAGTGTTTTGTTTAAATCCATTTTGTGTTTTCAGACAATCTTGAAACTTTTTGGCTCTGTTTGCTATTGTCTCCATTGTATCACCATGGTAACTCCAAAATCATTCCACCATTAGAGATACACAAAGAAGAAAAACTCAGGGATGAAAGCAAACTCTTAGTCTGAAAAAAGAACCTCACGTCATACACGTAGAGCACCCCCAGTGTGATGTCACTGCAACGAATCAATAGCTGAATATTCCTTGACTCCTTTCTTTAGTAATTTCACATCAACATACATATTGTGGTGGTGAAGAGATTATTCTTGTACTTTTGGCAATTCTCATGCATAAATACACCACTGAAATGAAAAAAACAAAAAAAACAATAACTTATAAATAAATAAAATTCCAAACCAAATGTGTTCTACAACTTCCCGTATTACAACAAATATGTTTGCGTTCAAAGTTAGTTTTTTCTCTCCTGCAAACATTTACACAGATGTTTATTGTGTATTTTGACAAGTGTGTAAGACTTCATATTGTGAGGAGAATAAACTCATTCATAGTTATATTTAGGTGACATCTGTTTGGGGTTAGCGTGCTCTTTAAGGCTGCATCTCCAATAAAACATAGTTTACATAATGTTAAATCTAAAACACACGTGCATGGATATGAAATCTAAACTTCAGTGGATATATTTGACATGTCCTCCTGCAACCTGCAACAATACAATCAAAGAATGCCGTACAAGGAAGCAATTACATGTATTCATATACCCATATACCCATGTATTCATATACCCTGCCCCCGCGACCCAGCAGCTTGCTGCCCAATACTCATAGCACCTGACCCCCCCTATGAACCCCTCTGCGGGTGGTTAGCCCACAGGAGGGTGGACATTATGGTCCTTGATGTTAATTCATAGGGGTGCAGGCATGTTTGTTGTGTTGAACCCACAACCTTCTTGCTGTGAGGCCTGAGTGTTTCCACTCAGCCACCATGGCGCCATTCATATACCCTTCATATTTTAAATAGTGATATGATGGAGCATTACCCAGAAACTAGCCTTTAGGTCAAACCATTTCAAACACTTATAGCAAGTGTCCCATATTAGGTTATTTGCAGATCTATGTTATAATGTTGTTTCCTCATAAAAAACAAACCTGGAGTTTTGTTTTGTTTCCTTCACATGTTTACCACACAACCCCTGCATATCTCTGTTCCACCTTGCGATGTCATGTGGTAATACAGAGGTGATTTAAGAAATCACAAAGTGGAACTGGACATTTTGAGCTTTTGAGGTGTAGACAAATAATTGAGGATTACTCAAACATCTGTGAATAAAACAAAACACAACTCTGTATATATATGCATAATACAAGACCTTTCATTTACCGCTAATTTACCGCTCAGAATAGTGCTATAAAAATAAAATACCTCAATATTTCAAAGTAACTTAAACACACAGTAGTAAATCAAATATAAATACATGACACTTCATAAGGGAAAATAACTAGACCTCAAATAACTCAGCCTCCACCCATTGGCTCCATCTTCACATCTTTGTCCACAAATGCTGGAAGAGACCACTGGGGTACAGTTGTTTCCTATAATCCATTATTCTGACATATAAACCTAGGAGGATGACACTAAATGTAGCGGGCTCAAACTTTTCCAGGATAGAAGCAACAGACACATTATGAAAATCAGTTTTTCCCATTACTGTTTCTTTCTCCTGTTGAGATAAAAATCTATGAGTGCATCGACTTCTCACAGTCTAGTCTGCAGAGGAACACAACAAAAAGACTATTCAGCACTTTAATGGTCTGCCTATTGATCCAAACAAGCTTCCATTTTTAAGCAATTAACAAATAAGAGGGGCGTATTTAAAAGTTGTGTACTAATTTAAAGTATTAATACTGAAAATGTACTTTAAAAGGTGCACTGTGTAACTTTTCTGGTAGAAGGTCCATCATCTGCTTGTTTCTATGGTACAAAGGAATATAAAGGCCTCCACCAGAAAAGTTACACAATGCACCTTTAAGAATAGCAATAATCAGCAAGATATTACTGTCTTTTTTATTTATACTCACAAGTGTGGCACAAAATCATCACTAATGCATTGCTACTATTAATAGAACTTAAATGGTAAAGTGTCTTGAGATTCTGACATGCTTCTCCATCTTCAAACACACAGGTACTAGTGTGTCGCCCAAGGACACAACAAAATGGACTGATGTGGGTGTGGAATTGAACTGCCAGCCTTTGGGTCTATGAGTGAACCTTGTATCAACAGAGCTAAAATTATTACTAGACTTAGATTTAGAGAAATTATATTAATCCACCAGGAAATAATAACAAGCAAATTAGAATTAGTTGCAAAAATGCACAAGTACAAGTACAATGAAATACAGGAAAATATATATAGTAGTTAAAGGTCCTGTATAATGCAAAATATGAGCTATTAGTCATGTTACAATGTTTTTAACTCATCCAAAATATTTATTTATTTATTGCTCCTGCATTAACTCAAAGAGAACAACAAAAAACAAACAAAAAAAAAACCTGACAACCAGCACAAGTACATATTCCAGCCATTTCTTGCCTTGTCTTTGCTGCATGAACAAAAGGAACAGGAAGAAGATAAATCTTATAAACCCCGCTCCTTTCACAGGTCCAAAAAATTAAACATTTCTTTCATAATTAACCCCCACCCCAAAAACCAACCCAAGTCACCAGTGAGCCATCTGTAAATATATTAAATTTTCTTTCTTGTGGTTTACATTTCATTAACTTTAAACAGCTCAGTTACGTAGTCCATCATTATTTTATCCGTATACATTTTCTTAAATCTAGAAACATTCGTGCAACTTTTAAAATCATAATGTAACAAGTTCCATATCTTGACTCCGAACACAGAGACACATTTCTGTTTTAATGTTGTCCTTGAAAATACAGATCTGAAAAAAATATTGTCTTCTATGGTCACAGTCCTCCGAGACAAACGTCTGTGTCTATGTTTGGCTCTCCACAAAACTAATAAAATCTTAAGATCAACTAACCCTGGAATTGTGTTTTGTTTCATTCACACGTTTGAGTATTTCTTTATTTTTAGTCTGTTGACATCTCCAAAGCTAAAAATGCTCTGGGACCTTGGGATGTGATGAAGCAGAAGTTTCCAAGTTAGCAGCTGCCTTTTATCTTTTGTTCAGCAGAGATGGGCGATTCCAGGGCTGAAATCATCCAAATGATTCTAGTGAAAGTGTGTAGGAAAAACAGCAGGGAGACTCAGCAGAACACGAAGAGACAAAGCAAAAGAGGAGAACCTAAAATCCGCCATGTCAGACCACTGTAAAAGAAATGACCAGTAAGGAAAGGAAACAAAACACAACTCTGGGTATGTTTATGATGAGGAAACAACATAGATGAAAAAATACCATAATATGGGCCCTTTAATATATCTATTATTCATCTTTGCTCTATTACACTTATATAATCACCTATCCAAAAACTAAAAAGTAGGAAAAAAATGAATCAACAAATAAAATGCAGGGAAACAGAACAGGCCTATGCTTCTAAAATCTAGTCAAACATGTTTTGGAAAATTTAAAGGCAAATTACTAGAACAAAATAATGACTTAGCCCACTACTGCAAAATAACAATAAGTCCATGGGTTCAGTATTATAGATTTGGCTTTGCACATATGAAATTCTCAAATGTTTTGTAAAGCCTCCAGGAAACTTTGACACTTGATTTAAACAGTACAAAGAAAACTATACACATGAAATACAACTGGCCCACGGTCCTGTATTGACAACAGGCGTCCGCTGTCTCATTCACTTTACTGGCATCGCAAACTAACAGTCATAAAATACTCCCAATACTGCATCACTGCGGTAACGTTACTCACCCAATACTGCACACACACATCGCATAGGGAGAAACGTCAGCGCGCCATGGCTACACTCTTACTCACATTTTACAAGCTGCTATGTTTACTTAAGCTAACCACACAAAGGAAATTAGGAGCCAATTCTCGGGATGTGTCCTATCTCACTCCCTCATACAGAGGAGCGCACAGACTGAGCATTTTCAATAACACAAATCACTGTGAAGGACGAATAAACAGATGTCAACCAGGGCTTTACTGTCTTATTGTGCTTATGGGGCAATAAAATCAGTAATCCAAGAGTCAACACAAACCATCAAACTGACGTGAGGAGAAAACACCAAAAAACACCAAAGGAAAATATAGAGAATGAACTTGGGGAGACATATAACACAGACTGTATAAAGAAGTGGACTAAGAGAGTGTGATGTCACCCGTAGATTTGGAGGAATTTAGGAAACAGAGAAAATGGCGACAGAAACATCAGGACCATGTAGTGGGTTATTACGAACATTTTAAGACCAAAATGATAAAGCTCACTGCAGTTACAGAGAGAGGGGCGACACAGCATATAATGGAGTGTTAAAATTGACTCTCACAGAATCCATTTGAACATTTTCTCAGGGTTTATATGAGTCCAATCTTTTCCAGAGTGAATTTAATATTTTTGGAAATGTTAATCATGTAACACTGGACCAAAGTTCCTGTTTAACCCCCGGTCACACTTTGTAGGGTTATCCTGATTTAGCTCAGTGCTTCCCAATTATTATCCCCCCCAGGACTAAACCAGCGACTAAACCAGGGACTAACCGGGCACTAAACCAGAACTGAACCAGGACTGAATTAGGACTAAACCAGGACTGAACCAGGACTGAATTAGGACTGAATTAGGACTGAACCAGGACTGAACCAGGACTGAATTAGGACTAAACCAGGACTGAACCAGGGACTAAACAAGAACTGAACCAGGACTGAATTAGGACTAAACCAGGACTAAACCTGGGACTAAACCAGAACTGAACCAGGACTGAATTAGGACTAAACCAGGAATGATTCAGGACTGAACCAGGGACTAAACCCGGACTAAACCAGGGTAGAGCGCTGCACTCTCGCAGGCCCGACGCAAAACAGTGCGGGACATATTTTGACACAGTCTCATTCCGGGTGCGGACGGGAGCGGGACTGAAACTTCTGTCCTGCGCAGACCTCTAAACCAGGGACTAACTAGGAATGCTCTGAAGAACCACAGAACCACTACCAAACGTCAACAAATCCCACCATCGCCTTCAATAGCTCACATACAAGAGCAAACGTTTGAGTCGCGTCTCCAAAGCGACTCCCGGGACGCTCCCGTGTGTATCCCGCGCTGCGCTCACCTGCGTCATGAGGCGGTCCACCCAGGTGTCCTCCTCTCTCATATATACGGTCTATGCCTCTTCCTCTTTAAAGATGTCCGTCTTATAGTTCGGGACTTTTGCGACATCCAGCGTGCCAGAATCCATGTCCGATGCTGCAGCAGGATCAGCTCCTCTGATATTTGCTCCTCCACCTTTACTGAAGGAGCATTCACAACGCGGGAGGATTGTTGTCGATATTTGGCACGTTTTCTCTCAAAAAACTCATGTGTCTTATTGCATCATTGGGGTGTCATGTCTTTAAGCGACGCCGTCATTTATTTGGTTTTATACTGTCCGATGCCAACATTTTTAAACACAGTAAACACCGCGGTCTTTCCTCGTTTCCACTGTAGTCACAGTGAAGCCGCGCGCTGCAGACGCTTTACATACAGTTTTACATACATCTCCTGCTCTGTGCTGTGTGCGTATGATCTGCAAAAAACTCACACTACCGCGCTAATACTGCACACTCTGACAATGAGAGCGTCACTGCCAACTACTGTAGTGGATGTGCAATTACACTTTATTCTATTATGGAAGATAGAATCCCCTCCCGCCCCCCAAGTGTGCCCCACTATTTGAGAAGGATTGATTTAGCTACAACACAATGAGCTGTTTTATTTTTACACTTTATTTTAGTTAATTGAAGATGATGATTATGAACAAAACTGGTTCAAAATGGTCTTCTCTCACAGGAGTTTTAAGTGGTGGGTGGTAGTGCCAAATGAACACTAGTGGAAGTTGAATTAACTTATTCCATATCAGCTCTGGCAAAGAACCCCCATTTAACTTTCAAATAGTTAAAATAACACTTTTTGTGTTAAAACAACTCAAGTATTACAAATATTTTACTCTGAAATGTTAACACTCCAGTTTTTGCTGGAGGGTTAACATTTCTCTAGGTTTCTATATAGGTTAGCAATGCCAGTTTAGTCTAAACTGAAGTCTGTGGCATATACACATAGGCTACAGTTAAACAAATAGATAGGTTTAGCAATTCCATACAAAGCAAAAACATCTCCATGGTGACGGACCCCCATAAGAAAAGTTACACAGGGCACCTTTAATATTGAATGAAAATATATAGATTTATGGTGATTGACATAAAAGAATTACGCATTTAAATTATATATGTTTTTGAGAACATACCCTGCTACTAGGATACAGGTTGACAAGACGCTTTACTGTCAAAATGAATTAAGCTTGTCTAAATCCATTTTATATGAAATGACAATAAGGACAAATAAAAACAATTCAGAACAAATAGCCAAGAATGTAATCGTGCTTATAATTTCAAGAACTGTTTGTCCCAAATGAATAATGAATCTGCTGGACTAGAAACATGATTAATTTTCCAGTCCTGCTGTAAGTCTCTTCACTTTAATTGCTCTGAAAGCCTGAGTGTAGAAGCTGCCAATCACTGCAGACAGAGAAACGAGTGAAGGATTGTGTGGGACATTTTGGGTCTGGTCCAAATGTCCAAACTTTAGAATTACATCCTGTTTTCAGACAATTGCAGCGTTGACTTTTGGTCCCAACAGACCTCCTCCCACTCAGGACAGTCACTCCAGGTGTAAGTATGGAGTCTCTCTTTCTTTCTCTTTCTTCATCCCTCGCCCCCTCTCTCTATCTCTGTGTCTCTCCTCCCTCTGTCACCCTGTCTTTCTCATCCCTCTGTCACCCTGTCTCTCTCTATTTCTCTTTATTTATCTGTTTGTCTCTACCTCCCCAGCCAACTCTCTTTCTATCTATCTTACCCCTCTATCACCCTCTCCCTCCCCCTCTCTCTCTGTCCTGGAGGTGCTCAGAGCTAAATCGGAGCTGCAGTCCACAGTAGTCCACTCTGCTGGACTGGGGGTCTATGGGCCCCTCGTTAGCAGACTGGCCTACATGTTTTCCTTTGCTGGCAAAACTGCAGGAGGTCAATTGCTGCTAAATGACCGGCTTTGGCTGGGAAAACGGCGTTCAGATAATTAGTTCACTCTGCCTGTCCACACGATTAAGTTTCCTGAAAAACAGTCGAGGGACGCTTCACTGCTGCAATTAGTCCAACATTAGTCCTCCAATTGTGGCTGTACGAGAGGGGCGGAGAGAGAAGGAGGGGAGATGTGACACACTGGAAAACACCACCGACATGTTTGTGATACAACAACAATGAAGAAGTGAGAAATGCAATGTTTAGTTTTATCCAGTCCACTTTATTTCTATAGCGCATTTTATAAACAATGCAATAAAAACCTAACAAAAACATCCATCCATTTTCTTCTGCTTATCCAGGGCTGGGTCGCCAGTGCAGCGGTCTATGCAGGGACTCCCAGACTTCCTTCACTGGAGGCTGGAGGGACTATGTCTCTCGGCTGGCCTGGGAACGCCTCGGGATCCCCCTGTAGGAACTGGAGGAAGTGTCTGGGGTGAAGGATAACAGAAACAATGGTGTAAAAACATATAAATAAAACCATAAAATAGACCCGTAAGAATAAATAAATTAAAAAATAAATAAAACAAAACAATAAAAGCCAAAAAAGGACCACACAACTCATGCGGTGTTAAAAGTCATAAAATAAAAGTGTAATAAGAGTAGAGTAAAAGCGCTTTGTGTTGCATTTTTGTATGAAAAGCGCTCTAATAAATAAAGTTTGATTGATTGATTGAGTATTTTAAAGCTGGACTGTGTAACTTTTCTAGACAAGGGTATACCACATGTAGATTTACATAACTATTCAGCCTAGAATGTTTCACAGTAAGATATTAAACTTATTTGTCTCCATGGAGGCAAGCAGCCCAAGGTACCTATCAGTCAGGTGGAGGCGAGCCCGCTCACACAAAAATACATGTTCTTAAAGGCATTTCTGAACAATAAAACCACCTCTAATGAAAAAACGCTGAATAGACTTTTAATGCCATACTATGCAACATGCCAAACAAAGCAATAACATCTTACAAAAGGTAACAAAAATGGTGTACCCTCCACCAGAAAAGTTACACAATGCAACTTTGAGGTAGTAGTAGTATTTATCTTTATCTCCTCCAGGCTGGACTATTGTAACGCACTTCTCATCGGGATTTCTGGTAGGAGCATCCAGAGACTGCAGTACATTCAGAACAGCGCTGCCAGGATCCTGCAAATTTGAGCATATCCCTCCCATCCTGAAATCCCTTCACTGGCTCCCTATCCCACTCAGGTCTGAGTATAAATTCTCCCTCCTCACCCAGCAGTGCATCCCTGGACAATCCCCCCAATACCTTAAGGCACTCCTCACTCCCCAGACCTCCTCACGCACCCTCCGCTCTGCATCCAGGAACACTCTCCAACCCCCCAGAACCAAACTCTGCACCATGGGTGATCGGGCCTTCTCAGCTGCAGCTCCAAGGCTCTGGAATGCACTCCCCGACCACCTGAGAGCCACAGTCTGTTTCTGCTTTTAAATGAAACCTTAAAACATCTTTTTACCAAAGCTTTTTGTTGTTTTTATTGGGTTTATGTTGTGCACTGTAATAGTTTTAGCTTGTAGCCTCATGCACTTTTATGCTGATGCACTTTTTAGTCACTGCTTTTTTTTACCTGTAGCACTTTGAGATTATTTTATATAAAGTGCAATATAAATAAAATGTATGCACCTTGTCAAATATCCAAATATAAGTAAATTTACTGGCAAAATTGTGTTATACTGAGAACATCCAATATCTCATCATAACATCCTCACCCACATCATCAAACGACAATCAAAGACAACAAAACATCAAATCAGAGTACCGGTATCAAAGTGACTATAATGTCTTGAGATAAATTTCTACAACTCAAAACCACGGTTCAAGCAACCATTTCAGGAAGTGTGGCTGTGGCTATAGAAAAGAGGTCACCCATTGCACAGTAGATCATCTGCTTTGCCAAGTGTATTTGAAGAGTTCATTATCAAATACGAAATACCCACTAAAGTATATTATACGTGTGGAAGCTGTGGTTCATCTGAAGGGTGTCTCAAAGATTTAGTTTGGAGCTCTCTCTGGACTGCTGAATGGAGAAATTACTGTGAGGGTGTAAAGACGTCAGCATTCATATTTTGGGGCTGTAATTCAGAGGATTTATTTTTAGTGGATGTGGTCACCAAGTCGTTTCTGGGGTAACTGCATTCATTCAGTATCATGGCTCAATTAAAATGTCCGCAGTGAAGCAATTTTTGGATTTTGTACTGTGAAATTTGATTCATTTGGATATTTCAAACTGCAAACACATTTAAATTATGAATTCATGCGCCCAGTATGAGACTCTTGAGGGCAGAGTGGAAAAATTTTAAAATTCTCGATTTGGAAGACGTATGCTGCAAAAATGACTGAACTAAAAATGTGTTCAATAAGATCTGAGTTCTTATTGATGCTTACTGAGATCACGATGGGGATGTTCTACATGTATGCATATTGACAAACACATTGCACATTAGCAAACACAACCAAGTAAGTTTAAGATTGTCTGAAAACTCAAGAAAAAATACAAAATGGGTCTAAACAACACATTTTTAGGAGCCTGTGATCAGTCCAACTGTTCATGGTCCTCAGCTCATCTGTTATAGTTCCAGTTAAATCAGTTCTTTATGGTCAGATTGTGTTAAAATAAAAGCTCAGATTAAAATCTAACAAAGCCTCAGACAGAGCAGAGCCTACAGCTAGCATCACCCCAGCGAATATTGATGACATCTGCTGTATAGTTATTCTTTACTCCCCAGTATCCACCATCCTGCAAGAAAAAAAATAATTTTCCCCAAAGCTGGACCTGCAGACCATTTTACAAGACAATACAATAAAAATCTGATAGTATTTTCCACCTCCACATTAGCATGGACTGCATTCACTGTCATTACCAAAGTCATCCTCCCAGACTTATTCTGAAATGTGCATAGAATAATAAAACGCATGCCCCAACAATGTCCAAATTTCAATGGGATAGGTCACAGTAATAGACTGCATTTCACGCCCACAAATCAAATGCATTCTCTTTGATGCTGAATTCTTTTATCCCTCTCTGACAATGATCCTTTTAAGCTCACACATCACAACCTGGATTTCAATATATAATAATTGTCCCAGTCAGTTTTTTATTGTCCGTCAGTCACCCTTTAACCCTGATATAATGAGTGAGTGAGAGACAGAGCACATGTATCTCACTGTTCTCTGCATAAATTATGGTTTTTATTAGGTACCTGGAGTTGGTAGTGGTAGTAGTAGTCGTAGTAGTATTATTAGTAGTAGTAGTAGTATTAGTATTAGTAGTAGTAGTGGTAGTAGTTTATTCGGTCAATTAGCAGCACCACAAAAACATAGACTACAACCCCACTAATAATAGTATATATAGTATTAGTCACACCAGACACCAACACAAAAACCTTTGACTTAATTATAAACATGAACCCACTGGAAATTTCAATAAATAATATAAAAAAATTAAAGAGACGGACTATTTTTGTTCATGTTATACTGTACGATTATTCTTAAAATTGAAAAAAATAAATAAACAAATAAAAAAAGTTCTTCCAATTGAATTGTAGCGTTGTTCAGTTAATATTATTTGTTTAACAGCTGCTATGCTAATGCTTGTTTTTCATTTGTTTCATTTGAGAGATTAAAGTGCCCAGAGTGGCTGGTTCAATTCCTGCTTCCTCATAGTGACATCGAATTGCAGTGAATCACCGTCAGTACATTTTCGTGCAGGAGTAAACCCAGTACAGGCACAGGGAATATCTATAATCTCAGAAGATGGACACAAGGGTGTATGTTTATTTATGTGCTTAGTTATTTTTATATTTGATAAAACTTTATAATGACTACACTTTTAATACCCTTAATAATGAATGGACTTGAGTGAATAGAATTAATGCTTTACTTTATTTAAGAGGTGGTAGTCACACTTTATGTCTAAAACCAAGGTCAAATATTTAGGCTCAAAATGAAATCTGTAATGAAAAACTGTCCTAGTACGGCAACACTGACAGAGCTCTGTGTTATCTTTAATTATCTAGGTATCTGATCCGTAAAGTAAACATGCATAATATATCGAGTGTGTACACAGGGACTTTCCTCTAGTGGAGATAGGTAGTGAGCACAGTTATCTGCAGCACTTGCACCTATAACCAAAGACAAACTGTTCCTAATCTAAAACTGACCATTATCCAAAGCCCCCCCACACACACTGTAAACAAGAACAGGCCAAACTCACCAGAGCATGATTCATCCAGGCTCCTATAGACTCTATATGAGCCAGTGTGTTCTTATTCCATTACGGGACAGGCTTTATCTCAGCCACACAGAGCTGTGGTGTGACCTCCAGGGGTCAGCAGTGGGTACGTCCTCCCCCCAAACTGTGACCTCTGTGGAGATGTGAAGGGCAGAGCCGGATGGGGCAGAGGCACACCCACACGGGAGATGGATAAGGCATTGTTTAGGTTGGAGAGCACAATGAAAATAGAACATAACTGCATCTGATAATAAATAATAATATAAAAACATGTGCAGCACCTAATGGTGAATGACACAAATGAACACTGTTAATTACATTTATTTGCAGATATTTACTGGCTACTGACAATTTAACAGCGATTATGCAAGTAATCATGTTGAATATTAATATTAAAGGTGCACTGAGCAACTTTTCTGGTGGAGGGTCTGCCACCTGCTTGTCTCCCTGGAGATATTATTGCTTTGCCTGGAATGTTCCGTGGTATGACATTAAACATATCCATCTAGCATTTACTCATTACGAGTGCTTCTATTGCTCAAAAATACAGCAATAGGGACGACTCCCCACAGATCTGAGTTGTAACATAGTGCTGTAACCAGATACGTTTTATCGATACTGTGGAACATTTTAGACAAAGCAATAACATTTTCATGGAGACAAGCAGGTAGCCGACCCTCCTCTAGTAAAGTTGCGCAGTGCACCATTAACAAAATAGAAAACTATTTTATTTTACCCAAGGTATGGTCCATTTGCTCCAGAGAGATAGAAAATGAGCACGGCTGCCATACACTTTAAGACAAAACAAGAAGGAAAAATGTAATACAAAAAAAAAAAAAAAAAAAAGAAAAGAAAAAAAAGAAAGAAAAGAAAAAGTCTTAAGTCCTAAAAAGAGAAATCTGAAATAGGTTGCATATCATGGGTGGGCCCTGAGTGTGTGTGTTTTGAGTGAATGTGCCGTAAAGACTTGCTGTTAGTCTATAGTTTATTAGAAAATGTTCACATATTAATAGAACACCTACATCATACATACATTTGGAATATGGATCTTTAGCTACAACTTTTACATCAGCGATATTGTGTGTGTCATTGTAGTCAATAGGAGCAGTGCTTTGTTTCCCCAAGAGTCAGCTAATGTTGCAATCCATTTCAGAGCTCAATATTACAAACATCATTTTTCACTATAATTATTTTGTTTAAAGTTATCGATTCAGATTTAAGTTACGCCGTCTTTATTCCCTGCTTATTTTGACAACATGACTCAAAAGTAAGACATCATATCCCCAATTCAAGGACCTCATCTGAAATGTGTGAAATGTGATTGGTCCAGAGCATTCTTAGTTGGGACTGGCCTTCAGTTAATCCTGCCATTGTTATTCATTAGTTCTGTCTCTTATCTCTGCTCCATCTGTGACCTTCGACCTCTCTGTCAGGACAGATTAGCTCACAGGCTCAGATTAGGACATCATCTGGTCCACCCCAGGTCAAGTTCATTATACTGCGCCAAAGTTTGTAATGAGACAGATCTTAATGAAAGGGAATGTTTAATGACAGATCACATTTAATTAAACTCCTCCTCTTATTCCAGTGTTAAAGTTGATTAATATTTAACACGCTGAAATGCTCATGGAATACATTTTGCATTATAAGCATCAATACACCCCTTTGACGGCATTGATCATACGCGGATGGATTTTGGAAAGAAGGTTTTTGCTATGGATATCAAAATAAAAAGTAGTTAATGTGCGGATATGTTTGGAAACTGCAAAACAAATGAATGGAAAATTGGGAAGATCTAACCTCCAAATGTTAATTTGGATTATTCCTTTTTAATCAAAGAGCCCCAAACCACGAACTCAGCAGTCAAGACCTAACTCAGCTTTATGTGGGAGGCTGTCCATGATTCAGACTTATATGATTTTAAATATATTTGAATAAGAAAATAATCATTTGTGGGTTAACATGATTTAATGTGTTACAGTAATAAGTATGGAATGTGCAGACTAAACTTTCAACCACTAAAACTACTTTAAAGCTTAAAAGATTATGACTAAACATCGCCTAAAACTGAAAACCAATTCTGTCAAAACCAGCTTGTCTCCATGGATGTATTATTGCTTTGTCTAGAATGTTCCACAGCATAGATTAAACCCATATATCACTATTCTACATTACAGTTGAGATCTGTGGAGAGTTGAGCTAATCACAGAAGGAGTGATAGTATTTTTGAGTAATAGAATCACCGTAATGAATAAATGTTAAATTTATGTTTAATGTCATACCATGGAACATTCCAGACAAACCAATAACATCTCCATGGAGACAAGTGGCTGGCGGCCCCTCCACCAGCATAGTGCACCTTTAAGCTAAATGAAGTGTTGTCACAATATTTGCTAACTTTTGACAAATAATTAGAGTTTATATAAAATAAACATTTAAATCAATTTCACACACATTTTTATTTTAACTTTTTTTTTTTTGTAATGGAATCGCTCATGCTTGTTACCCCAAAGTGCTGGCCCTGGCTCTATTTAAAGTAAAATACCTACCTGAATACCTATATGTGAATGTAGCTGCAAGAAATGGAATACCTGATGAGGCTATATATAGGGCCCGATAAAGGCTGAACAGTGTAATGAAATGGATAAGATGAAGATTCATTACCTGTCGTATTACTATTTAATCACATTCAAAAAACTGCATTCATCTTTCTGTGACACATTAGAGGGTCTCTCATCCGGGTCATTTCTCCTAAAGGTAATAGGACGTATAGAAAGTAAAGAGGGGATAGTCAGGGCTTCTCTGACTTCGAATTACATTTAGGTGGATTCGATTTTAGATTTGCAATGCGATACTACTAATATTACCGGTACTTCTTCTTTCTTTTTTTTTTTTACCATATTTACTATTACTGTTGCTGCTAATCTAACTAGGTGATTCTACAACAGCTATTACTAGTACTGGATGTACTCCTACCATTTTTTTAGTGATGGGTGGATAGTCCATCAAGGTAGAACAAAGCAATGATTCTTATTCTATAATAATTCATGAAAACAAAACTCGTTGGCATTAAATAATGATTCTTTTGTCAGACCGGAGAATTTTGTTTACTTGCTTTACATGTTTCACCTGCTTCCTGTAGCCTTCAGTATCAGTATTTGCTATTCTCACCATAGTATCGGATCAACACAAAATCACTGGTATTGCTCTTCTTCAGATTTGCAGAAACTAAACTTTTCCATGACAATTTATATCTATTCTACTTCAACACTTACAGCAACTACTACTACCATACTATTGCTACTTTTCATGCTCCTACGTTTGGTACTTTTTTTTTTTTTTTAACACAATACTCGTACTTGTACTTCTTCACTATAATTAGACATTTCATACTCTCACAGTGATATTATTCAACAAATTTGGTAAAAGCCATTTCTGTTCTGCTCACAACATTGTACTTCAGAGCCCCTTCTAGACGACTATTATCACTGAATAAGTAAAAAGACAGAGACATACAATTATGAACTTCTACTCACAGCCCGAGAATAAAAGGTCATTGTAATCCTGCTCTGACAGTACAGTGCATTTTTCATGGTGTGGATTGACAGTTCCTCCAGTTCCTTCTGTACAGTGCGTCTGTTTTATTTTAAATCATATATCCAGGCGTGCATTAGATATGTACAGACATGCACACAGAGCGTGTACTCCAGTAGCTCTCCGGCTCGGGTCAGCGGGGCATTCACGGAGAAATAACTTTAAAATAGCTCTCACCTGTGAAGGCGCTCCAGGATTTCAGTTTGGTCCCAATGCAGATGTGTGGCTGCTGAACTTTTATTTCATTTGGCAGTAAATTTTGGCAGAAGAAAAGATCAAACTATAAATTACAGTTCTGGTGTTTCTGGTACTGTACTGGAGGGAACGGATAGATCAATATTAACCCTTTGCACTGTAGACTGGGTAAAACTGCAGCTACATACCCGTCAATTAAAGTTATTTAGGTCTAAGAAAACATACACCTGAAATAATATGAGTTATTGGAATTTTATTAAATTTAAACTGTAAATCATGCAAGTCTATTAGGCTACACATAGAAACACAATAGTGTCTTTTATGGGCATGGTTTTAGAATGTTCTTGATCTACATCTAAACTATATCATGTTGCATCATAAATTACATTCTGTTGTAATAAAAATATTTTATAATTATTGTGGTATCAAAATCAAGTTTGACTTTGTACCATTATTTTCAACAGAGCTTATGTACCCCCTACTGAAGCCCATGCATGTCTGCAGACACATGCTCCAGCCACTACATCCCTTCATTTAAAGAAGACATTGTACACTTTTTTTTTTTCATTTGTAACAAAATGGTTAAGTACTGAGCAGTGGGCACATGTCATTGGTGGTGAAAACGAGGGCTGATCTACAATATGGGCTCTTGGAAAAGAATGAGGGGAAACAGCTATACCAGGGTTAAAAGCTCTGAAAAGTAGATTTGGCTTTATATAGGTCTGCTTTAAACATAAGCTGAAAAATGAAAAAAAAAATTAGTAACAAAGCCCTCTTTCTTGTTTCTCTCTCACGTAAGTTGAAAACACCATAAGCAGTGCTGTATACAGTGGAGTTTAACATAATGTCACTGTACCATGTCATGTAGCTCTGTTTCCACTTACACTGGCCTGTCCTCTGCAGCTATCCCAAGCATGTGCTGAACAATACCACTGACCTGGTTACACTCACAGTAACTTTAATACCTGATTAAGATGCACACTTTGGAAAGTAAACAGCATTTTAGAGGAGCCTAAATGAGGTAATCCTCTCCTCCTTCAGCCCCAGGCACAGTTTTCAATACACAAACCCTTACACACCCTCTTTTATGTTAATCTGCCTCCTCTGGCTGTGAAATTAGAACCACATGTGGGACCAAAAGTTCTGTGGAGTTCACTGACAGACCACTGGCTCAGGTGGAGAGGGAGCGAGGGCCGGGTGCAGAGCTGAGCAGATTGACAGACTGATGAAGACAGACATCTCAATTGGAGGGCCCTTTGGGATTTGGAGATGTTGTCTGTTACTTCCCCTTTGCACCTGCTCTGCTGTCTGCTGCTAATAAATACAATGAGTGTGAAAAATGATCCGAGGAGAGTGTTGAAGGTTTTATTTGATTCAGAAGAGGGGCAGGATAAAATTGGTTACAGTTAAAGTTGTTAACACTTTTTAGAGAGTTAATCAGATAAACAGAGAGGTGGAAAAAGTGAACGGAAGTGAGCAGTATAGAGAGGATAATATTAAAGTAATATTAATGTAACTTTTCTGGTGGAGGGTCTATCAAATGCTTTGGAGATGGAGATGTTATTGCTTTGTCTGGAATTATACTTTATTGTATTAAACCATTCTATCTTCATGGAGACCAAACCAGGCCAAGTTACAGGTCAAATCTGTATAGAGGCGCCCCCGCTCACCGTCCAAAATTCTAGGTATTTTTGAGCACTAAAACCACCTGTAATTGATTAAATAAGAAGTAGTAGTTTAAAGTCATGCTGTGCAACATTCCATGCAAAGCAGTGGCATATTCATAGAAACAAACAGGCGAGGGACACTCAACCAAAAAGTTACAAAGTCCACCTTTAATATGAGCAAGTCAAAGAAAAAAAAGTACATCTAAATTCAACAGATAAAGCTTCTTTCAGTGGAAACAGAGCTAGGATAAATTCAGCATGGAAGACCTAACTGCGCTTCCGTCTACCTCAGCACCTCTCCAGAGATTACCTGCTCCTCAGCTTTCATCACCTCTTCCTTATTGCTCCTCCTCACTGTCCGTCAGACCTCCTCCTTGTCCAGTCAGAGCCCAGACTGCCCAATTTAAACCCCCATTGCAGATCCAGGGTTTGCTTCGGTTTGTACCAGCTCCTCCCCAGCATTACCTCGGCTTCTCATCATCTCATCTTTCCCTTCACTCTCATCATCCCCTTCACTCTTCTCGGTCCAGGATCCGGAGGGAAGACTTCTACTAAATGTCATCTAATTCGCCATGATCTTTATCACAATATCTTCTGCTATGGCCTGAGCACTAAAGATTTTCATCTCATTCAATAAAACTAATAATCATTTATCTCCAGGTTGAATAATGTATAACCCGAAAGACAGGATTTTCCAACTGTGTTCCTCTCCCATACACCACAGCAGTGAAACCAAAGGCCTTCTCAGACTCTTCTTCTCCTCTTCGCCACCACACTGGTCAACACCCACTTTTGATTTATTTAAAGCAACACTGTGTAACTTTCTGGAGGTGACATGTCATATGAATGGTTCCATAGAAATAGAAAGTTAAATACTACCGAACATTCTTCATGGAGATAAATAGCCAGTGGGACAATATTTCCATGGAAACAAGCAGGTAGGGGTGAAATAAGAGTCAGGTTTGTAGAAATGCAACTCCACTCAGAGCAGAAATGGTTTTTCAGTGCAATAAAAACATCCTCTTTCGTCAAATTCGTCAAATTCAGTGTGAGCTGGACTAGCACCAAGAGCAACTGCTTTGTTTCTTTGGGCATAGTAGCCATTAAATTCTTTATAAAACTCCAACCAAAACCTCTCAAGTAGTGGTCAAGGGCAAAACTTTCTATCCTGCTTCATCTGTTGCTGCTGAAATCACATAATTGATCAAGATCTATTGATAATACATTTAATTTCCGAACAAAATTTCCACTTAACGCAATTACTTTAGATGGCCATTAACATGCTTCCTTCAAAGGTTAATAACAGTCCGATCTCAATCTGATTTTGAGCACTTTCAATTAACACGAGCTTCTCTTGCTTTTGAACGTATTGCCTTTGTAAGGACTTTTCGCCCAGCTCTTTGTTCACTTTCTTGTCTGGGGTGCATTGATTTGCTGTTCACCTGTCCTTTACACCCTCCCCTAGTCCGAGGCCCCATAAGCCCCACATCCGTGCTATTCTAATTAAATCTATAGCACAGTTTACTTCATTGCTCTATACTTTATCCATCTCGCCTTCCAAATAGACTTCAATTCACTCTGTGTAATTGAAAGATTTGTCTGGAAGTGCTCCAGGCCTTAATGTGTTCCCTATTTGCAGCTCAAGGGGCTGTTTGCCTATTACTTTTGCACTTCTAATACATTAGCAGTCTAGCTGTGATTCATACTGGCTATATATCCTTCAAAAGTGTAAAGAATTGGCAATTAAGGTTATTGTTTCACTCTGTATTAAGTAAAGCTTGTGAGAAATATTGTAGGTTGAAATGTAATCTTTAAGTATAGGAAATTCCTCTGCCTGCGATTATGTGATATTAATTCAGTCTGGTTTTGAAAGCTAAAACACTGAGTGATGCACAAGGGAGGCCAGAGGAGCAACTCTATCCGTACAGTAGGTTTACTTAAGCGGCATAGTCCAATTATACCTGTTTTCACGTGATAATACCATCTGTAACACCCATACAGACCACTGTTTGCTCAGTACTTCGCTTGAAAATGATTACCAGACCCAATCGGCAAATTCAAAGACAGAAAGGCACTGTTAGTTAAGTGTCAGAGTGTCTCGTATCCGACCACTGTATTTTAAGTGTAACCCAATTTGAGAATATCACATACCATTGTTATTTCAGTAAGAACATGATCATTGCAGTAAAAATGGTGTTGCCCAGGTTTAAGTCCAATTTAGTCCAGATGAAGACTTTAGTTTAGTTCTGACTCCTGGTTTAGTTCAGTGTAAGTGGATTATTATTATTATTATTATTATTATTATTATTATTATTATTATTATTATTATTATTATTATTATTATTATTATTATTATTATTATTATTATTATTATTATTATTATTATTTTTAATCAGGCCATTTACATGTGGCTTTCATAAAGCAAGACAGACATTTTAAAAAAGTAACTATGAATGACCTAATTAATTAGCTAAAAAAATAAACAAAGATATAATAAAGGTGACCATTGGACACTAATTCCCAAAATAACGTTCAACTCCCAGGTGAGGTTAACCGTGTTTTGGTTCATATGATTGGACAGTGATCGAATGTCCACATAACCATGGGAACAAAATGTGAAGTCTTCTCGTGTGAATTAGGATACAGTTCGTGGAGTGATGGAGTTCATTTCCTCTGTGTGGGCAGGTATTTAACACACTGCGGAGAGCAAAATCTGTATAAACTCTCACTATATGGGGATGTCATTAGTGAAATCCTTTATTATCAGACCGACAACATGGTTCATCAAGGTCATACATGGGTTGATTAAAGTTAGGTTTTAGGTGAAAGTTAGGCAAGACGGTTAAGCCAAGTAATCAGTGTAAGTGAATGTAGTGTTTACCAAAAGCATGGAAACCCAACCTGTGTGTGTGTGCAAGTGTGTGTATGTACAGGTGTGTGTGTGTGTATGTACAGGTGTGTATGTGTGTGTGTGTGTGCTGACCCAGTCCCAGTGAGTGATCATTAACAGCAGGAGTGTTACTGAGCGGCTCAGCAGTCATTTTTCTTTCTAAAACCGGCTTTAACAAGTGATCCTGTAATTTCCAGTGCTTAACCAAACACACAGTGAGAGTGAAGCCACCCATAAGGATCTGTAAGTGCTTTAGAAGAAGTACTTCATGTCTCAGAAGGTGTCCTATAGAGATATAGTACATGCAATTGAAAATATTAGTAGTAATATTTCACTTTTATTTTTACCCTTCAATAGCAATAAAAAAATAAGGGAAAAAAAACCCAGCAGCCCCAATCCTAAAGGAGAAGAAGATTAAAATAGCTAAAATGAAATATGGTCCCAATATGGTCTTCTTACACATTTAATTTTTCTTCACACATCCAAATCTCACTCCTCCTGGTCCACGTGGACTTTTGGCAGAAAGTGAAATCATCTAGTCCACTCACATGTCTTCTGCAAAGTGCTATATTCAAAGAGAAGACTAATTTAAAATGTAATTTTGCTAAACTGTTTCTTTCACATTGACTTTGTTTAAAATATGCATTGTGTAGCAGCTCTGTTAAAATTACAGGAAATGTATTACTTTGCTCCAGTCAAAAAACTATTTTAGTAATATTAGATTGATATGGTCTATTTCTGGAAAGAGGTTAGGCTATATTTCCAGTCAGTTCCCGAAGGTCCCGTATTACATGAAAAGCCATGATACAAGATGCAGTTATCTCATCTAAAACATCCCTGGAGTTGTGGTTTGTTTCATTCACACATGTTTGAGTAACCCTTTATTATTAGTCTATCTACATCTCCAAAGCTCAAAATGCTCTGTTCCCCCTTGTGATGTCATATAGTTGTAGTTTTCAAGTTAGCAGCTCCTTTTAACTTTTGTTCAGTGGAGACTGGCAGTTCTGGGGCTGAAATTATCCATAAGTCCTAGTGAAGGTGTATGGACTTTAAAAACAGAGTGGAGCACGTCCAGTATTACAACATGACTTTACAAGGTGGAACAGTGTTTTCTGTTTGAGAGATGAGCCTAAATATGCAGGGTCTGTGCATTAAACATACAGTATGTGAATGAAACAAAACACAACTCTGGGCATGGTTTCTAATGACAAAACAACATTATAACATAGATCAGAAAATAGCGATTATATGGACCCTTTAACCATACAAATTGTATTTTAATGCTGGTCTGCCAGGAGCAAGTTCAAGTTCCTCTCCTCCCTCTTTTACCCTTGCCCCATCTCCTTCTCCATCTATCACTCTCTCCTACCCTTCTCTCTCTCACTCTCTCACACACACACCCTTTTATCGCTCATCCTTAGCACTTTGGCTGTCTCCGCTCACAGTAGCCCGCTCTAACTGCACCCATTGTTGCCTCTTCTTCAGTAATTTCTCTCCCTGCCACCTTCGCACAATGCCCCACTACCAACAACTGTGTTACGGCTCTTCACTGTACGCCGCTTTGCTATGCTAGGCTATGCTATCAGAATTAGCCACACGCTCACATCCATACCACATGCACGCTATAACCACACAAACATACCCAAAGCAGTGTGCACCCTGACTGCCAAGTGAATCGGCGGATTTGCATCTCATTTCGACTGTGTGTGCGTCCATTACCTTCAGTGTGAGCGTGTTTTTTTATACAGCTCAGTGAATACCTTGGTCGTGCACAAAGGATTCCCTCTCTCTGTGGAAAGGCCTGTACCAAAGCAATAGAGAGCAGATTTAGATGCGCGGTGACAGCTTAATAAACTGCATGCCTTTAGACGCCTCCATCTTGCAAAACGGGGGGAGAGGAGATCTGGGTGGCTCTGCGGACTCCACCGGTAGCATCAATAGAAGGAAGGCTGTTTTATGCTGCTGCTGCTGCTAGGGCCCTTCGTCGCACAAAAACTCAATGCGACTGACCTACAAAATGGTGGTCAAGATGGTGGCATTGTGTTGGCGGGCTGAAAGGGAGGAGAGGTCCGATTAGCAGGTTAGGGAGAGTTCAGCAGTTCTGTAAGGATCTAGCAAGACCTGCTGACTGGCGCTTGAATGGACTTGGTGGCACGGTAAACAGCTTCAATAGGGATCCAAAGCAGAGGGAGTGAAGGACTGTGGTGAAGTGGGAGGGATAGAGCTTGTCCAAGTTTAGGGGAGCAGTGTAGAGGGCCCGATCTAAGACTTATTAAGACTGCTGGAGACCGGGGGCCATGGTAAAGTGTTAAACCAATCTCTCCCTCGCTTTATTCATCTTCAAAGTGCACAGTGCCCGGTGGTCATAAGTGCCTTGGGGATCATTATGTTATTACGACAGGGCACAGGAGAAGCCCACCATATCCAATTCAACACCTTGTATTTCTAACTAGCCTGATGTATTTCACACACAAGTTCCTTCATGGCTCAGCACTATGGAAAATAAAGCAAAAGTCTGAAATGGTGTCAGTTAGAGCTACTCACACTGTAAAGCTTTATAAGACACTGAAAAGAATTTTACTTCACCTTTGGGTAAACATGTACTGGCACAACTTTTATGGTTGAGTCGGCCACTGCTTTACCTCGCATCAGGCACCACTAGATCAGTTACAAGTCAAAATATAACTGCAATCGGCAATGGTCGGCTCTCATGCAAAGCCACACCCCACAAACGCTGCGACTCAAAGGCAAATTTTCACTGAAGTTTGTATGCGCAAATGGGAGCCATTTATATAGATGCAAAATTTCATCAATTTTGTGCAGTTCTTGTGGCTTTGTCGCACAGAGACCGTAAGACGTGTAAAATAATGTGTACCAAATTTGAGCCCTTTCTGGTAAATGCCTGAAAGTACAACATTTACAGAAAATTCCTAGCATTTAAGTTAAATACAATGTTGCTGACCCTTGGGGAGCAGACAGCATTTATTGATTTTTGTAAATTGGAAATAGCCAATATATAATGTTAGAGAAGCATAAGTTTTAATGTTGGGTAAATTTTTGTGAGGTTTTGCCACTGTTCACTAGGTGAAAAATGAGTGGGATGTTAGGAGAAAAAGTTTCTGATATAAGGGTATGGCTACTGTACCCTGGCTATTGTTAGCATCACAGCTTTTTGCGGTACTAATAAGCCTTTCAACAGCTTCTGGTGCTTGGGCCTAATTACAGGTTAAAACGACAGGGCATATCTATGCAGAAGCGAGTGTTGTCACAATAAGAGTACTCTTGGTATTTTTGAGCAATGATATTTTGTGGAACATTTCAGTAAAATCTTTGGAACCAGAAAAGTGACATAGTACACCTTTTGGTTTGTCTGGATGTGGTCACCAACTCTTTCACTTAGACTTAGACAAACTTTCTTGATCCACAAGGGAAATTATTTGTACACAGCAGCTCCCACATCACAATATAGTATAATAACAAAGAGCAAAAATATAAATTATAATAATAAATAAAAAGTAACAAACATAGCAAGAGACTGGTGTCAAATAAGGCATAATTATATAAATGTATTTGTACTAGTAAAAATAAATTATAGAAATATAGTAATGCAAATATATCTCAGCTATATACAAAAGGCAATAAGGAGAAACAGTTGTTTAACAGTCATCTTTTCACTTGCATGTACAGTAAAAGTTCCAACAATGACAAATTCAAACCTGTCTGTATGGACCTGTTTAAACTGTTACTGTGTTACAGAAAGTGCTTAAACCATCCGTTTGAATTCCCCCTCTCTTTTCAGTGCACTTTTACTCCTGCCAGCATTTTCATCACATCTTTGTTTTTGCTCCATTGTCCGGCAATAATTGTTTTGGGACTCTCTCGGGTCCCATTTCAGTCTCCTCTTTCATTAAATTCAAAATAGGGCCGGTCCCAGGAGGAAGGGCAGGAGGAAGAAGAGGAGTGAGCGCAGAGTCCAACTATTGTGACTGTGTAAAGTGAGACCTGTCCCTCTGTCTCTCTCTTGTTCTGTGATACAGGCGAGAGCAGAGCGTCTGTAAAAGACTCTTTATGGCTCCAACTGGAGGGAGAAGACTTTTGGCCACAGCAGTTGCCCTATTCAACTGTATTCATCATCACAAAGAGGCAAAGATTTGCAGTTTATTTGGTGTCAGGCTTGTATGCATGTCTTTCCATTTAGGCAAAACAAATAAACAATGGATTTCAAGTGATTTGAACATAACTATTTACTTTGAACAAGATGTGAAACAATTTGGTCACTGAAGCCTATCGGTCTATTTGTCTGACCACCCAGTCCCTTCTACATTCTGTTCGAATCCAGAAGGGGCTGGAATCGGATAATAGACAGGAAGACATCTCCTCTCCAAAACTCTTGTAACAATCAGAACCAAATATATAACTTCTTTTAACTGAAATAAGTACTAGTTTGGTGTTTCGGTTGTTTGATTCTGTAAAAATCTGCACTGTTTATGTAGATTTTTCTTCTCTTTTCCTTTTTTATGTGTAAGCAGGCATGTTTGTTTTCGGCGTGAATGGAGCATGTGCCTCTCTGACTGGTTAACCCGCCTGTCAATCACGCCCTGTGAAATCAGAAAGACAGGATGCGTGTGGTTCTGGCCAGTCACGTACATAAACTATATACTATGAGAACATTTGTGCTGTAAAAGTAAGATTACATTTTTAGCATTCAGTTATGATGCAAAATACTAAATTTATAGAGGGTTGCAGGACCATCTCACTAATAGAGAATTAAGAAAGTACTTGTACTGTTCAGTGAAGTATTTATAGAGACATGGTCATATTTGTCAATACCTCCCACCCCACTGTGTAAACCATATTCTTTCTCTATATACCAGCTGTCTGTCCCGGGGCAGTATAGAGGAGCAGTACTGTTTGCCCCCCTCTCGGTATGAGTGAATGAGGTGAGTTGGAGTGGACCTTTCTCAGTACCTTCTGCTGCTCTGGTGTCCTGCAATTATGCTAATGCACAGAGCTGCCCCTGTATGCATAGCCCAGGGCAGAGCCAGTGGACCAGTCCTCATTCAGGCGCTTAACCCCAATCTAATGCTCCATTTGTGACACAATACTGCAGCTCTCACTTCTCAATGCTCGCCGGCCGCTTCGTGCAGACACAGGACATAAACGTCTGTGAGTAATCCGCTCCCAGTCTTAATTTGTGAGTTTTTACAAAAGATAATCCATGAGGTGAGACAATGGTAGAATAGGTAGCATTCAGACAAGATCTTTTATGCAAATTAGCTGGAAATTTGGTGGACAAAGGAATCTCAGTGGTGGCAGGTGTCAAAAAGAATGAAAGGAATGCTAAAATGATATAAAAGACAACTATTTTCAGTGAAATAATGTTCATGTGGGATTAAAAGTTTGGTTTTCTATTTATTTGACTCTTATATTCATATAGTGATAAAAGTCCTCAAAGTATTTCCGAAGAGTAGAAGACAAAACCATATCTATATATTAGCAGAAACACACTTACAGTCGAATGGAGACAAGGTTGTGTCGGCCTTTCCACCAGAAAAGTTACATAGTGCACCTTTAAACAAATTATTAATATCAGTGTATATGTTGAAAATGTTTAAATAGTAACTTCATAAGGAGCAATAAGCAGCTTCTGTATTTGATCTATTTTGCACTGTAAATCTATTTCCAATATTTTTTCTTTCTTTTTTTGCCTGTATAACGTTACAAACATGAGGATGTGTACTTGTACATATGCTGGGACCATTTCTGGTGCTCAGAAGGAAAAGGTTGAAATTTAAAAAAACATTGTGTCCTACCGAAAGGGTTTAAATATATAAGAAAGACAGACAGACACACTTTATTGATTCCAAAGGAAATTCAAAGTTTGGTAGCAGCAGCATAGAAAAGATATATAAAGGTGCACTGTGTAATTTTTCTGGAATGTTTCACAGTATGGCATTAAACCTTTCTATCTTCATGGAGACCAAACTAAGATCAAGTTACAGGTCAGATCTGGGGAGAGGCAACCCAGCTCATAGTCAGTTTTCAGGTATTTTTGTGCAATAAAACCAAATATAATTTAATAAAGGTGAGGTAGAGCTGCTTAATGTCATACTGTAGAACATTGCATAGACATGACATATCCATAGGAACAAGCAGGTCATGGATTTCCAACCAAAAAGTTACAGAGTGCACCTTTAAACAGCAGTCCATCCTCTTGCATGCATCAGCTATGACATATGGGACAAGCAACTTCCAAAGCAAAAAAAACCCCGCAACAAATACTACAACAGTGCAATTACAACTTTAGTTTTTTGTTTTTGTTTGTTTGTTTCATTATTGATGAGAAGGCTCTGTTGAATCCCATGTGTCCTTCACCTTCAGTTTCATTAGCATGCTTAGTTCATTGTCAATAGATTGCGTTACATTGTGATTAGTGTATCACCTTCTGACAACCATCCATTGTCTGCTGCGCTGTTGTTATCCCTGTATCTATAGTGGAACAGCTAAATATGTCAAAACACATCACAGAAGCTTTGGCTGCTCCAATATAGAACATCCATTATTCAGGTGAAATCTTAGCCTCTACTGCCTGCCCGTTAGCATTGTCTATCCCATCTACTGTGGTCATCTCCTCTACCCAGCTCTGTTTTCTCATAATACCATTGGATGCTATACCTTACACTATGACAACGCCAGTCTTACGTGATCCTCATACCTTTTTTAATTATTTAGACTTTTTTTTTTTTTTTTCACCATAGAGCAGAGTGGAAAGCGTTATTAAATTCCAACTGTGATTCTCATTTGGAGCCAGACTTTGCTCATTAAATTAAGAATCTTTGTTTGCTGCAACAACAGAAGAGGCTGCTAATTGGCTTTTTGATATGAGGAGCACCCAGACCCAAAATAAATCAATCCCACTTTTTAAATAAGCTACAGGAGTTGATTAGGGGCAGGGCGCGTGAACTCTCCAATAGATGAATAAACCCCAGCCGGACCTTCAGCTTTTTAAACACGGTGGTTTCATTTTTTAGATCAAATCAAACAAGCAGGGTTAAGGAAACACACAGTCATACAAGTGTAATTTGGATGATGGCGATTTTAGGAAAACATTGATTCTGGAAAATACTTTATTTATTTTTGTATAATTCTAACAAAATATCAAATTAAAATCAAATTGTTATAAATGAGGCGACATACAGTAATCCCTCATTTGTCCAGGAGAGAGCCAATCTCAAATATTAAAGGTCCTGTACGTTATTTGTTTTGGTTTTTTTAATGAATTTAAAGGTGCAATGTGTAACTTTTTTGGTGGAGAGTCCCCCACCAGCTTGTCTCCATGGTAATATTATTGCTTTGTGCGGTATGTTCCACAGTATGACATAAACCATCCATGATAACCAGGCCAAGTTACAGATCAGATCTGTGGAGATAGTACCCTGTTTAAGCATTCCTGTTTTTTGTTGAACTTATGAGCCATAAAAGCATCTGTAATTGAATTAAATTTGATTTGAGTTTAATGTCACTATGGAACATTCAAGGCAAAGCAATATTATCTCCATGGAGACAAGCACATGTCAAACTCTCCACCACAAAAGTTGTACAGTGCACAAGCAAAATTTGTCTTGCCCCAGTACAGATATATTATTAGCAGCAATTGAGATCAAAATATGTCGGCTGCTTGTCTGCGTCTCATTATTGTCTGATAATTATGATAATGATAATAAAAATAAAGATAATAATAATAATAATAAAAGATAATAGTAATAATGATAATACAACTATTTATAATAACCATAAAAATGAGGATAATGATAATAATACATGCTACTTTTTGTTAGCTTTACCGTCACGGCAAAATGCTGCACTGGTCTCTGAGAGTTGTGAAAAGCAATTATAAACTCAGTTGCATTGAATAATTACATTTAGAATGTATAAGATAAGGAATAAGTGAGAAATAACATTGGACCACTGCAAACTATGTAACATGAATTTTATTTTATTTATTTATTTTTTTCACATTGTAAGATAGCAAAAATCAGGTACCGTGCCTGTAAGGAATTGCCACAGTTGCATTTAAAATACAAACCAATTATTTATGGAAATTGTAAAAGTAATTTTCATAATGATTACTTTGTATTAAGTAAAAAGTTTGCTCACAGTTACCTTTTCTGATGGATGGTCTGTCAGGGTCTGTATGTGTTTATCTCGATGGAGGAGTTATTGCTTTGTCTGGAATGTTTCACAGTTCTGTTGTCACGGATACCAAACCAGACCAAGTTAAAGGTCAGATCTGTGGAGAGGCAACCCCGCTCACTGCCAGAATGCCTGTTTTCTAGGTATTTTTGAAAAGTAAAACCACCTGTAATTGAATAAATGTAAGGCAGAGCGGTTTAATCTCACACTGTGGAACATTCCAGGCAGAGCAATGACATATCCTCAGAAACAAGCAGATGACAGACCCCCAACCAAAAAGTTAAGATAAAAAATAGGAAAAATTCAATTGTAACTTACTCAGACTGTGATTGCCATTCAAAATATACTTAGGGGAACTATAAAACATTAATCTCATATTTCAGCGTTCAGTGTTGCACATGGCCCTTATATTATGAACAACGACGAGCTGCTGAAGAGATCAAGAAAGAAATCCAACTCCTGACTTTAAGTTCATGTTTATCAGAATACATCAGATTCCTTCACCATTTCAACTGCATATTTGTCCAAATGTCACCAATGCACAGCTATATACTTAGAGTGATTGCTAAAAGCTTGTCTCTCAATGGGAGTTTGTTTTGGCCAGGCCAGAGTTCACTGTGGTTAAGCTGAACCCGCTAGCCCGCATCTCCTGGCTGCGTGTTAGCGAGCATGTGTGCCAACAGGATTTCTCTAGCATGTCGTACACAGAGGCTGACAATCTGGATGACCGCACTGGGAAATTCAGCCTCACAATATATGGTGTAGACGCGCTTTTCTGCCCCTCTTCTTTTCAACGCACACACAAACTCGCTCACAGAGTAAATAAAACAGTGAGAGAAAGATGCTAGAAAATCCTGTTTGCTTTGTGTTTGGACATGGTATCCCACAACTACACAAACGGGACTGGGGAGGCTGTGGCTGCTCTGTGTCGTATGGGTAAACAAAACTGAGCTGCACTGAGTCAAGTTCAAATGGGTTTGTTGCGCTAATGGAATTATATTTAAAGCATTATCTGTAATCTGGTTGTTTATGGCTTCTCTTTGGATGTCTGTTTGGATGTGGAGACTCAAATGAGAAGCTTACTTGCATCCCCAGTCTCTCCACCCTGCTCTAATAAGTCTGGACCGAGTTTGTCAATACCAGTCAAATGTTTGTTTACTAAAATATTTGCTATTGAAAAATCAATGTTTAACCCACACAAAGCTCATTTATTTCAGCAAAATCCAAACTTTACTCCAAATAATGTGACACAGGATTTGCCGTAGACCTGCCCGTAACTTAACAAAGACTTTTCAAAACAATCTATGCATACCACAGCGCCAAACTGCTGTGTGATCTTATTCAGTTATGTAAGCTTGGGACTGTCACAAAGTCATCCTTGTGTACCAGGCTTTAAAGGTCCACACAGTTGATTGAGATTTAAGCCATGTTATAATTTTTGGACCCGGATTTGTGTTTTGTTTCATTCACACATGTTTGACTAAACCTTTATTATTAGTCTGTCTCTGTTCCACCTTGTGATGTCATTGGTGTCATTTGTCAAGTCAACAGCTACTTTTTACCTTTTGATCTGTAGAGATCAGCAGTTCCAGTGCTGAAATTAGCCAAATGATTCTAGTGAAGATGTATGGAGTTTAAAAACACAGTGGAGCACATCCTGTACCAGATGACATTGCAAGGTGGAACAGGTTGTTTACTGATGAGAGAACTCAGCTTTAGTACACAGGGTTTTTGTGTATGAATGCAAGAATAAAACAAAAAACAAGGTATTAATTAATCATAACTTAATCATTGCATTTATACAGCACCTTTCATGTCACCCAAAGCGGTTTACAGAGCAGTTTTCATTCACTCCACACTTGCTGGTGGTAAGCTATTATTGTAGCCACAGCTGTCCTGGCTGTCAATCTGGCTACCCCTCTGACCACCACCATCACTCACACACAGTCTTTCTTACTAAGCAATGTGGGTGAAGTGTCTTGCCAAAGGAGACAATGACTAGCGCCCCACTGTGGCATCTGGAATTCCCAGCGGTCTCCCATCCAAGTACTACCCAGGAGATCTGATGAGCTCTGGCTCTGACAAGCTGGTATGGCCACCATATGTTATAATACTGTTTGATGAGGAAACAACATTATAACATAGATCAGAAAACAACATAATGGCCCCTTTAAAAAGTATTGTGTTCATGCAAAATTACAACACTGAGAAATAGCATTTTTTGTAAATATTACATTACCAGTTATATGTTTATGCACATGTTGGAAGAAGAAAAAAAAACATAAACACAATAAAATACCAGAATATTGTTGAAGTTTGAAAACCACATTTGATTTTGTTGTTTTATTACCATGGATACAAAAACAAGCACACATTTCAGTGTGTACCAATCCGTCATTTAAGCTAAAACTCAGTTGACATATAACAAATTCTTGATTCATTTCATTCTGGAGGCACTTTATACATTACCAGGAATACATTAATTAAACGGAAATCCTTTTGACATTTGGATGGAAACATAGTCTTTGTCTCTCTGCACCTCTTAAGTGTCTTCGAACAGCTCAAACCAACATCATCAATTACTCCCTCAGTCTCTCTGCTCCTCACTCAGCTCCTCTCCCACACACATATACACAGTGTGTGGAGGGTTTTGGCCAACGCTAGCAGAAACGCACCTCCTCACAAGGACACAGTGGTTGTTTTCCAGTCAGCAGCAGAAAATTAATATTCTTCCACATCAAATCACACTTGAGATGCAAGGTGTACAGTGAGTAAAGTGTATTTATAGACACCGCCTTGGCATACAAGCTTCTAAACTCTTCGTCAAATTAAAAAAGTGTGTTGGAAGTAAATAGCTGCGGTAGAGATATTTAAAGGTGCAGTAGGTGACTTTTCAGGTGGGGTGTGTGGTCCAGTGTGTGTTAAATGTATTTTTAGTATAGTTCTTCCCTCAAACAGAAAACACTTTGTTCCACCTTGTGATGTCATGTGGTAATACAGGAAGTGCTCCACTGTATTTTAAAACTCCATACACCTTCACTAGAATCATTTGGATGTTTTCAATTGTGGAATTTCCAAAAGAAAAAAAAGCCAAAGGGAGTTGTAAACATGAAAACTACAGCTTCATGACATCACAAGATGGATCAGAGAATATTGGGCTTTGGAGACGTCGACAGACTAACAATAAAGGGTTATGTGTGAATGAACAAAACACGAAGACAACTGCAGATATGTTTTTGATGAGATAACAACATTCTAACATGGCTTAAACCTGACAAGAGATGATTTTTGCATACATTAGCCCTTTAGCATGCATTTATTCAACTACTGGTGCTTTTTTCATATATAATTGGGAAAACATTTTGGGAAAACAAGTCTGGCCTGAAATGTGGCCTGGTGGTGTCACCTGCTTGTCTCCATGGAGCTGGATATATACACGATGGAACATTCTAGGTAAAGCTACACTTCATGGAGCCAAGCCTTCCACCAGAAAAGTTACACAATGCACCTTTAACATTTTTTCTCCCTCATTCCCCCACCTCACACCCCCTACCAAAAAACATATTACTACACTCCACGTCCCTGCTAAAAACTATTCATGCAACTAATGAACTAATGAGATGAACAGGTATTAAAGGAATGTCTGTTTTGAGAATTGTTGAACTGCTTGCGTTTTATCCCTGATTTCCCCACATTCTTTTCTCTTTAGGCAGGAAAACTGTACATTCGTTTTTCAATGTGTGAATAAATCATGAGTTGACATGCATTATTTACTGCAGTGAAATGCCTATAAAATACATCTAACTGAACATTTAGCCCCGTCAGCATCCCTGTTTCATTCTGTTTGTTTGCCAACTTCAGTGCTACCTTACTTTTATCTGCTGCCTCCTATTTAGCGTTTAAATTCCCAGTGACTAAGGTCTGTCAGTGACTGACCTTTTGGTGTAAGGGTACTGGCTTCTTCTGTTGGGAAAGTTTAGAGTCTTTAAAGACCTTAAATAAAGGAAGAGTTACCGCCATGGTTCTATTGGGGTTAATTTACATACATTGTCCAGCCTTCTCAGTGATTCATGTGTTCTGTGGCCTTAATGTGTCCTTACAGTAATGTAGGACTATAGAGACACAGACAGCGTACAACGTATGGGACCATTACAGATGTCATGGTGACAGGTGGCAGCAATCCATCTCCTTGTAGTAGTATTTGTAGTAGTAGTATTTGTTGTAGTAGTAATTGTAGTCACTTTATTCACACAACCGGGGCATTCATGTGGGTGGGCCAAACAAGAGGCACAATTTGGCCCATTCAGAGCTGGGATGGACCACAAATGTTAACACAAGACTGACTTCAAAACACACGTCTGTATACATGACCGAAACAAAACATGGCAGCTTCTTGACTGGCGTGGATGTGCCAGTTGTTAAATCCAGAAGTTCACATTGTTTTTGGGTTGTAAAATGAAATGGCCGATACTAATAACATGGCTCACGCCAGACTGATATGCATAGCACTCTGAACCAAGTTCTACATAATATCAATCTGGGATGTCTCTTGCTGACAGTGATCAGAAAACACAGAGCATCATGATAACTATTTGAATCTGATTAGCTGAAGACTCACAACAGTGGAACAAGCTGAAAAATTTAACTTTGTTTAAATCCAGTTGAGAGAAAACCACAGACATCCTCCCTGTCCACAAAGGCACAAAGCTCTTACCATCTGCATGTTTTTCACAAACAAAATAGTTTGTATTGATATGATTGGCTGCCCATCACCTGTAGGGCTCAAAAATCTGGTCCATACAGATTAACACAAAGAGACTTACCTACAAAAATGACTGCGTGGGTCAAATATAAACCAAGTTTTCATTTTTGTAGAGTCTCTGACACTTTGACTAGTATTGGGAATGTAATAATGCAATAGGTGGGACTCCTAAATGATGTAACGCGTTATAATATTGATCTAAATCCTGGTGTGCTCACATTAAGTTTCAGTTTTCTTCAGCAATTGCCTCAAGAGAATATTGTGGGTTATAATCTCAATTAATTCTTAATTACACTTAAAAATATATGATCATGTTTTACTGCTCTCTAACTTTGGGCGTAACAAACTTATGATTGTCCAGCCTCTCATATGGCGACATGAGCAGGGGAGCTGGAGGTCACTGCGGCCTGATTAAAAACAGACAATGAGAGGAGCTCACTGATTAGAGCCAAATGGCCTCTGGTGATGGAGTAAACAAAACAAGAGCGAGAGATGGTCAGTGAACGCACCGCTAATAATGAAACTCTCCACAGTCACACTCATTACGGCAATGGCTATTCAGGCTGGCAGGAAAACACCACTATATGCATAATTTATGACTTGCAAAGTGAAGAACAAATTTACACTGATCTGCATATGTACATAGTCATAGTGTCCCAGTGGGTGTTCTCAGATAGTGTCATATATCAAAGATAGTGCTCACTGTCCTGTGCATATGACCTTTTCATTGATAATAGAGTCATTCATTGTTTTCATTAACTGTTTTGTACATGAAAAATGTGTGTACTACTGATGCCATAGCAATTAACAACTCAAAATATGCAGTCTTTTAAATGGGGAAAGGAGGAATTTTGTTGAATGCGAACATAAAACTATTTCATTGTACCTATTTTGAGGATCATTCTTAGAAAACTCAAGCCATCCATCCCAAGTATAGTGGAATACGAATGAAAAGCTGCTGCTAAAATAATACCACATATTTATTCTCTCTGCCAAACATCACTGTTTATAAGAAGAAAAAAACACAATCAAATAATTATGAAAACAATTTCTCTTTCCTTTTGTGCAATCCTGCATGTTTTTTTTGGTTCTGTTCCAAGATATACAAAATTCCATTTGCCAAAAATACTTCCAAAACAGTGCCCCATTTGTGTATTCTCTTCTAAACACAACTTAAAACAAAACTACAATATTGAGTTGATTAGTTATTTTCTGTCTGTCTGCAACATGTTTCATAAGGCCTTCCAATTATTGGGCAGGACCAAATCCACATTTAGTAAACAGTGACCATTTGGTATAAAAATGTTCTCATGATAGAGTGAAAGAAGGGTCAAAAAAGGTCCGAGGCACTGTTGGGAATATTATAAAAGTCCTTTATTGATCATTCCATGGAACTGGTCAACATGTTTCGATACAGGTAGTGTCTTTGTCAGGGCATATGCTGAACCACCACCCTGAGCAATTTTAAAGGGCAAGGGGTCATGTGACACAATGACAAGATATGCCTACATATACAACATTAATAATACTCTCAAACCAAGAGAAAAAAGAAAATTTAAAATATATAACTTAGTAGCTGTACAAGTGGATACAAATACCCACTGCTTAGATATCAGAAAACTGTATTACAATCAGTACATACAATGACAATAGAACACTGGATAATAACCAGAAGCAGGCACACAGAGAATGGGCTCAAAGAATGGAGTGAAGTATATTTCTTCATTTAGACTAGGGTTTGGCCATGTGTGTTGCTATTTTTAACTTTTTTAACAGCAGATCAGGAATGTCTTGGTTTGAGTTCAAGTCAAGCCCCAAATCTCAATGGACCATAAAATTTATCCACAAAACTAATATCACTGTATACTATTGTTTGAGAGATTACAGTAGACATTTCTGTTTTATCCCTAACTGTTTTAATTAGAAACAAAATATGTTGATTGTTGGTGTATGTTTGGCTCTGATCTGTAGAGTGGGCAGGCCTGGTGCCGACACTGGGATCCATCACTACAGGACAATGGCCCATTGACCAGACGTCTCTCCTTCATTACACCCTGAGTACAGAACAGGTTGCCATATCAGCGTATTGTCTCCTGAGGTAGAATTCTTCACTGGGAGGAGAGGATATCGCCAGCTCTCATCAAGATGGAGAAAAAAGAGGAAAGGGTGCAGGGAGATTGGATGTTAATGAGTCTATTAATTAAAGGGTTTTACAAAAGAAAGATCCAATTTCTAGATGTAAAGCATAAGAAAACACTTTTTCCTTCTCTTTCTTAGCACTTCTACAACCACTGTTGATGTTATTTTCATAGCCCACTAGTTCTGCTTCCACCACTCTTATACTGTAAAAAAATGTAGTCTCTAAAATACTTTTATTAGAGTACATGTTGGAGAATATTTCTTTCAATGTAACCTTTAATTTGTTGCTCAATATTCCACATCATACATATTTGAGTGACAGTATAGTTTAATCAGTTCCACTTTATTTCTATAGCACATTCAGGTTTAACATTGTTTTTAGCACTTTCCTGACCTAATATTAAGCTGCTTCTTTAATCTCAGTCATTTATGTTGTCGTCACTACTCATCCAAGAGACTGTTTTAGTTCTGATTTCGCTAAATAAGAGCGTTTACGATAAAATAATCAAATTACGTGTTGTTTATTTTGTTTTATTTTTCTATCTTGGAATCATCTGGCAAACCCCCACCACTGGCTTAGATCTCTAAATGTAAAAAAGTCCAATTTTGTTTCGTGTTACCAAACGAGTGTCCGATTAGTGTCCTGGACCTCAGATGTGCAGTGTGATTAGGGTTGTTCACATGCTAGTGGACATAGAGAGATTACATTTGGACACAGAGGCAGGTGTTGTGTCTGATCCTGCTCTCACTGTGGAAGGCATTAGCAGCTTTATTACAATGATCCCATGAGTTTTCTAATCACCTCTGATCTCAGCCCTGCTCCCCCTGTGGTGTGCAGTCACCCCTACACTGGACACAGACCCAGAGGTGCAGACCAGCCAGAAGGGAGCACTCACTTACTTTATGCTTCAGTGATTTGAGGTCTGTAATAGTAGGGCTTTGTAATGGATAGTTACCAGAAAGTACAAGTGAAAATAAAGTAGGTATACTAATGTTAAATATGCACAAAATACATGTTAGACGTGTAACGTTGTATAAGGTGTTGTGTTGACATAATACAAACATTTCTATCTTAATTGTGATGCTAAGAAATAGGCTTACTGGCTTAATAAAATATCAGTTTTAACACAAAGTTATAGTAGTTTCTTTAATGGTTGTATACTAGTTTTTATATAGATCATGGCATTCAAAAAAATCAAGAAAGATACAATTTTGTCCTGTTTTTTTTTTTTTTTCCCCCAATATTTATACTTGAAATGAGTATACCAGTTTTAGTATTAAAGTTTTAGTATCTTTTATATAGTATAAAGTATCTGTTTTAACAACATAAAGTGACCAATTTATTATGTATCTGAAGGAGAGAGACCCAGTTCAAGTTTAGGAAAATGCTAGTGCTTGGTTAATGCAAACAAAGCAAGATTTGTTACAAGAAATAATCAAAAATGTATAAAGCCATTTCAACATGATTCATGGATTGTTATATTTGTTGAAGATCCACAAATATAAATGTTCCCTTATACTAGAAAGTCTGAAGTTCAATTCAATAACTCCAAACTTGAGAGAAATAGGGCTCTCGGTAAAGTTTTTCTTTTACTTTAAGGCTGTTTCTAGTCTCTGAAAAGATCACCAAGTAAATACAGCTTGACTTGCGTTTGTTATTGTGGTTTTGTGAAATGGATAGTTATTGAAAGGTGTAGCCAGTTTGTCTCTGAAGTCATCGATTGGACCGGAGCAGACCTGACCTTCCTTCCACAAAGCCGAAATAACCCCACGATGCCTCCCGACTGATGCTGTCCCACACATAGAGAATCGCTCGTGTCATCGATCACCGTGACATACACCGAAGATGACAGATGCCCTGACGGTAATCACGCCCAATGCGAAGACAGAGAAACCAATTTATTACTGACACACTGAATGATAGACAGAAGAGTAAAGTGATGCATGAAGACAGGTGCGGAGATGAAGGGATGTCTGGAGAAAGAATAGAACGAACAGGATCAAATGGAGACGATGTAAACCCGTAGACAAGGGGAAAATAATGCATGCTGGAGGTCAGACAGGAGCGCTCCCTTCTTATGGGTGTCTCTCTCTCTCTGGGCTATAGGATTACACGCACACACCAAGGCACTCAACATGAAGACTGAGATTGGATTATTGATCCTACAGAGACAGGGGGATCTCAAAGGACAGCGCACTTCTCTTTATGGAGGGAGTTGTCTGGTGACAGTCAGCGCTAACTGGAACAATAAGTGACCTTAACTCCTGAATGATCGTATCAAGCTTTACAGCACTAAGCCTGTATGGGCGCTATGGCTTTGACCCTAGCCTTAGCAATGTATGTCGGTCAAGCTCTTACACTGAAAAGCTCATTCACAATATGAGCTTGGAACAATAGGGTTACAAAAGATGTGGTGGGGGCTTGGTGCATCTGGCTCTGCTTTCATTGTGTCTCGTAATCCTTTGGTCGTGAAAGGCTTGTATTCTACAGTATATTCTATGGTCTGTATGAACATGCACTAGTGGAGGTGGTGTTTGTGGAGATCCATGTTAGTTTACATTGTGATTGATGTACAAAATTGTATAGGATTTTGTCTGGAAGTGATGGGCAACACACACTGACTGCTTTACACACAAGGTTCAGGGTTTGCAACAGGGGTGCGTAAAAATACTGAAATATCAATATATCGTGATGCTAAATTTGATAATACAGTATGGTTACCATGGGCTGCTGTATCGATATATCACAGAGTATTTTTTTCGTATCTTTTAGCCATTTTTTTGTGACTGCACGGCAATTTAGTTGCTTATTTAGTGTAAGAAAAGACACATATTCACTGTTTTGCTGATTAAAACAGATGCATTTCATATTAACCCTCCTGTGGGAAACAGCTGCCCCCACGACCCAGCCGGATAAAGCGGAAGAAGACGGACGGACGGCATTTCATATGAACTTTCCACAAGAAGAGGTTTAACAAAGAAATATTGTTGCTAAAACGCTAAAATTTGGTTCTTAAAAGCAGCAATATATAACAGTATCATGTGCAATATATATACATTAACACATGTATTGCCATATTGTGAAAATATCCCTATGATTCCGAGCTCTACTTTGCAAACAGGACCATACAACCTCATGTAATTTTTCGTCATGCATTACAACTACTCTCTATACACAAGATATACTTTCACCAATAAGATTTGACCATCATTTTTTTGGTTTACTGGTTATGTCATTGCCAACCCTTGCCTTGGTTTATTCCTCCAGTTTATTTTCCTTTCTTGAAGCAGAGGCGTTGATGTAGAGGACAACCCTGTTCCCATCAATACAAGCCCATGGGCTGTTGTGCTACGAGAGGTGCTCACCCATGTTATGTCTCGCACATGTCCATAAACCCACAGAACAAAGAAGAAGCACAGCTCTCCTAATCAGAGCGCATCAGGAACTACTCTGATCCACAACCAATTGAGGCAGATTAAAGGACTTAGGCAAGAGGAATATGAGAAGAAAGTAAACAACACATTGTAACACACCAATTTAACATAAGCTCAAAGTTTTAGACAAGTTAAGGCTAAAGTTTGAAGTAAAAATTTCAGAAATTATCAACATAAACCAAGTCAAACACAGGGCGCAGTAGATACAGTCCTAATTCACCAGCATTAGTGGTCACATTAGTGCATATTAGCCATAATAAATATAAGCATTCCCATAGGATAAGCATGTTAGGCACCAACAGCTCTCCAGAAGGTCTGTATTTGGACATTTTCAAGGTGCGTTAGTGCTGCTGATCTACACCACTTTCCCATGGGTGAGAAGCTTGGGGTGAGCCATGGGTTACCAACCAGTCAGTATTTGCACTCACACTATTGGGTTCTAATGTAGGTACTCACATGTTTCATACCAAATGCAATAAATGTACCTTTATTCAACTAAAAATGACCAAAAATGTTCTAAATCATGGTTGCAAGTTGTGTTAAAGCTGCAGCATGTAAAAGAGAACATGTCAAATCACTGTGGACTGTCTGCATCTCAGTCAAATTATTGTTTGCAAACTTGGACCTAAAAGTGCAATTCAATACAATACAATGCAGTTTGGGATAAGATCAGGTTGGCTGTGGTAGCAGGTTGTCCCCTTCCCCCTCTGAGCATTTGTCGGAGAAATTCATGCATGTGAACATCAATGATACGCCAAGGGGTTTGTGAGATCTATAAAAATAAATGTGATTATTTAGTACCAAGCTCTTCCTTACACTGGTAAATGTCCTAAATTACACAAAATTGATTCTTATAAGCCTTAAGCCAGGTTAGAATATTGTTACCTCCGTAAAAACATACCTAGGGTTGTGTTGTCATCCACACGTTTGAGTAACCCTTTATTATTAGTGTGTCTACATCTCTGAAACTCAAAATGCTCTTTTTTACTTTTAGTTCAGTAGAGATAGGCAATTCTAGGGCTGAAATGATTCAAATGATTCTAGTGAAAGTGCATATAGTGTGTTAAACAAGTGTGAAGTGAAAAAAACAACTTCAAGTATGTTTGTGATGAAGAAACAACATTATAACAGATGAGAAAATATAGTAATATGAGCCCTTTAAAAATCTCGTACCCAGTTTTCATTCCAAGTCACAACATTTGCTATTGTAAAACCTATAACCTAATGCCTATACTTTCCAAAGTAAATGTGTCCCTGTTTAAAAATATTTCTGAAAATACAATTTATCATCACTAAATTGACTCACTTTTAAACACCGTCATTTGTGAAGTTCATTCCATCCTCTGTAATTCTCCCCCATTACCAACTAAGTCAACCCAGTGTGCCTCTATCATTTGTTTTCACCCGGAGATGTCTTCTTAACCCTTTGGGGCCAGATCTTGACCTGTTCTCATACTCGAGCAGCCACCAGACAAAAACAAACTCTCTCGGATCGTCAGAAGTAAATGGGGACATCCATCTTCAGCGCGGCCCTGTCATGTTCCACTGTCATTTATCAGTCTGGCACAAAGCCTATGCCACGCTAAGCAGGATTCCAGTTTCTATTAAAATGCATATCAAAACAATGCATGGCCTCCCAGTTCATAAAAAGAAGAAAGGGGAGAGGAGATGAGGAGGAATCAGACATGCATTCCTGGGTAGGTTTGTCTAAACAGGGTCCATGTGGTTGGAATGATTAGCTTTTGGAGGTGACTGTTGTCTCTGTGCTCTGCTGTTTGGACAGGACTGCACCAACCACATGCATCCCAGGACATTAAAACAAGTGCCCCTCGTGACAAAGGCCCGGCCACATTTGTTATGTATTAGTTCTCCAGCATTACGCACTCTGAGCCAGGGTGTCTAAATATTTGGGAAAGGTTTAAGATAATTGGTGACCTCAATGTGCAGTGCCAGTTTAAGGTGGATAATCTTTTGTGAAAGGGATTTTCTCAGATAAAGGAAGGTCTGTTTGATCATTTCTGGTTCTTATACCTGATTTAAATTTTTTAAAAAGTTGATCATGTGTTTGGAAAGAGCAAAGTCCACATGGTGTTAGGTTTTAAAATGGTGTGGGAGTAGATTAAAAGTTAAGATATACCCTTTTTTTTTAACCCATTGGGAGGGAAATTCATTCTCATGACGCATACTTCATCCATATTAATTGTTTTGTGTTGGTTTTAGGGTAAAACTATTCATTTATAAATTAATAATATAAAATAACAACCAGGTTCAAAGCAGCAAAGCTTACCTTTTGTCCACATTGAGCACTCCAGGCACAATACTCTGGCTGGCCCTGTCACAAAAGGACAACCAACACAAAAATCAAACAAATTACCAATGAAATCTGAAAAGAGCTGTCTGACATCTGACAACGCTGCATCCATGGTGACCAAACTAAAATGAAAAGAATTATGTAAAAACAATCCACGTATTTAGATCTCAAATCAGCTGATGAAGAGCAATAAAAAGAGCTTTGGTATGAATTCGGATCATTCAAGACTAAAATTGTGTTTGCATGAATAAATTGAATATGCACCACAGGCCATCTTGCACACTAGCATGTGTCATTTGAAAACAGACATAGCACCTTCCCTGTCTGTTAGTTAGCACCTTTTCTTCTCACATCTAAAGCAGCATGTGTGTTTTGTCATACTCACTCTTCATAAGCCAATCACAGTCATCATTTTGTGCCAACGCTGGCTCTGTGTCAGACGTATTTTTGTGTGTGGTGATGCTTGAATAACTGTATTTTGCTTACATATGCAGGCAAATCGCTCCAAATAGGTTAGAGGTTTTGTATCCGTGTACATGTCTTTATTGAGTCTATGCCCAGTGTAGCATCTGCAGGAATGTGCATTACTTCTTGATTATCAACCATTACGCCCACATGGAAAAGGAGCACGAGAATTTAAAGTCTGTGATATCAGTATTTTCCGTAATACAATGGAAAAACAATGATTGAGAATGGACACTGCAAGAGAAAATTAGGAATGAGAATATTAGAAAGAGGAATGCAGCTGAGTTTTGCCAATGTGGAGGAGAAATAGAGCTTTAATTATAAAGTGTTGAGAGACTGCAATTTCCCTTGGAGCAACTTGGCTTTTTTATGTTTATATAATGCATGGGCTGCAGCAATCATCAGAAACCACACACTCAATTTTACATGGTAGAAATGGTTTGCAATAGCACAATATGTTTTGGACTTAAAAGAGTTTGCTCAGAAGTTAAAGCTGTATTAGTTTTACCCAGGGACTTCAGGTAAATTGTAATAACTATAAACGTCATCTGAGTTTCTAGTCCCACGCAAATCTCTGTGAAAACTTTTACCTACTACAATTCAGCAAAGTCAGAGCTCCTTAGGTAATTCCAGTCCCATGCAGATGCTCATGTTTGTGATTTGGGCTGTTTTCTGTGCATTGAACTAAATCCAGGGGTGTCAGGGTATGGTTTATCCAGGCCCCAGTGCAGAAAGTCCCTTTACGAAGTCTGCAATGGGCATTTTTCAATAGGCAACAGGTAATGCAGGTAATGTAGGCCCAACAGGTAATGCAGGCCCACAAATAATTTCCCTTGTGGATCAATGCAGTTTGTCTAAAATTAAGTTAGATCTGTTATGTATCAAAGTCCAATACTGTATCAAAATGGTTATATGGACATTCTAAGTACAAAAACACACAGTTTCACCACTCTCATTGACAATGAGTGTATTCAAAAGAATGAATTCCACACAAGCTCTTCAGTGATCGGCGTTTTTACAAAGGTGTGAAAGCGTATCCTCTCATGGCTCTGAGCGCTTTGACGTGTGAAGCCTCATCAGAATCAGAGCACATCCCTAAAGACCATCTGACACCAATCACTGCATAACTCCACCCATCCCTCATCGTAACCAACATCACATAAGGCTACGTTCAGTCTGGTCCCTCTTTCTGGGGTATGACGGAGAAGAAAAAATATGCTTAGTGTCCAAAATAATGAAACACTCCATGACATCCTTATCAGCCAAATGAAAAAATCACATTATCTTCAGACTGGGATTTAAACGCATGCCATTCGTCTGCGCACTACCTCGAGCTGCTCTGGGAATATCGTCTGAGAGACAGTAATTCGCTCTAGCGCTTAACATTCAGTTCTCAGCCATGTAATATGCAAATTTTGGGGTCATGGAAAAGTCACAGTGAAAAACCTCTGAAAGTTAATTTGAGAGGCAGTTTGAGATGTTCCTAAGAACACCAGTCAATGATGGAGGGGTGCAGAGTGAGTCAAACTGCAGCTCCTCTGGGAGTGGAGGGTCCCGCTGCCCTGACACAGGATCTGCTCTCCTGCTCCTGTAGAAGCCCTGCACTAGCACGTTAACACCATCTCAGAGAGATTTCCCATAGGGCTCTGCTGCTGCGTGGAGAGCTTGTCTTACAGATGTGTCAGTCAAGTCTCTCAGGCCACTTGACAAAAAACATTTACACACATTACACATTTTGACATTATTTCTAAACCCAGTGTATTGTGTTTAGTGAAATTAACTACATTCATAAACAGATTTATGTCACCAGAGGCACATTATCCTGGCTTTATGATCAAACTTAATTGTCTCATAAACTCTCATTCATATGAAGATGTGATTGACAATGGTCATAACGGAGTTTTTACAGAGCTTCCCACTTCCGAATGAGATATTGATCTTTAGCCAGTGGTTTCAATGTGCTACAAAGCGGTGGCTGCACACTTTGTGAAAATCTATTTTGGTCTGATATCTCATGTCCGGTAACAAGCGGCGATGGGCCTGGCTGATTCTGAAAAGTAACGGAGGAAGGCAGCGCTGTAGGGCCCTGGAAATCGCTGCCAGAGAGGAAGAATTAGCCATTTGAAGATGGGCAGACTGATAGAGGGATCATGAAGCTATTAACCTCTGAACAAGCTGCTGAGAGCCCAGCAGATGGCAGCCCTGATGGGAGGTGCCAGATCGGCTGTGAGGATAGACCAGGCTTCATATAGACGTCTGCAGAGTGTCTGTAGCAGACACCTCCTCAGTGTGAGTCCTCAGATCATGGTGTTTATGTGAAAGGTTCACATGGACAACAGGAGCAGCCACTCTGCCAGTGTGAAGCCTTTTCGATCATTTCCATGTTTTTGGTAGCCATAGGATCATTCTCGATGTTGCAACATATCATTTTAAAGCAAACTCAGACAAGCCTTGTTTTTTTTTTTTTAAACATCTTCACTATTCATACAAAAGGGAGAGGGAATATCCAAACCCCAGATACACTTCTCCAATGACACCTTCTGCAAAGTCTAAATATTTTTCCCTATCCATAAATCATGTGTATATTATAGATGACAGCAAGAACCCTCCCCTCTCTGGTATCTGCACTTGAGTTGAAACCCTACACTTCAGAGATGCACCACTACAAAGCCCCCAAAGCATGCAACCTCCTCAGCTTCTTTGTTGTCTGTTTTTGTGTAATTGAGTTTGACTTTTGCCAGTCGTTTGTTTACCATTTGTAAGGTAACAACACATGCTTAAAATGTCAGTGGATATCAAGCAGCAGACAAGACAACTTAAGGGAATGAAAAAGAAAATACAAGCTGATAACTCTGTGGAAACCTGAAAACGCTAGGGAGCAAATGACAACATCAAGGTGGAATCTACTGATATGTGACTCAAGTTTGGGGAGGTACACAAAGATAATAAAGACTTGTTTAAAGAAGTAGACCCTGGCTGTGGGAGTTAGGTGACAGCTATCTGAGAATATTGTGAAGGTTATGTTTTTAGTTTATTTATTTCACTGAAACACATGTTTTTTTTATTATTTTTTTTTTATGGAAGGGTCAAATATGGGCCAAGGTACCAGTACAAAACAATATCAGTGTAAGTAGACTTTACTTTGCAGCTGCAGCTCTAACCTTTAGCTTCTGCCCAAATCAACAGTGACCCCCAGAGACCAGGAGCAGATGGAGATAGGCTTTATAATTAGAATTGGGGAAGATCTCTGGGGTAATGCCTTGAGGTAGTCAATGCAAAGGTTAATAAGAGGTGTATTTAAGAATATTTTTGTGAATGTTGAGTGTCACATACATATATTTAAAGGGCCCAGATATAGCTATTTTCTTGTCTATGTTATAATGTTGTTTCCTCATCAAAAACATACCTGGAGTTGTGTTTTATTTCAGTCTCATATGTTTAACACACAAATCTTGCATGCTTAGGCCAAATTCTTCTTTCAGACTGAAAACATGCTGTTCCATCTTGAGCTTTTTGAGATGCTGACAGAGTAATAATAAAGGGATATTTGTGTGAACGAAACAACACAATTCAATTCCAGGTATTTTTACAAGAGTCAAAATTTGTACATTACAATATGATAAAATGCATAACAAAACATCCATAGAAATCTGCATATGATTCATTCTGACCTAACAATTGACTCAGAGTAAATTATTTCCAGACTTAAACAAAAATTCGATTGTAAAGTCAAACACAGAGCAAGGTGAATTTACACAAGGAACACCTCCATTGGGAAACGAGTCTCAGAACATGAAATTCTGATGTGATTGTGTTTTCACCCTAGATTTTCACAGGCTTCAATTTGGAAATATGATACTAACTTTAGCCTGTGAAACAGCAAAGACAAAAAGCAGACAGCAGAGAAGTTTGGTCCATGTCAGAAGGGTCTAAAGGTCAAGCGGTGTGTGGTGGATGGGAGGGGAAAGCAGTTAATTAGCTCATACTTTGGTAATGACATGTGCTGTTCTTATCCCTATAGATCCCAATGGGAGTCCGTCCGAGCTCAAGGCACTACATGCAATCCCCACGTGACAAATGACTCATACTGTATGTACAATAGAACACACACACACATCTATTTTACACGACGCTATGAAAAGACAAAGAATAGAATAGTGTCTTACCCACTGATACTTTGCAGCTGATGTCATCAACATTTCCTGGGGGTGTGATACTAACTGTAGGCTCTACTCTGTCTGAGGCTGTATTAGACTTTAATCTGTGCGATTTTCATTTTTAACACATCTGACCATAAAGACGGACTTATCTGGAACTACAGCTCACTCCTCACACACCTTTTTGTTCAAAACCAACCCCCTAAACCTTAACGCTTGTACTGATCACATGCCAATGAAAATGTGTCGTTTAAACGCTGTGTTTTTTCTTGACTTTTCAGACAATCTTAAAACTTTTCTGACAGTGTTTGCTAAGTCTAAACATTCAGCCATTAGAGATACATGTAGAACACTCCCAGGGTGATGTTACTACAAAGTATCAATACCGATAAAGAGATCTGGTGTTCAGAACTCACAGCTCTGAATGTGCTGATGTAACTTCATTACCAATACGAGTTCATTTATTTATTTATTCATTTATTAACCCAAACTGTTTTGGTGATTTAAAGGAATAATGTATCACTTTTCAGATGCAGGTCCCCATGTTGACATTGCTTTGCCTATAATATTCTACACTATTCATCTAATTTCAGTGGAGAAAACAGAGAGTAGGCGATGCTATCAGGTCAAATGAGGGCTCAGCTCACTTTAAAAAGACAACAGAATAAGATAAAATAAGATAAGATATCCTTTATTTGTCCCACAATGGGGAAATTTCAGTGTCGCAACGCACAGTTAAGAGAACAGCAAGAAAACAGTAGCTGCATAGAAGTACAGAATTACTTAAAAATAGACAAACTCTATAAAGATAAGGATACACCATTTTGTAACAACTTATCACTGACTATCAATAAGACAAATTCAAATTATGGACATTGAAGCAGGCCTAGTCAACAGCACCTTTTCTGTACAACTCTTGTCTGCTTGTCTGACTTGGTGGCTGCATGTATTTCATTAGCTGGGCTCCTTGTGTGGGCTCAGAAAGACTTCAGTGAGACAGGTGGCATACTTTATCCATAATAGATGACACACACTCCATCATTTCACTCGAAGTTTCCTAAAGTGATTAAGAATTAATTTGAACTTGTCATCGGCGCATTTCAACAATCCAAATAAGCATGATTTATTAACCACTTAAATGTGGAGCTATACAGTCACATATTCCAATTTACTTGCTATAAAGGAAGCAAACTGCAAGTGCAAGCCATCGAACTTGACTTATGTTTGTTGAATTATTCTGAACATTGATGATTTCATTACCTCATATGTAACAAAGGATCATTCAGAACGAGACTTTAAAGCTGCCATCTGTAATTAGATTGGCCTGTGTTGTATTCTCACATATCAACACTAGATGCTGTCTGTGTTGCTGCTGTCTGATAATGTGCTGACTTTGTCCTGAAAGAAGAAGACCAGAGAGCACAGGTGAGCCAGGAGAGGGGAGGAGAGGCTTCACATCTGCCATCTACTGGTGAAAAAATAAATAAATATAACAAAACATAAAACTTGTACAACACTCAACTCTCTTTAATGGTTTGATTCAATTTCTTTGTATCTATCTGTCTTGTCATATATTTCTGTCTCCTGTAAAAACATTCTGTAGGCTATGGTTTATGTATTTTAGCTGATTATTTAACTTTTAATTTGATCCTTTTTCATAAACTGCAGATTAAGACAAACTGGTTATTCGCCTTGGAATTCAACGCAAATGATTCACGTTTTCCTGTTGTAACCAAAGTCTGAATGAGCTGTGTAAACCAGAAAATCAATTTTAAAAATCTAAGGTACGTATTTTGCAATATTTTTTTCTTGATTTCTAATTCTTAAAAAAATGGGATTGATTTTTTGTAGATTTCAACAAAAGCTATAACAAACTGAATAGGTTATTACATTACTGTATTACCACTGCTCTACTGTAATGTGCTTTTAACAAAACTGGATACCCATGGAGCCAGCTTAGGTCCCTAACTGATGTCCATTTTGTTCTAGTTTGTTCCTGAGTGCTTTATAATTGTTTCCCAGCATACAATAAAGTGCTCTTAGTCCAATTAAAACAGCGCAGTAGAAAAGCAACCCTTCCCAAAATCCCCTATTCAATTGTTCCTACGCGTTTGGTAACTTCTGACTCCAGCGTTTCAATTGAAGCAGTTATTCCAAGCATTTTATGATGGTCAAAAGTGTACTAATCTAATTTAATCTGTTTTAACTTCAATTGCACTCTCAGGGGATGTAGGCAAATAGGTTCTTTCTAGTTCTAATTGCATTGGACCGGGCCCCAGTTCCACTTTCACCTCTGCCTCTTGCAATAGCAGGCATTTCAGGAAATAATGTGGGACAACTGAAAAAACACTGTCACTGCTGTAGACTACACACCCACACACACACACACACACACACACACACACACACACGTAGAGTAATGCACATAAACAAGAGGTGCACAAGGGGAAATGAGAGCATGTTTGGGGTGGGATTGCTGTTAACATGGAAAACAGTGCTGGGGTCAGTACAGGCTAATAGTTGTGTTTATCTGGGGGAACCAAGCAGCTTTTCTATTGACATGTGTAATGAGATTAAGACAGATGGGAGGAGGAAGAGGAGATAAAGAAGAAGATGGAGCCCTGGGAATGATTTGAGGTTAATCTGAAAAATGCAAAGACAAAATAAACCTGGATGGAAGAGACAGAGTTTGATTCTATGCAGCGCTTTGTTGGAATCGACGTGTTTGTTGAGCACAAGAAGTAAAAGGTTTATATTGGAATAAGATAACCTATGGGATAAGGCGCAGTGAAAGGAGTGGAATTCAGATTTCATTCAAATTTCTACATACAATAAATTTGAGCTAGGTAATATGTAAACAAACAAGTCGAGATTTTTTTTTCTTGTATTGATTGACCAAAATATACAATTACATTTGATCTTACTCAAGAAAAAAACAAAAACATGTTCAATATGCATTTTATATGTATAGAGTTACTTTTAATCAGTGTAATTTACCACCAACAGCAACTAAATTAAAGTATACATTTTAGGTATCTGTACTTTACTGGAGTACAGTTTATAGAAGACACGTTTTACTTTTACTTGACTACATTTGACAGAGAGACATACAGTATATTTTTGCTTTGATATCTATAAGTAACAAATTGAGTTCTTCTTCCATCATTGCTATTCTTAGTCAAATATTCTAATTCACATGCTTTTATTGACAGAGGATTTTCTGTAGACCTTGTAGACAAAAAGACCTAAGCTGAGAATTGACTTGAATCTTTATCTTGATTAAAATCTGGCTAACTCTTACAGCTCTAACAAAAATTAATTTGTAAAAGAAGTAAAGAAGTCATTGGATGAGTGGCAAAACATCTTCACTCTAAATCTTTTGTCCAATTGACATAATTTTCTATTGATGGTAATTCATTTTCATTACCACATATTACTAAATTAAATCAACATTTATCGAATCAGTGTTATTTTCTACAGGTTTACTATTTCCTACATTTGATATCCATATAGAAGACATCAAATATAAGGACTAAGATGTGTGTAATTAGTAGCAAAGAAATAAAAGTTAATTAACTATTTATATATATATCTTATAACCAAATTTTCAAATTACCCACCTTTTTTTTGTCGAAAAATATGTATATATTTTTTCCTTTTTCCATTTATCTTGCTTCATATATTTGATGTCTTTTGTAGGTATCTAAAATGTAGAAAGTAGTAAAAAAAAAAAACATTGAATGAGAGGGCCAAACTTCTGACTGGTCTATATTTGTCATCGCATTTTAGGCTTTTCTTTTGTTCAGTGAGTCGATATAGGAGCTGTGAAGAATTTTTGAAACTTTCCCGCTATGATTTTAACATTTGAGATGGAGAAAGTGGGGCCAAAGTAAAGAATGTTAAATGAATCCTTTGTTTCCCTCTGTGCTGCTAATAAAGTTTATGGAGTCTCAGATGAAAACATTGACACAGAACAGTAATCAACATGGCTCGTCTTGTTAAAAGTGTGTTACATTAGGATCTCAGTGTTAATACAACACAGCCAAATAAACAGTGCATTCCATTAATCACACCTCAGTGCAGGACCGAACTAAACAGCTCACATCCATTTAAAGGCTTTTCCATGAAAGCATCGTCATTTTATATTTGCATAGATTAGCATGTGGTTTTATGTCAGTCAGTCATTGTATTTCGATTCACTGAGTTCCGTTTTTGAAGTGAGAATGGATAAGTCTAAATTGAATACATCAGAGACAGTTCAAAGTTTTAGAGATAAAATCAGGAGGCAGAGGTTGGAGCTGCAGGCAAGAGCGGAGACCAAAGAGGAGATTTAGATGTGAAAAGAGACGTGAAGTTAGTTGAGGTGAGAGAAGAGGCTGCAGAGGTTACAGATGGGTAATGGTAAAGCTGTATAGCAAGCACACATCAGTTGCTGAAATTTTTCTATCAAATTCAGTGTATTAAACTGAACCTATATGGTGTACTGACTGCCTCCTGACCAGATCCAGGAGATGATACAGCTTCCCCTTCAATGTTACACAGTATGGCAATAAACAGATCTATCTTGCGTTTCAAAAATACTTTCATTCCAGTAAGCGGGTTCGTCTCTCCGTGAATATGACCTGTGACTTGGCCTTGTGGCTTCTCCTGCTTGTCTTTATGGTGAGGAGTTTAATGCCATACTGTGAAGCATTCTGTGAAGCATTTCATAAAATTACATTCCTTAAAATGCATCTCTATTCTCAACTAAAAGCATTTTCTCCACCCACCTCTCCTACTGGTCAGTCTGAGTGAGTGACAAGTAGATTTAACCAATCACAGTGAAGTAAAAAAAAAAAAAAGTCATACAACTGAACAAAACATACATAGATAACAGACTATGAAAGCACTAAATCTCAGAGATATCTCAATAAAATACATATAAACAGTGATGTGGACTCTTTTAAGTCACACCACCCGCACCTATTTCAACTTCAGCCTCTATCTATCCCAGAGGTCGGGAACCCGCGGCTCCAGAGCTACATGCAGCATTTGTTTTTAAATGTAATTCTAAATTTGTAGATAATGGTAATCTCGTAACATTCCAATAAAACGTTTTAAATATTTTTGTCGCTCAGAATATGCGTCAAAGTCGCCGATGTGCAACACCCGACACATGTGCAGCACCCCGGACTTACCGGCACCTACACCAGCAGCATTATTTATTGAGCTTTTCGACCCTTAGTAGGTAAATGATGGGCAAATCCAAGAAAAACAAAGTTTCTGAAGAAAACAGAACATTTCATGCTACGTGGGCAGATTCATTTGCACTTCAGTACAGTGATAAAATGATAATAGAACACAGTAGCAGACACATTTTTTTCTGTTTGTGCTTTGAGCCTATTATTACAATATGTTTGCTTATGGTAATAGTTGTGATTTTTCTCTATTAAAGTTTTTCTATTCATAAAGAAATAACATTTTTTGTTAATTGATTTGGGGGAGGAGCCTCGTACTATAAAAGGGGCCCCAGCACCACAGAGGCCGTGTGTGTTAAGGGGAAGAGCTGTGTGCACCGCAGGCACCTGCTCCAGAGCGATCCAGGGGATGCTCAGTGTTTTTGCTGCTGCTATAGACTAACCCACAACCCTACCAAAACATACTCTCTTTTCCATAGCCTGAAGCTCGTTTTAAAGTGCAGTAAGAGCGGTGGAAGGTGTGTTGGGTTTCATCATGCTGAGGGCTAAACTGGGTGACTGATCACACCTTAGCGGGAACTAATTGGAACAAATCTTCCTCTTGTTCTGCAAAGGAAAAAAGAAGATTGGGATGAAAATGAAATCATCTGTGCCACAGCAGGTAATTGGTGAAGTACAGTACAGGGAGATAATAGAAAGTATGTTAGGCTAGTCGCTAAAATATACTGTTAAACAAGTTTGATGCTAGCTTTGGTTCACAACTCTATTTAAAATAAAACATATCATTTGTATCCTCTACCCAAGTTTTAAATTTTCACCTGCAGCTGGAACTCATAGAACTCAAGTTACTACCTAACTTAAATGTGGTCTTTTTTGTTGTTTATACTTTTCCAGGTCTTTATATATCCTTTCCAGAAATCACTGTGTAAGGTTGATAGACGTGGCAAACATAACCAAAACACTTCATTCACACCTTATGATTCTATTGATATGATGATATTCTTGAAGAACAGTGAGTGAAAATGTGATCCTAAAGTCTCTTTTAGAATCAGTGAATGCACAGAATTTTAGGATTATATGTGATCATAGCTATTGTTTAACAGATTAGTGACGAAACCATGAATATGTCATAAAACAATTTCATTCTCAATGCTATGTACAGAAAAATATATTCATTTTATATTAATCTGTTTTTTGTGCTAATTTCAATACTTCTAATCCATCATTTCCACAGCATCAACAGACCCAAGCAGAAACCTCCACCTCACCAAGACCATATTGAAGTGTGCCCCGTCCTCTCACAGCTCATAATTGCTCTACACTTGGCTTTAATTAAAAGACATAATCCCATTAACGATCTGAAATAGGATTAATACAGGCTCTGGCTCCAGCTGCGTCTCCGTGACGACTGACTGTGGGTTTGAGATGCACCAACACATGTGTCACCACTGGCACACACCACAGAGAAGATGGCTTATTCAAGTGGCAATAGATGAACAATGTGACAATGGACAACGTCATAGGCATACACAAAAGCATAAAACTCACATAGCCGGTCATCTAAAATAATAGTTGAAGAGTAAATATTCTATAGTGTTTTCTATAAGTGTTCATGTCTTGTAATGGTGAATATAATGATAAATGTGGATCTACTGTTCCACTGGAAAATTCTTTATAATTTGATTTCCAAAATAAAAAAAAGAAATAAATTACAAATCCCATGGTGTGAATTTCATTAAAATTCATTAAAATTATATAATCTAAACTTTTTTTATTATTACTTTTATTTGGTCTATCTGTAATAAAACATAAATTAAAGAGACTGGGTTAATCCTTTTTCAGAACATTAGTAATGGTGCAAGATAAAACCCTGTTTTCTTAGATTCAGAGGGCTGAATATTTTTCTATTTGGTACCATGAATCATTGTATATTGACTGTCATACTGCTCATAGGCTTAAGTTATTGATCATCAAGATCTTCAAATTCTGATCACAGCATTTTGAGTTGGCCTACCTAACAGTTACAATAAACCCTCTGCCGAGAGCTTAAGTTCCTCCTCCTCTGAGACTTGCTAACTGGCTGTCTGGTTAAAGGTGGAAAACAAAGCACATGAAGGGATGACATGCTAGCACAAAGCCACTATTGAACAAACAACAAAGACTTGCCGTGCTCCAGCAGGATAAGAGGACAGGCTAACGGGAGCGGGAGTGTTCATGAGTCGATTATGTTGTTGTTGTCGCGGTTACGCCTCCCTACACGTGTCCTGTCCTCTGGTACACTCCTAACAAGGCCACCGTCACTGCACAAGCTACACGCCAAAGCCTTTGGTGGGATTAGTGCTATGAAGATGTTTCCTGCAGGCTTTGGTTTGTGCTCACCTGGGAAACAGTGAAAGGATGCTATTTGTTTCTAAACAGACATTGAAGATGCTGTTAAAATGTGTGGTCCTCTGTGTTTTTCATTTATTTAAAGTTTTGGTTTACTTTGTATATTTTATTACATATTATTTTATTCAGTGCATTATTTAGCTTCTATCTACATTTTATTACTATTTACTATTTATTGACTATTTAACTTCTTAGTGGTTCTTTTGGTTTTACTTTTTACAATAGGTGGAGTTGAGCTAACTGTGCAGCACTTTAAAAGCTGTTGTATGTTTATGAAAAGTGCTATACATAGGAAAAAAGATGGATTTGGTTAAATACCATCAGAACAACATTTCATGCATACAAATTTATAAAATTTCTTTATTACTGATCAATTGCTTTGTGAAACATACATTGAGCTTACTCATTCTCATATGTGCATTTGCTTCACCAGGGGCTGTAACTATATACAGTACTGTGCAAAAGTTATAGGCAGGTGTGGAAAAAATGCTGTAAACTAGGAATGCCTTCAAAAATGGAAGTGTTAATCATTTATTTTCATCAATCAACAAAAAGCAGTGAATGAACAAAAGAGAAATCTAAATCTAATGGATGTAGCTTCCTCACATCCTTCTGTCCAGACACACTCCATGATGTTGAGGTCAGGACACTGTGGGGCCAGACCATCACTTCCACAACTCCTCGTTCTTCTTTACGTTGAAGGTATTTCTTAATGACTTTGGCTTTTTCTTTTGTTCATTATTCATTATCATTATTTATATTTCTGAAATTTTTCACACTTGCCTAAAACTTTTGCACAATTTAGCCAGTAAAAGATCTCTAATTTGAGCATCTGAAGAATATCTGATGTAAAATCTACGTAAAAATGTAATTATGCCCTGTAAAATGCTAATTAACAAATGACTGTGATTATACGTGCTATACCATAATGACTGTTCTAATTATATAAAGTGCAGGATCGTCATTGTGTATAAAAATGTGAATCCATGCTAATCAAAACGCGCTTATGTAATATTAAATCTAGAGTAATTTAAAGCTGTGCAGTGGTACATTTTTACTCTGCTCTTGATAGAATGACCTTGTGGATGTCTTCGGCAGTGGTCATTATTCAGAAGGCGTCTCTATCAGGCTGTCAGCTCCCTGTGTGTCTGATGTGTGAGGAATTGAACCAGCTCCTTTTCGAGTTCAGAGGGCCTGTCCACTGCCCCCCGAGGACATGCTCACTGGCACGACGGCAAAGAGACAGCCCCCCAGCATGGACATATTGATGACAACCAAGGTTAGCCTGATAAATGTGCCAATGGTAGGCTTTTATTTTCCAAACCGGATAGAGCTGTCCAAAGCAGCCTTCATTAATATGATAGATACTGTGGGCTTAAATGAATTGCATGGCTATTGTAGACTTAATCAATATTTTATTCATCATGTGAAGGACCTTAACATGACCTATTCTAATCATATTCCTCAGGCGGGTCATATAAGCCTTTAACATGGGTTTAGTGTGGGGAAATGTGATGTTGAATGGTCGCTAAAGAAATTATGGGATGGCGATGTGTCATATGTTATCTATTTAATAATGAGGTGTAAGAATAGGGTAGGGCCCATCTGCAGGGGAGACTTGATTACATACTACATACATGTTATGGAACATTGGCTGTAGGAATACAGCCATTGACTCGATGTATAAATGGACATAACTAACCCGCAAGCCGCTATGCTCCAAAAAGGAAGTGAACATGGGGGAGCTTCTGGCTCCATCGACTGTTTCCAGTTGAATTTACATTGAAAAATCATCACTCCACTTTCTCTGTAACTGCTGCAGTGAGCCTCGTCACATTTTGTCTTAAATATGTTCATATTAACCCACATTACATGATCCTGGTGTTTTTATGTTGCAATTTTGTCTGTTAATAAATTCCTATTCCTAATACGGGACTCACCGCCAAATTCACCCTGTAACCACCAGCATCGAGAGCTTCATTTGAATGGAACTGAACGCTGTGTGACGTGACACTCCCTTTGTCCATTTCTTTATACAATCTAGGAATATAACCCACTAAACACTGTAAAGAACTACAATAGGTCCATGTCAGAAATAATATTGATTTTGTTTTTGAGGGGTTCTGACTGGCAGAAGAAAGTACTTGGAGCTCAAAATGATTTACTCTCACACACTCACATTTAGTTAACCACTCTGCCACCACCCTGTGCTGGGTTGTTGTTTTCATTAAAGAACAGGGATGTGAGGTCTCTGTGGTGGCACAGAGGGTAACATTCTTGCAGCAATAAGCTCCTGGGTTTGACTCAGAGCAGAGTGAAACTGTCTGTGCGCACTTTGAATTTTCTCCCCATGTCTGCATTTGTTTCCTCTGGGTGCTTGGTTAAAGAATAATACCATAAATAATATCAATACTGTGAGAAGAAGCATCTTTTACAGTTATTCATGATTATTGACACTGTTACCCAACCTTAATTCTTTCTTGTCAATAATAAATGACCATTCCTCAGCTTTTTGAATGCTAAACCAGCATTTTCCATTTAAGTTTAGCCTATATGTTTGTGTATAGATTTGATTTGTTTTTGTTGCTATTCAAATTGCCCCAACATTTTTTTTTGTTCGAACTTAAGTTGATGACACTGTCGACATGTGAAAGAAACTCATTTTTTAAATCACTGCCTTAAGAATCAATGACTGAACAATACAACTAATATATCTAATAATCAATGCATTGGAAGAACTACAAAATACCGATGGCCATTCAGTGTGAAAACTGAAATTCATTCTAGATTTTATTCACATCACGTCACAACATTTCCATGCAACACATTGGAAAACAGATCCTTTAAAACTGGCACTTGCAATGGTCAAATGCCAGTCGACAGCATGAAAAATTTACTGTACAGCATCTTTGATTTTCACAAGCATCAGAAAAAGACATACCAAATTTTAAGGGTCCAGCGTAAAGAAAACAGATGGCGGAATGCAGTTAAATGTCTCATATTAAACTAGCCCATGTGAGTTTTATTATGATGGCATTGTAAAATTCTGTGAAACTTGCTCAAAAGGGACCAGAAATTAGTGAGTGACCTAATTGCAGACATACCTTTGCCTCGGTGAATATGAAATGTCCAGCTGGAGACTTTAAGAAGGCTCTGGAGGCGTACAATGTGAAATACAAGGTGACTCACAAAAAGCAGCTATAAAACATGTGACAGAGTGTGAATTTGACCCTATTTGAGAAGAAGTGGATCATACAGCAATAAGAAGTTGAACCCAGTAACCCAACTACTGTAAATCCTGTATTAATCCGTCTAATAACTCATAATTACTCTCCAAATACTTGTCCACGCTATTATGGATTAAGCGCAAGGATTTGTTCACATACAGAGGATTAGTTTAAGTGTGTGGAGAGAAAATTTCACTCCTCCTTAATACACATTACCGTTGTTTTTATTTTGACTTTGGTTGACAATATTGACTTTTCACAATCAATATTTAGACACACTGGACCATTGAGTGTCTCTAATCCGATTGGAAACACCCCTTATTGTTCAGAGTGAGATAGAATGGTAAATAAAAGCGCAACTCCTGCCAAGCTCTTCCATGAAAACTCACACAATAAGACAAAATTACTCTACTCAATATGTCAGATTTGCGTATAGCCTTTACAAGTAGCCCTACTTAATTATTTGCCAATTCTGTGGGAAAGTTCCACTTAAAATATTATACATTTCTTACCCCAGTTATAGATTCTTACACAGATTGATTCAGAAATGTACCGAAAGTTAAAGTTCCTATATTACACCAAATTTAAGCCATGCCAGAATATTGTTACGTCACAAAAAATATACTTGAAGTTGTGTTTTGTTTCATTGACCCATGTTTGAGTAAACCCTGATTATTTGTCTGCATATCCAAAAACAAAATGCTTTTCCACGATGTGACATCATGAACCTGCAGTTTTCAAGTTAACAGCTTCTTTGACCTTTTCTTCAGGAGAGATTGACATTTCCTGAGCTGAAACCATCCAAATGATTCTAGTGAAGGCGTATAAAGTTTAAAAACACAGTGGAGCACTTCCTGTATTATCACCATCACAAGGTAGAATACAGTGTTTTCTGTCTGAGAGAAGAACACAGCCTAAATATACAGAATTTTGGGTGTTAAACATGTGACTGAAACAAAACACAACTCCAGGTACGTTTGTGATGAGGAAACATATGATAGAAGAGAAAATAGTGTAATTTAGGCTGTAACATTTCGATTTTTAGTCATTTTTATATTTCAGTTTTGCAGTGTTGTTGTGTCTGCCTTGTTAAGTGTGCAATATTCCAGTCAAAACTCCCCTGTGAGTGACATAATGGAAGACATGTCTGTAAATAGGCTAAGCAAAATCCAAGAGCAAACAAATTAAACCACACTATAAGCGCCTGACATAGAGATTGCATAACAGCTCATAAATAATACATGTGTGTTTTACATATGCAGCACACACAGGCCCAGGCATATGGTGGGACCACTCTGTTCCTTTTTTGCTTGGCCAACAACCGCAAGAGTATGGAGATGAGTGTTCAGATACGTACGCATGTCAAATCACAAGTCGGACTGGAAAGTTTGATCCTCCATCTTCTCACTTTTGGACAGAATGAAACAGAAAACCAGTGTTTGGTCATACCTCTTTCTTCTGTCCAACGTTTAATCAACTGGCTGTGTTATGAAAGAATTGGTGAAAGATTGTTGGATGTTGTGTAATTATGTTATGTCAAAATTTTGGTTTAAGATTAATCGAATGTGAAAAAGCAAATGTAACATCCGCCTGACCTTTTAATGATTATGATTGTTATCATTTGTTGGACAGGACAGTCAACTTATGAGAAAGTGACATAGATTGGACTGGCAGGTGTACTGTGACCCAACCACTAAGACATCAACTATGCAGCATTTAATTTTAGGTTTTACATTATCGCTTTATACTAACTACACTATGTATAGCCGTATTAAAGCATGAAAGAAAGACTTCATTGCTAAGTAACACATGTTTTTAGAATTATTCAGGCTTAGTAAGTACGTAAAGGTGCATTTTGGTCACATTTCTAGCCAAGGGCCCTACACCTGCTTGTTTCCATGGAAATGTTATTGCTTTGTCTAGAATGTTCCACAGTATAGATTAAACCTATCTATCACAAGGGAGACAAGCAGGTTACAGCACTACACTACATACTGGAAAAAAAACAATATCTAGGTAAGTTAAAATGACTTAAATTAAGAACATTTGACTTTATTTGAGTAGAATCATCTTCACAAGTAAAATTATCTGATAATGGAATAAGTGTTTTTTCTTAATTCAAGCCACATTTAATTATATTTCTTATTTTAAGTGCAAAAACATGCTGTTTTTCTTATTTTAAATACAGCAAGATGTATTTTCATTTTTTAAGTACAAAAATCTTATTGCACTGGCAGATCATTTTACTTGTCAAGTGAAATTTACTCAAATCATGGTAAAACTTTCTTAATCCAAGTCATTTTAACTTGACTAGATTTTGATTTTCTGTGGAGTGTCGCCCTTTTCACAGAAGGAATTATTGTATTTTGTATGGGGGTAGTTTTGTTCCTTTTTATTCAAACAAAGAAAAAAAAATCCAAACAAAATATACAGCTTTGAAAAAAAAAAAACATGTTTACATTTTTAAGCTGGAAAAATATTTGATTGAGTTCTGATTTTCTTTCATTTTAAATGTGAAATCTTTGATTAAGTGGCCAAAGTTTTGTTTGCAAGTTGAAAAGTTTTTGAACCTCAAAATCTTTTGCAAACCAAGAGCGTTTATTGCAAGTTCAAATGAACGCGATGGGTAGTTTTGTTCCTTTTTTATTCAAACAAAGAAAAAAAAATCCAAACAAAATATACAGCTTTGAAAACAAAAAAAACATTTTTACATTTTTAAGTTGAAAATATTTGATTGAGTTCTGATTTTCTTTCATTTTAAATGTGAAATCTTTGATTGCGCCAACGTTTTGTTTGCAAGTCGAAAGTTTTGAACCTCAAAATCTTTTGCAAACCAAGAGCGTTTGCTTGCAAGTTCAAATGAACGCGATGGGCGGGATCTTAAAGAGGAGAAAGGGTGGATTTCTATTGGTAGATTGCCTCTGATTGACAGTTGGGCTGGTGCTGTCAGGCCCTCCCACCAACTCTTCTACTGCCTATCTACCAAGTTGCCGCCCCTGAAGACGGTGTGTGAATGGGAAGAAGTCCGTTGGTGAGAAATTGGAAGGTAAGTCGCTATAATGAAATAGATTAAAATTCTAAACAGCAAGACCATACGTTGTATTGTAAAGATATTTGAATATAAATGTTTCCCTTGTCAGTGATACCTAGAATGCAGTGGTGCACTGTTTTGCGCATGCAAGACGGTGCACCAATTACCTCATTTACTGGGCTAATACTAGAGACGTTATTTCCTAGCTAGCTACCTAGAGAACCCCAGCACGGTTAAACTTAGACCTTGTTGTGTAAGAGCTTCAGCTATTTTGATTTGGTACAGAAATTACTAAAACCCGCTCAGTTAAGAGCGAGCTAGGCCTCTTACATGCTACCCAGCTAACACGGTTACGTTGTCACAACATTGCAGATTAGTGAATTCATGACCACACATACGTTGTAGCTACGGTACCTCCTGACGTGGTAGTAACATTGCAAGTGAAGGAGGTAAATACGTACCCTTGACGTAACTTGCTCAGTTAAGAGCGAGCTAGGCCTCTTACATGCTAGGATTTATAAAACATGGCTTTTGGGTATTGCTTTCAACGGGTAGAATCTGCTCTGGTTGCTGCATCTTAACCTCACAGACAGAAAGGAAAGCGAAAACTGAGTGACAAGGCTTGTTGTGCTTTCAATGTTACTACCACGTCAGGAGGTACCGTAGCTACAACGTATGTGTGGTCATGAATTCACTAATCTGCAATGTTGTGACAACGTAACCGTGTTAGCTGGGTAGCATGTAGAGGCCTCCAGCTCGGCTCTTAACTGAGCGGGTTTTAGTACTTGTACCAACTCAAAATAGCTGAAGCTCTTACACAACAAGGTCTAAGTTTAACCGTGCTGGGGTTCTCTAGGTAGCTAGCTAGATAACGTCTCTAGTATTAGCCCAGTAAATGAGGTAAATTGGTGCACCGTCTTGCTTGCGCAAAACAGTGCACCACTGCATTCTAGGTATCACTGACAAGGGAAACATTTATATTCAAATATCTTTACAATACAACGTATGGTCTTGCTGTTTAGAATTTTAAACTATTTCATTATAGCGACTTGCCTTCCAATTTCCCACCAACGGACTTCCCATTCACACACCGTCTTCAGGGGGCGGGGTAACTTGGCAGATAGGCAGTAGAAGAGTTGGTGGGAGGGCCTGGCAGGCACCAGCCCAACTGTCAATCAGAGGCAAGCTACCAATAGAAATCCACCCTTTCTCCTCTTTAAGATCCCGCCCATCGTGTTCATTTGAACTTGCAAGCAAACGCTCTTGGTTTGCAAAAGATTTTGAGGTTCAAAACTTTTCGACTTGCAAACAAAACTTTGGCCCGCAATCAAAGATTTCACATTTAAAATGAAAGAAAATCAAAACTCAATCAAATATTTTTTCCATCTTAAAAATGTAAACATGTTTTTTTTGTTTTCAAAGCTGTATATCTTGTTTGGATTTTTTTCTTTGTTTGAATAAAAAAGGAACAAAACTACCCCCATAATTTTGAGCAATAGAAACACCTCTAATGAATAAATGCTAGTTAAGTATGTTTAATATCATATTATGGAACATTTCGGGCTAAACAATAAAAAAGGGGTGGTCACAGTGTTAGCTCATGTTCAGTTTTGAGGTAAGCATACTGTACACTTGATAAGCACTGAATACTACAACGTACGCCAAACCCTATAAGTACATTGTAAAACTACATTAGAAGTAAATTAGAAGTCTGTACATTGAAGTCAAACCCAAACCAGATTCATAAACTGTAGACTATTGCACCTGCTCACAAAGGGCAAGGCTAAGTGAACCAGTGACCACATTTGACTTCATAAGACATGGGAACACAAAATTCATGCATAAGGATAAGAGGGAGAGTGCAGCTTGCTCCATGCTCAGAGGGCCACGCTTGGTCTGATCAAAAGGAACATTAAAGCAACCCCTATTTCCTCCAAGTAATCCTTTTTTTTATTCACTTTGGTTTCTTTTCCAGCTTTGTTTAATGATGTCTTACTTAAGGGACTTGGATTAAACTTGAGGCCACTGGAGTGTCTGGAAGCACAGATGAAACAGGTTTATTATTTTAAAAGAGGCAAATCTTCAAAGTTGATCAAAACAGAGGTGTAATTACGAAACTGGAGAAATTTGTTCCTTTTTTACCCTGAATCTCTCTCCGCCTCCGTGTCCCCTACTTCACCCCGCTAGCTTTTTTTTTTCTGAGCTGTCCTCCTTGTTACCTAGCTAATCCCAGCCACTGTCATGATTTGAATGCTGCTTTCAGCGTGTGCCATATTTTCAGCATTCGGCATCATCCCCCCGAAGCCCGATAGACAAGAAGAGGAAGAGGGGAGGAAGAGGAGGAGCTGGAGAGGAGATAAAATGATTCACACACTGCACACACACACATATATGGGCCTACACACATTGTCATAAGCCTATGTTTAATTAGCGGGCGCTCTATCGGGGTGATCGTCAGTTCAGTGTAGTGAAGTGCTCTAGAGATAACAGCATGTTTGGGGGAGGCCAGGATTAATGAATGAGAAGTAGCACAAACATTATAAACATCTAATAGAAATCTGAAGCGGGGGATGGCGACAGTTTAATTACTACTTCTCTGCATCCTTATGTAATCTTTTTTGTAATCCTCTAAAATTCACAGTGAAAATAGTAGTAATGGATGAAAAAGCGAATGCCAACTGTATAGATATGTATTCCAGGCAATCATACTGAATAACTGTCATTTTCTAAAGGGGAACTTGGAAAGGTCATTGATTAGCTCTAAAAGTATCATAGTTTCATAGAAGTCAAAAATGGCCGGTGGTTCTGAGCTTTGGAGGACCACTTCACTACACACTGTACTTTCTGGTAGACATAGACTTTCTGGTAAAAATTGACCATAAGGGGAGAGTCTCTTGAGAATGTGGAGCACAAAACTGACACTGGGAGTCTACAGATAATCATAGATACAGGGTCGAAGCGAGTCAGATGTGTTATAGTGAAGAAAATGATCATCCAACTGCAAAAGAGAAAGTGTAATGCAATTTTTTTTTTACCTAAAATCTAAAATTTCAGTTTAAAGGCCTCATATTACTCTATTCTCTGACCTCTGTTATAATCTTGTTTCCTCATCAAAAACATACCTGGAGTGTTGTTTTGGTTCATTCACACATGTTTAATATAAAAAGCTCTTCTCTCAACACACAAAACACAGTCTGTTTCACAGTGATGACACTTGGTGATACAGGAAGTACTCCACTGTATTTTTAAACTCCATGCACCTTCACTAGAATCATTTGAATCATTTCAGCTCTGAATTTACCACTCTTTACAAAACTAAAGGGAAAAGGAGTGGTTAACTTGAAAACTACCACTACATGACATCACAAGGTGGAACAGAGCATTTTGAGCTTTGGAGGTGTAGACAGGCTAATAATAAAGCGTTAGTCAAACATGTGTGATTGAAACGAAACACTGCCATGCATGTTTGACAACACTCTAAAGATCTTAACTATTTTGTGAAATTAGGACCTTTAAATGTATTTTGTCTGATTAAAAACAAATAAAATGGATTTCAGTATACATTTCCTGAACACAAACAGTAGAGTCTTTTAATCATTGCCATTTCAAACAAATTTCTTCCTCCAAATTCTGAACTGTGCTCCAAACCACATGCTTTTACAAGTCTGTGGAGCTCTTTATTACAACAACCGAATCTTATCATTGATGTTTACATATGACTGAATGTCTCAATCTCTCAGTTCAAACTTGATTCATTGCACTGCCAACACTGTGAGCCATCCAAGGAAAGAAAACCAGTAATGATACAGTAATAAGAGCTTGTTTACCCAGAATGTCAGCATTGTTTTTATTTACTGTGAGAGCGTCTCATCATTAAACCACAAAGAGGTCCTGCGTGTGAAGGATAAAGTTTCAAACAAAGAAAAAAGAAGTTTGAAATAAGAAACTAATAAAACTACCTACATTTATCTCCTCATTAGAAGCCTATTTGGCAATACCTTCTCTATCAACCACTAAAGCTACGCACTCACTGCACAGCCATAAGTCTCCGGATGACACACGCCAACTTTGATTCAATGGAAATTAATTCAGCGAGCAGTAAATTCACGGACGAACAAGCATCCTGATTTGCCCCTGTCAGTGAGTGGGTTGGTTCTTCCACTGTTATAATATAATCACGTCCAATTACAGCAATGACAAAGCACTCCTCAGTATAAACGACAGGCGTGGAAGTGTAGTCTTACCACCCCAACTAGGAATAAGCGATTTCAATCAACGGCTATCATCTTGCAAATACTTTACCTCTCCTCCCACCGACATCCACAAACCTTCTCTTTTCTATAACCCTTTGGTAGTCTGCAGAAGTCATCAGAGTGAAGAGAATGAGAGGGAAAACTTTGGATATATTGATTCTCCCTCTGGTAGAGACAGAATTTCTGAACCAGCGAAGTACAAATGTATGTTTGAAAAGCTTTCAGATACACAGTAAGTACTGTATGCTTTTAGACTATTAACTTTATAAGTAATGCAGTGCAAGTAAATGGAATTGTGGTTGGAAATCGGCTTTGAACGAGCGGAGACAAAATGGACCTTGAGGATTTACATTGTTAACATGTTGAAATGTTTCTGAAATACTTGACTACTCACATTACACCATTATAATAGGCTATTCATAAGTTTTGCTTCAATTAAATGGGGTCACTGAGAATTGGGTTCAAAGTCTTGGCTGGAAGTGTTGGCCCTTACAATGACCACAGTGTCTGGACTATCTTAAACTGGAGACAACTATCACACCAGTGTTTTTCTGCCAAGCAACCCAGCATATTTCTAATACCTTGTTAGAGATTCTGTTAGTGATATATGCTACATGTGTATTAGCCTTTTGCATCCCAATTAACTCACATTAATGAAATACATAGCTTTTTATGTATGTACGTATACAAATATGCATAACAGTAAGTATAGAATATGTAAAAATGCACACATTTAGGCTAATTTCAACTTGTGTTCGATTGAATTACTTTAAATACCCGGTCTAGTATTAATATGTGGATTTATTTTCAATCTGATTAATCCTGTGTTGTCTGGTACACAGTGGTACATAAGTATTCAGTATTGTCAGTGTCGTAAATGTATACAGTATACTTTTTATACTTTGCTATAGCCATGAACAGTCCAAGAAATGATCCATTAATAAAGGCAAATCTTTAAATGATAAACTCAATTCAGTAATTACATTTAAGAAGATGATTTGGTACTAGATTTGTTTTTATTGTCAGTTTTGTCCCCATAGAATTTTGCTGATTCGTGCTGCAGGTCTTTTTATGGTGGTCACTGTGGTCCTTCCGTTTATTTTTCAAAGTCTGAGGACAGTACATAGTTTAGGAGAAGATTTTGAAAGATGTAACCATGCTGTCTTTTAAGCGCGCTGAAAATGTGATGTTTTTTAACTGAACTGAAGACACAGAACCATGACAAAAAGATCTCTGCCAGTAAAAAGTATAAAGAAAAAAACAGATTAGGTGGAAAAAACAACTGAAAATACTTCTTTCAGAATATTTGATTTGCAAAACGTGTTGAAAGACTAGGATAGCTTTTGCACAAGGGGCTGATTCAAAAAAGAAGAAGCCTTTCATAGAGCTGTGCTAACGCTTGGGGCAAATAGCAAAAAATGGATAAATGAAACAATAATAAAGCACATAAAATTGTAGGAAAGATAATAATACTCACTGTTCTGTAGATAAGTAATATTTTTCTAAAGACATTTGCCTTTATAGTGTTAATTTTAAGTAGTAGTTGTTTTACTTTCATGTACACTACATCTTTCTAGGCAAATTCACACAACCACACAACATTATTCATGACTCAAAACTAAAACAGATGCGTTGATGCCTATTGAACTGGACATGTCTTGGCAACTATCGCCCATGGAAACCATTGTCCCAGTCTCAACATCGCACTTCCCTTCAGCCAATAGGAAGCCGTCGGTGAGGCTTTGGTGACCCCAGCTGGCCGGTGATTGGATGAGGCAGACCACTCACCAGTAACAAGAGCTCCTATTGGATAAAGTTTAAACTATGGCACAAATGCAAGTCGTATTTTGGAGTTAGACGAGCTGTACTGTTGTGTTTTTGGTTTTGGGAGAATGTGGTGAAGAGGAGAGAGTCGGTGTTGTGTGCGTGAGAATAGGAGCCGTGAACTGTCAGAAAAGGATACCACCCACCAGGAAACAAGCCGCCCGCTACTGTCTGAACCAGGACCCAGAATCAAGACCAGATTTTAGACTTGAACATGTTTTCCCCAAAATTCTAACACTGAATATTATTTTGTACTTATATTTTTTTGTTCTTCTTAGATGCACTGAAAACATTAACATTGAGCTGTGTTGGGTGGATTCATTTTTGTATCTGTTGTACACTGTGTCCTTTTGTACCATTTATTGGCTTTAATATTATTGTTTAACAGATAAAATACCTTTTTTGTGACAGACCTACATGTAAATCAAAGTTTTAGTTTAGATCCATATACCAATAGCTAACTCATTATAAAATGCATAATAAGTACTTCATTAAATCTTTGTTAGTATTTATAAAGTGCTTTCAGTGTTGTACTGCACTATTAAGTGTTTTCTTCTCATTAAAGTATAGTGGAAATTCAAATAGATGCTTTTGTACATACACTAAAATCTTAATTAGCATGAGCAAGTGTTTAATAAATACCAACTAATAACTACTTAACAGCTAATTACCACTTAGTTAGAAATTAATATGTGGTCCCTACTCCCTAAACTAAAGTACCACCAAATCTGTGTACACTTCTACATTCATTGCAGGACTACTTTCAAATTATAACTTTAAACAAAACTTACAAGACATTTAGAATGACAACAACTGTGTTTGGGTAAATGATATATTCTTAAAAGTATTCTCAGATATTTGAGTCTAAAGTTTTATGACTGAAGAGTGTCTGTGTTTGGGGTGTGAATGAAGAGAAGGTTATGTGAAGGTAGACAGAGGATTAGAGCACTTCAAAGCCACGCTCCCAGTCTGAGCGGCTGATGCAAAATCGGCTTTGGGTGAACGGGCAGCCAATGCCAAAATGTGTATCCCCAAATCTAGATCACTTCAAATCTACTCCGGAACACGTAAAGTCCTGCAGAACCTTTACTTCAGAACAAAACAAGTATTACACAGATACACAGTAAGTATTGTAGTCTTAGAGGGAGTGCAGTGCATGTAAATGGTATTGTGGTTGGAAATTGGCTTTGAATGAGAGGGCACAAACTGGACCTTGAGGATTTACATTGTTAATATGTTGAAATGTTTCTGAAATACTTGACTACTCGCATTACACCATAATAATAGGCTATTCATAAGTTTTGCTTCAGCCAATGCCAAAATGTGTATCCCCAAATTTGGATCACTTCAGATATACTCAGGAAAGGATAAAGTACGACAAAAACTTTCCTCAGAACAATACAACTATGACTCACACTAGCTACTTCAGCTATATCGCCTGTATCCTTAACAGCTTGTAGACTATAGCTGAAAATGTGTACATGGTGGACAACTGCATTTTATTTTATTTTTTAAATATAAAATTAAGAAAATGAACTTCAAACTGTGTTATGGGATTATATATTTACTTTATTCTGTGTAATGCTCAGACCACAAGGCTACAATAATTCTACATAAATATACAAAAGTAGGATACAAAACAGACTTTACTATTTATGGATTTCACCTTCTTATTATGGTGCCATTTTGAGCATTCAATATATATATTTCGTTTTGAATTGTTTATTGCTATGGCAACAGTTCTTTTCATCCTTCTGGACCCCATGGATAGACAGACTGTAGCATGCGGGGGAAAAAAGAAACTAAAACTTGAATAAAGCAATACCAAGACAGACTTGCGTGCATGCACAAAATCAATTTAATACAGTTAGTTTTAATCCTCCTGGTTTGTCTTAAGAAAACCAAATCTGAGCACTGGACATTGTCTATATGCTGAACCTGCCTGGTGGAATGGTTAGTGTTAGCCCTAAATCACTATGACAACCAGACCGTCAATGCGAAAGATGTTTTGGTGCACACCCAAGATCAGAAAACCTCCAATACGTCTCAGAGAGGAATTTGGTCATAGTCTTACTGCCTTAGCAAGCCAATCTACAAACACCCATAAAACAAATGATCTGGCAGCCAAAAGCACAGAACCAAAGCTGATTTATGGGGGTTGAAGTGCTGTGGTCGGGTGGAGCAACTGGTCAGCGAGCAAATTGGGTGACTTTAGCCACACCCGAGGGCCAAGATCAACCTTTTAATCATAACCGTGTGCATACTAACACAGGTGATGAATGTGGGTCACACAGAGGAGGCAGAACGTTGCATTTTCCAACCCCTTGTGTCCAATGTAATGTTTGAAATGTATTGCAGAGAGAAAGGAGGAGGAGGTCAGTAATATTAGGATCTGTGAATTGAATGAATATAAGAGGAAATGAGTGTTGGTTTAAGGACAAGTGGATTGTGTGATACATAGGGGATAGGGTAATATAATGTTTCCAGTAATATTCATCAAAATGTCAAAATATGAGAAAACTGGAGAGTGGCATTTACAACACTCAAGTTATTATATGGAGGAAAGAAGCATAGTGCAAACTGCAGAGCCAAGCTGGGTGGGAGGGTTTTGTTATTACGAAAATGCACTTGTCAATCAAAGTGTGTTAAAGGATTATATAATTTTACTTTGGACTGGAGTCATTGATAATTTTGTGGGGGTTTTTTTGTTGTTGTTTTTTAATGGGTGTCTTCCAGATTCTATAATAATACTGACATCACTATGCACAATCCTACCCACTTTTCTTGCACAATCTGTACCACTGCTATAGTCTAGGCCAGGGTTACAGAAATTAAATAAATAAGAAAGATAATAATTAAAGAGGGGGTATTATGGATTATTATTATTTTTTTGTTCTTTTTTTGTTGTTTTTTTTGTTTGTTTTTTTTGCTTCTGCTACCATGTTATAATGTGGTTCCCCCATCTAAAACATGCCTGAAAAGGTTTTAGATGTCATCAGTACGTGCTTGAGTATTTTAGCAGTCTCTCCCGGGCCCTATTCCAGCTCTCCTTACGGGTTACTTTAAGATTCTGCACTATGCTCAGCCCACAAGCCTACATCATTCATGCTCCCACACAATAATTCTCCATAAATATACAAATGCAGGATACAAAACTGTACACAGAAACTTCACAAACCTGATGCAATGTGCAGTAGTTTCATTAGTGAGATGCATGGTGATTGTGTTGTGATGTTTCTGAAATACACACAATCTTTAAATATAATCTCTTAGTTTGAATATTGTGAAGTGCATTCATACACCCAAATATTTCAAGAGCTGTGCACATAAATAAGGCCTAAGTTATCTTTAGCTGCATTCATACTATACAACACGGTGCCTTACTTGTTTTTCTCTCGCTCCCTTTTTTCCTTTATAGTCATGATGTCATCGCTTCCATTATAGACTGAGCTAAATGTATACACGACCATTGCATATATTTATGTAGAAAGCATGTTTGTGTCTTTACATGGGCCTGCTGCTGGCTTCATTTGTGCCAAATCCCCTGTTCTGCTCCCGCTCCGGTTTCTGCCGTTCGGCCACAATAACTGGAAACTCTTACATGCTTTAAACTATTCCATCCGACTCAGGAAAGCTTGTGTCATTTCATCAAAACCACAACACAAACAGTTGTTGGCTGCAGAAAACAGCTCCTCAGATGTGTACCCCCTGAGTGTGTGCACTGGAGCACTTAACCCTTCTTATAGTCTGCACTGTAAATATGGCCAGGGGAATGGGGCAACGTGAAGGCAGCCAAATGGGACCATTTGGGATTCTTGGTGAAACAAAACTGTCATTGTTGCAAAGATTATGACTTTTAGTTTCCTTTCCTTTTTGCCACCACCACTACCTATTGGAGCATGCAAACTGTTGCTTTAAAAAAAAATACATCCTTTATGTCAAGTCAATTAGAAACATAAAAATCTTCCATCCTCCTCATCAGATTACAAAAATAATTTGCTATAAATTAAATGTAGTTACACCATGTTTACGACTTGATGTTGAAATGTTGAAATTAGAAAGCATGTAATACTTTGACATTTTTGCTTTTTTTGGACTTTCACAGTAGTGTCCTTAAGTTACAGCTGCTCTATATTACTGCGAAAAAAATAGGAAATGAGATTACGGTCTTTGTCCAAATCATTGTTCCAAATGTAGCCCAGTTTGTCCTGTGTGAACAGTGGGACAGCTGGTCAGAGAAAAGCATTCTGGGAGATCATAGGGCGTGTCCCATTTCTGTGGAGGCCGAGAGTTAAGAAATCCTCAGGATTACACACCCATGCAGAAATTTGACATCAGCGCTAATCTATATTTTTACTGTACCAAGGAATTAAGTTAGATTAACACTAGTGGTATAAAGATGTTTGGATCACAATATTGTACACTTAGTTGGTGCCATTTTGTTCTTCAAAACAAAAACAAAAAGAAAGAAATTCCTAACTTCATTCACCCATCTATTTTTCTTTAAAATTTTCTTTATAATAAAATAAAAGTATAGAATTGTTTTAACATGTGAAATGTAATACTACTACATATGTGTGAGTATAGTGAAAACATGCAGACATATTTAAAGCTAAAGTAATCGACCAGTCTGTTGTGAAACATATGGAAAACTGGGACAGAAAAAGTATAAAAACTTCTTAAAAAGGAAAGTTGTCTTTTTCTCGTTTAGAAAAAAAGAAAAAGAAAAAAATGAACAATAACAAAGTAAAAAGGAAATACCCCGTAGCCTGTAGGGATGCCGTCTCACAGAGTCATACATCTCTGTCAATCCCACATTTTTGCTGTATTGATTTCGCTCAGACATTGAGAAAAAACGGACATATTAAAGTGAGTGCCATAAGTCCTGAGGCTAAAGTGAAGTCATGTGGCACAGGAAGCCTCAGCTGAAGGCCCTGACCTTTCACATCCACAAACGAATTTTCATTTGACATTTACCGAGTCACTAACTGCAACCCAAGCCCAACTTCAATTAATGGGAATGTAATTAAATCAGACAGAGGAGAATAAAAATATGAAAATACATAAATAAAAGACTTTTCTGTAAACATTTCACAGTGAGTTTATAAAAATAGTGTACAACTTGCTTTTTATATTTTATTTTATTATTTTTTTAATCCAACTGGCCAAAAGTTATTTATGACTTTCCAACAGCATTCCTGTCTTCCTACTCAAGAGGCCAGAGCAGAATTTTGCCATTGTAGTATTACTAAAAACAACATGTTAACAGTGCACTTCCTTGTTTGTGGAGTATAAAAACGCTTTACATTTAAAAATACTGGTATGGTCCTGAACTTATTGTAATAGCACTTCCTACCACTGTAATTCCTACCATAAAAATTGTTACTTTTGTCACATTTTTTTTTCATGCACTTGCTCAGAGGGTATTTCTAGGTTGCAGTACTTATTACAGTACTGTGAACTATTTAAAAGGCAACAGCTTCCTACTTCTTCAAACCAAGTAGGCGACCATGCTAAGTACATATTTAAGATACCAAATGTCACACTAATGATACCACGGTTGCCATTCCTTTCATCCGGTGGGAGTTTAAACTTTTGCACATGTCCGAGCTCTGCGTGTGCCCAGCAGCAGGTAGCCTCCTGAGTCGGCCGGCGGTGATTGGCTGTGACTACCGGGGTCAGGGGTCAATTTGGGGTTGCTTCGGGGTCAAGCGTGTTGTCCAATAAAACAGCGGGACCACCAGAACGGATCCGGACGGTATCCAGGCAACAGGCCCCGCCCCCCCGCCCCCCTCGATGGTCTCGGGACGATGAGGGGTCCAGTAGTGATTGAATCTGCAGGGGTCTATTCTCCTCTCATCAGCGCTCAGTCAGCTGCTCTATAACTTGGCCCAAATGAATTAACGTGAACAAAAGAAGAAGAGGGTCTGAGGAGGCCGCTACAGTCGGACGCAAATGAAGCACAATGTTCAGTGCGGCGAGGATGGGGATGAAAACAGATTTGCTTTGTAGTGGTTTTAAATGAAAAGCATGTTTATTCTGTACAATCATGTACAGTGTATGCTATTGTATCTTAATGACACGTTTTTCTTTTCATAAGGAAAACAAAGGAACGGAGCGAGGCTGTTTACGCTGGCTGCCCATATGTGAAATGTAATAACGTTAGCCATATATTTTTATGGTTATTAGAGACATTGCTGATTATTTATGCTATTATTTATAAGATTCATTAGTGGCTATTCACTTTTGCTTATTTGCTGAAAGACCCGATGAAAGAGACTCCCTTGATTGAAATAAAGGACTTTGAACTACTTAAGAAAGCTGGTTTTGTTGTATTGGTGTATCAATTAAAAGGTGCACTATGTTACTTTTTGCCTGGAATGTTCCACAGTATGACATTAAACAGCTTTACCTTACATTTATTCAATTACAGGTGGTTTTATAGCTCAAAAATATCTAGAAAAACAGGCATTCTGACTGTGAGCGTGTTTGACTTTCCACAGATCTGAGCTGTAACTTGGTCTGGTCTCTGGTATCGTTTCCTACTATACTGTGAAACATTTCAGACAAACCAATAACATTTCCATGGAGAAAAGCATCTGACAGGCCTTCCACCAGAAAATGTACAGAATGCACCTTTAAAAATATATATTTATTTTATTTTATTTTTTTATTTTTTGTAATTATTGAAAATTTACAAATGCTCCAGAAAAAAATATGTTGTAAAAATGTGTTTTAGCACATTTAGTTTAACAGGGAGTTAACATCCCAACTTTGAGCAAACCAAATACACAGAAGCGGCTAGAAAAAAATAAATAAATACAAATAAAAAATCATTTCTGAATCACTCAAAATCTGCTAAATTATTTTTCTAAATCACTACTTTTCATCCTTTAATTTAAAAGAATCTCTGTTTTTACTCTTAAAGTACATTTTTAATTTTAATACTTTTACATAGGTAGATTTTTTTCATGTCATACTTTTACTTTACTAGTTTTTTTTACCTTTGTATCTGTACTTTTACTTAAGTAACATGGATATAATCACTCCTTTCTGCATAACTCAATAATTACATTCATCATTAGCAATATTCACACCAAATTCCTGCTATAGTTAACCATTACCTATCCCACTAACCTAAAACCACATGTGAAGTCAGTGTGGACAAATGCATCTGTGTTAATAAAGGAAATACCAGTGAATCCAATCTGACCTTAATCAAATTACCCACTAAATCTGCAGGAACGCACTGAAAACCTGATGCAATCTTATTACGATTCTCATAATGTGTTTTCAAGCTATTCAAATAAATCATGATATTAGAATAACATATGAGTGGAATCTAATAATGTGAAGTGAATTACAAAGTGATTTTAAATGAAGAGGAGTCAGCGTTGCTAGGATTACATGCTTAGTGGGATCCAATAAGACGCAGTATGGTGTAATGGGAAACCGCAGAAAAATCCATACACACCACATCATCTGATCAAAATGTCTGCTCACTTCTCAACATGACTCTGTTAAAACTATTGTCCTCCCGCTAATACGGAAATAACATGGTGATTACACAGGGCTAAGAGCCAAAAGAGAATCTGCAATTAAAACGATATTAAAACACCATGAATTCAAGTCATTAACATTATCTGATGAGATGAGTTATTATCAACACAAAAAACACAGTATGTCGTGTGCATGGGATTTGGTTACAGTGTATGTGCACATTTATACAGGAAAAATAATCAAAATAATACTTTCAATTTGTATTCTTTTTTTTTTCTTTTTTTTACTTTTGCATAACAATTTTAATTTTATTTATTTATTATTATTATTATATTTAGTTTTTTATATGTGATTTCACATGCATTTTTGCAACAGTAGTCATTATTGCCTATATGATATATGGTGGCCTATATTTTTCACCAATTGTGTTGTAAAGTTGATGTCTATGTCATAAAAATAATAATAATAATAATAATAATAATAATAATAATAATAATAATAATGATAATAATGATAATAATAATAATAATAATAATAATAATAATAATAATAATAATAATAATAATAATAATAATAATAATAATAATTTGAGATTAGGATATCTTAAATAAATACAAGTTAAAATTACTTGAATTAAGAACTTTTTATTATGATTTGAGTATAAATTTCACTTGGTAAGTAAAATTATCTACCAATGAATCAAGACTTTACTTAAACTATTAAAAAACAACTCTTTGCAGAAACAAAATCTAAAGTTGCTTGAATTAAGAAAAACACACTTATTCCATTGGTAGATCATATTGATTGTCAAATTGAATCTACTCAAATAAAGTAAAAAGTGCTTTGTTTAAATAATTTGATTACATAGATATTGCTTTTTGCAGTGGAAATAAATATTCATTTTTTCCCATGTCAATTCTAGGATTAAGTCTAGTTTAGACTAGTCTTTAGTCTAGAATTTCAGGAGACATATATGGGACCCGTTATTTGTGTGTGTCCACTGCCCCCTGGAACTAGCAAGTAAATACAGCCCTCTCTCCCTGATGTGTCTATCTGAATCTACTTACAGTCTGTCATTTCCACTGCACATTCAAATATTTGCTCTCCATGTGTCTGTGATAATGATGATGATTTCCCAGAATGCTTTGGGTGTGTGTCAGTAATTGGGCCAGCTCGTCCTGATGGCCTCAGGAGAATGTACCGCTCAGTGCGCTCCCTTCATCTGATTGGTCGCACTCTCCCTCCACCTCCCTGCACCTGTGTAGTGAGTATCTAGACTAGTGGATTATTATCATGTATAAGGGAGCGGAGGCTATATAATGAAGCCATATGGAGTGTCTGTTAGCATGCGCGCTGCCAGTACCACGGGCGCTAACGTTGGCAAGCAGCTCTACCATCACACGCGAGCAGCATACGGCCCACCACACTTCCCTACACATGTATGTGCTTTTCCTGGGTAGACATTTCCTTTACCACCCATATGCTTTGGATAATGTGCTCTTACAGCCATGATGACAGAAGTCCAAGAGTGCTTTTTTAAAACATTTCAGTTTTGGTAGTAGTAAGTATTGAAACTAGATAGTGAATTGAACAAGTATCAAGAACACATATAATAGAACAACTGGATATTTTCTGAATAGTTAGACTGTTTTTATTTAACTATAAACTAGTAATATCAGTTGTTCACATTAAAGAAACTTGTGTTGTATTGGAAATTACATTCTGAGAGCTTTTTCCTTATAAGAAATCCACAAATGTGAATTGTCAGAGCAGTAAATCACCTATTTTGCTGCATATTAAATAAATAAATAAATAAATAAATAAATATTTAGTGTGACGTGAAGATTACATTTTTCTTACATGAATAAAGTCATCACATCCACTTACCTACTAATTATTTAATTTTATTGTATAGTTGCACATTTTGGTCTACAGGAATGCACGAGGGTTTCATTTCAGACGTGTAAAATAATGATCGACTGATTTTTGAGTGCCTATTTCTATTTTCTTGATGTTCTTAAACTGTGTTTTGCAACACTGGAATTTCTCTGGAAGGTTTTCTTATCTTTCGTCTCTTGTTTTTTCCCCCTCTCTCCATACGATGAAGTGAAGCACTGATCCTTTTCCACATTTTGCAGCGGAGCCACGGCCTGACCTAAATGTACATGTGAGAGAGGGAATCTACATGACAGAGCACGAAAGGGACAGAGGAGAGAGGAGGAGGAAGAGGAGCGGACTTCCTCTACATCTGCACCATTTAGTGTTATTTAATGACATGCAAATAATCATTTGAACAAGAAGAAAATTATGTTTATGTTTTATTTTTCTCTACAATAACAAATATAGTCCAGGCTACAGTCCAGGAAATTTTTTACCTCAATTTGGGTCGATAACTCTTATGATGGCAACAATAGAGACGTAAAGATGTACTTACTAGATTACTAAACGACTCAAAAGATGAAGTTAAATAGATTAGTTTGATATACTTTATTTATCCTGAAGGTTGCATGTTGTGTTGTGTTTGGGTTCTTTTCATTTGAATACAGAATTAAAGCAAATTGCACTGATTTTAATTGTACATTTTATATTATTAAGTTACACAATAATATTATCATTCGCAAAATAGACATATATCTTGAGGCTGTAGGGACTCTTTGTTCAGCTAATACATGGAAAAAATAGAATAAAATCACAATTTACAATAGAATTTCTCACTTCTAAATTGGCTTTGGCATTTTAATTATTTTGTTGATGTAATATGTAATTTCAGCTTGGGTTCATCACCAGTTAATAATGTAATTTTAAGATTTTGGTCAAATATATACATGTGTAAATACTAGTTGTGCTGTATTGAAGCAGCCTCTTGTGTAGAGATGCGTGCCTTGAAGAGTGAGAATATGTGAGTGACTGTTCAGGAACTGTCTGTACACTCCCTCTCTCTGTTTCAGTCTGCCACGAGCCGTCCGGTGGGAGCAAAACGCAGGCTTGTCTACGTCTGATGCCCTCCCACACACACACTCCTGTCCCGCCCCTGTGTGTACTAAAGTATCACGCGATGGTACAAGGACAGAGGAGAGTGGCACTGCTCTGGTGCTTTTTGTTGTATTTACCCGACTTGGCCTGTGGTGCCACTCTAGGCCTGTGCTCGTGTCGAAAGCTTGCGTGATCAGGACAAAGCAGAGAGCATGACAGAAACTCCCTCACTGCCCGCCCTTTAAAAAATGCAAAAGCTCTACGCACGCACAAGCCAGTAAGGTAAATGTATAAATGATGGGCCTAAAAAGTGCAGTGCAAAAACAGGCAGAGATCCCCCACACGAGGAGACAAACTTTACTGCAGCAGAGGGGAGAGAGGAGAGGGCTGAACAGCACCCCGGGGAGCTCATGGGACTAGGCTTGGCACAGGGCCAGGGTGCTACACATTCACCACAATATACCACAAAAATCCTCTGTTCAGGACAAGATAAATGAGATGTTGGATAAAGTTTATTAAAAACAGCTTATGTACAGTCTAAATTCAGTGTCCAAAAGGCCAAAGCTAGGTCATGTGTGGACATCTATTCTAGTTTTTAAATTCATTGGAAATAGGAATAGAAGGATTTGAGTTTTGCCAGAATAAACTTTTTGGTTTGTTTATTTTTTATCCTTAATTTGAATTTAATATTACAGTATTTCTAAATAAAATATAATAATCTGAGGAAATAGCAGGCCTACTGAGATGTCAGGGATGAAGGATGGGACAAGGCCAGAAGAGTTACACCCATTCACCCATTCATCCTGTATTTCAGTACTTTTTTTTAAAAACTTTGCAAGCATTTAGAGAATACATTTTCAGATTGTAGAACATATAGTATTAATTAAAAGAAAGGGTTTAATTCATATCCTGTCTAAATAATTGTCTAGAAATGTTCAAGGCACAACATTTATATTAAATATTTGACTGTGCTTTTGTTGAATTTGAAAAATATAAAAAATATATAATTAATATTATTAATGTGAAGGGTTGTACATGTGGGGTAATTTTGTTGACATGCATGTATGAGTATTTTTGCATTTTTTGTGTGTTTTGTAAAGAAACTTTAAAAGTTAAATATTTGTTTTTTGCTTGTTCTCTAATGTCCAAATTATCCCAGTGTCTTGCCAGGTATAGTTCTCATGACACCCTTTTAAATGTCTCTGTGGACTCTGTGTACAGCTCCTCTGCTCATGCGCTTCAGTCTATTTCCTGGAGTTAAACTGTGCATCAGAGCGTGACTAACTGCCCCGCACCAGTTCTCCTCCTCCTCCATCAGCACCACGTATGAGCGTCATCACAGAGAGCCAGACCCAACCTATCACCCTCACAGCATCTGACCCACTGTACGCTCTCTGCATGGTAACATACAGGAGACAACCACCACAGACTGCATATATAAATATATGTGTGTGTGTGTGTGTGTGTGTATGTGTGTATGACAATGTGTGGGCAGAATGACAACTCACCAAAGTGGGAAAAGCCTCAAACAACCTCACCGAGCAATAGAAAAATAACACAACTGTTCACTGTTAGTACTGCTGCGTATTTCATAAAAAGAATAAATTTTTTTATGAATTAGACAAAAGCACTGTTTTATAAGCTATACAATATTGTCAACAACAGGTAAAATACAGGAAAATTAAAAATACAGTAACAGCATTATTTTTCTTATATTTTTGCAAGTCTAATTGTTGTGAGTTAAAAAGTATTTGCTTTATATGTATTACAGTGAATAATTCAGGCCTGATTTAATAATGCAGAGATGTGAAGGGGGGACTCTAAACTGTGGCAGTAAAAAGCACGCTATGCTACGCTTATGTGTTTAGCAAACTACGGGACACCAAAAACTGATTTTACATCTATAATAAAATGAATCCTCAGGAAAGCAGAGGAAGATATGCTGCTCATCTGCAAAGCCTAAACTAGATTATCTCCAACGTTGCTGACATTAAATAAACAGTATGTATAAATCCAGAGATGGGAAGAATACTTGTATAATGTATTCTGATACATGGTCTAATGAGAGTAGCGTATGAGCTGTACTGTATGAATACTTAAAATGCTTTTACATCAAGTCACATTTAAATTATACTGTAAAGAAGTAACATAGAATTAAAAAAAAAAAAAAACATCTTAATGATTGTTTTGCCATTTGTTATGCATGTCATATCACTGACTGAAGAAGTTGGAAGCCTAAATTATATGATCAATACAGCCATGTACTCTTTTGATTTTAGGAAAGTAACTGTACTCTGAAAACTGCCAAATTAAAAAAGTAACTGTACCAGAATACAGGTACCCAGAATTAGTATTCAGAATATGTATTCTTGGTACATGTATTCACTTACTTCCCAACACTGTAAATCAGCATTCTTCAACTTTATTTTGAAAAGAAATACACGGGTATAATAGGAACAGCTATGGATATTTTTTTTAAAAGTGTCCAGAAATCACTCATGAAAAATATGGATCCATAATCGTATTTAGAATTGCCAAGAAATGTTATGTCCATACAGTAGATAACTCATGAATCATATAGAATGTATTGACACCAACATATATAGCTTCAAAACAGTTGCACCAATCTCCAGTGGCCCACATATCCCTTAAGACCAGAGTTATATAACAGTCAATCCAACACTTATACACACACATATGGCAGATTGAGATGACTCACTTCTCAGAGCAGTGGGTGGCTATGGAAGCTTTACATTGACAGTATATGACACCCAGTCACTTTTGCACAGTAACACGCAGTGACAGAAAAAGACACGCAAAAGCTGAGGAAGAGATGGAGTGAGTGTGTATTTTGTGAGCGATTCGGGCTAAAAATCATCTTAGATCCGTCATGGAGGCTGGTTGTGGGGTCAAACTCAGTACTGTGGCGAATGTCTGTGTTATCACGGCACTCACAATTCGCCATGCTTTTTTTTTTTGCTTCTTTCCCCTGCACTGGAAGACAACCAAAAATAGAGACACCCAATTAAAAGTGTTCCCAAAGCTTTGATGGAATTAGCAGTGAAAGAGGGAGGCTTGCGTAACCTCCACACTGCAGACAACATATGCAACGCTTGTCCTATTTACTCAGATTGAGGCCTGGGTCAATTTTCTGGTGCTGTGAGAAAAATATAATTATGTAAACAACAACATGGCAGCAGACAAACTTCCTCTTTAACTTCTGAAAATTAAAAGCAGTTTGTTGACTAACCATTGCACATTGGCCCTTATTACAATGTGTGGTTGGGTTGTTAGTTTAGTATAGGGCTGTCCTGCAGTAACACCAGGCATTTTATGGAGCTAAAAATGGATAATATAAAAAGAGACATCAAACTGTCATGTCTGATTTTTATATTAAAATGAATGAACTAATTATCCCTGTTTTGTAAGTGTGAGTTTTTGAGGTTGAAAAGTTTTTTCCAAGAAGCATGCCAAATTATACAAAAAGAATTTACAACTAATTGTTATTATAAGAACATGTTTTAACTTTTTTCCTTATGTTTGATACTGCCAACTATAAAAGTACTAAAAGAAACTTTAGAGCCATCTGCTGGAAATGAACAAACACACTCAGAGCTTAAATATTTCAGGACTCTCAGTTTTTTTCTCAGTTTTCGGGTTTGCAGAAAAAAACAGAATACTAAATTTGAGGCCAAATCACTTTCTGAGAAAATAGAGAGTGAAAATATAACCCATCTTCTCTAAAGACTACTTTTTAATCAGTACCCTTAAATGAACACACATTAGTGTGAGTGGTGTGTAATGAGATAAGTTGTGGAGATGACCAGGGGTACAGGATTGGGAAGGACGAGAGCGGAGCTGCCTGAGGGGTGGGGCCAGAGCGCCACAGAGCGTGTCTAATCTTACAGGACAGTTCATACTTATTATAGACCCAAAGGAGTATAATAAAGTCTGAATCAAACTGCTATCCTGAGGACCACAGCAGGTTCCTCCTCAATTTTTAACATTTGGACCAGTTAGCACTGAGGGGATCCTATGACGACATATTATGTGCCAAGTCTTACTTAGCTGAGGCCCAAATCTGCCCTGATGACATGCAGGTGAAGAATGAATTTACTTTAGGCTTTACAGAAGAACGACAAAACTCCAGCAAACACTTCTACTATTCCCATGTGGGACTTTCCATCACTTTTTATGTGAGTGGGAAACCATTACAAATCTATGCAGTGGCTGCTGGGAAGTCTGGGTGGTTTTTGAATCACCAAATCAACTTTTGGTGTAAACTCATTTTGTTTTGGACCCGTGTTGCAATGCTGAGACTCACTCATGCTTTTATAGTGCTACTTGGTATGGTGGTGATGCATTTGAGGTATTAGCTGAACAGGAAAGCTGGCCTCCTCAGAGGTATTCCAGGACCTTGTATTTGACCACCAACATGTGCAGATCTGACAGTCCATACCATCTGTGCTCACTGCCCATCTGCAGAGCTTAGTCAGCCCCAAACCATATGTCCAATGAACAGCTCCCTCTATACCTGTCTGACCACCAACCGATATGCCCCAGTCCTCTTTATGTAACATGCAGATGTTACCACAGTACATCGCATTATGTCTACAACCCTTATGTTAAGAGGTCTTAGTCACTTATACATAATAGGTTTGCAGCTTTATATTTTTATTCTATTTGCAGTGTTGTATTTTATGATTCTAGCACCTTTTTTTATTTATTCAAAATATTTCTAATATTCTAGTCAGAGTGGTTTGATATAAGTATTTTTCATTTTCTTGCTGTCCTTGAACTTTTGCATTATAACAGGAACTCCATCAAGGACGGTTAAATAAAAGTTATCTTATTATCTTATTACACCTTATCTTATCATACCTTATCTATGTTCCCTTACTAAAACATAGCTAATGAGGAAGTTATAATGTAGAACACATCATACATACTCAATGGGACATCTGAACAAAAGATGACTTTATGTCTCTGAGGTGATGTCGTTGTGGTGATGTCTCCGTGTGAGAGGCGTCTGAGGGACTGAACATGACAGGATAATGATGAGGCTGACACATACGAGGCACACAGCAGAAGAAATGGGTGAGGAAACATGAATTGCATTGTCTCAGGGCTCTGTGTGTCTATGCACTCAAAAGAAGAGGATGTTAATTATACTGAGACAGAGTGAGGACACTGTCATGTTATCCCCAGGTGTTTCACACAATAAAACTGATCTTTATAAAGGCTGTACAAGATATTAATCCATCTGTCACCATTGGCATCTGGCTGCTGGTCAATGGAAGTCCAAACACTAAACAAGTGTCTTTGCCTGTACTCATTTTGGGCAGCACTAATTCAGTTGGTTGAGTGTTTGTTCACTAATCTGAAGATCTGTGGTTCAAATCTGGCCCCTGAGGTGAACTGTAAGTTGGTGGAGAGGTTAGATCCACTGACTCACGGCTTGGCTCCCACAGATGCATATGTTATGTTCTTGGTAAATGTGGGACAAGATCTCGTGCCACAAAATCTCACCAGACAAAATTGTCCCAATATTGTGCACGCATAAGGAAAATTATCTTGTGAGCCTTGGCTAAAAAAAGGTTTAACTTTGCTAAGGAACTTCTCTTCAGAAGCTGTAATACTAAAAGCAGTGGCCAGACATCTAAATGGGACTGAACTTTGAACTTTGACTTTAAATATTCTAACAGAATACAGCAAGATTTTAGTTTCAGATCAAAATGGCTACCTCAGTGTTTTACCATCAGTTATAGTGAAAGGAACTTGATTTAGTTTAAAATAGTAGTGGTCACAACAAATCCATTATTGTCATACACATTGTACTACAAAAATAACATTCTGTGGTTCGTCTTAGGCTTATTTTCAGTCATCTGAAAAGAGCAGAGAAAGAGAAGATGTCACCAAAATGTTGTTCATGTATAAGATGACTAAACTCAGCAGCAGACTTGGTGATGACTCTTGCTCACTTCACCCCAAGTGCCTCCGAAGGCCATAGATCCTTATCCTAAACTGCGTCTAATCACCCCAGATGTGATAACTCAATTATCTGTCTCCTCTGATCTTTTTATCAGATAGACAAACTACACTTCCTCCTCCCTCCTGCTGCTCTCCGGGGCACAATCCATCTGAACTCAGCTGCCACATTTTCACATGTGCTCCCCAGTCCTGATCTGTATCTGCTGCAGACCGATGGGTCACACAGAGGCAAGTGGGGCTTTGGTAAAGGGCCAGGTGTGAACAGCAAGGCTTGTATACAGTCTGCCATGGATCATAAGTGGCTTTCATTTGAAACGGAAAACAGTGGTAAATAATCACAGAGATCTAAACAGCTGCCAGACCAACTTATAATGGGACAAATGAATGTAATTATGGGACATGGGTGAGTCCAACTTGAGTAAATAAGTAAATACACATTGGGGAGACCAGATTAGATTGTATGATCTGTATGGTTTTAGAGCAAATATTAATGAATGAACCTCAAAGTCATGGTGACAGAGGAGGTGATTACCTCAAGAAGATTACTACAAAGGAAGACCTACTGGAGGTCTTGAGGAGCTACTTCTCTTCTAGGCCTGAATGAGGAGATAGACTAGGCTTCTTTTTTCATAAATTGTCCTTCCACATCATGCAACTTTTGTCCCTTATGATAATGTCCCTGCTCACTGTCTCTGTCTCTATTTGTTATTTGTATTTACAGTCCTGTACAGTTTTTATGTTCTTTTCTATCAACATTTATAATGTGTATATCACACATCATATTTAATTTGTTGATGATTATGTCTTTTGTCTGTATTGGGAGTCACACGGTGTCCTCTCAATTTCACCCCAAAGCCTTGATGAACACATTGGAAATATGTAGGCTGTTTCATGCCTCAATAAAGATTTTACATTTTTTGTACACTAGGTGCCACTGATGTGTTTCTGCTCCACTATCACTTGCATTTCCATGCTAGTATGTGCTAAGATAAAGCTCTGTTCCTCGTCAAGTGGTCTTGTCACTTGAAGATTACCTGTGTCTTTCTTACTTCTATGTGACTCACAATAGCCCTATTGAAGCGTTCACCTTTTCTCCTGTTTTTGGTTAGGTAACCCTTAAATTGATCAAAGGGTCAGGGCACTCAGTGTGGGTGTACTAAACAGGCCAACCATTTTAACAGTGGTTATAGTACCATAACATGAGATTGCAGTGGTAATAAACATGATTGACCTCCCACTAGTGACTGAAGTTGATTGACTTATAAAAAGTCAATTATTGCAAACATAGAGGAGCCAAGAGTTGATAGCACAAATCTGTCATTGATGATGTTGGTGTTCAGATGGTAAGCCAACAGAACAGGTTGTAGTAAAGTCATATTCAGTCATCTTCTCATATAGAAAACTAATCCCACAGTTATACTGTAGGTACTCTTGATCAAGATCATTCTCCAAAGACCAGAAGCACTGATTGGAGAATGCCCTATGAAAGATGAAAGATTGAATGATCTACGCCAGAGGTACTCAATTGGGGGACTCCGGTCCGGATCCGGACCCAAACGCAATGACATCTGGACCGAGACAAAAATGTCTCTCTCTCTAGCTTTTTTTTCATAGCGTTCCGGATCCACACAGTATTTCATTGGCCTGTGCTTTGCTGTGAAGCTGTGTTCTCCAGCCCCGCCCGACCAGTTACACACTAGAGGTCTGCATGGGACAGAATTTCCAGTCCCGCTCCCACATTCTTCAGTCCCGCTCCCGCTCCCGCCCGCTCCCGCAAAGGATTGTGATTTTTCAGTCCCGCTCCCGTCCGCATCTGTAATGTTTTGTCCCACCCGCAAATCCCGCAAGATGGGGATGGAAGGTTGTTTCATTGGCCAGGAGAAAAAAAACACGCGCGCACATAATTCCTTAAGTGGTAACTGGGTAACAGTTATTGTTCAGCCAACATTAAATAGGCCTCAGTAACGTTTGACATTTGACATTTCGATAGGCCTATAATGGGCCATGAACATTCCTAAAATCTGTCTCCGTTGTTCACTGTTGAGGGCTTCAGTGTCTCTCCTCCAGTCTGACCACATACGCTGAACGCCCTCGGATGCTGTGCTGGAGCCTGGAACACAGTGCGTGCCATGGACTGTCTATTATAACTATATACTTACTTTTTATTTTACTTTTATTTGACTCAATTTAGTTTGCGGGACTGCTGTTTATCGTCCCGCCCGCTCCCGCATCGTGCGGTCGCGCTCCCGCCCGCGCCCACAATGACCTTTCAGAATGTGCCTCGCGCCACACTGTTTTGTGTTGGGATGCAGCTCTATTACATTACATTATATTCCGACACACCGCCACTCTGACATCCACGTCTAATTATCTGCGTCCATTTGATCTGGTTTAGATCTGGTTTAGACCTGATTTATACCTGGTTTAGTCCTGGTTTTAGTCCTGTTATAGACCTGGTTTAGATCTGGTTTTATTCCTGTTATAGACCTGGTTTAGATCTGGTTTAGATCTGGTTTAGACCTAGTTTATTCTCTTCGGAATACCTTATGACCAGGTTACTTAGTTGATGTTACTAAGATAAGCTGCCGCAGGAGATAACAAGCTGGGGGAAGAGTGGCAACCTGAGCACTGTCCTCTGTTTCCTCCTATTTTCTCATCAGCATCACTTACTATGTTCTCATCTGTAGTTCGTTCATTGCTATTCACATGTTGTCCCCTGTCCCACTCCCCCTGTGGAGTGTAACTCTTTCAGACGCCTGATGGCAGCTGGACCCCTCTCCTCCTCCTCGCCCGGCTTCCTCCTCCTCGCCCGGCTCCTCCTCCTCGCCCCGCCTACTCCTCTTCGCCCGGCCTCCCCTCCTCGCCCGGCTCCTTCCCCACCTGGGTAGCTGTGTCCATACCGAACTGGCCCACAGGCCTGGACATCTATAGCCTGTCCGTCCATGGGAGTGGATCTCTCATTCACTGTATTTCTCCCTGAGGTTTCTTCTTTTTCCCAGGACCCTGGGTTTTTTGGAGTTTTTCCTTGCTGAGAAGGAGGGTCTAAGGACAGGGGATGACTGGACGATGTTTCATTTGCTGCTTTACATGAATGTTGTTTGTTCCTGTTTTGATATGTCTGTGTATATGTTTTGCTCATCCAAATCTTGGAACGCCCTTAGAGGCAACTGTTGTTGCGATTTTGGGCGCTACAAAAATAAATTGAATTGAATTGAATAGATCTGGTTTAGATCTGGTTTAGATCTGGTTTAGACCTGGTTTAGACTGGATTTATACCTGGTTTAGTCCTATTATAGATCTGGTGTATACCTGGTTTAGACCCGGTTTAGACCTGGTTTAGACCTTGTCTTAGTCCTGGTTTTAGTCCTGGTCTTAATCAGGACTAAAACCAGTCACAGTCCTTATTCTCTGTGTTGTTTTGACGTGTAGTTAGAAAATTTGGGAGGTGCATGCAGAGAACTATAATAAAATCTTATTATACACCCATGGGTGCAGGGCAGTCAACACAGTTTTGACGCAGAACCATTAATTGGCCTTAATTTGGCCTTTAGCTTTTCACACTTTCGTACAGAACACACAATAATTTGTGCATAGTTCAAATGTTCCATGTGGATTTATTAGATTTTTTGTTAGAAGTTCTAAGTTTGAAAATCCGCCGTCACTTCTTCGGACCCTGGAAACTCATTAAATTTGGTAAGTGGACCTTTTGAGTTTGTAATTGAGTACCCCTGATCTACACTATCATGATGTTCCCTCATCACAAAAATACTTGGATACTTGTGTTTTAAACAGAAATCCTGCAAATTTAGACTGAGTTCTTCCCTCAAACTCTATTCCACCTTGTGATGTCACCTGGTAATACAGGAAGTGCTCCAGGATGTTTGTAAACTCTATACACCTTCACTAGAATCATTTGGATGATTTTTAGTCCTGGAATCAACAATGTTTACTGAACTCAAGGTAAAAGGTAGCTTTTAACCTGAAAACAACTACTTTATGACATCACAAGGTGGTATAGAGCAATTTGAGCTTTGGAGATGTAGACTGCCTAATAATGTATGATTACTCAAACATATGTGAATGAAACAAAACACAACTCTGGGTATATTTTTAACGAGGCAGCAACATTATAACATGGCTAATGTGTTAAGTGTTTTGCCACAACATCAGTCTTCAACTGTGGGAGCTGGAATCACACTGCCAACCTGTGGGTCAGTGGATCTGACCACTCTCTCAGTGATGTTTATGTTGAGAGTGGGATTCAAACTATCATTTGGATCAGTGGACAAACACTCAACACCTGCTGAGCTACTGTCAATCCATTTATCCTTTCTAAGTTACCCATATATTTGCACAATATAAACTTCTCCATTGGATATCTTATTATAGATAGCTGTTGAGAGTGCTTTTTTATGAACATCTGTCACATGCAGTTGGGGCTGCATTAGTTGCAGCTATTTATCAGCCTCTAATTAGTGCTCAGGCTTTGGTCTTTTGGTAAACAAGTCTGTCACTGTTCAGAAACCTTTTATTTGATCTGAAGTTTTCCTGTCACAAGAACTGTCACTATCACTTAATTCTGCTACTGATCCTAAGGTAGATAGAGATAGAAATTGTGTTGTTAAGCAGATGTTATTACTTTAAACTATCTGCAAAAGTGTCTTGGATACTGGCCAGTCCCCGCCCTGGCAGCGGCATTGAAGACAGACCGCTCCGGTCGACAGGGGCCCCGTCCCCGAGGGGCTCATCTGATCCTACAGATGAGCTGTAAAGCAGCTGGAGCATCATGCCACCTTCACCTCGAACCTTTCCTGCCCAACGCAAAGCCAGTCGCTGCACACCACCACGGAGGAATTGCGCTTGGTGGGGGCCAGCACCCAGGGAGAGGTTCCTCAAGGGAATCCTCAAGGGTCCCTTGCCCACCGAGGAGAATTCCCCAGTCAGACTGCATGGACCCCACCCATTTACTTTTAAGGGTTTTACGTCATCTTGATCTCTCTTTTCAATTTTCCCTTAGGGCAGTTATCAGATATCAGTATTGTGCCCGTATTTAGATGGAGTTTACCACCAAAATGTTACGTAAAGTAACGAGAAACGTGAAAACTTACTTTCCATAGAAGGTAACTAAGTAAAGTAAGGGATTATTTTTTAAAGAAGTAATGATCAGGCATCGGTTTTTAAAGTAAATTCCCCAATGCTGCATGGTAATTTGCAATGGTGAAGAAGTGCTTAATTTTGTTAAGTAAAAGTACAGAAATGGGAGCAAAAAAGCTCAGATAAAAGTAAAATTATTACATAACAAAAATCAACTTAACTACCTGTTTAAAAATGTGATTAAACAAACAGGTCTCAAACAATAATAAAAAAACTTGTTTTTTTCACACTTGGAGTAGAAAATACATTCTCTCAAATGTAGTGAAGTAAATGTAAACAGTATCCACTTTAAAATGTATGTAAGCAAAGTACACATACAGTACATTATTACTTAAATACAGCAATGTACTTCTTTTATTTTGTTACATTCCGCCACTGGTCATTTGGGTTTTACATCAGATGGCCAGCAGATGAAAACAAATCTATTTATCCAGTTTGGCCCAAGTACAGAGAGTACACTGTAAAACAACATTTCAAAATTACTGAAAACATCATTGTTTAACTGACCTAAATGCATGGTATTTTATGATGACATGACACATTCCTGAGCACACATGTGTACAATTAGACTTCAGTGTGTAACCAGAGAGCCCCTGTAATGAGGTCTCCCGCTCTAAATACTGTACATGAACTGTGCTCTACAAAAAATGACAACAGTGTGTTCTTTGCAAAGCAGATGGTCGCAATTCTGCCAACGTTAACTACTGCCAAGTGATTATGTCTGATGATAAGTATCCTCATTTAAACGTATATCATAAGAGCTTTAATTAAAATGATGCCCGTTTAGGTGACAGCACGCTCCAGCTCATCATATATCTCTGCCAGTGTCTTCAAATGTATGCTACATGAGCACTTTGGTTCATTTGGTCGTGTAAGTGGCCAAGTGTATGCAGAACACAGACACAGCTAGTGCTCTGGGAACTGAGGCATTGTCGCACTGTGTGGTCCTGAGTCTAGACCCAACGCTGCTCACTGACAGATACAGAGGAAATGCTGAGGAGAGGGCAAAGACCAGAGCCACAGTGGTTTAGAATACAAGACAGTGCTATCTAACATAATGCAAAAAATCAATGAATACATTTTTAAAAACTTAAAGTTAGACCCAACAATTACAACTATGATTAACAAGAGGGTCTGGAATGTTCCTCAGTATGGCATTATATTAATATATCTGTGAAGACAAGCCACCAGGCCAAGTTAAACAAATGATTGTCCTTATGGAGACAATCCTGCGACGGAGCCCACCAGTAAAGCTCCATAGTGTTATGTTTAACATATCATTTCTTATCATTGCTCCAGTCAATTAAAAACACTTGATAAATAAAGCATTTATTTAGTTATAAAAAATATTGATAACTCAAGCATAATAGCAGGATGTATTACAGTTGCTATTCTGCAGTCACCAGTCAGCAAGAGCTGTTCCAGATGGTAGAATTTCATTCAGTATCTGGCATGAGCCAATTTCAAAACTATGAATGAACATATATGGAATATAGTATTAAAGAAAAAAACTCAAAATAACTCCAAACTTGTTTTAGACGTTTTTTTGTTTGTTTGTTTTGTGAATAGCCACCTTTTGCTTTGAACCCTGGTTTGCACTATTGGCATTTCTAGAAGGCAAAGGGTTTGCAGAGCTATCTATAGCTATATAAGCAAGGGGTGGATACTTTGAGAAATTTGAATATAAATTATAAAACATTATTTGTTTTGCTTTTTTTCTTTGGTTCAAATTTACATATATCCATACCCATATATTGATGAAAGTAGTAAATATGAAGAAAAAATATGATGGTATGTCTAAACTTTTGAAGAGTAGTGTCTCTGGATAAAAGTTTATATTAAACACTTTAGTTTAAAGGGCCTGTTGATATTGGGTTTTTGAAGGCACTTGAACAAAAATTCAGAAGGCATAATGCGGTGCGGATACACATGTGATAATAAAACCAAAATTAGAAGAACAAAACAATACCTTCACATAATATTTTATTCCAACTTAAAACTCCCTTATGAGTAAAATATCAATTTTAGCCTTAGCTAGTTTTCCAGATTATAACACATCGCAACCCATATGCAAATATAACACATGAATTAATATATGACTCTCGGACAGCAAAATAAGAAACAAGGAACACTTACTGGGACTTTAGAATTATGAATTTTACCTCCTTTAAGTCAGAAGGTCAAACGGTGCAGTTTAATCAATACTTAGGGACTTCAAGACTCTACAGAGAGTAACAGAATCTGAGATGTAGGAGTTTCCTGTGTAAAATAGCAATTACAGTTAATATTGTAGTAACTACAGATATTACAGCCTCAATCCAAGATCCAAATATTCTATAGAGCCAGTTTGACCAAGTATTTTCAAACACACCAGAGTTCCTAACAAATTTTGTGTACAACAACTTAAGTTTGTTTCAAGTTTTAGCAATACTTCCATCAGGGGAAGTATTATTCGGAATGTAAATACAACATTCTGCTCCGAACATGCTGCATACTGATGACTCTTTGGCGAGTAACATGTCAAGGGCAATTCGATTTTGCCATGCCATGAGTGATGTAGGGCCCAATTGCTCAACAATGCCTTTTATTGCCTCAATTGTATAAGTGTATAAGTGTGGCCATACCGGCTCGTCAAAGCCTTATCTTGTCAGATCTCAGAAGCTAAGCAGGGCCGGGCCTGGTTAGTACTTGCATGGGTGACCACTGGGAATTCCAGGTGCCACAGGGGGGTGCCAGTCACAAAAAAACTGTCGTAGTGTCCTCAGGCAAGACACTTCCCTCACATTGCCTAGTATGAAAGTGGTGTGTGCGCGAGTGTTGGTGCTGGTCGGAGGGGCCGATGGTGCAGATTGGCAGCCTCACTTCCGTCAGTCTGCCCCAGGGCAGCTGTGGCTACAATAGTTTACCACCACCGGGTCTGGAGTGAATGAATAATGCTCTGTAAAGCGTCTTTGAGTGTCCTGAAAAGCGCTATATAAAACTGATGCATTATTATTATTATTATTATTATTAAGTGATAAATCTCAGAGCACAGAAACCCTATAGAATATATTCTAGAATCATTGAATGTTGGATTTTTAATAGATAATATCAAAAGATTACATCGTTGAGTAATTGATTTGCCCTCTACAATGTTTTAGGTCTGCTTGAAAGGGTGCATAATCATTTCTGTTTTTTGTTAAGGTAATTCTCTGCTGTAGATCAGTTTTTAAAAGTGTTTTCTTCCTCATTTTGTTGTCCATCAGTACTAGTTCTAACTCTGGCAGTCTCTATAACTGTATGTCCATAGGCATCTGCTTTTGACAGACAAGTATCCTTACAGACAATTTGTACATTTAGCACATAATCTAGAGCAGGTATATTTAGCATACAATCCAGCACTTCACATACATCAAAAAGTATGTTACAAGTTTGTCCCTCACAGTAATATTTACAAATTTCAGGGTGTCCCTTTTCTGCCTTTTCAGCGCTACTTGTTTCTTACCTGTATTTTGTTGCCAAATTGAAGTCAGTTGTAGTGGCTCATCGTTTTGATTGTTGGCTGTCTGAGGCCAGTCTCAATACTTCTATGGATATGTGAAATGTACCACCACACTAGAACAATAGAAAGTGTAATTAGCATGGTCAAAAATACACATTGAAATTTTTTCAAAAAACATGGCCTATACTCTCCTCTTTCTTCTCTTCCTTCTCTTGTCCTCTTCCCCTGGAGCTCCTGTGGAGGATGAAGGTCGGTTGTTCTTCTGGTGCACTGATGTCAGCGATGTTTGGATTTGGTCAGCTGTCTTCATCCCGGATGGCAGATGTGACGGCAATGCCAGTTCCAAAGCATTGAGTGATATTTAAAGCCTTCAGCACATCTTCTTTTCCTTAAGTTCACCTTGGTATTTCTGCAATCACAATTTCATAGCAGCCAGTTCCAACGCTTGTTTGTTTTCTTCAATCTCCTTCTTATTTTTCTTATCTTCTTTGTCTCTCATCTGCATAGACAACAATTCATCAGTGACAATACATGGAAATCTTGTCCTGAGTTCTCCCTCTAGACGGAAGATATGAAGAGTGTGATTGTTTCGTAGCTGTATTCTTAGTCTCCTGTCCACAGCTCTTTTGATATTTTCAGCAATTGTTTCATCAGTGGCTTTGGTTATGGCAGCTTGTTTGTCTCCCCAACACAAATTATCTTCAGCAGTCTGTTTTATCAGGGCTCTCATCCATGGTACACCACCTTTGGTTAGCCTTGGAAGTGTGAGCATTAGGGCACTCCAGTCCTTCAGTGAAAATGGCTGATATACTACTTGTTGGCCATCCATTCTTATTGGGTAGACAGTTGCATGGTCTTCTTGATCAAAGTCTATTTCTTGCCTCCTCATGTGTCTCCCCACATCACTTTTCCTCATCTTTTTCTCAGTTTCCACAATATGAGTCAGAAAAGTCACTTCTTTTTGAACTGCTTTTATTTTTTCTTCTAGTTCTCTCGAACGTGTTTCAACAGATGTTAATGCCAACTCTCCTCCAACTATCTTATGAGTTATCTTTGGGGTTGGACATACATCCAGATCTGGTAGCAGCAGAGAAGCAAGGGGCGTGCTATGTTTCTGACCTGTACTGGTGACACCGGAATATGGAGTAGGATCATCTTTCCTTGACACATCATAGCCATATTCTTCATCTTCTGGGGATGGACTTGTTGCATATCGTAATGTACTCTCTAGTCGGGTGTTACGACCCAGCTCTGCTAGGGACCGCGGAAGTAACAAAATAACCAAGATGTAAAATTGAATAAATAAGGTAATTTAATTAAAAGGAATGTACAAGGTAAATTAAACAAAACAGGCTAAAATATGTACATAAAAGAACCTAAACTAAGAAACACAAGGACGGGACTGAAATACAAGTTTTGTGCCAAAACGGGTCACGTAGGTCTATACAAAAACAAAAGTGACGGACTAAGGGACACATAACAAAATCACAAAAGTCCCTAAACAAAAGTCACATAAACCTACAAACAGAATCGAGTGACAAATAAAAAGACACAAAACAGAACTAAACTAAACTAGTGTCTCACACACAAAGTTAGACTAACACACTAAAGAGACACAAACAGAAAATGGCAAACTGGCCACAAAGGCCAGCCGCCCCGAACAGGTGAGAGGAATCTTCTTAAATAGGGGGAGGAGGCTGGAGGTGAGGTGGGAGTGGCAGAGGGTTGAAGTTCCCACCAATCAGGGACCAGGGCTCTCCCAGCAGGAATCCAAATGACAAAACAATTAAAGCACACAACACAAATCAAAAGAACTGGAGGCCTGGGGCCGTAACACGGGGAACATCTTCTTCTTCTGATTTTTCAGATTCTTCCCAGGAATTTCTGTCTTTAGAGCGTGTGAAATATTTATGTGTTAATTTATCTTCTCCAAGCTTTGGAAGCTTTAGATATATTGGATATATTTTCACAGCAGGTTCTCTTAAGGTTTCTCTCTGAAGCTCCTCCTTTAAAATCACACCCTCCTCTTTTTGTTTGAGAACTAAAATGGAGGACAAATTTCTTGTCTCTTGCATTACATTCATTGGTACATCTTTTTGGCCATATTCATCTCATTCTCGTACTTCTGTATTTTTGATTGGTTCATCTTCCTCATTATAGCATTTCTGGTGGACTTCAGTTTATATTGCTTCATCTTCTCCTTGTAGTAATTCTTGATTTTTCCCCATTGTCTCTCTGTACGGACAATGGCCATTTTGCCCCCATGGATTAGCTTTTTCTTGATATATTTCTTGACCATATCTTGAATTGCAGACTGATTTTTCCGCCTTCTTCGGGTCTGCCTCTTCTTTAAGTGCCTTACCATTCCAGAATTTTATCAATTGATTCAATGTGATGAATTGGGACATATTTTATAAATTTCCCTCAGCTACTATTCATTATTTTATTTTATTTTATTTTATTACATTACTTAATTAATTACTCATAGAGTAAAGTCAGATTGAGTGGGACATCAGGTTGACTAAGACACAAGCTTATCTGTTATATAAAAAAAATATATATTTTGTTGGCCAATCACAACAATTATCACTGTTTTATTGCTGAATGTCTACTGGATATGAAACAAGGATTGTGATTGGTCAAGTTGACCTCTGGAAACTATGTTTAGTGTAGAATAAATCTGTTAATTATATTCTAGCAATATATATTTTAGCTTTTTAACACATTATACTGTCAGTGTCTTTATAAATGACTATTAATTAATTGAATGAAATATACATTATACATTTATGAAAATTAGATTTTTAGCACTGTCCCACTTTACCTGATTTCAGCCTACCTTCTACTATCATTTAACAACAACTACTGTTTTCCAAATTCTTATCTAGTTAATTCATTATACTAACACTTATTAATGACTACACTCCACCTAACCTCATGAACAAACACCCAACCAGGAGTCACACAAAACCCAGTAACCACCACACTATCTCAACCAGCACACAACCTGAATAACTGGGTGAATTTTACACCCAGTTACCCTAAACAGGCCATTTCCCCCTTGTGCTCGCACCCGCAAGCACACAAAGTACAAAACTATCTTGAGCGTGTACAGCACAGGCCAGACAGGTGCATGTTTAAGCACTAATTTAAGACCACAACCATGCAGCCACTGGTCTCTGAACCGCTCCTGACCAGACTCACTACTCCTATCTCCTGCTTCGCAGGGTTATCTTATGTTTATGTTGCACAACTCACAGGTTCTATCTCTTGGAGCTCCCTTCATTTCTAAAAAACACTAATAGAAATACATAGAGTATTTTCTAGGGTCACATTCTAGATCTGTTTTTATCCTTTTTTATTTGTCTATGTAGGGCCTGTATTTTTATATAAACTTAATTAAAAGTTTTTGTTTTTATTTTTTGTGTTAAAGTTTTACCACAAATGTATATTTTTTATAAAACCCCTGCTTTCTCTCTTTTTACATACCATCAGCATAATACACGAAATACATAAATGTACCACTAAGCCTAAATACGGCACTACACTGTTTTCTTTTCTCTCACGTGATAAACATAAACACGGCTCATTTACATAGTTCAAAATTATCACCTAATATTACACAAAGTCCCAAGCATCACATTTAATTTGGCATTAAATCAATTGACAGAAATTCTAAAATAAAAAGGCTGCTGCCATACCGTATTTTTCTGGAACACGTTCATTTGCGATGGTCTTCTCAGGAGTTTGCGGAGAGACAATCTCATAAGGCTTGTCCTCCAAGATTATGGATCATTAATCACGTCGGGGTCACCATTTGTTGATATTGGGTTTTTGAAGGCACTTGAACAAAAATTCAGAAGGCATAATGTGGTCCACAGGATGATCTTTATTCTTGGTTTGAATAGTACAGGCCTCGAATCAGCTGGTCCTAAACCCCCGTCTCTGAACCGACACACTGCAGAAGTCCTCTTATAGCCGGAATCAGACATTACATCACTTGCTGACATGTTATAGATCCCATAAGGTTGAGCTTACACATGCCATTTTAAAAATAGCATACAGGTCTCTGCACAGACAGCCCACTTAAATGTCAAGGTTCACATGTTCAGAGGAGAATACAAGTCAACAGTTGTATGCTTCTTTAATTATCAACCCCTTTAATATTATTAAGGTAAAGAGAACAATTTTATAATTCACAGGCCCATACTATGCTATTTTCTGTTATAATGTTGTTTCTCATCACAAACATACCCAGAGTTGGATTTATTCACATTAGTTTAAAAGACAAACCTTGTATATTTAGGTTGAGTTCTGAAATGGAAACACTGTTCCACCTTGTGATGTCATGTGGTAATACACTATGTGATCCATTGTGTTTTTAAACTCTGTACAACTTCATGAGAATCATTTGGATGATTTCGGGTAAAAGGTACATGAGGTAAAAGGTAACTTGGAAGCATTTTGAGCTTTAGGGATGTAGACATACTAATATAAAATAATTACCGGTACTCAAACATGTATGAAAGAAACAAAACACAACTCCAGGCATGTTTTTTAATGATATAGGACCTTTAATACTAAATAGGTATGGTAAAGATACATATGTAGGTTTCCAAAATTGTGGTCCTTGTACCAGTGGTCATACACAGACTGCCATGGGTAAGTATTTTATAGCTTTTGTTTGCATTTGGGTTAATTATTATTTAGAACTGTCTTTATGGTCAAGCAATAACTGAGGCCTGGTTTATAGTGGTACTCAGAAACCAAATTCATTTTTCTAGGTAGTACTTGGTGTGAACTGTTTGAGTGCCTGCAGTAAGTTGAGATAAGTGCTTCAAATGTTCTTGGTCTTCTTTCCCCGTACGAGCAGACTTTTTGCTGTTTGACCTGAGTGAAACACAAAAGGTAATGCTATCTGTACAAAGGACAAGTGGAGTGTGCTCCCAGTGCATGGCCTAGTTTAGGGAGACCTGTATTAATAAAACATGGGAGAGGATGAAGCTGTACCTCAGATGTGATTGGATGGTGGGGCTCGGGGACACAAAGTTGACTCATGTTTTGACTCAGGGCTGGTGTTCTGCTGCAGAAGTCTCAGTACAGGCCAGAGAGTATGAAATATTTAGAGAAAACTATAGGGTTATATACAAACAATACACTGTCTCTCCATGATAAAAGATGTATGCTTAAGGACACTTCTTTGGGTTTTTCTTGTGCTTGCACTGTTTTAGAGACATATTAAAGTCCAAAATGTAGAGAAGTTTTAAAAAGTAGGCCTACATGTACATACTACAATAGAAAATGATGTTGAAACATGGGGAGAAGTGCTCTTATTTCATTTCTTTACAAATAAATTGGTTAAATGATTATCTGTGCAATGTCACCCATTATTTAAACCATTGTGTAAAATGATAAAACCTAGATTAGTGCTCTCCAACCTTTTTCTCCCAGCAACCTAAATTTTACCTGTGGATCCATTAGTGACTGCAACATCTTTCTCCTGCCTGAGAAACTAATTCTTAAAAGGAAAAATAAAATCATTTTTTTGGTTAATAAAGATCAATAATAAAAATAATAAACAGAAAAGCAATTAAAATTCCCTTTTATGACTTAAATTCACACAGTCTAGTTTGGACCTTTTTTTTCTAAGAACCCAAGGGTACTCCCTGGGAATATTTGGATCTTTTTAAAGATACAGAATAAAAATGTTGGATTAAAAATAACCCAACCTGTCTAAAATAATAACCCAGCATCACTAATTGACCAACACAACCTAGGTTATAACCCAACTTTTTTGGGTGCCCCAAATGCCCCTAATGATGAGTACAAGAACGAGTCCAGTTATGTCACTTAGATTGATTGAAAATGATGAGTTTAATGCCATTCTGTGCAAACATTTAGGCAAAGCAACAATATCTCCATGGAAACAAGTTGGGCTGTCTTGGCTGACACGTCTCTGCAACATCGCATGGTGGTCGGGGACAGTACCTCTGGACTGGCAGACCGGGATGGTGGTCCCTCTGTTTAAGAAGGGGGACCAGAGGGTGTGTTACAATTACAGGAGGATCGCACTCTTCAGGCTCCACCAGGGCTGTCATTTGCCACTGGTTCTGTTTATTGTATTCACAGACAGAATTTTTTGGTGCAGTCTGGAGCCGAAGGGGGTCCAGTTTGAGGACCACAGGATCTCATCTCTGCTGTTTGGAGATGATGTTGTCCTGTTGGCTGCATCATACCAGAACCTGCAGCATGTACTGGGGAAGTTTGGAGCTGAGTGTAAAGTGGCTGGGATGAGGATCAGCTCCTCCAAATGCAAGGCCATGGTTCTCAGCTAGAAAATGGTGGCTTACCCTCTCCGGGTGGGTGGAGAGGTCCTGCCTCTAGTGGAGAAGTTCAAGTATCTTAGTGTCTTGTTTATGAGTGAGGAGAGGACAGAACATGAGATTGACAGGCAGATCAGTGCAGCACCGGCAGTGATGCGGTCGCTGTATCGGACCGTTGTGGTGAAGAGGGAGCTGAGCCGAAAGGCAAAGCTTTTGATTTACCAGTCAATCTACGTTCCTACTCTCACCTATGGTCATGAGCTTTGGGTAAAGACCAAAAGGACAAGATTGTGGATACAAAATGAGAAATGAAATTAGTTGAAATGAGTTTCCTCTGCAGGGTGGCAAGCTCTCCACAGTCACCCTGCGCTCCCTTAGAGACGCTGCTCTGGGCACTCCCTTAGAGATGCTGCTCTTCCACCTCGAGAGGAGCCAGCTAAGATGACTCGGGCATCTATTCCAGATGCCTCCTGGACACCTCCCTGTGGAAGTGTTTTGGGCATGTCCCACTGGAAGGAGGGTCTGGGGAAGATCCAGGACATGCTGGAGGGACTATGTCTCTCGGCTGGCCTGACCACCACAGCGCTATTTAAGAGACTTTCTTTTTATTTATATTTGTGTTAATTTATATTGTGCCTACTCTGTGCAGCACTTTGGACACTTTGTGTTGGTAAAATGTGTTATACAAAGTTGTTTTGGATTGGATTAAAGTAATTTTATTCAAAACATTTAATCCATATCAGTAACAATAACATTAACACATCAGTAATTTAACAGTAAAATTATGATAAAAAAATCTCCATGTTCTTGTTTGTATTAGTTGGTGAAGTGACAGAAGCTTGAACTGTGACATTCTGAAGCCCTTACCCAGCATTTGGGTAGAAAAAATAATAACATTGTATGTTGTTATTAAAATAAAAAATTGTGAGCTCCAAAGAACTGTAGTGCGGCTCTTTTTTTTTCTTCTTTTGCACATTTTTTTTGTCCTAGGACCCAATACACAGACATACATTTTATTGGATGTGCATGTCTCTACCTGTAGAAAAAAAAAATAGAAAATAGAATATTTTTAGGGTGTATCTAGATTTGGTCTTTTTTTTCCTGTTCACCTGCTTCATGTACCTGTTTTGTGTTTGCCCATCCATCATGTTGACACTAGCATAAACATACAGTACATACAGGTATATGTGTGTAGTCTATTTTTTTGGATTATGGTTTGTGCTGATTCAAGCACATTTATGAAAAAACTATCATTAAAATATCAACTGCATCTTCACCACAGTAAAGTCTAAATCTTTTTAGTATTTTGTTTTCAGTGAGCTCAAGCATCTTTGAAATCATGAAATATGTAACTGTCTCTAATGATTGTCTATTGTTTGTTCTTGTTTTATAATGTCTCATGGTGTACTTTGAGACCTGCTCATGTTTTCAAATGAACAAATCTAACCTTTCATCACCCATTTATATCATTGTCAGCTATTATAGAAAAATTGCTCAGTTGCGGGAAATATTTTCATTTCCTTGACTTCTCTTTTATCTTGATCTTAGATGTTGTAAAGTGGACACGTTTTATTGACAAAAAACAAAGATAGAAGTCAAACATTTACCTGGGACCATAGAACAGAGAAGTGGGAATATAAAATGAAAAAAAGTATTAGGTATTTATGAGAAGGGTCACAATAAATACTGAGAAACTGAGAAACTGATGTGAAATTATGAGTGGTGTCATAAGTATATAACATAACAGCACATGAGTATGAGTATTTTTATTCCATTAATAATGATTTCTACCATTAATAATGATTCAGAAATATTTGTGAGATGTGTGTTGTTCTGAGTATTGAGTTCTGTAAAAAAAAACAAAAAAAAAACAAAAAACACTATGCACTATACACTGTTTTTGATCCTTTTTGTATTTTGGTGGAAAAAATCAATAAAACACAGGGAAAAAGGGTCAAGGGTTGTTTTATCCATATCTATTCAGCAGTGAGATTATTGACTAAAGGTAAGTGGAGGTGAGTTTAAGACACAAAGACACTTTGTACTTGACAGATACATGAGGAGTTGCTCCACTCTTAATAGTAAGTAATAATTAACTTGAGTCCTGTCAAATTCATCATATATATGACTATGATGCTTTCGGGTATTCCCGTCAATCTGCACTGATAATGCCAACTCAGCCTTATAAATACCCAGACCTTTTAGTGTGAGTAAAAGGAGATCTGAAGAGTTGAAGAGTAAGTAAAAGCCATATTTATGCTATATAATAATTCATGCTTTGTGCCACTCATTTCAGTTCTTTTCTTTTGTTTTTGCAGAAAATTGATCCTGGCTGTAGTCCAGAAGAAATGGGGAAGTTCAGCGTGTTGTTTCTGTCTTTAATTTTGCAGATTAGCACAGGATGTGCATCAGGTAAACATTTCTGCTACATTACTTGTTTATGACTTGATTTATTTTCTAAGCTATGTTAATTTATCTCAAAGTGGAGAAATGCACAAAATTTACTGTTAGATTTATATTTCAATATATTACTTTATCTTGTCTAAATATCAAGAAAAACACAAAGTGGGCTTTTATTTGGTAAGTTTACTATTTCTGTTTTGATTTTAAGTAGATGTGCATGTGACCAGCTGCGATACATGCCACTCTGAAGCCACCTGTCTGAAACTGGAGGAGAGAGGAGACGCGTTAGCCACCACTAGCCTATCCTGCCTGTGTAAAGAAGGATTTGTTGGTGATGGCATCAACTGTTATGAAGTCAAAGTATGTGGGGGTGATGCCTCCTGCTGTGGCGCAGGCTATAAGTGGTCCCCCAAAAAAGGCTGTGTGGATGTAGACGAGTGCTTTCTCAAACCATCTATCTGTGGTCCTTCTCAGCTCTGTCAAAACACACAAGGATCCTTTGAATGTATCAAGAATCCCGCTTTTCACACAAAAGAAAGTGCATTGGTACGCTCTGGGATAGCACCAGTTCCCAGATACACCACAACTACTACTACCACTACCCCCTACACTACCTACACAACCACCACTCCAGAGACCACTCCTGGGTACGACACTACAGGAGTGGAGGGAGAGGTGCGCCTGCTCAATGGGGGGAACAGCTCCTGCTCTGGACGAGTGGAGATCTACCACCAAGGGCAGTGGGGCACTGTATGTGATGATTCCTGGGGCTTGCTGGATGCCCAGGTGGTGTGCAGGCAGCTGGGCTGTGGCAGGGTGCTCTCTGCTCCTATGAACGCTCGTTTTGGACAGGGCTCTGGCCCCATTTGGATGGACGATGTGGTGTGTACAGGACAGGAGACTGAGCTATCCCAGTGTCGTCACAGGGGCTTTGGGAACCATGACTGCAGCCACACTGAGGATGCTGGTGTGGTGTGTGAAGGTAAAGTCTCAGACTAGTCTTTAACACGCTTCTAGTATGTGGAGTGGTGTCCTTTCTGACAGTGTGTGAGCAGGACCTTATGTATATCTGATCTTAACACAGTCTACTTGTGTTCTCAGCCCTGTCTCCAGTGCGGTTGGTGAACTCGGGGGACCGCTGCTCGGGCAGAGTGGAGGTGTACCATGACAGGCGCTGGGGGACAGTGTGTGATGATTCCTGGGGTCTCAATGATGCCAATGTGGTGTGCAGGCAGTTGGGCTGTGGCCGGGCACAAGCTGCACTTTCAAATGCAGCTTTTGGACAAGGCACAGGACCCATCTGGATGGACAATGTCAACTGTTTGGGATCTGAGGCGTCAGTAACAGACTGCAACCACAATGGATTTGGAATTCATGACTGTAGTCACAGTGAAGATGCTGGTGTCATGTGTGAAGGTAAACACACTGGGCTGATCAATATATGGCCCTCTTCATGAAAAAGTTACATAGTGCAGATAAAGTAAATTAACCAACATTAGTGTAAAACTCAAAATGTGTTATCAAAAATCTTCATGCCACTTTTGTATTATTCTTGGTATATACAGGCATGTGTGAGCCACTCCCCAAAATAAAGGAGAAAATCATAACACATTAATTTTTGCGTCCAGTCTGAAGGTGTTCTTATTGTGCTTCTATACATTTTGAAATGTTGTTGCAATAATAACTGAGTACATTACTTTGACCCTAGAATGTGTGTTGTGTTAACCAGGTTTAAACAACACGGCTCCACCCACGGCTCCAGGTCCTTCTCCAACTCACTTCACCACTGTCCCCATCCGCCCTCCAGTGAACCAGACCACTCCTGGGTACAACAGTACAGGAGTGGAGGGAGAGGTGCGCCTGCTCAATGGGGGGAACAGCTCCTGCTCTGGACGAGTGGAGATCTACCATCAAGGGCAGTGGGGCACTGTATGTGATGATTCCTGGGACTTGCTGGATGCCCAGGTGGTGTGCAGGCAGCTGGGCTGTGGCAGGGTGCTCTCTGCTCCTACAAACGCTCGTTTTGGACAGGGCTCTGGCCCCATTTGGATGGACGATGTGGTGTGTACAGGACAGGAGACTGAGCTATCCCAGTGTCGTCATAGGGGCTTTGGGAACCATGACTGCAGCCACACTGAGGATGCGGGTGTGGTGTGTGAAGGTAAAGTCTCAGACTAGTCTTTAACACGCTTCTAGTATGTGGAGTGGTGTCCTTTCTGACAGTGTGTGAGCAGGACCTTATGTATATCTGATCTTAACACAGTCTACTTGTGTTCTCAGCCCTGTCTCCAGTGCGGTTGGTGAACTCGGGGGACCGCTGCTCAGGCAGAGTGGAGGTGTACCATGACAGGCGCTGGGGGACAGTGTGTGATGATTCCTGGGACTTAAATGATGCCAATGTGGTGTGCAGGCAGTTGGGCTGTGGCCGGGCAAAAGCTGCACTTTCATTTGCAGCTTTTGGACAAGGCACAGGACCCATCTGGATGGACAATGTCAACTGTTTGGGATCTGAGGCATCAGTAACAGACTGCAACCACAATGGATTTGGAAATCACAACTGTAATCATAATGAAGATGCTGGTGTTGTTTGTGAATGTAAGCTTGTTTTGAGGTTATGTTTGTGAACATAATGATATTTCCTTTTCTCCCTTTCCTCATCATATTTATACCTATTTGTCTTCTAGTGAATGACCTAGCAAGCCTAGTCTATCACTTTATCTGTGGACATGATAAAATCTTAGTTACTCTGAACATGGCAACCGTGTCCTCCTATGGTCTCGACCCTCTGTCTGGTCACCTGGTGGACCGCAGCTGCATCTGGTCCAGTGTGCAGAATAACATAGTGCGGTATGAGGTCGAGCCACGAGGGGGAGTCTGTGGGAACAGCAGGAGGGTAAGGGTATTAGCTGTACTATATTATCAGTGTTTTGCATAATTTCATTTATCCTCATGTTTTTCAGACCAACCTCACACACATCATGTACACTAACAGCTTATTCCTCTACACTCGTAATGACTCCTTCCATGTCCCTGCAAGTCTTCCCTTCACATGTGTGTATTCCTCGAACATAAGCACCAGACTCAATGTTGCTCTCCATCCCTTAGTGTAAGCCTGACAAAGCTCAAAATCAAATCAATATTTTATCACTATGTCCCATTAAATGTAAGTCTCTTTTCATCTTCACAGACCAGCCGGAGGCATCATTTCAGGTGGTGGATCCCCAAGAGCTTTAATGTCTCTGTACTCAGACGCAAGCTACACCACTCCTTACCCAGCAGGCAGTGTGAGTGTGCGGATTGGCCAGCCACTGTACGTCGGTGTCTATGTGGAGGAGAATGACCTAAGTTTGGTGACTGTTCTGGACAACTGCTACTTCACATTCTCCCCCAACCCAAATGATGCAATGAGACATCCTCTAATACAAAACAAGTATGTCTATCTATAAAGACTATAACATAAGAGCCAGGTGTCCTATTATGTATACATTAAGAATTGTTACCAATGACAAAACTAATATAAACTTATATTTTCTTCTTGTATTCTAATTTTGTTTAGTAATTCACATACTGATAAAGTATTCAGAATTTGTATGATTGTAGTAATAATATCCCTTTACTTAGTGGCAGTTATAGTGGTAGAAGCCAAAAGCTTTAATGAAAGAAGGAAGTAGTAACTGTAGATAGTAGTCAAAGTACAAGTTAAGGTAAAGGTACTAATAAACCATTTTTCTGCACGTTAGTACCATGATCTGTTACTTATACTTGAGTTTGTTAATACATGTTCCAAATAAAACTATATTGTGATGTTTCTCCTGTAGGTGTTCCACTGACCCCCAGCAGGTGGCAGTGGTTGAGAGTGGGAGGTCACTTCGCGCTCGTTTCTCTGCCCTCTTCTTTGTGCCTCAGGGTCAGTACAGGGTGGTCTACCTTCACTGTCAACTCAGTCTGTGCAGCCCCGGTCGCTGTGTCCCAGTAAGTCTCTCCACTAACCTATTGCAATAAAACTTCTTCTTCTCTTCGAAAACCAAGAAGCATGCATTTTAGTCTATTACAGCTGCAAAAATGTGGTTGATCTGAACTATTTTACTATTTCTACAGGTTTGCTCTGGAAGGGCACGCCGCTCAGTTTCTGAAGGTGTAGCAATGGAGCCACTCACTGTTGGACCCATCACATGTGAGTAACACAGTACTTTATTGCTGATATATTAGCTTTAAACAATCAAATTGAACATTTTCTTCTGTTTACAGGGGAATCAAACTGAATGTTGTCCATGCTTCTGCAAATATGTCTGTGGTGTTACTATAATGGCTTTGAGCAGCTAGAATAACAATTGATTGAATGCTTTTATGTGAGACATGTTTCTGAACCATGATAAGTGTGAATATTTGTAATATATTGTAGACAGTAGGTCTTTTTGTTCCTTCTCATCCTTGAAGAGGTTAAGATAATACATGCTACCATATGCCATATGATTATTTGTCTTGGCCCAGACATTATTTCTCCCAAGGGAGACAAATAAAGTAACCTTGAACCACCTTTGCCTTCACATTCTTACTCTGTGACACCTGCCAGTAAGGCATCAGGTTTAGACATTGACACTGATTTGAATCCTGAGCAGAAAATCACTTTGACTGTGGCATATTTTTTTACCCAGCATGCCATGTGCTTCACAGCGGACACAGATTACTCACTGGTGAGCAGAGGAACCCATTTGAAACCAACAGCTCCAACAGTCCAGGAGTTTCTGCCAGTGATAGTAGTGCATTGATTTTCAACCAGTGTGTTAAACTCTAGTGTGTCTTCAGGTATTGCCATGTGTGCCTCGGGTTAAAGTTGAATCAGGCATGCATTTAATTGAATAATTTACTATTTTGGACTGTCCTGAACTGAACTAGGTTAAGAAAAAAAAACAATCATCATTCCCTAAGATAAAGAACCAAACACAGGGGTAAGGAAAATATCCAAATGGTGTCATTTGGTCTGTTTAAGTGGGTGGTGTGCCTGCCGCAGAAACTTTTTAATCAAAAAAGTGTGCGGCATCTCAAAAAACACTGATATAGCCGATACACCACATGCCCATGAATCCTATGGTTTCTGGTAGACTCAAGACTCAATTCCACCCATTTGGTATTGTAATAGTAACACTGTAGACTCTAGTTTCATTTTGACCATTTTGACCTCTTCTATCTATCTCGTTCTCATTATTTCAGTGTCTCTTAAACAGCACTTTGAACGCACTGGACAATATGCTGTATCCTTATTACAACAGGATCTTGTTAAATTGAATGACATCAATAACACTAAACTGCAGAGACTGTATAAAATGTCAGTCAGTGTCCTTGAAAGGCTGAACGTTGAGTGGGGCCAGAACACACTTATTTTAGCACTCATTCACTTTATAAGACACTGCAGATTTATGGAGGACACACTTGGACATTGGACAGTTTTCAATGCTCAAGTATGGCCGGGAATTTATATCTACTAGTCCCCCATATTTTTTAAAGAGTTCAGGTTATTTAGTTTGTTAACTCAAATGTCTCTTATTTCAAGTGCAATAGTCTTGTTCATGACACCACAGTAGAAGATATTTTATCTTTACATAAAAAGGGATATGTATCGCAAATTGCAGTGTAATGATATGTATTTGCAGGAGTTAACTGTCTCTCATTGTACCCTTTTTATCAGAAGGTACAAATGTTCTCACATCTTTGTTGTGGTCTCATTAGAGTTCACAGAATTTTCCCAAAGCCTCTGGATTTACACTTGATCTTCCTGTTTAAGATTATCTCTCAAATTATGGTCAACGGTTAAAGATTAGGGAGAGGGGAACATTTCCATAAAGTGTTAGGATCGGAAATCAACAGTTTTATGTGGCATTTACTTTATTTATCCAGTCAAAACAAACTCTATAATTACGAGGGTGCTCTGAACTTTGATGTTTTCTTTCGTGCATTCCTGGAGAGCCAATGTATTTTTTTTTCAGTGTACAATAAGATACTTGATCCCTTATTGCAACAAACGGTGACTGATGGACGTCATTGCAGACAAATGGGGTGTGTCCAAACACTTGAAAACATTTAAAATAATGCCTTAACACACACACACACACACACACACACACACACACACATATTACACATATATTACTGTAAATGTTGACAGGTATTGCTCATATTAAGTTACCAAATACTCAAATGATGTTTTATTGAATGGAGTAATGTATCCTTAATAACAGTGTGGTGTCTGTAGCATCTTAGACTCATAATGAGGTCTTTTTTTGTGAGATGAAGGAAAGGAGAGTTAAAATATGTAAATAAATAATAATTAAAAAGTAATAGTTATTATCATGACACATATGAGTATTATCATAGTATCATAACACTAATGATTATAACTTCAGTAAAACAAAAATAATTGTGTAATAATCTTTTAATATTGATACTTTGCAGCCAAGGTCATCAACATTGTGTGTGATGCTAACTGTAGGCTCTGCTCTGTCTGAAGCTCTGTTACTCAAATTAGGCACAATCTGACCAGGAAGAGCTCGAACTACAACAGGTCAGATGATTTGTGCTCTTAAACAAGTCTTTCACACATAAAATGAGTTAGCTAGCATTAGCCAACGTTGAAAATCGAACACCGAAATAGGACCATAAACTCTCATATTAACACAGACTTGTAAAAATGTGTTTTTTCAGCCATCTAAAAACGTTTTGGTAGTTACTGCTAATGTGAGCATTGTGCCACTGTCACTCTGGTAACCGATGAACATTCTGTCATAGAAATACAAAGAAATACCCCCATCATGATGTCACTATCAATGTTATTTTTATGGTAAAAATACAGGGTCAAGAGTAAAGTGTACACCAGAATTAAAAACTAAAGAAATCTTATAATTTTGCATAGTGTCATCTAGCAGACATTTGGAATGACTCTCTCTAATCTAACCCTTTTTCTTGTAACATTATATGTCCAAAGAAAATCTAAATAATGCAGTGTTACTCTGATGTGCTAGAATAGTCCTATGAATCACAGCTTTGGGACTTAACTGGAACTGGTTTGTCAGCGAGTCGCCTTGGACAATAAGTGCTTAGTTCTGCTGCGTGGCTCTGAACCTGTCAGAAAGCACACTGCCACTGCTCCCAGTAGTGTCGGTTCATCACAAACACTTCACTGGAACCCACACCCCTGACTATTTGAACTGAGAGCAGAAAACAGCATATGTATATGTCATTCTATGGAGAGAAATCTATATGACACTATACTGATACTTTACAGTGATATCACACTGGGGATGTTCTACGTCTATCTCTATAGTGGAATGTTACCCATTTGCAAAACTATCAAAAATGTTTAAAGAAAAAATACATGGATTTAAACAACACATTTTAGGAGCCTGTGATGAATGCGGGTCCATGGTCCTATTTAGGTGTTTGCTTTTCAATAAATAGGTGGGAGTGACTGTAATTTTATGTGTCAGAGACATATTTAACAGCACAAATCATCTCATCTGTTTGCAAAATCCCTCAGTCGTTCAGGCTGAATCCTTTGCAAAAGGAGAAATTCAATTTGTCAACTGTACAAAAGTTTATTTTGATTGAATGTTTTGCCGCTCATCCAAGGTGCTTCTTCATTTCTGGTCAAAATGCTGGAGGACACTGCCTTATATCTGCCTGGAAGGAGGCTACCATGAAATTACTCTGAAACTACACCTACTTGTTTACAGTTTCTGTTAGTTAGATAGGCCTGTTCCCTACAAGTCAGGCACAGAGGTGTGAAAGTGCCCATTATGGCACTGACTGGTTACGCTAATATGACCCCACACTCAGGGCAAGTTCAAGAGACCTAGTTAACAAACAGAAACTATAAACTAGGTGTAGTTTCAAAGTAGTTTCAGTGTAGTCAGCTCCTCCCTTCAGGCAGATATAAGGCAGTGTCCTCCAGCATTCTGATCAGAACTGAAGAAGCAGCTTAGAGGAGCTGCGGAACATATTCGACCAAAATAAACTTTTGTCCAGTTTACAAACTGAATTTCTCCTTTTGCCGTCTCACCTGATGTTGTACCAAATAAATCAGCTCTTTCAAGTCAAACTGTGTTAAAATAAAATATGAGATTAAAGTCTAATAGAGCTTCTGTCAAAGTAGTGCCTTTAGTTAGCATCACACCCCCAGTTGCAAAGTATCAATAAAACTCAATCTGCATGTTTACATCTTGTTATTATTTTTATTTATTTATTAATCTTCCTGGTCATAAACCTGCTGAATACAGGTGAGAGTAAACTGTCCTAAATGTCTTAAGATCAGCCAGGCAACCTGCTGAGCAAATTTGTTGCATTTAACAATACTTGGGTGTAAACTTGCTGTAAGTATTTACTGAAACTTTAGTTTCATGCATTATCCAAACAACAAAAAGAGAAAGCATGTCTTTTCAATCTGGCAAATCATTCATCTAACTCGGGTGCATGCATCTTTAAGAGTTTTTTCAGTCGGCAAAGTGAAGAAGAGATTGACTGCCAACACCCAGTCAGTCTTAAAGGCACTTATGGCTCTTTCTACCAGGATTCTGATCAATAAAATACTAACAAAGTGTTGCATTTACAAGTCAGGTACCTAAGTTGTAGGTAATATGAGTTGAATGAAAGTGTTGGTTTTACAGTGAATGGAACCATTTTCTGCTGACACATGTGCAGTTGTCTCCGTGTTGCCAACTGGCCGCTCTGATGATGATGACATATTGACAGAGGCTCCACAGGGTACCTCCAAGGCCCTGTTGCTTTTGCCTGGGCCTAGGGCGAGAGAATCCCACTTTGGGGAGATGTAGCTGGGACGGATGACGCCGGTGGGCCCCTGGATGAGGATAGATGAGGACATTTGGCTGTCAGCACCGCAGAGGGCCAGGCTGGAGCTGTCAGGAGCAGAGGAAGGAGGAGGAGACACTGGAAATCTCAACAGGAAAATGGAGAGTGCATTTTTTATGTCAACAGAGATACACAGATATTTGTGTGCAAGGGATGCTTTAACTGCCAGGATGTTGCAGGAATGTTTGGTTGGAAGCAAACAGATATGTGTTGTGGGAACATTTTGGAAGAAAATCTTGGAAAATGGTTTCAAGAAACTTTCAATCAAAACCATTTAAAAACAGTGTTGCATATAGTCAAACAGCGTAGCATTATGGTAAAAGTGTATGGTTTCTATACCTACTTCAGTACAAGTAAAATTAAATTTAGTCCCAACTCCACTGAAGCATATTTCACAGTTTTATTCAATCACTTTGGCACATTTTCTGAAACTTTTCATAAATCTGGCAAATCTTTTGCGTACTTTGAAAACTTTTTCAAACAAGACACAGAACAATTCAGAACATTGGAAAAATTAAACTTTGTGAACTCCTGTAAAAAGAAAACTTTGGGGTTCAAATACAAACAGTCATCAGATTTATAAACTCATCCAACCATCATCCAGACACTGCCGGAGAATGCTCCAACACTTTTGGACGTGTAGTGTGAGGAAGTCACAGACCTGTAGGATGAGTATCACACTGTTTCTGATGGTTTCATGTTCTAAATATGTGTGAAATCTTCCACAATCATTTAGGGAACAGAAAGGGGCTGAGGGGGTGAGAGTGTGCAGTACACAGCCTATAGCATGTGTAAGACAAAAAAATGTGTAAAACCAGAATGAACTCTTCAAATGTTAAGTGTTGCTAACCAAATTCTGGGTCCCAGCCCATATACTACAGTTGCACTGAAACAGTGTTAGACTCCCATTTTAATGAATGTTAAAAGCCTTGATTGCTAATACTGTACAAGTATTGAACTTATTCAGATTGAAACCATCAATGCAGTGTCATGTTAAGAAAAGAAAAATCAATCATAGCAAACAGTCCTTTCAACTCTCCCTGCTGAGTAAACTATTGACTGAAAAATGCATCATGCAGTTTAGATATCACAATCTGATCAGCACAGAAGAATAATATTAAAGATCAGAGGTTGTGTCAATGATCAAATGACTGCAATCTTAACCCGGTTCTTATTCATAAATCAATGGACTATGTATTATAACAGTTCCCTCACCTTAGTTTGACATTGATGATCCAGTAGTTGACATGTTTTGAAAACAATCTCTTTCCCTCCCTCTGGCTTGGCTGTGGGCACATGCGGAGCCACTTTAGATGATTGGAGGAGTTGATAAGGGCCCCGTTTGAGACAGTCATTGATTTCACTGTCTTTCTCTGCTCTGTGCTTAGGCCTCCAGCCTCCAGCGTCAGCCTGATATCCCACCACAAACATAATACATTGGAATCCATGTGTTACAATAGCAATCAATATGACCCTTTGGGACACCCAGTCCTCCCTCACCCCTGTGGGTCCCACTACCCCACAGGCAGCGTTGCTTCATGGAGATTCAGTAAGAACAAGCTGTGCTCATTATTGGAGTGTTTTTTTCACTGATAGCTGGACGGGTGATGAAGCATGTATAGAGTCTGATCACCCACTAGGGGGCACCAAAAGTCTGAATGTCTGATTCTCAGTATTACTTAAAACATTTATAATAATAAATGATAATCATTTTCTTATTTAATAAGATAAGATAATAAGATATTTGTATTAGTTTAATTTGGCTTGAATCACCCTTTAGTCCTTCCTCCAGCTGTGATATTGCACCATGGCACAGAAACAACTGTCTGGGATGGCATCAGTTGTTTCCTTATAATGTCTGGGATAGTGTCTGTTTGTTTTCCATGATTCTTATGTAGCAGCAGTGTGTGTTATACACCCCAAGTGTGTCGCCTATAAAAGAGGAACTGTTTTCGATGTTGGCCCCTCTACCTACCTTTTACCCCTGGTGTATGACGCTCTGGCTTGTGTGTGAGATGAAGGCTGTGTGGTGGGAGACCTGTACGGTGCCAGGCTCGGCACAGTCCTCAGTCTATGTCTGTAGTCTTTTGGTCTATATAGGCTAATGGATGGTGTTGCAGTCTAACATTATGCTGATACTTCTAGGGTTCAGGTGGTGACAAGTCTCCCCTTAGAGACCCCTGGTTCTCACCCCTATTTGACCACAAGGATTTTTGTTTATGTGTGAAGGTCATTGAGGTCCATGTCATAATCATGTCATAATGTCCTGAGCACTAAAGGGCTGTGATCTCTCATCTGGTATTTTATCTTTCAGGAACTAACAGTGAACAATGCTATCACTCTATTTAATTTTCACTCTTTGACAAGCAAGACATATATGTGATTGTCTTTACTGTATATACATTTTGCTCTTCTTTAACCAGGTGGTGTTTCTGATACCAAATACACTAATTAATAAAAATCTGGCATTATAGGACCCTCGTCTGGTCACATTTGGCGTTGCTGGCAGGATTAGCTGTATATTTTTTTTGACAGGGACGCGAGTCCTTTATCCAGTCATTAGGGTGTGGGTAATTCGGAAGAGTGGGGCATACCTACAAGTATTCTTGTAGCAACTAGCAACAGTAACAGCTACATACAAAATACACATGTAACATATTCAGCAAATCAATTTAACCACAGCAATGTAATAGGTTTGTCTGAAATGTTTCACAGACAAGCGGTGTACTCTTCTTCAGAAAACTTTTTTGATTTTAACTGCAAATATGGTATGGGTAAATTGGTTATTTAGCAAACCATTGGGTGAGTAATTACAATCCTTTGTTTTTCAGGATGGGGAAAAAGAGTATTTAATAAATGAATACAGCTCATATGGGAATTGTTGCCTGGAATGTTTTCATTTTGTTCCGACTGCGCACCTTTCCTCTAATTGGGTTATGTGGGTTCAGAAAGGAAGTTGTCAAGCTTCAGGGGTTTTTACTGACGCCTGCTCACCCAATCACGTTCCAGCACACTGACCCTGAAAGGTGACGCCCCCCAGAGGCCATTTAAGGTACAGCTGTGCAATGATTCACACCAGAAGCAACACTTCCCAGATTGTGAGGTGACAGGGCGACAAAAGCCAAAGGCCACACAGCTTTAAGGGGGAAAAAGTTATTGCTGCTATAGTGCTGCAATACAACAGACAATACAAAATACATAATATACAATACAAAACAGACAATAGACAGCAAATAATATGACTGATAAGATGCATTATTTTATCATTTGCGAACAAAAAGGTTTATGCAGTTTATGCAAAGAAGCTGGGGCAGGGCAAGACTATGAAAAATATGAGTTTGTATCTCCCCAAGAATAAAACTACTTTAAAAGATTATAACCACAATAAAATTATACAACAAGACCTTCTATCACAACAAGGGCTAAACTGCACCAAATACACCCAATAGTGGAAGTTGGAGTTCTTGACCTCATCCTTCTACTTTCAATATTTTATCACTGTCATTATTCTGGTACAACATAGCCATTTCTGGAAAAAGTACCAGTATAAATTCACAAACCCAGACTTAAAAAGACACATAGTTTGAGCTAAATTACATTATAGCAGAATGAATGAAGTTGCAGACATGATCTTGTGAGCTAAACAATGTGTATTTGATTGGAAATGTTGCATTTAAGGCAACCAGAAGCATGTCTGTTATTTCTGACATTTTGCAGTAGATTCATTTTGACATTTTCTCAGAAGTCAATTTTATATTTGTACATAAAATAGGCTTATACAACCCTCCAATGCGATTTAATGATTTCAGGTTCGGCTGCTGTGATGGTGCATTGGAAAGTAAAGTGCTTGGAAATGTATTGAGTCAAAGGTAATAATCCACTTTGACACAGATTTTCCTCCATTTGTAAGCCAAGTCTGAAGTAGTGCTGCTGCTAAAATTATAGGCCCACCCTGAATACACAGATGTGCTCCACCTGCTCAGACAGGATACTGACTTATGGACTCTAAGACAACACAGATCTCGTTTGATCCTTTGTTATAGTACAAGATGAAACATCAATGACACATTTATAAGCAACAGACATCAATGACACATTTACATGGGACAAATGGTTTTCTAATGGTTACCATACAAGAAGTACAATTTAATTTGAATACTTTTAATAAACTAACTAACTAATAAAACATTTAATACTGTTTTACAAATTTCCACCTGGTTACCAACTTAAAATGAAATTGTGGTAATGGTTTTGGTTATCTGTCACTGTTCTGACACCCTTTTCAAACTTTTTAAGTTTTAATTTAATATTTTTTCAACAAGAGCTCCGCCAGCGGGGCAAAATACGCCCGTACTTTGAATTATTGTATATAGAATTCTAGATTCGGAATTCCACCAATCAGATCGCAGCAACAGAACTTAAAGACACTACAAAGCTTTAATGTGTCAAAGCTCAAAGAAGCAATGTGGGTTGTTCTCGCTTTCAGCAGCAGAACATTTGAGAAGAGAGTTCAGATCTTTCATGAAGACAAAGCTTCAAAGACTTCAAAGCTTTGAAGTGTCCACAGATGGACGGACGGACAGACGGATGGACGGACGGACGGACGGACAGACGGATGGACGGACGGACGGACGGACAGAGGGACGGACGGACGGACAGCGCCATACCATAATACGTCCCGTCACAACGGGCGTATAAAAATGTAATTTTAAATAGGTTTTGTTTGTTGGTTAGGAGCTGAAACGACTGCATAATACATGGCTTCAAAATTAATAAAGGTAAAATATAGTTTGGAGAAAAAAAAGACCTAAATGCAAACATGCTCCCTCTATGTAATTCCAGCGTGCCTGTCTGTGCATGTTGTGTGTAATGTGTGTCTAAAAGCAGCTACAGTCTGCAGCCACTCTCAGGGAATTGAAATTAATGAGTGTAATCAGAAGCAAACAGCGAGCCAGGCAAGGGCAATTAATGGAGGCGTGTGAGTGGAGCAGGCTGAGCAGGCTGAGCGCGCTGAGCAGGAAGGGCTGGAGAGATGCAGGATTAAGATGCTTCCACAGCAGATGTCCACAGAGGAGGAGAAGAGGAGGAGAGAGGGAGGGGAGGGGAGGGGAGGAGAGGAGGAGAGAAGAAGAGAGTGGGAAAGAAGAGGAGTGAAAGTGGAGAGAGTGGGAGGAGAAGAGGAGTAGAGGAGAAGAGGAGGAGAGTGGGGCAGCCTGGTATCCACACTCATCCGCTCATCCACCAACTGGAGGCTCTCTGCAGCCGGGCACAGTCCAGGCTCCTGGCACAGCCCCGATAACAGCCTCCTCTGTGTGAATGTGTGGAGCAGGCCCACAGGACACATGCACTGCATATGAAAGAGCAGCACACCACACTGGAGCTACTGTGAGGGACACACAAAGAGATAAAGAGGAAAAGAGGAGGTCATTGTGTGGAGTTCAAGAGCAGCTTAATATGGGAGTATTTCTGCAGAGGTGGAGTGCAGTATTTACTTTACCATGTTCTTAAGAGCACCTTTAACACGGCATACTTTGACATTTACTATTAATATTATTTTTGAAGTACAAATTAGATGCCGGATGAAACTTTGCCTATAGGTGCACTATGTAACATTTCTGGTGAGGGGGTTCCGCTTCTTTCCCTGGAGATTTGCTTTGCCTAGATAATTCAAAAATGTTAATTTTGTCTTCTTTTGAACATTCACTTCATGACTTCTTTTTGTTTTGTTTGTATCGTTGTTAAAAATAACCCAAAAAGCTCATGCTTTGCCTGCATATTCAATATGATATTAAGCACGTATCTTGAAAACTCTGTGTTTTTACTGTGATTTGGCTCACTTTTCTCCAGATCTAGGCTGTAGCTGTCTCCATGGAGATAGATTCAGTGATGGAATGTAACAAAAGTAGCAAAAAAGTACTGTACTTAAGTTTAACTTTTATCTGTACTTTACTTAAGTACATTTTAAAGTGAATACTTTTTACTTTTACTTTACTGCATTTGCAAGCAGGTATTTGTACTTTCTACTCCACTACATTGTTGTACAGGACTGGAAAGTAAAAGTTTTTTTTTTTTTTTTATGTTTTAAAATATTGTCTGAGACTTGCTGAAAAGGCTGAGGGATTTTTTAACACATTTGTAGTTTGAGCAAACAAAAATATACAAAAATTAAAACATCTAGGAATAAAAAAGACTGAATACATTTTCATTTGAACAAAATTCAGCACAAATCTTCCAAATCTTCAAATCTAAAAATCACCACATTTGAAAGTTTATTTTGTATGTTTTTAAATAGGTACTTAAATACTTTTACTTAAGTGTGTTTTTTTTTTCATGTCATATACTTTTACTTTTTCTTGAGTACTAGTATTTCTTTGCTCTGGTATCTGTACTTTTATTTCAGTAACAAAATTGAGTATTTCATCCAACACTGATTGATTTAAAGGCTAAATTTAAGATTATACTGTAGAACATTCAAGGCGACGTATTTATATTTTCAAGTTTACATAGCGCTCCTTCTTCAGTACCTTGTCGCTTTAGTTTGAGTAAAATGATTTGAAAGTAGTTACATCCTGAGTAAGCACATGATGACTTGCTTTTCTGCCCACCTCTGCAGATGTGAGAGCTGACATCACTGCTCACTGAACATGAATGGAAAGGGTGGTCATGGCGGTGGTTTGTGTTGGCCTGACTGGTGTCTCCTTACACATGCATCATTATGTCACGTAAACAGAGGAAACGTGAGAGTACCCAGGGAGCGGAGCTTGTTCAGACAGGCCCAGGTCTGAGTGAAGAGATCCCAGACAGTGACAGTGGAGTTTAGTGTCAATATAAAAACCAACGACAGGCTGCTCCTGAGCACAGCTGGGACCAATGCGTTTGTGTACATAAGCGCAGATATGTGGATATAAAGTGTACAGCCAACCAAGGATGCTTCAATCACAGAACCACAGAGGAACACCGAGGCTAGAGAGACACAGCCAATAATTACACAAGCAACCATTTTAGTAAGAGTATTTGATGGAAGGAGATACTACAGCCATTGTGGATGATCAGAGAAAAAATATGCAAATGTAGTTTAGCGTAACAAGAATGTAAGATGACATAAAAAGAGAAATATATTGTTTTTAAACCTAAATTAACCATATTAAAGCATGACACAGGCTTAATCACCACGTCAATTAAATGCAAGGGGTTATTATTAGTATTAGTATTTGTAGTAAGCTATTTGGTGAATTTAAATCTTTAATCACACTTTTGTTAATTACTAATTACAAAATGAATATATTACTTCAGAAAGTTGCTAAAGTTAGTCATTTCTTATCTTAATTAAGAAATACCTCCATATTGAGCTGTTATTGCCATTTTTCTAATCAATAAAAATGTATAAAACTATGATGCAGTAAAGAATATATATATATATATATATATATATATATATATTTATATATATATATATATATATATATATAGATAGATAGATAGATAGATAGATAGATATATAGATACACTACTACTTTGCTGCAGTATTTTTTTTTTTTTTTTTAAAGTGCCCATTTCACAACTAAAATGTTTTGAGAGTGGTCAAAAACTGCAGTGAAATGAGCTAGATGTAAAAAGTACTCAAAAAGCTTTAACTAGATGTAAGCACAGCTCATTGCCTACCCTTTAACGTCAGGGGAATCCACCTAACAATAAGAAGAGGTTTTCCGTGATCCCAGAACACAAGTGTATTACCATTAAGAAGTAAAAGTCAATTGAAATAAAAAAGGGAGACATGAGTTTGTAGTTAAAGCTGACCTTGAGGCTGGCTTTGTGCTGTTAAACCTGCTTTGTCCTTGTGTAATATCCTTGAAATGTAAATGTTATTACTTCCATTTGCTGGCATCTTGAGGCAATGTACCTTTCCAGGAAACTACTTAGTGGATCTATCTGAGCCTGGGCTTCCACTATTCAACAAACAGATGTAGGGACACACAGAACATAAGTGTGCCAACAAGATCTTTACTAAAACAACAAACTTTTCTCATGCATGCCTTTTCAAAACTGAGATGCCTACAACTGGAACTGTAATACAGAATAACTGACTGGGGAATATAGGTCAAAGAGTAACACATTATGAGGAATTTTCAAGTCATTTCCTAACCTTTTATATATAGAGTGATTCAGTTTATTTCACAACACCTATGGGCCAAACCCGCAAATGTTCTGAATTGAGGATGTCATCTTATTATATTCACATAAAGGTCCATTCATTTGTCTCACTTGTTGTGTCAGTGTTTAAGCCAGTCTCACATTACTCATTTTGTCCAAGTTCATATTGTCAAGAACCCAGCGCATTTCTTTTCAGCTGTTTATGTTTTAGCACCATTCCACAAAGGTGTTAATCCCCAGTTTCTACTCTTGGCAAATGAAACACTTCCAGGTCAAATTCAAGACCCCAACAGTCACACTTTCATTCACTTCTCCTGCAGACTCCAGTATAGTTTTACCATCAGGAAAAATATTATTGCTTATTGATTGACTGTTGTCCTCCATAAATCCCGCTCTTTATAATCCACTGGGCCCAGATAGTTGTCATCTCTGACACCTTCACAAGAACAAATAAATTACTGACACAGGCTGCTTCAATAACATGCTTTCATGCCTATAAAGACACCATTTGGATGTAGCTCTCTTTGGAAACCTATTACTTTAATGGAGGACAAATTTATAGTTTTCTTAGTGGATGGCTAGAAGTGCACCATCAGACCGCTGTCGGATATTGATAACATTTTCTCACTTAATAGGCTTTAAAGGATTTTCCCAATTCTCCCTTGGCTTTGGGTTTTAAGTCAATCATCCTATAATTGTGTGGCTTGTCTGCCCTCTACAGGCTGATGTGGAAGTACAATACATTTGGGCAACCAATAAAAAATTCATGTATATGTTAAAATGTGTAATGTTTAGTACAGTTGTGATTAGATTTGTTGATAAGAAACAACTGTACCTTTATATGGTTTTATTGTTACAACTACTAGTGATGAAGTTGGGTAAGAGAAGGCTTAATCAGTCACTCTCAATTAAAAGTAAAGGTACACAAAGAAATGTAATTGGTAATTATATAAGAATAACCCATTACTCCACTTTCTGTAGCCTATACAACTAATATTTTTCCAACTAGTGTGCTCAAAAGGCCCATTCTTAGAAATATATTGCCCTAAAGGGAAATGTGTTCTTAGTTATAGAAATCCAATTAATACATGTTTTATAATGGTGTATGGCATTAATTAACTGATTGACTGTCAGTCAGTGAAATGTCTCAGTACTGTAGTCATGGGCCCACAGTAAACCAAACTAAGTGGCTGTTAGGTTAACTGTAGGTGGGAAAACTGAGGCTGTATTTCCTGGTTGCCACCCATAAGCTGTTTCAAAGACATGTGAGCCTAAACTTTCCACACATTTCCTTATAAAAAAACACTTTAGCATTAGAGAAAACAGGCCTCCAGAGTCTAAACCATCACCAGACATGGTATTTTTGAAAGTAGTGCGTCAGAGCAGAAGCCACTGCCAAACCACCTATTAAAAATGTAGAGAGGCCAAGTGCCATAAAGACAGAAGGGAGCAGCTTGTCATTATTCTTAGTGAAAGGTGAACAGACTGACATCAATGGCTGCAGTGGTTAGGCTCTCCCCACAACTATGGCACACTGGGCCTAGTGGCTCCGACCCGCACCAGCACATATTAACTATTATAGGACTCTTTGAAACGGCTGCCAAGAATAATTTCCCACATGTAACATTTGCCACAAAAACCATAGTCGAAGCAGTTTTTTCAGAGCCCCAGCAGACCATTTATAATACCCTATGATTCAATAGAATCCAAAATCAGATTTTAATAAGACATTTTTTTTTGTATATGGAAGAACCGAATAAGTGGCATTATTAGTTATAGCATTCAATAGTTTATTCATGTACATAAAACATATTATGTTTTATATATTTAATTTGAATAAACTTCCAACATTGCCATTTTCTGATTAGACAAAATACTTTACCATTTAAGACATTCAATTGAGACTGCCTTAGTTTGTAAAATAATGCTGAGTAATTTGTCCAGATTCTATTTTTAGAAAGATAGGGTATTACGAAAATATACAAAAAAAACCTGAAAGCCAACTAAGAAATTATCTATACCTGTAAACAATAATAATTTGGTCTGTCCAAAAGCAAAACAGTAATATTGGTGAAGACCATAACTGACTGATAATCATACTCATACATTTAGACTGATTTTTGAATATAACAGTTTTAAAATAAAAACATAGCGGCTTTAATTATATGAAGTCCATCATTTTGTCAATGAAACATTTTAAATAAGAACAGTAGACTGATGTTTATAGATGACAATATAATCTCTACTATTTAACAATATTTATAAGAACATCCGTGTAGTAAGTGCAAAAAGGCACAAGCCACCAAAACCACATTTTTGGTATTATGTCATATTTCCCAAGCAAACCTATTTGAACAGTGTGCACAGGTAAGTCTCTATAGGATAAAAATAAATGAAAACAGGACAAGTGTTAATTAGTATCAGCTACTGAGAAGCTGTAAATCACTAGAGTTATAGGTTAATGTTGGAGCAGACATCTCTTTGTCTTTGAGTGAATCCTGTCCACGGATTTTCAAGTTGATGAACTTTATTTTCCAGTTGTTGTCCACTGGTGATTTAATAAGACCAAATATTTGCTCAAATATTCCCAGACAGGACGTGTCTCTGTGGATGGTCCCAGCCACAGCCACCAGCACCAGGCCGTGAGGGGACGCCAGTGCTCTCAGACCGTTGGGCTCCATGTTTGGACTAAAAATCAAGTGTTCCTCATGGGTCAAGGCCAAAAGACGAAGATTGACCAGATCTGCGCCAGCAAACTCCTCCATCTGTTCTCCACATGTTCTAGAAAAAAGGTTTTAAAAAGTCAGAAGGATGTTGTTACTTTCAACATTGGTCCAAGCTACATCCCCAACAGTTACATTTGAGTGTAAGGTCTATTCTTCAATACCCAGAGATACATTTCAGTCCATTTGCAAAATATAAAAGACAGCACATCATGTCAAAGTACGAACCTGGCATGGAGATGAAGTTTAGCGTCGGGCCAAAAGTGCTGAGGTCCCCAGTCCTGAGTCTCTTGTCCCAGGGTCGGATTCTGGCTGTTCAAAAGACTGAAGAACCACTGACAGAACTGCTGACCAAGTGTATGAGGATCAAAGCCTGGGTCTGCAGACACTGTGTGCTGTCTGGCTCTGCTGTCACTGGTCTGTCCTTCAGAGGCCTTCATCTACAAGAAAAGTAACAGTCTCTTGCTATATTATAGGCTATATATTTTTCGGTGATTCTTTCAGTGTAAACATACCTTCTTAGATGACCAAAGTTCGAGGGTCCTTCTGATAAGTACGTGTTTTTCACTTGTTGGAGGCATAGCGATCCCTTCGTTTGCAAGATATTTAAATATCAGGTCACGATAAACCTTCTTTCTCTTCAGGAGCTCTTCCGCAGATTTGGTGAAAGACAGAACGGTTTCCATTGCCTCTACAAAATGTAACAACAACGTTATGAACTGGCAAAGTTGACTTATTCAACATTTTATCATAATCTGGCACAATTTAAGCAGCACACCCATTAATTGTCTTCCGGATTCATATCAAGAGAATAAAAAAGTAATATTTGAGGGAAATCGTACCTTTAGTACTCTCGACAACAATCATCTTATTTGTGACGGTATCGCTAAGTGACATTAAGTCTGATTGTGTCATTTGTCTTAATATTTTTGTGCATTCTGCACGCTCCGTTTCGGATAGTCCTGTCATTTTCACGCTTCGACATGTAACAGTCCCTCGTTCAATAATGGTCCGTCCGCAAGTGAGTCGTACAGAAACAAACGTTTACACACAGTTCCGCCAACCAACAGCACAGAGGCACACTTATGGATGTATTTTACACAAACTATATACTTGTAATACAATACGTAAAATATAAGTGCAATCAACAATTTAAATTGCCATGGATTCAACATCTAGAGGAATACACCGCAGTGTATCAACGGAAGCATAGCACTCAGGTGCTATGTTTACGTACCGCCCCTGAACGCGTCAGCGCTGTCCTTATATCCACGCACAGTGCCGCAGTGACGGTCAGCAAATGTGGATTATTTAGAGCTGAAGAGACGCTCGCCTTTTCCCGGTGTCTTCTGTAATTATTTTTTATACCATCGGGACATGTTTTAAGCATATTTATTGCGGTACGATTTGATATCGTACTGGCAAACGCTACAAGAAAGTGACGCGCCATAAGGTAACATATAAGTACCTGGCATTTCTTATTTACTAATATGGCTTCTCATTTCAGTAGCTTTCTATCAATACATATAGCTAACTAATATTGAGTAAAGTTGCGCTATTATGCTGTGCTATTCTAATATGGCTGATCTAAATCCTGTAGTTATCTTTAGACTAGTAGCATGTGATATAATTTATTATACTGTTTTTTTTTATATACGAACCTGGATGTTGCATTAGAAGTAGGCATGTATTTTGCAACAGTTGGGTCATAAGGAAATGTCTTTGGTGCAGTTTCAGAATATTGTGCAAACATTTCCTCATAGATGATTTTACTTTTCTACAAATTTACCAAACACAATTACAAATTACTATTCTGATTTATGTTTGGGCTGCTATATTTCATGTGATAAAATGTGTCTAATATGTCACCATTTTCCTGTTTCTGTGCTCACATGTCTAATCCTATCTGCAGATGGAGGAGATGGAGAGCAGTCCTCCTGGCCGGGTGACAGTGTACTCTATCGTGGGCTGTCCTCACTGTGTGCAGGCCAAAGCCACCCTAGGGCGACTGGGCGTTCCAGTGTGTGATGTGGATGTGGGGAAACATCCAGAGCTCAGGGCCAGAGTGAAGGAGCTGACCGGGCGCTCCACTGTCCCTCAGATATTTTTCAACAATTTCCATATCGGGGGGAACGATGATCTGCAGAAAATTGTGAGTTATACTTGTGAGATTACTTTCTTTAATCTTATTTTATATTCTCACTAGAGGTGTGCAAAAATATCAATATATCATATCGTTGAATGTGTTGATACGGTATCGATATTGTGGTATATTTATATGGAGTATTTTTCTGTTTATATTACAAAATAATTTTGTTACAGCGCTACAGTTTTGTTGCTTGTTTAGAGGAAGTAAACTTGTTTATATAACAGATTTGACATTTTCACAGTTTTGACGATTAAAATGGGTGTGTTTCATATTAACTTTGCACAAGTATTGGTTTAACAAAGACTTTTAGTATCACAGCCATGATTTAGCCTTTATTTTTTATTGAACCGTATCGAATTAATTTGAAATATATCATATCGAATCATATCAAATCTAAAGCTCATTGTATCAAGATATGTATCATATCATGACCTGTGTATCAAAGTATATATTGTATCAGCAACTTCTTAATGATACCCAGCCCTAAATCTTACTACATGCTTATCGTTATGACATAATATTTGTAAATGTATTGAACTGCATGCAAAAATAACAACATTCCATTCATTTTGTAGTTCACGTTTAGCTGTTATCTACATCAACACATAACCACAATACAGATATAAATGTGAATTGTACAGTATATTCAACATGCCTTTTACACAAACAAGTATATAATGTTGTATTTTAAACTTCACAGAATCCCACAGAGCTGGAGAGGTTGGTTCATTTGGTTATGAATGAGCCAGTTTCCATAGATGCTCCACCTTTACCTATGGAGAGTCCTACTGAAGATATTACTGCAGAGTCTGATGGAGGTAACAGAGTTTTGTCAACTTGTTATTGCACTGTTTCATTATGAAATTCCTCCCTTCAAAAGTTGTGACATACTGTGTGTACTTGGGGGCAGAATTGCTTAGTCATCTTTGTTTGAAGTGGAGATAAGAAAAGGTAGTGATGATAAAATGGTGCAGGTGGACAGCAGTGAGAGGTTTTGGAGCAGCAGGTGTGAGAGTGGGAGCTGAGAGTCACTAATGTCACAGAGACAGAGTCAGTTGATACAGAAACCTGATCTGGATAAGCCCAGAGCACCAGGGCACAGAGAATTAGGCCTTCATCTGAGCGAACACAACCTGTCTGCACTCAGCTGTTTAGAGTCTCTAAAATGAGATTCATAGGATTTATAATATCTTACAGGGAAAAATGATAATATAAACCCCATTTTGTCTACTGTATTGATGAAAACAGCAAATGTATGCATACTACGCTATAGATACAATATGTTTTTATTGGAATTTTAAATTCAAATGTTAAATCAAATGCCATTCATTTTTATCCTGCCTGCCTTAACCTCCTGAGACCCGAGCTTTTGTCTGGTGTGCATTTTTCATTTCTTCTTGCTATTTGGGATAAGTAGAACCTACTAAGTAAGTTTTCTGTATGACACCATTGGTTAAAAATGTAAAAACATTAAAATGTATAAATAAATTACAAAAAACAAACAAACAGCAATTAGCTGTTTATTTCAAGCCCTAAACCTGCCAGATGTGACGCAGGTCGACCGTGAGCGGGTTGGGGTTCAGTGAGTGAGGTTAAAAACACACAAAAAGGCCTGAAAATGTGGTCCACAGTTTTAATTTTTTCTGGTTTTCAATCGTTACAAAAAAAGTAGAGGTGCAAAAAGTGGAGACAGGCAGCAGTTTCCTATAGCTGCAGAAACGTCCAGCAATTTATAACTGTAAACTCATCTAAATATTCCCAAGTTTACCTAACAACATGTACAATCAATAATATAACATAGTCCCAATGTCTTCAAACGAGGACATGACATTTACTGATGCTCTCGTCTGCTGTGGTCAATAAAATGTGTCAAATTTTAATGCCAAATGAAGATACATTAAGATACATGAAGAGACATTATTGTACATAAATACATTGGTTTTATTCATAAATTTTGCATCTAAACTTTACCATGCAGTTTTTTTTTTACTTTCTGGAGCTGCTGTAGAGGTTTTTAGTTGATTACAGGTGAAAGTTTAAAATAATTGAAAATAATTGTTCTAAGAGGCAAAAATGTAATGTCCTCGTGTGGGGCCACAGGGTCTCAAGAGGTTAATTCTCTTTCCTCTGACTTTCTAATGAATTTAACTTGAATTTTTACAATATTAAATTTCTTCCAATTACTAGGGTATGAATGCTGCCCTCTCTGTAAAACAGACTAACTCTGGATGTCTGAGTTAGTAGTCTGTCATTACACGACCTGGAGACATGCACAGTCAACTCATTGTGATAGTATTGTCCATTCAAGTGTGTCTAGGCTTCCTTCCACACAAGGAGGTTTGAACGGATCACATATTGATAACTAAGAAGGCCAGTTGTGAGACAAGCTGGCTAGGGCCTATTGATAAGTGCATAGCATAAAGGTGACCAAGGAAACTGATAATGAAGGACAGTTCTGTGACACTAAAGATTACATAGAACTTACCACAAACAAATGTCAACAATGATGTATGGCTGCCTGATCATAATTTGACTCATAAATGAAATAACAGTTATTTAAAACAATTACTTTATACTGTCAACATTAACCTGTAGAGAAAGTATATACTTGTACTTGGATGGGAGACCACAAGGAATTCCAGGTGCCACAGGGGGGCGCCAGTTGCAAAAACTGTCGTTGTGTCCTTAGGCAAGGCACATCACCCACATTGCCTAGTATGAAAGTGGTGTGTGCGTGAGTGTTGGTGGTGGTCGGAGGGGCCAATGGCGCAGATTGGCAGCCTCGCTTCCGTCAGTCTGCCCCAGGGCAGCTGTAGCTACAATAGTAGCTTACCACCACCGGGTATGGGGTGAATGAATAATGCTCTGTAAAGCGTCTTTGAGTGTCCAGAAAAGCGCTATATAAAACTGATGCATTATTATTATTATATTATACCTAATGTATGTTACTAGTAATGTTTGTGACACTAGTCTAGGATTTTACTACATTTTATCAATTCAGTGGAGTAATAACTGATATCACTTGTTTTATTAATTGCACAGCTGTAACAGGAAGTGTCCTTGGTTCCACAAAAATTCTGTAACAACACTATTGTCTTTTGTTCATTCTGACTCTATTAGAACATACCATATATAATTTGTTGTATTTGTATTTGGCACTGCTTACTCCCAGACTTTATGTGTGAGAGAGATGAGTTGGCAAACCTGGTTGAGGACTTCAAACATGGCAGTGTGATCAGGAATCACAGGAGGGGGCTGACTATGCACAAAAAGAGCTTCTCAGGTGACCAGCTACTTAATTGGCTGCACAAGGAAAAGGGCATGGGTAAGTTTAGGCCATGTTATTTGGGTTATTACAAACAATCAGCTATTAATAAAGGCTATAGAGATCAAGAGTTCTGCTGCTTTGCCAAATGTGGCAGCCCTCTTGTGAGTGGAGGAAGATTCTAAAAGAATATAATGTAAAAACAGAGCCTATAAAGTAGTGGATTATAGAGTTTAAATGGATAAATTCATGGTATGTTTGTTGTAATAATGCGGGGACACTACCAGTCTCTAACAACATTTGTTTCTCAGAATTATGAAAAAACTCTGCATTTGTCTATATTTGAAGATAAATTAAATTATTTTTGTGTCAGTACATGAGATAGACATTACTATTGTTCAGTTTCCATGGGTTCTTGAGTATAATGTGTCACTCACAACATGGCTATCAGAGCTGGATGCTGGTTACTAAAGTTTGCCACAGCGATGATCCCTCTAGCCTTTATAAATACCTCATTGATTACAAACATGAAGACATTTATTGAGAAGGATACTGATGTTGTTTTGTGTGTTAGCTGGTGAGGAGGCATATAACGCTGGGCAGGCTTTGTTGCAGAAGAAGTACATGGTGAGTGTGTGTTGCTCTGGGAAACAAGAGGACAGTTTTGAAGGGACTCTGTTTAGATTACTGGAGGATGACCCCCATTCTGCCCTCAACGCAGGACAAACCGCAGCCTGCAATCCTATCCAGGGTAGGTCAGATCCAGATAGAAAAACTCACCCAGGAAATAAAAAAAAACTAACAGGGTTCGGCTTTTTAACCCGCTCTGGTGATGGTGCTGCTTAATTGTAATCTTGGGGTGTTTGGGAGCTTTGGTTCAGTGCATTGGCTATAAGTTGTGGGGCTGAAAGTGTTACATGCTGAATGGGTTTGTGTGTCTGCCTGTATATGTGCATCTAAGAGAGGTGGGTGATGTTGACCAAAATTAATATCTACATTTTATTTTTTTTCACATTATCCAGTAACAATATTCTGATAGTATTACAGTAATACATCAGATTTGTGCGAGCATGTTAATGTCATTGTTATAGCATTCTAAATGTTTTTCTTTTCGTAGCCTTTTTGTTATTATAATTTTATGCTTGAACTTCTAATTTTGATGTTCTATTTTTTGATATATCTCCCACCTCTAATGGTTGGCAACCATGTTAAGTATATGCAAAAATGTATTGTGTTTCATGTGTGTTTAAAATATGTATTTTTTCCCACTTTTTAAAGCTGCATTTATCCTTTAATAACTTAAAGCTACAAATTCTGCCATGCTTGAGTTATGTCAAAATTAATAAAGTTTTTGGAAAATCTACTAATTTTAATCATTTTTCTTTCATTAGCAGTCTTACTGCTATGATACCTTGTACTAAATATAACCTGCCTTCTTGTTCAGCTTCTGAGCTCTCCCTGATTTTACGGGATCTGATCCTGAAGCTGTTCTCTCAACATCTCTCTGCTGACGGCAAGGTACGGTCCTCTTTCACTGACTGTCTTTTTGTGTCAGTGAGAGGAGTTGTGGGCCACTCTATTCATTCATAAAAGGGCATCGATTTAAATCCTGTTTGTGTTGTTGTTCAGTTTGTAGACTACAAAGGCATGTCGGCCAACCCTGCATTTGAGCGATACTGTGACTTGGCCATTCAGCTGCAGAGAGTGGAGCTACTGTCTCTGAGCCGAGAGGAGAAGCTGGCCTTCTTCATCAACATCTACAACGCACTGGTCATCCACGGCTTTCTGCGACTGGGAGCACCCACCAACATGTGGCAGAGATACAAGGTAAGGCAGCAAATTTTCTATTATATTTATTATTGCATTCATTACTTTTGAATGGACATTTTAAATCTGATCTTTTGCCATAGTTCTTCAACTATGTGAGCTACCTGATTGGCGGCGAGGTATTCACGCTTCAGGACATTGAAAATGGTGTTTTGAGGGGGAATAGAAAGGGTATCGCACAACTACGGAGACCCTTCTCCAAAACAGACCCACGACTTCAGGTTTACCACATTAATACAAAATAACATCACTAACTTTTCTTATGAAAAGTAATTTTGTAATTCTGCTTTTATCTGCTAGATGGCACTACCAGAGGTTGAGCCTCTCATTCATTTTGCCTTGAATTGTGGTGCAAAGGGCTGTCCACCAATTAAAACATACACCCCACAGGTACAACAGTACAAGTTATTCATCATGTCTTTTACATGCAGAAAAACGCTAAAATATAATCAAATGTACTGTTTTGTCATTAGGACATTGACAACCAGCTCAGGATTGCTGCAGAGGCCTTCCTAGAGAACGATGATGCCTGTGTGGTGGATTCTGGGAAGAAAGAAGTTCGACTCAGTCAAATTTTTAAGTGGTACAAGGCCGACTTTGGAGGCACAGATGAAAAGGCAGGTTTGACACTAGATCTAAGATGTTTTGTATTGAACTTTTGTTGCTTTCTCACTGACCATGTCTGCTTTGTCTTGTAGCTGCTGAACTGGGTGCTGGAGCACATGGCCGACTCTCCGAAGAAGTCCAGTCTGCAGGACATCTTGTCCGCGGGGAAGACCAAAGTGAGCTACCTCCCCTACGACTGGACCAGCAACAGCAGCCACTGAGCATGCTCACACACAGCCAAGCTTTGCACTCCGCCCTTTGTCCTCGCCTCACTGCTAAGTCTATTCACATCCGATTAAATCAAGTGGTTCTCTACCATGAAAATATGTATGCAATAATATCACGGTCCAGTGCACTGTAGTCGTTTGTTTTGTTTAAGACTCATTATCTGTGTATTTCTGTTTCAACTTAAAATGTTATCCTTTACAAAGAGCAAGCAACTCAGGAGTCTTAAAGGCTATTCATTGTACATTTGGGGCATTAAAGATCATTTTAGACATGCAGTGTAGGCAGTTATTCGACCTCTAGCATGCTGCCTTTGCCTTATGAAGCCATTTTACAACCAGTGAAATAACAGCTACACTTTTGACAATGCAGTCAGAACATTAAATGCAATCTACACATTAACATGAAGGTTGTTTCTGCTTTGGTGCATGTTGGGCAATGATAATTATTTATCTTTAGTTTAAATCAACTTTTCAAAGTTTAAAAAATTATTAATGGCGTTTTCTTTAAAGCGAACTTTTACTGAAGGTACTACATACACAAGGTCTTCCATTTCTAAAATATAAGTGCTACTCTTCGCTGGCAATTGTAAGTAATTATGGAGAAAAAAAACTGCTGGATTTGCCTGTAATGGACTTGCATGGTTTGAAAGTTTTTAAAAATGTATTTGTACTGATAGCTTTTAAAATAAACTTGGCCTTACTGTTATTTAAAATTTCAAGACTATATAAATTATAGATTTCTAACAGGAAACAAAGTTGATGATGCATGTTTCGAATCCATCATTTCATCACAGCTGGAATGCATGGGCTGCATGATATTGCATAACCAAATAACAGAGTGCATCTTAAATCTGCCATTAGAAAAGACTATTAAACATAATAAGTAGTAAAGTTGTAGCTCATATTTAAGTTATTCAATATTTTTAAAACGTAGCAAAGAAATTATTTTCATGTATAACCGTCTTGTTTGAAAATGTTCTGTGCCAGGCATGTGATGCAAAAACCTTAAGCACCTCGGACTACACTTGTCTTGTTTCACAAGCAATATGACAGAATAGAAATATGCAATGTTTATTATTAAATTATCAATACTGTACTGTCTTTGTAACACTTCTTACCTTTATTAAACTGCTTCTGAAAATAAATGTCAACTGTTCATCATTTGTTTATTGAAACAAATCCAATCTTGTTTAAAGAAAAATAGATGGACTATTTTCAAATTTACAAATTCCGTCTATTCACATATTTACATAAATAAATAACCAATGCACACTATCATTTTAGAAAGAAAATCCAAACTTATTATTATACAAGTCAACCCCATGGTCTATGCACTACTATAAACAAATGAACAACCAATGCAGTATAACCTTATTGAACGCTTTACGTAAATGTTAAAATCACTGAACAACACTGATTCGGTTATGGCACTAATTACATGATTTGGTTTTAGCTGTACACAGGTTTAGAAAAAATGTTATAAAAAAAAACAGACAACCTTTCAGGTCATGATTGGCTTAAAAGGTGAATCCTTTTTACAAGTGTGTAAGTCATATTTTGCTACTACTTTTTATGGATTACCAAGATGCTGGAAGACTACAAAAAAATAACCATGCAGAATGTAAGCTCACCAGGAGACTTTCTGAAATCACCAACAAAATAAAAATGTCATTATTGCAACTTGCACAGTTCAGCAATTCATGAGGTGCCAATTGTTAAAAGTTACAAATCAAGCTCATACAATCAATTTAAAGTACTGATCATTTACTTTATACATTACATTTTCAATGCAAAATACTGCAAAAGTTGTTTGTTTTTTTGTGAGGTTCCTTGAGAATAATTATGTAAAATGTGTCTGTTCACTGAGAATTCATTTACAGAAATGTTTTCTCTGATGTAGTAGTAGAAACGCCACAGCTTCAAATATAAAACCAAAACAAAAAGTTTTGTTTTGGTTCCACTTATAAAGATAAACAATGCAGCCAGCCTATGGGTAGTGTGAAGAGTGCAATTACCACCTCATTCAGTGCTTCAGTTCTCATCAACCTAAAAAGATAATATAATAAAGTATATTAGCTTCCTATAGACTGTAAAAAATTATATTAATATGACATTTACTTACTTTCATCGTCCGAGTCAAAACCAAAAAGTGCAGAGCAGGTGTTGAGCGATTTGTGTTTCTTCAATTCTTCAGGAGAACCAAAAAACGAGAGACATTTTTCACAGCGGTGCCTGATCTTGGGCTCTGGTTCAGGCTTTTGTCTGGCCACCTCTATGACAACAGGATCCTTTTTGCGCTGGTTCCAAGGCAGGATCTTCTTTACAACAGGAGCAGAGCCAGTTTGTTCTATTTTCCTCTTACGCATCGACAGTTCTGATTCGGTCATGTACATGGAGGGAGGGGGTCGCAGAAGAGGGGCTTTGAACAAGGGCTTATATGCAGGATCGTTGGGTTTAAATGTTTTGTGGTCCTCAATTAGTGGAACCTCTGGGCCACTTGCTTCACACACGCTTGCAATTGTAGTGTCCTCCGAGCGGTTTTTGACATTTATAGGGTCCGGGTCTGGTGGTGCTTTTTGTTTTGAAGAAGCTTGTTTGTGAGTATGGGAAAGTGGGTCTGTTTTTTCATTATATCCATTAACAGTTTTAGTGCTGGTCTCATCATTCCAAGTTTCTGAATCATCATTATTCTTTGAGTCATTTAATTCTCTATCAAACTGTCTCAAGTTGATTTCCTCTCGTGGGGTATTTTTATTCTGTAGCCACAACTCTTCAACTTTGACCCTCTGCTTCCAGGGGGCTTCCTCGCTGTGGCGCTTGCCTTTGTTGGAGCCAGTTTCGAAGTCGCTTTTTAAAGGTGTGGGGATGTAGTGTCTCCACTCGTGGTCGCTCAGGGCAAACATGTTGTTAAAGACGTTCTCGCAGGCCGTGTACATGCACTGGGGTCTGAGGGGTGTATGCTGGGCCTCATGGTTTTTCAGCTCCTGGAAGGACTCAAAGCGCTGCCCACAACTCTGGTGGCAACAGAAGTACTGAGGGTGCTCCAGGTGAAGCTTAAGGTGGCCCTTGAAGTGCGGGAGCAAATTGAACTGCCTGGAATAAAGAGAGCACATTTGGTAAGACTTTTTAATTAAGACTGGATAACCACATTAGTTTATACTAACACAGTCCTGCTGATTTCAAGAATTATTTTGGAATTATTATTCTTCATAACAGTAGATACTTTGTCAGTGAAATCTACATATTTATATTGTGAATAAATCCACCTTTGTAAACCAATGGACCAACACTGTCGCACTGTCGTGGATCCTTCTACAGATAGGTCTTTATTGCTCTTTACTCTTTATGTACTAGATCTGAATTATAGTTATGGGCAAAAACATGAAGTATGCAGATACAAAGGGCATATTAAAAACATAAATATTAAAAAAAATAAGAATAAATCATAGACAAGTGACAATGCAGGCAGCTCTTGCATACAGGCTTAGGTAACGTGCAAACAAAACTACACACAGCCTCAGGGAATGTGCAACTTTGAACAGAACATAAGACTGTGAAGGAACTGCCTGTATCTCATTTTTTAAGTTCAGTGGTGAATGTTTGTTGAGCCTACGTTGCTGTGCTGTCTTTTCTTTGGGTTAAACCTTGTGACCCCCACGAAAAATTTCTCCCATGAGAGAAAAAAAACGATCTAATCTTGCATATAGAGACTCCTAAATGGTATAATAATGAATCTAACCAGAGACCAGCTTGCCTTAAATTCTACTAGCATTCTAGCACCAAACCTGTTTCAGTCTGTGTATTTTGTCCTATCTTCTCAGAATAAATATAAACCAAATCACATGGGGGAAGTTACCTGTGGCAAAGGATGCACTTTTGTTTGGACCATTTGAAGATGATCTCCTGAATCTTCTCCTCACTCAGGTGGTACTTCATGGCGTGTCTTGTCATGGTGTGGCCGATCTTGTAAAACACTTTGTCACATCCCTCGCCAGGACACAAGTAATATACAAGGTCTTTACTGACAAACTGTGCTTCTATCTCTGCCTCCTTCTCTTGGCCCTCCACTGCACCATCCTCCTCTTTCTTCACTCTCTCCTTTTTGCTCTCCTCTGCAATATCCACTTTTCTTTCTCCCTCTTTCTCCAACACATTTTCAGACTCTTCTCCTTCGTCTTCTTTCTCAATTGATGTGCCCATTTTTTCATTTTCACCGTTCACGCCTTCCTCCCGTATGGGTACATTTTTCAGTATCACTAAATCTCCATCAATCACCACCTGCTCCTCACTCAATACAAAGTCACGGGGTATAGCGTTCTGGTTAAATTTGCTGAACACGTATCGTTTTTTAAAGAGATTAAGAACATGTCTTGCAATCCGCTCCTCTCTTTTTAGCTCAGTGAATTTGAATCGGCATGGTTTTGGTTTGATAGTGGATTTGGGCTCCTTGGTTTCAGATGGTTTTAGGTTTTCATCTTCTTTTGGGTCATCACAGAAAGGTAAGGGTGGGCTTGGAGTTTCTGTACCATTGGCTGTAGGGGTCTGCTGAGATGTGCCGCTGTCTGGCACTACCTTTTTCTCCTCAATGTTATCATTGCTTAGTTTGCCAACATGATTTTCTTCATTGGTCTCATTTGTTTTACTATCTTCAACAGTTTTGTCGTCACCACCAGGTTTTTGTTTGCTCATTTCTTCTATATGCTCCTGTATGTGTTTGCTCGCCACAGAGAACTCCCTAAATCGTTGGCCACACAGGATACAATGTTTACGTTTCTTCTTCAGGTGGGAGAGGGCGTGTCTCAGCACATTCAGGCCCCTGTAGGTTTTGTTGCAGAATTCACACGAGTGAATGATGTGGCTGTATTTCTGTGTCCGCAATAATTTCTCCTGCCATACGCTCTTCCCTTTTATCTGAAACAACAAGCAGAAATCAGTCAACTTAAAGCAACTAAACAAATGTACTTCTTGAAATGATTATTATTTTAGACACAGAAGAGTAAAACATGGCAACCAAAACCAATGGCAACCATTGATGAATCTTGCAATTCTTTAAATGCCAAGGCAGAACTTATTACTTGCTACAATTTTGTCATTTATTCATTCATTTGTATTAATTGTCATGGTGTTACAATTAAAAACAAGTCTCAATAAAGTGGAGGGTCCACCACCTCTCTATGCTGATGTTATTTCTTTGCTTAAATGTTGCACGATATGGTATTACATCTCCATTGAGACAAGCTGGTAGCATCTCCAGGCCAAGATAGATAAGTTTAATGTCATAGAACATTCCAGACAAAGCAATAAAATCTCCATAGAGAGAAGCACATGGCAAACGCCCCATGCCCCAGCAGAAAAATTAAATATCGCACCTTAAAATTAATTATAATTGCCAATAACCAATGTAAGTGAACCTACCTCCAGATCGGATTTTGTCTCCTCTGTATCCAATAATGGCTTTGTTTCTTCAGATTCATTGGGCTGTTCTGTTCCTTCAGCGAACTCCTTGGTTTTGTCTTTAATGGGATCCTTTGGCTTTATGCCATCTTTAGATTTTGCAGACTCCCTTGACTTTGTTGTCTCATTTGATAGTTCTTCCTCGTCCTCAACTTTGTAAGAATTGAGGCAGTAATTATGAAAAACCTCTACGGCTGAATCCATCAGTTCATACAGCGGTCCGTCCAGCTCAGGATCGCCCTCTACAGCTGGAACAAGAGCCGAGTCAAGGAAAGCAGAGTCTTTAGGGGGACTAGTTCCTGGCACTGTTTGAGAGTCCTCTGCTGCATCATTTATGGACTCAATGCCTTCCCCTACAGAAGTAGCAATTGTACTGTCCTCAGATTGCATTTCAATTACAAGCTGAATTTCATTGTCAGGATAACTGAACTCAAGTCTATAAAATGGTTTCCTTCCTCGTTTCTTGCCTTTGTACATGATCTTTTTGACTTTTAAATACTCTTCTCGGTCAAGAGTCTGAACACCTTGTAGCCACTTTTTATGTCCTTTTCGAGTCAGGAGCTGGCTCTTCACGCACCTAGTTAAGTACTCTCGTTTACGGTTTAATGGAAATTTAACAGGCGCAGCGTTTTCTCTGTTTTTGTGGTTGTGTCTGAGTGAATACGAGTCAGACTTGCTTGAATAATTGGGTTTAATGTTATAAACAACTTCTGGATCATCTTCTGTATTAACCTCCTCGTTGACCACTTTTTCTGTATCTTTCTTCATTTCATCTTTTCGTCTCCTCCCTCGTCTTCTCTTTGGTACATTTTCTGTTTGGGTCAGAGGTTTAACTTTCTCATTGTCTGCGTTCTCCTTTGGGCCATTTGCATTTCTATTACAAACAGAAGGTTTGAAAGATTCTAGTTCTACTTGTGGTTCGTCAGCACAGTTGTAAGCTGCCTGAGCTTCACAATATTTCTCCTCTTCTTCGATTTCATTCAGGACAGCCGCCTGCATGGCTTTGTCACTGATCAGCTCCACACAGTGCGTCCTCAGAGTCAGAAGGTTCCAAAACTCAGGGTCAAAACACAAATGCTCCTTTAGTTTCTGAGGAGGAAAAAAACAACAAGAATGATCACATTATCAATCTGATAAACTACATACATTATAGTTTAAGACAAAGTTGGTGCATATAACAAAAATGAATCCAGCATTAAGCAGGTCATTCCTTCCAACAACTTTCAGAGGAATTTTAAAAGCATTTGACTAGGGTCCTTGTTGTGGTAAACAAAATAACAGGTCAAAAAGTTATATTCTGATAGTCTGTCTCCACTGGAAACTCAAGGCATTTTACATCAAAGAACCATAATCCAGTCAAACATGTGTAAGGCCCAAGGACCCAATTATAAGCATGCTGTAGTGGAAGGAAGCTGGGATTGAACCTTCAGTCTTTGAATTAGTGGGCAACTGAGCTACTGTTGCCCCATGGCCAGAATCTAAAATACAACACACCTGTAGAATATGGAAGCGCATGCAGGTTCTGAGAGGGCTGTTGTGAGGGTGCAGCTCATCATCAGGATGCTTGTACAGAGAGCAGACAGTGTGGTAGGCCTCCAGACTGCGCTCCTGACAGAACACAAGCAGGGCGCAGGCTCGACATATCTCCAGATCGTGTGGTAACAGGAAGGCAATGGTCTTACACACCAGAGACCGCGTTACTGCATCAGAGTGGAGGTTGCACAACTGCAGCGCTCTGGCACACAGCTCCACACACACCTGAATCCCCTCCTCACCAAGCTTCAAGTTACATTTGAAAATATCAGTAACAATTATTCAATTAAATGTCAATCAAATAAATAAATTCAGCATCATCTCGTGGCTTACCTCTGTATGGGCCAGTTTGATAAAAGGGAAGATGGCTCTGATGTTAGTTGCAGAAGACGACAGCTTCAAACACTCAGAGATAAACTCGTGTCTTGAGGGATGAGCTCTGAGGTACAGCCTGCTCCAAATGAACACCAGGTCCCTGCAAGAAAGAAATAACACATATTTTATTGAACTGTGGAAATCCTAAAAACAAGTCTAATTTTACATTTGTGCTTTATAACTTACCAAATGTAGTACATGTCTCCATTGTGTAGCTGCTGACTAAGAAAAGTCTTACAGAGTGACAGCAGGAGCTCGTCCTTTTCCACACTCTCTGTGTTACAGATGATCTCTACAGCATCACGCCCATCAATTTCTGCCATCTGAACACATAAACAAGCACATTTTGCAAAATATATTTTTGAAAGAAAGGCTTGTTTCACTCTTCAGACTGACCTCTTTGAGAAGGTGTTCATGCAGTGATGACTTGTAAAGGCAGGTCAGGTAGGCCTGATGGAAGAACAAATGTTTTCCTATGTCCTGATTTTCTAGGCAGCACTTACAAAGTGCCATCGCTTCCTGTAAACGCTCACAGGCCTGTAAATACCGAACTCGCAGCTCAAGGAGTATGGGCAACTCTGAACTTAAGTACTCTTCAACTGCATAACAAGAAAAAAGAGAGGTTAATAGTGGAATCTACAAGACCACTGTCTTACTTCTAAAACATTAATTCTACCGTCTTTTTGCAGCACGTCTGCCTCCTTTAGGATCCGCTGTAGTACAGGATTCTCCCATGGGCCCCCAGACTTGAGAGTCAACTTGACATGATGTAGGTAAATATTTCTGTGTCTCAAAAGTTGAGAGTGGCATTCCTACAAACAATTTTTTTTTGTAAATAATGATTTGCAAAGGTTAGATTAAAGTAAAATAAATGTACTAGATATTATCTTTTGTTACCAGAAAAGAATCAAGAATGTCTTTTAGAGGCTGCTCCCCATATTCTTCTTTGCTGAAAAACAGCAACAATTCAAAGAAGCTCCTGTAGAACAACATGAGAATCAGTCAGGCACACATAGTTGTATTGTCCTAACAAATTATCATCAATTCACTCAAGTATTTACAAGGCCAGACTGCTGAGAACATAGTGAATGTGTTGGCAGTCATCGGGGAAGGCAGCAGTGGCTTTGGTGAAACTGCAGAGAGCGGTCCGGAGCACTTTGAGCTGAGGGAGGGGAACATGCCATTGTCCAGTGTATTCTTCAACCAGCTGTGAAGATAATCATAAGAAAATCAGCCATAAAAACAAAACCAGCGGCCCATTATAAGATTATAATTAATCATAAGAATATAAAGGAGTAATATAATCGGCCACATTGGCTACTGTTTGTGAATTGTGCATATACCAGTGCAATTAACATTACGTCTAACTAATCCCCGTTACTCCCATGAAGACGAGCAATATCGAAAATTTGCACTGCACCCTCGAACAGCAGGTTGTGTCATCATTCATCTACACCAGATAAATCGAAATTATGCTCTGCGTGTGTATAACTTAAGATATTTACAAAACAAACAAAATTCTGGTTTTAGTTAGAAGAGAATACAATTAAATATCTACACTATTTGAATATACGATTAACTTAGTAAAGAAAGATAGGTGCTTAATAAATTAATGGTTAAATATAGCCAGCCGGCTAAAGTAGTGTACACTAAAATACATCAGGAAGATCAGAAATACAAATGTAGCCCTCTTAGAATGAACGTAGAGGGGTAAACGCGTGATTTTGTTGCACCGGCACCACAGTAAAGCTCAATCCAAAAAGGGTTTGGTTAAAACAATACAACAGAGGACAGCTAGACGAGCGGCTAGCATTAGCATCGCGCTATAAACAGAGCTCCGTTCCGCTCAGAGTCTGAGGAAAGTGAGACTGTCGTACCTCACAAAACGCAGAACAGTACGCTTTACTGCGGAAAGGCGCCTCGTCCGTACATTGTGTGGTACACAGCGTTTCTAGGGCTAAATCGAGCCCGTCTGTCTCCACATCACTCTCGCTGTCCGCCATACTGGACTCGGAATCAGGCGCATAGTCCAAGTTGCCAGGTATAAAGAACACTATCCCCCTTTCAATGCGGGACCAAAATGGCCAACATGGCAACCACGTAACTTAAAGTTGTAATTTTAAAACAGTTATCAAAATGTTTGAATGTGTATTGTTTTGTTTGGATTTGCAAATATGTATAGCTTGTGTATTAAGCATTTAAATGTGTAAATCAATGTGAATGCTTTGGAAACTGGATATTTTCATAGTCAGAAATAAATTAGTCATCTTAAGCCACTGGGCTCATGATACCATTAGTCAAACCTAATTCATAGGGCGCATGAAATAAGTACACCAATCAAGCCTACTGGACGAATGTGTTCATTTTAAATTTATCAAATATTTTGACCGACGCTTTTGCGCTCTTTTCACAATTATTGGTCTTTAACGCAAAGTACAGCGCCCCCTAGTGGAGGGTGGTGCAAATAAAGTTAAAGGGACGTCGTTGTCCCAACGTGGTCGTACCATGGATCTAGGACGATGAGAACTGTAATATAATAATATATTACATTATTATGACAGGCAATGGATTTACAGAGTTTTCAGATTCTTTCCCAAATCTGGAAGGACAGTTCCCACTGCAGTGCCGAATAAAATATGACTCTTTTCAACGTTCATGTGTTGAACCATAGACCACAAGTGTCTTGATGTGCAGATGAGAACAGAACTGGAGTCGAGCTGTTTCATTATGAGAGACTAGTGAGCGAGCATCATTTCTCAGTATGCTATACTAATCAAAAATGTATTATAGGCTATTTTCTTTTACCAATAGTTAAAAGTTGTTTGTCTTTGTCATACTTTCTTCTCGAAATTCCAAGTACGTTTAAAATCTCACTGTATTTGCACTTTCTAGCTCCACTACTGTTGTTTGGGAGGCATTTTATTGTTTAAACTTTCTACCTTTTTCAGTGAAAAAATGTGGCACTTGCTACATTCAGAGCCAAGTCATAAACGTGATTTACATTTTCAAATTGCAAAAGATCAGTCGAATCTGATTTATTTGCACATACTAAAGTGGCCACCCTCCTGTGGGCTCACCACCTGCAGAGGGGTTCATAGGGGGGGTCAGGTGCTATGAGGATTGGGCAGTAAACTGCCCCCGCGACCCAGACGGATTAAGCGGGAGAAGATGGATGGATGGATGGATGGATAAAGTGGACTGGTTCCCATTTTGAAAACATCACATCTGGCCTGTTTGCACTGACATGAAAACACATTTGGGCAAAAATCAAATTTGACCTGCAGTGTGAACGAAACGGCTAGGCTACTGTATGTTCTGTCTCTACAAGGCTTCAGAAATTTAGAAATTAATCAAATGAACCAAAGTAATAGTAGGTCTAGAAATAATCTGACTAAATCTGTGGGGGAAATGATAATTGTCCCTTTTAAAGTGTATTCAAGGTTTAAGACAACTGTCTTAATTACAAGTTCTTATCCATCGTGATGTTAGTTGATTTTTAATGAGCTATTAAAGCTGTAGTACCTTTTCGGTCCACAAGAGTGTGCCAAGATACCAAGATGATGCTGACATTTGCAAGAAGATAGAGGGTGGCTGATGCCTCTTCAGATTCCCCTTGTTTTTTTTCTACATAGAGCATAATCCATGTGTGTTTATAGGAAGGCAAAATATGACAACATGACAAAAACACTACGACCGCCTTTAAGTGTGAATTGTTTATTATTGATTATTCGAACAGGAGAAAGACAAAAAAAACAACAGCGTACAAATACTGGCCATATCTGTCAAAGATGTACACAGTAGAAATGTCACTCTTCATTTTCCTGTAGAGAAACACCCTCACACTTGACTCAGCCGCAATGTTTTCATCGACATTTATGTTCCCTCTTGGAGGCAGTAAAGAAATAGTAGTTCTATTCCAAGTACATGAGTAGGAGTGGTGTAATGAGGACCTCTCACTGGTGGCTTTCACAGTCATTAATGCTGATAGGAGTAGCTGTGAGGGATGGTTGCTTAATGGCTTCAAGATAAATCAATATATTAATAAATATGTAAATTTTAAAGCTTATTCAATAATAATTATATTGCAAAAATCAATACTTAAGTTATACAAAATGACTCATTACACTTTTTTTTTTTAATCCTGTAACATTGGTCAGTCTCGTTAATTTTAAAGCAACATTGTGTAATTTTCTGGAGCTAGCATATCACCTTCATGATTCCATGGAAAAAAGTGGAACATTCTCTGTGGAGATAGATGGCATACAACACATATGCCATAATGCTGAATGTGTAGATGCACAGTAAGAACAATATTTCTTGGCACAAAACATTTGGCATTTTAAAAAAGTTTTAATAAAATGTGAGATTTAATGTGGAAAAAATATTAAACCTGTAAAATAAAATCAACATCTAACAGAAAAATATGTCTATGGAAAAACCAAAATAAACAATAACCATCACACTGACAGTTATTTGAAATATTGCACCCACCCTCACATTTTGTTATATTGTGGTATATTTTACAGATGTCCTGTATTCAACAGTGTGGTATACATAAATTGGGGTCAGATGTATTGGTTTTAGCTATTTCAAGACTTAAAATGGGGCTGATGGCAAAAGCTCAGAAGGCAGACCTCGGAAAAGGTCATCCGTGGCCCCATTTTCTAAAAACCTACATGTCAGTGTGCCACAACACAGCAATTAACATCAAGGAGATCAAGCTATTCTAATAATAGAAGGTCTTGGATTTGCTGTGGAGCTGATGGCATTTGGCCTATTCAAGTGTCCAGAAATGGATGTCAATCGTATCCTTTATGAGATCATACTCTCTCAGAAAAGATCCAACCGATAATTTGTGCCCATTTTGCCATTAGTCTGTCCTTGCGAGTGGCCCTTTCTAGAGGAAAACTGTATAGCGTATATGACCATGCATAATTGTAACCATCAGAGATAATGGCTGCACCTAATAAGTCTTTGGAAAGCCTTTTTGAAGTCCTCGTTGAAGATGGTGTAGATGAGAGGATTGATCAGGGAATTGATGTAACCCAGCCATGTCAAAAACGCCTCCATCTCCATTGAAATACTACACGATCCACACGTGTTGACAACCACCTCCTTGACGAAGAACGGCAACCAGCAAATCACAAAAGCGCCGATTATCAAACCTAGTGTGGACGCTGCCTTGCGCTCCCTCGCTCCAGAGATCCTTGGTCCTTGGGATAACTGACTTCTCTTTGACTCATTCCTGGATTCGCTTCGTGAATCGAGCCGGCGAGATTTGAAATGGGAAGCCTTTACAGAAACTCGCACTTTTGGCGGTTCCTCTGTTGATGGTTCAGAGGTAGACTTTTCTGCTGGGCTTATAGGCTCTGGACTTTGGGGTAGTACCTCTCCGGCGCCCTCTCCTGCCGGGTAAGTGGAAGGTATCATGCTTCCATTGGTCATGCATGAGTGCCGACTTGCCCTGCTAGCTTCTCTTCTCATATACAAGGTCTGAGCGGCACGGTAGATCTTATAGTACAGTATTAGTATCAGTAACAAAGGTATGTAGAAGGCTCCGAACGTCGTGTACAATGTAAATGTAATGTGGTGATGCGTGATTATGCACTGATCTTCGTGTTCTGCGTCCCCACTGTAGTAACGCCACAAAATCGGAGGAAGAGATATGAGAATGGACAAAAGCCAAACCACGGCCACCATAGCTCCAGCCCGTGCACCAGTGCGTTTGCGAGAATACTCCACCGCATCCGTAATCGCCCTGTATCGGTCAATAGCAATGGCGGCTAGGTGTAGGATTGAACATGTGCAACAGGTGATATCCACACTTAACCAAATTGTGCACACCGCCTGACCCATGACCCAGCGCTCCTTCTGAATGTACATTATACTGAAGGGCATGACGAGAACTGCCACGAACAGGTCTGTCACAGCCAAGGAGCAGATGAGGTAGTTAGCGGGGTGGTGGAGCTTGCGGGTTACGCCGATAGCGGTGATGACCAGGCAGTTGAAGAAGGTGGTCAGGATAGCCAGTATAGAGAGGGTGATGGTCAGCAGGATCTTACTGGTGGGGACAATGGGGGTCTCCAGGGATTCATATTCACTGGTGCTTGTGGAGAACACTCCCTCAGTCCAGTTGGCAAAATCCATTCTAAAAATAAAGATGGAAAGAACTGCATTAGAGACAAATACATGTACAAATGAACCTGATTTTAAACCACCAGCCCCCTGTACTCTGCTGAGCCATAACAGAGAAACTAAAGTCTGAAAACACACTGCTTTTTAAAAAAAATATTAGCAATAACATCCAGTCTCTTATTCACAGATAGCTGCTTATGCACTGCATTGTGTGGAGTAAAAACACTTTCCTTAACTGGAATTATTTAAAAACTGGCTGGTGCAGGCTCTTAAAATCTGTGGTTTTCAAATTTGTCATTCCCAACTGCCAGAAATATTTCGAAGTGTAGACAGTGAACAGTACCGTGTAATTAAACTAGAAACAAATGAAATAAACCCTCTTTAATTACCAGTAACTAAAACTAAATCAAAACCAGGACCAAATTAGTACAGTTATAAACATTTTGTATCAACATCGTCAGTTTAGATTAGACATATGTCTGAATGTATAAGATAATGGCCAACCGCAATCAAGATGGATATATACGGTATGTTCTTTTACATTGTCAATGTTCATGACAAAGTTTTTCCTTGTTCTTTGTGCTTTGCTGTGGTATTCTCTGTGTGACCTTTGTCTCATTTGTATAGTAAAGAGCACTGCACCCTCTCTGCAGCACTGACAGCTTACATATTGTTTGCCTGGAATTTAAATTTTTGTACTTGCCCCAGAAAAGTAAAGGTTCAATTGCATGACAGGAAAAAGTGTGAATGTCAAAAAACTTATTTTAAACAAAACATACAAAAGAATAATAGTTCCATCTCTGCATTTTGTGAACTGCTTTTGTACATCATCTATAAAACTGAAAAGAAAAGGAAAAGTTTTCACTCAAATGTCTTACTGAAGATAATGGACACTGAGAATACTAGAGGTGCTAAAACATTAAATGCATCATGGCTTTGAAAATCTTTTAAACTTTGCTAAAAATATTTGAATGATGAAAGAATAAAATGGTACCTGTCAGGGTTTGGACCGTGCGTGCTCTGGCTTCAGTGAGGTGCAGATTGGTCAGTGCAGTGTGTGAGTCCTGCCATCACATCGCTGTGTTCACTCATCAACACCTAAAAGACATACAGAGAGAACAGGGCTGAGGGACCTTTAAGGGTGTTAACAGGCAGAAGACCAATACACGTGTTACAACCAACTACTACTTTTGCACTATAGCAAAATGTACAGGGCTGAACATGTGATAGAATACTGCAGTGGACAACAATGGTTTCTTTTCTGCTTACTATCAGTGTATTTGGGAAATGCATTTTTATATAGCTTTAGATTTAGATCAAGGAAGCACTCACTCATTCACACACACATTCATACACCAGTGTACACAGACATTGCCAACTGTATGAGGTTTAGTCTATATAATATATAGAGATTGATTGATTAATTAATTAATTAATTTCTTTATATCTAAATTAATTAATTAAGCTCTCGAACTCACTGTATTACAACAAAAATCTGCATTCTAACAATATTCAGTTTAGCTACACCTCCATCTGTCTGAAATATTGGTCTACAGAATGTTGCATTGCCATGTGAACCCCAGCAATTCCACTGGTAGATGTGTGAATACGCTGTCCCAAATGTAGCCTATGTTCTCCCTCCAAACCCTTACAAAGTGGTTAAATTGGACTAGACTAGAGAGGTATCCACGCAGAACCACAGCTCCTCTTCACAATGCTGGAGTAGAGCCAGACAGTAACAGGTTCAGGATAGGAGCCTCTTCCCAGGAGGTGTGTGTTTTGTGTTCACTGCAAATTGAATATCAAGAACTCACTCCAAAGACAAGAGCTGAGATGTCGTGGCGAAGTGAAGGGCAAAGTGGTTGTCAGTAGTAAATCAAGACTGCATTAAAGATATGCGTTTGTTGTCTAAGAGCTGCAGCTGCACACCATCTTTCATAGCATGTTGACAATGGTGAATGGAGATGATGAAGGCACACTATTCCTAACTCTCATTATCTATAAATATTTAGACCAGTTGAGTCACTAGTTACGCAATATGTTATGCGTTTTCCATAGAACATGGCAGATGCATTGGCTCCAGCAAAAACAATAACAGATTTTTTTCTACATACAGTAGAATATCACTTTTAAAGGTGTACTGTGTAACTTTTCTGATGGAGGGTCTGCCGTCTGATTTGTTTTTCCATATATATGTTTTTGCTTTGCCTGAAATTTTCCACAGTAGCATTAAACTTATCTATTCTGCATTTATTCAGTAACAAGCACATAAAAAACCCTGAGCAGGGTCGCCTCTCCACAGACGTGTAATTTTGCTTAGTAGTGTCGCTTTTTTGTCTCCATGGAGATAGATATGTTTAATACAATACTGTGGAGCATTCTGGACAAAACAACAACTTCTCTATGGAGACAAGGAGGAGGTAACAGACCCTCCACCAGAAAAGTTACACAGCCCACCTTTAACACAAAATAATAGGCTGCTTTAGGACTGGGCAACAAAGCTAAATTGTTCATTCAGTATCCTATTTGTAGCATTTTTAGATTTTTTGGTATGAACAATATAATGTTACAATTTTGCTTATATTCTGAATCTGAACAACATTCACATTAATAATAATTTAGCATCAATAAGTACTGATGCCTGTTCAAATCGGGTTTTCACATTGAACATTTGTCTAAGCCCCAAACAAAAATTGCAGTTGCTACATTTGGTGGTTGATGATCCCACTGCTACATGGATCTTTAGTAAAACAATAGTAGAGAGTCATGTTTAAGTCCCCCTAGTGCTATTAGACCTACTATATTGCATTTCTGAGCTATAACCTCATATTAACCCTTACCATTTAAATAACATGTTCACTACTGACCATAAACAGCCCTATGCTATATACTAAATCAATACAGATAACAAATGCAGTTACCAATGCATTAACCCATGGAGGTTAGTGAATTGACATGTCCAGATATGACCATCACCAAGGCTCTTCTCCACGCTTCCATTTCCTAAAGACTGAAGAGTGGGAACTGTTGCTATAGAAACACAGGAGTACAGTTAGTTAATGTGGTTATGAGGCAGAGGCAGCCAAACCCATGTGCAGGGTCTAACTAAATCCCCCCTGTGCGGGACCAGGGCTAAGCCAGAGGGTACGGGCATTTGAGGTGGTGTCAACCTGAACAAAAGCTATTTATACACAATTAGGGCATTATAATAGTTCGCAGTGCAGTTTGCAGATAAGCACGCTTACAATGAGACCGACATAAATCCTCAGGATATAGGACAATATTTTCTATTTGCTGGATTGATTCCCTGCTTGGACCAAGTTCTGTCATTATGTCCTTAGGCAAGACACTTCACCAAACTTGTATGCCTGAAAGTGGTATGAGTCTTGTTAATGGTCAGGTGGCAAAGATAGGCACTCTTGCTTCCCTCAGTCTCCCCCAGAGCAGCTGCGGCTACAATAGCATTTTACCACCATCAAATGTGGAGTGAATGAATAATGGACTGAAAAGAGCTTTGGGTGTCTTGAAAGGCACTATATCCACTGTAACTTCAGTCCTCCAGAAGGTGGCACTGCAATAAATGATGCTACACCACTATTTTAGAGGCTTGCAGTGGATGTTGAAAAATCACTACTGTACATTTTCCTTATTGTATTTTTTTAAAATGGAGAAGTGAACTATATAGACTCTAACTGAGTTTATAGTAATTCTGTGATGATCAGATTCTGGCTCTATAGATTAGCCCAAAGATTAAGTGTATTTTAACCTTATAAATCAGGAGAATCAATCAAGGTTTCTGAAAACTATTATTGGAATGGGTGGTGGTGGACATCTTTATTCCTTGATGGGACCTGGTTTTATTTTGAGTGTGTATTCATCAGTAGGCATATTTACACTGCTAGTAAAAATCAACTAGAATCTTCAGATAAAAGTCAAGGTACACTTCAGGAAAAGTATGCATAGAAATTTGTCCTCTGCATTTGACCCACCCAAACAGAGAACATTTTTGGTGTGAGGTTACATGTACATAAAGGGTCTGACCATCAAAACACCTGGTGAGTGTTAGAGGATTGTTTTGAGTGGATATTCAGAAAGAAACTAGATTATTGTTTACATGTCAATCATTCTACAGAAATCAGATTTAATTATGACATTTTTTGAGTGCTTGTAAACATAGCCAGTGTCTGTGACTGGCTACTCTGACTGTTTTCTGATATCTACCTGATACGACGAATAAAGCTCTATATTATATGTCCGATAGCTGTTAGTTCACAGTTCTTGTTCACCGCATGCAGTCACAGATGGTACAGTGTATTGAAATGCAAATGTTGTGTAGTATGTGATAAGCAGAGGCTATAAATGCTTTCTGTCTCTGACCATAATCGCTACATAACTCCTCCTGGGGGCGGTTTTCAAATAAGAATCAACCACAGGACCAGTGCAGTGCTATATTGTATTTCATAACAGATGTTATCACAATATGAACACCTTTGTGATGTTAGGGCTGCAGGCGCTGGAGCTGTGGCACTTGGGACAGTTATGTGCTACACTGAAAAATGATATGTTCTATTATATATATGGTTAAGATCTGTCAAATATAGGCTTTTTGTAAACAGAGGTTTGTAAGTATATAATAAGTGTAGGCAAACAATTACAAGTTATTTTGAGATCCAGAAAATGTTACTGTCTTAAAAATATGAAAACCAGAACTATAGTTCATTTTAAACAATTTGCAGTGGTTATTCCCACTTACCTAATGCATTCCAAGCATCCTAATTATTCACAATTTTCAGAACCAAAGCAGAGTTTTGTAATGACCGTAAAGCTAAGTAAGCTAACAAAAACTAAACAAAAACTGTTCACTGTCTGAAAATGAAAACATTAAATGTAGACTGTACACAGGAAACTTAGTTTCACCTCATGAGCTGCTTATACTGTACTGGGACAAAAAATAAATTTTCCGCAAATCCATGGGAAAAATTGTGCACAAAGCCTTTAAAGACACTGTGCTTGTGTCTCCCATATACTCATAAATAATCTTGGATCATTATGTTATAATTGTGACATTTTAAATTGCCATTGATCTAAAACAACGCAATAAAAGAAACAAGTCTGCTAAATGCCACATTTCAAAACTGCAGTGCCAAATGAGAGCTGACATTGCCATAAACATGATCACAACAAAGAGCCGTAGAGAGCAGTACAAAGCAGTAGTAGTAGTACAAATCAGTACAAAAATGGCCACACGACGTCACCAAATCCTACATGTATGACTGCCTAAGAAAAGAAAATCATCCAGTTCAAAAGCCAAACTAATGCTAATGCTAATTAGCTCTTTGTCTAAGAATTTCTAGTAAACTCAAAGTCTAACAGAGAGAACATTAGGAATTGCACAATGATTTGCTTATTCCTTTTCTTACTGTCTTGCTGTGTTTTCAAGTTTATTCTCAGTCACGCTCAGTCAACATTTTTTCACAAGTAATTAACCCCCAATCTCCTGATTTCTGTTGTCTTTCCCTCAGTGTCACAGTATGAATAGAAGCTCCAGCACTGAGATTGATCTTTTGAGCTTGCAATGATAAAAATGACTTTGTAAAGTTGATACTCAAATACCAGGATGTAGCTGATATGTTGTTATAAAGTTGGGGGTATACTTCATTACATTGCCTTTGTACCGAATCACATTCGAAGTACATTTGAAGTTTTCTGGAGAAAATAGTTACACTCCAATAAAAGGAGGCAATGAGGACTATTTAGTTTCTTCACAGAACTAACTTTGGTCTTAAATAAAATTGCTTCCCTTTGCGTTTCAAGGCTAGAATACATATCAGAAACAAGTTCAATACAGTACTTAAAATGCAAATGAGTCTTTCTGTAGACAGATGCATGGAAATTATCATTATTTTTCAGTTGTTGGCCTTCTTGGTTTATATATTATGCGAAGTTAACTTCCTCTGAGACCTTCAAACATTTTATAAACATTTAAGTTGATGTTAAAATATATACTGACTATATAAATATATAAATATGGATATAAAGACAATGACAATGGAGCACACCAATGAAAATGCATACATGGATGTACTGTTGTAATGCGAATGTAGTGTCTTGCTCATACACAAAAACAGTGCATACCAGATGACTCCGACATGCAGCGTACTCTGCAGGAATCAGAGCATGTCCTTTCTAATCTCCAACTCCACCACGTCCAATAGGTTATGATTATGTAACAGAATTGCATTATGTCATAATTTCAGATGGATGGGGCAGGCGTATGTAACTGTATGGGCAAATATGTATTTATATAGCACATAGTTCATACACAAACTAATTCAAAGTGTTGTATGGATTAAGAAAGACATTACAATAAGATAAAATGAACATCAAAAGAGAGGAGCGAAGAATAAAAACCTTATATGCACAGCTAACAAGAGCCTAGATTTAAACATTGTCAGTAGACGCCTGTCTCACATTTTCAGGAAGATGTTTTAGCTTCATAAAACTAAAACACTGATTCCCTGATTAACTTCTTCTTTTTAAAGGTCAGTCCCTCATACTGGCCACACCTCCTGTCACCTGGTGGTCTCTGGAGGAAGGGGGGGTTCTAGGTGTGTGAACGGAAGAATGCTCCATCATCATGGTTAATGCTGTCCATACCCCGTTTCTTGATTTCACTGGCCTCCCTGGTCCAACCTTTGAACTTGTTCTCCAATCCAATGACCCATGCCCCCTCCCAATCCATAATGTGGTTATTTTAGTTTACAGTGGTCTGATATGGCGGATTTTAGGATTTTTGTGCTCTGCTTAAAACCAGAGGCATGGTCAGTTTGAGGAACCTGCCAGGTCCATCAGGTTGACCACACCTACAAAAAGTAACAACAGCTGATATATGGCACGTCACTATTGTATTGTCTTTAAAAAAGAACCCAAGAAGTTAATGTACATAAGAAGACAAAATTAACATTTTTGGATTATGTGATTCCCCGTGCTCACTCCTGACTTTGGAAACCAAAGGGAGATTCATTGTTTTTGAAAGAAATATCCACATTTATGAACTTTATTATTGTATGCCAGGGACTGACTCCACAAACATGTCATAATAATCTTTGTGATTTAGATTCTTTCTTACACTTCTTTCAACACACATAAATCCCATCTTTGAGGGTGAATGTCACTTTTGTTTTGTTTTTTTATATCTGTTTATAGAAAAGACAATTAACTCAGTGTTTCATGTGTATTAGCCCAGTAATTCTAGAGGTATTAACTGTAAACTGATCAAAACATTGTTTTATATTAAGCAGCAAATCCCACTATAGAATTGTGTCCTGTCCTCCAGCTCAGTTTTAAAGGGATCCCAGCATGTCGTGTGAACATAATTTGTTCATTTCTATAGCATAGGATAATTTGTGCATTTCTATAGCAAATAAAGATTAGGGATTCTAGGAGCTTTAACAGACACAGGCCAAGTTTACATGATGTTTTTTAATTCCAAAGGAAGGAGTTAAATAGTTCAGAATTAAATTATTCTCCTTCGAGTTTACATGGAAATAATAATTCCAAATTAAAGTTTACGTGGAAAACATGTTAAATCGGCTTTATTTAATTCCGCTCAACATCTGGGGGTCGGGAAGGGTTCTGATTGAATAGAGACACAACACAACGTATTTACATCTACCGAGAGAAAATACACTTCAGCTCCTATTGGCTTTTTTGTCATCTCGGTTTGTCTTTGGGGGTGTGTACCTATGTTCTCCAGTACTGCTGTTCCCCAGTTCGTCTAGGCAGGGGAACAGTGCTCAAAGAGGTCCCGGTGTTCCTCCTGTTCACATAGCAACAAACATTTGTTATTTTAGGCTATTAATTAACCTAAAAAATTTGGCAATAGGCAATAGCAGCGAGTTACAAAGTCAGCGAGTTACAAAGTCATAGGCTACATGCTGCTGTTTTACGAGTTCATGATGATAACTTGAGATGAGAATGGCCCAGGAACAGCAGTACTTTGTTACCCCGGGGGTTTAATTCCAAATAAGTTTAATTCCAAATAATCATTAGGATTTAAGTGTTTACATTGTCTTTTTAAAGTGGAATTAATTTTTATTCTAAATAAAATTATTTTTCTTTGGAATTAAAGCTCTCATGTAAACGGTACAAGTGTATCTAGACATACACACTAAACAGAATGGACACCTTTACTGCCCCCAGTGTTTAATAAAGGAAATGTATGCTTTTTTATGTTTTTAAATCTCATAAACCTGACCAGTCTGTATCACTAGATAGGAGCTCAACATGTTCAAATCAAATATATCTATATTTACATATATCTTACTGATAACAATTATGAAATATCCTCACATGAGTCTATCATTTGAGTTGTGAGTTTCAGTGCTGAAATCCAGTTGGTTTAAAACTCTATCTCAGGGGTGTCAAACTCATTTTGGTCCGGGGGCCGTATGCAACCTACTTTGATCCCAAAAGGGCCGGATCAGAAAACTCAGTTCTCTCTTCAAGTTATCGTATTTTTCTCCGTGTCTCGTAGTGGTGTTTAAGATTATATTCCTCGAGCAACGCCACTTGTTCCAAACACACTGAGCACAGATTTCCCATTCACCTCTGTCAACAAATAAGAATTAGACTATTTTTCTTGGGAAATCCTGAACTCAGCATCTGCTTTTCTCATTTTTTGACATTTTGCTGATGAGGGTCACGGTCGACAGTCAAAACGATCGTCCTTTAAGAGCGTTTGGAAAGAGGAAAGTCTTCATTTGTGCTGCTCTGGTGGGAGTCGCAACGTACAGAATCGCCGGAGATGCTGCTGTGCTGAACGGTGCAGAAAATTAACAGAAAAATCTGAAAATTTTAAGTATTTTAATAGAAAAATCAGCCGAGGGCCAGATTAAAGGTCTTGGAGGGCCGGATCTGGCCCCCGGGCCGCATGTTTGACACATGTGCTCTATCTGATCTGAATCAGTGCTAGTGCAGCCTCTGTAGCTCACTGAGTGAACTCTGGCATGGCCTTGAGGCAAGGCCTTTCTATTTATTGCAAAAAAAACGTGTATGTGACCTCTATGTGCATATTTAAGCACTGGCAGCACAGGTTTTGTTCTGATTGTAATCCCTTAAAAAAAGACTGCAGGCTTCATATTGTTCTTTTAAAGTAAAGACTTCAATTCTGTGGAGCAGGAACAGGGTCTGGTGGACTAAAGAGGGCAGGAGAGGTAGGGTCAAAAGGAACAGTGTGATTGGTCTGTCAGGTATCCACACTTAAAACTCCACCCCTGCAGCCAGGTGTCAGGGGATCAGAAACATCTGGCTTTTGTGAGGGTACTACAGTGTGACGTCTCATAGAACTTCACATTGCAGTGGCCACCAGAGGAAACACATGCATACACACACATACATATTTTTGACTGTTTTTAATCAGAATACTGCAAATGGATCAAATTTACACTAAAATTGCTGAAACAGCAGAACACTAGACAAAGCTATTAAAAAGCCATGTACACAATTTACCAGCAAAATGTATGTCCCTCTTTAATAATCCAGAAATAATTGTAACATGGACAAGTTAAAACATGTATTCTTCACTTTGTGCTACACTGTGTTAAAATGCAAATTAGATTCCACAGAGAGACACATGATAATTACAGCCGTACATCTGTTAAGCTCCGACACTCTCACAATGCATTCTCAGTTTAGCATGGGAAAAGCATCTGAATGTGAATGGTGCCAAAGCATACAGTCATATACAGTACGCTCCTGCAAGTGTGAAAAGACCTGCTGTTATGACTGACAGCATATCAAACAGCATGTTTACCATGTCAACCTCATTACATTCTATTTGTATCACAGATGCAGTTTCAATAGCTTTAATCCTGGGTACAGAACAATCAGACCCATTATATTGGCTATTATGTTAACTGTTTTTCTGCTGAGAAACCTCTTATAATAATGGCATATACATGGTTCATATACTGTACTGTGAGCTTTATAGAGTCACAAAAGTGCTGTATGCAAACCCTAGGGGAAAACAGTTCAGAGGAGCCACGAAGCAAGCAGAGGACAAAGCAGAGACCAGTATTGTCGATGTCTGATCAATAAATAATGAAGGGAAGCTAGAAAAGAATATGCTGAAAGTTTGAGGTATCAAAAATGTAACTTTGTTAGGACATTTACTTGGACAATACTGCAGAAGTCAGCGAGAGATGCAATAATGTGAAATGTGTCTGCTAGGCATTATTTTAGGTTCTTAAATCATATTGCATGATACAAATGTTAGAGGGTTGTTGCATCAACCTAGATACTTATACATCTATGCTAATGGCTATGTCTATTTAGTACCTGTCCTCACTAGAGACTGTATAAAGAAATGGACTAAGTGAGTGTGACGTCACCCATAGGGACGTCAGGGACATGCACAGGGGGGTTGCTCTGGTTGCCCTGGCGACTGCCCGTATGGCCTCCTGGACTGAAGTTGCCCTTCCAAGGGGAAAAAAAAGACAATAATAATCTTTTTAATTTTTTTTTATATCGGTTGAAACATACAGGTTTTCATGTATGAAAATGCCTATGCCTAGATTTGAAAGTGAAAATAAAATAGTCGCCTCACTTACATTAGGGCAGCGAGTGAGTGCAAGTCTGGAGGGAGGGGCTCTGTTCTGTTTACAGAGCCACAGAGCTGCACGCAACCAGCACCTAAGCCTGCGCGCGCAAAGCAAAAAGAGATTACCCACAAGCCCCAGCCCCACGGAACAAGCCCCGGCCCCGCGGAGTGGTCGAGGCCAAAAGTTAATTTTTTCAATTCTGACACCAACGCCTGAATGCCACCGCCTCAACACCAGATTCGGGCCATGCTGAGGCCTGAAGATGCGCCACCAAAACGTCCTTTCTTCATGTCATGTCAGAGCAACTGCCCCTCAAAATTCCTGTGCTCGTCCCTGCTATAAGATTGCAGTTATAAGACTGAATTTGGGCCAGGTCCACATTAGCAATTTATTTATGTACAAAAGTGAAGTTAATATGATTGACTGAGACTCAGGCTGGACCATACCTCAAACTCCCCCTGCTCCTTTCCAGCGAACCACAGCTCAACCACACCTTCAATTACCCGCAGTCCTCATTTACACAGGACTATCCCGCCAACACCACCTGTCTCCGTTGTCTTGGCCTCCTCCCTCTCACCCCATGTCTCTTGTTCAGCCTTCAGCCTGAAGACCTCATCTTCATCTACAAAGGTCCTGAATCAGTTGGATTGACCACCTGAGCCAGAGCGCCCATCCAGAGTCTCCTCTGAGTCATCACATCTATCCATCGTCAATAAATATCATTATCACATTCCATTGTTGTGCCATGATCCTTGTTAGTGAATAGTGAAATAACACCAGGATCATAGAAACACAAATTAACATAAACATTTTAAGACCAATATGACGAGGCTCACAGCAGCAGTTACAGAGAGAGGGGTGACAATTTACTATACTATGGTTATAACCATAACAAATACTGGCAACAACTAAGACAACAATTTATTCACTTAGGTCATCTGGCTCAGGAACTAATCAACAAAGGCTAACCAACAAACTACAAAAAAAGATCTTGCAAGACCAAAATATAATAGATTGCTGGTTCCTATGGAAATCAATCCTGTGACTTCACTTTTTTCCTGTGTTTTTGCCATCAATCTGTAACCAATACAGACTGTGTAATCCCTCCGTCGTTCAGTCAGGGTCTATAGCAAAAGAAGAGTGGCTGCTTCTTCAGTTGAACAAAGCAAACAACATGTCTAATCACTGTATGCTAATAGCAGCAAGATGACTTATTGGGTCATGAATTATTATGCAAAACATGACTCAAGTGACAGATCGGTTGAGCTGATCAGTTTGAATTTGCACAACTTTTGGTGTGAAACCAAAAACATACATTTTCCAACTTGCGACAACCAAGTGACAAAAAGTACACAATGGTTTATCCAAAAACTATTGTATTAGCGTCAAAGCACATCAAATGGCTGCTGTGATAAAACTCTGCTGGAGTCTTTCCTCTTTGTGAACAAGAAAAGCACATTCAGAGAGCTATTTAGCAAATAATTTATCATTCTTCAGATCTTCAGTCTTGTTAATGGTGATGCCACGTTACTGCTACAGACCAGCTGCAGATGGATAAAAATTTAACTTTTTTTTTTTTGGAACTACACTCCATAAATGTAGCTTACAGCAAAATCCACGAGTACAGATTTCCCTGGGCAAACTGTAAAATCTGCCTAATACCAATGTTCATTTCAATGTAGACCAATGAAATGGTTGCAGTGTATTTTGTAGTGAGTTGTAATTGAGTTTTATAGCACCATTGTAAAACCTATGAGAGCTGTACAGAATCAACCAATCATTAAGGCAGTAATAGCCATTGTCCCCATCATGATGTCTCAGCGGACTACGACGCTGTACGCAGTCTCGAGATAACTCAGACTGACAAAGCTCAAAGTCACCATTCCACATTTGAAGAGTAGATCAAAGATTAGTCTGTCCACTCATGGATCACAGAAGCACGTCTCAGCACACACATATACGCAAACATACACACAGGCTGTCCCTATAAGCCACTGTCCCAGGGAGGACACTGAGCTGTGGGTTTGTTGTGGGAGTTGTGTTTGAGTTTGTGAGTAAGACTGTTCAATATTTGCTTACTAAAGCCCATACAAACATGTATTGCCTTTTCAGATGCAGGGTACTATTTGTACCCAGTCACGCCAACCCATACGTGACTCTTCCAGGGCTCTAGTGCTAAGTCCTGGTGACGTTACACATTGCATTGTGCATAAGGCTCAGTCCATTCCACTACAGGTTTGTTTTTTTTACTTTTCTTTGTTTATTTAAGGTGTGCGTTTGATACTGAGGTAAATATCAACATTTACATTGCTGCAAGTGTGAAGAGCAAGTTTCTTTTCTCTGTTAGCTTTCACTTGTTAGCTGCTCTGCTAATATGTCAACCTACATAGACTGTATAAAGAAGTGGACTAAGTGAGCGTGACATCACACATAGCATTCAGCACCACTCAAATGAAGCCCTCGATGCTAGTGGTTACAGGGGCGATTTTGGACCTAGGCTCTATATTATGAATATGATTTTTTTAACAGACCAAAGAGCGAAATAAAAATGCCCCTCTCGCTGTAACTGCAACAGTATACATAAAGTCTGTGATGTGCATATGCAAAATAATGAAGTACCACAGAATTTAAAGGGCCCATATTGCATTATTTTCTGATCTCTGTTATAATGTGTTTCCTCATCACAAACATACCTGGAGTTGTGTTGTTCATGCACACATGTTTAACACGTACATTTTGCACATTTAGGTAGTTCCTCTCTCAAACAGAAAGCAATCTGACATTCTTGACTCCCTGTATTACCACATGACATCACCGTGTGATGTCATGTGTTATTTGGGGATTCAGACAGACTAATAATAAAGGCTTACTTATTATTATTATTATTATTATTATTATTATTATTATTATTATTATTATTATTATTATGTGTGGTTTTGTTATCTGTTGTGTTGATTATTGATTGGGGCAAAAAAAGATGTTAAAGAAGAGTGTACACTGCTAGTATTCTCCTCGTGGCCTCGTTATTATTGTGGCCATAGCAGCTTGTCAAAGCCTGAAGCTAAGCAAGGTCGGGCCTGGTTAGGACTTGGATGGGAGACTACTTGGAAAATCAGGTGCCACAGTGGGGCGCCAGTCGCAAAAAAAGAGGTGCCATTGTGTCCTTAGGCAAGGCACTTCATCCACACGGAATGAAAGTGGTGTGTGCGTGAGTGCTGGTGGTAGTCAGAGGTACCGATGGCCAGCTTGGATTGGCAGCCTTGCTTCTGTCAGTCTGCCTCAGGGCAGCTCTGGCTACAATAGTAGCTTACCACCATTGGGTGAAAAGCGCTATATAAATAAAAAATAATAATAATTACAAAATATAGTGGAGGGTCCATCATATGCTTGTCCCCATGAAGATGTTATTGTTTTGCCTGTAATTTTCCATGGTATGAAACATATCCCTCTAACATTTATTCATTACGGGTTTTTCTATTGCTCAGAAATACAATAATTCTCTCTGTGAATTGGGTTGCCTCTCTACAGATCAGACCTATAATGTAGCCTAAAGTTGTCTCCCTTGAGATAGGTAGGTTTGCTCTGTATCATGGAACATTTTAGACAAAGCAATAACATCTCCATGGAGACAAGCAGATGATTGACCCTCCACCAGAAAAGTTGCGACATGCACCTTTAAACACATGTAAATGAAACAAAACGCAACTCCAGGTATGTTTATGATGAGGCAACAACATTATACCTTAAAGCTCATAATATTTTGTGTAATAGAGCCTTTACATGGTAAATAGTCACATTTATATAACGCTTTTCTACCTTTCATGGCACCTAAAGCTCTTTATAGCAAGGAAACACGTATTCATACGCAAGTGTACAAAAACACTGGGAGCCAGGTTAAGAGTCTTGCCCAAGGACACAATGAAAGCATTCATCTGTGGGAGCTGGATTTGAACCTCCAACCTTTGAATCAGGACAGTACATCACCAACAAATGGTTCTTATATTTTGATTTCAATTTACAAACTACTGAGGCAAAATTGTTCCAAAATGATTACATAAGTCTTTGTATGTAAGCACCAGAGCAATGTCCACCTAAAATAAATAGCACTCAATTGTGTCTTGTTTCATTTGGCAGATTCTGTCATTAGAAATGGTTGGCACTAACATTTCTTTAATTAAATTGCAGGTAACAGAATAGACCCACAGACAACCATTATGAAATAAACCAAGATTTATTGCACGCTTAATTACAACGATCAAGGTTAATTATTGCATGCTGTGATTATTATTAGTCAAAGAAAGATAATGTCAATATTTCCCGTCATTGTGTGCTAATCTACAGAGATATATTTTGATTGTGCCCATGTTCTTAACTTGAGCAATCTGCTTTACAAAGAAAATCAATCAACACCTCAAAATATTGAACTATGGTGAGCTGAGATAATGTTACACCAACATGAATGGATCACTGGATTTAGACCATAGACAGAAGAGGAACGAGGTGTGTGGTCAACCATGAACAGGCGACTGGCCTTTGAGGGAGACTGAATAAAATGGAAGCCGGAGCAAATTAACATATTTGGATCAAATACAAACACGTTCTCTCAAGGATGAGTGTGCAGTCTGTGAAGCTAATGAAGGTAAGCATTCCTCGTGTTTGTGCATCTGGATCATTCGTGCTTATGCTCTTAATTAAGAAAACACCCTGTTCCACCTTGTGATGTCATGTGGTAATACAGGTGCTTTGTTTTTAAACTTCATACATCTTCATTAGTAACATTTGGATCATTTCAGCCCTTGAATTGCCAATTTCTACAGAACTAAAGAAGCTGTTAACTTGAAAATATCACAGCATTATAACATAGCTTAAACCTCACAATAGTCAGTTTTGTGTACTATAGGACCTTTAAATATTGTGCAACTGCATCCATAAAGCACTTTCAGAGTTTGACATACCAGTTCAACCACTAATACATCAATAATAATGAATAATTCATCAAACATTACCATTTTTGGAACATGGACAAAAACAAAGCAAAAAATTGCTCAAATGTTGGTTAACATTCTCCTCTGACTAAAACACAAATCACAATGAATGTTAAATCATGCAGCAAACTATCATTTAAATAAAAAATCTCTTAGCAACCTGGGATTCCTCTTTTTCATAATACATAAAAGCTCTCACCCATACACACAATAAAACACCAGCTCATGTACAAAGGGAAGACGTCGTTATTAAAAAGAGCTTGAATCTGTTTTGAGCACAATTCTTCGTTTGCAACTGACGTCATCACTAATTAATATGCATAAACAAAACCGGAAGTCGGCCATCTTGGTTGGTAGCCGGGTCACCCACTTCATACAATAACATTGAATAATAGCGTATTTTAAGTCTCGATAGCTCAATTGTTTTATGTAATTATGCCAATTTCTTGCGCAGTGCATGGTTGTAGTCATAATGCCCAATGTGAGAAAGGGAAATATAGCTTTTTTAGGATTCCTAAAGTCATTGAAAGTCAAGGAGAACAAACGCGAAAACTTAGCGAGGAGCGTCGAGTTTATATTGTCAAATAATACTTTATATTTACTAAAAAAAATAAGACAGACTGCATTCATACTTGGCATGATGCCCTAATGAACATAGTTCAAGAACTATTTAAAATTCTGTGCAGATTTTCACACTGAATCAATTTCAAACTATAAATGAATAGCCAAAACATTAGTTTTATTAGATCTGAACAATATTTACATGTTGTTAATTTTAAAATCAATTGCAAAATCTAACCTTTCACATACTATATGAAATGTATTTAAATGTATGTAAAGTAACTGTAAATGTGAATTTACATGACCAATGTATACTTTAATACTATGTGAATTGTAACTTACAAAAAATGTCCCTTGTATGTGAAATGTTGAATCAATCAAATCAATTAACACTAAATTTTACTATTTACAATGTAGTTCAGGGTGAGGATACAAACAATAAATCCATAAGCCCTAATGACACTAGCGATAAACACGAAACAGTGTTGATGAAATTATTACTTCATAACTATTATCAAAATAAAAAGTAATATAAATTGCACTATCGAGTGTTACAAGCACTTTAACAGATTTATTGTTTTGGCCATGTTCATAATAATATTGTGACTGTTTGATGAGTTGTAAATGTTTGATTGTACAAATTGAATCTCTACTTGATGGATTAATTATTGTTCACACTCTACATTGCTATGATTTCATTTGCAGCCTATTCCCAAAAAGGTAGTATAGTTTATTTAAGTGTTTAATTATTACATGACTTTTGAACTAACAGAAATGAAAAAAATATTTTATTTCTATTAGATGAATAGTCATGTAATAAATAAACAATTTAAAATACAAACCTTTGGAAATAGCTGCAAATAAAATCATAGCAATATTAAAGATGTAAACAATACTAATCCACAAATCATTAATTATTTTCCAAAAAACAGTACTAGTAAAACAATGAAAACATTAAAGTTTGCATAAAGTACAATCACTAAAAAGTGTCACGGCATAAATAGCAGTAAATAGTGTTATCTTATTATGAAATGTAGTGGCATTTACAACTAAATTGTCATAACTATTGCACACATTTAGTGCTTGTACTCTTTGATGTTTGCACTCTTACATCTTACACTAGGCACATCAATCAGAGAATAATAAAAAAAAGTCACCAATCAGCACATAACCACTGTCCTTCTGGTGCACTGGTTAAATGGAGTGCATTTAAGGTGGAACCACTTGATTTTGCACTGTTGATTATCACACTTGACCAATTCACTTTCCTCGATGAAGTTGTGCTGTAGGAGGCAACTGCCTTGTTGTTCTTGGCGTTATGTCTTTCTCAACCAACAGTTGCTTCTTTTCCTTGCAGAAGTAAAGTCCATTTCAGCAACTGGTAGGTAGGGAATATCTTTGACATATGCTGGGAGAAGCCATCTATTTGCAACGTCTGTACATGTAAGAGTACCACGAATTCTTGAAGATGTCCATGTAGCCCACAACATGGCACCAACATGTGAACAACACTCATCAAGGCCAGCCATGCAATCACAGTGTGCTGTGATCACTGTACCTCCAGATTCTGATAAAAACCAGGTTTTCAATGGAGTTTCGCGAGATCTCTGCGAGTGATTTACCTAGAAGTAAAACAAATAACTAAATCGATTGAAATAATAATAATAATAATAATAATAATAATAATAATAATAATAATAATAATAATAATAATAATAAATTTTACACATTTTTTATTACAGTAAAGCAGTCAGAATTGTTTTTATAACGTTTAAGCAAGATTAAACTTGTGAGGTTGTGTATCAAATAATACATTAAGATCAAAATAACATGAGTTTGAAAATTAACTGAACTAGCTTTCTTTATTTAGTGTAGAAAATATCTATCAAGATATTCGAATTCTTGGTAGCTGAGTCTGAGTTATATTCATTGAGTGCTACATTACAAAGCCCTCACGAAATAATGCTGGCAATGGTTTATTTTTCAGAAAAAAATTACATCAAGTTATATTGACAATAAAAGTGAAATCGGCAAATGTATATTTTCAATAGAAACTTGTCCTCAATCAACATAGGTAAGGAAAACAAACCCAGCTGTTGTAGGGAAAAACTATATGGAATGTTCCACAAGAGAATGTCAGTTTAATAGACTTGTTATTAACGCTAAAACTTACCCTTGCGTAGACCAGAACTCTGTTATTGGGAACTTTCTTGAACTGCAGTGTGCCAACCCAACCAGAGGTAAAGAAATTGTACGACTCCATCGCTTTCCAATTGCTAAATTGCTCTCCCGTTGCCCAAGATGTCCGAAACACGAGGTAGTTGACTATGTCTGGGTAGTCAACACTCGGTAAATGAATCAAATCTTCAAAAAATTCGGATTTTTTTAGCGAATATGGATCAAAACCAATCTCTTCTATCTTTTTTTTAAAAGACCTACCAACCAAGATGGCGCCGACCGATGACGTGACCAATTTTGGTCACGTGGTTGCAAACGAAGAATTAGGGTTAGGGTTAGTCAAAAATCATTAAAAAAAATTCTATTTACCTTGTGGAAAAATGCATAATATTTTGAAAGCGCAACGTAAAAATACTCCAAACCAAAGAGGTTTTCTGAATAATAGAATCAGACATCCGTTATTCAAAATGACTCTAAATAATAAGTAGGCACACCACAGTGAATACACATAAAATGCATTTCCTTGGAGGATGTATTGTAGTGTAGTGGGAGTCACAGAACATAGCAGCATTGGTTATGAATTACAAATTAGCTTTATCTCCACAGTTGATGTGTAAGAAACTGTCTCTTACCAACAAGAAGGGAGACGGAGCCTAACCACAGCAGTTTCAAGTCACTGTGTCTAAGTATTATCATGAAAATGGTCTCTGCCATCTGCGATAAAGTATTGTATCCATCTTGTGGAGTGTGATATCCATAAATCTTAAAAGACAAACTGTGCAGTGGACACCAGGCTTAAAGCTGCTTTTAAGTTCTCTTGACTTGTCAGATTGTTGATTTATTCATTGTCCACAAGATGTATGGAGTATAATGCTTTGGGATAAATTAATGGTCAAATACACAAATAGCAGGCACAAAGGATTAGGAGAAAAACTATTTATAATTATTTATGTTTATACAATGTTACGAGAGCACAGCAAGTTTCATCTTTTTAAGTTAAAGGTCCACTGTGTAACATTTCTGCCTGCCTTTGCTCTGTCTCCATGGCATTGCTTTGCCTGGAAAGCCCCACATAGTAAAACGTCAGACTTACCAATCCACCAGGCCAAGTAACAGGTCAGAGCTGTTGCGTATTTTCAAGGTAACTGTAAATACATGCAAGACAGATATGTTTAAAGCCTTGTGTAACATTCTTGGCACAGCAATATCATCTCCAGGACAACAGGCAGGTGGTGGACCATCTACTAGAAAAGTTACATAGTGCGCGTTTAATTTTGTACACTTGGGTTGGTATTCTTTTGAGGTTTGTAAAAGTACAGGGAAATGTGTTTATAACTAATTTGTTATCATCATTTTATTATGGATGAAATAAACCATAATAGACACATATACAGTACAAGATAAATTTGGTTGGCAATGCCTGCCCTCTGTTCAGTTGTGTACACTTTACATAGTATATTTACTGTTGTATTGTGGTTTCACCTGTCATGTGCAGATGAACATCTCTCATAAAAAAGGCTCTCACTTCCTGGGTTGTGCATATTGAGTTTGCCTGTCAGTTTAACTGTGTTAACACACTGCACCAGAGTCAACATGCAGCTGCAGAAGCCCGTATCAAGACTTTAATATGATTGCACACGTTTATATGGACGCATCAATCAGCCTCTGTATGAGACGGAGCCCGTACATACTATATTATACTCATACAGGCTCAGTCAATTCACTTTATAATTTATTCACAGGGATTTCTGAGTGAAGCCTGCAAGTTCTCCTTGTGTTAGTCTGGGTCCTGCTTTTTTATTCTGTTGGCATGCACTATTAAAGGTGCTGTGTCTGAAAAGAAGTATTAGTATTAGTTCATTTGAAAGTTTGAATATTGAGCGTAGAGTCATTACTTACTTTCTTAACACATTCCTAACACACTAGGTTTATAAGTGTGGGTGCTAATAGCTTCCTTCCTGGTTCTCCGACGATAAAACACTTAATTAGATGCAGACAGCACACAGCGCTCTCACTTTGACCCTTGAGCTGTTTCACAACACACTTCACACACCCACTAGAAATAATCATACTTTGCCAAAATCCAGATACTGCTGTGGGATCCTCAAAAAAAACATCAACGACTAAACGAATCAAGTTATGGTGAGGTCTCAAAATCATGGATTGAGTGAAACCAAACTTGTTTAATGCCATACTCTGGAACATTCCTGGCAATCTCCATGGAGACAAACTTGCACCAGAAAAGTTACATAGTGCAAATTACTATAGAAATCAATAGGGTTCTATAAGCCAGAAGGGCATCTGACTTTAGACCTGAAGACATAAATCATGTACTCAGATAAAACAAGAACAAAAAACAAATATTTCTTGCGTGCTGTTAAACACAAATACCAGATATTAGTTGAAAGTAGTGAACGAATATGCACGCCTTATATGACTGTTTATTCTGAGCAGAGGTTAAAGAGAAGCTGCCATTTACACGATAATGAGACTGTTTATTTAAATATATCCCTGAGCGCTGCTGTAGATGTGTAGATATCATTAGTGCCTGCCTGCTACTTAAGTGTTACAGTGATTAGGAATTTTAATCAGGCAATCAAAACATAAACGTGTTGTTAGTACAGTGACCACCGACATGACTCTGAAAATTAGGATACTAAGGCCTAAAAGTGAGGACAAAGGTCCGAAAGTGAGGACACTACTGGGACTGAGGCCCTTTACAACCACTTATTCTTATTCTTATTCTTATTCTTATTCTTATTCTTATTCTTATTCTTATTCTTATTCTTATTCTTATGTGTGGTTTTGTTATCTGTTGTGTTGATTATTGATTGAGGCAAAAAAAGACGTTAAAAAAGAGTGTACACTGCTAGTATTCTCCTCGTGGAGTTCTATGCCTGTGTGTCGCTCTAACACACCTTTACCTCGGCGCTCACATCAATGTCAATACGGCAGAGCTTACAGAAGCCAGGTTATTCTCCTTTGGTGCTCTTGTTCGCAAAACAATGCTCTGAGTACCAAGCACGTTTGAAGGATGTCTTCCTTTTTTGCATTTGCTTTTGTTCAACAGCGAACAGTTTCAAACATTGCTGTCACAGCATCACAGAAGCAATGTGGGGAGGGGGGGCAGAAGGCTCTAAAACCAGATTGTCCGGCCAAAATCGAGACGAATCGTCACCCTAGTTGTTAGGTACTAAATGAGCAGAGGTGTCTCTTTACTTCCTGATTTGAAAATGCACACTGCTATGTTAGAGTGGATTTTTTTATTTATTTATTTTTTCTTAAAGTTCCTTTAATATGCAATATTTAATCATGTGAGCTTTAAGGCATGTTATAATGTTATAATGTTGTTACCTCCTCAAAATATACCTGGAGTTTATTTATTTTATTATTAGTCTCTCTACATCTCCAAAGCTCAAAATGCTCTATTCCACCTTGTGATGTAATGTGGTGGTAGTTTTTAAGATAATGGTTACCTTTTACCTTTATTTCAGCAGCAGATGAGCAATTCCAGAATTGAAATTATCCAAACTATTCTAGTAAAGGTGTATGAAGTTTTATAACACAGTGGTGCACTTCCTGTATTATCACATGACATCACAAGGTGGAAAAGAGTGTTTTTAGTCTGAGAGGAGAATCCAGCCTAAATATATTTGGTTTTGTGTTGAACATGTGTGAATGAAATAAAACACCACACCTTGCATGTTTGCAATTAGGAAACATCATAACATAGCTCAGAAAATATTGTAATATAGGCTCTTAAGGGGAAAAATAACAGCTATTTTTTGTCTGTCTGTTGGTGCTACTTGGAAACACTGAGGAGACATTTGGTTATGTTGTCACAAAGCTGTTCTATTCTTTCATTCATTTGTAAGAACAAAAGAGCTAAGAACTAATTGGCTCAAACACCGTGTTGAATTTGTACGACTGGGTGAACCCTGTCCCCATAACAGCTGCCAGTGATTTCAGACACGTTTCTGGACTCAAGAGAATAATTCTGTACACTTTATATGTTCTGAATAGATGAATGGCCTGTGTTGTTCTCTCAAATTAATACACAAATAACACTAATTGTATTTGTCCAAGAAACACAGTGGCAAAAATTTGGGAAAGAAAACATGAAATGTGATTAATGATTTTAAGAAATCAAGTTGCAAAGCTTGATTTCCCAAAAATCATTAGTCAAAAAGTAATGAAATCCCTTGTGAAGATTCAGTTGCAGTAATGGGTTATGTAATTTGAGTTTTCTGGCCAGAACAACCCTTTAAATGGACATATCAAACTACATTTGTCTTGTTTTGGTGGCAAATTAGATGGAGTCTGCAGATTGACTTTAATTTCCCCAAAACTCAAATGCAACTTTTCTGTTGGTGGGTCCTCTACCTCCTTGTTTCCAGGGAGATATGCTACACAGTATGGCATTAAGTCTGCCTCTCCATGTAGACAAGACACCACCAGGCCATGTTACAGAGGCAAGCCTGTCCCATAAGAATGCATGTTTTTGATTTTTTTTTTTTAGCAATAAAAAAAGATCAAAATAAAATTTAAGTAACATAGATATGTTAAATGCCATACTGTGGAACATTCCACGCAAATCAATAACATTTCCATGGAGACAAGCAGATATAAAGCAGCCGGTAAGATGGTATTTTGACTGTTCAACCAGGATTTTTTTCTGACAAAGGGCTGACATATAACAAATAGCTTCTGTTCTTTTTCATAAAAAGCGTGTTATACTTAATTTACCAAACACTTGGCTATCTTTGGAAAGGAAGAGAAAGTTGGATGTGTACGTAAATATTCAATTACAAAGTGAGATGTTCCCAAAGCTAGAGCTGTCAGGCAAGTCAAGTCATGCACACAGCCAGTTTGGAGTAAGAAACCCATTCATGAAGAAAACACATTAGTGGTGAGGATTAGGTGGTTATCGAATACAGCATAACGAAAGTGGACATGTGGTATATAGAATGCTTATAATTGAGGTGCCATTGCTTAATGCTAAGCTAAATTAATTGTATTGAGTTTTACCTGATGTGCACTTCCTTACACCAGCGGGGGGTAATCGGCTCGCTAATGCCTTTCCTTCAGGGTATCTATTCATTGGAGACAGCTCCAAACAATCAACAGGCTTCAAATACCTTTTAATATTTTGTGAAGTTAAAGATGCACTATGTAACTTTTCTTGTGGAGGATCACCTGCTTGTCTCCATGGAGATTTTTTGTTTTGTCTGTAATGTTCTACAGTTATTTAATTACAGATAATTTTTGCAAACATAGCTTGGAAAACATGCATTTTTACTATGAGTATCTCCTGCACTTTTGAACTATTTACCATTTATTATTTATATATTTATTACACATGGGATAGTGAGAAACACAATTTGATTCTGTGTTTGATCTTTGTATGAAGAATTGATAATAAACTTTGAACTTGAACTCTCCACAGCCGTACTGTCTCTATGAAAAGTTAAATGTAATACTGTAGAACATTTCAGGTAAAGCCATAACTCCTCTGCGTGGAGAAACGTGAGAAACCCTGCACCTTATAGAAATTATTTGTGAAAAGTTGGGATAAACACAATCATCATCGCATGGTTAAAATAAGTCACAGTGTACTCAAATGTGTGACAATTTACATAAATTAAAAAATCAGAAAATTGAAGATTGAATTCTGATAATATTTTCCTGATTTTGCTAACATGATTTCTGTGTTCAGTTTATTTTAATTTTCAGTAGATTTGGATAATTCTGTCTTAGTGTTGACTTTCTACATATTTTCTAGAAAATGTCAAACAATTTACACTGGTAATCAAATATCAACAAAGCTGTAAACACATTCAAAAGATGGGTATACAACTGAGATATGTGAGATGTGTGGGCGCCAGAGATGATGAAGAAATCTACTACATAAACAATTATAATGAGACTTAGTGAAAAAGGCACAAAATGCAGATGTTACATTTGGTGCTCCGATCATGTGGACACAGATGAGAGCTAAATGTTCCTTTGATGTGTCTACCCCCTGCTCCACTGAAAACAGCTGATTAAGATGTAGATGCAGAGAAGTCTCAAAGTAACTCCAATTTAAAACAAAATGCTCAGCAAAGAAATACTGTGTGTTGCTATAGGGAATGAATAAATGACAAATGGGATGCAATATGAAAGAACTGTTCAGATTTTGGAAATTATTTGTTGCATTTGACTCAGCCAGAACTCAATCAACTGCAATCCATTAGCTCTCACTATGTACGCCACTGTTCCAGCCCAAATTGCACACAGCATATAATAAAGAGAAGAAACATTGATGAAAAGTCAGTGGTGCATTGGTCCTGTAGCTCTCACTTGGCATAAATAAAGACAGCACATCTCCACATGACAACAGACAGGGAAACCGGAGTCTTTTTCTTACACTGTCAGGGCTTATTACAAAAACACAATCCAGTATTTAGGATCAGATCAATAGGCACTGACTCAAAGAGAGAATGATTAGCCTTATTTAACGAGAGCATATAGATTTGTTGGTTAGCCTCATTAAATGATGTGGTTTAAGGCTCCTTGAACTGATCAATCCTTTTTCATAAAAAATAAACAGATATGGATTTCAGTGGTTTTCTTGGACATAAACATAACAATTTCAACAATTGTTATTTAATACACAAAACAATAGTTAAACTTTTTCCCACACAGTCTGCTCTGAACTTCCTGCATTCATTCATTGCTCAGCCCTATTTGCAAATACCAGCTCTCCAATCACTCAATAATATTAAAAAAAGACTATTAATAAAGCCATAGGTGGTGCTGTGGAGGATGTGGAGAGAGGGAGCGGTCACTGGAACAGTTTTAATGAAATGAGAAGATAAATTTTACCAAACCTAAGACAAGGGACACTCATATTGTCCCGTAATGCTTTATTGCAATATGTCGCCTATTTTTATGACAATACAGACATTAAAGGAACTGTATGCAAGATTTTAATTTCATAAACCTCAGATGTGGCCACATGTAATGGAATGTGTTAGCCACATTAGTTGTGTTATAGTTTGGTGTTTTGGTTCTCAAGACAAATATCCAGGACAATGAGCCTCACATGAGTTATTTAATTTTGATGTCTGAATGCTGAAATCCAGTTAGGTTAAACCTAAAATACCTCTCTCTGATCTTAATGGTCACTACCTAATCCCAGCCCTTGCAGTCCATGATGAATCAGTGCTAGTACAGCCTCTGCAGCTCAGTGAGTGATCTCTGCAGGTTCTGAGCTTTTACATGAGGCATGACCTCAAACAAAGCATGATTTCTCACCATCCAACTCACAAGTAGATGACCAGTGCTTTTGGCCATTTTCTGTTTTCTGTAGCAACAAGAGAAAGTAGTGGGTGTCTAATGTCTCTGCAACAGTTATTTATGGGCATTTTATTGCACTCTCTTATTCGACTGGCTGTTCATAGGCAAAAGCAGCAATTTAGAAATATACAAATAAACAAAGCAATGAAGACTGAAATGAGAGATTTTCCAGTTTCCCCCAACTGGAAAATTGGAAGATTTTTATATGTTGCGATAGTGATTACATTTTGTGTTGTTATATTGTCCATTTATAATATAAATCCACTACCACAACTGGATACTCAGAATAGTCCATAGAATTGCTGAGATACTATTAATATGTTTTCACATGTCAGTACTAATTCTGCAAGAATTGTTTGACACATGAGTTACATTTCTATACATTGCAGCATGGAGATAGGCTTTCAACAATTACAAAGCTATTTCTATTGATGTCATTGTCAATAATGTTTATATATTCTATGTGCGAGAACAGAATATGGAGGAGAAACATTTATACTTGATGTCAGTGTGCCGTTTGGACATCAGCCATAAACAGCAGATCGAACAAATATATGTAATCCTCCTACATACTGCACAGCCTTAACATGTATGCTTTGTACTGCAGACTCAGATTAAAACAACACAGGCTGAGAAACCTTTGGTGATGTTTCTGCATCTTATTTTAGCTCTTAAAATAAATCCGAGTGAGTAACTGAGGTGGGTTTAAAGGTCCTACATTCTCGATTTCCAAAACATTTTCCAGATGACTACTTTTGAAGCTCATTCTACTATAGACCACTCCTGGATGAATGAGGGATCACATATTGACTCAATCTGTATTAGTAAATTCTATTTGCCATTTATTGCTATACATCATAAAGCATCAGACTGACCTTCACTGAGTTATCAAACTTCCCACTTTTTAATTTCTGCAGAGGATTAACTGTTTGTGACCATGGACGAGTTTTGAATGGTTAAATATTAAATCTGGTTTAAATGTCAGCCTCTGCAAACTACTTCATAATGTTTTGCATTGGCAAATTCACAATCTGCAGAGAAGACTTCTGCCACTGGAATTATGATTTTTATCTCTCTCAACACTCACATCATGAGATTTTCTGAATATGAGGTGTCCAAGGCCGTTGCTGTGCAGAAGAGAAGTGCTTTTGTGAACTTCACTGAAAACTGTATTCATTTCTCAGGATGACTATGCTGATTTTAACTTTTCTGGTGGGTGATCCATCATGTTATTGTTGTAACAAGAAGTAACATTCTTGTCTCTGTGGAAATAGATAGGTTTAACACTATAATGTGGAACATTCCAGGAAAAACTAAAATACCTCCATGAAGACAAGGTGGTGGATCCCTTACAATAAGTTGCATAGAGCACATTTAAGGAAATTCTACATAACATTAACAATATTACGGGATTAATGGCTAATATTTTGTATTTGGTAGAGAAAATCTCAAATAATGTATTTTAATACCATAGACTTAGTCTTAGTTTTACAAATACGTTTCTGCCTGGTGTGTCAGAATATGGATTCAGAAAAGTGTCTACTGCAGTATGTTTGCAGCTTTGAATTCCAGCAGAAGCGTGTGCAACATACTGTCCTTGTACATTATATCAGCAGTCAATCTTTTTAATCTGTATTTTCTAATATTGCCTGGGCACCTATAGAAATTGGAAGACAAGAGCTGATAAGAAGTGTGTTTTGTTACATTATAGATAAAATCAGCCATTTTATTGTCTTCCATTTTGGAAGATAATAAAATGGGAAAAGTTAATATATGTTGATACAAATTATTACAAATAATAATAATACAAATTCTGACACAGCCAAACCCAGATTTAACCAGTTCTGAACTAGAAACAAGGCTTAAAGCTGCATTACCCAATGTTTAAACTGCGAGAGGAGGAACTATGTACATTTAAATCTAAATGAGCAAATCCTTTAGCACATTTTCAGATAGAAAAGTAAAGCAGAGGCAGACTGCCAAAGAACAGTCAACCATAGCTTGCTTATGGCTCTTATTTTCAGGTGTAATGGATAAAATTCTTTATTCTAAAATAAAGACAGTGCTTATTGGTCTGAATTTGTCACAAACTGTTGCTTTTATAATATGCCCACTTAAACTGAGTCTAACTCAGGACTAACTCAGCTGAAGACCAGATCCCATACAGCCAAACGACTCCTAATACCACTAGACAATAACCTCAGTCAAGTTCACTAGCAGTATCACAATATAATCACAATGTACCACATTGAGAATCTTACATTGTACAAATCTTGTTATACTTGATTGAGTTGAACCTTTACAGACCAGCTGCTACTGGGCTTTTAGGCTGGTCCCATTATGGTCCCATTTGATAAGAGGGCCTTAGGGGACATTCCTCAGACCTGCCTCTCTACTGGACACTCCGCTGATGGATGTGCTCTGCTTTAACCCCTACAGGTTACTCAGAGGTAAGGGCTACGGCTTTCACCTTTGGATGGGCCTTTTAACCTGCAGAATAAATATCTAACCAGAGTCCTTTGCCATATCTCCTGTGTCACTGTGGTGGAAAGTGCCTATGTGAGTATGTGCTCAACTAAATCGTATTTGCAATTTGTCATGACTTTGACACAAATCTGGGTTAGAGCTGTAGTAATAGTGGAAGTAGTAGTAGCAGTAGTGGTAGCAGCAGTAGTGTTAGTATTAGTAGAGGTTCTAGTAGTAGTAGTAGTAGTAGTAGTAGTAGTAGTAGTAGTAGTAGTAGTAGTAGTAGGGCCAGTATAGTAACCTAAGGGTGAACAATAAAGCAGATAAAAATTACACTAATCTGAGCAAACACTGGAGCAGCATGGAAATGGAGATTTGTGTATGTATTTTATTATGCATTTTCCTTGTATCTCTTTGTATGACATTATTTTAGTTGTTGTTAAGACAATACATATATTCAAACAAAACAGTAGGGCCATCGCCTAGAATGTCACTCAGCATATTATTAGTAGTAGTTGTAGTAGTAGCACAAGTATTAGTTGAAATAGTAGAAGTTTAGTTGTAGCGATAGCAGTGATCCAGCCATGTGTCGCAGTAGATTTCCTAAGACAGTGCTAATGTCCTACCAGGAAGGGCATCTGACATAAAAACATGACATTATAACCACCAAGATGATATCCAAAAGGCAAAAATAAAGTACTTTGTTGAATGCTTTTAGTTTTATAGGCGTCTACAGGAGTAATTCCAGATGTCAGTACTTGAATAATTTATGTCTTTTACCTTTGTTTTTGTATGCGCTTCCACATGACACACAAACAAGCCAATTTAAATAAACTAGTTTGCAATCTTGAATTTGAAATGCCGTCATATGTTTTCAAAGATCCATCAAAAACAATAAAAGCAGCCAGTCACATACTTCAAGGCAGTACTCATTTGAATACGCATCTGTCATGGATTGGTGAAAATTAAACATTGGTTATGAATGGCTATGGGCTTTTTAAGATTGCAAAGCTAATTTACTGGGTTATTTCTACAGTTGTCAACACTTATAAGCAAATAAAGGATGCGGAAAGCCTGGAAATACATGTTTTGATCTTCAGGGTGAATGAATAAAATGTATGCCATCAGAATTTGATTGAAGCTCTTGTCTTTCTTGACATTTGAGTGAAAAGCAGAGCAGTATACATCTGTCAGTCTTTTTGTTAAAAAAAAGGCGCATAAACATAGGGTGAAAGAACAAACATTTTCAGGGTTAAGCTTAGGTTTCTGAGAACAAGAAAATAACTTCAGCTTGTATTAACACACTGCAATTATTCATTTCAGTCATGGTGCAGCAACTTGGACCAAATCTTATTTTCTCCATCACCTTATTGTCTTGTGATTTTACTGTAAAGTTACATACTATGGCATTAAACATATATATCTTTTATTTATTCATTCCCATGTGTTTTTGTAGTACAGTTAAACCACTTGTCTCTATAGAGATTGAGCTTTTTTGCTATTTTATGGAACACTCGGAGCCTCCACCTAAAACCTCAGATTTAGTGTTTGTAAGGAAAGTATGAAATTAAAGCATGCCTCTATCTAGCAGAGGTAATTGACTGTTCTGAAAGTAATCTACAAATACAGAGTTTCAAACTGAAAGCAATGTTTTCCCTCACAAAAACACATACTTTTATTTTGTGTATATTTTTGGTCATTTTTGTAGGACTGTAGTCAACTGAAGAGATTATTGGTCGATCATAAGCATTATGATCATCTATTGTGTGTGTGCGTGTGTGTGTGTGTGTGTGTGTGTGTGTAAAAAGACAGATTAAACTCAAAGTTAACTCCCAAATTTAAATACTATACATTCTCTTATCTGCTGTTTTCTAATATAAATTATTTTAATCTAAATCAAATAATTAATTAATTATAGGGTGACCAGATTTTCAAAATAGAAACTGGGAAACGAGTGCACAATGAAGGAGAATTGTTCTGCACTTGTCCCATGACTAACATGTGGGTCAGTATAGTCACATTTTCTTTGTATTTTGGTCATTTTTAACCTGATGCCACCCACCTCATTTTGTGTGTGCACAACAGTAACACATACCCAAATGTCATAGCTTATTAAAAGAAAATCTTAGACCCCACATGCTTGTGTGATGCATCGTTTTAAAGCTTATGCCTTCTAGTTTCTGTAGATGTGCATATGAAGACTGTGAGTGCAGGCTAACTTACAGTACAGACATTCAAATATGTCTAAACAATTTATTTTTTTGTCTCAGAAAAAAAATACAATAAAAAAAGGCCCTCGCTTGAGTATACTTCACACTAGGCATTTGTGACTCTCTATACTCGCTGTTCAAGTTGCTGGCAACAACTGTGTAGAATTTCTGGTCTCTAGGAGAAGGGTTTCTAGGAAGGGTTTGGATGCCGTGACCCTTTTTGTAAAAATATGACAATTAGGCACAAGTCTGCCAAATATGTGCCTAAGTTCCAAACTGTAATAAGATGTAATGTGTAATAAGTAAGTTTTCTTCTGAGCTTTAGGCATGTTTTCTCAAGATAAAAACCTAAAACAAGCCAAAAATCTCTCCCAAAATGCATCTGATGCGCTACTTCAGTGTTTCTGTGCGTCACCACTAGATTACAGCCTCTCCAAACAGCCTTACGCAGCTCAACACGGAGCTGCTCTCTCACGTCTGCCCATTGTTAGAAAGCTCTGATGATAGGCTAAAACAATATGTCAATCACGTTTAGGAAGAACCAATGACTGAAGACCATTGCCATAAACAACACAGCCCAGACATGCGTAAACCGAGGATGGGGATGGTCGGGGATGGTCTCATTTTGAAGATGAGAGTGTGAGGAAAACGAGCATATCCAACAGCGCCAACAGAAGTGGAAGCTAAGTTTGCGAAAGGAAAGGAAAGAGTATGAGATATGTTTTCATTCATCATTCATACATTCATACAGGTCTTTCTGGATTATTTCCCCACATGGAATTATTTCATGGAAAAAACAACTGAATATACTTTTTCAGTGGATTGTTACAGACTAATTGAGTAGAGCTATTCCTGGACTGGACTGTTGTTGTCGGTTTGATTATTTTCGGGAATTATAAGTTATTGCTCAGTGTGGCATAAAATGAATGATATGGTTGTTTTACTGAGGAATTAAGCTTTCAAACGATATATAGCATGTCAATAGTGGAAAAGTAACTAAGGTGAATATCCTGCTTGACTTTTTAATGTTGTATAATCACCCGCGGGCGGGCGGGTGCAGCTTCTCTGTTTTTACCTAAACCAATGACAATTTCTGCCCCTCTTTACTGTTGGCAGGTATCAGATTCGTAAAAACAGGAATACCTTAAACATTTGTTGTGTAAAACTGGGACAACGCACTGGTTTTGGATAAATCTGTTGAAACACAGGATTAAAAACTGGGACTGTCCCGAGTAAATAGGGACATCTGGTCACCCTAGTCAACTAAGACACCACCGACCCATTGACTACAGCGCGACACTTTTGTAATCATTAATTCCTTGATTTATCCAATTGATTGATTAAATGAACTGCATAGCCCTACCCACCACCATTCTCAACTGACCTTTATACTTGAATTGATAACTGATAAAATAATTTTTACTGACTAGGATATTCCTCCTTACATGAATCTATATATCTTAAAATCAGTTCTGGCCGACTGCTCCAGGGTGGAATGGGTCAAATACAGGGGAAAAATAAAGCATACCCTAACTTTAACATTTTTCATTATCATTGTGTGAATGTAGTAGCTGAATCAATAATGAAACAAGCTCAGAGCTTAAATGTGGACCCAATCAAAACTATTGAGCTGTGTCCTTGTCTCATTTGACTCAGGGGAACTTATAATGTAATGTAATTCATGTTACTCGAAATCTGTGCACTTTTTAATCAATAACCATCTAATTCACAGCTAAAAAAACGAAAATACTGAATACTTGTAATTAAATCCAATACAATAAGCTACATTGACAATTCATATCTGACATTAACATTCAGGTCAGTGTAATATCCGCATTTCATTGCTTTAAATGTAAAATATACTTCTCTGCAGAGGATTTGTCAGCCTCACAGTTTCCCATTTAGCCCTGTCCTCCAGAGTCACTGAGGTGCAAATATTGAGGTCATATGCCGATTTACACAAGTTTTAAATACGCTGCCACTTTTCAGCATGACAGTTTTATCACTAGAGGCAAAACTGACTTCTCATCTTTGTTTCTGTTTAAGAAGATTTATGACACATCATTGGATTAGTGTCAAGAAAATCTGTCACTATCAAATTATCAAATAAAAAAGACAAATTATTCACAAAACAGAGTTCTACAATCATTTAAAAATACAAAATCCAACCACTAGAGGTCAGTGAAGGAGTCAATTGATTTTAGTCCATTATGATTTTTGATTTTAGTTGATTCTTGTCATTCTTAGCCACTGTAAGAGAATTTTCTTAAATCGTGTGCATAATCACATTAGCAAATCTGAAGTATTTAAAAAAGACATATTATGCTTGTAACAGCTATATAGTAATAATTATGTAATTTTTCATGATCCAAAACTATATAATAATAGATAGGTGTGGTGATTTCCAACTGAAAAATGTGGTGCAAATTTCTGCTTTCCTCTTAATGGTAACTGTAATTGTCATCACAACAAAGCACTGTGCTACTGGAGCAAAATGGCCATGCTATAGTCCTGAATCCTATCTGTCAGTGATTAAGAAAAATTGAATAACAAAGTAAGTACTGAGCACTGGGTATGGGAGGATGGGAAAAACTGGAATTTCTGGAGAAATCACGTCCTGACTGCAGGAGAATAAAGAATATTCCAGCATGAATGACTCTAAATACAACTTTGAGATTGCAACTGAGAGGGGAACACATTATAGTTATTACAACATTAAAAGTGCTAAAAAGTCTATTTGCAGTATTTACTCCCTAAATTACAACTGGTCCATCTGGCTTTTGTCTTCTACATTGCCTTGGAAGGCACTGTTGAAGACATTAGGCAGACAGGCTTTTGATAAGTTTTTGTAATTTTTGTTACATTAATTTGGAAACATTTTACATGAACTGATATTAAGCAAAATTGACTTTTTTATCCATGTTATAATGTTACTTCCTAAAAAACATACAAAAAAGTGGGATTTTTGTTTTGTGTTCATACATTTGAATAATCATGATTTAATAGGATGTGGCTATGGCTCAAAATGCTCTGTTCCACTTTGTGATGTTATGAAGCTGTAGTTTTCAAGTTAACAGCAATGTTTAACCTTCTGTTCAGCAGAGATGAGCAATTCCAGGGCTGAAATCATCCAAATGATTCTATTGAATGTGTATGGAGTTTAAAAACACAGTGGAACACCTCCTGTATTACCACATGACATGGAGTGTTTACTGTTTGAGAGAAGAAAAGACATTATAGCATAGATCAGAAAATAACGTAATATAAGTCCTTTAAGTTATATTGATACTTTACAGCTAATGTCATCAATATTCCCTGGGGGTGTGATACTAACTGTAGGCTCTGCTCTGTCTGACGCTCTATTAGACTTTAATCTGATCTGGATTTTAACACAATCTGACCATAAAGAACTGTTTTAGATGGAACTACAACAGCTGAGCTGATTTTTACTGTTAAACCTTATACTATATAAAAAAGTAGACTAAGTGTGTGTTGTTTAAATCAATTTTGCTTTCTCAACTTTATTCCTAGAAAAACTTTTTTTAAATAAATGAAAATAGACATAACTTTTTTGGCTGTGTTTGCTAATTTATGCATTGTGTGTCCTTGGTTACTGATGAAATGATTCCACTATACACATACATGTAGAACATCCCCAGCATGATGTTGCTGCAGATCAATAGATCTCCCCTTTGAGTAAGAAAGTCAGTTGACAGTCCTCTCATACTGTTGGTCTTGCCGAGTTGTGATCTCCTGGGGGAAAAGCGTAGTAGCACTGAACTAGAAGGCAATATGAATAAGAGCGAGGTGTGTGGTGCACAATATAAACAGCAGTAAGCTGCCTGTCACAGAGGTGTCTTGAATATAAATACCAGTGTCAACCATGTGAGCCTGGCATTAATATTCCCATTTTGAGTTCGGAAGTGATGCGGAACCAGCAGAAATTAATATTCTAGCAGTATGTGAGTGCTAATGTTTGAAAATTGTAAAAAGACCAATCATGAGGTGAAATTAATTTAGACTTGTGTGAGAGAGAAGTCCACTTTGGCGAGCAGTTCAAATGAGAAATGTCAAATGTGTGTTGCACTCTGGCCCACATATCTCCAACTACCACTGTGTGTCCTTGGCTTGACTCTGCTCCTTCTCACTGAGGTTCATTTTATTATTTTTTTTAATAGATAAGTCCTCCACGGTAATTATGAAAGATGAAAGAAATGTGATTACTCTGACCATACGTGCCACCACTAATATCCCATGCGAAAAGATAGTTGCTATGCATGGTATTGCAAAGTGCTTTTGAAAGTAAGTTAACAGTGTTCAGGCAGAATTTTAAACTCTAGAGTGTTGTTGGGTCCATTTTGAATTGACAAGTCTCCAATAAATCCAATCATATGGCTGAAGTTATAGTTTGCTTTGTGCCATTTAACATCTGGATCAACATGCAGTTATGTCATATGAGGTTTTGAAATATTGTTTTATATTATTAGTTTATCTGTGTATTTATCAATTTGAGCTATGAAAAAAATTAAAAATTTGTTATAGTGCTGCCGCGATTATTCGACGTTGTCGACGTAATCGAATATGAAAATGAGTCGACTACAATTTTTTTGGTCGAATATTCGCCTTTATTTATTTTTGGTCTCAAACGGCTCGTCCAGAGACCTTTCGCTTGCCTGAGATCAGGTATTTCCCCTCCACACCACTAGTAGTACTACACTCGAGGCGGACACCGGTGCTGCTGACAGCGGCTACATCCTGGGTTGACGCCGAGGTGGCTAACCTAGGCTTCACCAAAGGCTAACAGCAGTGGTATATAATGGCACCGCAAAGAAAACAAACTTGAGAAAGTATTTGCCGTGCGCACGCTGCTGGCTGGTCTCTCTCTTTCTCTCTTCCCCCTTCCCCTGATTTGAGCATTTGAGAAAATGCCAGCGGCCGGAGTCGGACCAAGACCTAAAGCCTCGAAAGTCTGGGAATACTTTAGGACAGATGGTGATATAGTGGTTTGTACACTCTGTAAGACTTCTTTGGCTTATCACGGGAGCACGACCACGATGCATGAGGTATTGAGAATACCGTTGCAATATGCTGCTCGTGCATACTCGTGCATTGTGTGTGCATATCGTTGTTCAACATTGTCGAATGAGCACACACAACAGACATAACAGCAATAACCTTTGCAACTCGCACACACAAGGTAACCTCCCGGGAAAATCTAACACACCCACTTGTGTGTGTTAGAACCGCTTGTTGTTTTTTTTTAATTAGTCGTTTAGATTAGTCGACTAATCGAAAAATTAGTCGAGAGATTAATCGTTAGAAAATTAGTCGTTAGTGGCAGCACTAATTTGTTATAGTATTTGTTATAGTAATAGTAGAGGATTTTGCATGCATTTTAATACACTTATTGATTCTGGTATTGGATCAATACTGGTATACTTATGCAACATAGTATTACGTTTTTATTGGCTCAAGCAAAAATTAGTGGTATCTTCCATTATTAATATGCTGAGTAACTACAAATTAAAAGTTTATTCAGTCAGATTTATCCAGTCCATCACTGACTTGAATACATTTTAATATGACATTTCACCAGACCGGTGAGGTGTGTGTTTACACTTCTTTACCAAAAACCCTAAAGGAGTTATGTTTTGATTACATTATGCATTAATTATGGGACTTCGATGTACCTTCAGTCTAAACCAATATAAAATGTATTAACTAGTGTTCTTTATACGAAAATAATGAACTGACAGCCACATGTATTTATGCATGCTCAGCTCATTCCATATGCAGTTTCTATTATCTATTTGATCTTTATGAATGGTAAGGTTAAACACAGCAGCCCTGAATCACATTTAAATCTCGCAATACTAAATCTAATGACAACATAATATACTTTCCCTATAGTGGGCTAGTCATTGCTCACTATTGTCCCTGCCCCCATTTGCGACTATCTAAAAATCAAACACTTCCAAGAAGTGTTCAATTAGAAGTGGGTCTGGTGTGCGCCAAAGCTGTGATTTCTGCTGTTTTGCTGTTTATCAAAGTAACCATCAGTGAGTTAGCGTGTGGGTTTAGACTGTTGCAGCTCACTGTAAGACTACAGCCCCATGACCCCCTATGGAGCTTCAAGAACCCAGATTTGATTTAGGTCCTTCAAATGACTGGCAGGTTTAACGTAGCAGTCCAGAGTTAAGAGTGCAGTCCAGTCAGTTCCTTTCACACAATCTTATCAGTAAATCCAGGCTTGGGACCGCCTCAAAGGATTCCCTGTTATGGTATATGCTATGAATATAATAAAGGATTGCAAACAGAATGAAAACTATTGCATTATTGGTGTGTTTTTGTTGTGTTTTGTATGGAAGCTGGGGGGACTCACAACTAATGCAAACGCTGCAACACAACAAAAAGCCACAACACACCAAAAAACGCCACAGCAGATCAGACCAGGTCAACTGTAGCAGATTAGTCAAAATATTTAAACTTAATCCAAAAATATCTCATTCATTAAAAAAAAAAAAAAAAAAAACCTTGTTGTATTTCATTTAAATAGTTGAAATTGTTTTGTCCGTCCGTATGAGACAGAGGAAATGCACAAGTGGGGACACTTTGTTGTTTTTCTGTAGTACTACTAATATTGGAGCTGTAGTGGGTTGAATAAATATGACTCATTATAGATCCTATTATTGCCGGTCATGTTTTTAACCAAAAATTTACATTTAGAATATTTTGGGATATTTCTGCTTTAGGGTTACTATTAAATTTCCATACATTTGTTTTAATATTATCATTTGCCAAAATTATCTTCATATTTTTAATCTAATCTAATTATAAATACTGATTGATTTAATTATTTATTTATTTGGTTGTGCTGGACATTAGACACCATATTCCCAACACAGCTCAAGTTTGAGTTCTTTTTTTAGCATCACCAAACCTGTCTCAGGAAAGATAAGCCCCATCAATACAAGAAAAGAGCAGGTGTCTAAACCTAAAGACACTGAAATTAAAATTGAAAAGTCTGTCAACAGATTCGCTATTAAACTTAAGGTGACTTTGAATACATGTTGCTCCAACTGTTGAGCCTTACACCTAAAAAACAAAAAACAAAAAAACAGCACATGCATAATATCGTCAAATATTGATGGTTCAACAGTTAATCTGTGATGCTGATGTCTATTGCCTGGCTACACTGCTGTCCTAAAGTCCAAATACAGATAATACAGGGGAAATGATGCAGACCACCGCCAACCTTGATCCTAGTCCAGAAGACACACAAATTCAAGAGAAATGTGATCCAAGGCCACCCAGAGTCATCCCTAATTAGACTTTTCCTTTTCATCCTTCTTCATATTTTTGGGATCCCATTTATTCACCATGTTTTGCCTTGTCAGATAATCACCTGAACTCTGTCATGCTATTGACTTCTGACCCTGAAAATTCCTCTTAGACTTTGTTGTCACAAATCATGTTGATCAAAGCTCATCATGTCTCTCATATGATATAATGATGCATGTTTGATCCTTGGGGCCAGTCGTGGAAGGTTATGTTTTGAAACTGATCCCAGAGGACAGGTATTTTTGGGGGAAAGAAGCAACTTTTCATTTAAAATAAGGATTACAATACCTGATAGAAAAGGCAGTGCCCATTGGCTAGAAGCGCATCACCAGTCAAGTTGTAAATAGTAGACTGATATTATATAGGGAGACTAATCTAATAAGTTCTCAGACTGATTCGGGTCTTGAACATATTCTGCCCGTCTTGATCAATACAAATCACCACTCCGTCACCTTCCCCATCCTTTTGCGTCTTTCACTCTTACATAATTTACGCCATCCCTCATTACGATGCACACTTGTATTCACGGTAACGGTGTGTAGTACAAAAGAAAAATAACTTTTATCATTCAACTTATATAGCCTAGCAAAATCTGCATTAATAAATATTTAATCACGATAAGGAGGGGCTTAACCGGATCACTTAATTTTGTTACGCGAAAATAGTTTGGTGCGGTTGAGATTTTGCATACAAAGTAGATATTTTTGGAGAAATAAATGCACGCTCCATGTTGTGCCAAATCAAACCACACCCAGTTAATAAGGATGAATTATGAACACGTGAAAATGACACATGCGTAAAACATTAGACACGTCTCTAAAGTACTTCGCTTTCTTAATTGAAAAGCCCCTCTGGAATCAGACAAATTGCCAATCACCAAACAGGAAAATTAACTTACCAGACTTAGGCACTAATGAATAAATTACAGGCGAGAGCAGCCGGAGAGCGGAGAATATTACAATCCCTATTAATGTCCATACAGAGCAGAGATGCGTTCACGTCGACACCCGTTTACTGTTTCGACTGAGGAGCGGCAACGCGCAACCACACTCGGGAGCGCGCTTCTTCCTGGCCATAGACGGAAAACCGGGGAGAGGTGCGTCAGTCAGGAGGAGGTGTGAAGACAAGACAAGAGGAAGAATAATAACAGCTTTCCTTTAACCGGGGCTAATAAGAACACGAACGGTTTCAATGAAGGCATGGTGGCATCTCCCGCTGCTGTATAAGCTATTAGGCTGTTGCGCACCGGTCCCGAACGGAGTGCAGTGCCTCCGCTGTGACTTTATCCTTCTCTCGCTATATAATTGATGTCGTCCAATTCAGGAAACTCCCAAATGGTGAGAGTGATCAGTGGGAGCCAAGGACCCAGGTACAAAGAGAATAGCCAGACAGAGGAGTTCATAAAAGTTTAAACCGCAATAGATGAGGGGATGATGTGTTCACGTGACTCCTCAGGGACATTAGTGAATAGACTTGAAACGAACTGAAAGAAAAATAGAAATATCCTACATGAACTGTATAACCTTGTAGAATTCAATAGACTTCACAGATCAACACCTTTTTTCTCCGATGTAACTTTAAATCTGTAAAGCTAAAATTTCCAGTCTCCTCTTAACCTGTGGCATGGGGTACACAATATTACTACAAAATATGTAAACATGCTTATTAATTTAGTTTGTATGAACATTTCCTACACCCTCTTTGTCAGTGAGCTGAACACACAAAAGAGGATATCATTCTGTCAACTGGACAAAGGTTTTGGAGTGAATATGTTTCGCTCATCATCCAAGAGGCTTCTTCAGTTCTGACAAGATACTGGTAAGTGACAGTCATGACCTGATGCCCCCCACCTCATTTTGTGTGTGCACAACAGTAACACATACCCAAATGTCCTAGCTTATTACAAGAAAATCTTAGACCCCACATGCTTCTGTGATGCATCATTTTAAAGCTTAGACCTTCTAGTTCCTGTACATATGCATATGAAGTCTGTGAGTGCAGGGTAATTTACAGTACAGACATTCAAAATTGTCTATTTTTTTTATTTATTTTTTGTCTCGGAAAAAAAAAAAAAAATCAATAAAGGCCCTCGCTTAGGCTCTCTACACTCACTGCTCAAGTTGTTGGCAACAACTGTGTAGAATTTCTGGTCTCTTAGACTAAGGATTTTGATGCTGTGACCCTTTTTGTAAAAAGATATGACAATTCGGCACAAGTGTGCCAAATATGTGCCAAATGTTCCAAACTGTATGTGTAATAAGTAAGTTTTCTTCTGAGCTTTAGGCATGTTTTCTCAAAATAAAAACCTAGAACGAGCCAAAAATATCTCCCAAGACGCATCTGATGTGCTACTCCAGTGTTTCTATGCATCACCATTAGACTACAGCCTCTCCAAACAGTCTTACGCAGCTCAACACTGACCCGGTCTCTCAACTCTGCCACACGTCCCACCCATCATTGGAAAGCTCTGATAATAGGCTAAAACAATATGTCAATCACTTTCTGGAAGAACCAATGATTGAAGAGCTTTGTCATGGAAAGCACGGCCCAGACATGTGCAAACCGAGAACTAAGAAGGTGGCGCTCCTTTTATTCAACAGGCTGTGCCAGCTACACCGAACCCAATCATCTCGGGGAGGGCCTCATTTTGAAGATATGTTTTCATTCATCCATCCATACAAACAAGGTCTTTCTGGATTATTTCCCCACATGGAATTATTTTATGAAAAAAACAACTGAATATTCTTTTTCTGTGGATTGTTACGGACTAATTGAGCACAGCTATTCCTGGACTGAACCCGTTTTGGACCGACAGAACCGGCTCAAAGTTGAGAAATGCGTTGTTGTCGGTTTGATTATTTTTGGGAATTATAAGTTATTGCTCTTTGGGCTCGCTGTGTGCCTTAAAATGAATGATATGGTTGTTTTACTGAGGAATTAAGGTTTCAAACGATGTATAGCATGTCAGTAGTGGAAAAATAATTAAGGTGAATATCCGGCATGTTTTTTTAATGCTGTGTAATCGCCCACGGGCGAAATAATACCAAATACAAGTATTTAACTAATACCAAATACAAGTATTTGGTATTAGTTAAGTCCAAGTGAACTGTCACCTGAGTCATATTTTGCATGATCATATTTATTGTTTTGTTGATTTAATTTTTCCTGCATAGTTGCCACATTCTTTGTCATAGACATTATTGCTAGATCTAAAAAAGCTATAATTTATGTCAAGTACATATATGTATTTATTACTGATTTTTAACTGAAAAAAACAGCCATGCGTTAATGCCACTGAGGAGGTTGTGTTAATGTAGGCTATAGCACAAGAGCAAAGTGAGAACCTTGTAAAGTTAGTTCACAACATGTGGTACATAAATCCTGTTTCATATAATGTGGGAAATATATGTGCAACAGCAATTAACAGGCGCTGGGGGAATATGCAGAACTCAAGGTATAGTTCATTAAAGAACATTTGCAAAACTGGTCTTATAATATGTGCCTTGTGGACATGTTTTGCTGCGTTTCCTTTATCCTCAGAGGCTGGAGCTCGGACTTCTGAGATTTTGTGTTCCAGTGAAGTTAGAAAAAAATGACCAGTATTAAAGTATATGTAAGTGATCAAATCTGCAAAAATGATGGTAAATAACCTGGACATTGTTATTACATTTGTTACTTTAAAATAATTTTTTGCAAGTTCAGGTGTAAATTTACAAATCAAAACTCTGAAAATCCAACCTTTGAGGACAACTGGAACACAGCATTAGCAGTCACTTTAAATGAATGGCCAAATTCCCCTGACTTTGAAGCCAAAATTTGCTGCAAATTCATTTGACAAATAAATAATCTAAAAAGTTTGTGCAGGAAAACAAAATTCAATTCAGTTAATTAGACAAAAGTTTTACAGCAAAAGAAAATTTTATTCTGTCAAGTGGACAAAAGAGTTGAGTAAAAGTTTGTTATTTTTGTTTTTACTTTTTACTAATTTGAATGACAACCACAAGAATACAATGTTAACATCCATCCATCTTCTCCCACTTAATCCAGCTGGGTCACGGGGGCAGCTTGCTGCCCAATCCTCATAGCACCTGACCCCCCTTATGAACCCCTCTGCAGGTGGTGAGCCCACAGGAGGGTGGACAACATGGTCCTTGATGTTAGTTCATAGGGGTACTGGCATGTTTTGGGTTGATGGGGGAAACCGGAGTATCCGGGGGAAACACAGGGAGAACATGCAAACTCCACACAGAAAGGGCATCGAACCCATTACCTTCTTGCTGTGAGGCCTGAGTGTTGCCACTCAGTCACCGTGCCGCCCACAATGTTAACATCTTCACTCAATTGTATTTTTTACATTATATAACTTATTGTAAAGGAAGGTTTTACTAACATAAGAGAAATTTGGGGGAGTTTGAATGCCTCTAAATCAAAGCTGCATGGTTGGATAGACAAATGTTTGAAAATGAAACCCACATGGGACATTGCCAAATCTTTTAACATTTCCATTTTGTTGTAGCGCTCTTCAATGCCTGCAACACAATAAGGATATTTAGTCACTCAACCAAATGTCATTCAATTCCAATATTTACAAAATTATTTCACAAAACATTTGAAAAAATGCATTGTGACTCATGTATGTAGGGATATCCAAATACCACAACTTCAGCATTTCACTAGGTGCATACAAGTTTAAAATACTGATATTTCTCTATGCCAGCCACGATCTTGACACTGGTAAAATTGTGCTTAAAATACACGTGTGGTTGTTCTTCCTCCCCTGGTGAACTGGAGTGGGCGTCAACAGTCCTTATCTTCCCTTGGAGAGTTCTACTTCCCTGTCTCTTAAAATAAAGCACAGTTTATTATGAGTCTATTAAGGGGGATGTATGTAGAAATATTTTTTCTCTACTAACTTGCAAAGGTGTCGATAAGATGATATCTTAACTCTGTGGTGAAGAAAAAGTACCTCTTTTATCTATTAGTAAAGTAGAATTAATTTACTTTCCAGCTAACATTTGTTTGTGTACTCACAACTATCCATGGTTCCAGAGCGATGCAAAATTAGCATTGTTGCCATAGCCATTGACAATTCATTTTGCTCGGCCAGCTTCTGTTCGGCAGTTCTTGCGGCTTGTTCTTGACACCTCAGCTGAGCAGAACTTGTTCGGCAGAGCTGATTGGTTATTTTTATCTGGGCGTGTTTATCTGGGTGTGGTTTATCTGTTGGAGCCTTGCCAGGGTGGAACAAGAAAAAAAAATGTTTTGAGTCTCAGCTGGCAGAAATTGTGAGGAAATACAGACATCTTTACGACACAATGATAAGTGACTACAAAGACAGCCAAACCGTAAGAAACTCGTGGAGAGAGATTGCGGACATTTTAGGATGTGACAAAAACCAGTGCAGAAAAGTCTGGCGTTACTTCCGTAATAAGTTTGCAAAAGCCAAAAGACGTGTCACAAAAAAAAGAGCGGTCAGGCTGGGGGACGAAAAGAAACACCCTGGCTATATACCTCCCTTCAATGGTTGGATTCCTTCATCAAGCACAGAGAAATGTCCACCAATATGACTCCTATTCCTAGTCAAACGGAGGTAAGCTATTAAAACTAAGCTAATAGGCCAATGTGAGATGTGTGTGAATGAACGGGACGTTACAATAAACAAGATTATCAATTAGTTAATATCTTAAATGTTTGTAATCATTATTTATTCTGTGATTGGCGCATTTCAGAATAATTTGGGTTCAAAAGGCTAGTCTACTCTGTAATTTCTTGTTTGGACAATAGGCAGTGCAGAAGAGAGAAGGGTCGGGGCAGAGCGAGGGGCCGGGGCAGTTCAGCAGCCGAACATTTTTTGAAGTATGACATGTCAAAACCCAAACAAACTTTGTACTTGTTCTTATCACATCAAGAACAAGAGCAAAGTTCTTATGTCTTAAGGAGTATGAATAGTCCTTAACACTTTTCATACATGATTTCTTCATTATATTGCAGCAACATCTGTGATATGTGTTTCAACCTTGAACTGTAAAGGCACGTAAAAGGACTTCTTGGTGAAAAATAATAATTCATTCATTTTATGTCTACTTCCTGAGGGGTTGAGGGTCAAGACAAAGGCCAACTGTCAGTAAGTAATAGGGCAGACACCAAAGACTTACATTGATAAGCAACAACTCACTGACACATTCAAAGGCTGAGGCCAAGTTATGTTGGGGTCAGCCCTATGTTCCCACGGCCCAATGGTCCCACGGCCATTGGTCCCACAGCCCATTGGTCCCACGGCCCATTAGGGTTAGGGTTAGGGTTAGGGTTTGCATTTAAATACATATTTGTGCAAGTGCATTGGTGTTTGTACGTGCATTCTATAGTGTGTTTACTCAGAAATGTGGGAACAGAGTTGTGGAACATAGGGCCTGAATTTGATTTTTTTTTTCTTAGAAATGTGGGAACATGGAACATTGGGAATATGCTGTGGGACTATTGGGCCTAAAAATTAAAAAAAAAAAAGTCTTAATGATCTGGGAGCAATGGGCTGTGGGACCAATGGGCCGTTGGACAATTGGGCTGTGGGAACATTGGGCCGTGGGAACATAGGTACCTCCTGTTATGTTTACTGGAGTTCTGTTGCCCCTCCAGACAGAAATGCCATCGGGGTGTAGTGGGTTTTTTAGTTTTTAGTGGACTTCATTCAACCATAGAACATGTCTCCAGTGAAAAAGACTTTGACTAAAGCAGGCAAGCCTTATTGATACTTGCTGATCTCACCAATATGAAGGTGTGATTCTAACTGTCTGAAATTCTGTTACTCAAGTTGCACTTTAATCTGAGTTTTGTTTTACCACAATCTCACCATAAAGAGCTGAATTAGCTACATCTACAATAGGTGAGCTGATATGTACTGTTAAACGAGTCTCACATAAAATTATAGTCAAAAGATAACTAGCATTAGTCAGCAAATTTTCAATTAATCACTCACTCTTTTTTGAAAATTAAACAATTCGGAGCCAAGCTTTATATTAGGGATAAGCATTTATTAACGGATAAAATGGCAAAATAAAAATACCAGCATTATGTAAAGGATGGAGTGATGAGGCGACGATTTCTCAATGTAAAGTCAACTGGAAAGAGTCGATGGAGCCAGAAGCGTCCCCAGGAACACTTCCTCTTTGGAACATGGTGGCTAGCGCGTTAGCTATGCTCATGTATACACAGTATATGGCAAAAATCAATTCCAAAACAATTACATTGCAGAAGAAATGGTTAGGTCAACTGTCCCTCTGATTCCAGCCGGCTACTATTATGCACAGAGCCAATTGGATGTAACTGCAGGTAGCAATGGATAGCCAAGTGATCGAGTTGTAGCAATGGGCAGACAGAGAATTTTGCATTTATGGATGTCTTTGGTTTAATGCTTACATAATGCACAAGTAATCCAGCAACAGTTAAATCTCAGTCATTACCACTGCTCTTTGGCCATCACCAATACAATGTGTAAACAAATGCTTATATATCCCCTGACCTAAGAATAGTATATTAAAGTAATCTAGTAGTTCAGACAAGGTACCAGGTCCTCAAGTACTATAATACAAATAGAAATTGTGAGTGTGAAAATTAAACAGCTGGAGACAGAAATGAGCAAAGATGGTTTTACATTATGTAGAAAAATAAAATAAAGTAACAGAATGCTTACAACTTAACAGCCAGCATCTATGCTAGGATCCACCAAGTCCTAGATGAGCTACAGCACATGAGGTAGTTTGAGCAGTTACTGTGCAATGAGTAGGACAAGAAGGGCAGGGAAGATTACTATTCTCAGTTCTGGATTCTGGGCAGAAGCTCTCCATGTCCTCTGAGGGAGAATCCAGTTTCTGAAACCAGTGTCTTATTTAAGCGACACCATAAAAGCCTAGCCTCAGAGCCTGCATAACAATAACAGTATTATTGTATACAAGTAGTTAAGATCCATTTCCACATTCTCTAATTCTTGTAGCAATGCTTTATTTTTTTATCTCAAATATTGTAACCCAATTGTTACATTTTCCAATATTAATAGTTTACATGCACGATTTTAAACTCAAAATTGTCATGAAAGTTTTTAGCCCATGTAATAACAATAAAATGAATTGCTCCTTTAATCTTTTTAACTTATTAACCATGTAATTTGTGATTAATGTGTTGACCTTTAAATCGTTTTAAGCTTTTGCAAAACCACTAAACCAGCTTATTTATCGTGTAAAGCATCATAATGTGGATTTAGCATCAAATAAAACCTCACATTTGACCACACAACGTGATCGGACTGTCCATTGCCCATGAACTGGCCGGCAGCAAAGATGCTAGCTAGGTGGAGTACAAGGCATGCAGGGTGGCATGCAGGGGCCCTTGACCATGTTAATGGACCTTTTAGCTAAGATGAATGAATAGAACTAGAACATTCAATTATTTGGGCACTTCACGGTTGAACACTGTGTGAGGTGGACTACTTGTGCCTGACCATGTCTAGTACTGTATGCTCATGTCAGGGTGCCTGTTTCTGGATTGTGCCATGGCAGAAGAAACCATGCGCTGTGAGATGCCTAGGCTTCAGCTTTCAGATGTGGGCCTGCTTTGGGGTGCCTGCTGTTGTCACTGGGGCCATGTGCTTGTCTCTTGAGGGCTTCCTGTCAACATGAGTGTCTGATGAGACATTCCAGCCTATCCAGGTGCAGTCGTGATGTGTCCTCTGTGGTTCTTATCCTCCTGGCCTGCCGTGGGCAACAGATGTGTAAGGGAAACACCAGCAACAGACCTGACCGGGGTGTGGGTTCTGATTCAGGGCAGCGCACAACTGTCACATAGTGTTTAGCTACTACTTGCTCTGAATGTACTGTACTCCTCCAAAAGTACCACATTGCCTCACTCATTTATCCAACCATCAGCTTGGTCACACGAGTATCGTCATTAGCATTAGCATCCCGTTAGAGTGTTTTTGTTTTGTTTTGTTTTTTTACCATGTTACATTAATAACCACTCACCAAGACAATGCCTGAGCATCATGCACGGCTCCTCGTTTAAGGCTTACTAATTATGAACATGAACACTTTGCATATTGCATGTTTCACTGTCTTATGTTTCTGTTCACTGTTTCATCTTACGATTGATGTGTGAGTGTATTCTGCTTGTGTTGTTTTATACTGCTCCTTGCCCAGGTCATCATTGCAAATGAGAAGGTGTTCTCAATTGAGTTACCTGGTAAAGTATTGAATAGATGAAATAAAATCTTTTTTTAGAGAGCAAAAAATCACTCTCAAAACATTTTTGACATTTTTTTTCATTAGAACATGAATTGGAGCCAGAGTCGATGAAGCCAGAAGCGTTGGTAGTGAGCAGAGTGAGTACATAGGAAAATCTAATCAAATAAAGTACAATATTCTGGTTTAAGATAACTCATATTTTGATGTAAACAGGATTTACATGGTGCCAGATCCGCTCTGCTCACACTTAAGCTGGTATTTAGCTAGCTGCATTCTCATAGACAGTAGCTGAGCTGCTGCACCAATTAAATTGAATGAGAATTTAATGTAATTATGCAGAGTAACCAGGAAACCAAGCTCATAACCAGGTGATGGTTCTGGCAATGCACTTTCCCTGCATATTAACTGGGGACATTTTGTATTTTTCTTGAGTTCATGGTTCAGTCCATGGTGACTGATTCACATTCTGCTATAGAGATACATAGCACACCCCCAGCGTGATGTCACTGCAAAGTATCAATAGCCACCACAGTACAATTATATGAAATAGCCCTCTTAAACTGTACTTTATCTTTTTATAAGCCATATTTTTGGATAGTTATGATCCCTTTTCATATATATATATAGGATCACTTTTAACATGATTCAAATTAAAAGTATATTTTCTAATTCAAATTATCTACCAAAACACAGTTGTTTTGGCCGGTTCAAAAAGACTTACCTCTGTGACTAGTGAGTAAACAAGTAAATATTAAATTGCACAACATGTTGATTGATAATGTCTATTTATTTCAGTACCATGTTTGGCTGGGATCAATATGGTTCTCATTATTATCCACTTTTCTGGGAAATTCAGAACTAATATCTTCTATTTTGCGCCCAATCATTTGCACAATAATTTTGGGTTTTGCATTGGATGCCCTCCCTGAAGAAAACCACCTCATGAATTTCTGAGACTGAATCTGTGATAGTACAAGGGAGCAGTGATTGGAATTGGAAATGCAAGACCTGTCAGTGCCAACCACCATTTTGTATCTTGATTATACATTGATTTGTCAGGGGCTCGGATTAGCCCCTGATAATACAGCGGGGTAACACTGATGAAAGCAACAGTCTACTTTATTCTAACTTGATCCTGAAAAGAACCACAACCAACGGAAAATGCTTAATCCACACAGGAAGAATGCTGCGTGAACTGATCTAATTCTTGCTGTGAGGCAGGAAACCAGTGTGCACAAGATCAAATAAAGCTTTTTTTTTTTTTTTTACTGATGTATATACTTTGATATACTGAGTTTCAGACAATAGTAGTCTCTTACTTTTCTCTATAGAGATCCTATTGCTTTGCCTGAAATGTTCAACAATAAGACTATTAACTATCTTGTATGTATTCATTTAAAGGGGTTTATTTCTCACAAACATGCACTCTTATTGAGAACAGCCTCTCCTTCCTACAGATCTAATCTAATGTGGCTCAGGGTTGTTATCTGGAAATGTTGGCTTGTAGGTGAGTGATTGATAGACAAGAGTAACAGGCTGTGATTGGCTGGCAGCAAACAGTCTTCCTGGTTAATTTTATGCATCAGCCTGACTTGAGAAAATCTTTTGTCTAGATTCAAATGGAATGAGATGCTAATTTATGCCATTTTAAAAATTCCTGCCAGTACACCCATCAGCAGTTCTTCCTATTGAACACATTTATAATATCCATGGGCAGAAAGTAACTCACTAGAAATACTCATATTGCTGTAACTGAGTAAAACTTTTGGGTAAATATACTTTAATGAGTTGTTTTTTGTCATGCACCTGTAAAGCACTTTAGCTGCTTGTTGAAGCCTGTCAAAGCGCAGTTGAAGTTGTTATTTATCCACTTCATATGGGTATGCTATTTCCACAGCCACAGCTGCCCTGCACAACCACTTGAATTTACACGAGTGACAGTGACACGCAACATAGGCAGAGCTGCATATACTCATACTTTTAAAAGCTTCAATTTACACCAGAGGCGGCAGAGCTGCTCCTGTCATGCCAGCCTCTGTGTATTCTCACGTTTAAATACTAAACTTTTTGCTTTGTTTATGTATTCATTGTTGATTGGATGAATTATGCTTTAAATCACAATACAAAAGTTGACAACAAGAGAGACTATGCTTTGCAGCGATAACCTGTATGTTGTGTCTGTGGTGCTCTCATTACTTAAGTCACTCACCATTTTACTGGTTGTCTGCACCACACGCCTTTTCCTTTACAAGATGTTCTTGTAAAGTTGCTGTTTTACATCGTAAAATGTTTTATTTATCCTCCACGGCTGTAAACTTTCCGTAGTCCATCACGAGTCTAGTTTAGTTTGACACCACTCCAAACTAATTTGAGCGACAAGTAGTGTAATGACAGCCGTCGGGCAAATATGACATTGCTGGTAAATTGTCCGACCGGTTAAAATGGAAAGCGACACCTGCACATGCTGTGCTGCTGCGCTTATGCACTGCTACTGCTTTGGTGTAAATTGGGGGTTAGCCACTGCTGCCCTAGTTACATTTAAAATCAGAAGAGTTACTGATTCAAGTCCCATCCATGTCAATGCAATGCTGTCTCATTATTGTCTCTGCTCTTCTCTATACCCGAACGTACATAACAGCATGCACTCACCTGCTCTGACTGGCCGAAAGTGGTTTCAAACACAAACAGTTAAATAAATCAAGTTTCGTGTAAAAGTTTCATCTATACTTCTACTAAAATTGCATAAATATGTAACAAGCTGTTCTAACTTAGAAGAACTGAGTACACATTTAGCCATGTAACACTTTTTTTTTAGTTCTTAGATTTCTTTAGAGTTCTTTTTCTTAGATTTTTAGTTCCCTTTCCACCACTGATGTCTCCTGATGTCTCCTCTAAAGTAAAAGTTTATGAATTCTGACTGACTACATCAATATTGGTCCAAGTTTGCCTTCAAAAAAACAACTGGCCGATTCAGTTCAGAACATAGTGCTCATTTGGAGGCTTTGAGACTTGCAGCTGTTAAAATGATGATGACAGAGACAGAGTCCAGGCTGGGTTGAAAAGACTTCTGCTACAGGAAGTATGCCGGGGCACTGTTGGAGTCCAGTCCGATGCCGAATTTACCCACTTTATCGAGGCACCATGAACTAAACTTGAAAGGGGCAATTGAATTACTATTTAGCAGCAGTTTTGCTTTTGGCAGACACATTTCATCCATCATTTCTCATTCCAATAATCCCTGCGCAATCTCCGTGGCTTTCTGCTGCAGCGTCGTATAATTTGTCTCTCCTAATTGGGAAATTAGTCAGGCCGTTAAGCGATGACTAATGTTTTTAAGCTCGTCACTTTTGAAGATTAAACAGCAAAATGAGTACACTGTGATCACATTTTGCCTTGTGTCTGGCCCTTGCACTCAACCAAATTGCTTTTTAGATTTTGCTGTTTTCTCTTAAAGATTAATGATCGATACAACAATATATATATATAAAATACTCATCATAGAACTATAATAAAATCTATAATAATAACTATAATTATTAAAAGTTTTTCCATGATCCATGAAACTAGTACATACTTTTTCTGAACAGTGCCTGCAACACGGAAGTAAAATAACAGTATTACGACACGATTATCAGACTATGTCCCTTTGCGCTCTACTGTGCATGTCCCCTGCAGAAAGAGCCGCTAACCAGGTCTGGTATCATGTCAGTGTCTTGTAGAATTTCAGCAGATTTCAGGCTCTCCCGGGTTCAAGGCTAGTTGTATCGATCAGGTATGAGCAGATGTCCAGCTACTGAAGTTTGAGCCATTTCTTCTTGTCATTTACGCACCCAACTGCATTTAATGCATGTGGGTTATTAAGATGTACCCCACTCACTAATGTTCATTTAGTGTCATAACTTTTATTTTATCATATGGCGATAAACTATTTTAGTGCACTGACAACATCATTAGCTTCAACTGTTGCAACTTCATGTTAAATGCACAGACAATGGTGTTTTCTGCACTCAGGCAGTGCGCATCTGCTATGTTGCTAAACAAATAATCCATCCATATATTAGCTGCATTGTTGTATAAGCCGTGGGATTCAAAGTGTGAGAAAAAAGTAGCAGCGTAGAGTCCGGAAATTACGGTAATTATTTTATCTTTTTGTTCATTGTAAACTGCAATATTGATCTGAAACAGTTTAATTATGGAAATAGTTCAATTTCTGTTTGGAGACATTTAGAGGCTGGATCAGTTTATAAGAAAACCTGGTGCTGTGGTTGGACTTGGCCTGGACTCTGTGGAGAAGATGAAGAACAGAGTACTGTGCAGAGAATAAGAGTGCTCCTGTCCAACCCAAGCCACCCCCTGTGCTCAGTCTTCTCCCTTCAGAGGAGCTCAGTGAGCACTGGACTCCACTCACTAAACTGCTCTACAGACAGACTGAGGAACTCTTTTGTGCCACCTCCCATCAGCCATTATACTGCTGCCACCACAGGGAGATGGAGAAGGGAGGGGAGGAGGGTCTTGGACAGTGGTTTGGTCAGTGCCTTTTACTCCTTTGCACTTCTTAGCATTTTTTCTACTTAATGTATCTTAACTTTTTTTATGTATGTGATATTTGAATGAGTGACTGAACTGCGATTAATAAAGTATTTATCTATGAAATCTAAAGAATTGATTGGCCCCCAAAATTCAAGTTCAAAGTTCAAAAAAGTATATTGTCAATTCTTTACACAAACCATATAAAGAATCGAAATTGTGTCTCTTTATAACGGCATATCTCTATAACAAGCAGATTTTCATTTAGGTGTTTTGATTGATGAAAAAATAGTGACATTTTAACCTTATCTGTATCACACCATTTGAATATTTTGAATAATCGAATAAAAGAAGTACAGATCAGTGGGTGGAGGTAGGTGAGCTTTGAATACAGGTCAATACAGGATCACAGCATCAAACATTCATAACTCAATCAAGATACAACTCTGAATAAGCTAATGATGATGGAACACTGTCATAACATGTCTCCTTTTGAAATGATATCCAAGCTGAACTTTCAAAGATGTATAACACCTGCAACTCCACATACTATTTGACGAATGAAATAGAGAAAGCTGTACTCCTATGGCAGCAATTTGTTGTCATGCAAATTAGAACACAAGGTCACCAAATTGGCCATGCAAAGTAGTGTGTTGTTAGACTATAAATCGTCTGTAATGTGGTTTGCCAATTCATTTGACTAAGATAGTTTAAAAATAAGTCATGGAAATTGTGGGTTACATCAGATGGCCTTTCTCTGTGGAGCTAATGTTTTATTCAGTGTTTGGTGGATTCACAGTGTATTGTTGTGCAGCAGTTTAACATGAGTGTGTGTTTAAACTGGTGCTAGTCATGTGGCAGAGGAAGGGGCGTTTAAGGTAACAGTAGATTATTCAATAAGTGTGAGAGCCATCTTAATTTGAGTGGCCAATACAACTAATGCAATGTCAGTGAGTTATTTGAAATTGAAAAAATACAGTGAGAAAATATGATGGGTTTGCTTAAATTACTAATACTATGATATTTCAAAAACAGATAGTTGTCAATGGTGTAATACAACTTTTGCATTTTGTTAACTTGCTTGGAGGTCAAGTTATACCACTTTTAATTCAGCATGAAAATATATGATGACAGTTGTTTGGATTTGAAAGGATTAATACAATGACAAACCCATAATCCAATGCATGTTTGTCCAAAATTTGGCAGACGCTAGATGCACTTTCTAGAATTAAAATTTTAGTTTGGAGGAGTACATGCCAGTAAAACAAAATGTTTGAGACACAATAGTTGAGACACAACTGAAATCTCCACATAGAAAACCCACATTTAAGTGAATTGGCTCAATAATTACAGTATTAATTACAAACTAACAAACATTTTACAATCCACAAGTAAAGTTTTACAATATTTCTGACCAGGTGAACAAAACTTTAATCACTCTCACTATCTTGCCACCTCATGCAAACCCCATCAACTTTAAAACACCATTGTTCATACTCGGTAAAAGGGACAGTTCTCTATCATGACACTGGCTATGTTTACATCATAGACGGTATATGGACATAGTTAACCTGCTAGCAGTTGCATTCCCAATAGGAAGTGAGGAAGTGAGCATGGGCGCTCCTGGATCCATAGTTTCCATGGAAAACTGCCAAAATTTGATGTGAGTAATCTGAAATTAAATTACTCACACCATATATTGATATTTACATCTAATTTTTATAATCTTACAACTCTAAAAATAATCTGATTTTGGGTGTGTGCATGTAACTTCAGGCAATGTCTGAGAGCTAAAGTCTGTGTATACTGGTCCTCGGTGTTTATTAAGGGTTTATATTCTAGCCTCCTTTGCACCATCAACAAGTATTTGACTTGAATCTAAATTGACCTTAGAAGAGAGGAGATGGCAGCATCACTGTTCAGCCTGTCCATGTGTCAAACCTGCATCTCACAGGCTCTTGTTTTGTATGAACCATGCCAAAAGATGTAATTACCCAAGAAGCCACAGGATAGATAGAGATGCATCGTTAAACCAGGGCCATGTCTGATCGTGTGGGCTGAAACATATCACCGCGCCGTATACGATGCTTAAGTTGTAATGACACCCCTGCAGAGATGACATCCTTCCGTGAGTCAGAGTACGTTTGAGATTGATGCTTATTTTCATAATCAGCATGTGTCTGTCACTGCTAAACCGTTGAAAGCATCACACCTACAAACTTTGCATTGGTTTAATTACTGTATACTCCCAGTTGGTCAAAAATATACAAAGAGATGGATTAATTAATAGTAAAACTTGAATTAAAACTAAACTAATTGAAAATAAATAAACAAAAATTGGACATTTACTGAATAGTATTAGAATAGTCTTGATCTTTAAACAGTGCATATTATGCTAAATCAACTTTTTGGGATTGTTCTATCTCCTGTGGGCTCACCACCCGCAGAGGGGTTCATAGGGGGGTCAGGTGCTATGAGAACTGGGCAGCAAGCTGCCCCCTTGACCCAGGGGTATTAAGCGGGAGAAGATGGATGGGATTGTTCTACCATGTTATAACATTGTTCTCTCATCAGAGACATGCCTAAAGAGGTTTTCTGTATCATTCATGTATGTTGTGGTCAGCCTGCACAGTAAATACAAGCCTATTCATCTAAATGCACCAGGTCAAGTCTGTTCGTCCTGCTGGAGCTGCCAGAGTGGCCATCCTCATGTTGACACATTGTGGTTTCAATTCCATTCAATTACATTTTTTTCACAATTTCAAACCATAATCCCACATGATATTACACATGTTAACGCATACACGTGCCTGGTTATGCCAAGTGCTTGTCTCCATTAAGACAGAAGAGTTGAATGCTTTATGTGAAACTAGCAAAGTATTAACATCTCTGCAAAGATAAAAATGTTGCAGACATTCTACCCGAAAAGTTATGCAGGTCACCTTTAAATAATTGGCTTTTCCTCTTTCTCTCATCAAGCTTCTTAGTTAATTAAATCAAAATTAAGTGTGAAATGTCAATATCATGACAGCTATGATTTACAGTTGAAATGAAAAATTAAGACAAGTAGATTGCTTGACCAATTACTATTGTTTGCAAAACAATTTTGCGATTTCACCACCCACACGACTGCATATGAGCAGCACGCATAATTCAAACCAAATGTTCGATGGAGAGTGTGTCAATGGTAGTGAACAGTAGACTGTCTTAACACTTTATATAACAGAAAATAACTCCTTTTATGCCCTGAGCTGTTAGTCAGTGGTCCGAGGCATGGTGTGCTGAGGATATTATTATTACAAGATCATTATCAAAGTAGATTCTAGTTTGAATTTAGGGAAATGTATGGATTCTTATTAGTTCTGCTCTGTTGCCTGGTACATGTGTAAGGAGCTGGGATCATGACAGATGACTAAGGAGTAGTGAGGGGGAGGTGGGTGTTCACTCCGGCTGCTGAATTGTTTCTCGCTTCAGGAAAACCTCAAAAGAAAAAGACAAAAGAAAAGCACCATTAGAGTCACAGCAATGAGTTGCATATCAATTCTATTTTGCAACATTTTGACCACTTGTCTGCCTTTCCACATGTAACAAACTGCAAAGTCCAGTTGGAAAAAAACTAAACAAAAAAACAAGATTCTATTTTTAACAAACCTTTATTTTCATATTTTCAAAAGTAACAACAAATTATTTAAAAAAAGATAAGAGGAGAATATTATGATTAGATCTATTGTCTCTCTAAACCACAAAAAAAAAACACCTGCAAAATGATGTGCTCTCAACTGTTTTTGAGTGTTCAAAATACCCATGTTTGATTTATTATTAGAATAAATACTTACATTTGAATTATTATTATTAAAGGGGTACTAAGCAACTTTCTGGAGGGTCTGCCACCTGCATGTCTCTGTGGAGATGTTATTGCTTTGTCTGGAATGTTCCACAGTATGGCATTCAACTTATCAACCAAGACATAATCCTTGACAATCATGGCAAAATTACAAAAAAGAAAACTGTGGTTGTTTTTTATGTATTCCTGTGTTTTTCGAAGGCCTTAAGAACAAAAATAACTTCATAATGTGGGATAAAAGGCAAACTTTGTCAAACCAAATTATTTCATGTGTCCCTGGTGACTGCAAGTGCCCAGTCATCTCCAACACTTTTCATTTGGTATGTTTTTTGTTTTTTTTAAGTCTCTTTCTGTTATATTTTTTTTTTATCAAAGAAAAGACTTTTCCCTGTGATTTCCCTGTGATGTAATTAAGAATGCAGAGCATTGGTAGAAATCATTAACAGCTAATCACTTTAATTTTTTATTTCTTCTATAGGATATGTAGATTAGTGTTCCAATTTCTATACAAAGACGGTCTCTGCTCAATACCCATTTTGATACAATACTGATGATAAAAAAAATAATGCTGAGTGTAATTTCCAGTTACTTTTCATAATTTATTTCAGGATTTATTAGTAAGTATATTTTTTTTACAACTCTAGTATGGACAAAGCAAAAAGCTCCCATAAACAGGTCTATACATAAAGGCACAGAAGATAGGCCTGCCTGACAAACTACTCCTCACTTCTCTCCCAGCTCAAGTGTATTGTGCCCTATAGTGACTGTCCCTGTGACAACTGCCTGTATCCAGAGAAGCTACAAACACTTTGGTCTTTCTCCGTTATGTAGATTTCCCAACAGAGGTCACAAGTGTTCCCTGCTCTATGGGACACACGATTTACTTTGACCACCATGGCTTTTTATTTTGGTACTACTCACAATATTTAGACATGAAAAATAAAGGTACAATGTGAAAAAATATAATTATACCCTTGCATGTGATATAAATCTAGGTTAAAAGTGCACCAGGTAACTTTTTGTTTGGAAGGTTTGTCACCTGCTTGTCTCCATGTGATATGGTATTCCAATTTCCAACTTTGTCATTTATTCCATTACAGGTGTATTTTTTACTTGATAAAATATCTTTAAAAATATTATTTGTTGCTGAGAGAGGGCTCTCCTTTCCACAGATATGACCTGTAACATGGCCTGGTGACAACGATTGATGATGTCACTTTAATTCCATAATGTGGGACAATAAATCAAATAAATAACTTTCTGGAGACAAAGATGGCAGACTCTCTGCTAGAAACAGACATTTTTGAATGTAACATTTGAGCAGTTTTGAATCTAATAAAGTTCTGATAGAGTAATATCTATGTCCCTTCAAGCCAACCAGTAACCAGTTGTTACTTCTGTTAAGCAATGGTGCACAGTATAATTGATGATGAGACCAGGGTTTATAGCAGTCACAGAAGCAAACTACCTCCTCACCCCTCCTACTCATGCAAAGGATGTATACATTTGCATGTAAAGGATGTATACATTTGTTGTCCATTTTGTGATAATGTTCGACTAATGAAGCCAACGTGTAGGCAGTGAAGGAGCAACAACCTTGAAACATTTCTCTCTAAGTTATCTTTATGTACAACTATATCGCTGATGCATGAATTTGGATGGATTTCACTGCTCTTCTCTCTATCTATTGCTGTTATTTTTTGCTAGCATGTAAACAAAGGCAGGACGGTTTCAGCTGAAAACTCCATTTGGGGGCCTGATAAAAACCCAGTGTCTCAGACCAGTAACATCAAATTGAAATTGACTTCTGTATGGAAGTTGAAACATGATGATTTAAAAAGCAGTATCCTGTTTTGAACCTTTTGAAAGTTTTTACACTGTGACAACAAACCCAAAACATACATTACGTGACCCAATTGAAAATCAATTGTAATTAATTAACAAGACATAACGAGACAGGGACCCCCTCATATTTTAAATGTAGAGTGTGTCCAATTTTGGAAAATTCCAATCACAGCGTCTAATTTGTAGCACATCTCTGAAATACTGAAGACATCTCCGAAGTCTAGAGTTTGCTTTGCTCATTGATTCCACAGAAATCTAATCATTCCTTTGTGTTATTTCTTTCTTTTTTCTTTGTTTTGACACAGGCTATACTGGAAATTGGGGAGACAGGACACGGTTCCAGAGCCATAATGTTTTTGTAAAGTAGTGTCAAAGTGTGTGGTCATGGCTAGACAGGCAAGCAGTACAAAGCTATAGCAAAAAATAACTTACCAAAAACAAATGTATGAATTGCAAATATTAACTTGATTTTGCCCTAGTTCATTATTCATCATGATAAACAGGTAGTTGCCTGTTTTTTGTGCAGGGTATGCGTTTCGTCCCCAAAGAGATTTTTCCTCCTAGACTGGAAGCATCCATTCAATGCTACTGAGGCAGCCTGTCAGATGTTGTGTCAAAATCCTAGTCCTGAATAACTTAAAAAGACCAATAACTTAAAGAGGGGGCACTGTGTATGCATGTTTTAGATTGATATAATCCCTGGAGAATTAATACATTTATTTATCAAATGTAATGTCAGAAATGTATCGGACAAATTAGTTTTTTTAATGTGTAAATCTGACACCGGTATCAAGCACCTGAAAGCTCCAAATATCCAAGCCAGTGGACATATTTCATCAGAGTGCCCTGGTTTTGGCTTCTGCTTACCCTCTCTCTCTGCAGCCAAACAGCTTAAAAGCACCATCACAAAGTGCAACATGCAAAGGGGCCTCTTTCAAATACAGATGGCACATTCGCAGAAGACAGAGATCAACTTGTTCACAAACACAAATCTACTTTAGTACAAAGGTGATTCACTCTGTGAAAACAGTTATTCATCTCTTCCTTGGCAGCACAGTGCAGATAAACTGCATCTTAAGCAGTCCTATATTTAAGGGAATACCAATCTATTAGATAAACAGTCCTGTTTATCTAAAAGCACATTGTTCTTAGCTTCTGTCCCAAAGGGTAAAATGAGGGCACCTTTCACCACTGATTGTTTTTTAATTGACATCTTAACAAAGAGGGGCACAAGAAGATAGACAGCTATAATTATATTCTACTGCCTAATTCTACTACCTGCCGCCACCTGGCCCCCTCTGCTCGTAACTCTGGCCATTGGAAACAGAGAAGGTTCTCATTATGACAGGATCCGAGCACTGGAGGTCGGTGCCAAACTTCACTCAGCTCTTGGGCACACAGTCTTCCTGCAGCAAGTAGATTAAATTGCTTATTGGAGCTTGTCATTGAGTTAGGAAAAGTGGATCTACTTTGAAATTACATCTCTGTATTCCAGGGGAGATCTAGGCTTTGAATAGAGATAAAGTTAAATTGTATGTTTACTTGAGTAGTTGTAGCACACCTTGGTTAACAAATGGGGAACTCAGGGTGTATAATAGTAGTGTTGAGAAAATTTGCATTAGTCCTAATAATCATAGTATATTTAGAAATAACAGAATGGCAACTTTGCAAATAGTGGTAGCAGTAGTAATTCTAGTAGGAGAGAGAGAGTTAGGGTTTTGTTAGGGTTTAGATTTTGTTCTTTTCTTCCATCTGTTGAGTGATTTTTTTTTGCTATTTATCTGTATAAAAAAGACTACTTATTAATTCAATACCCATCACACAACACATCTGTCCATATTGTCCAAGGGTTGAATGTGTCAAGCTTTTGCCTAATGGAGCATTTCTCTCAAACAGATGTAAAATAAACACATTAATGTAGTCATTAGCATTTAGTGCCCCTGTGCAAAAGTTAAGGTTAGATAGCTCCTTAAAAACCCATAGTGAAAGGTGATTGTCCCAATATGAATCAATGGATATTTTAACCACTGACTGTTGGCAGTTTCTGTGATTGCTGGGATATGCAGTCTAAGAATCATAACTTAAAAGTGGGGCAAAAGAAATAAAAGTAAATGCATGATTTATACAGCAGACAACTCTTAACATATAGAAGAGATGGAACTTTGTTGAATGCTGTTAAATGCAGTGATTAGCGCTAATATCCAGACTTAGTGGGCAAATTAGCAGCATATATAATTAGCTTTATCCTTTTTAATTTGCGATGCTGACTGCGCTCAAGTTCTGCCTGATATATTTGTAAGACAAACTTTAGTATGCGAAATATAGACCTAATGCAATGATGAGCATAGTAAGGGCAGATAAGCATTTAGAAGATACGCTATTTATGCTTAGTTTAATTTTAGACTTACCAGAGTAGAGTGTTGATACTTGGCAAATGGTTGAGGGTGATCAGTCTGATAGTTTCATTTTAAATTGTATTTTCTGCACTTTCTCATTTTCTGTGACAGCTGTGTGACCTCAAAATAAAAGTAATAACAGTTGGGTCAACTGAAAATAACAAAATGATTTCCCTGATTGCTCATTTTCATTTTTACATGCTATATCAAATGTACCGGTCTAGTCAAAGCAGAGGGCTGGCCAGGAAATAGGTGGCTTTGTTCATTGGAGCTGTGTTTCTTAAGCCTAGGTGACTAAATTGTGCTGTTCTCATCATCAGAAAATTTTAATATATTCATCATTTCAAAGCCATTTTAATATATATTTCTCATTTCAGTCTTGTATGCTAGCTTGGTCACATGAGTCTCTATATTCCCTTCACGAATACCTTTCACACCATATCAGCAAACCCAATAAAGACTCATCAACATACTATTATGATAAGGCAGCCATTTTCCAGGTTGGCCTGGGTAAATTCAGCATTGATCCAATTCCCCTGGCAGGTCGAATGTGACCAGAAGGCGAACCACCTTCTATCACTTGCATAAGTATAGCAGGATATCAAATAGGGAAATAATTGGTTTTGTAGGATCTGGAGAGGAGGGTCTGGGAAACAAAGATTTTAATTAGGCTAAATGTAACCCTGAGTCACTGAGCTAATTGACCTGACTATAGCTCACTTGCCCATGAAGAACACATGCATATAAAGAACACATATTATGCATTCTTGTGGCTTTAATTCTTGTTTAAATATGCTTTTGGTCACCTGGGTATAATGTCTACATTTGGATTCACGCAGGCAACTTTGACTCAAATGTAACACAAAGAATACAGCCAAATGCAAAAATCTAGTTCAGTTTAACAGAAAGTGTCCTTCAATAGGTAATGCTTAATATGATAAATTAGGCTGATAAACAACAAAGGAATATATTATTTTATTATGTGAACTAAAATCCTCCAAAACTGGGAAATTATTTCATTAGAAAACAGGCTGGGAATAAACTTAGAAACAGAGACTTCAAACAGTAAATAATGCAGAATTGTACAAATTGGAAACAACAGATTTCAGATTCAGAGTTTCAGATACAGAGCTTGAGTGTCTTTCTTGATTGGTCAACAATCTAGCAACGACTGAATGAGCAGGAGGAGTATATACAGACTACCCTGGGATAATGAGGGAATGAGTGGCAGCTGAAGGAAAAACAGGGCCAGAAGAAGAGTTAGCACAGGCTGGGAAATGGAACTGGACTGGGCATAAGCATGTAAACAAAAGGCAGATCCCCCCTTTCAATGGGTGACTCATGACATCTCAAAAACAAAATTCCAAAAATGGGTGGGAGGAGGGGATCTGGAGGATGGTTAAAATTCTTCTGACAGATCAGAGCCACTGTCCAGATGAATGGTAGAGTAGAACCTCTAGCACAGAGCAGATTCATCGTCCTCACCCAGGAAGGAACAGCATGAGAACCTGAAGAGCTCTTAAAAGGTTGATCTAGATCAGTGGTTCTTAACCGGGGTTCGATCGAACCCCAGGGGTTCGGTGAGTCAATCTCATGGGTTCGGCAGGGCAGAGTCCTGCACGGGTCCATTTTTGGAGACCCGCACAGTACAGCACCGCACCCGCCCGTAAACCCGTGATTATATCAAAGTTAAACCCGCACCCGCCCGGACCCATTAACATTCTCCCAGTTACTTGCCCATGCCCGTGATAAATCACACACAAATTAGAAGCATTTTAACTGCCACGCTTTATTTTTTTTACATCTGCGCATCTCAACGAACAACAACAAACAAACTGCAATAGCAGGTTGGAACTAAGCTAAGCTTTACTCCACCTGAGCCCTAAATCGCACAATAACAACGAAACAAACAATGAAAAAACAACCGATGTCAGTTTAACACAAAATAAAAGCCTTAATTTTGTCTAACCAATGTCACTGTGCAGAAACAGTATACTGTCTTCAGTTCCAGGTTTCGGCTGCGTTCTGCGTTCTTGGATCACAAATCCAGCAGAGGAAAAGTCTCTCTGCAGTGTTGGATGTGGGATTGAGAGTGCACCACCCGACCCACCTGTGTGTGATTACTACCCGCCCGTAAAATTCCAGAACGTTAAAACCCGCTCGTTTCAGCAACTATTTGCGCGTACCCGACCTGGTGCAGGACTCTGCGGCAGGGCTCAAGACTCACATCCAACTCATATGATTCATGATGACATGCCCCATTTGGCCATTATTGGCCGCAGGATATTTTGTGCACGCAATAGTCTTGTGACTGTCGTGATGGTGTCGTGTAATTTCTTTCTTAATATTTTCCCTTCATACTAACTATGTTGAGCAAAAAAGGAAAGTGGTCAGACGAATATGTGCAATACAGATTCACGTGTACATCAATAAAATATATATACCTATGTTTTAAATTTGTATAAATTTGTATATGTATATATATATATATATATATATATATATATATATATATATATATATATATATATATATATATATATATATATATATATATATATATATATATACATATTCCAATTAAGAAGGGTTCGGTGAAGAATGCGCATATGAAACATGAAACTAGTGGGGTTCAGTTCCTACAAGGTTAAGAACCACTGATCTAGATGTTGCTCATGAATGGTCTTACTGAGAAAAGATCCAAGATAAAGTTGGCAGGCACCATGAACGTTCCTCTGGACCATAGCCTTCCCAGTCAATCACGTACTGGAGTTCCCTACCATGCCGCCTGTAACCAAATAGTTGTCTCACTGTGTATGCAGGTTCCCTATTGATCAGACGAGTAGGCGGAAGGGGAGGTATGTCAGAGGCAAGAGGGCTGCTTCAGACTAGTTTCAACTTGGAGACATGAAATGGGATTGATTCGCACAGCTCTTGGCAACTTACAGCCACCTGATTGACTATCTTCTCAATTTCAAAAGGAGCGATAAACTTTGGAGGCAGGTTCTTGGAATCCACCCTGAATGGAAGATCTTTAGTGCAGAGCCAAACCATGTGACTGCCCTGATGTGTGAGCCTCAGAACGGTGATGGTTAGCTGAAACTGAGTAATGTTGTGCAGAGCTAAGAAGGGTGATCCGGGACTGTTTCCAGGTTTTGTAGCAATGTTTAGTGTGCATGGCAGGGGCTATGAATCTTTACGTGTGATGTCATTAAGGTGGCGGTAGTCCACACAGGAACGCCATGTCCCATCTTTCTTCCGAACTAGAACTATAGGTGCAGCCCAGAGACTGTTTTACGTTTCAATGAGGCCTGCTTGTAGCATCTATTCAATTTTTCTTGTGCTGTCCTCTAGTTTAGCTGTGGCACTGGCAGCTGGACCCACGACGGCAGCACTCTCTGCGGCGCTGGTGGCTGCTCCCTGGATGGCGGCTGTCTCTGCAGTGCTGGCTGCTGACTTTGCGGCGCTCGTGGCTACACTGATGACGGCAGTTCTCTCTGCGGCGCTGGATTCATAACGCTACAGTCCTCAGATTCACAGGACTTGTGAAGAGCTATGGTTTCAATGCCAAGATGAAGAGTGGCTCCAGACACATCCACCATAGCCCTCCACTCACACAGCAGGTCCCGTCCAATAATACAGGAATCTTGGATATTAGCTAACTAGAACTGATGCCATATATGTAGGTGGCCCACAGAGACCCGTAGGGTCCTAGTACCCAGCATCTTGGCTCGATCACCAGTCACTTTTGTGATGTTTTGCTTGGTGGAGGTCCAACCTTCTTGGTTGGGCTTGATTAGGGTAGACCCAGTGTCCACTAGGTCAGAGTCCCTTCAATCACACAGTCCATATAAAGACATGTTGAGGGTAGTTGTGTCCCCCCGTTGTCATCCCATGCTCATTTAAATCTGCAAGCAGGCTTAGTGGCGCAGGTGCTGGTTAATAGCGAGCAATGTGGCCTGGGGCTCCACACCTGTAGAACTCACCATCTTGTCTCCTGGATCGACGGCGTTGTGGTGTTGGTTCCTCCTCCACATTGTGGTCCTTGCTCCTAGCCTGATTAACACAAATGTTTTTGTGGCTTCTCGAGTAGTGGGGGGAAAACAAGTGTATGTGTTCCTGAAACTGTCCTAGCTGTAGTTCCCTCAGAAAAGCCTGGATTGTTAGCTCCTCCTGCACCCTACTGATAAAATCAAGGTGCTCACGGAGAGTATAACTGTGAACATCTGCAGCGTTGGTACCCAGGCTTTCTCCCATCTCTCTCCAGCACTTTACTAGCACATCTCTCAGGTTTGGCCAATCCCAGAGCTCCTCTGGCCACAGATCTGTCACAATTTACAAAACTCGTCCTTCTAGGGAGAAAGCAACATTCCCTGCTGTCTGCTCAGCAGACCATCCGTTAATCCTCACAGAGAGCTGGACCTGTAGCAGGTAGGTGTCGGCTGGCTCTTCTCCGTTGTAGCAGTGGAGTTTCATCAAGGACTGGCGATGATGCTGAAGAGGCTGCGTGCCCCCTTCTAGTCCTCTGGGTCCCGCCAACACACCAGCCTCACACCATGACTCTGCTTGCCCCGCTCTCCATAGATTAACTATGACTCCCTGTCACTAGCTAGCCCCAGAGAATAACCTTCCCATAAAGCAATGTGCCCAAGTTTATAGGTTGCAACACCGGTTGCTCATTTCAGTTACTGCACTTTTCCATTATATTGAATACATTTAATTGAAGTTCAAATGATGACACTATTTCTAAAGCTGTGAAGCGGTGACCGTTTATGAAATGGTATTTACAATAATAGAAAAGGTCCAGTGTACATTATGGGCTTGTGTGAATCATGCTGGTTATGTAATAAGCATGCGTATTGTTGAGTACATCATCCTTCAAAGGTTACAGTGAAAGAGCCTTTATGTGAAATGAATACAATGCACAATGAATAAAAGACACCTACACACTTGCGCTGTTACTTAAAAGTTTGAGGTGGTAAGATGTTTGGAAATGTATGTTTACAATAATTACAGTGAAGAGTTCAACTTTTCTAGGTATGAGAGGGCTGGTTAATTAGAGGTCATGGTATAAGGTGATTTAAGTTGGTTTGCTGATTCACAGTTCAATTATTGCAAAATAGAGGCAACCACAGGATTTAACTAACTAGCATGACAACATTGCAAATTCAAATCATAGTACCTGCAGTAAGTGTCATGATTACATCCATGCAAGTGCTATTGCTTTAACCTGTAAAGTTCAACAGTATGGCATTATACATGTACATTACATTTATTATAATACAGGTATTTTAATGCCTGGAAAAACATGAGCAGGGTTACTTTTCCACAGTTTAGACCTGTGGCATTGCTTGTTGGTCTCCTTATAGATATATATGTTTACAGTAATGCCCTACTGTGGAACTAGTCAAATCAATAACATCTTCATGGAAAACTAGTATAGTGTACCTTTAAAAATACTGCAAGGCCCTGCACCAAACACTTTTATTATAGCATTAAATGCCCCCATATGTGAGTCTGATTAGTGGAGCAGACAGGAAAATCAACACATGTAGTAGAAGTGAAATGAGTGCAAATAAGGACAGGTTTAATTGTACTTGATGAAGAGGGTATGGGGAAAACTCTTCTCCCAGAGGTTGCAATCAAGCTTTCCTACATGCTTAAGATACATAACTTGCACTTAATACTATTATTTTTTTAAGATATCTGTGTATCTTTCAATCGTAGCAAATGAAATATGAATTCTCTCAACTGGGCAAAGTAGAGACGGTCATCTGGATACGGTTTTTGCTATATAGACGTTTTGGCTCCCATCCAGAAGCCATTTTCAATTTGGACAGTTTTCCAAGTAGCTTTTTCATTCATTCAGTCCCCTTAGGTCCTTTACTTAATTAGGAACATCCGTGCAATGCCAATTGGTCTTATTTCTAATGTAATGGTGGATTGTGCTTGCCAAAATTTTCCCTGTCAGTTCTGCCCAGCCTATGTACAACTGCACTTGCCAAATCCTGTCAGTGGAGGAAATGCATTGTAGAGGGACTAACACCCTTCACTGGAACTGACAAGCGCATCTCTGTAGTTGGCATGCCTTTAAACATACATATCAATAAAGACAGCATCGTGTTTGAATATATGACACAATTTGTTTAAAGAACACTGCTGATGTTTTTTCAACAGTAAAAGTGCATTCAATTCATTTAGGTCTGATCATAGCATTGCTAGATTATTTTTTTGCCTGGATGAGTCTATTCCTCTCTCCCACAGAAATACAAACAAGTTATTCATTTCCACACTGTTCACCCGAACTAGGAGAGATTCAGAGCCTGCAATTACAGAAAACAAGGTTAACTTTCTTTGTAATTTGATTGTGCTATTAGTAGACTGAGGACACAATATCTTTCATTTTGGTTTTGATTTTTAGAATGAAAGATATCAACACTGTGGAGACTATGTTTTTGTATTATTCATCATCATTTATCTAAGCTTGGTACTGACACAAAGTAAGAACTAGCTTAAGGGTCCTATATGACTCTTGTGAGTTTTAAACCATATTATAATGATGGTACCTCACCAAAAACATACCTGGAGTTGCATTTTGTTTTATTCACACATTTTTAAACACTTTTTTATTAGCTTGTTTACATCTCCAAATCTCAAAATGCTCTGTTCCACCTTGTGATGTCATGAAGCAGTAGTTTTTAAGTTAACAGCTACCTTTTACCTTTAGTTCGGTAGAGATTGGCAATTGCAGAGATAATTTAAGTGAACATGCAGGGAGTTCAAAAACACAGTGAAGCACTACTTGTATTACCACATGGCATCACAAAGTGTTTGAGAGAAGAACGCTGCCTAAATATGCAGGATTTGGGTGTTAAACATGTGTGAATGCAAGAAAACACAACCCCAGGTATATTTGTGGTGAGAAAACAACGTTATAATACAGATCAGAAAATGGCATAGTATGTGCCCTTTAAACAAGTGTGACCAGATTTTCCACAGTGTCCCAGAGCTGCCTTTACATTCCTCCAACGCACACTGGCCATATACTAGTGATCTGGTATTTTCATTCTTCAGTTATTCAGGCTTAAGATGGGTTTACACTGTGCAATTTCATATGATTTTAAGAGGTTACAAATTATTCCCAAATTCACACTGTGACTGAATCACATACGAAGCTCACGACGGGACTGTGCACGAAAATATCAAACCTGTCTGCTATCCCTGCGGCCACTCAGTCAGCTGTAGTACAAATTTGGCCTGATTTTAAAATTGTCTTGTGGCTAAAATTTATGTCAACATCGACCCAAAAATCACAGTGTAAGTCCAGGTTTAGTTGCATCAAACGATCTACCTCTCCCTAGACCATGAGTTGTCCTTTTATTTGGTTTTGATTTGTTTGACAATCACAAATGGTATATTTTTATGGATAGTCTATTTAACTCTTTTTAATTTTCCCTTTGATGGAGCTTTGTTTATTTTTCCTCTGATTCAGATACTACCTGCTTATGACCTTATGTTGTACACATCCACAAAGCTGTGAAAGCTGGGATTTAGTTTGTAAAGAAACTGATGACTATTGATAGTGCAAGGACAATTGTGTGCTCTTCTGGGCTATTAGCATTTAGCTTTTTATTGTGGCTCATTAGCTTTTCAATAACAAAAGTGCATTCAGGTTAACTGTGAAGACTTCAGCCAGTTTAAATGTCAAGTGAGCGGCCTGGTATTTCATGATGTCAGGTGGAGGCCAAAGGGAAAGAAGCTGCACATACAAATGTATCTTTCTGTGGCTTTTGCTAATACACAAGCCCACAACAATGTAGCCCTGCAGACCAGTTTAAAAATAGATGAGAGAATCCCATTGTAAGTGCTTTTCAATGCAACAATTTGTCTGGGTAGAGTGGATATTCATAATGAAGTGCTGAACATAAATGGCCTGATACTATAGCAGGAAATAGACTAATTGGCCAAACATGCTGCGTGTTAGGGCTTAGAGGGTGAACTATAGCAGCTGTGGTCAGGTTGTTATCTCTGACTTGTGGCTGTGTGGCTTCATTAGAAAGAAACAGGCAAGAATATTCTGGCCAGATTCAACCACAGTAGAAGTTTATGGCTTTAGAGTTTATTTGTATTTTAAAAAGAAATGCAATTACATTAACTTTTAAGTTATGTAAAACTTCAGTAATTGGCTTTCTGTGTGGTTGGAGCCACCAGAGTTACTAAAGGGGCTGACATGGGATACATCTCAAACAGACTAGATTAAGAAATCTACAAAGGCATGTTTGGGACAAAGGAGGGGGTATACATGCAGCATCAAAATCACTACTGTTTTGATTTTCCCATAATGAAATACATTGTTTATGTCTTTATGTTTTTGTTGTAATTGTTTTAATTGTACAGTGTCCTTGAAAGGTGCCTTTAAATAAAATGCATTATTATTACTATTAATGCATTTAGTCATAAGGTTAAGCCAAAATGTGGTCCCATCACATCACAAGATACAGGTCTGTGATTTGTTCAGATTTTGTAAACCAGTGTAGTTATTTTAAATTTCTTCTCCAGCAGTCTACCACTAATCACACACAATAAAAGTCAGTTTACGTTGTGTGTTTGGATGATTTGATTTTATATGCCACAAAGCAAAGAGCAGGTCTAACAAGATAGAACACATTTTAAATAGCGACCTCTGTGTGCTTGTAAAAATAAGGCTGAGAATCAAATTATGCTGGTTACAGTTGGAGATTGCTAAACTAAATTGAAGTGCACTGCTGTTTCAAGGTCTGCCTGTCAATAAGGTTTAAAGTACAAAGATAAATTCATCTCTTGAACTATTATAATCATTAGCCAGCATGGAATGGATGCATATAGAGAGGTGGTATATGCAAGACAATGGTACGACATGGTATACACATACATATTTTTTCTACTTTCTTCTGTAAAAATAATTCAAAAACACCACATTTGACTATTTAGTGGATTCAATATTAATTATTAATTGATTGTTTGAGATTTGAAGTAGAAGTTCAGAAGTTGCAGTATAAATTTTTAAAAATCATTATTATAGGAGCAATAATTGTGAATCCATACCACTACTGTAGCAGTAGTAACACGAGTCTTTGATTTGAGTTGTAGTACTACCAGTATTTTCTTCCACCCCCATATATATTTGCTCTTCCTCTAGACTGTACATGGACCTATTTTATTGTGTAATCCTTCTATTTGTCCATTACATTGGCATTAGAGGCTTTGAAGGCAAACATCATTTCTCGGTCAGTAAATTCTATAGCACAGTGACCTTGTACAACACAGAATACTGCTGTTTGTGATCTATGGACACTCCTGTGCGCTGTAAGCTGTTGGATGTTGGAAAGGTTGGGTGGGTGCTCCTTTTGGACCCCTCTGAAGTGCGTTGCCATGGAGATGTGTAGCTTCAGACGTTTACTCGTGGAGAGCTGGGATTCACAAACCAGGATTACATCTTCACAAGGTGCCAACGAAAGCAGCTGCCGGCACTGGCATCACAGATATGACAAATGTGGTGCAAAAACTGTTGGAACAAACAAGGGGTCTCTGTCAGTGTCCAGTACACTATGTTCACTAGGTTCAGTTGGGCTGCTTATCCAACAGGTAGCATAGATCACACTGGAGGTTAACAATTCAATCCCAGTTCCGACCAGTCTTAGGCATAAAACTTAACCAGTCCGTATGAACATGTGGTGTGTGTGCGTAATTGGCGTAATTTATTCCTGTAGACAGCCCCAGCCTGGGCAGCTGTGGCTATAAGTAGCTTCTCCAAACTGAAGAATGAATTATGCATTGGAAAGTATTTTACACACGCCGAAAGATTCCCTCCCAACCAAGAGCTTTTTTTTTTTCTTTTTAAATTTAATTTCCCCTGAACAGAAGTTACAGATGTACTGATCATTTTCAAAGTAGAAATGTTCTTTTTGAAATGACTATCTGTGTTTACAAGGACAAATCTTTCTTTGTTTATCATGTCTTACACTGAAAAGCGTTTTTGTTTAAGGCATATATATCTGAAAAATGGATAGACCCAGGTTTAAATTACTTAATTTTGTTGACAAATAAAAACAAATACAGCAGGGATTTTGGAAGTTTTATTCGGTATTTGAGTAAACTAGCCTTTGAAGGTACAATGAAGGTAACATATAAATCTGATGCAAGTTGATTTAATTAAACAATAAAACATCTTGGTGCAGACTGGACAATGTTGTAGTTTCCAGGTCAAAGCTTAGATGTTGAAAGAGCAAACTGACCAAAATAAAAAAAAGCTAAAATTTAAAATGATGAGTTTTGCCTGTAGCGTTTGCCATTCTTCTCTCATCTACATCATCAAATAACATGAGTAAGACGTCTATTATGGCACAAATGTTTTTTGGCATGTTTGGTCATGTGAATGCATCCTTTAAAATAAAAATGCAGAGTGTCTGATTAGAACACAATACAGTATAAACCTTTGAGTCACACAAAAATGAAGAACATTTCTCTATTCCCAAACAAGAGCGAATGTATGAAAGAAACGCTACACAAACAGACTGACCAGGCTTGACTTGAGTAGCAAAGCGTTTACCTCATTTGACCAAGCTCCCAGAGCTTAGCCTTTTCTTCTGCCAAGTCCAGCTGACATTCGTGTACACATAACTCAATACCACCAACTGAGCAATTACCCCTTACAATATTAAACGAGCTATAAATACACATCAGACATTATTGGCTTCAGCCCAAAGGAATACATCAGCCCACTTGATAAAATACAGAGTAGCCGTACAGTTTTCTAAATATTACATAAGCTTTGTCAGGACCAGAAATGTTCAAAGTTTCTGTTGGTCGGAAACATGAAACAGCTGGGTGTGATGGAGCCTGCTGAGAAATGCCAAAACAAATCTCCACACAGATGCTGATTTGTAACAAAACAGGTCCACGGCACTGTAGTGTTTAGCCTGGGGGAAATTTTTCGATTTTTCTAGATCACACACAATGCAACACAATAAGGTCATTTAATTTAAATGAATATAAGAATTTAATGTATAAGATAAATAATATCCCTCCTGTGGGCTCACCACCTGCAGAGGGGTTCATAGGGGGGTCAGGTGCTATGAGTATTGGGCAGCACGCTGCCCCGCGACCCAGCCGGATTAAGCGGGAGAAGATGGATGGATGGATGGATAAATAATAGTAATTGCAAAAAAGACTTACAAAACAGAATAGCTCATTTTGTGTGAATGAGGGCAGTGGTTGAATTCATATTTTTCTAGTAAAAACCTGGGAAACTGGGTGTTCTGTGGGAATCTGCAAACTAAAGTCACATTTTCAAGACACAAGAGGTTAGTAAAGCATCAATGGATAATGATTTACGAAGCCTGATGAGCAAGAAGCCAATCAAGACAGATAATTGGATCACCATGCACTGTGAGCCAAAGCCAATTTTATATTCAAAAAAGAAACTGAAACTATTTATTAATACAAACTGTACAAATATAAATACAAATGAAATTGAAGACAAAAGCATTTGTTATTCAAAATCTATTCATTTCCGTTACATATTGGTCACTAACAATTGCAAGTGTTACCAAGCCATACATGCTAAATATCAAGTCATAATGGGGAAAATTTTAGCATTAAATAGAGTAATTCGTTACATTGCACTGGGGAATTGTAAATATATGTATGAATGTAAATAGTATTTGGGTTTTCTGTCTTCAGGCTCCTACACAGATGGCCTCAAGCAGATGGTCCAGGCTCAGATCACAGATATAATAAGAAATAATATTCCCATAGAGAGACGGGCAGAAGAGAGAGATGCATTAGAAATAGTGGAGCTTGGTGACACTTTTCTTTATTGTCACATTTGAATCGAGGCTACAGACGAGTCAGTGAGCAGCATGACTTTGTGCATGTATTCCTCCTCCAGCTGGGATGGGAATAGCTGGCACGCCATCAGCTCGGTTGGTGCCTGTCGCCAAACCCTTCGTGTTTTTAGTGCTAACTGTGAGCAATTTACACAGCGTGAAACTGGCAAGAGGTCACCTGACTGCACAATAAATAGGCTTTCCTCTCACAAGCGCCTGACCTGGATGAAAAGCAGAAGGAACTGACACAATTGCAAAGTACTGATTGAACTAGACCCGCTTTTTGCTTTGTTGCAGAGAAGTTAATTCCTCTGCTATGCATAATGTAGACTAGAGCGAGCCTTAGTTGTTCATGTGTTTGCAAGTTAACTTTTTGTGTCATCTCTGCCTCAAAAAGCAATTAACCCAGTTTTAGAATCCAGTTTTAATCGTCAAATAGCTGAGTGATGGTGAAAGATATGTTATGGATTATTTTGATGGTGTTGGACATCTGCAGGTCTCCCTCGTACTCCTGTCCTTTCCTGTTGTATTCTGATTTTTTTTTCTGTTTTTACATTACATTACATTATTGCATTATTTTTTTTTTTTCAGTTTTTAATATTTCTCTGCATTATAGTCTTTCAGTATTATACACTATTATAACTGGAATGTTCAACAGTATGATATTAAACAGCTCCACTTAACAGTTATTCAATTACTGTACACACACAGAGAGGAAAATACAAAATACAGAGAAAAACATGCATACATACACCTGGTTTAATACTATACATTTGAAAACATTCCAGAAAAAGCAATATCATCTCCATGGGAAAAAAGCATTTGACAGACCCTCCACCAGAAAAGTTACACAATGCACCTTTAAGGCACTAGCAAATATAAGATGCTCACTCACTGATAAGACATACATAAAACAGTCACACTATAGCCAAAGTCACCTTGTGTGATGAATGCACTATATTATGCTTAATTCGGCTCGTCAAAACAGTAAAAGCCTCAAATTATCACTAGCGATTCATCAAAGTGTCAGTGCTGAACAGATGTCTTTAATCTTTCCAACTCACAATATTTCTTTATCAAATTTTTCACTTTGGGGGATTTATTGTAAACCTGGACATGCTTTAGCTGCTTAATGTTAGATTGGTGTACTTATCTAGAAGCCCCATTTTGCACAGTAAAGCAAGGGAGGTATGGTTCTGTCAGAAATGAAAGCACATTTTCAAGGGCAGAGAGAAAGAGAGGGAGACAGACACGAGGAGAGAGAGCATTGCAACAGTTATTTTCTCTGCATTTTGCCGTTTAGTGTGGCGATGTTAGCAGAAAGACCACCGGAAATGTAGTTCAACCTTGGACTCAGACCCTCACAAGTAACCCCTGCCATCACTCCCCCAGGTTCAAAGGTCAAATGGAGTGACTGCGTTAGTCCCTAACTACTTCGCTACACCTGCCCTGGGGCATGCTCTAATTTACACCTTGGTTTTTTCACTTGAGGTGACAGGCAGCCCAGGTTTGAGCTATAATAGGCTCTGGCAGATTTACTGTAGGGTTGTGCGTATGTATCAGAAACGTGTGTATAGGATTACTCATTCACAGATTTGTTTAATGTAATAAACAGGGGCTGATGAGGAGTCTGTCATTTAACACTTTGATTCATTAGACATCATTAGTCACATAGTGCCAGTACACATACCAGAGCAAAAAATACTCAAAAGTATCAAAAGTATGAAAAAGTCTACTTAAGCAATAGTATTCAAGCACCTGTTTAAAAATGTACTTAAAGTAGTATTTCTTGCAGATTTTGATGTTTTATAAGGCTTAAAATTAGAGCTCCACAAGAGGCCTCTGGATCTGATGGAAAACAATGCGGCACGGGTCACATTTTGAAGGTAGGAGCAGGGCTGCACAATGCCCCGCAAACTATGTATGAGTGTAAAGTAAAATATGCAAATGATTAATGTATGCCTATCATACATTATTTGTGGTGGATATTTTATTTGTGGTCTAATCTCACGTACATTTTAGACATTTTAGATTTTCTCTGTAGAAGAACAGAGAAGAACAGAGCAATGTGTAGTGAATCTCACAGTGCTTCAAATGTAAGTTCTTCTTTAAAGGGAGGTTTTTCCAAGCCCATTTAAGGACCTTTTGTGAGAAAGGAAGCAAACGTCCCCATCTTGCAGGATTTGCGTGTGGGAGTGGGACAAAATATCTCAAATGCGGGCGGGAGCAGGAATGAAAATTACAATTCTTTGCTGGCATGAGTGGTAGTGGGACTGCACAATTTAATTGTGGGCAGGAGCAGGACTGAAAATACTGTCCCGCACAGACCTCTACATCAAATGTAGTGCTTTGGATACAGATTTGTTCAATAAAAACAACTGAGTCAATAATTTTTTCCTAGCTATGTTTATTAGTATAGTTTTGCTTGGTCAAGTTATGAACATGTTAAAAACAAACCCCTTAGGAGTTTTAGCTGGTCTCAAACTATAATAAAAAATACTTTTACTTTCCAGTCCAGTTAAACATGTAATGGAGTAGAAAGTAAGTACAGATACCTAAAATTTTTACTTGTACTGTACTTTACTACTTTTACTTTGTTACATTCCACCACTGCGTAGTACTGTGTAATCCTGAATAATGTATTATCACTATTAGACAGTCAAAGATACAATCATTGTCAAAAACAATCTTGGAACTCTTCAACCATATTTGGACATTGATGATTAGATGAGAGCATTTGTGAGGGTAGCATAATGATGCAGTGGTCAAGGCTTCACCTCACAGTAAGAAGCTCCTGCGTGGAGTTTGCATGTTCTGCCCATGTTCTCCAAAATATATTGATCAGGTTAGCAATGCAAATCTGTGCATATTGTACAAACTGTGCGTATTGTACAATCTGTGCATATAATGACATAATGACCTTGGCTTGTTGCTTGTATGGAACATGCTAGTAGTAATGCACATTAATACCTGTAAACAATGAATCTTATTTATTAAATGCATTAAATAACTATGTTACTTATAATAATTTGTAAGACAATTGAGCAAAACCTGTACATTTGGAGCATTTAAAGTTAATATTCTATGTAAACTCAATTTAAGTAGCAAAATAAACCTTATAGAAGGAAATGGGGTCATAGTTGCAGAATAATAAAAGTAATTTAAGTTTCAAAATTGGAATTGTTTTTGCATCATTCATTTCATGAATGTTTCTGTGGAATTTGGCTCATCTCAGGACAAAAGTATAAAAATTCATCAGAGAAGTTTTTCTTATTCATAAATTATGTCTGCGAGCATCAGTGACAAACCTTTTCACTGTAACTATCAGACTTTGATCAGTGCTGTCCTGATTATGTGTCCTTCCTTTTGGCCCGTTCACTTTCTCCTCATGTTACATCAGCTCATTCCTTTCTCCAATAAGTCCAAATACCTCAGTGTCCTCCTCTGACTCTTTACACTTCAAAGGGCTTATTCTCATTTTGCAGAATGAGTGCTCTTCACTGTTTGGGCTCTTTGTCGCTGTCACTGATAAGCACAATGCAACTCATGGCTGACTCCAGCTCTGTTCATTACACACTGCTTCGATATAAAAGGGGACAAAACTAGGCTATGTACCTTTTCTGGTGGGGAGTTTACCACCAGCTTATTTCCATGGAGATGGTAATGCTTTGCCTGGAATGTTCCATAGTATGGTATTAAGTTGATCTATTTTACATGTATTTAATTTCATGTGGTTTGTTGCTAAAGATACCTTGAAAAACATGTATTCGAGCCAGAACTGCTTTTAAGTATACAGACACATGCTGGTTAATCTCATCAAGATATATAGAAGAAATTAACAATGACCTCCGGTTTACTGGCAGTTCCCTTTTTTTAAACAACACTATCTAAAATCACTGGTCAATGGTAATTTTAAAAACTGAAGCTAATTTCAGCCTGAATAGAGTGAGATAAACTGGCTAAAGCACACAAAAGGCACAGTGAAGAATTGATTTGTGCACTACCCAAAACCAGACAATAAACCCTGCACACTTTCATCTCAGAATCTAGATCCTATTGCTTAATCTTCTAAAGTTCATATTTTCTCTCGCTTTCTGCGTTGTTGTGTTGTCTTCTTTATTTTTAGCCCAGACCAACCAAGCCTTTCAGATCTTTTCTTTTTCTTCAATTTAGGCTTTTTTATCAAACTGAAAACAGTCTGTTCCACTTTGTGATGTCATGTGGCAATAAAGGCGTTGTGTTTTTAAACTCCATACACATTCACTAGAATCATTTGGATAATACCTGCCCTGGAATTGCTGTGACTTGAAAACTCTCACTCATCACTTTGGAGATATAATAACAAAGGATTACTCAAACACGTGTTAATGAAATAAAACACAGCTATGTTTTTGAGGTGTTAACAACAACAACAACAACAATAATAATAATAATAATAATAATAATAATAATAATAATAATACTTTCCATTTATATAGCGCATTTATATAGCGCGTTTCAAGACACTCAAAGCGCTTAACATGTAAATGCAAAACATTCTAACATGGCTTAAAACTCACAAGAGTCAATTTTACGTAATATAGAACCTGTATGGCTTTAAATTATAGAATGCATCTAGTTCTCAAGGTAAAGGTCTCCCAAGATACATTTACTTACATAAAATGCACTGTATCTAAGACCATAACTAACATTTCAGCAAATGAGGCAGAATACATAAGGTTAATTATATAATCCAAAAACACCACTGGATAACACAGTAAGGCTCTATATTGCCACATGTAATTATTCCCACAGAAACCGTGAGAGTGCACTTATTTCCCCAGGTGGAAAGAGACAAGAAAACTTCCATTAGGCACAAGAAAGCGAAACAAGAGAACAAAGAAAAGTAGTGACTCAAAATGCTTTTACGAAGGGATGTTTTATCATGGAATAAAACGTTTGAAGACAGAAGATGCACACAGATTTCAAGGTTAGGAGTTGTGAACACTGAACCATAAACTGTGTATGATGTACTAAAGTTTCTGCATATTGCTTTGACATTTTCCATATAAGACTAATGTTTCTCACAGCTAGACTATGGTGTCACAAGTGATCCATATTTGAATCATTTTATTTAATCCAATATTTTGTATAAATGTCTAATTTCTTCTACTGAACAAACAAGCACTGATTACAAATTCAAAATCACTTCTATTTCTTGTAAGTATATAAGTATATGTATGATTTGTTTTATGTTTCTTGTTTGTTTTTGGTTTTTTTGGCTCAGCTAGTTTTTAGACCATAGTCTCGTCTATTAATGGTGGAGACTGTTCACACACCACATCCAAATTAGAACACAACTTGGACTATACTATATAAAATAAATCTGGATCAAATCAGAACAAAACCAGGAGTGTAAATGCACCCTAGCTTAGTCTCCTCAAAATCTTGACATCAAATCAATTCTATATGTGCTTGTGGTTTGCTGAGAGCTAACTAGAATGTTTCCTTGCAAAATGTATCCTTCTATTTCTAACCAAGTGAGACCAAGTAATTCACAGCTCTTCGTATTAAAAGAAAAAAACATATTGCATTTTTTATAGGCTATATATGATTCATGTAGATTGTTATTCATACATTAACTTCACAATTTTTAATGCACCATATTGACTCAAAACGACTTGATAAAAGAACATGCATCAGTCTCTTTGTGGGGTCTGTGATTATGGGATTTGTATGTTTATTTTCAGTGCTAGCATACCCCATAAAACAATTCTCTACTGTAGGTGTGAAAGTTGTGTGAGTGAGTGTTGGTGGTGGTCAGAGGGACCGATGGCGCCGCTTATCCTGGCAGCCACGCCTCTGTCAGCTTGCCCCAGGGCAGCTGTGGCTACAACAGTAGCTTACCACCACCGGGTCTGGAGTGAATGAAAAAGTGCTCTTTAAAATGTTGCTGTGTAAAGCGCTTTGGGGACATGTGTCTGTGTAAAGCGCTATATAAAATAAACCTTACCTAAAACCTTACCTAAAGCATCTGGCAAAGCGGTCATTTTAAGCGATTGCTAAGTACCCTCCTCTGTTTACAGACACTACTATAATAACGCACATTGGGGTTCACACTGTTGATGGTACAAGGATTTCTATGGTACTATCTTAGTTCAAAGCCAAATCAGAAAAACATAGCTCACATTAATCCAGGTCTGTGGCACCTCCGGCCATCGGGAGGCGCTTTATTTCTCAGAGTCACTTTGAAGAATGCCCTGGATGGTCACAGTTGAGCGCACAGGTACATTTCAGGTCACACAAGATTCATGAACATGGAAGTGTTAGGGCCAAAATGTTTCCATACGACATGTGGGGAAATTATCCGACTCACTCAAGTGTAGCAGGGGCTCAGGAAACTGTTCTCTACAAGGTAAGACAACAAAAGTGACACAAGGACTCAAATTCTTCATGTATAGCAGAGGAGCCAGTCACATTCTTATAGGTGGGGTAACAGACTATAATAGACTATATAGAGTGTTTGTTATAGTTGCAAATTATGACTAAATCAAACAAATGAATGCAGTCTGCATCTAAATCTAAAACAATTTATCAATTTCAAACTCAGAAGACAGTGTCACATGTGTCTGAAAATTCATAAATACTTGCAATGTTTCATGTTTGTGCCAGCAAAGGAATAAATTAGGGCTAAATACCTGGTACTTCAACCTTGTGTTTGAAAATTGCATACTAAAGCTTTAAGCCTGCTATGAAACTCCAGAAATGAAATTGGTCAGATAGCCTGCTTACATGTCTACTACCACTTCTAATACTTTTTGTTACAGCTAAAACAACTTTTTTTAATTTATTTGCTACACACTGTTACTTAATACTAGTACTAATAGTGTTACCATTATTATGCTACTTTATACTTAAAGGTGCACTGCGCTACTTTTCTGGTGCAGGGTCTGCTACCTGCTTGTTTCCATGGAGATGTTGACATGAAACATACATCTAGCATTTATTCATTACGGGGGTTTCTATTGCCCAAAAATACAGTATTTCCTTAGGACTCTCCACAGATCTGAATTGTAATGTAGTGTAGTGCTGTAACCTTCTTGTCTCCCTTGTGATAACCAGGTTTAACCTATACTGTAGAGCATTCTAGATGCAACAATCTTTTCAAAATGGCAGACCCTCCACTTGAAATGTTACGCAGTGCACCTTTAAGAGTCATTTACGGCTACTATTACAATACAACAACTTTACTTAGATTTGGGGTCATTTTTCACAAGCTTTGATATAATTTACAGTAGTCCCTACTGGCAAAGCAAATTAAATTAGCTACTTTTATTGACCCCAGAAATAAAAGCACTACTAAAGAAAACATGCCCGGATTCATTTTAAAATAATGAGGATTTTTCTAGTACTGGAGTGTTGCAGTTCTCATTGATTTGCAGCCTTAACTGTACACTACAGACATCCACATACACAACTTGCTCCATCATCGCTGAGCCATCTGCTGTTGCCATGGAGAGTCTTTAGTCGCGTTAAAAGGATTGTTTGTTTTTCCATTTATTCAAGTTTTATTTAATCCAAGTGGACCATTTAAAATAAGATTTGACAAATGTTTCTACACAGAGATTTTAAAGGACTAGAAAATCAGAAACCTTCGACTGCACATGCTCTGATTTGTACTAGACCTACACTACATGTTACTTTTATTTTCAAATGTGATATAAGGGGAAGGACTGTTTTCTGAAGTTGTTTCCTCATCACAAACATACCTGGAGTTTTGTCTATTCACATATATTATATTTAGGGTGAGGCCTTCTCTCAACACTATTCCACCATGTGGTAATACAGGAAGTGTTCCACTGTGTTTTTAAACTAAACGCCTTCACTAGAATCATTTGGATTGGGCCGCTTTCATGACATCACAAGGTGGAACAGAGCATTTTTAACTTTGGAGATGAAGACAGACTAATAATGCAGCATTACTCAAATGTGTAAATTAAACAAAACACAGCTCCAGGTATGTTTTTCATGAGATAACATCATAACATGACTAAAAGCAATTTTGTGCAATATCCTTTAAATACTTAAAATAGCCCAGTGTAGAAGGTGCACAACATAACTTTTCTGGTGGATGGTTCATGTTTAAAAAATATGGCAACTTTGAAGTAATTCAATGGATGTGCTTTTATTCTTTTTATACAAAAGAAATCGTAAAAAACATGAATTACTCTGACAGGGGTCTCAACTCCAGAGCACATTTTGAAGTGTTAAGATATTCATAAAATTTAAAAAGTTATATTCCAATAACTAGTCAGTATTGTATTATAGTCAACTGCAGCTTGTCCAGACCACGCGAACACATCTCACTGAGTTCTGTATCAAAATGACCGTAACCTCAAAGGGCTGTTTACAGAGCGTGCAGGACGACTGCCCTGTAAACAAACCTTCCTAGCAGGTCATGTTATTGGAGCATGTAACAGCACAGGGGGTGTGTGTGTGTCATGTTTGTGTGTGTCATGTTATGTCTTATATGGCACATTTCCAGATTCTCACTTATAATTTAGTGCATTATTTATTCACGTCAGTTGTTATGCTACTTCTTTCCTTTTTGCATGGTCCACATTCATACAGAGCCAAGGTGGGTGAAGTCTGCAAAAATGTGTTTAATATCTTTATTGCAGTTTTTGCTTTAGTATTTGTATGATGAAAATTTCAATTATTGTGATTATCATTTTTGCCATAATCGAGCAGATCTATAGCCACACAGTCTTTCAGGGGTGACACAGTATTTATTCACATTTGATATCATTTGCACCACTTTCTCACTGGACCATCCATTTGGCCAAGCCAACCACACAATGACTGGTCAAAAACAGCCAAAACACTGAACTGTGCAATTTAATATCCTAAAAGATTATAGATAATGTTCTGAAAAATGGGTGTGAAAATCCCCTCCACGGGTGATACACTTTGTTCAAAATTGCACAAAATTTTAAAAATAGGCTTTTAGCAGCCAGACCACAGAGTACAGTGGCCCTATTCATCCTCCTCTGCTCTTGCCAGACAATTAAGCATTACTTTCTTCCCTGTGCCCATGTTTAGACTTCCTGTGAAGCTCCATGGTGTAGGAGTGAGTCCCTTTTGCTTGTTGTTTGTTGTTATGGCAATTAAAGAATATAATTATATCCAATAGATGAGCTAAAACAACAGGAAATTATACCCCCAATGGGAGCAAAACCATTTTAAAAAGGCATGATGCATGGAGCATGGAGCATGAGGTAAATGTTCTTCCACTGAAGAGAAACATACAACAATCACATAAAGAGATAAATTGGGGTGCCATGCATGACCAAGATGAGAAGTCATATTATCTGACAACTCAAAACTATTTATCTTTCTTTGGATAATCCACTTGAGAACCAAAAACACATGATTTGATGAATTAATTTACATTAATATAAAATGCTATACTCCTACATTCCATCGTTTGCTCTTTAAATCTTGTTATTTTTATTATGAACATAAACATCAGAAAACCCTTTAATTGCAAATGTAGTTTGAGCCTGCACACCCACCCTGCTCAGATTCCTGTAGCCTATCACGCAATCTGCTGCTGCTCTGGAAACAGGAGACCACTCTGTCATCTGCATTTCCCACATGGGCACAATTGTACAAAAATCATGAAAATAAACAGAGAGAAAATATCAGTTGATCCAACAATATTGTCCAACCATTAAACGTATCTGGGAATGTTTGGCACAGAAACAGAGAGGAAAAGAGGCAATCCGGTGAATTTTAAGCATTTGCTTAATGTTACATGTCTCATGTTCTAAAAGTATATAGTCACTGCCTTAACAAATATAGAAACTTAGCTAATATAAACCTGTTTATTTTGTATGATAAGGCTGATTTGTGTACAGAGATTAGTGCAACTCTGGAAATACAGACACAAAGGCAAAGACAAAATTAATGGAAATTTATACATAACTGATCCAGTATTGTGTTTGAAAGGCACTGAAGTGAACAACTCACACCGAGGAACAAAAACTATTCACAAAACTCTGTGCATTCATCACTTAAATTCAGCTGTGTCAAATATGAATGTGTGCACTGAATGTCTCAGTATCTCCGTAGGACATCTTCAATGATTTCCTTTAATTTGTCATTCAAAACTTGTTAATTCAAATGTTGATTCAATGGATTTTTGTAAAACAGTAATTAGTTATAGTGATAATTATCCGACTATTCCGAAAATAATTAAAAATAGGGACAATGGGGAATGTGTGTGGTGTTGTGGTTGGAGTGAAGTCTGTTTAAATGCCCCCTGGACACATCACTGGTCTGGAGGGCTTTTTCTATGGAGTGACATAGCTGTCAGAACTATTTCTATGCGTAGGACTTAAATCCGTGCATATTTGGGAAATCCGTACGTATTTGGTTGTAGTTGAGCATAAAATAAATATTCGTAAACTCTTGAATGAGTCCGGTCGTACATAAAATGTGTTGTGTGTATTTTTTTCTGTCAGAATACGAATTGAAAAGTTACGACATCAAGAATTACAATTGTGAAATGAAAAGTTACGATTACACTTTCTTCAATACAAATACAAATTCACACACGGGACTTAACTGTCAAAAATACGTCATCACGTCACACAGTTATGAACAGTAGATGTCGTGTTCAGCCTCTTGGTGTTAATACCCCCACCATCTTGGTACAGGGCTTCCCTGATCAAAGCTTTTTCACAGTATGAGCGAGAGGAGATGCCGGACTTTTACCCCACACATACGGACTGAACCATTACTGAACCAGGACTGAACCAGGACTGAACCAGGACTGAACCAGGACTGAACCAGGACTGAACCAGGACTGAACCAGGACTGAACCAGGACTACTGGGATGACCCGGAAGTGCACCCATGTAGACTGTCAGTTGACCGCAGGTGAAAGGCCAGCACAGAGGTCCTCGGTGACCCACGCACAGCACAGCCGTTGCCCGATCGCTCCTCACGGCTCCTCACGGCTCCTCACGGCTCCTCACGGCTCCTCACGGCTCCTCACGGCTCCTCACGGCTCCTCACGGCTCCTCCAGTGTTTTATGTAATAAATCCCCAAAGTAATAAGTCCCCAAAGTCACTCTCTCGACCGGGAAGAGACCTAGTTTAGCCCGGGCACTCCGGTTTTCCCCATCAACCTAAAACATGCTGCACCCCCAGGGAAGCTCTGTACCAAGATGGCGGCGGTATTAACAGCAAGAGGCTGAACACGACATCTACTGTTCATAGCTGTGTGACGCGATGACGTATTTTTGACAGTAAAGTCACGTCTGTGAATTCATATTTGTATTGAAAAAAGCATAATCGGAACTTTTCATTTCGTAATTGTAATTCTTGATGTCGTAACTTTTCAATTCGTATTCTGATGGAAAAAACTACACACAACACAGTTTATGTATGACTGAACTCATTCGAGAGTTTACGAATATTTATTTTATGCTCAACTACAGCCAAATATGCAAGGATTTCCCAAATACACACGGATTTAATTCCTACGCATACAAATAGTTCTGACAGCTATGTCACTTCATATTTTTCTAACACGTCCAACTGCAAAGAGGACATTAATAAGTCTGATGGGATTATGTCTCTAGGGTGTTCCAGGGATGCTTTGGTATACCTCACGGAGGAGATGGAAGAAATATGCAATGAGGGTGCCTGGAGGCGTTTTCTGAAACTGCTGCCCCTGCCATAAACGGTGGAAGGATGCACAAGTGTTGGTAATCTATTGGTACAAAGTATTCACTCAAATTATTTCTATTAGGGGTTATGGGCAGTAGAATGATTTCTATGATAGATGTTGGTCGAGACAGTTAACTTCTTTTTTTTATTTTTATAATCACGCTTAATGCAGCAACCCACCTAACAACCACACTAGTACAGTTCCAATTAATGCAGCCAATAGATCAAAATCAAAATTGGGTACCACTTTATAATAACTAAACTTATTAATACCAATTAGCTGGAATAAAGTATAAAAAAGACTAACGGCCCGATTTTGCCCCTAATCTTAGCACTAGAGCAAGCACAAAGGAGGAGGTGTGTCCAGGTTGGGCTATGCTTTGCTGCTGGAGGCTGGATTGGGGCAGTACAAGTCCATATATGGTGAGGGCATTTGAACCAATCTGTGACCGCTTGTGGCATTTAAAAGCATTGCCAGCATGCGTAATGTCTGGAATGTCTTTGCTTCATTACCTGGAAGCAAAGAGGGCCCCATGATGCAAGTATAGAATTTTGGATTCTCCGAGAGATAACTGGCAGTCAGCGTGCATGTGCGCTCCTTTCACACAGCGCACCCCTGTAAGCCGATGCACGCACACAAGTCAATCTTTTTAGTCTTCTCTCGGTTCCTCCTTCCGTTTGCCTCCCATTATGCAGCAAACCCATGTCTACCTGATGCACTCCCCATTCCACAGCAGATCCGCTGAGCACTGCTCTGCTGTACGGATCGCACCCGCTCCCACCTGTCCCAGCAGTCTGCTACAACAGACTCACCTGAGGTACACAAATACACCGCTGATGTGCTCCATGCACACTCAGAGCAGGATGTGCAGGTGTCTGTACAGAGCAGTGCTCATGTGCATATTTGTTTCTTGAGCCATTGCATAAAGCTCTACTGACCGCTGCTGCTAAAGAGCAGCACATACAAGACGAGCGTCTGATCCGCCACAGACTCGATCTGAAAAAAGCAGCACAATGGGAATAAATTTAAATTAGATGGAGCTGAGGACAGAAAGGGCTTGAGGATATGAGGAAATCTGACATTGCAGTATTAGAACTGCAGACAGGGTAAGAAAACATACTTTAGGACAGCGCTGTAAATGGCCTCATGTGAATGTGCAGCTTTTGTACAGATCCAGATCAAACCAAACTAAAGAGCAGTGCGGAGCCAATACAAGAAGCGAGCGAGGGGCTGTGCTCTGCTGTGGGAGGGCATCCAGACAAACATCCCGCACGGTACATGAACATGTTATGAATGTTAAGCATTTATCATCCTAATATATTTCCAAATGAAAGAAGTCTTGAGCATGTTACACATTGTTTTTCAGTGGACTAGTTTGATATGTATTTTTACGATTCTGGCAATTCACTGAATGCACCAAACCACGCCCTCAGTCTGCTCAGCTCCACCTGATTTTCAGGCACGACACACCTCTTGTTTAGAGCTCCACCTTCACGCTTGCGCTAGTGCTAAGATTGGGGGCAAGATTGGGCCCAAATGTCACAATCTGAATCAGAATTAGTCATTTCAATATAAAAATATACAGACATGAAACACTGTATTTGGGTTATCAGCAGCATAAAAGGAATACAATAAATAGTTTAAAATATTGTGTCATAATCAGTGCAACCTTTGAAACAACTTTCACCTACCCCCATTTTCTCAAGTGCTTCTAAGTAGGTGCTTTTGGTGGCGTGCTTTAGTGTCGGGGCTACATGATACAGTTGATCTGCCTAACAGCTTCAGGGTAGGAAAGTGTACCGGAGTCTGGTGGTCTTGGCCTGTAGGTGGCGCAGTTCTCCATGATGCTGTAGGCTTTTTCCTGCACCTGCTGATGTAGGTGTCTTCAATGCACAAGCACACAGAGGAGTTCAGCAGCTCTCACTACCCTCTGCAGGGCATCCCCATGGTGCTGCTGCTGAAACACAGTCATGCTGGAGGTGAGGATGCTCTCCACCACACCCCGGTAAAAAGCAGTCAGGACAGAGGGCCCCAGACCGGCTTTCTTTGAGGCACCTGAGAAAGTAGATGCGTTGATGTGTTTTAATTTATTAAGAATAATTATACAAATATTTTAAAAGAATGATCATGCTTAATTAAGGGAATATTAGGCAGTTACTAAGCCAGAATGATTCTTAATAAACTATTTGTTCATTATGAATTAAATCTTTGTTCATGCTTAAAGTGTAGTTGTTATTATTACCAAAGTATATACAGTATATGCACAAAAATAAAGCAACTATCAGAGACCATAAGACTTTAAATCCTGGATGTTGTGCACAGAGAATAAAGCATGTCTCTGTTTTGACATAGTGATGATAAAGTAATATAAGCCTGTACATTTCTATGCAAATGTTCCTTAGAGTATATTTAACCTTCCCAGTACATGGCATGTTTATATTAGGCCTGGGTGATTGCTTATATTAACTATGGGATTCAAATCCAATTTCCACAGCTATAAATTCAAAGCTTGCAAGGCTCAACAGGCTCCTGCAGTTTGATGTGTGCACCTCCAGTATAAACTAAGCACTGAGTTCTTTTCAAAGGCAGTGGAGGTGGCCTTGCAGACACTAAAGGTGGAACTGACTGTGACTAATATGAAAATGTCTACCAAGGTGGATTAGACTTTGCAGAAAGGTACTAGAGATACTCTGCAAATTGACTTTAGTTTAGCTTACACATAAATATAGCTGACCTGCTAACTGTTCCAAATGTGTGTTCCAAATAGAAAGTGAGCATGGGAGCAATTCATCTCCATCGATTTGACCGTTTCTCTACATGGATTTTTATTTCACAATTTTGTTCCTAAATCAAGATATGAATATTAATAACAGAGGAATCAGGTGCCCTCTTTTCCCAAGGTCATTGACTGGAGTTAGCAACAGGTTTGACTGACAGTGTTTCAGCATTTTTTGAATAAAAGATAATCAATAACATGGCTCAGGATGTCACATGGCTCAGGAGTATCACACTTCACTATCTTGTACTCCAAGTTTATCCTGTTAGATTTTAAAATATTGTTAAAAACAAATTGCAATTAAAGCAGGATTCAGCAGCATTAATTTGGGTGTTAATTTTCTGACCATCTGCAAAACACATGTTACTATATTAGAGAAAAAATAAAATGCTATCCACTATTAGGAAAAGGGTACACTCATGAAGTACTGAGACTGATGGTTTATTGAATAAAAAGCTGATCTTGTCCCCTGTCAATTTTAACGTTCTGACACTCTTACCGAAATTGAGTTATCTATATCCATGTTCCTGAATACCTTCTGTGCACTTTTTCTGAGCAGTTTTGTAGAGTGTGGTAGATTTTTTCAGGTCTATCCATCCATCCATCCATCTTCTCCCGCTTAATCTGGCTGGGTCACGGGGACAGCTTGCTGCCCAATACTCATAGCACCTGACCCCCCCTATGAACCCCTCTGCAGGTGGTGAGCCCACAGGAGGGTGGACGTCATGGTCCTTGATGTTAGTTCATAGGGGTTTTTCAGGTCTATATGTGTAAAAATTAGTGCTGTCAACGTTAACGCATTAATCGCGATTAGATTAATGCGATCCATAACGTGTTAATTTTTTTTAAAATCCCGATTAAAGTTCACCAGCCTTTTGTCGGTAGTGTTCGGTGCTTTCCCCGGGAAGAACCAAGTGCGCAGAGGACGGACCGCTCAGGACAAATTATAATGAACCAAACTGGGTTCGCGCTACTGTCCATATGCTTTGCACCACCGCGGAGAGGACAGCACGGAACCGCTCTGCCGCAGTCCAGTGCGCACTGGTCTTGAAGGATGGAACATGACCAAGGACCAGATCCCCGGGCCCGTCCTTAGGGGCCCCGGGCCCGTTCTCAGGGGGTCTCTGGTCCGTCCTGAGGGGCTACGCTCTGTGGTGAAGCCCCCGAGTCTTTATCGCTGTTACCCGAACTCAGAGCTTCTGCTCCGGGCTCATGTGCAGTGAGTTGTGCACAAAGTTGTAGGAACAGAGGTACGGGGAACGTCAGGCTGACCCCAAAATGGGCGGATAATGGATAAACATTGATGAAATGTCAATCAGACCAATTTTGGTTCATTTGCCAGTGTGAAAGCTGTAAGGACCGTACTGGAGCCTATAGGCTACATTATGACAATTTTATTGCCTGGTGTGGACCAAATAATCGAATTAGCGGTGTGAAAACGGCCTAAGTTACACCTCCAAGCTAAACACCCCGGTGCAGCGACCGGAGCGTCCCAGCCAAGAGCCTCAGATCCAACAAACTACCATTTCAGACCTGTCGATGATCACATGTCAAAGAAAATAAGTAATAAATAGAATTGCTTTACGTTATGGCTTTAAAACTGTCTTGAAATGCAAAATAACAGTTTTACACATGCAATTCAATATGCGATTAATTTCGATTAACTATGGAATTAATCACGATTTTAAAAAATTAATCGTTTGACAGCCCTAATAAAAATCAATTTTCTAGTTCCACGATGAGTAGTCAGAACTTTAAACCTCAATATTTCAGAACTACTCATAAAATGTATAATATTCCATAGTGATTATATACAGTAATATCGATAGGCCTATCTGTTGATCTACAGTTCACACACTGTTGTTTGAAGCCTTTTCCTTCAGTGTGAATGATCAGAGTAAATGAGCCTGTGTTTAGTCCCTGTGTCTGATCTAATCTCTCTTCTGACCCTCTTTCAGCTCTGCTCTTTGATTTTAGCCTTACATGCACAAAAAGAATAGAGCCTGAGAGGAATGATTGTCTACAGATTTTGTTGTTCCAAGTGTTTTAAATACGTAGGTTTATCACAAATTCAGAATATTGACTTAGTTTAGTTCTTAAGTCTTGCAAAACAAAAAAACTACATAACTTCATAATGATCTATTAATGAGAAGTACAATTTGTGATAACAGATGATAGCAAATTTGAACTAATTCTACATTGACCAGATAAATGGACCATGCATATATATTTGTATTTTATTTATTTCAGAATTTTATGCATGTGTATTGCTCCTTTCTTGAGCAGCAAATATATTTTTGTTGCATCTTTTATTTTTTTTAACAAATACTTTAAATTCAGTTTAATATCTTAGGCCTACAGAATTTCTCCTTCAGATGGTGTTAATTTTGCAAGTTTAAGAACTGAGTGGGTCTAAACACAACAAAATGTTTTAGGAACATCAGTCATGCAAAATTGTATTCTACAGATATTCCACATTATATAAACTGAAACATATTTTTGCATTTAAAAAGGTGAGGCCCTCTCTAAGCCCTTCTCTTCTTTTATCCTATGGTGAATGTGCAGTCTGGAAAGTTTCATACTGATGACTTAACAATGCCTGCTGCAAAAGAAAGAACACCTCCACAGACACTAGGGACAAAGTAGAGCTCTTATTTATTAGAAGTTTGCCTTTTCTGTCTCAGGAGATCTGTACATATGCTGCAGGTCACACCAGATATTTAAAATAATGAGAAGAACAGGCATTGGACTTGAAGTGTGAGTAGTAGTGAAGGAAGAGTAGTTATATGGTCCGTTCATCCTTTTTTAAAATTTTGTTGTTGCAATAATTATCATATATGAACTACAGTGATAATGGTTTGTTTAAAAGAACTGAAACTTTATTCATAACGCACTTGAAAAAAACAATACAGGTTGACCAAAGTGCTACAGAACATAATTAAAATTGCTAAATATTATTTGGGTCCAATCCTGCTTTTTTAAGGAGTGGCTGCACCACAGCATATTTTAAATTTTTGGGAATAACACTTGAGGTGAGGCTACCACACTAGGAAAACCCTCTTCCAAAAGACGGGGAGGAAGTGCATCATGAGGGGAACCTGAGGGCTTTTGGTGACCTACCACCTCCTGTAGCTCAGAAAGGGAGATGGACAAATTGGTATAAAATAGCAGAGCAGGTGAGCAAGACCGATGGATCAAAAAGGGCAGTGTGATCTGGGCCCTAGCCCCAGTAACCTTGTCAATAAAAAAGTTCAAGAAATGTTCACAGATTTCAATTTTTTTGATTTGAATGGCTTTGGACTTTTGGAGTGTCTGTCAAGAGCACTCTGTTCTTGAGCTTCCTTGCATCCTCAGGGAGAGCGGGGGGCCAAGGAATGCAGCTCAAGCATTCAAGTTTTTCATCTGGACACTCGACATCTAAAGATGTCCCTATGGATGCTAAGTCATCATCCATATGGTCACTAGAGTCCAGGTCGTCAACATTTCCTAATAGGTTAAATGTACTATTTGCACTGGTTTCCTTCTAGTTAATGTGCTGACGTTCGTACTTCTGCACTAATTCACGCCTAGACACCGAGTGTAAGTACAGCTCTTCCTCAATTTTGGCCTCACCATCAATTTCCATATAATGTTTTTATATATCCTTCAGCTTCCTCGACTGGACCGAGCTCATTTTTTTGACAGTGTCCCACTTCTCTCCCCACTCAAAGTGGAGGCAATCATCCTTGGCCTTCTATTTTTGTTTACGATTCAGCAGAGGGATGATAATTAGATTCTTGGCTGCAGCTTTAGCGATCTCACTCTCCACATAATGGTATGTAGTTTGTGATTCTCTCTCTCTCTCAGCCTCTCTCTCCTCTGCCTGCTACTTTTGTACTCTGTGGCATTCAGTCAGGATACTTATATCTCTAGTGACCATGTGGTTGCACTGGTTACACTCTTTGTCTCTCACGCTCCCCACCCATATCTTCTGCTTCCCTTTCTTCTATTGCATGTGCTTGTTCTCTCTCTGCCCCATTAGCAGTTGGATCTCTCTACGCTGCTCAGCCCTCCCGTGGTCATTCTTCTCCCTCACCTGTGCTTACCCTTATGTGGCCATTTCTTTTTGAGAAGCTGCTTTTTTACCCTTTTTCTTCTGTTCTTGTTTCAGTTGGAGCTCTTTCTCCTCCCTGATCTACTCGGCACGCTCCTCTTCCTCTCTCTGAGCCCTGGCTGCTTTTTCTTTCTTAAACTGCTGGAGTTTCTGAGCCGCCACCTCCTTAGGGATCTGCTATTGTCTGAACTGTTCTTTTTATTGGAGGTGTTGGAGCTCATGTTTGGCATCTTTGTCGGCATCTAGGCGTCTGCACTGCTTCTCTATCTGAGCCTCCTCCTGCTTCTGTGCAATGTGCCTGTTCTTCTGAGCGATGCTCTCCGTCAACATGTTTACAATCACTTTGGGCCTATTGTTTGGCTACATATTTATTGTCCTTGTCTGGACCTGAATGTGACCTGGATTGACCTCTCCAGGGCCTTTTGCTGTGTGTTCTCTCAGTTGAACTCATGAGCAGACTCCAGGCAGCACTGTCTCTGGTCCTCTTTCTCCTGCTTGGCTCTCCTGACGGCCTCATGCTTTGGAAGCTTTCCTCCAGTGTATGCACAAGGACTTTCATCTGCCATATTTTTCTGTTGGCGCTCTCGTTACTGTTGGAGCAGAGCCCTGTTCTCTTGGTCTATTTTGGAAGGCTCAGCTAATGCCTGCTTTTGCAGACTGCTTTTGACCCCTTTCAGCAAGTGGAGAATCCTGTTTTTTCTTCTTCCCTCTTTTTCCTTCTAGAGCAGGGGTTCTTAACCTTTTTGACACTGAGGCCCGATTTCTCCAGTGCAGAGTGGCCGGAGCTGTATAGATTTAACTGATCTCACTCATTTGTATTTAATAATAAATCAAATCAAGAAAATAATTTAGCGTGTCTGTAAAGTAAGCTAACAAGCTAAATGCTGATAACCTAAAATTTGAGAATGTCCAGTTAGAGAAAATCTCCTCAAGCAGAGATCCAGGACATCATTAGGGATGCAACGATACAGTTTTCACATAATTCTGTGCGTATCTTAATACATGGGTCACAATATCGATTTGATTTTGATACATTTTAAGACGCGAAATAAAAATAAAAATCTCATGTCATTTTTCACTGATAATGAGTATAATATCATAACACTGTGATATTAATGAAATACTACATAGAATACAGTATAACTACTGTACAGCTGTAGTTCCTATGTGACGTGTTTCAGTAGGGTTAGAATTAGTCATTTGGTTCAGTGATTCACAGCTCAGAATTTTAATTCAGTGAAAATAAGAACAGTTTTCTATTTTATATTTTATAATATACCCAGTCTAGTGTTAATATAGAGGGGTAGGGGAGTTACACAATCAGACTTTTCCTTCTTTGATGATGACAATTTGATGAGTTCTTTTCCTCCTGAGTGCATATGCTTATGCCTGCATTGCTCTGCCTCCTCCAGCAGAGACAGTACGTAGCTACTGTCCTGCTACAGTCTGTGCTCTTACAGACACACCGCGTCCTCCCATCCTCTTTCTGGACACTAAAATGATATTATATTACATGGAAATGTTTCAACAGACTCTTTACTGAGTAAAACTCTTTTTTTCAGACAGAGTCTAAGAAAAAGAAAAGAAAAAGATTGCGTATATCGCAAGTTGCGTCACATGTGCATATACGAGCACATTTGATTAAAGCTGATGTAAAGCCAAAAGTGATTCTAAAGTATTTAAAAGTTCGTCTTTGTCATTCCTGGGTCTACCAGCATAAAATAAAAAGTAACTGAAAGATAAAACCCACCTCTGTTACAATATTTCAGCTGTAAGTCTCTATAGCGCTGTTTTCCTGCTGCATCTGAGGAGAACAGGCCATAACTGTTTTCCTTTTTGGACCAAAATAAATAGCAACACAAGGCTCAAGGTTCACCCCTATGAATTAACATCAAGGGCCATAATGTCCACCCTCCTGTGGGCTCACCACCTGCAGAGGGGTTCATAGGGGGGGTCAGGTGCTATGAGGATTGGGCAGCAAACTGCCCCCGCGACCCAGCTGGATTAAGCGGGAGAAGATGGATGGATGGATGGACAAGGCTCATGGATATCGACATGGGTCCGTATGGAATGGTGTCTGGGTCCAGAATCGGACCCCGGTCTGCTAGTTAGTGACCCCTGCCCTACGCAGTCCCACAGCCCTCGTGGCCCACTGCTGCAAAACCGAAAGTTTTTTGCAGCCCTCTAGGTGGCGCTTGAGAATCACTGCTCTAAAGTAAGGTGCATTGAATCATGAATTGTAGCCCAGTTCCCATGGTCCAATTAAGAAAATGACAATGTTTACATATCAGCCATATATAAGTCCATTAACACAAAATGCATAAATATAGATTTAAAGTAATAGAATCTTTCCAATACCTTCACTAACACAGTCTTTATTATCACACACTTAGCAGCATATTAGCAAATTGCACAAATAATCCAAGTTCCGTAACCCATATCCAGAATATATATAACTTCTCTATACCCTGCAGATATAGTTGGTTCAAGACCAACCTCTACTACAGTAAAATCATCTATCCATCCATCCATCCATCCATCTTCTTCCGCTTATCCGGGGCCGGGTCGCGGGGGCAGCAGTCTAAGCAGGGGCTCCCAAGCTTCCTTCTCCCCAGCCACTTCCTCCAGCTCCTCCGGACGGACCCCGAGGCGTTCCCAGGCCAGCCGAGAGACATAGTCCCTCCAGCGTGTCCTGGGTCTTCCCCGGGGCCTCCTACCGGTGGGACATGCCCGGAACACCTCCCGAGGGAGGCGTCCAGGAGGCATCCGGACCAGATGCCCGAACCACCTCAGCTGGCTCCTCTCGACGTGGAGGAGCAGCGACTCTACTCCGAGCTCCTCCCGTGTGACCGAGCTCCTCACCCTATCTCTAAGGGAGCGCCCGGCCACTCTGCGGAGGAAACTCATTTCGGCCGCTTGTATCCGCGATCTTGTCCTTTCGGTCATTACCCAGAACTCATGACCATAGGTGAGGGTAGGAATGTAGATTGACCGGTAAATCGAGAGCTTCACCTTTCGGCTCAGCTCCCTCTTCACCACAACGGTCCGATACAGCGACTGCATCACTGCCAACGCCGCACCGATCCGCCTGTCAATCTCGCGCTCCATCCTCCCCTCACTCGTGAACAAGACCCCGAGATACTTGAACTCCTCCACTTGAGGCAGAGACTCCCCACCCACCCGGAGAGGGCAATCCACCTTTTTCCGGTCGAGAACCATGGCCTCGGATTTGGAACAGCTGATTCTCATCCCAGCCACTTCGCACTCGGCTGCAAACCGCCCCAGTGCACGCTGCAGGTCCTGGTTCGATGGAGCCAACAGGACAACATCATCCGCAAAAAGCAGCGATGAAATCCTGTGGCTCCCAAACTGGACCCCATCCGGCCCCTGGCTGCGCCTAGAAATTCTGTCCATAAATACAATGAACAGAACCGGTGACAAAGGGCAGCCCTGGCGGAGTCCAACATGCACCGGGAACAGGTCTGACTTACTGCCGGCAATGCGAACACAGCTCCTGCTCCGGTCATACAGGGACCGGATAGCCCTTAGCAAAGGGCCCCGGACCCCATACTCCCGGAGCACCCCCCACAGGGCCCACGAGGGACACGGTCGAATGCCTTCTCCAAGTCCACAAAACACATGTGGACTGGTTGGGCAAACTCCCATGAACCCTCGAGCACCCGATGGAGGGTGTAGAGCTGGTCCAGTGTTCCACGACCAGGCCGAAAACCACACTGCTCCTCTTGAATCCGAGGTTCGACTATCGGCCGAACTCTCCTCTCCAGCACCCTGGCATAGACTTTACCGGGGAGGCTGAGGAGTGTGATTCCCCTGTAGTTGGAACACACCCTCCGGTCCCCCTTTTTATACAGAGGGACCACCACCCCGGTCTGCCAGTCCAGAGGTACTGTTCCCGACCGCCACGCGATGTTGTAGAGACGTGTCAGCCAAGACAGCCCCACAACACCCAGAGACTTAAGGTACTCAGGACGGATCTCATCCACCCCCGGAGCCTTGCCACCGAGGAGCTTTCCGACCACCCCAGTGACTTCGGCCAGGGTGATGGATGAGTCCGCCTCTGGGTCCCCAGCCTCGGCCTCCTCTTCGGAGGACGTGACGGTGGGATTGAGGAGATCCCCAAAGTATTCCTTCCACCGCCCGACAACATCCTCAGTCGAGGTCAGCAGCTCTCCCCCCGCACTGTAAACAGTGTTGGTGAAGGACCGCTTCCCCCTCCTGAGGCACCGGACGGTGTGCCAGAATTTCCTTGGGGCCGTCCGATAGTCCTCCTCCATGGCCTCCCCGAACTCCTCCCAGACCCGATTTTTTGCCTCTGCAACCGCCCGGGCTGCAGCATGCTTGGCCCAACGGTACCCGTCAGCTGCCTCAGGAGTCCACCGGGCCAGTAAGGCCCGGTAGGACTCCTTCTTCAGCCTTACTTCCGGTGTCCACCACCGGGTTCGGGGATTGCCGCCGCGACAGGCACCACAGACCTTACGGCCACAGCTACGAACGGCCCCATCGACAATGGAGGCCGAGAACGAAGCCCACTCGGGCTCCATGTCCCCAGCCTCCCCCGGGATCTGGGAGAAGCTCTCCCGGAGGTGTGAGTTGAAGGCCGCACTGACAGAAGGTTCCGCCAGACGTTCCCAGCAGACCCTCACGATACGCTTGGGCCTGCCAGGTCTTTCCGGCTTCCTCCTCCGCCAGCGGACCCAACTCACCACCAGGTGGTGATCAGTTGACAGCTCTGCCCCTCTCTTCACCCGAGTGTCCAAGACACACGGCCGGAGGTCAGATGACACGACAACAAAGTCGATCATCGACCTCCGGCCTAGGGAGTCCTGGTGCCACGTGCACCGATGGACCCCCTTGTGCTCGAACATGGTGTTCATTATGGACAAACTGTGACTAGCACAGAAGTCCAATAACAGAACACCGCTCGGGTTCAGATCAGGGAGGCCGTTCCTCCCAATCACCCCTCTCCAAGTGTCACTGTCGTTGCCCACATGGGCGTTGAAGTCCCCCAGTAGAACAACGGAGTCCCCGGTCGGTGCACTATCCAGTACCCCTCCCAGAGACTCCAAGAAGGCCGGGTACTCTGCACTGCTGTTCGGCCCATAGGCCGACACCACAGTGAGAGACCTGTCCCCGACCTGAAGGCGCAGGGACGTGACCCTCTCGTTCACCGGGGTAAACTCCAACACGCAGCGGCTGAGCTGTGGGGCTATGAGCAAGCCCACACCAGCTCGCCGCCGCTCCCCGCGGCCAACGCCAGAGAAATGGAGAGTCCAACCCCTCTCAAGGAGTTGGGTTCCAGAGCCCAAGCTGTGCGTGGAGGTGAGGCCGACTATATCTAGCCGGTAACGCTCGACCTCCCGCACAAGCTCAGGCTCCTTCCCCCCCAGCGAGGTGACATTCCATGTCCCCAGAGCTAGTCTCCATGTCCGGAGATCTGGTCGCCGAGGCCCCCGCCTTCGACTGCCGCCCAGATCTCTTTGCACCCGGCCCCTATGGCTCCTCCCGCGGATGGTGGGTCCAGGGGAGGGCGGTCCCACGTCGCTCCTTCGGGCTGTGCCCGGCCGGGCCCCGTGGGGAAAGGCCCGGCCACCAGGCGCTCGCCCACGTGCACCCACCCCAGGCCTGGCTCCAGGGTGGGGCCCCGGTACTGCCTTTCCGGGCGACGTCACTGACCTCGATTTTTGTGTCATCATAGGGGTTTCTGAACCGCTCTTCGTCTGACCCATCCCCCCGGACCTGTTTGCCTTGGGTGACCCTACCAGGGGCATAAAGCCCCCGACAACATAGCTCCTGGGATCATTCGGGTACTCAAACCCCTCCACCACATTAAGGTGGCGGTTCGAGGAGGGGAGTAAAATCATCTGTAGATTCCAAAGATTGTAGATTTGGAATTTTCTTGCTGCAGCATGCCTAGCGCTGTGTTTTTCAGTAAATGAGAGGTTTTGGATTGTGAATGTTTTGCCCTTATAATAATTTTAACAAAGGATAATAAGTAGTAGGATTGTTATAATGAGATTCCGGAATAAAAAGCAAAAGGTGACAGTCCATGGGATGTGATATTTACACTGCAGCATGTTGTATCTGACAGACTCCACGCTCTTAGCACTCGGAGAAGTTACCACCTTCTCTGTGAAAGTCTGACTTCGCCCTCAAGCGGGAACATTCTCCTCTTCAGCGTCGCGCATCCCCTCTTGGCTCTCGGCGTTCAATAAAACATCTCCATCGCAAACTTTTTGGCTCACCATCACACGCAAAGTGTCAGTCATGTTTTTTTTCTTCTTACTCGCTGTGTGTGGATTGATATCTCCGTGCATAACAACGTTTGTAGAGGAGAGAGCAAAGGGGAGAAAGTCCGCACTGAGCCCGGTGTCCAAAGCAACTGTGGTGGGTTCGCTGGCTTGATGCAGGGCCGTAGCTCTGTCAACATCTGCTGTCTCTCCCCTGTCAATCGGCCTGAAGCCAAAATGCTGCCTAATATTATATTAGGTCCTTATGCCCTGCAGATTTTTTAATGACAGTAATGAAACTTATAGATACTAGTTATGATACCTTGGTATACCGTATTACCATATTATCGCCCAACCCTAGTGGGAGTCATAAGTGAGGGTGGTGTCAGACTCTCCACCCAGCTCCAGGCATACAGAGACACAGAAGAGAGGGAGGAGACAGCACATGGGGAAAAAAACAGGAATCCTGACAAGGATAATCTATCTTGCACTGATAAACACTTTAATTTTTCAAGCATGACTCTGGTGCAAGTTCCATAATCAGGACAGAATCAGTTTTTAGACCGACAGCATTAACTAATACTTGTGTTTATGATTTGAAAAGTCTACATTTACTACTGTACTGAAGACCATGCCAGTAGGGGGTGGAAATGTTTTTTGTGCAATATTTTTTCTGCTTTCTCTCAGCAGGTCATTTCCAATGCATATAATGCTATAAAAAAACAGACCACAAACAAAATGTGTATTAAAACTCAGAGATGACAAGGATTTCTCCATTCTGACAAGGAAATATGAAACCACCTCTTGGATTATTCAATGATGTCACTGAGAAAACACACCACTGGAACCTCAGAATCAGAGGGGGTCCAGTTCAGAGACTCAGGGCCCTATCTTGCCCCCAGTCTTAGCACTAGAACAAGTGTGGGACGTTATTGAATTGCCAGAATTGTAAAAAATAAACATCAAACTAGTCCACTGAAAAACGTGCAACATGCTCAAGGACAATTTTATTTTGGAAATATATTATGAGTGGCAACACTCAGGCCTCACAGCAAGAAGGTTGCGGGTTCGATCCCTGGGTCGCCCAGGCCTTTCTGTGTGGAGTTTGCATGTTCTCCCCGTGTCTGGATGGGTTTCCTCTGGGTACTCCGGTTTCCCCCATCAACCTAAAACATGCCCACACCCCTATGAACTAACATCAAGGACCATAATGTCCACTCTCCTGTGGGCTCACCACCTGCAGAGGGGTTCATGGGGGTGTCAGGTGCTATGAGGATTGGGCAGTAAACTGCCCCCGCGACCCAGCTGGATTAAGCGGGAGAAGATGGATGGATATTATGATGCTAAATGTTCCTAACATGTTTGTGTGCGTGTGAGATGTTCCTCCGCCGTCCGGATGCCCTCCAGCAGCAGAGCACAACCCCTCGCCCTCTTCCTGAATCGGCTCAGCACTGCTATTCAATCACATGAGGCTGTTTACAGCGCTGTCCTAAATTGTGTTTTCTTCCCCTGTCTGCAGTCCTAATGCTGCAATGTCAGATTTTCTCACATCCTCAAGTTCTTTCTGTCATCAACTCCAAATTATTCCCATTTTGCTGCTTTGGTTAGTTTATAAAGATAGTCTCCAGTAGGTAGGCTGCCACTAAAACCATAGAAAACTGCATGAACCCATGGAGCAGCCGGACTCTGACAGGGATCAGCATGTGCATTCATTGACAGCTCAGGGCTGTGACAGCGGAGCAGACGTCTCCTTTGTGCTGCTCTCTTGGCTGCAGCAGTCAGCAGAGCTTTGTACAGCAGCTCAAGAGACATATAGTGCACATGAGCACTGCTCTGTACAGACATCTGTGCATTCTGCTCTGTGTGGTCATGGTGCATATCAGTCAGGGCAAATGCAGATCGTGCAATCACCCTCCTTGTATGTTCATAGTTTAATTCAGGGGTCTCCTCCAACCTTTTTCCTCTGATGAGCTACCTTTACAAAATGAAAATGCCAGAAAGCTACTAGTTTTAGCAGTAAATTATATTTGAGTAAATATAAGAGCAAAAACCTTAGATGAGGTACAGTCATATGCCAATAAATCATAAACCATTATCCATAGTAGTGTACAAAGTTGGGTATCAATATGATATATGCATAATGGTAATAGGCATTTAATTGATCAAATTTTGCTTGTTCTATCTAATTCTAAGGATGGGCTTATTTAACAACCTCAATCCTTAATGGTTCTTGTGATTACTGTGATACTCACGGATTTCCAAATATGGAGCCTGGTTCCAGATTTGCTCCTATAACAGCATCGGGAGCTTCATTTGAGTGTAGCTAAATACTATGGGTGACCTTACACTCATTTAGTCAGGGTCAGCCCTATGTTCCCACAGCCCTATGTTCCAACATTTCTAAGAATTTTTTTTTTCACTGAAATTTTTGAAAATAAGGCCCTTTGGTCCCTTAGCCCTATATTCCCTCATTTCTAAGATTTGTCTTATTTCTAAGATTTGTCTTAAAATGAAACTCTAAGTCAAGTAATTTAAATTTTTGTACCACATTTAAAGGAATGACTCTCCCAGAAGCTTGTTTTCTCTTGCTCAATGTAACTTACGACAATTTGACAAGACTCAGAGCAGCAGTTACAGAGAGAGGGGCAATAAGATCCCAATGTAAGTTAATTGGAGCCAGGGTCAGAAGGAACTGGAAGAGCCTCCGTGCATACTTCCTATTTGGAACCCCTCAGCTAGTACGTTAGCTATGTCCATTCATATATACGGTCTATGGCCCGGACTCATTCTGTGCAGTATGGACACTAGCCCAAGCTGTCTGCCCACCTGAAACCTTTGGACTTTCCTGCTTGGCTAGCATGACATTGCCTGGCAGTACAAAAAGTACTACATATTAAAATTCACATCCATCCACAGCTCTGTCTGGTTCTTGTCACTGGTGCAATTTAACATTCTGTGCCCATCACTGTCAGCCTTTACCTCCATGTTAACTCAATGGCATCATCACAGGCACCCTTAAGAAAAACTTAAACTGTCACATATAACTTATAAAGAGATAAATGAACATTTTAAATATCACAAAGTATTATTAGTACTATTATTATTTAGTGTTGGCATTTGTGGGTGGGTTTCCCCATGTAGGCCCTCCATTAACTGTAAGCATGCATAATACTAGGATAATCAACCCACTAAGCAATCCGGTACAACACGACTTCTCCATCCATCCATTTTCTCCCGCTTAATCTGGCTGGGTCGCAGGGGCAGCTTGCTGCCCAAACGTCAAGCCAAACGTAGCACCTGACCCCCCCTATGAACCCCTCTGCAGGTGGTGAGCCCACAGGAGGGTGGACGTCATGGTCCTTGATGTTAGTTCATAGGGGTGCGAGCATGTTTTAGGTTGATGGGGGAAACCGGAGTACCCGGAGGAAACCCATCCAGACACGGGGAGAACATGCAAACTCCACACAGAAAGGCCCGGGTGACCCCGGGATCGAACCCGCAACCTTCTTGCTGTGAGGCCTGTATTGCCACTCAGCCACTGTGCCGACTTCTTTGGGATCTATTTTTTTTTACACATCATCAGATGAAAAATAAAATATTTTAGTTTTTTCAACATTTGAACTTAGGCCCTGTATCGGACCAGGTGGAGAAGACAGCAAGGCATTTCTAAGCCACTGGTTCAATTCTTAACACACTTTCATGACAGATATTCATCACAGGGATCAGGTTTTAAGATAATTTCACAACATGCAAAGGGGCAAACTGGAGTTTCAATGGCACTGCTAACTGGGGGGGCAATTATATGTTTTCTAAACTGATGTGAATGTTTCAGAAGATCTATGCTGGGTAAATGAATCAGAAATGTAGCCTACTTAATGGAAAGAGAACCAAGACCGATCAATCTTTATATATATAATATAAAGAATTTTTTTTTTTTTTGCCATATCACCCAGCCACCATAGTCATTTTCAAATATATATTCCTACTGCTACTTGTCTATTAGACCAACACCTTGCCACAATTTTTTTTTAATTTGATTTCTAATTAACTTTTATCTCTATAACCTCCCTTGAATTTAAGTAATGCCAATTTTCACATGCTACAAATAATTGCTAAGTTCTACCTCCTTTATTGTCTTAATCATAATTACTCCTAAAAGGGCTTCACACTGAGTCTGTATGCTATTTATATCTTTGTTTACGCTAGATGTCAGCCTCTGTCACTAGATTCTTATTTTTCTCAAATATTATGATATCAGTTTCACACATTCAGATGAAAGCTTTCACAGTTAGGAAGTTACACAATTCATTGTTGCATACAGTAATTGGACAGGTGAGACTGTGCAAAGCTGATGAAAATTGTATTATAAAACAGCCTTTCCATACCCTATTATTATTGGGCTTTACTTCATGCCACAATGTTCAATAAAATTCCCCCTCAACCCACCAAAATAAAATTCCATTTATTTCCTTAATGAGGAAATGAGAAAATTGACTTATTTGTTTTTTCTGTAAAACGACCAATGTTCCTCTATTTGAACTTGTGGGGTTAATTAAATTTTTGTGTACTCGGTCATAAGGGCTTTGCTTTTTTGCATTCTCTAGTATAGAGGGATTTTCAGACTGTCACTTCATGCTCTACTGTGCATTCCTCCTGCAGAAAGAACCGTTGACCTGTCAGGTATCATGTCAGTGTCTCGTAGGGTTTCAGTCCAAATACTGAAGTTTGAGCCATTTCTTCTCATCATTTATGCACCCACTTGCATTTAATGCATATGGGTTATTAAGACGTATCCCACTTACTAATGTTCATTTAGCATCATAACTTATTTTATCGCATGGTGATAAATTGTTTTAGCGCGCTGACAACATCACTAGTGTTGCAACTTCATGTTAACTTTGTGGACAGCGGCGCTTTCTGTGCTCACACATTCGCTGTGTTGCCAAACAAATAATTTGTCTATATGCTATTCTAAAAGTAGTATGATGTACTGTATTTGATGGATATTTGGGCACCCTTTCTGTATTACATTGCTGGGTTTTAGATGACATCACAACATTCTATAAGTCAGTAATCTTTAATACACATGAGGGGCAGCTAAAATTTGAGGTTTTGTTTAGTTGTAATAAAGTGAGTTTTTGGGTCTTTGGTCACTTGGTCATGCACCACATGTTATTTATTTATTTATTTTACCCCGATGAACTTTTGGTAAATAAAGCAACATTGAAAAGTGTCTGATCTTTTCTCAGCCAAAGTTTGCTTAGGTCTTGTTATGTAATATCAGCCAAAATAAGAATACTGATTTTCTCTTTTATCTTAAAGAGAAATTGAAGATGTAAATCAAATTGCTGTAACCGGGCTGTTCAATAACGAACTACAGACATCAGAGAGAACTTACATAAAGATTTGGCTTTACCATCAAGTATTTTTTCCAGGTTTTCTACTTTACCAAGCTAAAAACTTCTGCTTCTGAAAAAAGGAAAAGGCATCTATTTTCACAGCAAAGTGTTGAAGTGCTATTGAATGCAGTCTATCTTTCTATTCTCCTCTTTGTCAAATTGCCTTAGAGTTATACTAGTTAAACTTGTCTCCTGGAGCACACTGATCTACTCGTGAGCCTGTGGTCCCTTCTTGTTTGCTGGGCTGTGACACTTCTCTTTGTGAGTTATAAAGGCAGGGGTCCAGACTGAAAAACGCAAAGAGACAGGTGTATAAAAACAGGAATTCACCCCTTCTTCCTCACATAACCATCAGATTCTTGCTGTTTTTTGTCAATATTTAGGATATTTACTTGTCATGTTTCAGAGTTTTGGGGTATTATCTTCACTCCTTTCACAATTTTCAGCTCTGCTGCTGTGGAGACTGGAGTCCTGAAGAAAAGCTTTGCTCAGTTGCACAAGAACATTTGTTTTGAAGCAGATAATCTGAGCAGCATCTACCATCTCTCATGCCTTCGCCACATACTGACAGACAGAAAGGGCTGCTACTATGATTTAATATAACATTGTACGTGATGTTACAGATATAATGTAGAATCATATGTCAGTGAGTTTAGAAGAATGATGTTAGAAATATACTGTAGGCTTACAGGCAGTGAGCCTGAAGCAATGCTTTAAAAACATAGATCAAAGTTAACATATCATTCTGACTTAATGAAGACAAAGTGTTTCCATCAGTATATTGGTACAGCATCTATATGCCTTATGCCATCTTACTGCCAGGCACACTGAAGCCTCTCAGTAAACACTGAAGCTAACACATGAATTTTAGGTTAATCGCTTAGTCAATTCATTATTTCAAAATATAAAAGGTGTAGCATATCTACAGTAGTAAGCATGGGGTGATATTGAAATTCAGTGTCACAATTATCATGGCCAAAATAATTGTGATTAATATTTACATCACAATAATTATTAAACTTGCTGACAGTTTAATCAGAATCAGAATTAATTTTATTCATCCCCAAGGGGAAATTTTCTTCGTTACAGATGCAACCGACCAAGAAGATGTGGTTAGAATCAAGTTTTTAAAAATAAGATAAGATAATAACAATAACATAAAAGATAAAAAATAGTGCTCTCTAAAATTTTCTAAAATAATTTATATCAAGCGACATATTTACATCTATATACATGTGTGAGCAGGGAATTGGATATTACAGTAGTTTGTCAGTGATTTAAAGTGCAGAGTTCAACAGTTTGATGGCGACAGGCAGGAAAGATTTCCTGTGTCTCTCAGTGGAGCAGCGCGACAGCAGCGTCTATGGCTGAAACAGCTCCTCTGATTGGCCAGCACCTTGTGGAGGTGGTGGGAGGGAGAGTCCAGAATAGTCCTGATTTTGACCAGCATTCTCCTGTCCAACACAACAGTCAGAGAGTCCAGCTCCTCCCCCACAACATGCCCAGCCTTTCTGATGATCTTTCCAAGTCTATTAGTGTCCCTCACGCGCAGACTGCTGCCCCAGCAGACTACAGCATACATGATGGCACTGGCCACCATAGACTCATAGAACATCCTGAGCATCGTCCTGCAGATCGAAGGTCGAAGGACCTCAGCCTCCTTAGGAAATAGAGGCGGCTCTGGCCCTTCTTGTAAACAGCATCCACGTTCCTGCTCCAGTCCAGTTTATTGTCCAAATACACCCCCAGGTACTTGTACTCCTCCACCACATCCACACTGACCCCCTGGATGGAGATGGGTCACAGCAGCTTTGGTCCTCCTCAGGTCCACCACGCGTTCCTTTGTCTTGGTCACGTTGAGCTGGAGGTGGTTCTTCTCGTTCCAGGTGACAAAGTTGTCCACTACAGTCCTGTACTCCTCGTCACCACCGCTGATGCATCCTACCACTGCAGAGTCGTCAGAAAACTTCTGAGGGTGGCAAGACTCGCTGCAGTAGTTGAAGTCTGTGGTGTAGAGGGTGAAGAGGAAGGGAGAGAGGACTCTCCCCTGTGGAGCCCCGGTGTTGCTGACCACTCTGTCCGACACACGGCTCTACAAACGCACATACTGTGGTATTCCAGTGAGGTAATCCACAATCCAGGACACCAAGGAGGCATCTACCTGCATCACCGCCAGCTTCTCAGCCAGCAGAGCCGGCCTGATGGTGTTGAACGCACTGGAGAAGTCAAAAAACATGATCCTCACAGTGGCGAACGGCTTGTCCAGGTGGGAGTAGACTCTGTGGAGTAGGGTCAGGATAGCGTCGTCAACTCCAAGGTGGGGCTGGTAGGCAAACTGGAGAGGGTCTTGTAGATGTTGGACTATGGGCTTCAGCTGCTCCAGCAGGAGGGCGCTTCACCAGAGGTGTGTAAGGTGTCCTGAGGAGCACCAGGATGTGTTCTGAACGGCCAAGTGCCATCAAGTTGCAACGACCGTAGACTAAACGCCATGCTAAACATTCACAATAAAGAGATGAGTCAACATAGTATGTTGTTGTTTTGATGTTGACAAGTATAGCATATTCAGTTTTCATGAATTACAGACAGATAATGAAATATGACAAAGCATTATTTTTGCAGCTTCCGTTAGCAATGACTATTTTAAATAACTTTTTTTACGCTAGTCATCGCACTTTTTAACCTAAATCATTTAACTTCTGCATGAAATAAACCTTGATATACAAACGAAAGCTTTCAATTTATTAATTAAATTAACTTACAACAGTGATTCATCAGTCCTTAGCAGTGGATGTGACTGGATTTTTTTGACAGTCGACTATGACACAAGCCTAAAGTTAAATTGTAACATTCCCCTATGACCAACAGGAAGTCGGCCATATTGGATCAAAAACTTGCCGCCATTTTAACTGCATGACCCCAAAAGTCATCAAGCTACAGGAACAGAACTATAATAAAATCCATAATAAACTATAATAAAAACTAGTCTTTATTATAGATCCATGCTATAGGCCATGTGACTTCCCTGTCTCTCATGGTCTAACAAACAGGAAGTGATGCACCTGACTTTGTATGAACTTTATCAACAACCAAAACAATACAAAACTGAACAGATGAACTAAATAATAAGACACAAGCCACTCCCCGCCTGACCTCAGTGAAGTCACCTGGTCCACTATCTTGATCTCAACTTGTCTCACATGATCATCTTTTCTGTTGTTGTCTGTGCTCCAAGTATGGCAGGTATTTTTTGTAAGTTGAGACATATATTGTAGTTAAAATGTTTTAATTCTACCAACTGTGTGTTCTTTTGATACTGACTGCTACATGGAGGCTAGATTAAGCCTTTTCAATGCTTCTCAGTTTTTTGAAACCCATTAGAATGCATGGGATGACAAAAGATTGTTGTCATTAAATGCATATGGCCTTTAAAAAGTAACCACAATGAATTATAGATCCTAAACCCCACCCTGGCTGCTACATAAATCTTTTTTCTAAACAATTTGTAGTTGATGTGTCACTGTTTCCTTATTTTTAATGCTTATTTTGAAGTATTGCAGAAGAAACAGGATGGTAAAATGCCACATATTTAGAACTCTTTGTTCACATAAAAGTGTATAAGCTTGCTTCAGGTGGATTTAAATTTATATGCAAAACATTTTAGTGATAGGACATTTGGCTCTTTCATGGGATCCAAATCTTTTGGATCTGTTCGTCTCAAAGAGCTGTTCAAAAGACTTGTGCTTTTATTATATATTTATATGACAGAAGCCAGTGTGAAAACAAACTAATTACTGAAAGAGAGAAAAATGACCAAGCTAGAGCAAGCAAGATTTGATCCAAAAGCTTTAAACTGCTTCTGGGAGTGTTTGAAAATATTGAATGTTATGCATAATCTAATAATAGTAATTAAAAGACAAAATGTTTTTATAATGCCAAATGTGTGTGTGTGTGTGCACAATGCTCTTACTCATGTTGTATATTATATTCCATACTGTTTAGACCTTTGGTTTATATAACAGCACCCAGAAGACACAGATGAACAAAACCAGGCCAGGTCATCACTGTAAATGAGAATTGGTCTTCAATGTACCTGCCTGGATGAATAAAGGTCCTTTTTTTAAATCCATTATTCTGCTTGTTAATTAACCCAAATCCTCCAGAGAAGTACAGCCAGATAAACACCATTGCACTCACAGACCGTATATATGAGTGGACTAAGCTATCCCGTTAGCCACCATGTGCCAAATAGGAAGTGGCCAGGAGGCTCTTCTGGCTCCTTCTCTCCCTTTTTCCCATTGACTCACATTGGGATCTGATCGCTCCTCTCTCTGTACCTGTTGCTGTGAGCCTCGTCATTTTGGTCTTAAAATATTCGTATGAACCCACTCTACATGATCCTGAATTTTTTTTCGCTATTTTGTCTATCAAAAAAAAACCTGTTCATAACATAGGGCCTGGCTCCAGATTTGCTCCTGTAACCGTTAGCATTGTGAGCCTCATTTGAGCTGTGCTAAACACTATGGGTGACGTCACGCTCACTTAGTCCACTTCTTTTATACAGTCTATGGTTGTACTGCACCATTCTTGAAGTTCAGACTAAAAACTAAATATCTTCATACAACATATAAAGAATTGCCACATGACTATAAAAAAAACTAACTGAATAAAAGAAATTGTCATGTCCCGCTCTGGCCTCAGTTCCACAACTTTGTGTCTCATAGTCATGAACTTAACTGGGTACTGTAATTTCTCATATTCTAAATTTGCTGCACAAAGCTGCCATCTACAAGTTTATTAGATTTATTTATTAGAAACCTGTTCCCCCTGTTCCTCCTCCCCTCACATGGCCTTTGTCCAGGCTCACCTGTGCTCTTTCATCTTCTTCTGCCAAAGCTGGCACACTGGTCAATTCATACTTCACCTGTACCTGGCATAGCAACAGTGACAGATTTTATCTTTAGGCCATCACACACTACAGGATTTTTCAGTCTTAAATGAATTTGAAACATGCGACAAAAAGTGCACAAGGAGAAACTTATGAGACAAAAAATCTCCAGTCGCAAAGACTGCCGCAGGATATGGCTGCGGACCACAGGCTACACAGTTGTGAGTGTGATCACATCAGCTGTTTTCTGTCTACAGTAAAACCACTCACTTTGAGACTCTTAAGTGTTCAAAAGATCAGAGCGTTGCACTTCTAGTTTAGATACAAGTCAAAACTGTGTTATTATTATTTGATTATTTGTGAAGCATGGTGCAATACAATATAATGCAATATAATGCAATATAATAATAAAGTACACAGAAAGTAGAGTCACTATCACTAATCTGCAGCTTCACTTCATTTTGTATGCTGCGTGGATGTAAACAGACACACAAGAGGAGATATTACTTTTTTACTTCTAAAGAACACTTCAAACTAGATTCACACTGTTGTTTTGTGGACTGGAAGTCATTATTTGCGGAGGACAACTTTTCGAGACGCGAGTAATAATTATTTTCGCTATTTACCAAGTTTGTATGTTGCATATGCATGCCTCTGGGTTCATCACTCCGTCTGCCCCTGACGCTCTGTTTTATTGGCTGTTGCTGTAGCATTGCTGATGTTTGGTGGTTATGGTCTGACAGAGCAGCTCAAAGTCACACTGACACCACACATGAGGTTGGCCATGGCTTCACATGAAGACACAAAGATGGGTCACGCCTCCCCGAACTCGGGGAGAAGCATATCGCAGCCAAAATCAGGCAAAGTATCCTGTAGTGTGTGGCAGCCTTTAAGCGTGCACTATGTAACTTTTTCTGTGGATGTCATTGCTCTGCCTGGAATGTTCCACAGTACGACATTCAACATTAAACAGCCCAACCTCCATGAATGGACAGACAGCTGCTACTGTTCACACCTCTGCACCTCTTCACACCTCTGCTCCAGCTCAGAGCCACTCCACTACTGCAGAGGGAGGCACCCCTCCCCCCAGCACATCACCCCCCTGCCCAGCTCAGTCCTTCACTACAGCCCAGGTGAGGGGAGAGCTGAAGAAGATCAAGGCGAGGAAGGCAACTGGACTGGACAACATTAGCTCCAGGCTCCTGTGATCCTGCGCAGATGAGCTGTGTGGGGTCATGGGGCACGTCTTTAATATGAGCCTAAGGCTGAGGACGGTACCACAGCTATGGAAGATCTCCTGTGTGGTACCGGTGCCAAAGACACCGCATGCCAAGGACCTCAGCAGCTTCAGGCCTTTGGCTCTCACATCACACCTGATGAAGGTACTGGAGAGACTGGTCCTGAGCCATCTCCGCTCCACTGTGAACTCAGCAATGGACCCGCTGAAGTTCGCGTACCGGCCTGGCATCCAAGTGGAGGACGCCATCATCTTCCTGCTACACCGCTCCCTCTGTTTGATTCTGTTCTTTGACCTCTCCAGTGCCTTCAACTCCAGCTGCTGCTTCTGAGGGACAAGCTGGAGGCATCTGGGGTGGACTGTGACCTGGCGGACTGGATCCTGGACTACCTCACAAACCGGCCCCAGTTTGTGAGAGCCCAGGACTGTGTGTCTGATGTTTGGACCTGCAGTATAGGGCCGCCCCAGGGCACTGTCCTGGCGCCCTTCCTCTTCACCCTCTACACTGCAGAATTCAGGCACAACACGGACAGCTGCGTCCTGCAGATGTTCTCTGATGACTCTGCCATTATTGGACTCATCACGGACGACAATGACTTTTTGGACTGGTGTCAGCAGAACCACCTCCTCATCAACGCCAGGAAGACCAAGGAGATGGTGGTGGACTTCCTCAGATGCCGCTCCACTGCCTCCCCACCAGTGAACATCTAGGGAAAGGACATTGAGAGAGTGGACTCATACAAGTACCTGGGTGTTCATCTGAACAACAAACTGGACTGGACTCACAACACAGATGCACTGTACAGGAAGGGCCAGAGCAGGCTTTACCTCCTGAGGAGACTCAGGTCCTTTGGAGTGAGGGGGCCACTCCTGAGGACCTTCTACAACTCTGTGGTGGCATCAGCCATCCTGTACGGTGTGGTCTGCTGGAGCAGCAGCATCAGCATCACAGAGAGGGACAAGAGGAGACTGGACAAAGTCATCAAGAAGTCCAGCTCTGTCCTGGGCTGTGCCCTGGACTCGGTGCAGGAGGTGGGGGACAGAAGGGTTCTGGCCAGATTCACTTCTATGCTGGACCTGGAGTCTCACCCTCTTCAGGGCCCTGTCTGCTCTGGAGAGCAGCTTCAGTGACAGACTGATCCACCCTCGCTGTGTGAAGGAGAGGTTCCACAGGTCTTTCCTTCCTGCTGCTGTCAGACTCTACAACAAACACTGCTAACTCTGCTGCCTGTGCAATACTAGGACCATGTGCAATACATAAGATGTCCAGCAGTCACTTTATCCATTACAAATGTATTTATTACTGTAAGATACTGTAGCTACTTTAAAGATATAACTATATACTATACTATACTATACTATACTATATATATTATTTATAGTACTGTACAAACTGTAGCCACTGTATTCAGATAGCAATTTATTGTATATAGTATTTTATTTGATTTTATAATCCCTATCTTTATAGCGCTTGTCTATTTTTAAGTAATTCTGTACTTCTATGCTGCTACTGTTTACTTGCTATTCTCTTAACTGAAATTTCCCCATTGTGAGAGAAATAAAGGATATCTTATCTTATGTTATCTTATCTTATCTTACATTTATGCAATTACAGGTGGTTTTATAGCTCAAAAATTCCAATAAAAACAGGCATTCTGAGTGTGAGTGGGGTCACCTCTCCACAGATCTGACCAGTAACTTGGTCTGGTTTGGTCTCCATGAAGATAGAAAAGTTTAATGCCATTGTGTGAAACATTACATGAAAACTAATTCCGTCTCCATGAACAAAAGACAGACTATAAATCTGAAAAGTTACACAATGCACATTTAAACTAAAACTTCACCCAATGTTTTTTGTTTTTTGTTTTGTTTTTTAAAGCAGACCATAGCCTTATAGTTAAATTGGAGCCCTTGCTGCCATCCATCTTTTATTACACCAGATTTCCACTTGTATGATGCCTTATGCTTATTATGTTTTGTAGCCAACATCATTAAAAAGAAGGCAATAGCCTATTTCTGTAATACATGAACAAATGTGGTACAGACTCTATATAGTAGAAGATTATCAGAATGTAACTACAGTGACCTTTATTGTATACTCCCGGTAAGAGTAATGTGGTAAGTAGTATCTTAAATAATTAACATTGTGTTTTACAGGAGATTATTACATGCACTTAGCATTTCTAATGAACGCAAAATCTTGATCTTCTACTTTTTATTTTATGTACAGATATATTGCATACTTAAACACAAATGATTTGTCAAGCTTAAATGCAATTTTGAGGATAGTTTTCTTTTTTGTTTTTTGTCTTGATCTTTTATGAGGGAGATATATGTAGCCTGTCCCGAGGGAAATTCACATTTAGCTGCAGCAACATTTCTCCTTTGTGTCTCAGCCAAAGTTCTCAGTGCAGTTTAACAGGAGGGCTGGTCAGGTAGGGTCAGTAGGTCCTATGTCAGGGCAGTTTGAGGGGAGGAACAGTCTTCTAGACAGAAGTATCCCTTCTCTGTGACTTGCAGTCCGGCCATCACTGCTGTGACCAAGGGGAACCAGGTGAATGCAAGAGGGAAGCCACATTTGATGTAAAAAATCTGTAGCAAATCGAGTGTCCAAAGCTATCTCCTTACCTTCTAAATATACCATGTAATTTGCATAGATACATGTTAATATTTTCAACATATTGTCAGCTCTCCTCTTATTTCACCTTCTCATCGAGGCAGGTGACATTTGGGCTACATTCTAAACCAGGTCTGATTCAGATGCACACAGAGCACAGACAGACAGACAGACAGGATAATACTGGGCTGCAGGAAATTGCTTGATAAGAGTACTTAGGCTGAATTAACTGAGAGCAGATGAGTGGGGGGCACAGGAACATAATCCACTGTCTGTCTAACAATAGAAAACATTTTAGCTTATACACAGGGATTTGACACATAGAAACAATAATTGAATGGTATGGTGTGTCAAATTACAATTATGGAAACATTCATTTTGACCTGGTTAAATTTTTACATTTTTATTATGCCAAAAAAGAGATAAATAAAATATTTCTGCACAAATGGAGACCACAATTGGGTTTGTTCTCACTAAAAACTGGTCAAAAACAGAGATAAAATATAATAATAATGTAATAATATGTAACCTGGATATAAGCCTATACATAAGAATAGATTCACTTAAAATAAATACTGTTAATAAAATCACCTTGGACCCTGGGTAGCAAGGTCTTCTAGTATTGTTTTTACTATTAATGTTAGTTAATGTTATAGCTTGATATTTACACTGGGATTCGGAGTACTACATTGTAGTTGTGATATAGTTTCTAGATAGCTACAACGTTTCCAAAATAATTCCTTTTTGAGTTTTATTATCAGCCATGTATTTATATTTTTACTGCAAAAATGCTTTTGAGATGAATCATGACATTTTTGAAGGAGTCATCTGAGTTCACAAATAAATCTGTATGTTCAATATCCCTGTTTAACGTGCATCTTTACAGTATGTGAGCGGCTGTCGGGGAATGGACATTAACAAACATCGACTTCATCAGGCCAATCAACAAGAGCCACTCAGGAAAACTCCCAGGATTCAGTTGTTACAGCAGTGAGTATATTATGTATGAAACAAGCTTGAGAAATATATAAGTGATGCCATCAGTTGCACTTTCATTCATAGAAATATATAGATTACATTACATTACATTTTTGCTTAAAGACATTATGTAACTTCTCTGGTGTAGGGAATCCTCCACTTTCTTGTCTCCATAGAGATGCTTTTCCTGGAATGCTCCACATTAGGGCATTAAACATATGTCTTCAGGTGGCAGGTGTTGCTATTGCTTAGAACAAAAGTTGTTAAAATGCATCTGACCTCTCCACCGATATGACCTGTGGACCTGTGAACTTGGCTTGGTGGCACCATCTGCTTGTCTCCATGAATATATAGAAGATTGCACAGTATCCCTTTAAGTTAACTTTTGAATTGCAAGTTGATCAGACAGAAGAAATAATTGTAAGATATATTTATAGTTCTAGTAAGTAAGAGAAATAGTAATAAACATTGCATTCTATGTGTACTTAACAACTAAAATGATTGTAAGGTAGTGAAAGAAGTACTGAGTTGGGCTACTGGAGTCTGTGAGTTTGAAATATGTATATGGCTAATGATCCTGGACACTTCCCTTTGCATTTGTTGCTCTCTGTGCCTCCGAAGGGTCCAGGTTGTTGGGAAGCCCCCTGGTGGTCAGGTGAGGCAACCGCAACATTTGATGACCCACGTGTTCACACTTCAAGTCAGATTTATCCCACCGTAATACACAAATTCTTATATTAATTGTAATGCTAAGTCAAGTCAAGTTTCTTATGTAATAGTGAAAAACATGGTTGATTATCGGGTTTAGAAGTTGCTGTGTTCTAGTACATTGACTAAAGCTGTTTTGTCCACAGTGCTCTTGGCCTTCGACCAACAGAAACTCATTAATGCAGTTTGAGGTTGACATCGCCTACACCAGATCATTACTGCATACTGATAATGTGAGAATAAAATAAGATATAACCTTATTCAACCTCAACAATATGGGCTACTTCACTTCATTTTTTAGTATTTATAAAAAGCAAAATTGTACACATTAAATTAGGAAATATTTTGTTTATGAAAATTCAGAATGCAGGTAAAATCTATGTTGATATATTGGTAGTGACAAATTTGAACAGGTTTTACTCATATATTGAACAAAATTGAAACAAATCCCTTTTGCACACTAAAATTAAACTAAATTACATCCAAACATTTAATTTAGGGATAGTGATCAGGTGCAGCCAGAGTAACCAACCCTTCTCTGTGTATGTTATGTGTATTTTCAACTGCTCACAGTTGAATGAATAAACAACTGAAGTGTCAGTACATTTATGTTACATCTCCTGAGATTTGATTAAAGCCAGTGGATATTACAGTCACTCAAAAACAAATTACGTTTACATTTTACATAGAAATGGCCTTTTTGCTCAGGCAGAACTATCTCTAATTGTGTATGGCATAGAGATGAGAACCCTGCTTGCAAATGTGGCTACATTAATTTGCAGGACACCCATATGACCAAGCTCCTATTCAGCAAATAATAAAAGTAATATTAGAATTTCATGAAGCTAGAATAGGTTTGTCATAGAAGGTTCACAATATATTACTGTGTACTGTAGTAGTTGTATGTGTAATTTCCTATGGATTATGTCTACATGATCATTATAGTTATGATCTCCTATAGTACCGTGATTCCCCACATTATTTGGCTCAAGTACTTCTTAAGCATTGTCTCACATTACCTCTGATTATTATTGGTATTTCTTTAGTAATTATAAATCTGTTAACTGTATTGTACTATTATATTTTCTTGGTTTAATAAAACTGATGCCACAATTATGCTTAAAAAACATACTGCAGAGAATATTTGACATACTACAGAGAATATTTGACAGTGAAATACCTTTCAGTACCTTTCAATCTGGAATCATTCCAAGTACCCCGTGGTTAGCGCTCACAGACTCCTAGGGCATCTCCTCGTACCCCAGGCTGCAAAAACTATCCTTGTGTGCGGCATCTTCCATTTCTAATAATAATAAATGATAATTAATAATTAATACAATGTATATAGTGCTTTTTGGACTTAAAATATGCATGTTTGAGACGAGAAGAAAAATATTTATGTACTGTAAAAAAAAGTTAAGCTGTAGAGGAAGAATACATGTAATTTATTATTTATGTTTTGTTTTGTGGCTCATGCTTGTAGCTTCTTGCAATAGTGATTCAACAAGTGGTTTTGCTCAGGGTTTTGTGCACATAGTTCATTCGGAATATATTTTAAAAGCTGTCAGAAAGTTCAAACTTGTGTCTGTCAGTACAACTATTAGGCGATTTTTGTTTGTTTGTTTGTTTGTTTGTTTTTACAGCAGCTTTACAATAATAATGATAATGATAATGTTAATGATAATGATAGTTGTCAGTTGGAAGGACTTTAAACATTGCAAGATTTTTGTGCCAAGACCTTACAAACAATACAGTTCAACATTTGTGGATTTTCAGTTGACTTATCTCCTCTGGAAGCTGGGAATCAGATACATAGACTCCTACCATCTTCGTGAAATTATTATCACCGAATGCTAAAAAACAAAAACCTGCCCGATCATATGTTCTGGAAAAGGGTGATGCTTCACTGTATGACTAAATGAATAGTCAAGGCTCTTACTCAGCAAATGAATGGATGTAAACTCATGAAGCTTGCCCACTTTTGCAGGAGGAGAAGCGGACCTGCCTTGGTGCCTTGTTGCTTGGATACCACCCACATCCATCCTGCATCGGGCTTATTTCTATTTTTTCTCTCTTTCTGACAATGGCAAGAGATAAGTTGAATGAATCTGATTGCATCACATGTTGTCCACACATGTCCATTCTTTTGTTCTTATCTACACTGTATCTTACTGTAGCCCACTCCATCTCTTAAGGTTTTTCAATTTCATTTTCTCCTCCTTTCATATGACGCACCTTACATGAGATGCTGCATGTGTTAAGATCAGGCATTTTTAAAGGGTTAGTGGAGCATGGTACATTAGGTTAATGCAGTTGAACTTTATGTATGGAGACAGTTTATCCTTGTAGAGGCAGGAAACAATGCAAGATAGACCTCAAAATGTCAAGAGGAGAGACGCACAACATATTACATTCAAATATGCCCTGAATATAAAGTGGGTGCTATGTAAAAGGCCAAGATTTGTTTTGTTCCGTTGTTCATAGCTTGCGGTATAGACACTGTATATGTAAATGACGAGTGGATCAAAGAGGGGGAACACAATTGTTGTTGAGAATCAGCTGTGTGCATGGCGACTCTATCCACAATTGATTCAGGCTTTTCCAAAATAGTAATTCTGTACTCATCATGTTCTATCTTACTGTGACCCATTAACCCTAAAAAGTATATTTCTTAGCACGACTTATTTTTGTAGCCCACATTTAAAGGAGCTGAAGTCTTCAAAAACCCAGGTTTAGAACAACAACAATGGAAAAATGTGTTTCAATCAAAGATGTCAGCCTATGGAAGTCTAATTTAAAAGAAAAAAAAGCTTCAAAATTTACTCAAGTGTTTAAAAGTCAGATATGAGATGTTAAAAAAAAATAGATGACAGAGTAATATCCTGAGATGGCAGCGTAATATCCTAATATTGTGCATGTCATTTATATACGTGATGTATGAGAGATACTTTTTAAAACTCATCTGGAGGAAAAAAAATGAAATGAAATGCGTGTTGTTGTCATAAGAAAGTGCCCAAGTGAAGTCTGTGCGCCCTCATCAAGTAGAATTACAGTGGTAACATCTATTACCTATGTTTTAAAGATGTACTGTGTCACTTTTCTGATGTGGGGTCTGCTACTTGCTTGTCTCCATGAAGATGTTATTGCTATACCTGGAATATTTAGCCATATGTGATTACCGTAAATGAATCTATCTTGCATTCAGTTTGACCTGTAACTTGGCCTAGTGGCATCACTTGCTTGTCTCCATGGAGATGAGTTAATGCCATACTATGTGGGAAAATTCCAGGAAAAACAATAACATTTCCATGGAGACAAGCAGGTGGTAAACCTTCCACTAGAAATGTTACATAGTGCACCTTTAACAACCACTACTGCTAATTTTAGTACTATGCAGTAATTACAATTTACAATTCAACTTACGTTTACCAAGGTACCAAATATCTTTACCTTGTATTTGTTACTCTTAATTGGTCACACGCAAAGAAATACTGCATTGTTTTTAGTTGTACTTTACTATTTTGCGTAGTATTCCATGTTAAGAGCAGCAGTGGGCCATGATGTTGACTATGTAAAAACAAAAAGGCCAGGGAAACCACAGTTGTATATGGATGGTACAATAAAAGTCTCGTGAAACATTCAGCACACTGTGAAATAAATATATTTACAAGTCCAATAACATTTGTGTCTTTGCAGAGGGAGCACAGAGTCAACGGGAGAGCAGCTCCAGAGCACGAAGGAGGAAAAATGACAACCACAATCACACAGTAGGTCCAAACTTTCAATGCATTTTATACCAGCAGCAGCTATGTGGATATAGATGTTTCTTTGTGTGTTTCTAAGGTGCATCAGAGCTAGAATAAAGACTTTTCTGGTGGCGGGTCTACCAAATCTACAAGCAGATTTTATTGCTTTGCCAGGAATGTTACACAGCATGGCATTAAACTTGCATTTGCAGTCGCCACGCCAATTTACAAGCCAGATATAAGTAGAGGCAAGCATGTACGCTGTAAGACCTTGTGTTTGGCAATACAATAAAAAGACCTGTTACTCAATAGATGCAAGGTATATATAGTTTTATACCATCCTCTGGAACATTACCAGCAAAGCAATAACATCTCCATGGTGACAAACAGATGCCAGACCTTCCACTAGAAAAGATACATAGTGCGCCTTTAATATTATTTGTGGTATGTTAAGAAAAAGAGCATCTTTTTTGCTTTAATCTCATTGGCAAGGTGACAAATATATTAAATGTGATAGCAGTAGTAGTGATAGTACTGGAGAAGCTGGTACTTGTAGCAGTAGTAATGATCGACCAATACTTTTACCCAAGTACTTTTTATTCATGTAGTCAACAATTTAGTTAATAAGTACTTTTAAAATCATGTTGCGCTATAGCTAACAGTATTTTCCACTTGCTTTGTGTTAAAACTGTGTAGGATGTGAGAAGAGGGAAACCTGCCGGGTGTGGAGCAATATATTATTAAGAAGAAAAAAAGCTTAAGGTTAAATAAGCTTTGACATGTTGTATCTTTTTGCTTTAATTTTTTGAATTTGGGCTGCTGAAATTTTCTAAAGACTCACAAACTCCAAAACTGTGAATTTGTGCGTTACCTCTCTAAGGTTATACAAAAAGAACACCACATAAAAGGGCCTATTTGGTGATAACATGTTAGATATTCTGGGAAATCGTTATTACACTGATTTAATACTCGTACAAAACATTAGGATTACAGAAAGCTGAAGTGAAGGGCACAGAATGAGTTAGGCAACAGGGTGCTTCTGCGTCATAACAAGGAGGTCCCAAGTTTGATTCTCCAGTGGGGTGTGGTTTGCTTATGTGGATTTTGCATTTTACCCATAGACTTCTATGTATAGTCTGTGGTCATACACTAAAAGCAAGCATATACTAAAAGCTGTTGTTTCCTTTTTATATTATGGATGGGGTGTTATTATTATTATTGGTTTTCAAATTATATATGCTGGCAAATGAGTGATTCGACAATGATGTAAATGAAACGATGTAACTTATATAACATGAGTTACAGCATCCTGTTTTCTGGCCTCCATTTTGAGGAGTTTTGATCATTGAACAGAATATTGGGTTTGGAACTGTTAGTTGACAGCTATGGTCATTTTTCATCACTCCAAAACCCACTGATACTAAAGCAGGTTTTACATTAGATTATAAATTATATTATAACATGCATTATAGTGTATTTGTGCCATTTACTAAATCTCTAAAGATAATGTCATTTATATTCACATTTCCAAGTAGCCCCACTAACCTTTGCTGTTCCATGTACCTTTGCTGAATATGGTGATGAAATTAGGGCTGTGTTGGATATGGTGGGGCTGGCTTGTTTTTGGTCTGGTGAATAAGGCAGTTGTAGCAGATGGTGCACAGTACATAGTGTTTTATATTCAACAGGAGATGTGACCTCTGCCTCTCTGCTTACAAACATCCAACACACAGGACAAGAAAGAGCATGCACAAATTCAGCAGAGCAGCTGCTGCTCGAGACACAGTAAGCCTTATTTGAACTGATTTAAAGCTCAAAAATAAAATTCTTCTTATTCTTCTTAAAGAGGACTTATGCAACATCTCCTTGAATAAGTTATAAGTTGTTCTGTCATCATTAGATTACTTAAAGTTATATTTCAATTGTTCAGACAAAAAATCTGTATAGTAATATCAAATCAGCATTTTAATTGTAATTGTAATTAAAAACTAAAGTATTGTCAATCTGCTGTATTGAAAATTTGTGGGCTTTTTTGTACACAACTCTGCGAGTGTCAAGTCACCCATAGCGTTTAGCGCCACTTAAATGAGGCTTGCGATGCCACAGTTACAGGAGCGAATCTGGAGCCATTCTCTGTTATGAATAGGATTTTTTTAACGGACAAAATTGCAAAAAAAACAACAACAACAACAACAAAAACTTCAGGATCATGTACAGCGGGTTAATATAAACATTTAAAGACCAAAATGATAAGGCTCACAGCAGCAGTTACAGAGAGAGGGACTAATGTAAAGTCAATGGGAGCCAGGGTCAGAAAGAGCCTCCTGGAGCACTTCCTGTTTGGCACTCGGCAGCTAGCGCGTTAGTTATGTCTACTCATATATGCAGTCTATGCCTGTACTTCAAATTATTCAAAACATTCAGACTATGGGTCATACAAGGTAAATACACCTTCTACTACATTGTCTTTAAAAAGAACCCAAGAAGTTAACATACATGTAGGGTTCAAAAAACATATTTGAAAATGATGATGAAATGCTACTATGATGAGACTGGGCTCTTCAGTTCCTTGAACAGGAAGTCAGTTAGCCTGTTTAACCGCTGCAGATCATATTGTATACAAAGAACAGAAGGCAAAATAATGAACTATAAGCATAAAATGTCTTCTTCTCTTTATGCTGATATGTACAAAGCAAAATGAAGAGGTCTCAAGATTCTTAGTCAAGGTTATTTTGAAAAAGTGTTATAAGTATTAAAAGTGCTACAAGAAAATGTGCACGCCCACACAGTCGACCAAGTCTGTTACAAGTGCAGCTCAGGAACAAAATTCAGCACAGAAATGAGATCTTTGACATTTTTCAAAAAACTTTTGGAGACAATAAGGGGAACTCAGGACTGTCCAAATCTGAGCGGCACTCAAACATATTAGCATACACACATTGGTTCAACTGTAGATTATATCATTTTGATCACTTTTTAGCACTATACAACTTTACTCAAGAAATGCCAGACTTCTACATATACAGCCAAAATTCCACCTAAAGCTACTGTCCGCTTTAGTTTATTTTTTTCACCAGTAGATGGTAGATGGGAAACCTGCTCCCCCCTCACCTCACCTGGTCTTTGGTTAGGCTTACCTGGGCTCTTTAGTCTTCTTCTGTCAGACCAACGCTAGTACACTATCATCTAGTGATGATATGTGAGAAAACAACAGGGCCAATCTAATTACGGCCGCTTTAAACCCAAAATTCCACTTAATACCCCACAATTTTTATGAAACTAAACTTAAAAAGAAAAAAAATCCCAATATATTAAAAATGTGTTATATTCTTTGAGTAATTTAACAGAATTAGGTGTAATGGCAGCTCAATACAATTGATCACAACAATTGAAGTTTTTACTCAAGAATGTTGTGGCACTTTGACAAATGTTTTACTAAAATAAATGGACTTTGGTGCATGGATTACCATTCATTACACTTGTGTCATTTTTCTGAACCACTATGCCACAAAACATGGAAATAGGAAATAAAAAAATGCCATGTCAAAACTGCAGTGGGTTCTTTCTGTGATCCTTAAAAGATAGTTCCTCTGTGAAGTGTGTAGGAGTACATTCAAAAATAAGTGTGAATAAAACATTTGTGTGCTTTACCATTCAGCACTGTTGCTCTGACCTTGTCACATGCGGCGCAAACAGATTTTTGAATTTTATTTTTGTATTTGAAATGATTGTGCTGGTTCTCATATTTTATACTGAAGTTCCATTGCATATGCAGAGATATAATTTCTGCTTTCTGTACTTTTCTTCTCCTTTCTTTGTGATGAATGGAACTACATGAACATTAGAATGAACTTATTGCGTCCTCACTCTATTATGTTGAGTCAAAAGAAAGTTACCCAAACTGAAAGAAACATTCTATACAAACAAACCTAAACTAAGATAAAATAAATACAACGGAGCAGTCTCACCAACTTATCTGTGCACCTTAAAATGGTTAAAATGTCACCTTTACTCTCCAGGTGAAATCCTGGGGAGGAGTTATTGGATATGTTAATCCATTTTTGTGTCTTAACCATTTCTGTCATTGTGTAACTTTTCTAGTACATTATCCATCAGATGCTTTTTTCCTTGGAGCTGTTATTGTTCCTGTTTCGCACTATGGTATCTATCTATCTCCATGGAGACCAAACCAGACCAAGTTACAGGTCAGATCTGTGGAGAGGCACAGTCAGAATGCCTGTTTTCCCAAGATATTTTGAGCTATAAAACCACCTATAAGAAATAAATGTAAGGTCATCTTTTTAATGTCATATTGTGGAACATTTGAAGCAGGGCAATGACATATCAACATATCCATAGAAACAAAACAGTGATGGACACCCAACCAAAAGTTACATAGTGCACCTTTAACCCTCACATTGCCACACAAACAAAAAATAAAAATGTGTATTTACAGATGTCAGCTTCTTGGGCAACAGTTATTATTTTTCCTAGTATTTTTTGAAACTTATGGATATATTTTTCTGTGGTTGTTATACAAGCTGTTAACAAGTTTTATTCAAACATGCAAGTTTGCCTAAATGAAATGCACTCTCATAGGCAGAAGTAGAATAAACAAGTTAATTAATTTCCAACATCTTCAATGATCCAGTGCTGTATCTTAAATAAAACACATTTGACATAAACCACATTTCCAATTAGTGCTAGCAGCTAATTAATATATGTAGTGTTAAAAGTGCGTCTTGTGGTTTTAAGGTGAGGACACGTCAGACCATTTATATGCATGCAAACACATATAAGTCAATATGTATTTACTACATTAGAGAAATACTTTGGCATCCCTTTATAACCACTGCTTTTGCCTGAGTCCATCTGCTGTCTCGTGTGCACTGCTGTGATACCTGTGTGAATGCCCGATCCCCCAGTTCCCACAACAGCAGCTGAGCATCTGTGGAGGGAATTTATTCTGAACTAGATGAAGAAAAGAATATTCTCAAAGTTTTTTCATGAACTTTTGATTTGCTTTTTTTCTTTGGGGCACCTGCTTGTCTCAGGAATATTATTGCTTTTCCAGGATTTTTCCACAGAACAGCATTAAACTTCTGCCTTGTAGTTATTTGATTACCGTTAACTGCTGATTTATTGCCTGTCTTGGTGGTGCTACTTTATTTTTTATGTGGAGGAAATAAAATGTACCATAGAACATTCTCAGCACAAATAACCTCTCCATGGAGACAGTAAGCAACTTTTCCACCAGAAAAATTACAAAGTGCACTTTTAAGGGATCACACCACACATCATAATATTTTAGGTCTTCATATCAAATGGTATTTTTGTCTAAGTAACATGTTGTGACTGGAGAGTACAGACTGGGAGAAGTACCTTGTATATGCTCAGGCGGGATTTGAACTAGTCACCCTCTGGCACTGTGTAAAGCTGATCTAAAAAAAAGAATACAGAGTGGTGGGCATGTATAGGGGGTAAGAGAAAACAGGATTTTTTGAAGCATTGATGTCTTGACTGCAGAATAAAGATCACTCAAACTTGAATGACTCTAAATACAAGTGTGAGTGGGTAAAACAAATAAATAAATAAGAAGGAAAAACAATACCATATCTCCTTATTAGTTGCTTATTATGCTTTATTTATGGCCCCATAAAAAATTGGAACAATTACTCTTTAACTTTGCATAATGTTGATACTACCCTTTGAGTATATGTGAGAATTAAATGTATGTGCTTTAGTGTTGTGACCGGGAGAGTGGCTTGTGGGTGCAGGGGGGCCTGGGTGGTGCGTGAGGCTAGTCCAGAGCAGGTGCTTGACTGTGGCCCTTTGACTCATGCTCTCTGGTGTAATTACATTGGGACAGGTATTGTTCGTGCGTGTATGTGTAAGAACTGCACCATGGGAAACGTGTACATCCACCATTCCCCCAGCCTCGAATTAACCTATACATTACATTACCTTATACGGTTAAATCCAACTGGATCTCTTCTGCCTGCAACGATACAGCTGTTGATTGCCTTTAGAAAAGTACTCTTTACATTTATTTTATATTATGTTTATTATGTTTACGTGAAATGAAAAAGCAATATTTGAAAACCTCAAAATGTGAGAAATGTGTTTTGTTATTGAAGGTGCACAATGTATATGTACACCATGGTACAGCATTAAACGTATCTATCTTGCAATTATTCAGTTACAGGTCTTATTATTACTAAAACAAACACATATTATAGTGAGCATGGTCACCTTTCCACGGATATGACCTGTAACTTATGACCTGTAGCCTGATGGATGTCAACAACTTGTCTTCATGGAGATGAATGCCATTCTGTGCACTCAAGGCAAAGCAATAGCATTTCCTCATAGATGAAGCTGGTGCACCCACATCAGAAAAAATACACAGTGAACCTTTTAATCAAACATTTTGTTATTGTCTTGTGTGTGCTGGTTTAGGTATCATACTGTAGAACTTGATAAAATATAAAAAAGCTTGTATTAGAGAAAATCAGGCCATGCACTGGGTTTTCACCTTAACCTGTTTAAATTTTAATACACTTCACAGCAGCAATATTAAAGTGATTTAAAGCCTTGAACTCCTATGGCCTTGTCTAACTCAATACATCTAAAATTGTAAATGTTGATCAACTGAAAAGAAAAGAATGATTTTGTGGCACTGTGGAACAAGTAGAGAAAACATTAACCAACCCTATTCATTTACCCTGAACAAATCCAGGCCCAAGGACAAATCTATTGTTGAGGCTTTCAGCACCATGTTTCTTTGTACTTTGTTTAATTAAATTGGATCCTTATTGCAAACTAACTATTACCAAACAACTCCTTATAAGCCACATATGGTGGCATAAAGGTTAGTGACTTCACTTCACTACAGTCTGGTTGTGGATTTGATTCCCAGACCTGGCGGCAACTTTGTATGAAGTTTGCAGGTTCTCTAGATTCTGGTTGCCCTTAGTTTCTATTAAAATATACACGACTGGGTCCCCTGGTTAAGTAAAAGTAACAGTACCAATAGTTTGCATGCTGCTGGCACACTCTGTAACTTTTCTGGTGGATGGTTGAAAAAAAAGAAAAGAATATCAATAAATAAGATAAGGGTATAGGCACAATAAGTTTTAGCTTCTGCCTACACTACTACGTTATTTCAAACTTTATGTTTTATTTCATGGCAATGTTCTACATACTGAATATGTTTTATTTTGTAGGCATCTGGCTGTATGTATGTAGACTGGAATGAGTTATATTTTTACCAAATAAAAATAGATGAAATGAAAGTGGTCTGTATTTTAAATAATTCCTTGAAAACCTGACCTTTAACTTGGCATGGTGGTGTCACCTGAGATAAATGAAATACCATATTGTACAACATTACAGGCAAAGTAATAGCATCTCCATGGAGATAAGCAGGCGCCAGACCCTCCACCAGAAAAAGTTACATAGTGCCCCTTTAATTCTATGTTGATTTAATTTGTAAATAACACATTTCATAGTGTAGACAATGGTCTCCTTCTATTGTACTGCATTATGCAGTGTTATGCTTTTATAATATCTGAACATTTTGTAGATGTCATGTGGTTGACTCATCTCCTCCAGCTCCAGGCTCCTGCACTGTCTTTCTGTTTAAATTTAGTCCAGATATCTTAAAATGTTCTTGTCTACTGTTAAAAAGACAAAAGCAAATTCATCCCCAATAGACTGAAATCTTATGAGCCACACACACACATATTCTCACTAACCACTATCATTATCTGTCATTGAAAATCATTTAGCCGCTAGTTGTAACAGATGTCCCAAGTCATTTTACTACTTCTAATTTTCCAAAGGATTGACAGTGGCAGTGACTGTTTTGTAAAAATGTAATAGCTTTAAAAGAGGTGATTTGGTGCGTACAAAACACTGCAGTCTTTTACGAGCTGGGAGGGTGGTCTTTAGCCTGTGTGGGTGTAGCTCCAATACAAAGACATGAAAATATTTTGAAAATTCTGCCATTCTGGTCTGAGACTATTTTCTCTCACAATATCACACTGTTTTTATGTAAGCTTTAACTCAACTCAGGCTAACTAAATAAATTAAAGTTGAGAAGGACTGCATGTGGGCATTGCTTTTCTCAACAAATTGATTCATGGCCACTATCTGCTTCTGTCCATGTATGTTGTTTTGCCTAGAGAAGGTTATCTCTCTCATGTAAAGAACTGTAGGTGGCTAAAGGTATACCTTGATAAACATGTGTTCTACTGTGAGTGGGCTTGCCTCTCTCCTGCTTGTCTTCATGTGGACTGGTTTAATGCCACATTGAGTGAACATTCTGCAGAGTTTGGTCAGGGACCAAAAAAAAAAGAGAAAACAATACTTCAGTAAGAAGATATAGTGGCAGCATTTCCAAATTCAAACATTTAATTGTAATGTATTGTTTGCTCTGACTCAAAATTATATTAGTAAGTGTAAGCGATTTGAATATAGTAATCCATAAAATCATGTCGTAAAACAAGGTATATATAAAAAACTATGGCTGCCCTTTGAGTTAATGTGTTTCCATGAAATTTTTATTCATACCATTTTAAACACAATTTTACACAAACGTTTAACTGTTACTTATTCCTGTAGACTAAAATTAGACTCCTTTTGATGTCCCTGCATCATTAATGCCCACAGCCTTAAAAGTGAATGTGCTGTATGTTGTAAAACTAAAAGTGAAAGAAAATAGAAAAGAGCTATTGTCAGCGGCCTGAGCCTCACAGGCTGCAGATCTGCAGCACGCTGTGTCGTGCCTACCACCCACCACCTCTTTCTCTCCCAGCTGCTGCCCACCAACATCTCCAATAGTGTAGCAAAGCCTGGATCAACAAAACTCAACAACAACAGCACACGCGTCCAAAGATTAACCTGTTTGCCTGTAGAGACTCGCTCTCCTCAACCGTACAACACTTTATGAACATCTCTGAGACAATATAAGACAATAGTCAAGCCTCCAGTGTCATTGTGAGGTAATACTACGGAGGATCAGAGGGAGCAGGTCAGGAAGTAAAAAGACAGAGCTCCCAACATAGGGTCAAAGTCGGTACCATAGGGTATTAGTACAAGATGTAGCGTAGCTATGTGATAAATAACAGAAATCAGTATACAAGAAACACAAAATAATGAATAATCTAAAAGATTATATGCAAATTTTCATTCTATTCAATTATGGTACTGAAAGTTGTAATTATAATTAAGTGAAAACGAATGGAATATTTCTAATGAAATAATTTCCCCTAGTTTTTATGCATTGAATGTAAATAATTTCTCCTAATCGTTATTTAAAAGCTACAGTGGTAAACTGCAGTAAAGTCAAATACTGTTTCAAACAAGCTTTAAATAAATGATAAACTGGAGTTGCCTGGAGTTTGTTTTGCTGTGACATGCTAAGTGTTTGCCACCACAGCGCAGCCCTCAATCACAGACAGAGATAAGAGCTCTCTGGATCGGGTTTCTGCGCCGCTCTGGTCCCTAATCCCATCTTTGGGAGTGGGATGGGAGACATACAGGTCAGGGCAAACACCAATGATCACTGCTCCGCTTGGGGATTGGCAAGAGCAAGGGCTGATGGGAAAAGCAGAGCACAGGTGGGATATAAATACCTGCAGTAGAAAGGCCCACGAGATGCTGAGGCTGGGACTGACAGATTGGAGCATCGCATTGACTGGGGGTTATCAATCGGTGGTGCATGGCCCGATGGTGGTATGCAGACTTATTATGATGGTGTTTTTTGTAGTTTAGTATCTAGAGGTAGTTATAGTAATGCTATGATTAGGGTTTAATTTGTTTAAAATTCACATGACTTTTTAGCGCTGAATGAGTTTGGGTTTTGGTCCAGTTTCTTGGTTTCAGTGCTGGATTTCGTATGGCATTTCTTGTATTAGTCTTCAGTTTTCATTTCAGTTAGTTTAAGTCCTGGGTTAGGATTTATTTAGGCCAGATATAGTCCTGGTTAAGTTCTGGTTTGGTACCTTTTCAATTCGTCAATGTTCAGTAAAAATATCTATAATCACTGCTTAACTTTTCTGCTGTGGCTGTACCAGCTTCATCTCTATGAAAATACTATAGCTTTGCCTTTAATATGGCATTTAGTCTACAATTATAGGCTCATAAGTTATCTTTTATTTCCCACTGGACACTGTTAGCGATTGCATGTCTCATTTTTGTTTACCGTTTGTTGGTGTGAAAAGTATGGGAACCACAGGCATAGACATTTAATAAGAGAAGCACAATGCACTCAACCACAACTTGAGACTTAATATTATTTTTTCCGGGAAAGTTTTGGCTGAGTGTAGCAGTGCCTAAAACTGTGAAGAACAGTGGCAGAAATGCTGACATCCTTTTTTATTTCCTTCAAGACAGAAAACCAAAAAAAGTGGGTAACCTTTCGCACTTTTCTACCTGCAAACTCCCCAGGTACTGAGCGGCGGTGGTGCTTGACTGAGGCAGAGACCAAAAGGACAAGAAAAAGGGCAAAGAAGAAGGAAAGACAGATCATGGGGAGAAGTTATGTAACAATTTAAGATTAGATTGAGTCAACAACAAAAACATAATAATGAATAGACATCAGCCATATTGTATTTTGCATCGCATTTAGCATTGTACAAATACTGAGTTGAGATTTAGCTGGAGGAAGTAAAAAGTGAGCACCCTATTTTTCTACCTGCAAGTTTTCCAGCCAAACAAGAAAAAAGGCAAAGAAAAAGGAGAGAAAGGGAGTTTGGGGGGGGTTTAAGTTGAGTCAACATATCAACAAAATGGAATGAGTAGACACACGTCACAGTATTTAAGCCTGTGTTAAGTATTACTTGAGATTTAGCTGGAGGAACGTAACAAAGTGGCTAAACTATTGCATTTTTCTACCTGCAAATTACCCATGTAGACAGGTAAAGGGAAAGGAAGGAGGAAAGAATGTTTAGGTCACAATTTGGGATTAGGTTGAATCAAGAAAACAAGAGTGGAATGAATAGACACCAGTTACAGTTGTTGTTAAGTGTTGTTAAGTATTAGTTGATCAAAAAAGTTTCGACTTGCTAGGAAGACAAGGAAAAGGGTAAATAAGGAGGAGAGAAAGAGAGTTTGGACAAATTAGGTGACAATTAGTATTAGGTTGAGTCAATAAAGCAAAATGGAATGAATAGACGCCGATTACAATCATTAAATCATTGTAAAGTTTCAGATGAGATAGCTGAGGAAAACAAACCAAAAAAAAAAGTTTCCACTAGCAAATTCCGCAGGTAGACAAGAAAAAGGGCAAAAAAGTATGAGAGAAAAATAGCTGAGACAAATTAGTTCACATTTTTGGATTAGGTTGAGTCAACAAAACAACATAATGGAATAAATAGAGACCATCTGCAGTTGTTAGAGGGCTGTATTAGTTGAAATTTAGCTGGTGAAAGCGTCTGGGGAGGGGGAGAGCAGGCAGCGATGGCATGCCAGGCATTCAGCGCAGACTCGTTCAGTCCTCTGGCTCCGGAGTTGCCCATCCTGATGCATCACGCGTCCACCAGCGACTGCCTGTCCTCTGGCTCTCACGCCCACTCCATGGTGTCTGCAGGTAAACAACAGCGCCGCACTACAGCAATAACAACAAACACACTGGACATATGCTAATTTTATGTAGAGTTTGTATATTTGTTTAGACATGCAGTTAGTGATCGAAAGTTAACTCATTAATAAAGGAGCTGGCTTGTATTATATTTTTCAAAGTAGTACATTTGGACATTAGAAATATACTCAATTATATTCTCCAAAATAATATAATACACTTGTTCAAGAAAAATGACCTATAGTAGAAACTTTAGAATCCAAACTTTTAATGTATTTTTAATTTAAAACAAATAGCTACTACTTCTACTTTACTTCACTGTTTATGCCTATGAAAAACAAGTCTTCCCTGCATTAAAGGTCCAATATTACACATGTTTTGTTTCATTCAAGCCCTTATTACTATGTCTACATCTCCAAAGATCAAAATGCTCTGTTCCACTTGGCAATATCATGAAGCGGTAGTTTTCAGTTGCCTTTTATCTTTAGGACAGTAGAGTGAATGAAACAAATGCATTATATGTAGATCAGAAAACTAAATATGGGCCCCTTAAAGTCCACTCTATTGCATTTAACAATAAATACACATATCAAAAGTTTTATTGTAGTAGTAGTAGTAGTAGTAGTAGTAGTAGTAGTAGTAGTAGTAGTAGTTCTTGACAAGGAATATCACCACATATACAGTAGGAGCCCTTTTGAATTGTAAATGACATTGAGAGTGATTCAGAAATTCAGACCTTATTATGTAAATGCATGTAATCCGCTGGTCTGGCTCAGCTGTGTTTAAGAAGTGGATAATTAAACTTCCTGAGGCCTTTCTCATCATGGGGCATTGTGGGTAAAACTTCCTGGGCCTGCTCTGTGCTATTGTTACAGTTCAAAATACACTGGGAACTATAAGGAGGCATAAGGAGGCTAAGCTGGCTACTTTGAGAAGGAAACAGTATAATAAGCCATTGTGAAAGCAAATGACGCATGGTGAGGACAAGGAAGTGCTCAAAAGTTAAATCAATTTATAATATAAGTAGAAAACAAAAAAGAAATGTATGCAGTGTAAAGGAATGCCAGTCTAATACTACTAATACTAATATAGCTACAATTACCACCACTACTGCTGCACATCACCTATGAGTTTCAGGTTGATGCAAAATTGCAATAGAAATAAACACTTTAAAATAAAATATTCTAGATTTTGAACAGTCATCAGTCAAACTGGGATGCATTAAAGAAACAGAATGTTTAGTATGTTGTGATGGTACCTTCCTTCTGCTATCATCTATTTGAAACAATTTTTACCCAATTTTGTGGCTGAAAGAATGCACTGTCCCACCTAAAATGCACCCACGCTGAAGTAATAGTACATAAAATAGTATGAACAGTACTAGAAATTGTTCTGAAAATATACTTGACATATTTTAGGGTTAATGATTCTCTACTCTCTTTGTAAAGTCAGATGCATAGTGAGAATGTATTACTTCACTCTCTGTGCTAAAATTTTTGTAAGAAGTTTGGTTTAGTTTATTGTTTATTTGTCAGGGACCATGTACAAAGTCACTTGTCTTACAAAAGAAAAGATAATGGATTTGTACCAGATTTATCTACTGCTATTTTCTCTTTGCAGTCGCCAGGCAGGTGAACACACATTGATTCGTTTTATTTATTTTTTATATAAGTTTGAGCCAAGAGAGAGAAACAATATTCATACATACTACATATACAATGTCAACAACAATAAAGTACATTTCTTGAAAAGGAGAAAAAAAATAAAAATACACAATTCATTACATTATAATTATTATAAGACTAACTAACTAGTTATAGTTAGTTCATTAATATTTGCAGTAAAATATAATAAAATGTCACTAATGTGATCGAATCACCAAAATGTCTTCCTATGGTACAAAATGGACTCTTGTGAGCTTCAAGCTGTGCTAGCATGTTGTTTTCTCCTCAAAAACATCTGGAGTTGTGTTTTGTTTCAAACACATATTTGAGTAACACTATTATTAGTTTTTCAACATCTCCAAAGCTGAAAGACTCTGTTCCACCTTGTGATGTCATGAAGCATTAGATTTCAAATTAAAAGCTACCTTTTACCTTTTATTCGGTAAGGACTGGCATTTCCTAAGAAGAAATCATCCAAATTATTCTAATAAAGGTGTATGGAGTTTAAAATAGTGGAGGACTTCTTGTATTACCACATGACATCACAAGGTGGAAGAGAGCGTTTTCTGTTTGAGAGAAGAACTAAATATGCGGATTTATGTGTTAAACATGTGTGAATGAAACAAAACAAACAAACAAAACAAAACTCCAGGTATGTTTTTGATGAGGATACAACATTATAACATAGATCAAAAACAGTGCAGTATGGGCTCTTTAAATATTATTAGTCCCTTACTTGCAGATGCCCATTTTAAATATCAATACTTGAATGAACAATTGAATTAAAAATAGAAAGGCAGCAAGGCCGCGAGCAGGCTCTTAGCCCGTGTTTTAAATGGTCCGTGCCAAATCAGTGTACTCCAAATGTGTCATCTAGCAGAGATAATTTGCTTCCTCTATTGCATTCATATCTCCATCTGCCACCTCCAAGTACCTATAAGAAGAGTATTTTTAAATGTTTCCATAGAATACACATATCTCATCAGCAATGCACAGTAAATATGAGCTGCATTATGATGAATCTTTGCAGTGCCAGGATTAAGAAAAATGAATGGGTTTGTATCATCATTGCTGTCACATTAAGTTGCTAAAGGATTCCTATAATAAATAATATATTACATAACATTAGCATATAGCATCAACCACCTCTCCAACACTTCCGAAAATAAAGGAATTTTCTTATTGGCACAAGGGAAAAAAATATATATATGGGTAGGGACACACAATTTATATGGAAATGAAGATTTAGCTTGTACAGTGCAGCCAGTTCTTATGTAGTGATGTAGTAGTCAATATATGAAATATCTATTATATAGATATATATGAAATATATATTTATTTTGGGGCTCAATATTTATCGTGTGTATATTTTCTTTGCAATGATGTAGAGATTTTTTGTTATTTTTGTTTTAATATGATCCGATTTGAGCTGTAGAGGGTCGAATAACGATTTTCTCTGGCTAATTATTATAATTGGTTCATTTTGCTATTTATTTGTTGTTGCTCAGGCCTTTTAATGATAATTTAAAAGTGGTTTACAAGGATTATCTTATATTATTGTTTATCATAATACTGTAAATTATTGTTCATCATAATATATCTGTGTAGCAGTATATCATGCTTCAAAATTTGTTACTGTGGTAGGCCAAGGGATGGACCAAACTAATGCAGACTAAATAACTGTCTGGTATTGCTATTTGGCCTGTAAAAATTCATGTAGGTAAATATTTCCTGGCTGTTGTAGGCCCAGAACAACTCCTCATGTTTGTACATTTAAAGCTGTTCTGAGCCATATGTCAGTTTAAGTAAAGAATAGATTCTTTATTGATTGCTCTGCTATAGGTTTATATAGGAAAAGTGTCAGTATTGGAATGGAAAAGTGCTACATTTCTAAAGCTAAAAGGACATGGACAGAGGGCTACTTGTGCTTTGTATATGTCAAAAATACTGTATTCTAGTATAGAAATATATTGCTTCTAGTGTATAGGGTACCATGTCATTTCCCCACACTTGGCAATCACAATCAGTGGGTCAGACTCTAAAGGTTGAGTGCATTCACATTCATGGGTCATGGTGGACATATATTAAAGATCCTGTTTTACACAAAATGGTTTCTTGTGAGCTTACAGTCATGTTATAATATTGTTGCTTCATCAGAAACATACCTGGAGTTGTGTTTTGTTTCTTTCACGTTAATTCACACATGTTCCTGTAATCCTTTATTATTCGCCTGCCTACATCTCCAAAGCTCATAATGCTCAGTCCCACCTTGTGATGTCATGTATTGATAGTTTTCAAGTTAACACCTACCTCATACCTTTAGTTTAGTAGAGATGAGCAATTCCAGAGCTGAAATCATCCAAATGATTCTAGTGAAGGTGTATGGAGGTTAAAAGCACAGTGGAGCACTTACTGTATTACCGCATGACAACAGAGTACAGCTTCTGGTGATTTTGATGAGGAAACAGATTAGAAAATAGCTAATATGGCTAATATGGTCTTTTTAACAAACATAAAATAACCAAATAATTGTTTTTTCCTTCAGTTTCCTCTGGACTGTCCCTGGGTCAGTCGTCCAAACGCTCTCACATGCACCTCTCCACCACACCCCTCGGAAATGCACCTCCAAGCCTACATTACCCAGTCACCCCCTGTCACTATGGCAATCAGCAGGCCTACGGCATGATGACAGGTGAGACACTTCTGTATAAACAAACTGGACATTAGCCCATGTTTTGTACCTGTGGATGTCAAAAGAGGATAATGTCATGTTATTCCTGTATCTGTGCAGCTCAGGAGATGCTCTCAGCCAGTATTTCTCAGACTCGGATCCTTCAGACTTGCGCCGTGCCTCACCCAAATATGGTCAGCGCCACCAACCCACTGCAAGGTAACTCCACATTTACACACAGCTAGGACCCAGCAAACTACTCTAAATAATCACCTAAATAATCACCTCATTCACAGCAATGAGTGTATAAGTGCTTTTCACAACAGAGACCAGGGTAAAGCTAACAATAATTAGCATCCCAACCACACACTTCACAATTATGAACAATAAAACACTTTATAATCAGATGCAGACAGTATGGGGATAAACATACATTTTGCTCAAATACATGGGAAAAAATAGACCTTTAAGCTGTTAGCCAGTCTGCCAAACACATTCTGCCATCACTGCTGCTTTATTTCAGCCCTGATTTGATCCAATTAACATTTGCACTTGTTAGATGAAAAAGTCCTCTGGATAATAGACCCACTGTTGTAAAGGCTTTAATAAAACAGTGAGGTGTCCATGGATCTACTGCTTAAAAGCTTTCTGGGGTAATAGAACCGAAGGCCTTGGATAACATTGTTTAGGACAAGTACAGATAGAAGAATTAGTTGTGATTTTAATTATATATATTTGAATATATTGTAACTTTATAGGATTAAAGGTGCATTATGTAACTTTGATGAGGTCTAACACACATACATGGAGATTTTATTGCTTTGCCAGAAATAGTTGTCAATGTGTTTTTAAGCAATGCAACCCGTAACTTAATATATGCAAAATATTTTTAATACCGAAATTTAATACTGTGAAATTTCCATGGAGAACCTCTGGGGGAACCTCCACCAGAAAAGTGTCATAGTGCAGGTCCTAAGGGTCCAAGGATTATGCATAACATATAGAAGGAATCAATATGGCCAAATTATTATGCAAATTATTGTGCACTTTTAAGCACACAAATAGTGGGCAGGCAGCTACAGTTGGTTGAATTAAATAAGCAAAACTAAAAAATAATGAAATAGAATATATTAATTAATTAATTAATTTAATTGAAATTAATTTAATTGTAATGAATTAATTAAAATGCATTCGCTGGCATACATACAGGCTACTTCTGAGTGCAAAAAGAGCTTTAGAGATCATTTACATGTCTTGTTTTAGTACATGCATTTGAATAAAAGTATATTCAGGCTACTTATCATTCTATACAAGACCATCTTAACCCAAGCCAGCGAAAATGGAAAAACACAGAGGAACATTTAACAAAAGTACAATAATTAGGATTTGGTAAATGACTAGAGCGAATGCATGTTTTAATAATAAGAGGCTGAGGATTGCAAGAGAACTATGTAATTACCAGAGGCAGACAGGAGCGGGTCAGAGGAGAAATTACCTCTTTGATTTTTAAAGACGCTGTCAGAGTTTTTAATGGCTCAGGTCTCACCGTGTACTGTAAGACAATGGACAATCCTGCAGTTCACCACCTGCTCAAACATGGCCTGCAGGGGTCAATATAGTTTCTAGTACAGAGAGGATTTGTGTCTACGTACAGAACAAATGGAACAAAATAACGAGACAATACAATATCTATATCTTTATGAGTAGTTGTTGAAGTAGCAGTAAAGAAATCAATTGTAGTGGCAATAACATAAGTTAAATCAGAGGTCCAATGTTGTTATGGCAACTGTATTTTAATTTGATTTCATTCAATAATTCAAAATGTAAACGTGTAATTGAAAAAGAACAGAATGAATAAACCAACTTAACTAACATATAATATCCTTTCAAGCTGTACAATGTAACTTGGTAATGGGTCCATCAACTGTTTGTCTTCATGGAGATGTTATTGTTTTACCTAGAATGTTCCACGATTAAGTACTCATTATATTTCCGCTGCTCAGAAATAAATATACTCTGAAAATCAATTCAATTTCTTAATGTTCCACAGATTTGACCTCTAATTTTGTCTAGTAAAGAAAAAATAATAATATGTTGGCAAAAAAACAAAAACAAAAACTGTGTATGTGCAGAGCTTACACATTGAGCAATATTTCCACATATTTATATATTTATTTTGTTTACGCTACTCCAATAGAATACATTTTTCTGCCTATTTACCCTGTATGCATACATACTGTACAGGCTAAATGGTCTCTGCTCCTGTCCTCTGAGCTCTGAGTTGCGTTCACAAACCCAGTCTTAGCCTACGGTTGTTTGGAAATGAGCTGTGAATATCTGCCCCCTCCATAAACAAACAAACAAAGGCTGTGGGCACTGCTGTATTGTACATGCACAGTCTGGGGAAAGGCTACAGCAGGCTTCCTTTCCTTCACTGTCGGATGAAGAATTTTCTATTATAAATAAAGACCAAAAAATAAAAGAGTTTAATTTAAGGTGTTGAATGTGATGGAATTGGAATCAGACATTTGAATTTTTTGGTCCTCCAGCTTTTGTTTTGTAAATTGCTCCAATACCATTTGAATTTGTTTTATATGAATTTAACTGTCTAAATATTTATTCTGTTACAATGATAATTATCAAACTCCATGGGTAAGGCTTATTATTACTGCCCACCTCTGCATGGGTTAAGATGCCACTGCAAAACATTCTTAAAAACCTGGGCTAGTTTAAAGTAAATTAAATGCTTTTGTGTTTGATAAACTCAAGCTCTCAAAGATATTCCAAATGCACAGATCCTGGTTTTATAGCGAGTGTGTTACACAGGGGCAGACACAAGGGGGAGATGTTGCATTTACAAAATTGTACGGGACTTCTACTGGCACTGGATGAGCAGAACAGCAGGTTTCTAGTCTACATAGAATAGAAAATACATTTTAGGTGAGAGATTAAATCCTGTTTATGTGCAACATGACAACACTCCACTCAAACCTTCCTTTTACCCAGTCATTTAAGTTAGAAAATGGACAACATCTTCAAGGTAAACTGCATATTTTCTTTTATTCAAAACACTTGGAAAGAATGTGAAAGAATGTGGAATGTGAAGTGGAATAACTCATAAATCTCATAAAAGGTGCGATGTGTAGCTTTTCCCTTGACCCTCCTGAACATACTGTGGAACATTGATTACAAAGCAGCAACTGAAGGCTAAAGCTACGCCTGTGTTTGGCTTGTTTTATTGGCCGTCGTTTGCTGACTGATCCATTATAATGAATATAAATCTGATTACACTGTATAGACAAATTCATTATGTGCGGGGCTTTATCTGTAGCTGCAGCTGTGTTGAACTGAGACATTATGGTAAGAGTCAAATGCTAAAATACAATTAGATAAAGCCATATGCCACTGTGTGACTAATCTGATTCTTAAGTGATGCATGTGAATAAAGCAGAGCAATTAGCAGAAAAAAAATTGTGGAATATAAGAAGAATATAAGACACTATTTAAGATTTAGAATTTGGACAATGTGGACATCTCAACTCAAACTCAGGTGCAGTGACCATGATGAGAAGGTGTGTAAAGTGAAGAAACACTGAAAGTAAAAAGTATCTAAAGATAAGAGGGTGATACAAGGAGATGTCCAAATGACTATTTTTTCAGAGTAAGGAGGATATTTTGTGTTGAAAGGTGGCTTTTATAACTGTCAGCTTTGTAAGGATGCCCTTGGTTTGTGAGGTTTCTTTCCTGCCTGAGATTACATCCTTCAAATGGAAAATACTCCTACTCATACTGCCCTTTTGTAAATGTAACAAGTACTATGCTCCACTGTGAACTTCACACAACAGGTACTTGAAATAAAAGGCAGTTTGTATTTTTAAGTTTAATGAAAGATTTTGGGGTCAAGAATTCAACATTTTTCTGCATATAGTATAATGCATTTTTGTTATTATAAACTATGCCAGTAAAAGTGGCTATTGTGAAAGACCAAATGACAAGAATGATCTATTTGATCATATATGATCATAGTTTTGAAAAACTGGGAGCTCCAACACGTAGTCACAACTTTTACTGGATGTGCATGTCTCCATTTACCAGTAATATTTTTGAATGAACCACTTATAATGTATCGGGGATGCCTATGGCACAGTGTGGCAGCCATATTTCTGTCAGTCTGTCCTGGGGCATGAGAGGTGACTGGCCAACAAAATGACATCTAATAGTGAGTGACCAAATGTTATTCTGAGTGATTCAGAAAAGGTTTTTGTAAGAGCTGCACCATTATAAGACAGTTTTATGTCAGATGCTCTTCCAGTCACAGCTAATGGAGTCATAACTATACTGTCTTGCTCAGGTACTCAACTATTATATGAGACCTTGAATGAACATCAGACAGTGTTTTGTCTCCCTTCATTACTTCCTCTCATTTCCCCGCCTCTCTTTCACTCTCTCTCTCCGTAGGATCCCTCACTTCTTGTCTGTACAAGTTTCCAGACCATGGCCTGAGCAGTGGATCGTGTGCCCTGAGCCATGGCTTCTCCACTCTGCCACAGGCGCTGCTCTCCTCTGATGAGACCCCTGGGGGGCTCTCCGCTGTCGGGGGAGGGGAGGGGCTGAAAGCGGACATCCCCAGAAAGAGCATCCGCGAGCAGGATGAAGCCCCCTCCATGGACTCCCCGCAGATCCGCGAGCTGGAGATGTTTGCCAACGACTTTAAGATCAGGAGGATCAAGTTGGGTTAGTGCTTTTATAAACACTGTCAGATGTGTTCATGAATGCTCAATTCCACCAAGAGGGTACACCATGTACAGGGCTTCTTTTTCTTTTTCTTTTTCTTTTTTTTTGTACAAATCCCTAACTCTAACATGTTGGTCAGTGTTTGGTGAAAATTTACAAAGAAAAACAGGCACCAAACAATTAAAGGTGAAATTAAAGATCACTTTTCTGGTAGAGGGTTCGCCACCTATTTTTCTCCATAGAAATGTTATTGTTTGGCTCGGAATGTTCCACAGTATGGTATTAAAACAGGTGATATATTAGGCCAAGTTACAAGTCACAGATCTGTGAAGAAAATGCATGTTACTTGAGGTATTTCTGAGGAATAACATGCATATATAACACTTTGAAATAAATGCAAGATCATTTTAATGCTGTACTGTGAAACATTCCAGGCAACGCAGTAACATCCCCATGAATGAATGTGTGCACTTAAACCTGCCCTAATGCTTTTTCCATGTCAGGTATTTTTTTGATTGCCTATTTATATTTGTATTGTCTTCAGGAAATGTCTTGAGAGTTTCTTAGTATAGTGCATTACAAGGCCAAACAGCTTTTGTGCTATCTGTTATATACTGAGTGAACCTTACTTCCAGGCTACACTCAGACCAATGTGGGAGAGGCTCTGGCAGCAGTGCATGGCTCTGAGTTCAGTCAAACAACAATCTGCCGTTTCGAAAACCTCCAACTGAGCTTCAAAAACGCCTGCAAACTCAAGAGCATCCTGGAGAAGTGGCTGGACGAGGCCGAACTAGCTGGTGGTGAGATAAAAACACACACAGCATCATATAATCCCAACATATAGAAGGTATTTTATACACAATCCCCACTCAGATTAAGGTATTGTTTTGGATAAAAAAGTTTTTGTTGTATAGACAGATGTCCTTTTATTCTTGCCAAACTTCTATATTAAATATTGTGGTAACATTCTTTGCAGCCTTGTACAGTGACAAAGTGGGAATGAATGAGAGGAAAAGGAAGCGAAGAACAACTATCAGGTATACATGTAATTGTAGTGTTTTAGGTTTGTACACAAGGATATGTGCTTCTTCCAAAATACTCTGTTTCCTTCATCTGCTGGCACTATTTCTGCTTGTACTAACTACTGTGACTTCTGCTACCAACTGTATTATGTGTTCATCCAAAATAGTACGAAAATACAAAAAACATTGCCGCTGCTACTAGAAATACAATATTAGTGCTACAAAAATTACTAGTGCAATTTTTGTTGAACTTTTCCCCTTTCAAATCATATTTTTATTTTAAATTGTCAATCCCTATGGCAACAGTTCTAAAGTTTCATCATTGTGAAACCCACTGACACTGTTGCTTTGACTACTACAGCTGGCATCTGGTTATAAATTCAGTATATCAGCTTAAAGATATTCTTGAAATTCTAGCAGGATATTGCATTACTCCAAGTATCTGCCTTGCTCTGTAAATGCGTATGTCATTGTTTGTTTGATAATATCTTTTTATCTCATCTCTGCAGCCTAGGAGCTAAAGAGGCTTTAGAGCGCAGCTTTGTGGAGAAGACCAAACCTTCGTCTCAGGAAATCGCTCGGATCGCCAAAGGACTGCACCTGGAGAAGGAGGTGGTCCGGGTCTGGTTCTGTAACAGGCGGCAGAGGGAGAAACGGGTCAAGACCAGTTTAAACCTGAGTCTGAAGATCAGCCCCAACTGCATCACTCAGATGAGCAAGACCCAGTGACCAATCACATAAAGACAGACAGAGAGACATTACAGACATCAATACCACTTCATAAAACTGATGCGTAACTGTTTTTAAAGCTGTACTGTGATCTTTTTCTTGTCTTCTTGGAGATGTTATTGTTTTGCAGGAATATTGCACAGCATGATGTTAAACGTGCCTAAAAATATCTTGGGAGTTGCCTCTTCACAGATCCTGTAACCTGGCCTGGTCGTGTCACCGACTTGTCTCCAAAAAAGTAAATGACTTTCATACCATATTGTGGAACATTCCAAGTAAAGCAATACAATTTCCAATGAGACAAGTATTTGGCCAACTGTCGGCCATCTATTTGCTTCACATATATAACATAAGGTAAGAGACCAATAAGTATATTAAAATATAACTTATATATAGTTGTTTGCAAAAGTGTAACTCCAAAATAATTATGATTATGTATGCATATGGCTAAGTATTGAAAGCTTTGACGTGAATAAATTAAATTATAATGGCTTACTGTTCTTGGAAAATATAATTCACCATGTTATGAAACTAAACTTTCAGCGTTCTTGGTCTTAAGTTCCATATTTCAATTTATTAAAAATACCATTAATTATTACCAAACAAACTATAACACACAGCACCACTATACTCATGTATTGGTGAAATAACAAAAGATTTTCTTAATTAAAGTTTTTTCACCACTGCCTTAAGATTATTGTACTTCAAAATCAAGATAATGCAAGTTTACCTTATGGAATTTTGTTGTTTTTTATTTTTAATTAAGTTAACAATTAATCCATTAATATATTCTGTGCCAACCTATTTATTTAGTGTAATGTCAGTGTTGATCTACTTTTCAGTGTACTGTCAGACTGATTGATGACAGGGGGAGGGGTGCAGCCTGCTTCTTGTCAATTTGTCTTTTTTTTTTTTAGATCTTACTCTTGTCTTAAGTGTCATAAACCAAAGATTGATATGAAATGTCTCAGTGAAGATGCATGTATTTTTATTTATTTTCCTGGTTTTATTTTAGCATCAGACGTCACTAACTGGCACACAGATTATCATGTCATAAATAACATTATATGGGTGCCAGTGATAGCTGCAGCATATCCAAAGACGATAATTCAACTGTCTATTTTTTAAGTATCTTAAAAAATAAAGAAGAAATGTATTTACTAAACAACTAGTATCTACTTTCTTTGTATCTACACCAAGGTGAGTTTGAAAAGGCTTTAAGTATCCACTAGTACTGTGTGTCTCTCAGATATGACTTCACAGTGAATAGTGAGCAATAATTCAAAAGTAACACAAAACAAAACTTGCCAAGAAAAGTACCTGAATTAACTTTATTTCTTATAAAAGCCACACCCCTTTACAGAGTTTCTCAGTGACAAAACTTGGACAATGAAAAACCTGTTTCCGGTCAATCAGTGTTTGAAGGTATAAGTAGTGAATTTGAAGTATAAGGATTATGGGTATTGTACATATGACTTAGTACATGCTAAAGCCAATGTACTCTTCATAGATAACATTATGACCACTGACAAATGAAGCAAAGTGCACTAATGCACTAATAGAATAAAGCCAGTTGACATGGACTAAACTGTGATGGCTCTGAGACTATTTCAGAGCTTTAAAAGAGGCCAAAGAATTATAGCGTTCCATCAAAAGGGAAAGACGTTAGTCCAGAAATGAGTTCAGAGAATGATTTTGCACATTTAGCAGACGGTCATAATGTTATACCTAACATATGCAATTTGGTGATAGATACTAGCAGAAAGGAAAATAATTTTAAAAAACACATCTGCTAAGATTTAAGTCAATGAAATGGGTGATTCAATTAACTTAAACAAATTCAGTTTTAGGACAATGATATTTCAGATCACAGTGTCCATTTAGCAAAAACACTCACACTCAAACACACACTGTGTGTGTGTTTGTGTATTGAGTGAGGCAGCTTAAAAACAACAATTGCCGGTAACTGCACAGCAGCTGAAATAGAGAAGGGACTGCTGGACATCCCACAATCCCTGTGTAAATCCCATTGTCCAAAAAGAGAACCACAAAGACACACATCAACCCAAAAGAAAAAAAAACAGTATTCAGTAGTAACGAAGACTGAGATATGACGGTATTGCATTATTCCTATTTTTTCATTTACATACAATCTGTACAGGGTTTAACTTCAGAGGTACAAAATCAGAACAAGCTCTACTCATTTTTAGGGTGCCTTCACACTTGCACATACACCCATTGGGATTGGGATTGGGATAAACCCAGGAGAAAAACAAAATAAGTGAGATCGCACCTTTAATATAATAATCCTATGCCCTACCCATTTCTTTGTCTGCAGGAAAATTGGATGATACAGACACTTCCTGGTTCATTTCTTCTAGTGTATTTGTTCATGTTTTCTTGGACTTTAACCAGACAATGCAAACTTCTCACAACAATTTGTCTCAAAGCAGGAACATATGGTGATGTTCTCGTCTGCTATAAACCTCCAACTTTGAGTAAATGGAATAAAAGTGGATCTTCAGTTTTGCAAATGTAGAATATACTAGTATACAACACAGTCTCATATACAGACACAGCAGTCCTTTGAAGAGAGATAGGTGGTAAACAACAGTGTAGGTGGTTTAGGATTCTTCAGGTCAAACTCTTGTCCACCTTCAGACTCTTACCATATCCATAGCGTCAAATTTCATACAGGAATAAGTCCAAGTGTATCAAGTGTAATTATCCAATGAGGCGTTTTACTATTATAAATGTCTGTATGCCTGGGCACACAGTGGGCAGATTAATTATATCCATTATAGTGTGACAGTCATGAATAGTTTTAAAAGGTGCACGGTGTGATCTTTCTGGTGGAAGTTCTGCCACCTGCATGTGTAGCTTTGCCTAAAATGTATGCACAACCGTATGGCATCAAATGTACATCTCCATGGTGAAAACATGACACCCACACACCAAGTTATAGGTCAGATCTGTGAATAGGCATTCCCACTCATAGTAAGAAGGCATATTTTTCATGTAATTGAATAAAAGTACAATACCATACAGTGGAACATTTCATGCAAAGCCATCACCAGACACAGCTGAAAAGTTACATGGTGCACCTTTAAGGCAATTTTGAGACATGGTCCATAGATTTCAACTAAAAGAAATTATTAGCATCAGTAGATCGTAGCCTAACAAATTAATGGAAGATTTACCTCTGAACAAACCTTCCATTACAAATAAAATATGTTTATGTATGAATAATTTAGCCCATAACATGTAAAGCAGTCAAGTGTGTGTGATAAAAGTCTGCATGCCTTAGTGTATAATGTAATTGTGCAGCTGTCGTTAAACCTGTACCAAATCACGAGGGTCTCACAGTCTTTTTGAATTTGTGTAATGAAAACAGTAAATGGGTGTCATTAGTCAACTCCCAGAGCTCGGAGGTGCCTCTCAATCTCTTCGTCTGAAATCGTGTTTTTGGAAGAAGACGCAGCACTCGGGACGCTTTTTCCTGCTGCTGGGGTCCGTGCCATCTGCCGTCAAAAACAACAAGGACTAAATATCAGAAATAGACCAACATATGCCCCTAAACTTGGTATTATTCCATTTTAATTCACTTCAACAGATAGAAAATAGGTTCAAAATATTCCTCCTAGTCGCAGAGGAGCCCCCTGGGGTTTTGATTGGCACCAAGACAACGGCATGAATTGAGTCATTCAGATAGGGCTCATTTGTTTTCAAGATTATGTATTTTTAAGAAAAAAAGAAAGTAGAAAGTAATGGTGAACTGAATTATTATGTTTTATTTTTATTCACAAGTCTGAGATAGCTGTAAAATGTTTGCACCACTAATGCCTTTGAAAAGTGACATTCTTAATGATACAAATCAAATATCACCTGAATATCAAAGGCACATTTATTTATTTTCTAAACTTTTTTATCTCATAAGAAAACATGGGTTGTGATTTATTTTTCTTAGATGACTGGAGTAGGCTAGTATTTTACATAAGAGAGAGAAATGAGATAATAAAATGTAATGTGGACAGCACATTTACAGTTTAAATCAGTCCCTGTAATTAACAATAGTGCACATATGGAGGAGCCACAGATAGTAAGCAGTATTTTCTTTGAGCTGTAGGGCAAAGTAAGGTTTTTATTGCATTTGTGCCTATAGTAAAATAGTAAACTCTATTCTAAATATCTGAAACTGCTCCGTGTGTTTGCTCTCTCCAGCTGTGGACTTGTTTATGGGACAATTTGTGGCACAGAACTGTGTATAGTGAAGTAATAACTCATGCAAGCCCCCAGGGGGAGCCAGACACGCAGCAGATGGACAGGCACGTGGCTGATGTAGGCGCCTCCAGAGCTGAAGGCTATAGCCCCATCGTGTGGCAGCTGCTGCACATTAAACTCCGGTGAGTGAGATGCATTTAGGATTACCCACTGTGGTTTAATAGTTTAAGTAGAGACTATTGCGTAGACTAACAGGGATAGAGAAAATTTTAAGTAAGAATTTTGTTGGTTAAAAAATAAGATATATTAACCTATACAATTATTATTTATTTAGTATTATTTATTAGACATCAAGACATCTTAACCATTGCTTAAGTATGCATGTATGTTACAGAAATGTATTTTTACTTTGTTTCTTGAATAAATATAAGACAGAGCTAAGCAGTTACAAATCCATGTTTTCGTACCTTTCCTGAGATCTCAATGCCGATTTCATCCAGGACCTGGTCCACGATGCCCTGGCTCTCGTCCTCGTCTCCAGACTCATCAAAGAGGTCGTCCAAAGTGTCATTGACTGAACATAAACACAACTGATTAGTATAAGGTTGGATTTTCAAATGGATCAATACCTGGATACTGGATCAAAACTTGATACTTATTTCAACAGGTATATTTTAAATATCTATGAATAAAATTGGTATTTTCTGAATAATTGATTTATATCAGAACATAGGACCACATGGTACTATTGTTTTGAGATGAAAATAACCAAGTCATTTTCACTGCAGTATAAAAATCTGTATCAAGGATCTTGCCTTTTCTTTAGTATCAAAACCAAATTTGAAATATTAGTTTTGTGACAATGCAATGCGATGACCAGGTAACAATCCCCAAAACACAAATCTAGTAATAGTAATAAATAAGACATTTTGTTCTATTTTTCACTATGTTCCAATGCTGATACAATTATAAAATGTCTTTCCCATCACAATCATTTATACATCTACACATTTTTACACAGCTACGTCCATCGTCATTCGTCCACACAGCACGGAGCTGAAATGTAGACAGTCTGGTTTGATCAGTTCTTAAAATACCTGTGCCTTTATAGGTGTGTGTGGGTGTGCTGTACATTGAAGTGAGTGGGTATTTTTTCTTACTCATCTCCTCAGTCATGCCCATCTTCATGTTCTCCTTCTGGAAGTCCTGCATGGTCTTCAGGGTCTTCTGTGGATCCATCTTTTTGTTCACTGCCTGCATTGTCTGTAGAAGAATTAAAAAATAGATAAATGTGCCACTACACTAAAAAGTAGGTTAGGGTTCTTCTAAAATATTTCATGAACATAACCTGCATTCCCAGATATAAAGTAAACACATTTAAATAAAAAAAATACCGAAATCCACTGTAAGTTGGTTTGTTCTTAAGACAAAACTATGTTAAATAATGGTTCACTTGTTTGCATTTTGTGTTTTGGTTCACAAGCCTTTCATCCATACAGAAGGCAAAAAGAGCTATCCACTTTGGGTTGTCAGATCCTGTGGCTAAAACTGGTTGGAAGCCATTCAGATGTAGTGAGTGCAGACTCCAATAGTGAGAGCGCAGACTGAATTCTGGAGGTTCTGAAATTTCACATGGGGCAAACTGAGAATGTTGTAAGTTACCACTGTAGTTCCTTTTTAAAGTAAGGAAGAGCACATCTGTGTACACTACCTTTAAAAATCCATTTTCTCAGCTAAAATCAGTTGGGCTGCTTCCAGTGGTACATTACCATAACACAGACTTTATCACAAATAATAGATCTCCTTCCTGTCCTGGGTCAGCAGAAAAATGCCCTAGTTTTATAGCGACATCACAGACAATATGCCTTGTTTATACAGCATTTTTCATCTTCAGGAGGGCTTCTTGATCTATTCACATTTTTATATTATAAATTTGAATGATTGATTAATTTTTGTTTATTTCATTCAATTTAAACTATAAACTATAGATAATAGAATGAGAGGAATATAATTTAAGACTGTATTTTTCAAATTACCTTGCCCCAAAGAATAACAATTTTTACCAACTTAAAAAACATAAATATGTCCTTGTACCTAAGAGTTTTATATCCTGGAAGGTTAAAAGCAGTGATGGAAAGCAAAACTAATAGGAGATAATAGTAATAGTAAAAATAACTACTTGAGCATTTTAGTTTGTTCTTATACCTCAAATAGCTAGGAATCTTGATTTTTGCTTTTTTTTCTCCCAACACCCCTGACCTTGACAATGGAAATTGGTCCATGGATGTCAACAGCTAAACTCACTCAATTAAGGATAATTTAAATACTTTTTTTTAAGTATAAGATGACAATATATTACTAAACAAAAGAGTTACTACAACATTTTGTTACAATAATAGTCAGTCTGACATGACAATTAGCACATTGTCTTATTATAGGCATCTCTCCACTCCATTAGTTTGAAGACTAATTATATTTGACCTGTCTCTATGTGTGCTGACTCTTCACTGTACACTGCTTTAGGCCCCTTTAATATCTTTCATACTTCATTAAAATATCTGCCAAGAGCTAAGCACTGACCACAAATAGAAAATACATTAACACTGTAATCATGATTAAGAATGCACAATATATAGAGTTTTTACACAGTTTAACTAGTAAATGAAGGCATTTATTTAAGTGAACGTATTGTGTCAAAAGTATATGTTCAAACATTATGTCCAAACATATAATATAATAATATCATCATCGCAATACAAAACAAATATCAGATCAAATATTACATCCCATTTCTCATATTGTGCAACCCTAATCATAACAATAAACAAGTGACATGGGACTTAACACAGGGAAGTTCTGATAAGCAAGAGACAGGGAGCTATATGGTAACAAGGGAGTGAGTCATGTGTGTCACGAGTTTCCAGAAGAGTGGATAGTCAGTGATGATGTCATTGTTGATTATTGAGATAAAGGAAAAAGTGTCTGTATACAAAGGACATGTCAAAGGCCATTTGAAGCATTTGTTGCTTAATATAATCCATAATAATTGACATCACTATGTTGTAAGAGTTTGCTTCCCTGGTGGTGGGTCGGAAGACGTTTTGTTGTTGTAGAAAATGTTTTGTTTTTAATCACATAAACTCATTCTAAGTAGAGGAAGGTGATATCTTGTCAACAGGATAATATTGAAAATGTTTGAATACACGGATTAAAAAGTATGAAATGCTCCAAATAAGTTAACAGACAAAAAGAAGAAAAGAAAAAGAAAAGAAACACTCAATGTAATCCTCAAGAGTACACAATATATTTCTGTACTTCGGTTTTTTTACTAGTTTTTCAATGTATTCCAGTTTCAAGATAGAAAGATTTAATGCCACACTGTGAAAAATTACAGGCAAAGGAATCTCATCTCCATGGAGACTAGCAAGTGGCAGACTCTCCACCAGAAAAGCTACATGGTGCAGCTTTAAAATGTAACAGACTTGTGGCACATTCTCACCTTGGCTGTGGAGGACATTGCTCCGGCCATCTTCATCTGAGAGTTCATGAGTTTGGTTTGCGTGGACATGGACGTGACTTTGGAGCTGACAGCGTATGTGCGATTTTTCTGCTTCCTCAACTGGACCAGCTGCTTGGCCAGGATCTTACAGGCCTCCCGATTACCGCTCTTCGCCATTTTCTTAATCTCCGCCTCCTGAACAAAAGAAAACCAGAGTACAGAGAGTCAGGTGCATAAGAAATTTGGTTAACAAAAGCAGCTGTGTGTTGGATGTAAATAGCGGTATCAAAGGAAACATTATCCATGCATCTGAACATTTCAATAGCTTTAGGGGTGAAAAATAATGAAGATTCTTGCTCAAAGACACAGTGAAAGTATGAACACATTATGGCTACAGCACAGGATTAACCTAGACTAAAATCTACTTGTTAATGCCACAATATTCACCTGATAATGATATGATGGTTTGATTTATTTAGCTAAACTCATTATTCATTATTCAAACTCCAAAGCAATTCATTTGTGTAATTTTCATTGGTTAGATTTTAGATTGTGGTAGTCTGGGCTTTTTTTAAGACGTGCATCTTTGCCTTTTGAGTTTGTCTAATTTCTCTGACATTTACATTCACACTATATTTTTTCTACATTCGATCTTAATCCAAGTGGCTCTCCTGTACATTTTTGCCAGCTCCAACACTCCCTCTTCCCTCTCTCTCTTCCTCTCCCTCCTCCCTCTCTTTCTGACAGTGCTGTAAAAAAGAAATTACTCCACATCAGCAACAGTCCCTCTGCTCTGTTCCTCCTCTTCGTCCCTTCTTTATTGCAAACATTGTTCTCCGACTCCCACATAATATTAATATTGCCGGCGCTCCTCTGTCACCACTGTAGTTAATATTTGAGAAATTTGCAGAAAAAGTACAAAGTAAAGTATTGTGCACCTATAGATCTTGTACTTGAGGCATAAATATTTGATGTTATTTTCTGCAGATGCTTTCAGTGCATAGACATAAACTAAACCTGATGTTGGGGTGGTGGAGTTGGTGCTGTGAGGTCTGGCTCTAATGTGACCTGCAGCTTTGTCTCTGGAGGTTTCCCCTCTGCAGCAGACTCCCATAGGCACCTGTGTGTTTTCTGATGTTTACTAAACTAAAGGATTGTTTTGCTAGCTACAAAGAGGTGACCTCAGCCAAATGACTGTAATAGTTGTGTCTATATTTGTGAAATTGTTGTGTTTTTGTAAGGCATTGGTATAATTATTTACTATATATTTAAAAGATGCACTGTGTAACTTAGCGACAAACAATTTAAGCATCAGCTGTTACCCTATATCAACCGATACCAGTGCAGGGACTAAAAATAGACTTCCACAAAACAAAAAAATATTATATGACATAATGTGTTACGTAGCTGCTTTTCTATCTTTTAAATAACTACAGAATAACTTTATATTAAAAGTTCACACATTATGGACCAGTGAATAGTCTTATTACATCAGTTTATATGCCCAACCAGGAAATTAACAACTGCTATTTTGGAGTCGATACCCAATCTAGCAAAATTTCCTGGATAGGCACGGATATTTGATACCAATATTGGTATAGGCACATCCCTCAATTTGACATGACATAATGTTAAAGCAGATGGATAGACTGAATTGATCTGTGTCTTCCCATTATTGCGCTTCCTAACAGCAGAAATATCAATTATTAAAAGATGTCCTGCTATTCCAAAAATGTTCTCATTTAAAAACCGTCATTTTATGGATATTGCCAAAAACGCTGGAGAGAGATCGCTCTCTTCAGTTCGCTCCATAACATTCTGGCGTGTGACATTGCTTGCTGGGTTAATAATGATCTGTAAAATTACCAATTAAACTTGAGTGCCTCTTCCCTCATTTCACTGCAGTTTGTGTGCGAGTTCTTGATTATTCTTACACACCAAAGTGAAGCATGCCTCGACAGCTGCGATTGTGCTAAACTGCAAAATTAGGTCATTGCCAATTCAGAACGAAAAGAGTTTTTTATTCAAAATGTGCAACAATGCTCGGAAAGGGGAGAAAAACTCGACTAATTAACGGAAAGCGTTAATGAGGAATAAAATCTGCTTCCCCGGGGAGGTAATTATGGCCTGTATTGTATTTACCTACTACAACTGAGGCTAGAGGACACTGCACTTCTTTCATCTCTATTTGTGTCTATGTAAGGGCACTAAAGGGAGAAGATCTTGGCCCCAGGCTAAACCACCCAGCCAGCTCCATCATCTCTACACATTTAGTCCCATTTAGCCAGTCAGCAGTCAGCAGGAAGTAGTAGATGGAGTTTGATACAGCCTTGATGCAATATGTAAGTAATCAAGGAAAAGTATGTGTGTAAGGGCAGAACAATAAAAAAATAAAAACTCCATTAGTATGCTGTACGATGAACAGCTAAATGAATAAAATAAGCAAATGCATCTCAGTACAACTTCATAGTGATCTAAACTATAGACTTTGGAGGTTTTATACATCCAAAATTCCCATAGATACACATTTTTGTTATCTGAAGTGAAATTAAGGCAATATATACTTTTTATTATTCATGTTTTGTGAGTCATTCCTTTGCTTGCTCCAGGTTTTGATGCAGACTTTGCGACTTGCCAATTGTGACCATTCAGACTGTGACTGTGACTTTAATTACCAAGTAATCCTTAGCCCTTTACCTGTAGCATATATGCCAGTGCGTGTGTGTGTGTGTGTGTGTGTGTGTGTGTGTGGGGTGATGGGGGGGGGGGGGGGGTCTATCTCACCAGTTGTTTCTCCTGCCTCTCCAGGGCCGTTCTGTCTCTGGTGATCTGTCGCTGAGTGCCGCGCAGCTCCTTCGATTGCTCCTTTATAACATCTGAAGAGGACGAGGGAAAGAATTTCAATTATACTTTTTATCAGAAATGATTTAAAAACTATTTTAGAATACATTAGGTATGGTTATATACTGATGGCTTGATTCAGACACATATATTAATGAAACTGTTGAATAAAATGCTTTTTTAGCAAATCTTAATTTAATATAGTTCCACAAAAATAATAAAATTTATTCCTACAAGGTTTGAACTCTGCTCAAAACCAAATGCAGCCTCTTATTGAGAATGCATTCAAAAGATTGGCTGTAGACCTCTGTATTATAAAGTCCTAAGCATATAATTGACGATTGAAACGACTGAATCTGAGTAATTGCTTGGCCTCAAGTGGTTTCATGTGAATTTTAAGCTTAAAAGATACAAGCAAGAAGCAGTGAAGTTTGGATTGAAGGAGCATTAGTAAATATGCAGATTGTCTAAATACTGTCTAAAAACTTTAACAATATTTTTTTTTTCTTACTTGTAAAAACAGTCAAGGTAATTGAAAAGCACCGCACATTTAGGATTGACATGCATCAGTGTTTTGACAAAAACTGTGTTAATTGATGGTTCATTGGTGAGGATCTGGGATCTAAACAAAATGAGCATATATTGAGGGTAGCTGGAACAAGTGCCCACAGAGATCTGGTTCATTTAAGCTCCAAGCAGCTGGAAATGAACAAATGAACCAAGTCTATGACACATCACCTCTGTATCTATTCACGGAGAAGTCACATGAGTTTGAAATGCCACAATAATTGGTAACACAAGTTTAGCAGCAGCAAGATCATGCTAAAGCAAATACACATTCTTATTAAACTCCATACAAAAATAAGAAGAATAAGAAATGTGTAATAATGAAAAAAAGTAGTTTAAAAAAACTAGTGTAAAAAAAAGTGAAAATATTAAATTGAAATGAAATTAAAATATTCAAAGAAATAGTGAAATTGTAAAATCTGTAAAAAATAAAAATAAGAATAAGAATAAGAAGAAGAAGAAGAAGAAGAAAATAAAAAAAATAAATTATATCCCAAAGAAAATCAAGGACAAGAACTCCCGAAAATGTGGGAGCAGCTGCTAAAACTCAACACATGTTGGACTATGCTGAAAATGTGCTCTTTTATAAATTCAACCAAAAAGTGTAAAAATATCCATGTGTGACGATAGTACACGTATAAGGTGACGTGACGCCAGTGTTTCAAAGTGGGAGGGATATCGTCCTACAAATAAGTGTGATCTCAAACCCCCCCTTGACTTCTTTTTTCGCCGACTAACCAAGTCAACTTGCTGATTCACTATGGACCTTATGGAATGAAAATAGACAAAATATATAAATGAGAGAAAAGGGGATGTGATGGAGAGATATCGAAGGATGTCATCGCTGAGAGAGGAGAGGCGGCAGTGTCAGAGCACAGTAAGTTTGTATAGGAGTGAGTGAAACTGGAATGACAATGATGGGAGGAGCAGGCAGGTGCTGTGGAAAGACTGAGCTCAAACAAGCAAAATGAAATATTTAAAATGACAATACAATCTACAAGAGGTTGGCCCTTTTTTTCTATTTTTCTCTACTTCACAGCCAAGACAGCTTCAGGACTTAATCTGGACTTGAGCCATTTATTAAGTATTCTATTTGACCTTGTAATGGTGATGACTTCGCCTGGAGACAGAGTAAAAAAAGATTTGGGCTGGTCTTTTAGCATTTTGACAGTCCTGGAATAACCCAAATTAACATATTTAGTTAGGCTGACAGCAAGACAAAATAGGAGTCCTCGAACCAAAAATGGAAGTAATTCTAAGCATGTGACAAATATGGGCAAAATGTCTATTAGCCTATATGTGAACTTAATATAGTAGATATAATTTACAGTTTTCATTTCAAATCAAATTGAACCAGCGTGTAAAAGTGTGTAATTAATTTTGACATTGGCATTTAATATTACAACCCTATTACCTATCCCTCATTACTCATGTTTTCCTAGCAGATTTCGTAGCCAGAGTTTGAGCATTAAAAAACAAGTAGCCTTTGTTTTTGACTTTGCTGTTAAGGAAGAACAAAATTAATTTAGATGAGTTAGATGTAGCTTCAATCTAAAGCAACTTTTAATCTAGTTTTAAACCAACAATTGTGACAGCCAGAGCAGACTAGCAAAAACAGGTTAGACAAGTTAAATAAAGCAGCATTACAAGCACAGAAACAAGCCAGTATTCTAACTACAATGCTAAAAACAACTCGGCTAGCTTTTTACGCAGCACAAACTCACCATCTACTGTCTTCTTCTTGAAAAGAGAAGCCATGGCGCTATTTAATGTAAACCTAATGGATAAATATAAAACTATACGCAGTCAGATCGTGATAAAAGCTGTTGTTTAGCTCTGGGATCGGGCGCTTTAGCCTCGGTTTCCTGGTTTACTTCGGTCGCCGCGTACCTCCCTCAGCTGACGGGGCTGACGTCACGGCGCCACTCTCACGGCGCGTTTAGCGACTCGGTAAATAATACAATCATGAGAATAAATGTGCAATTAAAATTTTAAAAAGTACATTTATGGCAAAGTCGTATGTAAACTATCTTAAAGCTATTATAGTAACTTTATACAGAAATAAAGCAAAATTAAAACGCTTTTCTTACAGCTCTAAAATTCCGTCGAAATATTTTCTCCTTAGTTTACTTAAAAGCAACAAGCAAAATCCAAAAGGAGTAACAAAAAAAGTACGTTGGAAACAAAGACAAGAGTTTGAAGAAAATAAACGGGCAATTAATATTTATATAAAATATAAAATTATGTAAATACATTTCATTTGCAGAAGAAGACACTAGATAAATGTAGCGAAACAGGGAAACATTTATTTAGGAATGAGAATATTACATAATATCCGTTTTTATTAAGCAAATTACACACCTCTAGTCTAGATTTAGCAGAGCACTTAGCACAGTTCAATCCTATACTAATCAAAACTGTAATAGCTTCTATCTATCTATCTATCTATCTATCTATCTATCTATCTATCTATCTCTCTCTCTCTCTCTCTCTCTCTCTCATCTCATCTGTCTGTTCATCTATATGATTATACAATATGCAAAAATATAAAAATATAAAATACAATATATGGAATCTTGTAGCCTTATCTCCACATTTTTTGATAGTACAAATAAAGCTATAAAGACCCAAGCCAAAAATACATTTTTGTATATGGTCTTATTCTAATAACATCTGCTGACGATTATATTTTATAGACATAGAACTATGCCAGATATCAGAGCAGATGTTCACTTGTTGTATTACTTCCTGGAACAAATAGCTTTCTATAAATTTCTTCCTTGGTTCCTATATTATCACTCCCTATTCCACTATTTCCTCCCCATCCCTTCTTCCCAGGGGGCTGTGTGTTTTATTGTCTATCATTGTTCATACATTAGTATGGTCTTGTTCCATCTTGCTCCTGACTTTATGTGGTACTATTGAACCGTGACCAACTCAATTTATTTGTGCACTGAGAGACAGGAGAGAATCTTAACTCCAAAATAACCCGACATTAGAAGTTGGGGAAAGACGTGAGGAGGTGACTTTGAGGATGGGTAGCCTGTAGCACTGTTCCGTCTCCATGGAGAGGAATGCTCGGTCCTGAGGCGTAGTTCTTGTTAAGGTTATTAGGGAAGATGTTTGGTACTAATCAGTGGAGCACTTCAGGGACCTCCACTAAACGGTCTCATCATCACTGGGGCCCCCGTGGTGATAAATCTGGCCTGAAGCACCCACGGGGTCCAGGTACCAAGTCTGTCACTGTTAGCCTAGTGTGCGTATGTGAGGCATGCATATTCTAATAAGGCCAGCAGACTGTGGTTTAATAGGCATTTATCATGTTAAGGTAACAGAAGAGGAAAAGTGGGGCATAAAGGCTCCAGTTATATCCATAAAGTCTACTATGAGGATTAAATGGTTCAAGCTAATATAAAATTTGTAATTTTCCCTTTCTGTTATGTCAAAATTTGGCATACAATGTTGTTGCTGATAATTTACTAATAATGCATGCGGAGTAAGATAAAGTAATGAATAATCAAAATAAAATATTCCATCTCAAAAGTGGTCAAAAGTCCTCAAAATGGCATCAATTAACATGAAGCTGATATCCATGGTATATAATTTATCACAATTGTAGTAAATTAAGAGCTTGAAGAATCAAAACAGTATAATCTGGCATGAAATCTCTAATTAACACCCAAACCTCTGAACATAATCTTCCAGGACCTATATTTGCTGTGGTAAGAGAAAGAATATTGTCTGCATGCCGTAATTACCATCACCTTAGTCATCACATATTGAACAGTCAAATAGCCTTTTTATGTTAAAGCATGCCAATAAGAAACAGAATACAAAACTAGACAATATCACCAAATGTGCAATATAAAAGTAAAGCCTCCTCCTCTGTCTCTGCTCTCCTCTCATGTCCTGGGGCGTGTGGATGTGTAATGTTAAGGCACTAAGCACAGACTGGCACAGAGCAGAACATTCATGTGTGAAATGAGTTTGGGTCCGATCAGTGGGAGTCCTGGCTATAAAACACACTCAGCTTAGAGGTATCTTCTCCCAAATCGCACTAATCCAACTAAACCCCGATGTAGCGACTGTTCCCCCTCTACACTTCACAGACCAATGGACAGAGGATAGCGGAAAAATCTGAGGTGGCTTTTTTTTTTTTACATTGGCTCTCATTGTCAATTGACTTCTTTCTTTTCTTTTTAGTGCACTGCTGGAACAAAACTGAAAACAATCTTCCTTTAGTTTAATCAAAGATGTGATGTAGTTTTTCTGTATATTTTAGCATTAAAAGCTGCATCTGCAACTGAATAGATGAGTTCAATGCCAAACTGCCCAATATTCCAGGAAACAAGCAGGCAGAAAATCAGATGTTTTTTCTGGAAATCTCTTCAATAATTTACTATAGAGCTATACAATGTTGATATAAATTGACATTATGTTTTCCATTGAGTATCACCAGTACAAATTTTCCATCATTACCTGGCATATTTCCTTCAATTCATGTTTATTCCGTGTAAATCTGACTCTTAATAGTGTATAAGATATGATGATGGCTGCAGCCCTGACATGTAACGATAGCTGAAATATGTGTATATGCAAACGCACTCCGGTGAAGACGCTGTGATGGGAGAGGAGGGACTTATATGGCCCACTCCAGTCTGATAGATGGATACTTCCGACGCACAGATGGAGAGAGATGCAGAGTGGATGTCTACAAAAGCACAAAGAAGAAAGACAAGGAACAGGTGACGAGAGGCAGATGACAGGACAGATGAAAAATGAGCTGAGAGTTTATGTAGAGTTAAGAACAAAAGGCCAAATTATTGTGTTTGAAAAAGAAAAGAAGAAAGGCTTTATCTTTGCCAGCATGTCCTAATCCTAGATAAAAATATGAACTGTCAACCATTTTGGCTGAAAATACTACTCAAAAAACATGACCAAATCACACCCTTTGGTTAAAAAGTGATATCTTTAATGTGGTGAATATACTGTAGTGCCACTGTCTGGTTCTGGCATCAGTGATTGTTTTGTTTTCTTTTTGGGTGCAGAAGTTTTGAACAGAACCTTCAAAATGCTAAATTATCCAATTAAGTTGTTTGATTCAATTTACACATTTATTTTGAATGAGTTAGTTAAGCAAGGTAATGTATAAATTATTATACACTTAGAGCAGAAGAATTGCTGATTATAGACCAAATGAAAATAATAATATATTTTTGAATGATTTGTCCCTCTTTGGGTTTAAGATGAGCTCTCAAATTAAATGTGTGTTGTGTGTGTTATGTGAAGTAGTTTGCCTTTTAATCATTGTCTAAAAATTATAATGCAGGAATATGTAAAGACTACTTTGCAACATGCAGCTGAGCTTTCAATTGACATTGATATAGATAATCATTTCACTAAACTGCAGTCATTGTACAACAGATATCTACAAGATAAGGTCATGACAGTTGGTTAATTAACAGTTAAGAGTTGGTTAATTGTGGTTTTGTTAATTTAAACATGCATATATATTGTCATTTGTCAGTTATTAGAAAATAAGACATTGAAATGTTCTGTGGTCCTTTCTTCACCTAAAGTTGTGTGGTCTTTTCTTCACCTATAGTTGTGTAGTAGCCTAACAGCAGATCCTGTCCCTCAGACAACATATGGACTCAGCAGGAGTCTGGCTGGCATGGCGATGGTGAGAGCCACAGGAGCAGGTCTGGGACTGCTCCGGGACCGTCCAATAAATCGACTGAGCGACTCCTCCTTCCACTCGAGCCTGTGGGACCAATCCTGACACACTCACCGCTAGTGCAGCACCAGGGAATTGTGGGTAATGAGAGATTATTCTGCCCCATAGTGTTTGCTCATCATCACTGCCATCCTCACCTCCCCAGCCTCCCACAGTCTCTCATATCACCACATCCAGACACACATGCATTTGCAGGTTTTCCATGCTTTTTGGGGACATTACATTGACATTACATTTTCTGCAAACTGACCCTATCCTAAGGAATCTAAATAAAATTATACAGTTCTATCTGGTGGATTGTAAAAAAATAAATAAATAAAATAAAAAACATTCTTGTTACTGAATATGTATGCACAGTTTATCAAGATTTTGAAGAGTTTGGGGCATTTTTTGTTTTGTTTTTATGAGCAAAAATCTATGTCCGTGTTCTATTTTGTTCAATGAGTGGTCAGAACTTTAAATCCTGATACCTCAGAACTACCCAGAAAGCAGATCCACTTTCTGAATATTGTTGATCAAATAAAAGCTCTATGACATGGCCCCATCAAGGAAGCAGGTCCCCATAATGTGTGTACATATTTTAGGCCCCACAATGTGGTAAATCCGCTTCCATATATACATAGAGATGCAGATGAGGCTCAGAGCAGGTGTTCGCTCCACACACACGCAGTAGGTTTTGAGGTCAAACAGCAATATGTTATTGTTTAAATCTGCTGCTGGCGCCAATTTTGCACGAGGCAGACGCTCCCACACGGTTCAATGACACTGTGTTTTATCCACAGGTTCCTTTTGCCTGAGGAGACCAATCTGTCTGCACGCACATCCTACAACCGCCGGAGCAGAAAAGTGTGTGTGTATGTGTGTGTGTGTGTGTGTGTGTGTGCTCCGGCCCCCCTCGCCCCAGGGCAGCTGTGACCACTGCACTGGGCGGGTGATCCCAGCAGGAGAGCGGTGCACTCACTTTAACATGGGGGAATTAGAGTCATTACAACAGAAGGGCACTGGAGGACGAGTGCTTCAGCGGACAGAGGAGGGACAAGCTGAGGGACATATCAGATCAGTCAGAGACACGTTTAATCAGACTCTTGTAAAACATCATATGCAGAGCGAGGGTGCAATTATACAGTTCATTATATGTTACATCTGATTGTCATTGCCATCAGTGTTAATTCTATGGGCACAGGTTAGTATTATGGAAGCCCTTGACTCTCACATGGATTAGATCCATGATATAGTGTAATTATCCCCATGTTCTGATGTATTTAAAGGGCCCAAATTACGCACATTTCTAATAATAAAGGTTATAAAGTTGTTTTATAATTGCAAACATAACCGGAGTTGTGTTTTGTTTCATTCACACATATTTAACACACAAACCCTGCGTATTTGGGCTGTGTTCACATTATAACATGGCTAAAAGCTCACAAAAGTCAATTTTCTGCCATTTGGAACCTTTAAAATGGCTAATCCAGTGTCATGATTGAGTGTCATGATTGACTTCATGATAAATGAATGAATCTTCTTCTATGGAAAATGACAGTTGACCCTATTTATAACTCTTAAGCCTAATGTCCTGTACTTTTCAACCTTTCATAAATTATGAACCATGCAATTACCAAAATTGCAGTCCTCAACTTTTCATCTGATCTTTGTACATTTTTTTTATTTTTATTGAAAAACATCTTGTATTCCCAGTGTATTTATTGCTGAGCAGTAATGCTTGTCATAAGAGAGACACAGACACCAATACAATATTTTATGAGCCGACAGTGAATGGGATTCAGGAGACACCGCACATCTTGTTTTATCATCTATTTCTTATTGTGGCACTTCCATAAAAATGAAACATGATATGATTGGATGTTACTTCTGCTACAGATAACAACAATATATTCCACTTTTTCTATTCCAGACTGCAGAATTTCATTACAAACAAAGGCTACTGTGCAAAGAATAGCAGATTCTAATTTTCAATGATTTTCTGTGGATGTTAAGAGTCAATTTAAACCAGTTTTGTTTTAAACTAAAATTGTATCCGAACATTGACCCCATTAGGAGGTGCTGTATCTTTGTAAGTGGTTTCTTATATGTTTAAATGACCACGTCTTTGAGCACTGTCAATTCATTAACTTCCTGGGCCAGACCGTACGCATTTCATTATCTTTAATAGAGCAGAGTCCAGCTGAAACCCAAGCATTTAGAGAGTAATTATATGCTTTTTGAGTAAGGTCAGATAGAAAATAGAGGTGAATGAATAAGCACTTGTCATTTGTTAACCCTGATGCATAAAAAGTACTGCTCAAAAGTATTTTAAGAAAGTCAAATCAAAAGTATATAAATGCTTTTTTAAATGAATGAAAAACAGAACAAAAACTATACATACCTCATACCTTGTGTGTTTTTGTGGCGGCACGGTGGCTGAGTGGCAACACTCAAGCCTCACAGCAAGAAGGTTGCGGGTTTGATCCCCGGGTCACCCGGGCCTTTCTGTGTGGAGTTTGCATGTTCCTCCCCATGTCTGGATGGGTTTCCTCCGGGTACTCTGGTTTCCCCCATCAACCCAAAACATGCCAGCACCCCTATGAACTAACATCAAGGACCATGTTGTCCACCCTCCTGTGGGCTCACCACCTGCAGAGGGGTTCATAGGGGGGGTCAGGTGCTATGAGGATTGGGCAGCAAGCTGCCCCCGCGACCCAGCTGGATTAAGCGGGAGAAGATGGATGGATGGGTTGTGTTTTGTTTCATTCATACACGTTTGAGTAATCCTGAATTATTAGTCTGTCTACATCTCTAAAACGCAAAATGCTCTTGTGATGTCATGAAGTGGTAGTTTTCAAGTTAACAGCTACCTTTATCCTTAGTTCAGTAGAGATGGGCAATTCCGGGACTGAAATCATCCAGTGAAGGTGTAGGCCTGTAGGGTGATTAAAAACACCTCTTCCTGTATAGAACATGACATCACAAGGTGGAACAGAGTGCTTTCAGTTTGAGAGAAGAACTCAGCCTAAATATGCAGGATTTGTGTGCTAAACATGTGAATGAATCAAAACACAATTCCAGCTTGTTTTTGATGAAAGAAAAACATTATAACATAGATTAGAAAATTGTATAATGTGATAAAATAGTTTATTCTTATTTTCAGTCAGTTTCATAAATTGTCTTTGAAATCACTACTCTTATTTTATCTTCCTAAAACGCCTCCACTATACACAATACACAGTCAGTCCAGTGCATATTTAAAGCTGGAACAATTAAAGCTGAAGATGGGAGATCACAGCTATAATGAAAATGCAGAGTGTTGCTTTTCTTCTAACAAATCACTTTTTCCTTGAGCTTGAAATGGAAATTTACCCATTAACTTACAAATGAGAGTTTGTTTCATTAGACCATCAGCACATAGCAAATGAATCTACCATCCATGTTGTTTTTGTCCCACTAAAATTAATAGAATAACTAAGTGTGTAAATTAGGCACAAGTTTTATTATTGTACAGAAAAGAGTAAAATTGTATTCATGTTGCATCACGTTGAAGTGGCACTAATGGCACTTTAATTAGGCTTTAATGTGCAGACCCCTCCCCCCCATCTCCCCTCTGTAAGCACCCATGTACATGGAGGATACAGGGCAATTGTGCTCAAATCATTTACTGTGAGAAATAATAAAAAAGAGTAATATATCAGTCAGTTCAGGTAAATGGGAAAAGTGAAATGACTCATGCAAATATATTGTGTGGCTTGTCAGTTATTGTGATCAGTTCAGACCTGGTTGGGTAAGAAGCATGACAAAGAAAATTAACAATTAAGACACAATAGTTGTATGAAACTGTGTGATGATAACATGTGTAAAATGGGAAAACAAAGTACCATAAAAAGATGACAATGGTTATAACTTTAGCATAGAACGAGATAGAACCAAGATTCCAAATGTGTTTTGTACAGGTGCCCATGCCCTACTTGCACAGCAAAAATGGCATTGATATCTTTTGTAGTTTTTCCACAACTTCACTTATGTTCAGCCAGAATGCATTATAATGCATAGAAGCCATAGGGCTATCCTGGCCACAAAATTGTATTTATCACCATGTTTAAGCCTGAAATCATATCATTTTAGCATGAGAAGCCTCCACACAGTGTAGTTTTAACAAGTTTTTACTTCTAAAGGTAGTATTGCATACATGGTCTCAGAATGCTTCTTATGTAATCCTGACAAAGCCTGCAGATGGGAAATAACTATAATATAATAACTATAATATAATATAATATAATATAATATAATATAATATAATATAATATAATATAATATAATATAATATAATATAATATAATAATATAATATAATATAATATAATATAATATAATATAATATAATATAATATAATATAATATAATATAATATAATACAATACAATATAATATAATATAATATAATATAATATCCATCCATCTTCTCCTGCTTAATCCAGCTGGGTCGCGGGGGCAGCTTGCTGCCCAATTCTCATAGCACCTGAACCCCTATGAATCCCTCTGCGGGTGGTGAGCCCACGGGAGGGTGGATGTCATGGTCCTTGATGTTAGTTCATAGGGGTGCTGCATGTTTTGGGTTGATGGGGGAAACCGGAGTACCCGGAGGAAACCCATCCAGACACGGGCAGAACATGTAAACTCCACACAGAAAGGCAGGTTACCTGACAGGTTACCCTAGTGGCATTGAAGGGTGGGTCAAATGCAGAGGACAAATTATCATATGGGGACAAATGAATACCTTAACCTTAAATTCAGTAAATCGGTACAGTCATTGCATTCATTATCTGTTATTTTATTTTTTAAATGCAAACCATCATCACTGATGAAATGTTGCCTATTATGCATCATCTGCTCTACAAATGCCACCAGAGGTCACCATATACAAGCTAGAGGAGATCAGGTAGGGCATCTGGCTGAAAAACATATATGCCATAGCAGCTCCATATATCCTTACTGCTTATGACTGTGTATTATTTATGCTCTTGGAACATTTTTCATAAAATTCTACATTTAATTCTCACAGCTTGCGTTTAGCTTGCACCTGCCAGAGACTCATTGTGGTCCTGCTGCTTTAGCTTCACCAGCTGAGCACAGGGACAGGTTCAGACAGGTGTGAACTCCTGTGAGGCTGTAGACTGAACACAAACCTCCCTGAGCTCCTGATGCTGCACACTGCTTAATGTGAGGCCACATTATCTATGCACCTGTCTCCAAAATATGCTGCGCAGCCTCAAATCACCAGTTTAATTAGTAAAAACAACATGAGTGGAAATTAAACATGTTTAAGAAGCTGGTATTTTGGTCATTCAAAAGTAAATTGTTTTGCCTGTTTATATAGGATATGACATGAAAATGCATAGTTTTAATTGTATTAGCAATTTTAGTAATTTAAAAGGCATACTAAAATGTAATGTAATGTAATGTAATATAATGTAATTATCATGAAGAAAGGTATGCTCTGCAAAATGTAGTAAAGTGTGCACATTTTACTACCTCTTACACCACTGGCATTTGGACATATTTTGTGACCTACATTTGTAGCGCTGCATGGGGCATTTTAAAATGGTTTAGATCTTGCACTCTTTGAGGAATTTCCCTGCTAGAAATGTAAGCAGTTCTCCCAACCCATCTCTTTTTCTCTTCTCTAATTTAGACAAACATTGACTAATTATGGCCTTTGCCTCATTAAGACACAGAGAAGGGAGGCACAGACTGCTCCAGATGTGTGAAGCCTGCAGGTCCCATCACTGCCACTCTCTCTCATGATGTGTGTTTGAAAACTCCATAAAACTCTGTTGCTGTACTTCCTGTTTGTCTCAGGGCATTTGAGAGTGCTCCACTGGCCCACTTTTCCTTCTGCACTGAAATAAGATTGGAGGCTGTCATGTGCTCAGACAGAACACTAGATGGGGATGGTGCCATCTTCATCACTCATCTGAACAACTGCTGATGCTGTCCAAGTGCCAAGGCATCTGTCAGAACAAATGTGGGATACAACACTTAAGTGATGTATAGAGAGACAAACTTTATTCAAACACCATTCTAGACACGTTTGGTTGAAAACAGAAGTTACCATAGGGCCTAATTCAATGCTTCCCATATACTGTAACATGATGTAATTAAGTTTAGGTGAATGTTTGTGTTCTGGAAATCTGTCTTTTATTTGAGGCTTTGTTCAAATGCTAATTGGCAGTCCATAAAGCGACAAACTCATACTAATTTGTCTAACAAATAAAGAGTTTTCAAGAATTATCTATGAGTCTGTGTGTTTTATTATAGTCGCCAACAGGTGGCAGCAAAAAACTCAACTCAGCAGCAGTTTCAATCAGGAAAATCATGTCAGACGCAATAGACAACAGTGTAAATATGATTTGATGGCGTGTTAATGACTTGCGAGATTAAAATCAATCAAATAGCAATCTGCGTGTAATGACTATACCAATCTTTGTGTTAAGACAATAAGATCATGAACACTTGTGCGCATACGCGCACCTGTCGCACTTTCACTTGTGGCCAAATCTTCAGTGCTTGATCCGAAAAGGAAAGGCTGCTTTTGTTTTTCTTTCTTCCTTAACATAAGCATTGTCTTAAAGGACGGATCAGGTTTTATTTAAATATAAAAAAAAAAAGTAAGCTTGTAAATCCTTTTGGCACGTGGAATTTGTGTCTAAACTGTACCAGATTGCAGGCCCTGCCCTCGTGGGCGTGCAAACACTCCGCGTCTCTTTTCTAAATATAACTCCCCTTAAAGCACAGGGAAACAATTCTTATCCAATCAGAGTCTGTCTCAAAACTTGTCCCTGTAGATTTTTTTCGGATACACCGTTGCGCTCTGGCCCATTCTGAGGCCCGGGGTGGTGCGTAGAAGAGCGCACAGCTGGAGGCGCATTGTCTCTATGCAAACTGCCCGACATGGCCTTTGTATGTGTTTGGGCATATATGGAGGCAGCGGTGGCCCGGAGCCCACAGCCCGTGTGAAGTCTCGGGGAAAGTCACCCTCGCTCGTGTTGCGCGCGTTTTCCTCGTCTCTCTCCCTCCGCTATGAGCTGCCTGGATGTGATGTACCACCAAAACTATGGAGCGCACTACCTCCCAACCGCTGCGTACAAGGCGACGTACTACAACCACCAGCAGCAACAGGTGAGACGCAATAACTTTTCTAACTTTCTTTACGTTTCTTTTCCTTTCCAGTTGGATGAAGGTATGGCCAACCATGTTAAATTACTTACTGAAACTATGTTATTGCGATTCATTTTTGCGTTTATGACACTAGCACCAACGCTTCTAGCAATTCGTCAAGATAAACTGATTCAAGTAACTAAAGCTGCCAGGCTTTTTCTTCTATTTAGATTAGCTTAGGACGTGATTTGAGAGGACTTTATCATAAAACATTTAAAACATACAAATCAATACATATATAGACGTCATTTGTTATTCCTTAAACAGCTTAGCAAACTTCTCCAAAATACAGCTAAGATAAATAATAGGCCAAAATTATGACCGATTTTAGTGTTATTCCCAACCTTTTATATATTAACTATTAGTCATAGCATTTTCCAGTATTGGCTGACTTTGGTATTTGAATACACACCCCCAATCACTTACGCCCTCAGTGTTTAGATTCCAGTTTGAAGTCTTGTATTGGCCTCAGGTCAGGCGTAATGACACGCAACTATTAATCGTGCAGTCAAACGGTGATGTAATGACAGCCCGCCCGTCACCTAGGAATGTGCAGAGAGAGCGCTACAAGGAATAGGAATGTGGCATGGGAAAAACTAATACATATTCATTAGGATAACTGATGAACTCGAGATAACGTAGGAAAAAGCTTAATTAAAAACAGTACACTTCTTTATCTCAGTGACTACAGCTAATTGGTATTACAGTGGAATGTTTAACAGCATGTAGTTTACAAACGTGATCTTTTGCCACTTCAAAATACAAGTTAACAACACACACTATAACAAACAAATGGTTATCTTGTGTTAGATTTTAATAAAGGAAAACCATTCTTTTTCTCAGTTTGCCCATACAGCATTCCAAGCAGAGAGGCCCAAACACTCCAAGCCATCTTACATTACAAATAATTTTTTACTCAAAAATACCAAGACAATTCATATTTTCCTCCAATCAAATGAGGTTGGCTTGAGTCATAACACTAAAATTGTGTGTGTCTTTTGCAGAGGAAGCTAAGTGTGTACAACAAGATGCAAGAGTGCATGGAACAGCAGTCTATTGGATCTAGAACTATGCTGCCACACAACCTCCACCGCCAGGCTTCAGGATCAGGCCCCCTCTGCAGATCTCCCTCAGAAACTGACCTGAAGGACAGTAACCAGCCAGCGGAGGCAGAGTACCTGAGCGCCCGCTGTGTTTTGTTCACTTATTTCAGAGGAGAAATCGGGGATGTAGTGGATGAACACTTCTCGAGAGCTCTGAGCCAGGCCAGTAGCTTCAGCGCTGAGAGTAAGCCACTTCGAGTTACACAACCAACTCCATCAACCTCTTCAGGAGCATGGAAAGGTAAGCATTCAAATGTACTCTGGTTCAGATTTAGTTGTCTACTCACTGAGACTGATGATATTCATTTCATCTTTCTTACATAACATGTTCTAGTTTCTAGCTACCTCCTGTCCAGTTAAATTATATAAGATACCCTTAGTGACCACCAAGTGTACTTAAATTTGCTTGAATTCTAATGTGTTCAACTTTCTACTCATGGCTTAAAGCGATCTCATATACTGGTATTTACAAAGGAATTGTTGATAGTAATAGCATACGATGTAGTTGGCTAATGGGGGTTAGTTGCCAGTTATAATGCTGATCCCAAGCCTGGATAAATGTATAAGATTACATCAGGAAGGACTATTAAATTAAAAACTGCATTTGCATTGTATATTACCTAATAGTGCTCTTTTCTGAACACATGGATGAAAAAGAAGTAGTAGTAGCCAACATATTCACTAACTCAACCTCTCCGGTCTTTCCAGGTGGCTCTTCTCCTCTCGAGTCCCCAAGTCACTCCAGCTGGACCACCTCTTGCTCATCCCAGCCCAGTGTCCCAGTACATCCAGACTTTTCCTCTAGCCCTCCAGTCTCCTTCCCCCCAGAAAGCCCCATCTGGACTGGGCACGTCTTCTCACAAAACAGCCTCCCTCCTCCTCCACCTCCTCCACCCACCACCCTTGCTGACTCCTGGTCGTACAGCCTCAACCCCCAAACCAGTCCCTCCTATCCCAATGTCCATGACGTCTACCATACCCATTCCCATAGCCACACCATGCACCCTCGTCACCCTCACCATCACCCCATGCTCCACCCATACCCCGCTCACAGCTCAACAATAGACCCCAGGTTTAGCCCGCTGTTGCTGCCCAGCGTTAGAAACCAGAGTCAGCCTTCGGCCAGTGCAAGTCCTCTCAGCGAAGGAGTCAAAACCGAATTGGACGCTAGCAGCCCAACCACACCGATTTCATGGGCTCCAACCAGCATACATGGATCATTGGAGATGTATGATTCCAATGCATATGCCAGAATGCCCCAGCTATCAACAAGCTCTCGTCTACTCCCGTAAAAACAAAACAAAAATGGACATTGTTTCTTGATTTTGCAGCTCAAACCAAAGCTAAAGTCTGGTTTTAAATGGACACTGACCAGATTTCATAACTGATGCCAAAGGGACCTACTATGAAGCTTTAGTGGTTGCAACACCAGCACTGTATGTACAAAGTAGATACTAGTCCGCTTACTGTAGACTGAAAAGTATTGCACTGTCCACACTATTTCTTATGGAGAAATACTCAGGCTTGTTGATTTGAACTGTTGACTGCCAAGAAAGCTACTAACTTTACAACCAAATTTATTTTTTAATGCATTGTGTGTGATAAAGTTCTGTTTCAAGAGCCTGATTTTGACCATTTGTTGTTTGTTTATTATTGTAAATGTGCTAAATTACTTTGCTGGAGTATCTTTGTTTAAATGTCAACTGATTATTTTTCCCTTTTTTGCATTTGAAGAATTTGTAAATATTGTTACAGTCTAAGTAATAAAATGTTGAACTAAATTGGATAACAGTTGGATGATTTCACTCTCAAAGAATGTGAGCAAAAGTAACTTCCAAGTAAATTCCATGCTATTTTTAAAAGTTAATTCATTGAAATCCGTGCTGTGGAGGAGGACGGTGTTGTGTAACTTATCATGCATAACATACAGATTACATAATTGCATACACTGCCAATATATTCTCTGGCATTATCACTCAGCTGGCTTTATTAGTTCAGGAAAACTCGCATACAGCATTTTTGTCATTCCTACGAGCTTATGTTTTAAACAGGCCCATATTCTCCGCTCAGATTATCAGGTTTGGTGGCAGACTATGTACACTCTTTAACAATATACATAAGAAATCTATACAGCTATTCATAAATTTCAGTTTCTGGCTATATTTCACATTTGTAAGTACTTGTACTTTTTCCCCCATTCATGAGATATACTATTTAGTATAAAACTGGTAATCACTATGGCAACAGTTGTCGTTTTTCACCATTATGAAACCCTTGGATATAAATATAAATGATTTCATGATTGCTGCTTCTTATGCCAAGATGAATTCCTTTTTTACAGCTACTACCACTTCTACTATACTACACTATGCTATACTGCTATACTATACTATACTATATTACTACTATTACAACTAATACTGGTACTAAATATACAGTAAAATTTTAAATTGTTTCCACAACTGTCCGATTAAAAACCGTATGTGATGCAGCTAATGTAATATGCTTACAAGTCCACAAAAAGATATGAATATACCACAAAAAGTATGACAATAAATATTAAGAGTTAATGTCTTGAAGCGTTTTACCACTGTCCACTACTATGTTGTATTATGTGATGTTAAAATATGAGTCCTGTTGAGTTAAAGGTGTTTTGTAGTGGAACCAGGGGAAGTGCATTGCATTCCTCAGACAGTTATTGTAAGATACCGTGACATGGCTGATCCCTGTCCCCACGTAAACATCCACTTACACTTACACACACATGGGCCAGAGGCAGACCCACACTGAAGAATGTACTTCCTGTCTGGACAGGAAGTTAGCCCCAAGTCACAAAACCTGTTCACAGACACAAGATGCTCCAAATCCACATAAGTAGGCTACAGAGATGAACTGAATACTTTTACTCAATTTAAAGTATCTGTAATAACTGTTACACTCCTATTAGTAGTATCAGGAACAGGGATAGGTTAGGGACAAGAATTTTGTTTTGGGTTGGGGAATTCTTGACAGAAGGGGTACCCACATATCACATATTATAGTAGCAGTAGTAGTTTTTTCAGTACTTTTTCACCTTTCTTTGCTCCCATAATTTTGAATAGAAGTAGTCTGGTTAGTTGTGTCGACCTTGCCAGCGTTTACATTGTCGATGGTATAAGTTATATAACATACATATTCCACTATTATCCCACATATCTCTCTTGGCCCAATTCCAAAGTGAACATTGTTTGTCTCTCCTGACATAACCCACAGCTGGCAAGGCCTGTCAGACCCCACTGTGTGTATGTATGTGGGCATGTGTGTGCGTGCATGTGTGTGTGTAACTTGGTGCGAGTGTGTGAGTGCTTGGACCAGGTGGTGTGATCAGCAATAACAGCCCACCAACATTCCTGCCTCCTCTCCCTCATCTCCGCATTTCCATCTCCTCTATTGAGCAGCTGTGCTTCTGTCCACAAGATAAACATGAAAAGCTGGTGAGCCAACATTTAAAAGCATAATTTTGGAAAATAAAATAATCTTTTTTACTTAAAATCCTGGGATGATCTTTTTTTGTTATTTAGATTAGATATTCCCAATGATTTGTGCAAAACATAGTCATATAAACAATGTCCTAAATGGCTGAACCCATTAGTTTGATCCTCCTCTGTTGTATATGTATTGGGGTACAATGCATTTAATATAAAATTAATCATGCATTGGTTTTGTACGGTGATGATATCTGGATACTTTCTTTGTTTTTAGTTTCTAGAACCTTGAATGTGTTTATGCTATAGGTTGTGGTTGTTACTACATTAACAATCCAACCGAACAATGTGCATATTTAATCACAACAAATGGGCAGACACCAGGAGCACCATTCACTAATCAATCTCCATCAATTTAAGATTTCCGTTTGTCAACAGTGAAAAGGGAAGTCATTTTCACTAATACGTTGTGGTTATGGTTTAATGAATGTAGTACTTATTCTGTTTAATTGCTTCAGTATGTTCTGAAGAATGGTTCTGAACCAAATGTAATGTGTTACAGACAATAAAATGTATCTGTCCAGGATTGCATAATTTACTGAAATTGAATATCAGGTTTTAAGTTGATGCAATTATCAAATTGCAAAGGCTGACATTTTTAGATTACTACATTATTTACTTTTTTTAATTAGAATTTTGTTATAGCTGTAGTTTAGACCACTACAAATGTGTTCTGAAATTCATGGATTCATAGATTACTTTATTTAAGGAGAGGCCCAGAGACAGGCCCAGAGGCAGACAGATCCAGAGACAGACCCAGAGACAGATCCAGAGACAGGCACAGAGACAGATCCAGGGACAGGCAGAGACAGACCCAGAGACAGGCCCAGATACAGGCATAGAAACAGGCACAGAGACAGAGACAGATCCAGGCCCAGATAGAGGCACAGAGACAGGGACAGAGAGACCCAGAGACAGGCCCAGAGACAAGCACAGAGACAGATCCAGGGACAGGCAGAGACAGACCCAGAGACAGGCCCAGATACAGGCATAGAAACAGGCACAGAGACAGAGACAGATCCAGGCCCAGATAGAGGCACAGAGACAGGTACAGAGAGACCCAGAGACAGGCACAGAGACAGATCCAGGGACAGGCACAGAGACAGATCCAAAGACAGACCCAGAGGCAGACCCTGAGACAGACCCAGAGACAGACCAAGAGCCAGAGACAGGCCCAGAGACAGGCACAGAAACACCTAGAGACAGATCCAGAGACAGGTCCAGATAAAGGCCCAGAGACAGGCACAGAGACAGATCCAGAGACAGACCAAGATCCAGAGAGAGATCCAGAGACAGGCCAAGAGACAGAGACAGATACAGAGACAGACCCAGAGACGGGCACAGAGACAGACCCAGAGACGGGCACAGATACAGATCCAGAGACAGACCCAGAGACAGGCACAGAGACAGACCCAGAGACGGGCACAGAGACAGATCCAGAGACAGACCCAGAGACAGATCCAGAGACAGACCATGATTCAGAGACTAATCCAGAGACAAGCCCAGAGAGAGACCCAGAGACAGACCCATATACAGGCCCAAAGACAGGCTTGAGACAGACCCAGAGATAGGCCCAGAGACAGACCTAGAGACAGGCCCAGAGACAGGCCCAGAGACAGGCCCAGAGACAGGCCCAGAGACAGGCTCAGTGCCAGTACATTAGTTACATTAGATATAACCGAAGCATTAGAAATGTTCAAACTGCACTTTTGACTTTAACATGTGGGCAGTGCTGATGGTTGTTTTTTAATGCACACACAGATGGATTATGGAACTCAAAGCTAAACTGAAGTCTGGAGTTCAAGGCATTCATTTTCTTACTGCACTGATTGCTTCTTTTGTGTGCGATATTGGTTTACTGTTTGGGCTGCAGACCTCATTAATTTGAAGAATTTCTCTTCCATGTCCACATGGGTCCACATGGGGCACTGACCTGCTCTCCCCTTATGGATTTCTTTGTGACTGGGACGATGCTGGAAGTAATTTACTCACTCAACAGAGAAGTGCCAGTTGGATTCAGAAAGCTTTGTATGTTCTACCAAGATTGAAAAACAACACTGAATGCATTAACTGTTATAGCTAACCGAGAGAGACTTAATAAAAACTAAATAAACGTAAGTTTTACACTAATAAATAAGATGTACATAATATAGAGACAGAGATGATGAGTTGATGTGAGGGCAATGAAGAGCTGATCAGTCATAACACGAGCAACCACACATTCCTCAGTAATCGAGCAGATGATTAGTCTAACAATCAGCTCACAACACCAGCAGCCCCAAAAACAGTTCATATGTGACACTAAGAGAGGCACGCAGGCTGGATATGACAAAAAGATTTTTATTCCACACTCTTCTCTCTTCTCTTTTAATGTTAATTTTATGATGATTATTTTTGTTTTTATTTATGTTCTTTGTATTGTGATTTTTATGATTTCTTTTTCTTAATAGTTTTAATCTGTAAAGCACTTTGAATTGCTTTGAGTACAAATTGTGCTATACAGATAAACTTGCCTTGCTTATATGATTTTGTCCAGTGTTGATACTTGTACAAATACAGTAACTATTTAGTTTGGACACTCTAATGGGTAGCCTTACTTATATAATCCCCAAATATTTGAACAGAAATTGGCAGGTTTAAGTGTCTCTAAACATTAAACATCAATGCTATTATTATTATTGCCCATAGGGGATACATAAATAAAGCAATGACTGGGAATACTCTGTGTAGCACAAATGATACTTCTCCAGTCTTTGCCCTTTTACATGTTTCTCTTTCAGGCTTGACTAGCTTCATTCCCACAGCTTACTGAGGTAATTAAGAGCTAATTTGCCATCCTAGTGTGAGTGCGAGTGCGAGGAAGAGTATTAGCAGCGTTAGCGAACATCTCAAATTTCTGTTCGCTTTGTGTCAACAGGGCAGCCTAATGATGCATGCTGGGAGCTCCATACCACACTTGTTCTGCTGATCGTGCAGCCAGAATCTCCACAGTTTCAAAAATACCTGGAACACCCAGGTTGACCCACATTAGTGCAAGTCTACGCGCCTAAGATTGTGGTGTCAGTGAGAGGCTTTTTATTCTTGCATCTAACCTTGGAGCAAAGCTAATGATGCCAAACAGATGAACAGCATTTAATAAGGATTAAAACATGGAGAGGAATAGAAAAAGATAATTGGGTTAAAGTCAGATTGGATCATTACAGTTTAATTTTGTCCAGTTTAATGAACCAATAATGAACAAACACTAAAGTCACAAAACACTAAAAATGGTTTGAAGCAGACTAGATCAGGCTGAGACAGCATCCTATCATCTACTGGTCCTATTATCTTGGGGGGTTACTGGCCAGAGAAGTATAGTTAAACCCAAAATATAAACAATAGGTAAAATTCTTCCACTTAAAGTTTTCCTGATCAAGCCTAGCTCAAGATCTGGAAGTGGGTCCCTCTTCAGCGCCCACTGCTCCTGACAGATCATTATAGAATGGGGCAAATGCAGAGTACAGACCATATACCAAATAGGAAGTTCACATGCGGGCTCTTCCGGCTCCTGCTGACCCTGGCTCCCATTGACTGACATTAGAATATTGTTACCCCTTTCTCTGTAACTAACTGCTGTAAGTCTTAAAATGTTCGGATTAACCCTCTCTACATTATCCTTGTGTTTTGTTTTATTTTTTGCTATTTTGTCTGTCCCAAAAAATCCTGTTCATAATATAGAGATACATATATACTGGTTGCAAATTTGCTCCTGTAACCATTAGAATCTCAAGCTTCATTTGAGTGAAGTCGAATGCTATGGTCACTAAGCGTCACCTCGCTTAGTCCATTTTTTTATACAGTCTATGGGACAGACAGATGTATTTGTAACAGTATAAATACAATGAAAATGTCTGGATGTTTGAAATCAAAGTCTAAGGTCATGATAGAGCCTTATAAAAAGCATGTAATATCTGAGTATAACTGTTCTGGTGAAGCTTGCTTGTCCCCTTGTAGATTTTATTGCTTTGCCTGAATGTTTCACAGTATTACATTCGAAATGTATCTTAGCGACCAGCAGGTGACGGCGCTGAAACTAAGAATGCATGTTTTTCGAGATATTCTTTAACAATAAACCTGAATTGAATCAAAATATCATAGACAAGTTCAAACTATACTGTGGAATATTTCAGGCTCCTCTATAGAATCGTTACACTGTGCACCTTTAAGTCACATTTTCATATCGATTTTAGCATGACAGGCAGAAGTAAAGTATGCCCCTAGTGGAGAGGGAGTGAATCTATGTAAAGAAAAAGACTACTGTTTGATACACTCCCTGGACCAGATCTGCTTTACCATCTTCACTGTGTTTAGTCTGTAGGTAGATTGGGCCTGCAGACACTGTAATGAAATGAACTGTTAACATTATTTATCTTGGGCAATGGACCAGCATGCTTGAGTTTTATCACATCAGGATGTTTAATTGGGGCTATGGGCACAAATGTAAAGCTTTATTTATTCCAGTATCAACATAGTGGTGTTTATGCCCACATGAAGACTGCACTGGCCAATGCTGAGTGAATGAGGAGTGCATGGGCCAAGGGTGAGGCAGTTAAATCAAAATTAAATACACAGATCTACCTCAGAATATGATCAACATTTATAGCTGTTTACAATAAGAAGCAGAGCCTCAGTGGTTATAGAACACAGCCACATTCCTGAACTGCCCACACACAGCACAGTGGGGTTGGGGAGATTTCTTTTATCACAAGAAATTATACATTAAAACTATCAGAATTTCATCTTCTATTGCTGGATTTCAAATGACATCACAACATTGTATAGGCCAATAATATTTAATACAGATGGGGCTAAAAAATATTATAAAGAAGCAAATTTTTGTTGGTTGTAAACAAGGAAACTGGCTCTTTCCCCTCATCTGGGACTATGACATCATTACATTCTCCAATCTGAAAACCACCGAGTTTCAGAATTTGCATGTTGTTTGTTACTTATTCCACTCACTCAGAATACAAGTGACTGTCACCACAGCACTATAACAACCACCAATGTGTTCAGCAATGCGAGATCTAGCTGTTTTAATTCATTTGTTCTTATTTATTCTAGTTTTAATGTTGTGTTGTATAGTCTTCTGTCCCTGTTAATATTGATCGATTATATGTAAATTGAATGTATTGGATGCTTTATAATAGTGGCACCCAAACACTGGAGTTTAAAGGGCCCATATTACGCTATTTTCTGATCTATGTTATAACATTGTTTCCTCATCAAAAACAAACCTGGAGTTGTGTTTTGTTTTATTCACACACAAACCCTGTTTATAATTAGGCATATTTATTTAGGAGTTCTTCTCTCAAAGGTTATGTCATGTGTCATACAAGTACTGTGTTTTTAAACTCCATACACCTTCACTAGAATCATAATTTCAGCCCTGGAATTACCAGTCGCTAATGACCAAAAGGTAAAAGGGAGCTGTTAACTTGAAAAATACTGCTTCATGACATCACAAGGTGAAGCAGAGCATTTTGAGCTTTGGAGATGTTGACAGACTAATAATAAAGAGTTACACATTTGGTGTGAATGCAATAAAACACAACTCCATCTATGTTTTTGATGAGGTAACAGCATTATAACATGTCTTAAAGCTCAATTTTGCGTGATATTGGACTTTCAACACCACTAAAATAAATAAAAACATTTTGGTATTGGTAATCCATAATTAAGAAGAGGTATTACACAAGTTAAAGTACAGTAATAATATTACTTTGGTGAAAGTAAGTAAAACATTCAATGTAAACCTTAATATTATTGAAAGTGAGAATTCTCATAGCATTTTTCATTAAGGCAGACCATTCCTACAACTCTGCTACACAGTGTTACAATAAGGCCTACGACTCACTTCTTGGGAAGTGAACAAAATTTAAGTGACTAATAATGATCTCCCTTTCAGCTTCATGAAAACAACAAGCAAGTTAATTGTATTTGATCTCACCTTGTACAATGTGTTACAATAAAAGTCAGTGCTTGAGCTCATTCATAAAGGCCTGTATCAGTGGTGGTGCTGTGTGCGCAGCTCTCTGGGGCAGTGCCATAACCACACAGTGCATAGCAGTCATTCCTCTGCTCGCTGAAAGCATTTAGACTCCAGCACCTGTTTCCCCTGCTCATTCTCTACTGTAGACCGACCCAACACACACAACCACTCCACTTTATACAGCGCTATTACAGGAATGTTATAGGTCTATTTTTATATCAACATTTTCTACATGCCCGGGACACTAGAACAAAATGGGTCAAGCTTAACCATAAGTTGAACGTATTGTTTTAACAGATTAGAATCATCTCCCCTTTTCAAAACTCGTTGTTGACTTGGACCACTGATAAACAGGAAATTGAGTATTAACAATAGTGACCTGGCCTACTTATTTTATCACATGTGGTATGGGGGTTGTGTCATTAAATATCAAACATTATGATAGTGTATGAGATACGATTCATGTCAGGTTAAGTTGTATGGATAAATGAAGGTGCATAGGAATGAGTGTATATATAGGACAGTCACATAAATAAAACAAAAGAGTGGTCTTAGATTGCTTAGGGGACACAACACATACTCTGATAAGCTTCTCACTTAATCAGAAATTTTGTTTATTTGAATTAGGTTACGGTAATTTGAAAATCACCAGTCCAGTTTATTCACAGGTTCTGGTGGAATTACAGGCCTTGCCCATCCAGATAATGTTAAATAAATGTTACTTATTTTGGTCATATTTATTGGCAATATTTATTTATATATTAATGATGTCTTTTTGTATATATTTTTTTTTATTAGTCTGTGTAATCCCTCAGTCATCCAGGTCAGCCCTATATTAAAAATGTCAAATTCATTTTTTTGTGACTAAACTGTAAAAATTATGTATTATCTAAAAACTCACATAATGTAACCCCTTTTGCCACAATTCTTTAAAAAGGTTTTTGTCATTTGATTACATTAAAGAATTTCCTAAAATAGAGACCAAAAAAATCCTGAAAAGTGTTCCACCTGCTCTGGTGAGAGGAGCTCAGCTGGACACCTGCCTGTCAATCACAGCCCTGAGACGTGACCCTACCTGCTGCTACTGTCCCATTCTGACCATACTGGCCATAGCTCACATACCGGAGCCTCAAAGAGACATTCCTGGAGCATTCAGCACCAGAACCTGTATCTGCTTCAAGAGAAAAAAACAGCTTACAAACTATTGTGTCCAGAGGAAATGGAGGCACGTGCTGTGAGAATGCAGAAGTGCTCAAGAAGTGGATAAAAGTGACAGACTGATTGATGAGGACATAAAAGACCTGCCAATGGGTATTTTAAATAATTCTGTATGTTCAAACCATGATGTTACTGTAACTATTCTAAGTCCTCATAATTGCTTATGTTGGTGTGTAAATTTAATTAAAAAAAAAGATTAATACATGTTTATTCCCTTCATTTGGCCAAGCCGATTCCATCAAATGTTGTTTTTTTTTTCTTTTTCTTGTATTTTATTGTTCTTCGTCTTGGCCCAGGCTCCCTGATTGATAAATTTAAAATAAAACACACTTTGGATATGGGACTGGACAAAATATTTAAATTTAAAAATACTATTGAAATACTATTTGAAAAATCATATATTTTTCAATGACTGAATTGGAGATTTGGATATCTTCCATGGAGACAAGTAAATGACGTCACCAGGCCAACTTACATGGAAAGGCAAGGTCACAGTGAGAAAGCTTGAGAATATTTTCTAAGGTATTTCTGAACAATAAAAACACCTGTAGCTCTGTAACTGAATAAATGTATGGATGGATAAGTTTAATGCCATACTGTGGAACATCCCAGGTTGTTGATATAGTTGTTGATAATAGATATATTGTACCTTAAATGAGATTACCTACAGTACAGAGTCCCCTGCCCTCTGTGTGTGTGCGTGCATGTGTGTCAGAGCCTGTGTAAGCCGAGGATAACATGGACTTATCCAGATCATCCTCTGCTCCCTGGGTCCTGACAGCTCCTCATCCATCATTCTTCACACAAACTCTGCCTAATTGGCAGCTAATTCCCCACAGTCCCACTGTCCCTCCATTGTTCCTGTACTGAGCCCCTGCTGGCTCCCTCCTGACCGGGCACCCCATGGCCTCACAGCCACCCGGCAGGGCGCCTTGTTTTGGCTGGAGCGCCTGTCCTGTACTGTCACTGCAGACCAAGGGGAAGTGGACTGGTGCTTCCTCTGCACTGGGGATGTCCCTGCTGAGAGCTCAGTGCAGTCTGACAGGAGCCCGGCCCTAAAGGGTTAAACCTGTCAGCACCGATACCCACCCACTCCTTCTACACACAAACAAACAGACATACAAAGACAGATAGGGACCAGAAAGGGAAAGTAAATGGTGATTAAAAGGCTGTGTGTTCAAGATTGGGTGATTTAGGTCAATAGTTTGAACTTCTCATCTGACAATTCCCAGATAGCTACAGGGGTAAGCTGTCTGGGGCAGAGAGAAAGGCATGGCCCTTTGTACCCTTAGACCTTCTCATATTCAGCAAGCACAGGGTTGTGAAAGTCTATAGTGGTTTTCAGTTTCTAGAATGTGACAATGTCATAATCTGAGCTGAGGGACAAGAGTCAGTATTTTCTACAGATAACATTGTACTTTGATGAACCTGATCATTCTATTATTGACTACATCTAATTTCTCACTGTATTACAACAAAAATCTACATTTTTACTATATTTATTTTAGTAGTGCCCATCTGTATTAAATATTTTACTGGCCCACTGAATGTTGTTATATCATCTGAAACCCAGCAATAATGTCTATAAAAATGTTTGAATATTGATTCTAACATCATCTGAGGATTGTTAAGCATATAACTTTATGTAAATCATATAATAACAGTTAGTACAGTGTAGACTGGAAAACTGCATAAGAAGTGCTCTCTCCGCCCGAGGGGAAGTGGACTGGGGATGTCCCTGCTGAGAGCTCAGTGCAGTTTGACAGGAGCCCAGCCCTACAGGGTTAAACCTGTCAGCTCAATACCCACCCACTTCTCCTACACTCAAACATACAAAGACAGATAGGGACAGGACCAGAAAAGTTCAATAAATAGCAATTAAAAGATCATTAATTGGTGAAATAATCATGATGAATGACATTTGATTATGAGCTTGAATATAAACTGCATACTGTCTTAAGTTAAAGCAAACTTGTTGTCAGCATCTCCCTATAACTTGCAAAACAGTGGTTTTCAGGTTCTAAAACCTAATGTCATACTCCTAGAAGGGGGCACGAGCCACTTATTCCTATTGATTATTGTACTTTCATAAGAAATATAGAAAAATCTAATTCACAGATACTGATCCTGTTTATATCAGTGACTAAACCCTATAACTATATTACTGTAAAAGTCTGCATTTTAATCATTAATCATTTTAGCTGTCTGGCCCCCGTCTGTTTTAAATATTACTGGCATTGAGACATCATCCGAAACCCAGCAATATAGTTGCAATACAGTGGATTGTATGGCAAAGTCATATAAACAATAAGTTTGAAGAATAATTCAGTAATAATAATAATAATAATAATAATAATAATAATAATAATAATAATAATAATAATAATAATAATAATAAACTACATCCAATGTTGTAAAAATGTTTATTGTCACAGGTCAGTGTCCTGTATAATTTCATTGATTTACTCTCAGTGCCTTGGGCCAATCTCAACATGAAACCTGAACACACACATTCCTGTTCTACTGTAGCCCTTGTCCCACCCATGACAGTGATTGACAGGTGTTTGCTGAACCACTCAGGACAGTCAGACATGGGGCATCTGCGCACCCGCCCTCCTGTCATGTCCACCTTCCCATGAGGCCTTTGTGGTCAGGACAGGGGCGGCAGGAGCAGCCAGGAGCTTGTCAGAGCAACAGGAAGAAGCAACCCAGTGACACCCCAACTGTCCTGGGACACATGCGCTGTCCCTGTCAGACCCCTGGGACAGAGTCAGCTGATGGTAACTTGCACAGTGAGAGAGGGAGAGAGGAAGGAGAGGGGAGGTGAGGAGACAGGGGAGAGGAGTGTGTGTGGAGAGGAGTGTGGGGAGAGAGGGTAGAAGGGAAGAGATCATAGAAGAGGGAAGAGATGAGAAGAGGAGGGGGGCTTAAGGGCCCACTTACGTGATATTCACTGGACATACCAGCCTCTCTGCAGAAGGTCTTATTAGTCAGTATGGAAAGTTAGAGGTTAGAGCATTTTAAAAACCTCAGAAAAATAACCCTAAATGTGTTTATGAATCCAATGCTACACAACTGACAAAAGGAAATTGTACTAATAAATACTAGTTTGAATAGCACCACTACTTTGAATGTGCACCTGCATATGCAAACTGAGTGTCATTAATATTTTCAGTTTAAAATACTAAAATACTATGCATGCAAAATAAAACGTCCCCTGCCAACAAATAGTGGTATTGTCAAAATCTTCAATATGGCATTTTGGTCACATGTGGAAAAATATTTAACAAAATATTATTTTGTATCCAAAAGACAGGCAAAAGCATCTTCAGATTTGTAGTTTGAAGGTTGGGAATATGCTCTGAATGTATGTCTTACTTCCTTGTCCACACACCAATCATATTTGGACCGGGATCATTTAATAGCACTCTTTATCCATGTCTATCTATATTGCTGTATGAGTGGCAGTAGGAGGAGGGGTGGGGGGCATGTGTGGAATGTATGTGATATAAAGGCCCTGCACTCTGGCCCTCCACAATGCTGTCTTTGACGGGGGAGAAGGGACGCCTTTGTTTGGTGACACCACACAGTGTTGTGAATGCCAGGCATAGCAGCCATTCCTGTTGAGTGTGCCCTCGGCCAGGCTAACAGGGGCTTATCAGGGATTCCTCGCCATTCTGTCCACCCACACACGCCCCCCTATCTCACCCTTTTCTCTCTCTCCTTCCTCTCTTTCACCCGTTACTCTCTCCCATCTCTCTCCTCTCGCCATCTCTTCTTACTCTCATCTCTCTCCCCCAGTCACTCCCCTCTCTCCTCCCTTTCTCACCCTTTTATTTCTCCCATCTCTCCCACTCCCACTCCTCTCTCTCCTTTTTCTACCCTCACTCTCCTCTCCCTCTCTGCCCCGCTTCTCTCCCTCTCTCTTCACACCCTCTCACTCCTCTTTCTCTCCCCTCACAGGCTCACACTGCTCTGTGCATGTAGAGAAGAGAGAGAGAGTCTGTTGATGCTGCTAACACTGAGGAAATGCAAATGAAGTGCCTTTGTGTGATGTGAGTTCTGTGTATGGACCATTTGTCATATTTGAAGTGGCTGGTCATTGTGGGTTTTTACAAAGGTGAACCACTGATTTCCCTAAAAATGCTTGTCAATTTATTTCATTGAGATGTCTGGAAAAATGCCTACACGCCATCTTATACTTGTGATTAATAAAGCAATAAACTGCAAGAAGTGGATAACTCCGGTAATTTGTCTTAGAGTGGTTGTCAAGGTTAAGGTTAAAGTACACTTCTTCATTGATGGAAGAAACTCAGCCAGACACAAGGATCAACCAGCTAGTCTCTGGAGCACCATGACGCCCAAAACTGATAACAATAAATGGGTTTTGTGTATAGATGACCAAAAATACCTACCAATAGTGTAATGACTTCACACTTTAAACCAATCCAAATGTTAGGAATTATTATTTTGTAGCATCGCCAGGAAGTAAATTATCTAATAATTCATGAATTGAACGGCCTAACCCTGAATTTGTTTTGTGAGGTTATACTCTATCCACATTGGACCATATGAAAGGTTTATTCTCAGGATATGTTCATTATTACATTTGTTTAAATCTGTAAATATACTGTATATTGTATCGCATTAAGACTGTACAAAATGCAGTTTTTCTATTTGGTGGAACAGAGTTGAAAACCTAATTTGACTGTGTATGTTTTGCATTGTGTCATTTTGGTCAGGTATATTCTGTGTAGACCTGGTGTTCTGATTGACCTTTGTCCAATGGTGATTCTGAAAGCTGAAGGCAGATTTTATTAATATAATCTATGAAAAACAAAGAGTTACCAAACAGCTCATTGCTGTGTTGTTTTGCCAGATTTGATTTAATATCTTATAAATATCATAATACTTTGTCAATAAATATATTTCATGTGAATGTTACCTAACTTCACAGATGTGTTTCCAGGTTTTCCAATAAAAATATTTTTGCTGTAACATAATATTGAACTTCCTGGGCTTTTGAACAAGAGGAGCCCCTTGACCTCTGTATTTCTTTTTGTTCATCTACTTCATTTTGAACAGCTATTGTAACAGCAAAACAAAACCCAAACTCAACCTTCACCGTATGTTTGCTTGATCCTTCTGTAGCTCCATTGTTAACTTCCTCTTTTCATTAGTGTGTAAAGTGTGAGTTATCTTGATGCCACTCAGGTCAGGTTAGCTCTCACGCTAACAGATGCCCGGAGCCTTGATAGCAGCTACAGTGCGTTTGGTGCCCACATGTGCGAATGAGGAGTCTCACACTATAACACAGCTGGGCCAGTCTTTAGTGCCAGGCAGTTATTCAATGTGTTTATATAAAACTCAGTGGAGCTTACAAAACTATGGCAGAACAGAAAAGCTGTTTTTCAGATGAACACAGCTCTATACTAGAGATGTAACGATCCAGCCTTTCCAGTTCCGATATCAATTCTGATACTACCACTTTAAGTATCTGTCAATACCCGATATCAATCATACACCAATACAGAGACAAATAATAGCTTTTCTTTTCTTTAAATAAAATAATATAAGACAAAACTGATGAAAATGTGTCATGTAGCTGTTATTTATAACTCAAGTAACTACTGAACAACTTTGTATACATAAAAATTTGAGACTTTTGGGGCTAATTACGACCAGTAAATAGTCTCATTACATCAATTTATGTGTTCAACCAGGATATCGGCTGAACCGATATTTGGAAGCTGATATCCGATCCAGCTAAATTTTCAGTATCAGATCGGTGCATCCCTACCTCATACATAGATATTTTAATGCTAAATGTAATGTTTAATTAGTTATACTAAGTATACTAAGTGACAATGCTTGATCATCATAAAAATACAAAACAGTGAATTGTTTTCTGAAGTGCTCTGGCAGGTATCATAGATTAAAACACAGTGTGCGATTTATATTATCCCAGTTTTTTATTTGCAAAAACGTGCAATAAATACAATACAATGTTGGCAATTAGCTTCAATTATAATATCCTTTATAGTGTCCCAAGCACATCCTTTTCTATAATGTTCACAATGACCAATCTGATGCTATATTCTATCTTCGAAATGACAGCCCACTTGTTTGTGACATATCTTGTAAACAGCTTAAACAAAGATGTAAAGCTCTGTTTTACTTATGGTTCCACATAGGGAAATGTAGTGTCTGTATTTGACCTAATGTCATATCTTGTACATTGCACCTATAAAGAGTTTGGTTTTTGGTTCATGTGCAGAAACTGGAGCACAAACACACCCAGACACAGTGAGAACATGCAAAATACACATAAAAAGCCTCAAACCTGAGACCTTCTGGTTGTTAGGTAGAAGTAAATGCCACTCAAGCTGTTACGTGTTGCCATTCAACCAGGCTCACACAGCATCTCACTGTACCCCTTTAATCTTCTATAGCACAAAATATATCTAGTTTCTGTCCTTAACCTCATTTATTGTAGTTTTCTCCAAGATGCTATTCAGTATCATTCAATGCCACATTATCTGGCCTATTTATAAAGTTGTTATTACATTCTAGGTGTAAAGTATGTCTGGTATCTATTCTTACATTTCTCCAAGGTTTATACAAATGTAATACAAAACATCTAACACCCACACATGAGTAGATTCCTCTCAGGAACAAATAGTTTAATACTAAACATGTATTTCCCCAGGCCATAACTGGTTTATCAATCTTAAAACTGCAGTTCTTAAATATCCTACTTTTTCAATACAAAACACACACACGCACACACACACACACACACACACACACGCACACACACACACACACACACACATAGGCCTTATAATAGGAGCATGCATGGTCTATTAAGTCTGTCTGTGTCCCCAGAGTCCCCCACAGTTGAATTGCCTCCTTCATCAGTACTGCACTGGGAGTAATAATAATGATGAAAAATTATCCTGTTTATTGCATTGTCTCAAACAGGCAGTGTACTCTCAGTTTTTCAGGATCAGAGGATAATCATCTGTCTGTATTGTAATGAATTAATTAGTGGCAAGATCAAGATGCCATTTAGACTGTTTTATGCTCGAAAAATATCCTGGAAATCAAGACTGTCGGAGAAATTACAAAGTCTGTTTATAAGAGAATTTCTACAGCGCTGTTATATGCATTAAAAACATGTGATACCAGTGCAAAAAGACAAAAAGGTTATTTGAATTTTTCAAATAATATACATTCTAAAGCACAGATATTTTTACTATATTGAATAAACTGCTAAAAAGAACTTCAGTGTACGTAGAAATGAGCAATGGCAGAAAAACAAAATAACATTCCAAAAAGATTCATTAGGTCTTCTTTTCTTCAGTTTTATTTTCATCTAACAGACTGGTTTGTTTAATTACCTCATACTGTAATTAAACAAACTGGATGATTAGATGAAAACAAAAAAGTAATCTAAAGACAAAATAAGTAAAATAATTGAACTGCATGCTGACTACATGACATGAACTTGCTTTTCAACTCCTATTAATAAAATTGACAACTAATTTAACTCATAAATGACTTATTAATTAAAATATATATTGAATATGGTCAGATCTGTCAGGACTTCATAACAATACTGGTCACCATGGCTTCCCTGCTCAACTCAGCAAACCAGTTCTTGTAAGGTGTATTCATAGCTCTGCTCCTCTGTCCCTGAAAACAAGGCTGATCACACACGCTTTATTTCCAAACATTAGCTTCTGGGCCCTCGCTCACATAAGCGGCATTCCGATACTTCCAGGCAAGACTTACAGAAGCGGGAATTAAAAAGGCATCAGGAGTTGTTAAAACATGACATTCCCAAAAATGGGCTGCTGGTGCCGAGACTAGCCAGAAACATCCCACATGACTCAAGCCTGTAGGAATGACTGCCCCGCCAGGGTCGCTAAGCAAGGTCCTCTGCTTAAATATATCTCTGCTGCAGCCTCCAATAGTGTCTGTAAGCATCAGTGTTATCAGGCCTGTCTCCTGAGTATGTAATGGAGGTCTAAACGTTGTTATTTAAGGGGCAAGAAAATGTCAGGGTGAAACGTTGATCTTTTGCTGTGTTGCTTTAAAAACTCAAGATGATGCATACATCTAACAACATGGGAAATCAAAGCTCAAAACAATGGTTCTAGTCAATCCATAAACTCAATGGGGATTTTTATTGGAATAAATTATATAGTCATTGTGAATCCCTTCTCTGTATTTGACCTGTTTCTTCTTCTGCACGTATGAAAGGAAAAACCCAGTAAAGCCACTAATAAATGTCATCTCATGTAGGAGAAAATAACAATATAAAACCCCTGAAAGTGTCACAAGGAACAGCCAATTTCCTCCATGCTTGCAAAATAGAATGTGAGTATGTGTTTGTGCTATAAGTACTTCAGTATTAAGGGTGTGGGTTAGCATTTATTTATGGTGAAAGAAGGACAGCGACTTGTTACAGGTTTGTACTGTTGCTATTTACAATGGATCTCTTTAAAGGTTCTTTCACATTTTTCTGATTAGGTTTTGCCATCTCCATGTCTTCACAAAGATGTTACTTTGCTTGGAAGTTTCCACAGGAAGGCATTGAACTTATCTGTCTTGCGTTTATCAATTATAAATATCCCACCCTACCACTCAGAAGATCTGATTTGGTGTCACCTGCTTGTTTGCAAGAAATATGTTTAGTATCATCTTATGGAACATTCCAGGAGAAGCAATATGATTTCCATGGAGACAAGCAGATGGCAGATAATCCATCAGAAAAGTTACATAGTGCACCTTTAATGTACAAAAAGATGCACCCATAATGTCATAAAATGTGCAGATACAGACACACATGTCGTGAGGAATGTGAGTGTTGTGTAGGAGTGGAGGTCAGTCTCACTATCACGGACAGTGTTAATGTATTCTGCTCCTATAGTGACGGCCTCTGGTCTCTGTGGCCTGAACAATGGGTCAATTCATGTTGCTAATACAGAGAGGCAGTGCCATCAAAAAATCAGGGCTTTTGACGCAAATTAAGTGTTAACATTTCATGGTTTCATACAGAGATCTGTGCTTCTAACAGTTCAGTGGAATTCACTGCATATGTGACTGAGTGTTTCCTTGTTAAGTCATAGCCAGAAAATTGGATTTTTCGAAGAAATTAATAATTACTACTGATTTAAAATGTTACTTATATTTAGTAGAGTCCTGTTAAATTGGGATCTAGAAACCATAGAAACCAAATTAAACCATGAATATATCAATAATTAAAAGAGTTTCTTACATCTCCGTTATAAAAATGATCTTTGCTGTATTTTACTTACTTGGTTCTCTTTTCCCCGCAGTGTTAAATGCCCCCAAAGGCCTTGAACTATAAAAGAAAATATTAATGTATCAATTAAATCTTTTGGAATTAATCCAATAAATATAAGATGACAATGTTATTATAATGGAAGCTCTTAAAGAGTTATTAAGAGTGATTAAAAGGATAAATCCTGCAGGGCACAAAAACGGTAGAGTTTATAAATATGCCAAACCATATTGAAAACACATTGAACTGAAAATTACATTAGGGGTATTTAAAAGGTTAACCATTATATCACTACAAACGAGAAACAGATTTAGAGTAGCGTTTAATGCATTGATTTTTACATTTTATGTTTGCAATGGTCTGATTTTCAGGACAGTCGAACAGGGGGAAAAAGATCCTAGTTTACTCAGGGCTTATAGTACAAAGTCTCTCTAGAAGCCTTCAGGACAAAGATTCCAACCTGTATTTGGTTAGAAATCAATTTTAAAAATCTAAATAAAAATAACTGTTTATTGACTAATCAAACCAATAAGACCAGACAAGTTGATTACTAAAATAATTTTTCAGACTATAGGATGGTCTATCCCCAAGCATTCTGAAGTTTTCATATGGTCCATATTTCCAGATCAAACGACCCACTGTGGAGCTCTACATTGGCCTGGGATATGTCTTTCTTGCCTGGAAAGTGTAATTGCAATGGGGGCCTCTTGAACCCCAGACCCATCTTTACGGCTCACATTAGCATACATAAAACTGCTCTGTGTGCCCATAACACCATAGTACTGAAAACCCAATCATTTCCCTAGTACCACACTGCCTTTTGCACTATAAATGGGAATTTCCTACAGTATGTCTTCCTGTGAGAATGGAGATAATTGCCCCGCCATTACCAGACAGCATAATGTTAATTCAATGATAGGATTTGATTGTCTTTGTTTAGTAGGGTCCCCTGGGCTTGTTCAACTTAGCCTATAGGCATATTAGTTTGTAACAAAACACAATACAGATGATAACTACAGGCAACATCACATTTTGTCTAAACACACAGGCAAATTCATTAGCGGTACACTATCAAAAAGCCTAGCAGAAATTATTTGGCGGCGTGCTAAAAACAAGTCCCCCGTGGCTAGTTCAAATAGCTACAATAAAAAGGGAAATGCATTTTTTATGAATGTCTCACTGCTCAGCAATAATCAGCAGCAATTATCATCCTGTTACCTTAAAAACAAAACAAAGAACTAAAAATACTAAACTGCAGGTGCTTGTGCATGGACCTTTTTCTGGCTCATTGACCCTTAACCTTTAGCCTCAACCTTGAATTTCTGACATAACCTCCCACCACTTTACACCTGCTAATGTCCTAATGTAGCCTATCCTATTATAGCATTACATAATTAGCTACTTATTTTCATTTGATTTCCAACTGAATTTGATCATTGTAATTATCTAAATACATACAAAATCTAAGCTAAAAGTTGTTAAATAAAAGAGGCTAGCCTGCACAAAGCCCAAAAATGTGTAAGTCTAAAATAATGACATTAATTCATAGTACATAAACTATCTGTAGCCTACATGATTAAATTAAAATTATAACTATTATTACTATGCCTTCAGGTACTGTGGTATTTAACCTTTGCTTTGCATCTGATCACAACTGTTTAGATATAATCTGGTGCAGAACATCTCTGTTTTATGATCTTAGGTGCATTGTGTAACTTTTCTGGTCAATGTCATTGCTTTGACTGCAATGTTTCACAGTATGGCAATAAACCTTTTGATCTTCATGGAGACCAAACCTAACCAAGTCGCAGGTCAGATCTGTGGAGAGCCACCCCCATTCACAGTCAGAAGAGCATATTTTTGAGCTATAAAACCACCTGTAATTGAATAAATGTAATGTAGATCTGTTTAATGTCATTTTGTGCAATATTCTAAGCAGAGCATATATTGATTGGTATAGTCGTGTATATAGGCTAATTCATTTCCCATCAGGGACAAGGTGATTCAACTGAGAGTGTATCAGGGAATTAGTCAAAGCTATATACTAGTAGATGACATTAACCATTGACACTGAGACTGCAAAAAATAGTCAACAATGTTCAACTTTTACAACATTACTTGCCAGTGGTAGAAAGGAATTCAGAGGAACCATATCTCTGAAATCATTTGCCAATATGGAATAATAATAATACCTGATGTTTTTGTTTGTTTGTTTTGTGTGTTATAATTAACTGTATGGATTTTGGCGTAAAGAAAACTTACTGAAGCCACTATGGGTGAAAAGAGACGGCTCTTACTTACAGTACTGTACAACACTGCCCTCATGTGGTGGATAGGCGGAAATACAAGCTGTTGCTCACTTTGGTGAGAACAATCCATCATCTCACGACTCACTCAGGCGCAAGCCCCAGGTTATATCCAAAACTGAAATTGGGGGGAAAAAAACTGTGTTCATTTATAAAAGTCAGTTCAAAGTGGATTTTTTTTAGCTGGTGCGGCTGGAGCTATAAGATTTGGGCTGATTGCATCTTTTGTCACAGCAGTTCTGTATGACAGGTGTAAGTGGTAGAATATACAGGGGTGTCTGCGGGAGGTGGTGTATTCTGAATGCATAAGCCAAATATACAGAATTCTTGAGGGTCTAGGATTTCAGAATAGGTATGGTCTGTGCATATGAGTCAATCGTGTCTATTTGTGTTCTTAATATGCTACTAAATATATATTTATCAATTACCTTATTTGTTAGCTGTATTTCTTCCTTCTTGATGATGCTTTCCTCATTGAAAAACATACCTGGAGTTGTGTTTTGTTTCATTCACGCATGTGTAACGCTTCTCTCTACTACAGTACCACGGGCCACCAGTGAATGGCAGCAATACGCCACCACGGGCCTAGGAGTCTGTGGGGCTCACTTTATTTTTTTACATTTTATCCCAAGATACTATTTAATTCTGTTTTTTTTTTTATACCTTATTGTATCTTAAAGGCTAATTTAGAATATTGCCTATGTGAAATTTGAGTGTGTATCGTAAAAGAAAGTAAATAAATCTTATCAGTCCACCAGTGATATCTGCTGTACAAGTCTCAACATTACCAAGCGTACCCACAAGAGGGCACTGTTTCCCTACAATAACAGTTGATAAAAAGAAACGCTTCAATTTAGATTCTGAATAATATTTGTTCACTACACTAAGTTAAAGTTTTCCCTTTCACAGCCTTCGCCACAGGGGTAAAAGGCTCATTAGCGTGCGCTGGAAATCAGCAGCAGCAGCAGCAGCAATGTGTATAGTTTTACAGACTTTAATGTTTGCTTGATGTGTTTTTTTTTATTTTATTTTTTTTATGTCAGAACAAGAGGAAGTGCACTTGTGGCGCAAAACTAAAAGTCTTACCGCAAAATTACCTGCGGACATTCCTTCACAGAAAAAAATAAAAATAAAAATCAGAATGAATCCAACAGGACGAACAGAGGGCAAAGACAAAACGCTTCATATCAGGTAAAAGAAATGACGTTTATATGTACTGATGAGATTGTTTTTTTCTGAACAACTCGGAACAGTCTGCACATTAAGCCAAATATTGCTAACCTTTAGCGCACTGGCAAGCCTTAAGTTAACTTGGTTTAATTTGGTAAACAACACAATGTCTTGTGTGCCACCCTTTGTACAATACTGTTAATGTAACTACCGCTACTTGTAACTACTTTTAATGAAGGTACCAAGACTACACCAGAAGGAAGGAAGGGTGTGCTCTACCGTAGTCTTATTCCCTCCACACCTTTATTTGTTTTTCACTAAACTGATGTAAATGTTTATCTTTCCTAAATTCACTCCACTATTTTACAGGAGCCCAGAGCTCATCCCCTCTGTGTTTTCTGTGAGCAGCAGGAGGGTCTGGCAAGTCAAAAGGTGGAGATGTAAGTTATTTGTGGGGTCCCTTCAAATGACTTTTTTATACAACAATGTAGTAGATGTTACATCTACAATTTTGTACTGTATTTCCTTATCCAACCTCTTGTACATAGCCTGTATTCATTTTATAGTTTCTATATTTTAAACGGTTATATATAAATCTGTATTTGTGTATTATTTGACAACTATTTTAATGCTTTTATTTCTAAACTACTGTGTCCACGTTTTTTGTTGTGGATCAAAAGTCTTGGTTTTGAATGCATGGGTAAGATATGTAAACATTTTCTTATCTTTATCTTGAAAATATCTCAGTTTTGTGAGCCAGTGATGCTTCATGGTCCAGATGAAGATGTTCTTGAGCCCATTGTAACAGAAGCTTTATACAACAGTCAGAAGAATCAAGAGCTTAATAGCAACTTTGGAAACTTAAGGGCAGATTATTATGCACTCAAAGAAGAGAGCAACCCACTGAAATACTGTTTCTTAATAACATGGTAACTGTTATGTGTGGCTCATACTAATCTTTGTACCTCTGTTGTCCCCAACAACTTTGTCCAAAGTGTGTTAAATAAACTGAGTACTGTGTGTACAGTCTTGGCCAAAAGTTTTGAGAATGACACCAAATGTTACATTTTCACAGGGTCTGCTGCTTCAGGGTTTTTAGGTGTTTTGTCAGATGTTTCTATGGTTTACTGAAATATAATTACAAGCATTTCATAAGCATCAAAAGCTTTTATTAACAATTACACTGAGTTCATGCAACAAGTCAATATTTGCAGTGTTGACCCTTCTTTTTCAAGACCTCTGCAATTCTCCCTGACAGCTGTCAATCAATTTCTGGACCAAATCCTGACTGATGGCCATCCATTCTTGCATAATCAATGTTTGGAGTTTGTCAGAATTTGTGGGTTTTTGTTTGTCCACCCGTATCTTGAAGATTGACCACAAGTTCTCAATGGAATTAAGATCTGGGGAGTTTCCTCGCCATGGACCTAAACTTTTTATGTTTTTTTTTTTTTTTTTGCTTTATGGTAAGGTGCTCCATCCTGCTGGAAAAGGCTTTGTTCATTACCAAACTGCTCTAGGATGGTTGCTCACCCGGTCTTCTCCGAACAAGCTTTTTTCCAGATGCCCCAAACAATCAGAAAGGGGATTCATCAGAGAAAATGACTTTACCCCAGTCCTCAGCAGTCTTTTGCAGAATATCAGTCGGTCTCTGATGTTTTTTTCTGGAGAGAAGTGGCCTCTCTGCTGCCCTTCTTGACACCAGGCCTTTCTCCAAAAGTCTTTGCCTCACTGTGCATGCAGATGCACTCACACCTGGCTGCTGCCATTCCCGAGCTTTGCACTGGTGATGGCCTTATTCCGCAGCTGAAACAACTTTAAGAGACAGTCCTGGCACTTGCTGGAGTTTCTTGGGCACTCTGGAGCCTGTTTGGCAACAATTGAACCTCTGTCCTTGAAGTTCTTGATAATCCGATAGATGGTTGACTGAGGTGCATTCTTAATAGCTGCTATAAATTTCCCAGTTATGCCCTTTTTGTGCAAAGCAATGATGACTGCACATGTTTCCTTGCACATAACCAAGGTTAACAGAAGAGGAACAATGATGTCAATCACCATCCTCCAGTGTTCAAGTGTCCAGTCTGTTATTCTAACTAAAATCATGACAGACCGATCCAGTCTTGTCCTCATCAACACCCACACCAGTGTTAAAGGAGGAATCTTTGAATTGATGTTAGCTGGTCCTTTTGTGGCAGGGCTGAAATGCAGTGGAAATGTTCTTTTGGGGATTAAGTTAATTTTCAAGGCAAAGGGACTTTGCAATTAATTGCAGTTGAGCTAATCACTCCTCATAACATTCTGGAGGATATGCAAATTGCCATAATAAATACTGGAGCTGCAGACTTTGTGAAAATTAGTATTTGTGTCATTCTCAAAACTTTTGGTGACGACTGTACATTTTTTGTACAATTTTGACAATAAACTGAAAATACAAGAGCGTGTTTCCATTTCACCATGTGTTTCCATTTCACCAGGGGCTTATTTTGTTGTAGGGTGTACGGAGTTTAAAAACACAGTGCAGCACTTCCTATGTTGTGGAATAGTGTTATATGCTGCCTTAATATGCAGGATTTGTGTGTTAAACATGTGAGAATGATACAAAACACAACTCTAGATATGTTTTTGAGGAGGAGACGTTATAACATAGATCAGGGAACAGTTTACTATGGGTCCTTTAAAGCTACCATCCATAATTCCACTGGCTCATGTTGCATTCTCACATATCACCACTAGATGCTGTCTAATTTACTGCAGTCTGACAGTGTGCTGGTGTCAGTTTGAGCTACCATTTAATTTGAGCTACCTGTCGATTTGAGCTACCTGTCGATTTGCACTACCTGTCGATTTGAGCTACCCGTCAATTTGAGCTACCTGTCGATTTGAGCTACCCGTCGATTTGCGCTATCTGTCGATTTGAGGTCCCTTGGCAGAAGTGGAGGAACAAGCAGTGTGCGAAATACGGAGGTGCGGGCCAGACCCTGATTAACCCATCACACCCCCTAAAAAGCTTTAAAAGCATAATTTTGAGGCTGTAATGTTATAAAAACTACATGATCTGGTTGTAAACAGGAAGGAAAACAATTTGTACGAAACTGAGATGTCCCGTTTGGAGGAGGTGGACCAAAGCACGGCACATCTGCGCGCACCGATGTCCCCGCACGAGGAAAACACGAAACAAAGTCCACTTCAAAACATACAGAGAATCTGCGACATGGACCGCGGTCAGCGACTTCTCTCCCCTATGGCGCACATCCACAAACACATGGAAGAGCGCACATCGCAGCAGAACCCACACCCGCCCCACCATGCAACAGACACCCCATGCTGGTGGACCCACCCTCTCCGACAGAACTCCACTGTGGGACCGCAAACAGCGCCGTGCAACGATGCCCTGGCCGCAGCTCTTTGTTAAAGGAGAACCCTTCTTTAAACAGAAATGGAGGACTCAGACACCATCTGTCTCCTATCTATAACTCCATTCTCAAACCTAAATCAAAACAAATTAAGAAAGCAATAGGTGTAGCCAGGTCAGGCCCAGAGGTGTGAATAACCCTGTACAAGTCACAGTGAGCAGAGCAGTGGGTGAGCAAAAAGTGTCCATGATGGAGAGCAGTTTGTCCACATTTAAAATTACTGGGCATGACTATGTTTTCCTAACCTGTCTTACTTCAGATAGATAAATGTACCACTCTGAATTGAGTTCACTACCTTTATCAATCTGGAACGGCTCTCACTGAAAACAATTGGAAAATGTGGAATGTCATGGCGACTATTTGAGTCTGATTGGTCGAAGCATCACAACAGCAGAACAAGCCAAAAAAATGTTTGTTACAGCCAGTTGAGAGAAAAGCATGAGAAAAGCACAGCCATCTTAATTATCCACAAATATGCAAAATACTTCATTTCTATATGTTTTTTCACAGAATGGTGTAATATTGATGCTGCCATGTTAATTTTGGTTCATTTGGGCCTTTGGTTTCAGCACAAACCTGTTACAGCTCTGTGACTGGTCTGCCCACCAATGATCCTGCAGCAGACGTTGATTTACATACTGTGGTAGTTTATGCAGTTGTTGTACAACTATGCTGTATGTTCTAGACAGAGCTTGTATTGGGTTTTAAGAATGTGCTATCATTCATACATGTATTCTGTGTTTTGTCTTTACCACAGACAGAGTTACAGCAGTGAGAGACGAGACTGAAACAACAAGAGGAAGGTCTTCAGAAAATCTTGGGTTTAGAAGAAATGCTCCACTCAAAAATGCTCTCTGCAGAAGAGGTCAGCAGAACAAATTAACTTTAAAGGTGTAGAAAGAAATAAGAAATTGCTGCCTTGTACAAATGTATATTTCTAATTTTTGTGTTGTGTCCACGTGATATGATCAGAAACACGAAAAAGAGTTTCTTCACCTGCAAAATCTACTACGAGAAAAGACCAAAGAAAACAAGAGACTGAAGTCAGTATGAAAGAAGAGGTGCAGTGGGAGAAAATGAATTACATAAAAGAAATTGGGCTATAGGTAATATGACAAAATAATGAATTACCTTTTACAGTCTGTTATTTATTACCATCTAAACCATTTTTTTTCTTCTGTGCACCTCATATGTATATGATTGATAATTTGAGGTCTAAAAATGGCATTTTTATAGCATGCTCCTTACCATCTTGTGTAAAAGTTAGTTTGGTGGTGCTTTTGAATGTTGTATTTTGAATTCTTTGAATGTGTGAATATTTTGTGAATCAAGTTATCAATGCCCAAGCTTATGCAAATTAATAGTAGCAGTAGTATTTTTTACATGGCCTATTTAGATCCACAAGAGGGCAGTATAGCTTGTTCAGTATGTTTCTGTACTATTTGAAAACTTTTTCGTAGACATTACACACTTATGTTATTTATTTATTATTTTATTCAAGCACAGCTAAATGAGTTGAGTGTGCAGAACAAAAGGCTGGAGAAGCAGTCAAAGAGGGTGCAGGCCTGACTTGAAAACCTACAGGTGAGACTTTGAACTTTCAGTGTTTCATTAAAGCCAGTCCATAAAACCGATTCAGATGTTTGTGACATTTATTGTAACATAAATCCTGACTAATTATATTGAAATGCTTCTTTTCAGAGGAAATATGAGCTTGGTGTTGCACTGAGAGGATGTCAAAAAATAAATGTAAAAAGTCTGGAGAGTTTGCAACCTCCCCAAAAGAACAAAACCTCAGGCAAAAATATCTGCAAGGTAATACTATGATTTGTTACTATACCTACATATCTACTCTTACTACTTTTAATTAATAAAGGTATTTAATAATTGCATTTTCAAGCTTCTCCTAAAAAAATAAAAATACCTCTATTAATGCAAGCTTTATTAGGCAATACACACAACAGCATTTCCTCAATTAATTTTATTTGGCTATTTTAAGACTATTTTCAAATGTATTATTGCACATGAATGTAGCTTGCCAGTATATACATGTAAGTAATAAACTACTGCAACTGACAATGTTTAAAATCTTGTTTGGTGCTAATAAATGCTCAATTTCTCTCCCATCCTCCAACGCTATAATTTGGTTTTAATTCTGTAGTTAGGTGTATGTTGCAACCAATGCAACAATACTAAATATAATATTGTATTGTTCAGTACAGTTTCACAAACCCGACTTATGGGTTAATATGCACTTGCCACTATTCCAGTTAATCATCTATTATATGGTCTCAAATGCAAGAAGAAAACAGCCCCATAAAGGCTTATCCATGCTATAAAGGTCCCATATTACACAAAATTTACTCTGGCGTTGAGCTTTAAGCCATGTTATAATGCTGTTACCGCCTTAAACACATACCCGGAGTTCTATTTAGTCGCATTCACACATGTTTGGGTCTACATCTCTTCTACAACCTCTTCTTTTTTTTTAATTTTTCTTCTTCTAAGGCCTTGAACATTGTTACCATGTATCGAGATATGTACTGAATGACGAAAAAATGTTGCATCCCTTCTAGACATATGAGTCTCCTTTATTCCTCATGTGTATACTTATGTCATTCTTGTATCAATCTTCTTGTTTTTACATCCTGCAGGTTTCCCGTTCTGCAAAACTCCTCTCTCTGCATCTCAATTCATCAATGATCCCCAGTGTTAAAGATGTGGGCCACTGCTTACCTCCAGAAATATTAGTCAACGAAAGATGCTTCAAGGTTGGACTCCTCGTTCCAGTTGCACTCTTATTTTACTGCAGACTTTTTTCAGCTCTTGTCTCAGTGTCATGACCACAATGAGTGATACCCGATGCCACATAAAAACGCTTTATTGAGATAGAAGTGATAAATTATCTACAGTAAGTTGTGTTTTTGGCCCCAGGTACTGCAGTTATTAGCAGATCAGCTTGCCCACACACCTTTGTCGCAGCCTGTGCTAATCTGCAGCCTCCTTCACCTTATCCACAGGGCTCTGAGACACTTGGACAACAGTGCACAGGTTAGTAGGATTAAATGTGAGGTTTTGCTGTGAGGGAAAAAAGAAGTGAAAAAGTGGGCATCACCTGGTATCATGTCTACACAGTCACAAAAAGAGTCATTGTTTTGACACTGGCTTAATTTCCACTTGGGTTGAAAGTGGGGAATGATTGATGGCTTGCACTACACTGTTATGTCAAGATTTAAAACATGAGCTTCTAACCTAAAATGTGACTGTCAGCTATGGCCTACATCCTATACCAACTATGCACTAATCCGTGCCTGATTTGTATCTTATTAAGGACTTTTCCTAGTGCTATCTGATTTAATTATTTAATCCACAAATGCACTCATTAAGTTGTTGAAGCTGCTTGAAAAAAACTTAAATCTACTAACTAACTAACTAACTTAAATCCAATATTTGGATTTCCAAGTATTTCATAATTAAACCAGCACTAAAATGGGCCATGTAAATGTGATGATAGTCAGTTCAGAGGTAGGATCTGTCATATCAAGTGGCCTCTTTACAAACAAAATGGCGAATGGAGCTTAGCATTTATGCAGGCACATATCATGAAGAGCAGATGGGTTTTTTGTTGGTTATACATTTTGGAAAGTGGGTGGTTTACTCAACTGATTACTTGGCTCTATGTGTTATTTACAGGATCTGGAAGAGAGAGTGCATTGGTCCCTTTACAAACTGACCTTGTGTTTCATTCACTGTCTATGACGCAGATCAATTTTGGCACATTGTTTTTGTTTCCTAAAGCCGCATAACAAAAGTAACTGAATGCAGCACTTTACTTGTGGTTTGTTTATGTTTACTATGAACAGCATTAGCAACACTGAGACGCATCGGTGAGGAAGTCTCCAAGCCTCGGAGCCATCTTAGTCTGAGGATCCAGAGACAGAGGAAGTGAATGGGCTCTGCACTAGACGAGCTCTTTACAGAAGCCCATGTCCCGAGACATGCATCCTCTCTGTGCTCATCATACTACTCACAGTCACACAAGGTAATGGCTACATATATTTACAAGATAATATTAATATTGTTGTTTTTAAAAGTGTGTGAATGTTGAAAAAAGGGGTAGGCTCATAGACTGTATATATATGAGTGGAGATAGCTATCCCGTTAGCCGCCGCGTGCCAAATAGGAAGTGTACCAGGAGGCTCTTCCGGCTCCTTCTCTCCCTTTTTCCCATTGACTCACATTGGGATCTGATCATTCCTCTCTCTGTACCTGCTGCAGTGAGCCTCGTCATTTTGGTCTTAAAATGTTCGTATGAACCAGCTCTACATGATCCTGAATTTTTTTTCTCGCTATTTTGTCCGTCAAAAAACCCTGTTCATAACACAGAGCCTGGCTCCAGATTTGCCCCTGTAACCGTGGCATTGCAAGCCTCATTTGAGTGGTGCTAAACGCTATAGGTGACGTCACGCTCACTTAGTCCACTTCTTTTATACAGTCTATCTATCTATATAGATATAGATATAGATATATATATAGATATATTTACTTGGTATTTTCTATAACGAAAATGTATTTGAAATGAAGACCTAAAACAACCAATCAGCGGTGGAATACTCTGCAATAAGACAACATATAGCTGGTAAAAGAGCTGCTAAAAAGTAAAAGTTGAACCCTGCAGAGACATTTTTCAAACTAGTCCACATAGTGCACGTTCTCTAAGGTAACAGACAAAGACAAATTAGCAGAGCTGTTGTAGAATAAATTGTAGTAGCAGGAGAGTTGAAGAGAGGAGGCATGACGCTGGACTTCTAACACAGGAGAAGTTTATTTACCATCAACATAAACAGACTCAACATTGTGATCGTGTTGTCCATTCCAGTCTTCCAGTGATGTCCAGTCTGGCTCTGCTTCTGTTGTAGGGAGTATTATACCTCTGATGATGTAGGCCAAGATAACAGGGGCAGAGCTGGCAGTAATTGCCCTAGATATAGCACAGAAATTGAATTTTTCTAACAATATGTCATGTTCTATTGCCACAAATCACTCCTTGGCAATAAAAAGTGGTCTCAAAAATTGGTTGTACAAACATGCAAACTGCATCTTTTTTATTTTATTAGCAATGCAATAATTAAGATTAAGAGCATTGTACAGTATGTTAGTATGTTAGAAGTTAGAATAAGATAATGCAGTAGGATTATTATAGCACATGGAGGAGACTAGACCAAGTCCATCCCATTCCTATTCGAAACAACAGACATAGTTGAAATTGTTTATAATATGACTTTCAGCACTCACTAGCTGAAGTTCATTCCTATTCAACAGGTAGTGCACACAGCTCTTTTCTTGACATTTAAATAAAGATTCAGTGGAGTGTCTACTCAAGGAACCTCTGTTTGTTCAAAATGTCACACACTTTTGTTTTAAAGGTTTATTTTTCTGTATCCTTCACTTTTTTCTCAGACTTTTTTAATTCAATACATGTAAGTTGTTACAATACCCAGGGCTGGCATTACTGGGTCTCCTTCATGTCAAAATATTTTCAGTTTCCCAAGCACTTGTGATACTAAGATTTTGTTTAGCAGTAGGTCCCAACTTTTGTTTTTCTTTTAAGTACCCCCTACACATTGCACCACATTCCGAGTACCCTTGTCTGCTTTTTTTTTAAAATAATTTAGTGGTAAAGTTATCCCACTTATGCATAATTAATTACTTCACTGTCTTCAAATACTATAATATTTATTATGTAAGTATTCTAAGTAACCCCTGCTTTAATGCTTAGGAGTTCCTGTACCACTGTTTCGAAAGCAATGTTGTACAATTCTGGTAAGATTTTATGTTTGTGAATTAGACCTGTCAGGATGGTGAACACCGATAATATTGAAACCAAAACATAAAGCAGAATTATACTGCAAAAAGTATTCTCAATGTGCAATAAATGAATAGCAGAATTTAAGTAGTTAGTATCTACAATGTGTCATAGTCATAATTCAACTTTCTACTGCTCAAATCTCATTGTACTACAGAAAAATAATTAAACTATTCCCACTAATGCAAGGAAAAAGTACCCACAATAAATATTGAACCCCAAAAAGTATTGTACGCTCAGTCATGTATTGAAAGTCGATATAGTATTTATCATGACAGGTCTTACTGTGAATTTACTGTGACTCATCATTTTCTAGTGAAAGCAACAAAACTACAACACCTTAATAAAAAATACTGGACACAGTAACAGTTTAAAGGCCAAAGCCAATGACATTATATAACCTTTTCACCATTATAAAACACATATGCAGTCAGTCATATAGTTTGTGTTACTTCATTCACAAAGTGCTTAAACTTCCTTTCAGCTGTGTCCAGACTGAGCCTCATGTCTTCTCACTGTGTAAATCTTGGTGTACGCTGACATATTTATGAAGCTTTCTTCTCCAGTGACCTTGCTTCTATGGCTCTTAATGCTCCAAAGCTCCCACACTCTTTCACTATAAAGTTTATCTGCTGTCACCATGCATACCAGGTTGCTTTATGTATGTAAAACCAAACTGTTCATAATAAATATGCCTCTTTGTTTAAATTAGGACCATCCTTAGACTTCAAAAAGCAGAGGAATATTTTATCTTGTGTCAGGTTTTATAAATTCACTCTAACAATTTCTTCTTCTGAGATTGTACACAAATGTTGACCACTTTCGTATGATCAGATTTGGAGAATGTGTTTTAGTTTTTTGGAGAGCCCTGTACAGGAATGACAAGTTAGGGTCAAAGTTTGAACAGAAAAGGGAACAGGGATAAAAGCCTTGGACAGGCACATATTCATATTCTGTTAGAAGTGAATTTTGATATTTTCTTGACAGATCAGTTTGGCTTTTTCTCTTTTGTTGCATTTGGTTTCCAAAGAGAAGGGCTGTGTGCACTTTTAATTTTGAATGGTGATTATATTCATTTGCTCCAATAGAAAGGTACATTTACCGTCATAAAATCAAAAAATCTTAATGAAGAAATCAGGACCGTTCGTGAGAAAGAAAGCGAACATCGCCATCTTGTGGGATTTGCGGGCAGTAGCGGGACAAAATATTGGGATCGAAAATTCTGTCCTGCACAGACCTCTAACGTCAACATTATCGGATTTGTACCAAATTTGGGAATTACATTTTTTGAACGACTAGGAGCAAATATATATATTACTGACATGGGGCATTTTTCACGGTTGGCCAGGAGGAACGCAACGACTCCTAAAAACACATTTAAAGGTGTGACTAATAATGACTGCTGTGTTTTGAAGGGGGGCAAACATTTCTTGTCCCTATCTGGATTTCGCGCGTCGTCGGGGTCACGTGAGTGAAACACACCAATAGCTTTAGGACACTTGGCCTCGTGATTAGCGCCAGGTGAGCCAGATCAAGTGAACATGTGCGTATCAATTTGGCACGCCCGGTCACATGGATATAGGTAGGCTACTCAGGAGAGCCGCCACCGGGAGCCAGTGGATACTCGTATTTCTATGTGACAGCTCGGTTTTACGCTCTTCTAACGCACTTTTAGCCACATCGAAATGGACATGTTCTAAAGTGTATCGCTGCAGCTCCAGGACAGCTGGGCTCTGGAAAAGTCACACCTTTAACCACAGAAAATACAGCTCCAGTACACGCTGAGCTCTGGAAAAGGCGCGCATTTGGCCACAGCTAATGCAGCTCATGGAGCTATGGTGTAGCTGCAGGACACGCGGACTTGAGGAGAAGGTGCAGCGGGACTCGGAGAAGGTGCAGCGGCGCCCAGATCACCGCGTCAGCACGTTGAACCAGGCGAAGAAGCCAACACCAGATAAGATTTGCCAATATGGTTTTACCTGTTGCCTGACCAGCCAATACCCGGCCTGACCAGCCAATACCCGACCTGACACACTTTTACAACTTTACTACTTTATAAGGCCTATTAGCCTACAGTCGAACGGGATGTTTGTCAAATCCCTCGTACAGGTAGGATCCATAACCAAGGAGAAAATAAATTGGGCTTATGTCAACTGGACAAACTGAATTGAATTTTGCCTTTACTGTAGGCCTACATTGCCCCTTTGTTATGCATGCCCCCTGCGTTAAGTTTACATTTGGTGAGATTTACCATAGACTTATGGCTGGTCACACAACTTCACCAGTCTGAATTCGAACGATTATTGCAATGTTTGGGTTTTTGTCGCAGTGTTGGTGAATAATGTCTGTGCTGCTGCTGTTTGCTGCTTGGTTTTTTATGCAATGTGGTTCGAATAATGCTTTGCTGGGCTTTCATGACATTTGTGGCAATGCTTTTGTTGAGAGAAAACGCTGTGTTTTTTCATAGTCTAGATGTGTCTAAATATAACTACTCAGTAAAGAAATGTAATATAAAAGGGAAAACCGCCGTCAAACTTGTCCTGAAATTTTCTGGTAAAAGGTAGCGCAAACACTGAGAAATGAAATAGAACCCTATATACTCAGAAAAACAAGAGGTCCAGTAGAGTTCAGTTTGTCAACTGGATAAAGAGTTTTTGGTAGATGTTTCACTGCTCATCCAAGCTGCTTCTTCAGTTCTTGTCAGCTGACACATTGAACTCTACCTTTTCCCATTTTTATGATTATGCCGTAAAGGGTCAGGTAGGCGTACTTGACGAATTTCTGATGTGTTTGACCCGTTCTTAAACCATTGCCAGTGTTCCAGGAGCAGGTGAGGTAGGCGTACTTGACGAATTTCTTATTACTTGACAAATTTCTTATGATGGAAATTTGTTGCGTTTGACCCGTTCTTCAACCATTGCCGGTGCTCCAGGACCAGGACCCATCTCCGGGTCTTGAGCTTTGGTCCAGACCATCAGTAAGACCACAGGTGAATAGCCCATTATGCTGAAATATACTAGCCTTTAAGCCTTTGCCCAATACTGCTAAACCAAGCTAACTTCTGTTACTACCGTCTGCTAAGATAACTGTACAACTCTGAGTGCTGTTAAGCTAACTCAAAACAGGTCTGTCATATAATATTGCTGACTGAATTTTTAACATCCATCCATCTTCTTGTGCTTTATCCGGCAGGATCGCGTGGGCAGCTGTTCGCCACCCAGTCCTCTGCGCACCTGGCCCCCATGAACCCCTCTGAGTAGTTGGCCCACAGGAGCTTGGACGTCATGGTCCTTCATGTTAGTTTCACAGACCGTATATATGAGTGGACTAAGTGAGTGTGACATCACCCGTTGCGTTTAGCGCCACTCAAATGAGGCTCCCGATGAACGGTTACAGGGGCAAATCTGGAGCCAGGCTCTATGTTATGAATAGCATTTTTTTGACAGACATAGCGAAAAAAAAAAAGTCATGTAGAGCAGGTTTATACGAACATTTTAAGACCAAAATGACGAGACTCACTGCAGGAGTTACAGAGAGAGGGACGATAAGATCTCAATGTAAGTCAGTGGGAAAAAGGGAGATAAGGAGCCGGAAGGGCACGCGACGGCTAACGGGTTAGCTTAGTCTACTTGTATATATGGTCTATGGTTAGTTCATAGAATGCCACATGTTTGAGTTGATGGGGGAAACTGGAGTGCCCGGAGGAAACCCATCCTAAACCCAATGGGTTTAGGATGGCGTCTAACCTTTTTTACAGGGAGCAGTTTTATTGCTGCCATGTTGATTTAAGCATTTATTGTCCATTGTAAACTAAGTCTACTTCATGTCTTGCAACTATAGCAGATTTTCGTTTATCATTTGAATACAGCTAAGGCTAAAACATGCATCATATGTTACTGACTAGTCTAGCATAGCTAAACTATGTTAGCTCTAGTTGTGTACTGCTAAGCTATACGCTACTGCGACATATAATTTACATGTGGTGATGGGGTGGTGTCTAACATGCTAATCCAACCTTTTACAGGTAGCTCTGGGATATTTGGCCTAGTACAGAGTGTGGATTACTGAAAAATGAACATTCACCTCTCTTTGAACTCAAAAAGCCAAACAAGGTCCCAGGAGAAAACCTCAAGAGATGAAGTAACTGCTGAACTAATCAAGAAGAATCTTTTTTTTTTTTTTTTAAATCAGAGGAAATACCCAAAAATATGGAATGAATAAAGAGAATATATCATTTAAAGTGGATATAAAAACTTGATTCACCCAAAGAAAGAATACACCTTTCAGCCCCAAATATGTCAAAGTTAATGAAAATGGAGCACTGAGGAGCCATCTATAAAAGTGCAAAAGCTGAACAGTGACTAAACAATTATATTTTTGAAAATGGATTGCATTGCGGACAACCCACAACTAGAGCTGCAACTATCGAATATTTTTGGAATCGAGTATTCTGTCGATTATATCATCGATTAATCGAGTAATCGGATAAATCACACTTTTGTTTTTATACAACTATATCAATAGTGTGTAACGCAACATGAAAGGCCTCTTAAAATGAGCAAGCAATTGCTGTTATTCCTCACAAAAAAGGTTTTTATTTAAAGTCAACATTTTTTTTAAACAAGTGTAAAACCTTTGGCTTATTGGCTTATAAGACAGGAGTTTTCTAAGTGACAACGTTAATCCTTTAACTAGCCTAATTAATAAGCTAAATATAGAACTAGCGAACACATAAGTGTTCGTAAACGTCGGTAAAATATTTCCTTTCTCTGATATTGGAATTATTGATGCCAGCGGTTCTAGATTAAATCAGATTTTTGGTAAAAGTAGAACAACGAACTAGACGTTTCTGATATGGGAAACACCGAGTGTGTGTGTGTGTCTGTGTGTGTGTGTGTGTGTCTGTGTATACGTGAGGAAGGGAGCGATTTGAGTGAGATCATTTGCTCTCTTGCTGCTCATTATGCCTCGTTACTATCGACTCATAACACAGGTTACAAATAATTACAAATACTGTACATTCTAATAGGCGTTACTTTTCATTTCAGTTAGCAATCGTAAAAGTATATTACCTCGTAGATTCTCCGACTCCGACTCCGCTTAGAAGCGGCGCTTAGAGAAGTACAGTTCACATGAGGATGCTTTCGCTTTAAGTGCTGCAGCATTGAAGACGTACTGTTGTGGTACATCAGGTTGGCTTTGCCAGTGCACACTGGCAGCGGCCACATCATTATCTGCCATTTCCACACCGTGGAATAAATCGCGCCGCTTCAAATCTTTGAAATGTACGTCATTGATAACTGTCCGTGTGAAACAGTGATCCCAGACTGGCGCAGCAGTCTACAAAGGAGGAGTGATACGATAGCAGAGACATTTTAAATAAATTGACTTTGGTGACATGAATTAAACGAAGCCTCGAGGCAAAGAATTTGCCCCGAATATTTTTTGTAATCGAATTATCCGAGTTACTCGAGTAATCGTTTCAGCCCTACGCACAACCCACAAAGGAGTCTAACCTGGCACAAAATGTTTGAATGAATCTTGATCATGGGATCCCAAAGGAAGGAAAGACAAAGGTTGGAGGCTGAGAGAATGGCACAAAATGGGAACCATATGGAGAAATGTTCAAACCTGATCATTTTAAATCAAGCTGATGTTCATTTTATTAATCCCTTGTGAGGGAAATTCACTCTTTTTTTTTTTTACATTTATTTAACCCATTTATCATGACTTTTTGAGTGTAATGGTTCAAACCTAAATGCCTGAATATTTGGTTTGTGACTGAAATAATCTTACAGTGATGATTTCTCCCTGCTGCTGGTTTCACAGGTTTTATTGGGCTGTCCATCCATACATAAACTTGGTAGATATTTAAGGTTCTCTGCAAACCTTGTATCATCTCAAAACAAGAATATGGTGAGGATTCTTATGTTAGTGTAAGGTGTTGGTTTTGGGCCTAAACTGGTGTGTGCCAAATTCTAAACATTGGCACACTTTTGGAGACTGCGTGGCCTCCTTGGTCTGATCTAAATGTGAACCAGATTTAAACACTGATATGTGATGGTCACATGAGTCTGAGACTAAAACTCCTGATTCCAAACTAACACTTCCACAGGTTTAACGGTTTTTGCTTTTTTTACTTTGCTTAGTCAGTTCCAGGCCAAGAGCCTGACCTTGGCTTACTGAATGTGATGTTTGGTATCTGATGTAGTCTGAACTGGTCTAACTGTGGGCCAGATTTGGACTGGTTTATTGAGTGTAATAGCTCTGGTCCTAACCTCCTTGCACTGGTCTGAGATACTGGTTATTCTAAACTAACAATTCACAGGTTTAACTGATTTTTGTTTGTGTTCATTTGGCGTGAAAACCAGGTCTGAACTGACAATCTTGGGTTTTTGAATGGGTTTTGTATTTGGTTTGGTCTGAACTGGTCCAACTAGGCCAGATTTGGACTGGTTTATTGAGTGTAATAGCTCTTGTCCTAACCCTTACATTGGACTGAGATACTGGTTATTCTAAACTAACACTTCACAGGTTTAACTGATTTTTGTTTCTGTTCATTTGGTATGAAAACCAGGTCTGAACTGACAATCTTGGGGTTTTTAATGTGTTTTGTATTTAGTTTGCTCTGAACTGGTATAAATTTGAGCCAGATTTAGACTGGTTTAGAGTGCGATTGCTCTGAACTGAAATACTGGTTATCCTAATCTCCTAAACTCTTCAACAGGTTTGCACTGTTCATTTTGACCTTTAAACCAGTTTGAAATATGTTGACATTTCTCTTTGAACACTGTAATTTAACACAAGGTTAAGTGTCTTACTAATGTTGTGGGTCATTACTGCCATTTTGTATGTTGTCGATTCTAACTCTTCTGAAATCTCAAACTGTTTAACTAGTCTTCACAGATCCCAGAGGCTGCTGTTTGTGGTGAGTATCTGCATACACTTACTAACATACTAACCCTACAAAGCGCGGGCGGTGGGTTTAATCCAGCCACAGAGGGCGCTGTGCCCCTCTGTGCCAGTCCCCAGCCTGGACAAATGGAGAGGGTTGCTTTGGCATAAAACCTGCTGCCTGTATCTTGATCACACATGTCGGAGTAACCCGTTATTAGCCTGTCTACATCTCCAAAGCCCAGTGCTCTGTTCACCTGGTCATGTAGTGGTGGTTTTAGAGTTAACTGCTACTTTTATCTTTATCTTTAGTTTAGTAGAGATGGGCATTTCCAGGGCAAAAAATATCCATATGATTCTTGTGAAGGTGTATGGTGTTTAAAAACAGAGTAATCCGTATTACCTCATGACATTGCAAGACTTTTATTTGAGAGAGGAACTCAAAACAATAAAGCTTCCAGGTCTGTTTTTGATGAGGAAATGGGATTATTGTATAGATCAGAAAATGGACTAATATGGGCCCTTTTAAATTGTACAGGAGTTAGACACATTCATTTAAAAGGTGTTTGCTTTTGTCTTTGTTCAAGAATTTTGCTTATAACAATTTTTATTAAGTCATTTATTTGCTTTTCATGAAGAAAACATCAAATACAAAATACTAATTATTATTGGGGATTCATTTTTTTGCCATCATACAGCCCTGATCAGAACTTAAACATATTCAACCTCAGACAGGGGTCTCCAAGCTTTTTCCTCTGGTGAACTCCTTTACAAAACGAAAATACCAGAGAGCTACTCATTTTTGAGGTCGCAAGAAATGGTAAATATAGGAACCTCGGGTGGGAACAGTTAGATTTAAACCAGTATCCAATTATTGGTACACAAAGTTGCATATCAAAATTATATATTTAGAATGGCCAAAGGCATTAAATTAATCTGTTATTCAGTACAATATGTATAATTGAGAAAGCCCTTGGAGAGTTGCTATTGCACGTTTTATTATTATTGTTGTATTCCGTCCTCTTTTGTTCCCTTCTCTGTTTTTTCTGTCCCCGGCACACTCTTCTTTAGGAGCTCCACAGGCTTCAGTGAGGTCCATCAGGCTGCTGACCGCTCTAGACTCACTCACTGGGCTTGGGTTTACTGTCAGAAGCATTAAAGCTCTGGGACTTGTGATATGGTAGAAACTGATCATCTGCTACAGCCAGGTAGTCAGTGGAGTCTGTTCCTTCTGGCTGGTATTTTTGGTGACATTGGTGGTGGAATGTCTGGGATAGTTTCTATAAGTCTTGCTGTTCAGGTTGTCTTGAAAAAGCTTGAAATTGCTGCACTAGATTTCTAACAGTTGAAACTTTCGGCATTTGTCCAGAGACACTTGGATGTATTTTTTATTCTAAATTTACTGGCCACTGATTTGGTGTGTGGCTACCTTACTCCAATAGTGATTTGTAACCCACTTGTGTATAGTCACCAGGTTCTTTTGGATTGTAGATGCTACTCATTGTTCTCTTCAGGAGGGTCATATCTCAAAGACTTTGTGGAGAAGAACCAACTGGAATATCAAACCTTGGATCTGCTCCTCTGGCTCATCTGGAGTGGTGATTTAATTATTGTACTCATGGACCTACGTTTGGTCAGGTGAGGTGATGAAATCTGTTCTTGTGGATAGCATCACAAGGATTTTGTTCGTTTTGGAGGTGATGATGTGTGTTGTTTGGGGTGGGTGCGTGGAAGGAAATGTGGCACTGTTTTTAATCACTGTAAAGCACTTGATGTTACAATTTTGTATGAAAACGCTTTATAAAAGTTTGATCGATTGATTTGAGTTTAGTAGAAACTCATCTAGTGTGTTTTACTACAGGCCTATGTATAGTTGCATGTTGCATTTCTGTTTGGTAGAGTTAAAATAAAGTTTTATGCATATATTTTTAATGTATATTTTAAATGTATATTTAGGCATCTGGCTAGCCCAAACCAAATATCAGCCTCTGCTGGAGATTTAAGGCAGAGTATGCTAAAAAGTGCAAAACTATTACAATTATTGTAATTGACGACTAGTCATAGTTATTGCAGCATTATCTACATTAGAGAAACATTCGTACAGTGATCTGTCACATTTGTTACAGTTGCAGTGAATAATGAGGCTTACACATCTTGACCAAACACACAATAGATGTATTGCGGTGGGATTTCTGTTTGTTTATATACAGCTGATGTACTGGCCCAGGTGTTGGACTCCCTGTACTCTGACCTGTTCCATGAGGAGAGCAAAGGCCTGTTGTTACAACATGGAGGAGTGACTGAGCTTCTGACAGTGCTGAGGACGGGGCGCGCAGGACTACATCTGCCTATCGTAGACATACTTATGCAACTCACTCAAGAATCCAGTAAGTATTCATTGTAGTTTTTGTTTTAAAGTTTACTGTTACAGGTCTCAACTGTCATGCCAACTTGTAGTGCTACAAAATACAGTATATAACAATTTTAATGGTCACAACAAGCAAATTGCAAGGACTGCAATTATTTAAGCAACATAATTTAAGGGCTGATTTATTGTGTATCTCTCTTTTTAAACTGAATGTCTGAAATGTTACACAGACATCATAGCATACGGCATTATTACTATATAACAGACCTGGACATTGTAGAACTAAACTGAATTACGGTACAGTACTTTTTCAATGCTTAGTCATAACATATACTCTTACCAGTCTTGCAAGCTTGTCAAAACAATGCTATTTCCTGCTTTTCATAAAGAAATACAATTAATATTATGCGGAATTGAGTTAAGCATTTTGGCTCTGCCCTCCACAATATTTTCTGTTCTCATGTGGCCCCCCAAAAATAATTGTCCACCCCTGCTATATACCATAATTGACATTATAATTTATGGATTGTGTTTTAGTAACTAATGTTATTGCTACTGTTTTTCTTTTAACCAATGGAAATTATTCCATTATTGTATTGTGAAATTTGACCTGGAGGCAATGTATTGGTCACATGAGACTTTTAGATCTGTTGGTTTCCCGCAATACTCTGCACATTGACACTGGCTGAGCTAGCACATACGCAATACCTTTTTTAAACTTCCATCCATCTTCTCCCACTTAATCCGTCTCGGTCGCAGGGGCAGTTTTGCTGCCCAATCCTCATAGCACCTGACCCCCTTCCCATGAACCCCTCTGTGAGTGGTGAGCCCACAGGAGGGGGTTACAGCACCTGGTATTCCCAGGCAATCTTCCATCCAGGTACTAACCAGGCCCAAACTAGCTTGGCATCTGAGATCAGATGAGATCGGGCATTTTCAAGTTGGTATGGCCGTAACCTTTTTAAACTTGAAAATCCCAAATGGATGTGATGTTTGCAGCCTCTCAGTCAATTTGTAAACAGTTACAGTAACGGGATCACTTTTGACTGGTGTGACAGGTATTGAGACCAGTTTAATTTAATAATCAATTAATCATGACATCTACACTCTAAATTTCAAATTCCTTACCCTTTACTTTATCATTCTGAAAGCTGGCCACACTAGAGAAGATATATTACACAAACTCACTGTTGTATTTGTCAATAATGGTGAATAATTATGAACTTGTATTCCTTCTCACAACAACTGTAACATTAAAATTTTATATCATCCCAATAAGTCAGAGCCTTATATTAGCCCATCTAGAACCTGGTTGTTAATAACTTTTCCTGCTGGAGTGTTCAGTGCTAAGGTATACCCTAAAGTACTTATGATCTCTCTTCTCCTGATTTACTGACTGCCTTTTACTATCACTATTTTATATGATTTACACCAGCCTTTTTGTGTAGTATCACGCCGTATCTTCCTCTTATAACTAACATATGTGAAGGGGGGAGGTAGGTCTCCGCTCCCATGTATCATGAACTGTGGCCAGGTTCTGCATTTTAAAGTAGTGGTTATAAAAACTTAAATATGCCCTGGCTGTATGGGGTAGTTATGAGGCGTATCATTGGAGACTGCTAAATACTAATCCACAACAGAGTGCAGTAATTGGGGGAGCAGGGCCAGAGCTGTGTGCATGTGTGTGCTTCATTGGGACGCTAAGCCTGGCTAATTACTGTGTTTTACCAGCAAAAGCCGAAATGAGGAGACAAGGAGGGACTTACACCTAAAGGTTGCTGGTAATTTAATTCTAAAAAAAAAGGTAGTTCCACTGCAGTGTACACAGCTTAGTGTAGACACAAGTACAGTTTAAGATTTTCAAAAAAGATAAGCCTACTACAGTATTTATTATGCAGCAAGTATATCTGCAGCTACTAAGTACATGAAAGCTGGGAGCATCCTTAAAATAGATGGTTATTTTTATTGTTTGTCAGACCATTTCTACAAACCTGTGGGCTCCAGGGCTGCAAGATAAGGCACAACTGAATTAAAATTGCACTTTTAATTGGCATATTTAATAAAAGGCAAATACTAATTACTTGTGCAAACAAAATTGTAATTTGAATGGACAGAATAAGCAAATCGCAGTCTGCATTTTTCCTTAAATAAGTTCCTTTAATAAGTTCCTTAATTTCCTCCACAAACAACAAAATATCCTCTTCTATCTTCTGCATTAAACTGCTCATCCTGTAGTTTTGGTCTGTACAATGTTGAATGAATTCTGAAATGCAATTCTTGTATTAGACTGTCAGTTTAGATGACAGTCTTTTTGACAATTGATCAGAATTCAATTGCTGATAAATGAATTACAACTCTCTTCATAATGCAATTAGATATTTTATCAGCCCCAATACCCATATTTATAATTTAGTCATAATACACCACTGCTTACATTTCACACCTACAGTTCTTTAAACAGTACAATAAAGTTCGAATGGGGCATATGTTTTCATTGTGCATTGTGCTCTAACCATTCACACCTTATTACTTTTTCATAGTTGCTCAGTGAGTCATTATTTCATTCTGGTTTGTAGTAAAGAACAGCCCCAGTGACCTCCGTAAATACCTTTCAACATATTATTAACCTTCATTAGAGTTTGATGGCCCCCACGGCTCCTGTATGTGCTGCTAATGGACCTGTTTCTGTGAATAGCTGAGTATATAAGAAACACGTATGCAGCTGTGAGAATGAGCCTTAAGTGTGTGCGCGTGTGCGCGTGTGTGTGTGTGTGTGTGTGTGCACGCAGAAATAACATAGTAAGGCTTGATATCTAGACTATTCATAGAGAATTAAAACTGTTTCATTGGAGTTCTAATATTAAAGACATGTATGTATGTTTTATCTTGGTTTGGAGCGATAATGGATAGAAGTTTGAATTCACACCAACGTTTCTTAAAATATATCATCTGTATGTTTTGTTTTTACAAATAAAGTTATTGTCAGTTCTTAAGCTATGACTGGGGTTAAAGGGGAACTCCGGCACGTTTGAAGCTAAAGTCCATTACTAGAGGTGGTTGAATACTGTCAGAAGCCAAAAAACGGGACAGATCAGTGTTGCCTCAGTGGAGATCTCGCTGTGGTAGGGAGTCTGTCAAGGCAACAAGCTAGTGTGGTGAATTGGGCAAGTTCTTAACTTCTACATAAAACTCCAATTTGCACACTTACGAAGCTTAATACCACTTTCCAACCCATTTTACAATATAGCCACGAGTCTAACAAACAAAACGCTCTGCCCGTCCCACTCATTAGTGTCTGGAAACGTTATAAAATAACTTTATAAGCAGCTTTAGCCTTACCTTATTGATTTCCCACTGCGCATGCGAAAGACTCTATTGCTGACTCCAGCAGCTCGAGCCACCAGAAGCAACAAGGGAGGATCGACTACTGATGGTGAAGAAGAAGAATAGAAACAGGAAGTTGTTGAAAGAAAATGGTTTGGAAATGTATTTTTAGTGTTTTTCAAAAAATATAATTCACTCGTAAATAAATGTGATTAGAAACGACATCGGCGATCAAGTCTTTTGGGCTTTCGCATGTGCAGTGGGAAATCAACAAGCTAATGCTAAGACTGCTTATACAGTTGTTGTAAGATGGGTTAAAGTGGTGTTAAGCTTCTTCAGTGTGAAGCAAATTGGCGTTTTATGTAGAAGTTAAGAACTTGCCCAATTCACTACGTTAGCTTGTTGCCTCGACAGGCTCATTGCCACAGCAAGATCTCCGCCTAGAAAACACTGATCTGTGTCGTTTTTGGCTTCTGACACTATTCGACCACCTCTAGCAATGGACTTTAGCTTCAAATATGCCGGAGTTCCCCTTTAAGGCTTTTTGACTAATGAAAATATATACTGACACATTCTTTCAGCTGACAGGAAGGTAGTATTGCAATTTTTCTATTTATTTTATTTAGTTACATCAAAGTGCAAGAAAATATAATTGTGGTCTAACTCTGTGGTCATCTACCCATCTTGGGATATTGAGTTCTCATGAGGGATAGACCATAGAGTGAATCCATGGGGCTCAACGGCCTCTCTGGTTATAGAAGTACATTTACCATTTATTTTTCCCATAGACTCAAATAATAAGAGTTCAATGACCTCATGGAGGCTAACCAGCTACATGGTAACTAAGAAGTGTTTTAAGTCCAAAAAGCACATTTAAAATGAAAGATTCAGCTAAATGCTTTAATGCCATGGTTATAATGTGGTTTATAAAGTTTCAGAAACGGAAAACAGAAAAAATTGTGGTCATTAGCTAATTAATCTTGAGCAAGCTTTTTTTTTTAATGGGAGAAATTAATGAGAAATTCACTTCCAGCACCAGGGGGTGGGCGGTCATTGTTGAGCTCCATAGCCTTCACATAAATAGCAGACCCTTACAACAGTAAAGCAATCAAGCTCCTTCCTAAATTGCAGTTTTATCCCTCACGTGATCTTTGTGTGCATTTGTATTCCGTATGTTGTGATTGGAACCTAATTCCTTCCTGATCTTGTGCTATGTTTGGATGCCAGCGTGACCACTGCACCACTACCTCTACCATCAGGCCCCTCTTTTACATCTGATTCTTTACTCTCATGTTGCGGTTTTCCAACGGCAGGAAGTGAGTTTGCTGAGTTTGTGGAATGTGACTTTAGCAGAAACAAATGTTTATTTACCCGGAACCCACTAATTTAAGGACTTCATAAGGTCTGAATTTATTTTTATTAATCTAAGAAATGTTGGCTCCACATGTGTGCCTTTCTGTGCTGTTTCATCTCCATATGTTTGTGTGTGAGGTTATGTTTTAGAAGGGTCAATGTCAACAGTGACAATATGGAAGTTCTTTTTTTAAACAAAATCTTTCTCCACTCGTCCACTCTGCATCTGCTTCCCTGCTACTCTGTGTTTGATTGATAAAATGTTTTCATGGCTTGTTTGTTCTCAGTCCTGTGTAAATTTGGAAACTTCGACAAATCAGGCTTTAGAAGAAAAATGTCTTTGTTTACAATGGTGTTTGGAGTGATTTGTTTTTGTGTTTGTAGGCTACTATAAGAGCTTCATGGAGACCTCTAGCTGTGATGGGTTTTTCCACACGATATCCCAAGTTCTCAGGAGTCCTCATTTGGAGCTGTTACTTTTAGAAAAGCTCTGCACCCTTCTACAGAAACTCTCCACTATCAGGTAGACCACACTATACATCATGCCGTAGAGAAAGTTAATGAAAAAAAAACACTTTGATACATTTATTATGTCTTCATGGCTCATCACTGATTTTTAATTTAATTTCCTGGACCCAAAGTTGGATCTCACCATTAGCATTCACCTTACATTACAGCATTTAATTCTGGCTTACATCTGTTTCATAATATTTTAATTGTTAGATATGAACATTTTAGTGCAAATAAGGTAAACTATTTAATTTTCAGTTCATTATACAACTTTTATGGTGGAGGATCTGCCACCTGTGTCTCTCCATGAACATGCTATTGTTTTCCACAGTATGGCATTAATAACGTCTATGTCCATGCAGACAAGCAGGTAATGCCACCAGACCAAATTGCACGTTACATATGTGGAGAGGCAATCAAATCACGTTTTCCAATTTTAGAAATAGCAAAAAAGTTACAAATTTTCAAAGATTCTGCTGAAAAGAAGATGCAAAAACGTTAACATAGTGGACCTTTAACTTCAATAAATCATTGATGTGGTATGTTTGTTTTTATCAAACAGATAACATGATCTTTTTAGACATTTTATTTCCCAGGCTTTAACTGATAAGATTCCAAAAAAAATGGAAGAATTTTTTTTCCCCCTCTCGTTTGGGAAATGGGATTCAGATAACAACTCCAGGCATATGTTGTACACAGAGTTCTCATTGACTTGACAGTCAAAAATGTCTCCTTGAATAACAATCTCTTTTCTTTCTGCCATCTCTTTGAGTCGTCCTCTGTCCTTGAGCAGATTCGTGAGCCTCAGCGCAGATATGGACCCACACAAACCTTTCTGTGCCTCAACCTCATCTCCATCCTCCACAATCTACAGTGACTCATAAGACTCAACCCTAGTGCACTGTGTACATGAGCAGGTCTGTGTAGTTGAAGACAGCTGCCTGCACTACCTCCCTAGCCATATGTCTGTGCACATTCTTTATTTATACAGTTTTTGAAGTCCTTCCTTTGTCAGAAGGGCTTTTTTACCATTGCATATGTTTTCCTCTTTGAGATCCATCTGTTTCCATGCTCATTCAGTATATTCTTATGCCTTCATATGGTTTTCAAAGTACCACCTTGGATAGTGCTGTGATTTGCCCTTCAACTTTACATTTTAATATGGTAAAATAAACCAGGACCAGCAGATGCAGGGCTATACCAGAAACCTTATGGGTTTGCATTTGTCATTTAGCCGCAACCATGATAAACAACAACAACGCCATATATAGTAATAGTGTTTAAATAGTGAAAAATGCTTTTTTTCATATTTTATGTCATTTCATTTTCATTATGGTATTTATTTGCTTGGACCAGGCGTGTTGTATGGTCAGATTTTATAATGTCTTTGATGGGATTGATGGCAGGCATACGAAAACCAATACAAAACCAAGACCACGTTGACCAAATAAAAATCCATGATCTAAATTGCATTAAACCTGGATTAACCCACATTTATAGCAATTTCTTTTTTGTATGACATGACATTTAAGCTTTACTAAGCTCTAGGTCACTCTGAAGGGGCCTACCCACAATAGATTGAAAATCATTTACTCTGTGTTTGTAAGAAATTAAGTTACTACTAAGTAACATTGAATCCACATATTTTGTTTTGTGTTTGCCAAGTTATTTGTTAATGTGCATGGGTGGGTTGAATGGTCTGAGTACAGATTGTGCTAGGTGGGATGGGTGAAAGCAGATATTTCAAATTTAATGCCCTCACCTCAATTGAGATGTCAAGAACAGAACAGCTTTGAGGCAGCGCTGTCCAGAAATGTTAGGGTGGATTTTGGAAAAAAGGGTCCATATCTGTAGCCAAAGGGTGTGCAGCCTGGTTTTGATATTGATGTTTTTAGCCATGAGTGATCACAGATCTGGAGAGATAAAGCACTTAGCACAGGTAGGAAAGGATATGTGTCTGAGTCAGTACATTTCAAACGGCTCAATCTTAACCTATCATGGCAGCTCTGTGGGTAGTTTGGGGTTTATCTGTAAATGTTGATTTATGTTTATTCCACTCACTATCAAATTCTCAATCTGATTTTAGTGAAAAGGATGTCTCTTTATGGGCTTATGTTTAGTGATATCAGCTACGGTATTCGCTTATTTGGTTCAAGTTGTCTTTCCATTGCTGCATTACATTTTACTTTTTTTCCTTAAATCACATCCGGCCATCATGTTGTTTCAACTATAAACTAGGGGTGGGCGATATGCAAAAAAATAAAGACTGCAATTCATAAAAACTTCCAAGACAACAGAAAGTCATCTTCTTTTGAGATGCCACACTTTGTTAAATGTTTAGATACACCTGTCACATAGTTGATTTAGGGAGAGTGGCTGGGGAAAATGTGTTCTTTGTTCACAGAGCTGTATTCAAGAGAAATTTACTAAATCATGATATGTCGACAAAATATAGTCACAGGAATGAGATCACAATTAAATTTTAATTACAATATTGCCTAGCCCCGTAATAAAATATTTGCTTTAAAGCTTCTACATGTTGTAAAACTGACTTGAAAAACATAAACATACCTGGAGTTGTTTTGTTTCATTCCCACATGTTTGAATAATCATTTATTCATTAGTTTGTCTCCATCTCCAAAGCTCAAAATGCTTTGTTTCACCCCGTGATATAATTTTTAAGTTAACAGCTACCTTTTATCTTTAGTTTAGTAGAGATGAGCAATTCCGGATTTGAAATCATCCCATTGATTCTTGTGAAAGTTTATAGAGTTTAAAAACGCAGTGGAGCACTTCCTGTATTACCACATGACATCAAAAGGTGGAGTGTTTTCTGTTTGAGAGAAGAATTCAGATTAAATGTGCAGGGTTTGAAACAATGAAACAAAATACAACTCCAGGTATGTTTTTAATGAGAAAACACCGTAGATCAGAAATTTGCGTAACTTTTAAGGGAATTGCCCAACATGCCATGCAGTTACTGTAATTTAACAGTGGGGTAATATAACTGGATGCTATGGTTACACGTCTTACCTAATGCCTATAAAGCATTGAATAAAAAATGCAACATGGACCAGTAAATCATCTATGCACACTGCCCAGTACACTTGTAAATGCAGACACGACCAAATAATTGACTTTTCATATCGTTTTACTTTATCAAGAACATGAGATTTACCCTCTGTGAACCATTGTAGATTATTTACTCATGCTTGTGTGTGCTACATCTCCTGCTCTCTGTTCACCATGTTTAACTGTGCCAATCAACTATAAACGCCTCTCCTGATTTATGTTTGGGTTTTTTCAGCAGACCAAAAATTCTGCAAATTATTTTAACGAGTCCCACGGCTCTGCTCTGGCTGGTGAAGCTCATTAAAATGTTATTTGATTTGAAGGAGGGAGGGGACAGGGAGAGCACAAGGGTTTTATTTGGGTCCATGCATCCATTAAGAAAAGTCAATCAGAGTTTTGAAGAGACGGAAATGTCTCCACCAAATGTAAATTGGATCTGTCATCACAATATGAAAAATAAACCATTCTCTGAGAAAGCTGAGTCTGTATTCAGTGTACATTATATTAGGAGATATAAACTATCGTTTTGAGTGTTAGACTTGATTACACAATCATCTTACTGAAATATTGCTTATTTTTCTGTAATTACCTTAAAGCTCATTCATTTTTTTCTTTATCAGTTGCACCACTTAATGGGTCTATTGGGGTACATTATCCATCCAATTATTTTATGCTAATTTAAAGTACACATTGTAACCAAAAGGAATACAAATATTTGGTTTTCATTATGCAGATTATTTGTAAAACTTTATATGCATTCAGGTTTTTAAATAGGTGTATACCAGATGCCCTTTCTGGGACAATATTCCTAATCCTAATATGCATGTTTGGGACTACCTCAAGTAATTGCTGTGCCTATACTGCAAATCATCAATATAAGTTGATGAGAAGTTTCTTTTTCTTTAAATATCCCTGTTTCCAAATTAGCAGTCTTGTTGAATGATATGCACTGTTTAAAATAACATATCTGATCAACAGACCGTGCCCATTTCCCACTCTATTAGGTCTACTGAAACACAGGTTGTTCTCAGAAACCTGGTTCTGCACACACCCCATAAAACTGCCATAAGTGCTTGGTGTTGAGGCTGTAATGATTTGCACTCAGCTTATTGGCACTTTCACTTTGGAGGAACAATTATAGTTTTTACAACATGCCTGTAAAGCAACCGCTGGCATTAGGCTTTCATAAACACAAAGCTTTTAATTTAGTGGCTCCAATGCCTAAAGCGTATACTAGGTAACACAGGTAACATACAAAATATAATGGATACTAATGGATATGTCACTGTACCTTTGTTTTTTCTTGTGTCTGTGAAAAGGATTTATGATTTCAGTGTCCCCCTCTTTCCCCAAACCCTGCCTCTTCAGTGTATCATTTTGTGATCAAATTCATTACAAGTCTCTAAAGAGCTCCAATTTGAGGAGTCTGGTATGGCATCTGATGTAAAAATCTGCCAAACTATACTTGTAGTCTATAGCCTATATCTATCAACGACATTTAAGCAATTCAGCAGCGGTTTATAATGGAAAATACACTTCAGTCAATTCCACTTTTAATTCCCAATAAAAAATTTAACTGGAATCTAATGAGAAACAAAAATATCGGGAGCTGGCTATTCTTCATGGTAACTGTTGGCATCCATATTGCCACCATATATAATTGCAGTTAAATTATCACCTTTTAATGTCTCTAAAATTCTCAAATGATTCACTGATAAGCAAAAATATTACAGGTCCCAACACATTAGACATCTGAACAGCAGGTGATGCAGCAGGATTAATGTTTGGATGTACAGTGGATGTGGTATTAGAGTAAGTTTAAGTTAATCACTGTAAAGGGCACTCCTTAGCCTGCAGATCCACTTTTCAGTTCCTACCCAGACCACAGATACAAAGAGTCCTTGTGTAGCGCCATCGCAGTTTGACAGGGCTTGTCACAGTGAACAATGATGTAGGGTAGAGCAGGATCTTTGAAATCCGATGATAGAAATAGGACCGGTGATCCCATGCCCCACAGCAACAGATCCACAGTTTTATCATCCGGGGCCAGCACACACAAATACTTAGCTGCAAGGCCTTGGAAAACCTGACACAGTTGCACAAAAGCAGCTGTCATCTTCTGTGAGGTCATGCACGAAGCAAAAAGAAATCAAACATCGTTAACATTATTGTTCATCATTTCTAATCATAAGTGATATGATAATGATGCTCAAGAGGTCTCCAGACAATCCAGACAATCCTCTGCTCCAAAACACATGCTTTACTGACCAAGTCCAGACTTTGGAGAAAGAAGTTTGAATATTTTTTCTATCAAATCTGTCAGATTCTGTCAATAAAACGAAAGGATGTGCTGTTTATGTTCAGGATACTAATCAGTTATGTAAAGAAATGAGAGTGGTCTGTTAAGAGCTAGATAAAAATATCCATATTTTCAATTGTGCTATAGCGAGCATGAAAAACAGAGCTGAGTTTTGTGCCATTTATGTATTTTTAATCTTGGAGATAGTTACTCTCTCTACTTCTCAAGAGCTTAAAACGCTGTATTCCACCAACTGATGTCATGAATTGGCCTTCAGAAAGGGAATAATTTTAGCATGCTTAATGTTTAGATTGCTAATAGCTAGCACTTTAGTTTTATGTGCACAGGCATTAGACTTAATACACCAACAAAAACTACAAATGCAAAAGTGTGAAAGTATTTAAAAATCCCTGAGTAATGCATCATGCCTTTTAGGGTCTACTTAATTGTTCTTTAGGGGAAACCAGTTAGGAGCAGTGGTCTATTTCCAGTCATTAAATTGATGGAGGAAACTGGAGTCCTAAGAACAAAATCGTCCACCTCCACAGAGTCTGGGATTCAAACCTGGAAGCTTCCTACTACAAGGTGCTGCTACACAACTGACTCTGAAACATGAATTTATTATGGGGCTGTTATATGGGAACTTGGAGAACATATGGCCGCTGTTGCCATTTTAATATCTAAAAGATTTTTTTAGGTTGATGCATTTGTTTGGCGAGGTTGCTTCTTTTGCTAATCCATGGGTTATATTTCAGTGTCATTTGAGGTTGTGAAACAAATCATCCTTAAAATACATGAGTTAACTGAAGATGCTGGCAGTAGCAAGTTGGCAAACAAGATAAAAGAGTATGAGGTAATGACATAATGCTGTAATGGTCTGCTCTGGCCTGAGGTGTTTTTCCAGTGAAACCATCTCTCATTAAACCAAGCACCAGAGTTAATATGTCAGTGCTAATGGGCTTTAATTAAATATTAGATTTTTGAATGAACTAGGAAATGTTGGCAGCAGCAATTTCTATAGGTCATTAGACCCTGTTAACAGAATGTGATGGAGCAGCGTAGCCTGTATAGTCATAGATCACTCTGTCTGGAGCATTTGTGAAATATTACAGTTCAGCTTACTTCAGTTGGCAATACCATTGGTTGAAATCAGGGATCAAAGAATGATTTGTATTCATTTATTACTCAGGTTGAGTAGTTGCCTCAACAACTACTGATACTTTGCAGCCGGTGTCATCATTGCTTGGGGTGTGTGATATTAACTGTACATACTGCTCTGAAGCTCTATTACTCAAGTTAGTTTAATCTGAATTTTATTTTTAAACAATCTGACTAAGGCCAAATTAGATTCCTGGGTTCCCACATGCCTAAGAAAAATCTATTACTTTTAAGGCTATTTATCACTGTCCAATAGCAAAAGGCGACATGTTGGGTAGGTCTTTATGCAATTCTGCAAACATATTAGACATTGCTCGGTTGTCATTTGACTTTCTGTTCTGAAGAAGCTTTTGATTCAAATGTAGAAAAATACTCACCCTTAGTAACATGGATATATAATACAGTAACTGATTTGAGTAACAATGAACGATGAATGATAATTAAATCTGACAAGGCAGTTGGTGGTCCAAATCCCTAATTTACTGCCTAAAAATCTTGCAAAATCAAAGGAGCAGCCAGGTTGGAATATTGCTCTTTTTGATTGCTTTAAAGCTGCTTTTGTAATGTAACTTTTACAGGTCACATCTGTAAGTAAGTAAATAAATGCAAGATACATTGTTTAATACTGTGGAACCTCCCAGAGACAAGGAAAAGGTAGAACCCATACCAGAAAAGTTACCTAGCTTACCATTAAATTGAATCACGCCTCATTGCTTTTACGACTGCACAGATATCACTACTTATCATTCAGTCACAGTAAGTACAGTGCGTAGACTGTGTACATAAATGGACATAGTTAACCTACTAGCCGCCGCCGCGTTCCAAATAAGAAGTGTTCATGGGGGCACTTCTGGTTCCACACACTATTTCCATTTGACTTTACACTGGAAAATTGTCACCCCTCTCTATAACTGCTGCATTGAGCCTTATCATTTTGATCTTACAATGGTCATATTAACCCACTGTACATGCTCCTGATGTTTTTATTTCACTATTTTGTCTGTAAATCAATTCCCATTCCGAATATGGACCTGGCTCCAAATTCACTCCTATAACCACTCCATAAAGCTTCATTGTGAGCTTCATTTGACACTAAAGACGTTACACTCTCTTAGTCAACTCGAATAGTAACAACACTGAAACATGCATTGGCATACATCTTTATTATAGTATACAATATGTACAATAATAAGTTATATATACAGTTACACTTTGGTGGCGTGACGAGTTTGAATGTGTCTTTACATGTCCTGCTAATGAATGAGTGACTGAGGTAAGTTATTCTACATTGGCTTCTGTACATCATACACATATTAATACCAGGCAGGATTTGACCTGTCTCAAAACAGGGCTGTTGTCCATTTTCAAATTCAATACACAAATCACATTATTTACAAAATGCATAATAAAACAAAGTCAGAAAACATGTTAGACCTGTTTTGAGTTGGTTCAAGTGAAGACCACACCGTTTTCGTTTTCAAAGGTGAACACTTAATTTGCCTTGACAAAAGATCTTAGAAAAAACATCTACACTGTATAAGCAATGCATATTATTCATTGAAATACTGAAGTCCTGCCCCAGAAAACATTAGGACTTGGCAGCAGGAGGGTTGTTTGATTTTCGGCAGAGCAGTCAGGGGACATTATGTTGACAACACCAGGCATCAGATATAGATCAGCTCAATTCAAAAGCACTGAGATCAAAAGAGACCCTGGCATTTTGAGTTAAAGTTTGGAAACCGCAATAAACCTTGACTATAGGCCTTTCTTTATGTTCAAACTAATGCTTATCAGTCCCCATACGCTCCTAATGCTTCCTGAAGGAACAGACTTAAGCAATGGCATATTTTTCTTATTTGGCGTATTAGTCCTATAGGGGGGCATGACATAACCGACTCATGTTTATTTTGTACACTAAACTTCTTGGCCACATGACTGGAATATTGTTGATAGAGTTTTTAATAAACATTTTTCACATTGTGCTTTTGATCTTTCTTTTTCTTCCTCATCATCCATATGGAACAATAAGTAAGTAGCAAATATTTCTGCCCATAGCCATTAGTATTTTGGTCCTGATCGAGCTTTGTGTTTTTCTGAGGGACTCATTTTTTGGTAAAAATTGAAGCTGTTAATTTTTCTAAGTTCTTGTAACATTCCTTTTTGTCTAAAGAATTCTTTGGCATCTGTTCTTTACATTCCTTTTAATGAAATTACAGCTCTATTTTACCAATTAACATTGTATTATACCTCCTTGACTCTTGTAATAGTCCATATCTCAAACAGGGATGGGACAATAAACAATATTGGTCATCGTAATAAAAAGTGTAGACATTAATCATTCATGGGACATTCTATATAATCACCATTATATCACCAAAGTGTGCAGATAAAAGCTACTTATCCATGATGTTCTATTGTAGATCATTGTTGTTTTCATTTGTAACAAAGTACAATAATACAGTCTGAATTTGGGACCGATTTATAATATTAAAACTATAATAATTTATATCCATAACAGTTTTAATTATTGTGATATAATCCTTAATCACACTTATTTTGGCCTTGACAAATGTGACATAAAATTTCAATATTCAAATTTCACACACGCAACAGTGATTTTAGGCCATTCTATAATATGTTCACACACTTGAAAATTTCTTAAAGCAATTTATATTTTTCTATTATTGTTAAAAACTTAAAGACCTTTAGCAGACCTTGATACACATCACCCTAAAACTTTGGTTCACTGCTTTATATGATTGTAGCATTATGTTTGCCCAGTTGTATTTGTGTACCAGGCACCCCAGGCTGTCTCTCATGCCTCCTCTCTCATATCATTTTAAAGCCTGTTTTTATAGTGTTTCCACTGGGCTTTTGGTGGGTAAGTGGTCCTAAATGCTTAATTGGGTGCTGGAAATCACAGGCACTTTGCACCAGCTCTGTAAACCACAACACTTCAGCCTATTAGGGGGCCGGGGCAGCCACACGCCAAATAATTAGGACTGGCGGCAGGGACTAGACCGCAGTGATTTTGGTAAAAGAGGGTAGAGGAAGGAACCAGGGGAGGGGGGCATAGACATAGACCATAGGGTCGAGACACAGGAAGTATTAGCAGTGTAATAGAAAAGGTTAGTTTTGGTTCACCAGGTTTTGTGCTTTTAGTTAAAATTTGCATGTTATTATGAGATGCAGAGATGCATTTCCAGCTGGTGTCATAATTACATTTTAAGAAGGAAGGTCCTGTGTCTGTGTCTGAACGTTCAGTTTTGCACAAACTATCTAGTAATGGATTCATTGCGATGCAAAACAGGGCCTTCTTTCTACTTGATACTTTTCTCATGATATCAATATCTTCTATTACGTGTTACGTTTATTGCTTTGTGACCAGCACATACAATTTTATCAAATACTACATTTTTATCATCACAAATGTGCATATAAAACTATGGATTTCTATAAATGGTTTTCCACAATAAAAAGACTTGATAGAGCTTATTATAAGGTTTTTGGTCAAGGTAATCTCTCAGGTCGTCTACTTCACTTCTGAAGGTAAAATTCCAGTATTGCAGTAACAGTTGTATGATTGTCCTATGATATTCTTCATGTACTTGATAGTCACATGCTGTTAGCTCAGTCTCTCTGCTTATAGTCTTTACAATCTCTGCAGTCTGATCAGTCTCCTTTGGACTGTCCCAGACACTTAGACACTGGCGCAGCGCTGAGAGGGTGAGGAGCAGGGGGAGGGGCACACCAGCTGACTGTGAAAGCTCCGCCCATTAGCGTTTGCCATTAGCGTTAGGTCGGAGCTGCACAGCACATCTGCACACAGGGACTCCACTGCATCCAGCCTCTCTATCTGCACCAGGCGGGTGAGCAGGTCAGGGATGCTGTAGCCCGCAGTGCTTACACGTTCAAACAGCTGCAGCCCATCACTCATTCCCCCGATCTCATCCCGCTTCAAGCCAAAACTCTCGGCCAAATGCCTCCACGTCTTCACAACAGCCGCCTCACTGCTGTAGGAAGAGCTCAGCATACGACTTGCTTTCTCCAGACAGTCAAAGGGAAGCTCAGTGGGGCTCAGGCCTGGGGGAAAAAATGGTCAAAGTTTATTTATGTTGTGCTTTCATATCTCCACTGGGACTTACACTGAGGAACCATGCAAATTGGACATAGTCGCACATCCATTCATCAATAATAGTCGTACATAAGGCAAGGGAGACTTTTGAAGTGTCTTTCCCAAGAACCCAACAGTACTATGCATTGGTGAGAGTGGGAATGTATCCGTCAATCAATAGAGGGTAAAGGCTCTTCTGTTAAGCCATTGCCATTACCGAATGGGCAATTATATAACGTAACTTAATTACTTGATTAAATATGTTTACTTCAGTACAATGTGTACACCAGATGCTATTCCTGATTCCTGGTATATTCTTTGAAAGCTAAAGATTACACTGGCTTGTGACCAAATACATAATATCTTACCTTCTGTCATACTGCAGGCTCTGGCGTACAGGTCCAGAATCTTTCGTCTTCGACTCTGCATCATCTGTAAAAGACACTGATTAATAGGAATGCTATGAACTATATAAGAACACATAGCTTTCCCATATCTTCTCCCTACCCCTGGTGTTTTGTTGTTGTTGTTGAGGGCGTTCATGCTGCTGATGTGGTTGTGGTTACTCAGGTGGTTGGGACTGGGGACCGTGCTGACTGGACTGGTGGTCCCGTTACACACACGCTCATGCTCCAGGAGGCCCAAGGACAGGAGGCACAGGTCCGGCTTGTTGCCCACATTCACCAGGCACAGGTTGGTGGTGGGGTTATTGGAGTCCGCTGAGCCTTGTTTGTCCAAAGCCGCCTCCTCGTCACTGTCAATGCTGCGACCCAAGAGCTGCTCGTTTTCAGAAGAGGCGTCATTTTCACTGGACAAAAACACACAAAGAGATCATTTTATGTTATTTATGCAAATGATAAAGCCTACAATTCTACGTATATAACCTGGTTTATAAACATATTACAACTGACACCCTTTCTAACACCATCTTTCTTTATGAATATGTCCCAATGTTTTTACTGTCATGACATATTTATAGGGCTGAGCAATTGATAAAATGTTATTCAAATCAACATCCAGTCATTTCAAATGGACAATGATGAATGCCACTTTAACAAAAAATGTTATCCATTAATACGAGGTAAAAAAATAAATAAACATGGTTTCTTTTTGCCATATTGTTACCTGAAATATTGCCACTTCACTTTTCCCCAGGTATTTTCAGATTAATATGCACACTTCAAAAAATATTTTCAAGACTTCTTTTAAATGTATTCATATAAATGACAGAACTAGCCCCTCATTGTCCATTATGATACTTGATAATGTTATTTATGTGTCGTCCACTATCTGTGTTGGTGTCCTGATTCTCTCCAAATCACCTTGGCGACAGAGCTCCTCACAGAATGCCATTGTTTTCCTGACACACTTTTTCAGTAAATGCACAAAAATAGCATTGTTTTGGAGACATCGAACACCCACTCTGGCAGCTAACGGCACGAGTTAGCACATCTTTTGGCATGCTGCTGTACCACACTGTTTACGGCCGCTGTTGCCGTGTGGGTCTCATCTACTATAATAATACACTCTCAGAGATGCTGGCAGAGACTGAGACTAAGCAGGTCTCCTCTACTTCCCCATAACAGTAACAGTCAATGGTCAATAAACGCAGCATTGTCCATGGGAACAGATTGTCTGCTCTCAACTTGTAACATATTGTGTTTTTTGGAAGTTTGAAATTGTTTTACATTTTCTTTGTTCTTATTCAAATGTCTCACAAATGTTTAGTATACGTAGGTCAATGGATAAAGAACATATATTTGAGATAGAATCTAGTTCACTAACCATTAATCAACCAACTAAAACATTTAGTTTAACTTTTAGCTTCTATGCAACTGTGAAATTTAATCATAGCTTTGAAAATGACTGGAAGCTTTTTTGTATTTGAGTCCAGAAGGGGGCGCTATATACTGTAAAGGCATTGTAAGATAAGATCACTGTCTTAGCAGAGGGCTATGCTATTTTTTATTTTGAATATTTTAACATAACAACACCCGTTTTACTGCACATTCCCATTCAAACCTGTCTGGCTCTTTTGCCACGTACTGTATATTTTAAGTGGAGCTTGGAGTAAATACCCCTATGCTCCACACAACACTGCCTCTATCATGATCTGGGGCATGTCTACACCACCTTCAACCACCCGCACCAACCTCATGTCTCCTCTGTCCAAGCCACAAAATGGTTCTCTGCTTCATTAAAAATAAATAGCCTTTTCCATACACATACATGTCCGATATTTCCAGAGACAGAGCTGTAGTGACTTGTGTGGTGGCCTAATTGTGGGCAGATGCTGAAACAAATGATAAAATCCCTTTTTTCTCTTGTGTGGGAGTCTGAGAGACGCCGGGTGCAAATGTAAACATGGACTGTATATGGTCATTATGAGCGTTTAAAGACCAGGGCACATGTGCAGCAGAGTCTGTGGGAAGTATATTAGCTAGTATATAAGCAACAAATAGAGACGGCCAATATGTTTTCAACTGTATGTTTAAACTCTATGCTGTATTTCTTTAAGATGTCTTTCTTGTGTAATTCAGAATTAAAGCAACATCATGTAGCTTTCTGAAGGTGGCACGTCACCCACATAATTTAATGGAAATCGTATACCATACCATATTGTGGAATATTATAGCCATAGGAAAAACATGTCCATGGAGACAAGCAGGAGGAAGTGCACCACAGTTTTTTTTTTTGTTTTTTTTTTGCAGACATTTCATTTTTGAACTGTAATTAAGAGTAAGTTATTTATTCAAGAGTGGCCCCCTAGTAGTGTTTTGCTTCATTATTCATCAAAGTTTGCCTACCTTTTTACGGTCTTTTGGGCAGGGGCTTTCAGTTTGTCAAACTCATCCTTCTCTGCATAGATCACAACGTTATCTGCAAAAGAGAGGAGACATGTAAACAACCAAGTCATTGACATTTCTAGTCTCCGAGCTGCATTAGCATATGTTATAACGTAGGGCTTGCTTAAGGTAAATTAAAATAAAGGTTAGTTTTCCACACAGTTACAACAATAGTACTTGCTAACAGTATTAATTAATTGAAATTATGCAACAAATTGACAAATACCAGTAGTTATACTATGCAGGTGCCATCAAGGTTGTAAAAAACAGAAAATAGATAGATAAATAAATAAATAAATAAGTTTTATCAAACATCAGTCAAAATATAATGACCCACTAAAACTTCTTCATATTTGAGTGGGCCTCATTCACCTATTCCATTTATCAAGCATTGCCCGAAGAGTACACTGATTTATTCCCCATTGTGACTTCATTATAGAATATAGCTAGATAAATGACACATTAAATGGTTATAGCGTATTTGCCCTTACATCATACACACTGATGGTGGTAGACAGCATAATGACTGAATCCCTGAGTGGAACAAATTTAATGTGCAGGTCTTGTGTGTGTGTTTTTAAACTTCAGCCAGTGCATCTTTCATCTTAAAGCCTTATTAAGCCGCTGTCTACATGAGTGACAAGTAACTCCGGTACAGCTCCAAGCAAGGGCTCCTACACACCTCCACACATACCACTTATTCACACACACTTTTAAGGCTAGACCCAAAATAACCCAGATAGTTATTGCTTTAGTCATGCCCTAACTTTATCATATTATATTGTTAAGTCAACGACCTAATTGTATACTATATAATGTGTTCCTGACCGCAGATTCATCTGAGGTACGTGTGTGAACGTGTGGGATTTTCAGTCTCTGCCACATGGGAGCAGTTAGTCAGAGCATCTGAATCTGAAATTGAACAGAGCATCATTGTGAAAGGAAATGGCGCCTAAAGCATCGTATGGTAACAGACTCGGACATACCACCCAGAGGTATTCATATAAGTCTGTCAACTCATTCAACATAATGGATTGAAACAGACAAAGCGTAAATGCACAAGGAATTGGATTTGGTTGTACAAACATTAGACGGACTGTTAAAAAACATGATACTCAGATAATTATAGATACTAAAACTAGTATTGAAACTAGATACTTGTTTGAACAAGCTTCAGTACTAAAAAAACATACATACATATAAAAAAATTTAGAACAAGTTTAGAATCTTGATTTGTCTCAGAATTAATAAGGGTGCGTTCACATTTGCACATAGACAACATAATTGTCATTCGTCCTCAACTAGACCAATACTGAAGAAGCTAATATTATTTGGTGTTGAAAACTACCTTGCATGCCATTGTATTAAAAATATGCTGTTATTACAAATGAGGTATAAAAACTTTTTAAGTTTCATAACACCACTTTACTGAAGGTCACAGTATTCTATGGGTGCATTTGAAAACTCAAAGGACTAAGACCAGGACTAGAGCAGGACCAAACCAAGTCTATATCAAGACTAAACTGGGGTCAAACAGGACTAGTGTGAATGCTTGTCTCAGAATGTACCTCACCTAAGGCCCATAGTTGCTGGTTGAGTTTTGCAAAATAATGAATGAATACGGTAAATGTTATGTAACTAGATGTAGTATTTGTCTACATCTAGTACATTTTCCCTTTCCTTCCTGAGTATCTGGAAGCAATAAGTACAATATTGTAAAATAAATAGCTAAACATGTGCTAGGGAAAGAAAGCCCATATGGTTTGCACAGAGAGAATGTAGATAATGAATGTTTACTCATTTGTCTTTGTTTTATGTACCATTTCCCCAATCATTAGCTTTGTCAATGTCTGTATTGTTTGTGCACATTGCATTACCATGTTAGTCATTACAAATGAATTTCTTTATTCACCAATCAAACAGTGCACAATTAATGTTGCCACTAACCACTTCTGTAGAGTAAAACAGGCTGCGTATTTTCATTTTATGTACAGTAGAATAAGTAAAAACAGGATATGGCTAATAACTAGGAGACATGGATGTAAACACGTCCATTGTTTCCACTGTTAGAAATAGGTGATTATGGAGCTTAGTAGTAAGTGTAATGCCACGTAAAAGTGTCTAAATGACAAAAACAGGATGCAGCTAAAGATCTAAACCACTACAAGGCTTCATTATCCACAGTGTCTCACCGGGAACGTCTTTCTTGTCTTCCTGTTTGCTTGTCTGAGACTCCACGGTCTTCACCACTTGTCCGGTGCAACATGCTAGGGACATAATGTAGGGTTAACATAATTGGCGCTGTAGGCTGGAGCTGAGTCTGCAGGTTCTTTACCATCACCTGAAGACATACACGCTAAAGTCCTGCTGAGTGTTAATTGCTCTTAGTAATTCAGTGCTAATGATGTAATGGCTGATCCAGGGAGCACCACCATGTTCCCCTCTCTTTTTACTGTGTTTACCCTAACCAAGGAGGGGCATTCAAGGCCCTGCACACATTTTTCCCCATGTATAAGCAAGTCTTGAGGTCAAAATATTGAATGATTGAAAATATGCCCAACTGCAAAGTGTTTAATCATTAGGAAATTAGCATTAGCATGCTAGTAGAGTTATTGGCAAAACTCTAAAACTTTGTGATTAGAGCTTATAAACTCATGGTGGTGAATAATCAGGATGCCCGGAATGCATATTGTACAAATGCAAATGTTTTTCACATCACAAGGCAGTAAAAATCAAACATTTCTGTTCTGATTAAAGAAAGATAAACTAATTAGATCATTACCTAATCTTATCTCAATAGTGGTAATATCTTAATCGCAAAGACCCACCTAAACTATAATAAAACATTTTGATAATCTGGCTTTGCTTGTCAAAATAACTGTTATTAAACTGCAGTTATCTCAGTGTCACAGGTGGTTTTCAAAAGTGCAATAATATACATCATTATTAAATATTACAGTGAATGGATGTCACATGTAATTAAAGCCATATAACGTCTCCTTTTTGAGACAGAGCCAAAGCTGTGTAGTCTGATACAGTAACAATCCACTTTTGATAATATTATATAGAGACAATCAAGTTATAGTAAAACAAAGTGGACGGCTGCTCACTGTGCCCGTTGGGTTTGGACTTCAGGATGTAGAACATGATGATGAGAACGATCGCAATGGCCATGATGAAGATGGTGGACATGGCGATGATCAGAGCTGTCGCTAGGTGACCCTGTGCTGTGGGCTCTGAAACATCAGTCAGAAAATGATTACATTGATCAGAGAAAGTACCAGGAGATATACTAGATAGGGCTTGTCTACATGGATTTTTGTGGTTACCTTTATGACGAGAGGGGAACATGGTGGTGCTCCCTGGATCAGCTGGAGGGGGTGCAGGTGCTTTGTTTCTACCTGTAAATAGACAACATAGAATAAAGATTAAATAATATGGTTATTTTAGCCGGGTACTTCCATTATTGGTTAGAGGTTGATGAAAATTTGATAAAGAACTAAGAATAAATGCATTAAGGCTTCATTCCCCAATTTCCAAATGTGTCTGAATGTTTGTTGAATTTTCAGACGCATGCAGCCGTGCACAGCAGTTGGATCACCAAAAGCAAAGCAGAACTTTGAGATTACTTTCACAATTACCACATCATAATTGGGACTAAACTAAGTCCCAGAACTAAACTAAATCAGAATCTTAACCAAAACTAGACCAGGACTAGAATGGGACCATACCATATATACAAAGGACTCAAACTGGATCCAAACCCGGAAAAACATGCTACACAAAGCATTTACCTCTAGTTAATCACTAAACTGAAGTGGATGCACTTCTATTCTACTGCAGGATTGGACAAACGCCTTGGTGGAAATCTAGTGCCCCTTAGAATACATTAGCTTGCACATTTTAAAACACCCTGGACATTAGTTACAGCTAATAGTGGAATTTAAAATAATAGACTGAAATGTGTATTGTTAGCTCTAATTGAGGGAATAATGGTGCCACCCAGAGTCACTATTCACCATTTGGGAATTGGCACATCTCCCCTGTTTGAATGTTTGCTGCCGAGACGTGCATTGAATCCAAGAGGGAAATTTGCTTTGGCGTAACATTTTGTTGACATTTGCTCAATAGACAATGTTACTGGCATCACTTTGGGCTCACTAACATTTCACAAACTCAATTAACCATGTCCAATAAAAGTGTTTGTCTTAAAGAACCTCATGGGAATCGTAGACACTTTCCAAATCGCTCAATTTAAAGCAATTTTGCAAGCAGTTGCACATTTTAGTATCGAAAATAACATTTACGGTACTAAAGTAGTTCAAGTTCCTTACTCTAATTATCAGTGCTACTAAAATGGCAAAGGGCTTTTAAGCGCTACTCCGAATGCTTCCAGTACTTTCAATAGATTCTACTACAAATTCTACTGTTGTGACTACTTCTAATGCTATGACTACATCTAGATCCTAGTTCTGCTAGTACTTTACGTGCTAGTATTATTGTATCCATTATTCACATGTGTTTCCATACTTACATTTTTGTAATTCGCTGATCATTAAATTCTAGTGAAATTATTAACCTAGTCCTACAACTTCTACTACTACTATTACTGTGTGTAGTACATAAAATCAGATTTAATAACATTCGCTCATTATTTTATGCTCTTAAGGTGGTTTTTCAGTGTTACAGTTTTCACAGATCTTGTACTGCTCCTTGTTGCTTTCCTTTGGTTCTCATACCATCACTTTCTGATATGCCCTGTAGCTGCAGACATTAACAAGTGGGGTATGTGTTTACACTTTTGGGATCAGGATATGCGCCCCAATTGGAATCTTGTTTAGCGTCTTGTGGTCTAATCTCTTAATCATGGGTGCAAGGCTGAAAACACACGGCAAAATGATAATTCTGCAGGGAAATGTGGGAAAACAGGTCCAAACAATCACAGCAAGGAGCAAAATTACATTGGGGTGATTTTTCTATTTTTTTAAGAACAGAAAATCAAAGAGTTTCTCATGGTTGATGTGAGAAGTTGTTTACTCACAGCTGGGTGCAAAAATGCTTTGAAACTTACAGGAAATAACGGTGGCGGACAATCTCTCCATCTCTTTGGGTAATTATCGTTTTGTATTAAGTGCGTGGGTGTGTGATAGGAGAGACGCCAAATGACAAAAATTTATCAAACTGTGACAGCTCTAAAAACAGTAATTCCAACAAAGCCCCTCACATCTGCCTGCCAAAAAGTAGTGTAGACACAAGCAGCTACACGCTAATCACCTCTTTCTCATACCCACTCCAGTTTTAATTATTGCACACACTGAGCCACAGAAGTCAGGGTAATTTACAGATTACATGGCGAGTGTCAGCCTGTCTCCAGCCCCTACAAGCAGAACTCCCAGCTTCTAGTGATACTTTTAATTATTTCAGTCACATAAATATACCTATTAACACATTGTTTGGTGAGGATGTGATTAGTATACAGTTGTGTATTTTTTTTTTTTGCTGCGTATCCTGAGTATACCACTTTCATTTGCTTTGTTTGAATAAAAAATAAGCAAAATATTTCTATCACAAGGGTTATGTTTTTAACAGGTTTTAGTTTGTTAATAATTGATTTATTATTGTAGTCTAGTCACCATTTCTCAAGCCCTCACTGTTGAGTTCAAGTCCACAGTCCTCTGTCTAAGCTTCAAAAGGAGTCACTCTTTTTCGTAAACTCCCAAGTCATAAGTTATATATATGATACTATGTCTACGTCACGTCTCAATAATTAGACCAAAAAAGGATTCCTAGACTCATCCTCATATTCTCATTAACTGATAATTCTAACTATTCAGGTTACAATGTCAAAAGAACAAAACAATAACAATCGATAGTCTATTAGAAGCGAAAGTAAGTCGTATTAATTAATAAATCTGTAGTCCAAAAAAATGTGTTTTTATTTGGCTGTTGTAATGTCACATCAGAACATTACATTGTGATTTCCCAAAATTGGATATAGACTGTAATAGATAATAACAATAACAAGATCTAACACTAACATCCGATAGCAGAGTGAAAATGATTCCCTGTGGTAACAACAGGGGCATGGAAAACAAATTAAAGGCTTATTTGGAACACAGACATTTTCTTCTAATCTCAAAATTATCAGTGATGTAAGGTTTCCATTTTGTTTCCACATTACTTATCGAATGCACTGCTTGCCAGTGTCATTCAGTCACTCATTTCCATGCCCAGCAGAAACAATTAGAGCAGTGTTGAAAAGTAGCAGTTTGTTGGTAAGCACATATAAAGTTATGGATCTAAAATTCATAGCCTCAGTCTCTACAGGCCTGGACTTCTTTTTGGTGGTTTTCATCTTTCAAAACACTCATTAAATATGACACAATAACACCTCTGTTCATATCGGAGACGCTCTTGAGGGGCCAAAATATGTTCAATCAATCTTAATGCTGTGTCAGAACCAATACACAAATAATGTTGACAAGTTTATTTTGGGTCAGTGTGTTTTTGGTACTTTGAAATTACATGGAAAATGGTGGGGTGATGAAAATGTGATGCAATATAGAGAAATTAACATGCATTTCGTCATTTCTTCCGTTGTGGCTGTAGTATTAAAAAACACACAGCTTTGAAATGTAACCTCCACAAACTTTAAACATAATCTAAATCTAATCTAATAAAAGAAAAATTACAATTTGATATTTTTCAACAAATCTGAAGTTGTGTATTACTGAGGGTTGGTTCATTTTGGCTCGTAAATGTGAAAATATATCGTAAAATGTAAAAATATAGCTGTTCAATATTGCTTTTTATTATGAAGCGAGAATTCTAAATATCAAAAAGCAAATATCTGTATCTAATAACCATATTGAATGTCCCTTACTGGAGTTTTCAATATATTAATTTAAACATTTGTCTACGTAAACAGGATTATTAAAATACCCACTATAAAGGTGAAAACTCCAAAGCGCAAATGTCTTGATGTTGAGCCTTCAATTATTTTCATAAATCTGAAACATGTTTTAAAGTGCATCTGTTTCCTTTGATTCAGAGAGAGGATTATTTTTATGGTTTAACGTCTTATAATTGAATGTAACTCGAGCCTTTAAACACTTAACTGCTTGACGATAAACAACAAACATAAAATGAGGAGGAAGAGGATTTAGAGTAGACATAAATTTCACAGTAGATGATTAGAAGTAGGTGATTAGAAGTATTAGCTGCTCTTACATTCTTTGGTGTTGGCTGGTGCATTTTGGCAGGAGTGACACACCATCCCATACAGGTTTCTGGGTCTATTCTCCAACATGTAATACCTGGGGAAAAAATGAATTAGTAAAAAAAGTTACTCATTTGATTCATATAAAGATAAACCATTGGGTAAACTGGGAGATGACAGAGGCTCAGTGGTTATTGTTCAACCACTAATCCAAAGTTTTACTCTTGGAAACTTGCTAGGACCATTGCACTGATGTTGTGTTCTTAGGCAAGACACTTCAATAGTCTTGCCTCCAATGCCACTACACACTGGTAAAAGAACTGAGAATGTGTTTGTGAGAGAAATGAATGTGAATTAGGCGATGGCATGGCTACTGTTCACATCATGAATATGTACATCAGCCATAGACTGTAAAAAAAAGTGGACTAAGCAAGTGTGACATAACCATGGATGTATAATAAGAGGTGGATAAGGCATGCCCCCTCTATCCATGACCGCAGATTGAGTTGTGACTGAACGAGGTACTGCAGCTGCAGCCCAAGAAAAATTCTCCCATAGAAGCACAATGCATTTTTTTGAGAAATCAAACTTCCCGTGTTCCACAGCTTTCATAAAGGTCGGATTTTGTATGGAAGGTTTTTTTTGTTTTTTTTAAATCGTCAACACACCTAAAAATCAGCTTTGGAAAAGTGAGCTTAGCCCCGCTCTGAGCCCGCATTAGCTCCGTTCTAGCAGCTCGCGCTCTGATTGGTCAGAAGCGTTTCTGACATCACAGCCCAACAGTCTTGGGCAGCCTGACGTCACACACTGGGCTGCGTTGGGCTGCAAACAAGGAAGTAAATAGAGAAGTAAAAATCTTTTTTGGGGTCATGCACCAGTGAGCACAGGCCATTAAAAACAACAGGGCGCCATCTTGGTAGAGCTGCAACTATCGAATATTTTTGGAATCGAGTATTCTGTCGATTATATCATCGATTAATCGAGTAATCGGATAAATCACACTTTTTGTTTTTATACAACTATATCAATAGTGTGTAACGCAACATGAAAGGCCTCTTAAAATGAGCAAGCAATTGCTGTTATTCCTCACAAAAAAGGTTTTTATTTAAAGTCAACATTTTTTTTAAACAAGTGTAAAACCTTTGGCTTATTGGCTTATAAGACAGGAGTTTTCTAAGTGACAACGTTAATCCTTTAACTAGCCTAATTAATAAGCTAAATATAGAACTAGCGAACACATAAGTGTTCGTAAACGTCGGTAAAATATTTCCTTTCTCTGATATTGGAATTATTGATGCCAGCGGTTCTAGATTAAATCAGATTTTTGGTAAAAGTAGAACAACGAACTAGACGTTTCTGATGTGGGAAACACCGAGTGTGTGCGTGTGTCTGTGTATACGTGAGGAAGGGAGCGATTTGAGTGAGATCATTTGCTCTCTTGCTGCTCATTATGCCTCGTTACTATCGACTCATAACACAGGTTACAAATAATTACAAATACTGTACATTCTAATAGGCGTTACTTTTCATTTCAGTTAGCAATCGTAAAAGTATATTACCTCCTAGATTCTCCGACTCCGCTTAGAGAAGTACAGTTCACATGAGGATGCTTTCGCTTTAAGTGCTGCAGCATTGAAGACGTACTGTTGTGGTACATCAGGTTGGCTTTGCCAGTGCACACTGGCAGCGGCCACATCATTATCTGCCATTTCCACACCGTGGAATAAATCGCGCCGCTTCAAATCTTTGACATGTACGTCATTGATAACTGTCCGTGTGAAACAGTGATCCCAGACTGGCGCAGCAGTCTACAAAGGAGGAGTGATACGATAGCAGAGACATTTTAAATAAATTGACTTTGGTGACATGAATTAAACGAAGCCTCGAGGCAAAGAATTTGCCCCGAATATTTTTTGTAATCGAATTATCCGAGTTACTCGAGTAATCGTTTCAGCCCTACATCTTGGATTCATCTTCCAGATTTTAATATAGTTCTATGGACGTCACCCAAAGAGTTCAGCTCTACTCAAATGAAGGAGCGCCCATTGCTAATGGTTACAGGAGTGAATCTGGAGCCAGGCTCCATATTTGGAAATCCGACAGCGAGTATCATAGCAACCACAAGAGCCAATCATGATTGAGGTTGTTAAATGTGCCCGTCCTACTCACCGGAAAGTGGGAAAGGGGCTTACTTAGCAACGAAATACACTAGCTGTCAATCAAACCATTTCAAACAAACGCTAGCGGGAGAGACCTCAGGGAATGAAGGCATTTTTTCAGAATGTCCTTATGTCAAAATATGAACACAAATAACAGAAAAATTTAGAATCATGTAGACATACTGTAAGGTAAGGTAAGGTTTATTTATATAGCGCTTTACACAGACACATGTCTCCAAAGCGCTTCATTTTACAGAGCATTTTTTCATTCAGTCCATACCCGGTGGTGGCAAGCTACTGTTGTAGCCACAGTTGCCCTGGGGCAGGCTGACAGAGGCGCGGCTGCCTAGCCAAGTGGTGCCAACGGTCTCTCCGACCACCACCAACACTCACTCACACAACTTTCACACCTACAGTGCAAGTTTTGAGTTGATGGGGGAAACCCATCCAGACACAGGGAGAACATGCAAACATGCAAAGAAAGGCCCGGGTGATCCGGGGATCGAACCCGCAACCTTCTTGCTGTGAGGCATGAGTGCTAGCCACTCAGGCACTGAGCGGGTTAATACAAACATTTTAAGACCAAAATGACAAGGCTCACAGCAACAGTTACAAAGAGCGACCTCGTAAGTAAGATCCAAATGTAAGTCAAACCAAGCCCGGGTAAGAAGGAGCCAGAAGAGCCCCCCAGCGCACTTCCTATGTGGAACGCGGCAGCTAGTGCGTTACCTATGTCCATTTATATATACGGTCTATGACATCAACAAGCACTGTCCTGACCAAATAAACAAATAATAATCATATCTGGTAGGGGACCATGCACTAAAAGATGAATATTAACTCCATATAAGATTCTGTTCAACAAAACAAAGGAGCTAAAAGAATCATAGTCCATAAACTGTAAACAGAGTATTAATATTTCATTGCATGATTTTAACATTTTCCATCTTGACAACTGGATACTCCATCCATCCCATAAAACTAAACATGATATAAGGTTCAGTAATGTGGCTTTTCAAATGACTATAATGTAACAACTTGAACCTGATGTATTGAGGAAAGGACCCATCTAAATCTACCACAAACTGTATAAATGATGTGATGAGAGGGATCATATTTCTATATAGAGAGAGTTCAGATCTGATAGTGCTCATATGGGCTGAAAAGTTTCACTCAAATATAATTACTGTCCTAAGGCACAAAGCAGAGCATGGTACAGGGAGAAACAGGGAGCAGCAGAGTTGAGTCTTTAAATGGTTTTAAGTGGTTTTAAATCATTTTGATGAGCAGAATTTATGTGGGCAATATAATGAAGGCTATAGATACGTATAACGCTACTGTAACATGTTCGAGCTCATCTCGAGGTAAGTTAATTAAATGAAGAATTTTGAAAATGTAGGAAAATGCATCTGAGATTTGTGCAATCTTGTAATGTGATGTTTTGTATTTTTACCCATGTAACAGTTCAATTTCATCAATATACATGATCTTTTATAACAATTTTTACTATTATTTAGAGTAAGTAGTCATTATGTAGTGAGTTCATTTGTATAGAACCAGCATAAACCAGTTATTTACCAGTTATAGTTATTTATTTAACCTTTATTTAACCAGGCAATTACTACCTAGGGATAATCTCTGAAGACACGGATAAAAAGGCCTGTCACGCTAATATGTTTTGAAGAACTATAGAGATGTACTGTGATACACAGTCGTATTAAAACTGCTTTATGCCACTGACACAATAACAATAATGCAGGATTATCCCAGTAAACCTTTTTTAAATAGACAGTATGATTCAAAAGGCCTGAGCTGCAACAAATAGAATGAACAGACAACTGGCCATAGAAGTTAGTTATTTAACCCTCTACAGCTCAAATCTTATTGTATTGTGACAAAAATATCTCAAATCTCCCCACCTTTACAAAGAAAATGTACACACGATAAATACTGAGCCCAAAAATACATAGCTTTTGTATATTGAACAAGTTGCTAGTAATTCTCATGTCCATTCAGAATACCCCTGCTTGACTTGGGATTCAAACCTAGGACCTTCTTGTTGTTAATCATAAATGCTAATCATTGAAACATTTTGTTGCCCATGTACTTCATTGAGTAACATTATTATTTACAGTGGTTCCAACAACAGAACATAACAAACTTGTGCAATACAGAATGAACCACAGATCAAAACCAAATGCAATGAGGTTGAAATTAAAGAAGGTTTAAAACATTCAACATTGTCTACATGAAGACTTCCCAAAGATTCTACTAATTTGAGAAACTTCCTCCCTCTGCAATAAATACACCATCAATCTTTCAGGCATAACCAGTTGCACATTTCCATCTGACAACGAAGAAATTAAAGGGTTTATAAAAGAAAGAAAGCAATGCATCATGGGAAGGTGCAATGGAGATGAGACAAGACAAGAAGATCTGGGAACATTTTGGTGTTCCCTGTTGACTCAATAATATATGGAGAAAAGGATTAAGTGTATTCTCAGCACAAAGGACAAAAGCATGAGAGAAATCGAAGAACAGGGTGGTCCAATTCTAAGCAGCCTGGTAATGTTTAATAAAATTAGGTTTGCAGAGTTAAAAACATTACAGTATATCATTAAGTAAGATTCACTTGTTGAAAACTAAATTGTTGCCAGTGATCTTAGGTCAGCGTATTTGCTGAACATTTGAAGTCAGTCAATATGAATTATTTATTGAAGAAGAGAAGCATCTCAAATTTGACAGAATCAGAATATTAAAATCATGGTGAGGTACAGACTATGTAAATGATTTAGGATTGAGTGATATTGGCAAAAAACTAGTAAATCAATAGCTATGTTTTTGGATAATCCCAGAGATCCCAACAATCCCAATAAACAAGCGATAAAGCGACAAAATCTTATTGTATTGTAAAATGAACCACAAAAATTACAGAAATATCACACCACTTATCACTATTTTTAATGATACACTCAATATTCTAATTTAGAAAACAACAAATTCAGTATTAGCATTTATTCTATATATTGCCCTCGTCCATGGTTTGGTCTGAGAAAGAATCATAATCTCTTTCCGACAGTCCCAAACCAGCGTGTACATCAAAGTTTGCATGAGAAAGGGCACTCCCTCCATGAAAAAATATGTCACATCATATATGCAATCCAGTGTTACTCATTAAGTAAAAGTATATCTGTCGAGTCTTACCCAGGCAAACAGGGGCCACACTCTGCGTCACTCTCGGGGGTGCCTGCTATGAGTACAGTTGCTCTGTAGAGGGCGTCGCAGTCCTTGTGGCGTCTGCAGATCTCGTACTTCCCTTTGGAGTATTTCCCCTGGGGACACGGCACACATGTGAAGTCCTCATCCTTCACGCCGTATCCACACGTCTGCAAAACACACACCCAGAACAGAAGCTTTATTAGCCCATTATAACAATATAACTCACACCAATAATCAGCTATTAAAAGAACTGTTTATGGCTAATAGGCCAAAGCAAATCCCACACAAGAGGCCTTTGGTCTCATGCCATCCTCAGTCAATGTTGAGTTAGCATTTTGGAAAAGTAAAAATGTGACTGGTAACAGAGATATGTGATGAGTGTCTGCAAGTGTGTATAATGACCAACAATCATTTTGTACAAACACACATACACACATATTGTGTTTGCTTACTTCTTAGAAACATTACATTGGGTTTCAATCATTTTCTGATGACTGATTTTTTGCCATAGTTACTACTAACCTTAACCAAAATCCAAACCTTGACCAATTTTAACCTATATTTTATATTTAAAATAGGTTGATGATCTAAAAATAGAGAATTTGAATAAAGAATAGATTTTTGTCCCCATAAAGGAGACAGGTCCCCATGAACTGAGACTGTACAGATTTGGTCCCCACAATGTGTTAAATACCCGCTCAGACGCCCACAAATATGTTCTTTCATCTTGGTTTTCTTTCTTGCTTTCATCTGTCTATTAAAACAAGCCTATGCTATAATCTGCACCACTTTGGGCCACGGTGCAGTGACTCCCAAAGAAATATTCTTCTGTATGCTTTGCTTTGAATGGTGTGATACAAAAATGGTTTTAGCTATCAGGAGATCTTGTCACCTGGAGAATAAGGAAGTGCAGACCAAAGAGATAGTAATACGTGTAACAGTTGTTAAATATTGAAATAGCTGTTGTGCATATTTGTGCCAATCTAGATGTCAACAGGTATATTTAGAAAGTAATTTTATTTGAATAAATTGTTCTTCATGTTATTGGCAGTAGAGATGCAGGGTGACTCAAGTCTACACTAAATGACAGTGACTTTAAGTGTTCTAATAATAAGATAGGTTTCAGAAATGACACAAAGGGACAACCATTCACTGTCACGTAGAGTATTTTTTCTCAGTTTTAACAGTTTTAATTACAAACTCTGCTAAACTTTTTCTATCCTTCACTTAAGTTCACAAGTTTGATGATCAGCCCGATCTTTTGGCTAACATATTTGTCTATAAGCATTCTGTCTGTATAGATATACTCATTACCCCTCACCATATGCGATGTCACTTTCTACATGTGTGCATTTAATGTGTACCGTGACTACCAGCAGAACACAAAGCCAGCTGTTCTCAGTCTGGAGTCAAGATGGCCGTTTGTATCTCTGTCACAATGCACCGTCGTGATGCGTGTGTGTGGGCACAGACTCACTTCAAAACGCCACTGTCCTTTATAGTTATCTCATGATTAAAGTGATAACTCATTTCCAAACTCAAAGACGCACTTGTGCAGGAAAAGCCTCAGATATGAATGGATTACAGAGCCAGGACCAGATGGGGCAGGCAAGTGCAGAAGACTCCCCTCGTCCCACTGATAAATTGGCTTTTATCATGTCTCCTCAGCTCGTAAATACATATACTGGTGTTAGGACAAGCACAGAGATGGACTTTGTGATTAGAGATGTAAAGAAACAGTCATCAAAGAAAATATCATAAAGAAATTGAAAAAAAAGAAAACAATAGGCTTATATGTATTTGTAAATTAGTTTGGTTTACATATCAGAACTATAGAGGTGTTTGAGTATGCTTAAAAAGATTTGTTACATGAATTAAAATCTCTCTTCAACTTAATTTTTGGAAAGTAGGTTGTACTAGTAGTGCTTGACTATCCACCACCAAGTTAGATCTGAGCATGACTCAACAAACAACAACAAAAATAAGAAAATCACTCAAAGGTGGAGTTGCATCATGACCTTAAACTAACTCAGCTGCACTCTCTCAGTCCAACCTCACAGTCTCTAGTAAAGATGCATGAATGTTTGTACTTGTCTAGAAAAACATAAACTCAAATCACGGGCTATAATAATTCATTTTGGTGTGTGTCTGTGTGGGGCGGGTGTGGCACCCCAGGGTGTCCACTGAAGCGTTTCTGTTTTCTTTGGCTGACGGCAGACAGACTGACTGGGACTACTGCTGCGGTGCACTGTAATGTGCTATAATGCATACCTTCACTTCTAAGTCAATGAGCTCAATAAAGCAGAAGAAATTGTGCATTGGGGATTTAGGCACAGTTCACTTCGCAGAAATGCATGTGCTCTGTGTGAGGTCCAGGGATGGGTCAGATGTTTTTCATGTTTATACATAGACATTTTGCTTAGTCCTCGTTCATTTTAGCATGAAACAAAAATAAAAATAAAAACAAAAAAAATATAAGAATCATAACATCAATGCACTGGTCTTGCCTCTAATTTATGAACAAATGAGACCTTTATCTTCTAATTAAATGTTCTTTTAAAGGACCATTATGACTCTTTTCTGATCGAGGGTCAGTTGCCAGTTTGTGCATCTCACAATTATGGTGCCACACTGCACGCTATGTTAATGTTATAATTATTATGAAACCAAACATCACAATTATTCACAATTATAGACACGACATGACAAAACATCAGTGAAATCCTTTTTTCTAATCACCATTTATGAAAGCACTTTACCATTTTATGGATTATAGATTGTATTCAAATTACTTCATTTTGTTTCTAAAATTGTCAGAATTCTGATAATTTTTGTTTATATGATGACTGTGTGTTCTGAGTAATCACACGTTTTGATTAACAGAATGATCTTAACATTCCTACTCACCATATGCGGCTCTTGTCCTGGCTGGCACTGAGGACACGCCTGGCAGCTGTTACTGGTCTGGTTGAAGAACTCATACTCTCCGCAGCTGGAGTACTCTGCGCTGGCGAACATACAACACACCTGGAGAGGAATGGGGGTCAGATGATGAGGGCCGGACGAGGTAAATGAGGTGAACACTGTAGGTTTATGAGGACGGTGGTTATCAAAGTCACAGCAAAACATGACTGATATTTATCAGAAAAGTAGGACAGTTTCTTTGTTGATTGTATTTTCTTTCCAGGTTGAAAACAGTTGATAACAGTAGTTGTAGTGAAGCTATAACCTCAAACCTGCAAACTTCATGGTAAAAAAGTGAGCAGTAAGTTAAAAGTGGGCCTAAATTTAACAGCCTAATTAAACTGGGGAGTTAAGCAGGGTTGGGCCAGGTTAGTACTCGGATGGGAGACCACTGGCAGCAGTGAGTCTACAGTAGTTTCGTGCATACAGCTGAATTATGCAAAAGATGTATGAATTCAGTGTATGAAAGGGGGATTGGTGGTTGGAGGGGCCAATGGCACAGGTTAATTAGCAGCATCACTTTCTGTCAGTCTACCCCAGGGCAGCTGTGGCAACAGTAGAAACTTATTTGGTTTGGTGTTATTCTAACCCTGAAAGGAATTATTATTATTCATTTGTGGTATGCTACTAGTTTATATTAGAGTAAGAGTTATAAGAGTATTAGAAGTAAGAGTTATATCAGTTGAAATTACTGACAATATAAAACTAAAATCATAGTAGTAGTAGTAGTAGTAGTAATTAAAGTTGTTAAATGCATTTTTACCATTTGAATATTGTATATCATACATTGTTTATTTGTTCATATATTACGTGTGCGGTATTGACCACAGTAATAACAGCTAGTGGATTGTGTACGCAACCAAAATCGTTTAAAGAACTATTTGGAGACCACACTAATAGGAACAAAAATGAGAGTGTCTAACTATCTCCATCTTTACCCCCCACTGTTGAATATCATCCCACTGTTTTGTATTCATTTAGACTTCTCATAAAAGTGCTCACAGTTTGAGTAAATATATGCAAATGTGCTCAGCCAAATCATAACAAACTCTCTTTAACCTTATACACAAGCACTTGAGGCAAATAGTTTAACCATGTGCATTTAGAATCCAAACATTTCACTCTCTTGTTATTTAACAAAACAAATTAGTATTTTGAAGAACAGTTTAACTAATAACATAAGACATAAGTCTGTCTTCAATTATGTGAAGCATCTTTGAGTGTCATAATAACTGTTATACAACTGTTATATTTTATTAACATGTAATAGTATTAGTAGAAGAAGCAGAGGTACTAGGAGCAATGGTATTATAGTTACATTACTACAATCCAATACATTCCTTAGTCAAAATTAAGTTGGAAATCTTAGTACTGAACCAACACTACTTGGAAAGGAAGATCATGTTTTCTCCATCCCTTTCTTAACGCCCAAAATGTCACACTACAAATTCGGATGTATTCAGTTATCAATCTAAACAAAATTAGCATTTTATTGAGGTAGCAAAGTGATCAATTCGGTACGTTATTTGTCACTCAGTTTAAATACAATAGCTATCTCCTCCTGTAGACAGTAGTAGTAGTAGAGATTTTGCATGCTTTTTCCATAATTTGCATATCCAACCACTCTACAAAAACTGACTAGTATTAGTGTGTATTTATGTGCTTACAGCTCATGTGTCGGCCTGCATGTGTGCATGGTGACTGATGAGGAGAAAGCAGAAAGGGGCCGGGCTGAAGTGGGAACAGTGCCAATAGGGTTTCAACATCAAAATGTACACAGGATCTCGAGATTCTCTGCAAGATTTTATAGGTAGATTACCTATGTTAAAAAAACTCAATGGTTGACTAATTGGCACAGGCACAGCCAAAGTTGTGCAAGCTGCTGGCACTTACTAGCTAAAGTCTGGACGATCCAATGCCAAAAACTGAGATAAATGTGGTTCAAAGCGCATTAAGAAGCTATTAATATAATAGTTTCTGAATGAAGATTATATGTACAGTAATGTACTCTGTGTCACTGTGGTGTCGGCCTATGGGCCAAACAGCAGTGCAGAGTACCCGGCCTTCTTGGAGTCTCTGGGAGGGGTACTGGATAGTGCGCCGACCGGGGACTCCGTTGTTCTACTGGGGGACTTCAACGCCCACGTGGGCAACGACAGTGACACTTGGAGAGGGGTGATTGGGAGGAACAGCCTCCCTGATCTGAACCCGAGTGGTGTTCTGTTATTGGACTTCTGTGCTAGTCACAGTTTGTCCATAACGAACACCATGTTCGAGCACAAGGGGGTCCATCGGTGCACGTGGCACCAGGACTCCCTAGGCTGGAGGTCGATGATCGACTTTGTTGTCGTGTCATCTGACCTCCGGCCGTGTGTCTTGGACACTCGGGTGAAGAGAGGGGCAGAGCTGTCAACTGATCACCACCTGGTGGTGAGTTGGGTCCGCTGGCGGAGGAGGAAGCCGGAAAGACCTGGCAGGCCCAAGCGTATCGTGAGGGTCTGGTGGGAACGTCTGGCGGAACCTTCTGTCAGTGCGGCCTTCAACTCACACCTCCGGGAGAGCTTCTCCTAGATCCCGAGGGAGGCTGGGGACATGGAGCCCGAGTGGGCTTCGTTCTCGGCCTCCATTGTCGATGCGGCCGTTCGTAGCTGTGGCCGTAAGGTCTGCGGTGCCTGTCGCGGCGGCAATCCCCGAACCCGGTGGTGGACACCGGAAGTAAGGGATGCCGTCAAGCTGAAGAAGGAGTCCTACCGGGCCTTACTGGCCTGGTGGACTCCTGAGGCAGCTGACGGGTACCGTCGGGCCAAGCGAGCTGCAGCCCGGGCAGTGGCAGAGGCAAAAACTCGGGTCTGGGAGGAGTTCGGGGAGGCCATGGAGGAGGACTATCGGACGGCCCCGAGGAAATTCTGGCAAACTGTCCGGCGCCTTAGGAGGGGGAAGCGGTCCTTCACCAACACTGTTTACAGTGCAGGGGGAGAGCTGCTGACCTCGACTGAGGATGTTGTCGGGCGGTGGAAGGAATACTTTGGGGATCTCCTCAATCCCACCGTCACGTCCTCCGAAGAGGAGGCTGAGGCTGGGGACCCAGAGGCGGACTCACCCATCACCCTGGCCGAAGTCACTGAGGTGTTCGGAAAGCTCCTCGGTGGCAAGGCTCCGGGGGTGGATGAGATCCGTCCAGAGTACCTTAACTCTCTGGGTGTTGTGGGGCTGTCTTGGTTGACACGTCTCTACAACATCGCGTGGCGGTCGGGAACAGTACCTCTGGACTGGCAGACCGGGGTGGTGGTCCCTCTGTTTAAGAAGGGGGACCGGAGGGTGTGTTCCAACTACAGGGGAATCACACTCCTCAGCCTCCCCGGTAAAGTCTATGCCAGGGTACTGGAGAGGAGAGTTCGGCCGATAGTCGAACCTCGGATTCAAGAGGAGCAGTGTGGTTTTCGGCCTGGTCGTGGAACACTGAGCCAGCTCTACACCCTCCATCGGGTGCTCGAGGGTTCATGGGAGTTTGCCCAACCAGTCCACATGTGTTTTGTGGACTTGGAGAAGGCATTCGACCGTGTCCCTCGTGGTGCCCTGTGGGGGGTGCTCCGGGAGTATGGGGTCCGGGGCCCTTTGCTAAGGGCTGTCCGGTCCCTGTATGACCGGAGCAGGAGCTGTGTTCGCATTGCCGGCAGTAAGTCAGACCTGTTCCCGGTGCATGTTGGACTCCGCCAGGGCTGCCCTTTGTCACCGGTTCTGTTCATTGTATTTATGGACAGAATTTCTAGGCGCAGCCAGGGGCCGGATGGGGTCCAGTTTGGGAGCCACAGGATTTCATCACTGCTTTTTGCGGATGATGTTGTCCTGTTGGCTCTATCGAACCAGGACCTGCAGCGTGCACTGGGGCGGTTTGCAGCCGAGTGTGCCCGGCTGGGATGAGAATCAGCTGTTCCAAATCCGAGGCCATGGTTCTCGACCGGAAAAAGGTGGATTGCCCTCTCCGGGTGGGTGGGGAGTCTCTGCCTCAAGTGGAGGAGTTCAAGTATCTCAGGGTCTTGTTCACGAGTGAGGGGAGGATGGAGCGTGAGATTGACAGGCGGATCGGTGCGGCGTCGGCAGTGATGCAGTCGCTGTATCGGACCGTTGTGGTGAAGAGGGTTTACCGGTCAATCTACGTTCCTACCCTCACCTATGGTCATGAGCTCTGGGTAATGACCGAAAGAACGAGATCGCGGATACAAGCGGCCGAAATGAGTTTCCTCCGCAGAGTGGCCGGGTGCTCCCTTAGAGATAGGGTGAGGAGCTCGGTCACACGGGAGGAGCTCGGAGTAGAGCCGCTGCTCCTCCACATCGAGAGGAGCCAGCTGAGGTGGCTCAGGCATCTGGTCCGGATGCCTCCTGGACGCCTCCCTCGGGAGGTGTTCCGGGCATGTCCCACCGGTAGGAGGCCCCGGGGAAGACCCAGGACACGCTGGAGGGACTATGTCTCTCGGCTGGCCTGGGAACGCCTCGGGGTCCGTCCAGAGGAGCTGGAGGAAGTGGCTGGGGAGAAGGAAGCTTGGGAGCCCCTGCTTAGACTGCTGCCCCCGCGACCCGGCCCCGGATAAGCGGAAGAAGATGGATGGATGGATGGATGTACAGTAATGGTTATGATAGTAACAACAACAACTGACCTCAATGAAGGGTCAATAGTACAACTAGTAGTCATTAATAAGTATTTGCAGTGATATACCAGTTATTGTAGAAGCAGTGGTTGCAGTTATGGTGATAGTAATACCAATACTGATTGTATATTGCAAGAAGTATTGTCACTTTGCAGTAGCAGTAGTAGAAATAGTTGAAGTTACAGTGATTGTTCTACTACTAGTAGAATGAGTAGTAGCAACAAAGTGTTAGTAGTGGTAGTAGTAATAGTAGCAGTAGCAGTTGTAGTTGTTGGAATATGAATGGTATAGAAAGTAATTAACAATACTTACCAATATAGAGGAAAGGAAGACCGACTTTTTCCGGTTCCTCCTCACTGACATTTTAGCGTCTTCTTCCTTTGAACACATACAAAACAAAGAGTTATTCATTTATTCGCTCCCCCTGTCAATAATTTGCACTTCAGTGTTTCCAACAATTTAAAATTACGAAACACCCCATTCGTGGATAGGGATGCATTCCTGCCAACAGTAGTGCTGCAGCTCTGAGCGTGTGTGGCCCTGATGCGTTCACTGCCCCGTTAAATATCACGTCATCCACAATAAAGCTGTAATAGGCAGCGGGGCGGACTGTGGAGCTAGCTCATACCTGTGAAAGCACCGCTGGCTCACCTCTGTCTCAATAATGCTCACAGATACCAGCACCTAATAACATTTAATTATAATGTCTTTGTTATGGCTGTCTGACGGAGCACAGGCCAAACTGTGTCAGTCTGTCAAAGATAGAAAGCAATGACTTTTACTTCTATAAAAAGAGTAGTCATGTATTTTATACATTACATATACTGTATGTGGCATTTTAAAGCTATCTTTATGTGCAGTTGAGTAAATACAAAATAGTTAAGTGGTACAATGCAATTGTGTAGTAGGATAAAAGTGCAATAAGAGTAGTAGAAGTCGTAGTAGTAGCACTACTTCCTGTAAACAAAGTAGCTCTAGTAGTAATGGGAGTCAGCAGCTGTAACAATGGCAGAAATGAAATGTTGAAATGTTATTAGGTATATTAGTAATATTATAATACAAACTGATATAATACATGCTGGTACACATGCTGAATATGTTCTGTAGTACTAAAAGTTGTTGTAGAAGTTGTAGTAGTGATGGTATTGGAGGAGTGGTTGAAATAGCAATTATATTAGTAGTACTACAGAACATATTCAGACATCTTAATGTTATAGGCACTATTCTGACAACTTTTCATCATTTTAATGGTAAAAGTCTTTGCTGATAGTTGGGACTATCAGCAAAGAAATCATAAGTAATATTCTAATAATATTATCTATTTGTCAACGTGATAAAAATATCTGCAGTATATCTGCCTTATTAATATGGGAGAACTGGATTGGGTATTTTATTTTCACCCAAAGTATCAGAAGTCTTAACAATCTTGTCTCCACAGTGGATTATTGTAGTGGTTGTTGGGTAAACAATTATAAAGTATAAATGTAGTTTGTTTGCTTTAGCAACCATCCAGAAATATTCACTATCCTCCAAAATAGCACCTTAACAACTCTGGCAAGACATCTGAGGAGGTGTTAAGCTATAAAATCCTTTCTACCTCACAATTATAAAGGCATGTGTTAAGGAGAGATTTGTATTGTTCACAAGCTGTAAGATGACTTTTTAATGGATATAGTGGAATCACTGTGCATTTAGGTTCAAATGGCCCATATTACACTATTTTCTGATCTATCATATATTGTTGTTTCCTCATCAAAAACATGCCCAGAGTTGTGTTTCATTCACACATGTATAGCAAAGCATGTTTATGCTGTGTTCTTCTCTCATACAGGAAACACTCTGTTCCACCTTGTGATGGTATATGGTAATACAGGAAGCGCTCCACTGTGTTTTAACCTCCATACGCCTTCACTAGGATCTCTAGTGAACAAAAGGTAAAAAGTAGCTGTTAACTTGAAAACTACTTCATACAGAGTATTTTGAGCTTTGGAGATGTAGACTGACTAATAATAAAGGGCTACTCAAACATGTGTGAATGAAACAAACACAACTCCAGGTATGTTTTTGAGGAGGTTATAACATCATAACATGGCTTAAAGCTGACAAGAGTCAATATAAAATAGGATAACCTAACTTTGAAGTGAGTGTAACCACATCGCTTCAGTGAGGTAGTGCAGGCTGTTAGCTGTGATTGTGTTTACCCTGACCAAAGCGGGAGTGAAGGCCCAGAGTGTAAATAATGTCGTCATTGTAATTGGAAGGAAAAGCACTGGCTTAGCTCCTCATTCTAAGCGATGTAAATTGTATAAAACTTGAATAAATAGCCTATCAATAACCAGAACAAAATGTGATTGAAAATACATATTTGTGTTGAGAAACTCAAATACAAGATGACAACTAAAATATTGCAACTAAATAATATTACTGCTACTGCTTATAAAACTGCTCTTGAAGGGCCCATATTATGCTGTTTTCTGATGTATGTTCTAATGTTGTTTCCTCTTCAAAAACAAACGGAGTTGTGTTTTGCTTCATTCATGTTAAACACATGTTAAACACAGATCCTGTATATTTAGGCTTCTTTTCTCAAACAGAAAACTCTCTGTTCCACCTTGTGATGTCATGTGGCAATACAGAACATGCTCCATTGTGCTTTTAAAACCCATACACCTACACAACATTCATTTGGATGATTTCAGCCATGGTATTGCCAATTGCTCCTGAGCTAAAGGTAAAAGGAGCTGTTAACTTAACTGCTTCATGATTCATGACATTTTGAGCTTTGCAGATGCAGACAGACTAATAATAAATGATTACTCTGTGTGAAATACAAAATGCAAACCCAGGTATGTTTTTGAGGAGGTAACAATATTCTAACATAAATAAAAACTCACTAGATACAATTTTGTGTAATATAGGTTCTTTAAGCCTACCACTAAAACTGCTGAAACATTGCCACTGTTATTTAAAAATACAACAAGCAATTAAATTAACATTATATTATTAAACTGTACTTAACATTCATGGTTCAAGTGTTTAAAAAACACATATTTAAATGTTTGTTACTGAGAAACAGAACATTTTGTATTGAAAAACAGAATAATCTAAAACGCATGTTATAATATGTTCTTTGTTTTTTTTTTTACTTCCAATTATTTCAGCTCAAATGCTGTATAACCACACCATTTTATTGCCACTAGTAAAAATCAATACACCATAATGTAATTTTGTACTAAGCTGCATAATTGTGTTTTTCCTTTAACCATAAATGTCAGATAGTTACAGTTTGGTTGGCTCCTTGGTTTGCATGCCATGGAGAAAACCACTTTTCATACTTGTCTAATGCCCCTTCTTAAAAAAAAAAACTTAAAAAAAAACTATATTTTAGCCCCAGTGCTGTGTTTATAGCTCAGAGTCATGGACAAACCCAAAATAGTGTTAGCTCAAAAATGCACTTCACAATCACACAGTGTAGCAAATGTAAACACATACACACCTGTAATTACTGTTATTCACTGCAGACGGTTTGACTGCTAATGACCACATAGTACAGTGAGACAGCAAATATTAAGAAAAAAAGAGAGATTATAGGTACAGTGGGGACTGAGGTAGATGGATTTATTAACATTTACCGTTTCTGATTAGAGATTAGTTGGTTTAATTTTATTTAATGACTCAGTGGAGAGGTCATTTACGCATAACTGTAATTTTTATTCCTATGAACTAACATCAAGGACCATAATGTCCACCCTCCTGTGGGCTCACCACCTGCAGAGGGGTTCATAGGGGGGGTCAGGTGCTATGAGTACTGGGCAGCAAGCTGCCCCCGCGACCCAGCCGGATTAAGCGGGAGAAGATGGATGGATGGATGTAATTTTTATAACCTGATTGGTGGTACGATCCCAGCCCAGATCATTACATACTGTTGTCATTTCATCTGGCAAGACACTACATTTGTTTTTCTCCAACATAAATGTGGTGTGAGTAAATGTGTGATGATGATCGAGAATGCCATTTGCGCAGAAGGGAGTGGGCGATATTGACAAATGTTTATTTTTTGAAACTGAAATGATCTTAAATGTGTTTAATGTCATCTTTAATCAGCTCTTATTTTATTATACACAATGTATTTCATTTCCAAATTTTAATTTTAAATTGTGCATATCTTCAAAACAATATTCATAACATTAATGATTTCTTTAATCTGCTCACCTCCAGCTACATAAAGAGTGGATGATCCTTTCTTTTCCCCTTTCTTAAAAACCTGTCTAAAAGAACTATAGCACAGCTCAAACTAAATATCCTGAGGTGATGTTTGGTTCACCTTTTGAGAAGCACAAAACATTCATTGATGGTTAAAGCTATGAAATTACTTAATAGCTCTAACCTCAGAGTGAATCCACTGTTTTTGAAATAAGCCTATACCCACATTGACTGATGGCCCCTTAGGACAGACAACTTTAATAGAGCATATTATAAGAGCTAAACTGTCTTAAATCTTAAATTGCTGGGCATATCGAAGCACATATGTACGCTGTGAGGACAGGAAGAAACCGCTGCCATGATTTCACATTATCAGGGTCAAAATCAGTCTGTTTCCTGATTCCACTCTTCCATTGAGAGCTTCTGAACTTGAATGAATAACAACAGTCCCTCAAGGCTCAATCCTGTTTAATTACAGCTTTCACACAAGAGCCACACAAATACAAAGGAACCTACAAACACCGGTTTATGTAGACTTGAAGGCCTCATAAGTACTAGGGTTGTCAAAAGTATTGAACATCAGATGCTAATCGGTATTAAAACTAGCACTGAAACAGTATATTCATTTGAAGTATCAATGCTAAAAAAAAAAAGTTACATTCACAGAACAGAATACTGAATAACTTTAGAAGAATCACCTCCATGGACCATGAATCTACCTCATGATATAAAACAAAGTACTGCAATTGAATAATGAAAATGACCGTTTTTATCATTGTGGTATCTGCATTTGTATATGGCAACACTCATAAGTATAATATTGAATCTAAGTGTGGAAAGAACCCTTGTAAGTAGTAACATAATAAAAAACTCATTGGACAATGTTACTTGACAGTCTGGTGTATTCTTAAATAAGGTCACAAACTGCTCATATGAATCTATTCAAACACACACCACAACAATATATTGTCTAGCCCAAAGTAGACACAACTACAGTAGGCAATGCTAATAGTGGGAATCCAACTGGCAACCTAGTCATTACTAAGTAAGCAACTAATTAGTCTTTTATCCTGGGTTATCATTGTTTAGATCTGTTCTGAGTTTTTGGTGGATGAATTTTATTTACATTTTGAACACACTGCAAGTGAGATAAAAGCTTTTTAAGTCAGGAAACAGCCTTGCCAAATGGCTGTGGACCCTCTGGGCTTCTCATTATGGGGTTAAAGTGAATCTACCTCGACAGAGCCACGTTTGAAGACTCCCGTGTCTCTGTGCTCCTCTTTCAAGCCTTCATCTGTCTCCGGACCCCACCTCTCTCTGTCGGGGCAGGTCTCACATGAAAGTCAGCTCCAGTCTTCTGCCCCTCCAGGTAATAATCTTCCAACAAACACATATTCTACGATAAATAACTCCTCTGTCTATGGCTGTCATTATTTACTAAGGCTCAGAGCAGCAGAGGGAAGAAATAAAAGTAAATGTTTTTAATGTTCTTTTAATTACTTAGATTTATGTAAATTTCCAAGAATATATTTTAGCTGGTATAGATCACAAAATTTCATGTAGTTCAGTTGTATGGATGTAGAAATGAAACCAGTTATATTTATATGAGATCACAACGTCCACAAAGAGTACAATCTTCATGGAATGTTCCACAGTATGGCATTGTCAATCTTCATCTTCATTTTTAATGAAGTACAATCACTATTCTAGAGTACTTCAATTAAGGCTAGGATGATTAAACTTAACAAATCAAAACACCAAGCTAACATAGCATCTTCTTCCTTTTCATCTGACTCTCGCACATTTAAATTCACAAGGATTTCCAATACAACATTCCAGAAGTCCATTCTTAAAAGGTGGATCAAAAACATCTTCCCTCAGTAACTTGGCCCAAACAGACTATCGAAATACCTTGATCTTGGTCAGCATCCAGATTAATCTTCAAAGAGGTTTAAGTTGGTATTTATATAAAATACTTTGTAAGGTAAAGGGTTCAGGCTTCTACATGGAGATTCTCCTAAACCACCTTAAAGAAGGTAGTGAAAGCTTTTTGACAGCACTGTGCTGTCAATAATAGTTTTGTATTGTGTATTTTGTATTTATAGATACTAATTGTTACATGATAGAAATAAAGTGTGGATGAAATTCACCTCCATATTTTCTAATCTGGAACAAGTTCACATGAAACTGTAAATTACATAACTGAATGGATTATGTGAACTTTTAGTTCACTACATTAGTTACATGGCTACAGGTTGGGCTGCACAATTAATTAAATTTCCATTGAGATTCAGTTTCTAATTGTCAATATGCTTGGGCCTTTTTAATTGAGAGGTTATCAGCCATCCTCTGTCAGAAAAAAGTGTGTTTTTTATCTTCAGGAAATTAATATTGAAAGACATTATTATGCATTAGCTTTTAATAAACTAAACAAACTAACTAAAATTGTGATTGTCATTTCACCCTACCCTATGCTCAAAATGTAAACAAATAAATGAAATGCGGAAAAAAAATCCTTTTGTGTGTGATATGTTCACCAGCTTTGTTTTGGTTTGTTTTTAACTGAATTCAAATTGGAAATACAATGATGAGCATGGACAATTGAACATTTCAACACTCCTATCAATGACGCCCATACACTCATCATTGTGGTTTGTTTTAATTAAGTGCTGTGCCTCAGGACCAGAGCTCCAGTCTCCAGTCTCTGCTCTCCTATTACCTTTATGTCATTGAGCTACACAGCTTTCTACCATCAGTGTTTAATGCATAATGGATATTCATTAGGACTTCTCTAACGACTTCCTGATTAACTAATGGGCCAATCAGTGGGCAAGGAGTGCGGCCGCGGGAATGAGCTAACAGGATGCTTTGTGGTCGTCTCTGTAGCTCTTCATTTTGATCACAATTAAACCAGAGCATTTTCTAACAAAGAAATGTGGCTTGAATTATGATGGCTCCATATTTACAGTTTCATAAATTCTCTCTTTTTCTTACTGCATTATAAATGTATGATTCAATGGGAAATGTTTAAATTGTTAGTTAAAGGTGCACTATGTAGCCAAAATTTAAAAAAAGGAAAATAAATTCTTCTCCATTTGTGTGGAGGTGATGCTGCTCACAGTACAAATGCATGTTTTTCCAAGATATTTTTGAGCAATAAAAATGCCTGTAATAAAAACATAGATGATTATTGTGGAGCATTCCAGACAAAACTGTAACATCAACTAACAGATGGATCTGACACTTAAAGAGCCTTTTCTGATTAAATAGTTTAGTTATTTTACTAACAGGCTAATCTATTGGACCTCAAATAAGGCAGGACTCCTAGGCTGTAAGCTGTGTAACACATGTTTGGTGCTCCCTTCATATTCTGGAGTGTTGCTGTACCCCGAGTCCAGCCAAAAAAACTTCAAACTCACATCTGACAGAGGAGATGGCCATCATCAGTGTCACAATACTTTATACACATATGGTTCAGTGTCTACACTAGCATAACTCCAATGGGGCCAATGAGCAATGGCAAACAAGAGAGTAACAAAATATAGATTCTGTACAAGTTATGTGTGATTTAATGGCGGTTTACAACATAAGGGTTTATTTTCTTTAAATATGATCAAAACATGGTGGATTTCCCCTTCATCAAGTGACTAGTCTTTCATTTCCAGCCCTCAAATACCTTGAAACCTTTTACACATAATTGCAACTTCTGACTTGAGTGTTGCTGTTTGTTGCTCCTGTATTTAAAACATAAAGACCAGTCTACGGTCTGACATTATAGATACAATTTATGATTTGTGAGCCTGTCAATCAACCACAGTGGTTTCAATATGGTTATAGGAGAGGTGGGATAAGAATTTAAAATATGTGCCCAGGAAGTACCACAATTAGAGTAAATGTTTTGTGTGGAGATAAAGTATTCTACTGAGTTCAAAGACTAAACTTTGTTTTTGAGGAGTGTGTTTTTGCCATATAATCAAAGCACTATTGCGCTTCAAATGTGTAGTTTTTCTTTAAATGTATTATGCTTCAAATGTGTAGTTTTTCTTTAAATGTATTATGCTTCAAATGTGTAGTTTTTCTTTAAATGTATTATGCTTCAAATGTGTAGTTTTTCTTTAAATGTATTATGCTTCAAATGTGTAGTTTTCTTTAAATGTATTTTGCTTCAAATGTGTAGTTTTCTTTAAACATTTGTTTATTGTTTGCAGTATTTAATGCAACAATAGAGCAATGTGATAAATATAACTGGCAAACCAAAGAACAGGATTTGGTTTTAAGTATTTCTCAATTTTGTCTAGTCTAGGATTCACAGTTGAAGTCAAGTGTTTTTGTATTGCGTCCAAGTTAGACTAGAGAAAACCTTAAACAGTTGTTATGTAATGTAATTAATATGTCAAAATTATCATTATCAGTAGGCCAAACATATATTATCTAGTTATTAGTTATTTTTTATCCCTCGGTTACAACTTTCCAAATGCATTTCAAGCTGTGTGACTTTGGCGAAACACAGCTAAGGGCTAATCTTCTGTCAATCTCTATTTAAACCCTGTAAGTGTCATTGCCGAAGGTTTCTAAAGACAGTTATAAAACAGGAATGCGCTGTTGGCATTTTTCTTCAATATGTGATATGGAGGCAGCTGCAGTGCAAAAATAGAGCTATGTAACAACTGTCAATCAAATTAAACGTGCCACTTTTCTCCCCAGGTGTGCCACACTGTGTTTTTGTTATTTGTGAACAAAACTCACTGATTGAAAAACAGTTTAGTGAGAGTACGCCATCAGGGCAATGTAAGGCTATGTACATTCATCATTATCACAACACTGGAAGCTAGCGTTACAGATCTGGCATGCAAGCTAACATTTTCCCTCATTATCAAAAGAATTTTCTACTAAAGTTGTCAAAGTCGCTGAACAGAAGACGTTATCAAGGCTCAGAACTAAATGAGGCAGAAATAAATAAGAGTAATTTGTGACATGATTACCCTTTTTAGGTTAAATGTAAAAATAAACCTATGATTAAAGTGATCTGCCCATAGTGTTATAGATTTGGAGACAGGCGCAGAGCTCAGGCAGCTGGACTTCATCTAAACATATTTTTACTACAGGCCTGTACAAATTGTAGTGTTTAAGCATATCAGTGTAAATTAGACTGAAGTGTCAAATCCGTTTCTGGCTCAATGTCAATTAATCACTCAGAAATTACACTGTACAATATTAAAGAAAATGTAATAAACTCATTTGATTAGTACAATATAAAAATAATATAATGTAAGAACTTATTGTGGCAACTAACAGGCTTAATAAATATGACAAAACTTGAGTTGATAGTTTCACCAGCACACAATATGGCATTTTGTTGTAAATTTGAGATCGAATCTATTCACAAGAAGGCAATATTCTATGTAGAAGATCACGATTCCGCCTCAGGCCCATGGTGGCTGATATTAGTGACTTTGTCCCTATCTTGCAATGTTAGGGTCTGGATCACTATGCCATCCACTCAAACAGCAAATCATTGGAGACACCATGGTAAAAACATAAGATGTTTACTAGGTGTTTTTTATTCTAAGAGTTAGTTTACATTTCTCGTTGCATGTCATAAAATTTTATAGAACTGAAAAAACAGTGAATTTTAAAAAGTAGAGGTGCTCCGATCACTCAGCTCAACTAAAAAATAACGTGATCAGTGTTGGGCAAAATTAGACATACTGATCACCCATAATAATAAAATAGTTTGCATCACTATCTCAAAATCCACGTGATAAGCGACTGCAGTTATCCTGTTTTTTTGTTCTGATACAGATTTCGATACTATGGCTTAAATTATCTGTCAATACCTTCTATCAACCAATACCAGTGTAGAAACTGAAACTGATTTATTTATTCAAAACTAAAATTGACATAAGACCAAACTGATCCAGATGTGTTATGTAGCTGTTATTTTTCTCTCAAGTAACTACTGAACTTTTTTTTATAAATAAAAGTTCAAACACTATGAGACTTCCTGGCCAACTACAATCAGTAAATGGTCATATAACATTAATTTGTGTGCCAAACAAGGATATCATCTAAACCGATATTTGGAAGCCGATATCCAATCCAGAAGATTTTTCAGTAATAGATCCCTATATGCGATCAGTATTTGCTGTGATTGGTATCAGCAGATGAAAAATTCAGATGATCGTGTCTGTGATCGGCCTCAAAAATCCTTTCTGGAGCACATCTAAAAAAAATGTGTATTGCAACACAGTAATTCCACTAAGCTTTCAAGCAGCAACTGGAATTCCCTATTTCTGATCATCAACCAAAGTTAAAGTGCTTTGACTGTGACCATTATTTCGACTGCAAAAACACCCCAAATAATCTAATTGCTTAAGAATAACATTTGGTCCTGCAGATTACATGTGTGAGGCAGTGTTTATGTGTGATCTTCATTCATCTCTCTTCGTCTTTTGATTGTGTTAATTACAGACTCACAGTCGGCTTCCCTCTTGCGGCACAGGAAAAACAAACTCACATCAAATGAAAGGATGTCACACATACAGTATACACTGACCTATACATGCACAAATGCACACACACACACACACACACACACACACACACACACACACACACACACACACTAGCCCACACACACCAATCACACACACCTATCCCGACAGCCCGACAGCTTTGATTCCTGCCTGCCGGTTATGTGTCTTTCATCTCCTCATGCTGATCCTTGTTCCTCTCTTTTGGTTCAGAACATAAGTCAGACTCTGCCTGTGGTTACTTTGCACTCATTGAGGAAACAGAACCTAAACTGTGGCCAAGTTAGTCCCGAAAATTGCTAATTTCATCTAATTTTGGTGGTGGACCCTTGGCATACAAGTTAGAATGTGGATCAGGCCGATTTTTTCTGTCCGAGATGGGCCCTCGTCCGACAGAGTGATGATCGAATCCAAACCAAGTCCGACGGGCATTAAGATATTTATGTCTGAGTCTGACCGAGCCCGACACAATTTAAACCAAACAAAGAAGAGGCCCAGTTGTGTAGCAATAGACAAATCTCGCACACAGGAAGGAAAGCATAATATTTTCAATATATATTTTTTTTATCACAAAAATTAACGCTTGCATCAAGTGAAACAGATCTATTGGGTACCTACATAATAGCCTAAGCTGTTTTTAATTTTTCATTTCAAATGCCTTATCACGCTGATGTGTCCGAGTCCATTCCGAGCCCAAACATAAGTTCTAAATATCTGTACAAGTCCAACCGAGCCCGTTGGGTTCCAACGGTTCCCATCGAACTTCGGTCGGGTTTACATGCTCTAATTGCTGTACAATATAAGTGTGCACTGAATATGATGCTCTGTTTTGTCAAGGAGAAATGCTTTGTCAGTTTGTCACATGACAGAAGATCAGTTTATTCAAGTGTTGTTGTTGCAATACTAAAATTTCAAAATACATTTCAAAAACAAGGTTTTCATTAATATCACCATGTGCACCACTTGTTTTGATGATAGTTCAAGATCATTCTCAAACTGCACAGCAAAAGCTCAATTCTGTTGCAATTATTTGTTTTTATCAGCATCAGTACCTGTTCAAATCAGTATTTTAAGTGCAGGTGAGTATTTGAATATGGATTTTTCCACAACCATGTCCTGTGAGCTTAACATTTATGGTGCAGCAAACACAATAATACAGAACAACAAAGTCCAAGGACACAGAACCTTCTCGGTGTCAACTACTATAAATAATACTTACATTTTGATTGTGCATTTATAAGCTTGACAAACCTCCCAAAGCCTTCCACTGTGTTTCATTTAGTCACTCTAAACTCACTCTCCACATTTATACAAAAGTGAGGGCGGTGAAATGTCTTGCCCAAGGCCACAATGGAAGCAGGGATAAAATGCTGACCTTGGGGTTGGTGGGCCGTAGCAATGTAATACGTTATAATGGCCAATAATGTCATAATTTTGGCCAAGTTGTAAAAACCTACGATGTAATAACAGACAAATAATGTAATAGCAGGCCAATAATGTAAAAACTATGGTGAGCCAATAATGTAGTAACATCTCTCTGATAATGACTACATTACTGGCTGAAGTTATTATATTATCAGAGAACATTTTCCTTATCAGGATTCATTAGAGTTCATTTTATTCACTTTTTCATCCTCCTTTAGATAATTTCTTATTTAGAAATGTAGTGGAAATGATGTAGTCCACTTTTAGCCCTGGTTTAGCCCCAGACTAGATTAACCCTACAATAGTCCTCTTATAGAACTGGTGTAGAGCTGAAGGCATTTGAAATGCCAAATCTTTTCTTTGGTGATACTTGGTGTGAAGGGTTTGCGAGCCACTGACTTATTACATTATTGGTAAGATGTTAACGTTATTGGTTCCCTATAATTATTACATTATGGGTTTATTACATTTAAATGTATTAACACATTACTTTATTGGCCATTATTTCATTACTGACTGTTATTACTTCAGTAATTAATTTAGTCGCTACATGGGCAAATGCCACCATTACGCTGCTTGTCATTTTTAAATAGTTATTTTAAATAACCCTAATATTGTAAAATATGACACTGTAAGCATACACCCTACCCAAAAACTAAATATAGATGATACAGTTGCATGTTAAAACAAATGTGCTCATCTTCAAGTAAGATTTCATACAAATCTCGGGGCTTATGGAAAACCCTGTTGCTCTGAGCTGCAGTTGCTGTGATGCCTTGATGTGGTCGTGAGTTTGGAGGAATCTTCAAAGTACAAATCTTTGACAATCCATTAAAAAGTCACAAGAGAATTTAAAGACTTACTGAGAAGACTGCAAATAGTGAGCTAACAAGACTTTTATACTTTTATACTGCAATCTGATGCAGTTAGAAAGTGTCTCTAATCTTTAATTATTTCCCATATGTGAAAAAGAACATCTAAATTCATACATTTTAGTCCCCAATTCAGAAAGGCCAGGCAGGGACCTTTGGGTAACCAGTGGAAAGAAATGCTCTGTGGGAGTAAAGTAATATATTGGGATTATATCATTAAAGTTATACTATGAAACTTGGCTTCCTTACTGTGGAATTAAATTAATCAATCTCCATGGACAATAGCATGTTTATGCCACAAGGCAAATTTGCACATCAAGATGTACGGAGAGGTAACACCACTCATAGTAAGAATGCATGTGTTTCAATGTATTTTTGTGCAATACATAACTTCCAAATTTAAGCAACATTAAAATGTATACCTGTAAAATTTCCCATACAAAGCAATATCTCCATGGAGACAAGCAGGTGGTGGACCCCCATGTCACCCCCCAAAAGCTACATAGTGCTCTTTTAAAGCTCGTAAAAATGCTTTTAACTTTGTTAAAGGGCCTATATTATTCTATTTTCTGATTAATGTTATAATGTTGTTTCCTCATCAAAAACATACCCAGAGTTGTGTTTTGTTTCATTCACATGTTTAACATATAAACCCTGCATAATTAGGCTTCTTTTAGTTCTTCTCTCAAATTGAAAACAAAACTCTACTGAACGAAACTTAAATGCACAGTATCTACCACTACATGACATCATAAGGTGAAGTGGCGCATTTTGAGCTTTTGAGATGTAGACAGACTAATAATAAAGGGCTACTCAAATGTGTGAATGAAACAAAACACAACTTTGGGTAGGTTTTTGATAAGGTAACAGCATTATAACATGGCTTAAAGCTCACATGAGCACATTTTGCATAATATAGGATAGAATAATCCTATGGATAGTTAAACGTAGTCAGTTCTTGTAATGAGTAGCCTACATACCTAAATGGCAATGCATTAATCACACACAACCACACGTGTACACGCACACACACACACACACACACACACAGAGACACACACTCACACAAACACACAATAAGATGCCATTTACCAAGCAAATGATCTTTTTTTCTGTTGCCAAGATGACAGAGCAGACACTGTTACACAGGAAAATCATACTGAATGCATAAGGCTTAACCTTTTCCAAACATGTGACCCATAAATTATATGGTAATCTAATAAGTAGAAAAATATCTTGACTTCCATAAGTAAACTGAATGGCATATTTAGCCTGTTGTAGACTTAGATGTGTGAAGCATTATGAAAGAGTCAAGTGTTAGGGGCCTCTGGAGGGCCATAAATACTCCAATGAGAGAATGGGATATGCTGTGTAGATTGGAATCAGCTGTGACATATACTATAAATCACAGCTATAAAATACACAAAAAACACCAGCGAGTCCTTTCTTTCTGTTGGATCACGCTCTGATAAATAATAAGGTCATTGTGTAAACTCAAGTGCTGAGTCTAATGAAAGATAAAGAGACAAATAGGCTAAGTAAACACATTATGTATTCAACTCACAGGCATGTGATGGCGAAGAAAACTAAAGGCAAAGCTCATACATTTCACCCATCTCATCTTTTGAATCTCTACAGTCTATATTTCTTTAAAAGATGCAGTAGTAGTAGTAATATATCACAGCATTGCAAATCAAAGCTTTTTTCCTTTAGTAGCACTACTACACATGCTTAGAGTAGTGGTAAGAATGACAATGCTAGGGCAGTAGTACTGCACAGTAGTAACTTTAACTTTCTAATTTGATCAATGCGTCATGTTTTTTCATGTTTTTGTTTTTAATGGTAGTAGTATATGGGAATAATAAGCTCTATATCCTGAAGTCTACTCAATAGTAATAGTGGTAATGCTGTAGGCTTTAACTTTCTACTATACTTTCCCTTCACTCCTCCCTTTAATCTCTAGAAACTTCACTAATTTCTTTTGAAGATGAATAACATTTTTCCCTTCGCCTTTCTATCTCCTCCAAACTTAAAAGTGGCAGCAGCAGTGGTGCAGAGGAGAAGCGCTAGGGGCCCTGTGTGCACGAGACATCCAGGTAAAACAGAGAGGGAGGGGGACAGAGATAGATTGATTTCCACCTCCAGCGGCTACAGTTCAAAGCTGAGCAGCAGACTTCAGAGGAGCGGCAGGACGCGGCATGTCCCCAGCCGGGCTGCTCTGGCTGTCTGCGGGCAGGACTTCCCCCGCGGCACAGGGGCCCGGGACAGCCAGGCGGCACCCAGAAAACAATTATGGATAGACTAGATGTGTGGGGTCATAATTATCTTAGTCACCGAAACAGAGTTCTCACTATGATGATGTAATTATAAAAACTATCTGAAACACTTGGGCTACATTAACTTTTTCATGAATCGCAGCACAGCAAAAGAGTGAAGTCAGGCTGTACATACTTAAGATTCAAAACTTGGTCAAAGGCAAAACTAGTGAGGTGAAAAACAATGACACCTTGGGCTAAAAACTTTGCTTCAACATGCACCCAACCTTTCACATATGTTCACACTTTCACTATTTATGTTGTAGACTATAGCTTGCATACAACAACTCTTTCTCTCTGAACCTTTACTACCAACTATTCAATTATCATTACTCAACAAACAACAACAACCTTATTTTGATCATCAACTTTAACAGCCACAGCCTTACCTAATAAAAAGTGAACAAATCAATAAAAAAGATTAAAAACAAAAGGATGCACCATCACGTGTGACATCTGCTGACTTGAATAGTTTTAGCCTATTTAACACAAGGTAGGCTGCAACTACAACTGCATGTAAGTGAAAAGTGGATTTACAAATCCCTTACAACTTTCTATAGTTATTTTCTATTAACTTAAACTTTGATTGAAGTTTAGTTGCACATAATAAGTATTGCTACAGGAATTTCCCCCAAGTCTTGCAGCAATCTGTCTTTACATTCCTGAGAGACGCTTACCTGCAGATCCGGGGTAGGCGGGCGGGCTGCTCGTCACTGTCCGCGGAACAGTGTGGGCTCTGCGGCGGGACGGTCCTGTCAGGGGTCGCCCTTCAGTCCCTAAGATCCGAGCTGGAGCATCTCACGAGATCTGCCTGAGTCCAGGTTTGTTGAACTTGTGCTACCACATGGGCGCATGTCGGACAGTGTGTGCTCCTGGCTCCTCTGAGGACTTTTCTCCGCCCAAAACAAAAGTGGAGATGGTCCCAGGTAAAGACGCGCAGACGGGAAAAGGGAACATGCTGTAGGCGACAATTCAACACCGCCCCCTGGTGGTCACGGGCAGGGAGTGTGGCCGAGGGACAAGAGCCTCAAGCAGGTTACTGGCAAGGCTAGGCAAGTTTATTTGTATATCACAATTCGTACACAAAGTAATTCAAAGTGCTTTACAGAATAAGAAATTAAAATCACAATACAAACAAATCAAAACATAAATAATCATCATAAATTTTTAAAATAGAGATGGGACATTAAATTAGAGAGAATTAGAAGAGTAGAGTGCGGAATGGAAAATGAAAACCTTTCAGTCATATGCACAGCTAAACAGAACCGTACTGTAACACTTTTACAAGAGGCAAGTACCGATCAGGACCAACAATATCCCATTCAGTTAATAAAACAAAAATACCTAAAAATACTCAAACGAGGTCAAACTGTGGCAAAGGGAGTTGTTTAACTTTCACTCGGATGACAGCCACGTTATGGCCAAAGTGTAGCCTAGCAAGAAAACAAAAAAAAGCACAACCCTATTGTATTTTCTTGCATTATATCTAGCTTTTTCATATTTATCTTCAAAAGGTTAAACTTATCACTGCCATCTACTTCATTCAATATTATTTTACTTACTTCATTCAGTATTATTTTACTTACTTCATTCAGTATTATTTTACTTACTTTAGCAGCTCGACGATCTCCACCATCACTACTGATGACCTTCCAGCCTGAGAATTCAGATTTGTGAGGTATACGTGCTATTCACTTTTATTTTTCAGATAAAATAACTTAAAGTAGATTTTTTTGTGATTGTCAAATTAAACCGTAGTTACCTGTTAAAATGATCTTATTAGACTTATATCATATTTCACACATAACTTCAATAATACTATTGTTAGTCACATTACACTTATAATGGCTTATTTCTAAGACTCTTTCATCTTTACCAGTATTACAGTTGTATTATATGAACTTTCTGTCTCTAATCTCCCTCCACTGTTCTTTATGCCACAGCCAAACAAGTCTGTTGCCTACTCAAGTGAAGCCTGCACTGCGTAGTACCTTAGGGGGGCTCTTCAAATAATCCCACCTCCCTTGGATCACAGGTACAGTGGTTTAGCAAGTGTTTGTGTGGGCTGTGAATGACTTGAGCTGTGTGTTGCCTGTCTGGGACTACCAGGCCTTGGACTTCTCCTCCTCCTTCCGCTCTGCTTCATCTTGATTCTTAGCCACAGGAAGGGTGAGATAAAAGAAATGCTTTGAAAACACCAGGAGTCCTGTAATTACGCTCCCCGCTGTCCTCTCTTTCTATCTATCATTTTTACACTTTTGCTTTGTGTTTGTCTAATATTATTTCATCTTATGTAACTGTATTTTTCCCTATTTCCCTTTTCAGTCAGTTTTCATCTTCTCCCCTCTTTCTTGTCTACAATATGTCGGCTTCCTCTTTTAGAGTTACATTGAAGTCAATCCAGGGGCTTCCTGACTGAGCGGAGAGAGGAAGAGATTTGATGAAGGAGAGGATGGAGGGGATATGAAGAGGATAACAAGAAGACTGGTGAGTAGTGATGAGAGAAAGATGGCTGCTCTGTCACTGATCAGACCAAAACACAAATTAAGCAAAGCCTGTACTTACTGTCCTGTGATGGATGCCAGTATACACCAACAAGCAATGCACAAGCGGTGGTCACATACAGTACAATCCAGCTGTATTTCTATTGCCTTGACAAAAAGATCTAACTTTGTTGTAATACTGTATAAAGAGTCATATAAGAGTTACAGACATTGTAAATTGGAATAATAATATTTACCAGTGTGGTTTACATTTTTTATGCAGAAATCAAAACATTGCACATAATTAAAACAGTATGTATTAATTAAATCTCAAAATCAAAGCACAGAACTGCTCAGAATAGTTCCTAATTCTTAAGTAGGTCTAAGTAGTATCTTTTTTCCTTTTCTTACACTCTGCCTGGCTTGTCTGTGCTATCATGACATTGGCTCCTATCTATACTATATTTTCTCTTATTTCATTAAGAGTTTTTTCTCTTTTTGCTTCAATTCCAAACATGTACCTTAAGTCAATGCAGACATTTCCAGAAATGCAATCAATCAGAATAGGAACGCTAGAACAACAAAACTGCACAGACTGCAACAATTACACATATTTATAAATTAATCCCTGTTCAAAGGAGCACAGATAAAGACCATATTTAGTTTGAAGAATATAGTTTATTGATGAATAATATAATGAACTAAACAAAAATGCAAGATTAATAAACAAAACTCTTTAATGATTCAGTATTGTTCTCATGGACATTTAATAAGCTTGTTCGTCAGATGTCATATCATGCTCTCACTGTTGCTTTATCCCCATCCCCATGACCCCTGAAAAGAAAACTTCAAAGTGGCAGCTCGGAGAGGAAATCTGTAGTGGCCTAATTTGATTCTTAGTTTAATGAACCTGGTATAACTAATAATTTACTAGAAAAAAGTGTTAAAAACAAACTTCCTTTTCCTTTAGGATGGTTTGATGTCTGTAAGGGCGAGATGAACATATGATTCAGTGCACTTTGCATGGGTCAAACACTCATGTCTTCTTTTATCATAGTAAGTGTCATGGGCAGAACACATAGTGTTCTCTCCAGGCCAATGATTCAAAAACACGAACCCAGTTGGCTTAAAACATGGCTCTAATGTTATGTTCAAGCAGTATGTGGAGAGCAAAGACAGTTTCTTCAAGTAGAAATTAAATTTTAATCAAAGCTAATATATACACACCACTCTAAATTATAGATTTTACTTGTAGATTATGAAGTTACTATATGAGATAGTGAGACTAATGGTTAAAAATATTTTTTACTACTTGCCCAACTTTACTGAAATCTGTCTGAAGGTAGAAAACAGGACCGTGCCAAGACTGGGCACTTTGGTCCAAGGAAAGTGCCAAAATTCTGCTTAAGAATAGTATAGAACCTCTTTAGCACTATTTTAAAAACATTTTGATACACCACCAACAACCTCACTCACATATAATATTCGTACTATGCAAGGTGAGTCAAGTGCCTTGCCCAAGGACACAACCACAGTATGCAGTAGAGCCAGTGTTGCAACACAGGGGCCCCAGCGGTATTCCATCCAAGTATTATTCATGCACAACCCTGCTAACCTTCTGAGATCTGACAAGAGAGGACATTCTTAAAGTGATATAAAAAGTCCTCAAAATGGCACCTATAAAAGGAAATTGAACTCATGTAAAACTTGTAACACTCAGTGACCTCTTAGTGCCCCTTTAGTAATCTCACTGCACAAAGGCACCACATCTTTTAACTGATCTGTAACCAGCACCAGTTGCCATGGCGATGCGGTGTTAGATGACCTACTTTTTGCATAAATGCAGGACATAGTTCAATAGGAGAGATGTGTAGGCATAGGTACAAACTCATATATATTCATAACATCACTTAATCATTTTGGGCCTATAAATTTGATTTCCTCTTGGGCATTCACTTGGAAAACCCATCTATTTGTCAAGGAGTGATAGACTGCCTAAGGGGAGCTATCAATAAGTCCAGAAATTATATATAAAAGCCTCCTTTAAAGTCCATATGGAGTGGAAGAAATGGGTTGATTTAAATATGAATGCACAAGCAAACATTTAATGCAAATGTGCCTGCCAAAGTCAAAACTTTTTATGAAAAAAAACAAACAAACTTGAGCCTGATTTACCAAGAAAATGAAATCCACGATGTGTTTTTATTCTACCTCTTGTGACAGACGCTGCTTCTCTAATTGATATATTTTTTTTATTTTAGCAGCACCCAAGCCTTTGTTTGGCTGACAGCATCTTGTCCTGAAGAGAACCCAAGCTGTGAAATTCAAATAGATCGAGGGGGAGATTTATCTGATAATAATTTTCTTCTGTCATTTTCAATTACTGGCTGTGGAGAATCAGTCTAAAGTCGGTGACATTTGTGCTCAGGACATGTGTGGGTTTGATAAAGTTTACAAGCTTTTCTAATCCTTGTAATTTCTTGCGGTTATGGTAGTGGCTCTGAAAATGCCCTTTTGATGGTACTTCTTTAGCTGGTACACAGATGGCAGTTCTTGTGTCTTGGTTTCATTAAATTGTTTTAGTTTAATGTTGTCTATGTTTTTGGTTTGGTTTTGTTCAACCCACTGAACTATGTAACTTACTCGGGTGGGGGTCCGCCACCTGCTTGTCTCCATGGAGATGTTTGTTGTGTTGTTTGACCATAATGTTCCATGTTACATAGATTGGACCTGTAACTTGGCCTGCTTGTCTCCACAAAGATCGATAACTTTAATGCAATACAGTGGAACATTCCAGGCAAGGCTATAAATTCTATGGAGGCAAGAAGGTGGCAAGCCCTCCACCAGAAAAGTTTGTTTGTGTACCTTAAGTTAAGCTTATATTAGTTTATTAAAGATGGTGCGAAGTCTTAATCGAAATCTCATTTATACCAAGTTTTCTTGGAATCATTTCTGATTGTTTATCCTGGGTAACATTTTGCAATACACATTTTTATGTTTTGGTAATCCTGTGATATTTGCTGGTTTTGTTCATAGCAGTCTTTTGAATTGTTTAGTCCATTTTATCTTAGCGCGAGAATCACCTTTGTAAAGGTGTTACAATAGCCTTTTCAACAATACAAATGCGCAAATTTTAGCTGTTGCGATTGCTCTGCTATTGCAACATTAAGCCATCATGGGCAAAAATAGAGCCATAAAAATGTCTGTAGACTGGAGATAAAAGACAAAGCTGGTTTAGCAACAGCACAAGTCCTGAAGTTACCCTTTGTATGGTGCAGCCTAGATTACAGTTTGCTTACAAAGGCTGCTTTTCTAACACTTTTCTTCTTACCCCATGCATGCATGCACTTAAATGGCTAAAACATACCTTCATTGTTTTGAATTGCATTATGTAGCCAAAGCACATCAGTCTCATACCTCATTGGCTACTGCAGTCTCGGCCTTCACAATTCATCGTGGGTGGTAACAGGCGAGTCCCCATCATGCTTGGGAAGGCGTCTCTGTCATACCACATACACACATACACACACGCGTAAATCTTTCCCTAGGCTGCGAGATTGAGAGCTGGGCACGTCTGAACAGGTGAACAGGGAATAAGCTAGTTCACAGACATAGAAAAGACAACAGTCCATATAGGCTAGAAGTCTGACTAATTGACAATTTAATTATTTAGACATTTTCTATTTTATCCATACATGTAGAAGTGCAAAGAAGGTTGACATAAAACAGATTACTTTATCTAAAACATAATCACATAACACACTAAAACTATCCACTAATTATTACACCATTAACCAGCATTAAAATCTTGTCTAAAATTGATATAAATGGATTGCAGTGGAAATGAGGAAAAATCCAATACAACTGTCACCACCGGGTGTCGCCACAAACCTACTTTCCCAGGGCAATACGGAGCTGAAGTTGTTGAGGTAATGCAGGAGGTCTGTGCCAGGTGGGCAGCACAAGGTGATGGCTTCTTTGCTTTTGTTTCATATGAAACACTCTGGATTCTTTTGGATGTAGCGCACGAACAGCCGATGAAATTTAGGGTTATACTGAAATATTCAATCAAGCCTGTATATAAAAACGCTGGAAACGTCCTTCTGTAAAGTTGATGGTTTTGTCAGTACAGTTATTTAAGGTACAGTAGCTGTGCCTCTTTGTTCCACTGCTCTCTCCGGCTCCACGGCGGCCAGAGCAGCTCTGGTTTTGCCCACTGCTGAAGGTGTGGGAAGAAAACCTGGCTGGCAACAAGAGCAGCGGCGGGGGACCTTCCCATTTGTGGCGGTGGTCTCTCTCTCTCTCCCCGTATCTGTGCCTCAGGTTCGTGCGCGCGCCGCCGTTGTGCTGGGCGCGCGTGTGATGATGATGAGAGCGTGACCTCACCGTTTTGTGCACAGCTGCTGCTGGAGGAGCGGGAGGAGGAGACGAGCGGAGCCACCGAAACACAAACACGTTGCGGGAGACGGAGAGTGATCAGCGGAGAGCCTTCCTCCACAACTCCCGGGAACTGCCTCTTTGCGCGCGGGGACTCCAGTGCTGTGGAGCAGGGTCCGCCTCCCAGAATGTTCTGTGGCCTCGCTTCTTTTACACTGAACACAAACAAGTCTCCGCGACGTCCCGGACAGTGAAGCCCAGATGCTCACGCTCTCCGCCGACATGGACGAGTCTTCGTCGCTGCTGGATCTGCTGGAGTGCTCGGTGTGCCTGGAACGCCTGGACACCACGGCCAAGGTGCTGCCGTGCCAGCACACCTTCTGCCGCCGCTGCCTGGAGAACATAGTGAGCTCCAGAAACGAGCTCCGCTGCCCGGAGTGCCGCATCCTGGTGGACTGCGGGGTGGACGACCTCCCCGCCAATATCCTCCTGGTTCGCCTCTTGGACGGGATCAAGCAGCGACCCCAACGAGGCAACGGAACGGGCAGTCGGCAGTCCCTTCCCGGGGGCTCGCTTCAGGGCTACGCAGCCGGAATATGCGCTTCTTCCCCGGGCAGTGCTATTAGAGAGCTGCCCACAGCCACCAGGAGCTCCCCTGTAAAGGTAGGTAATTACTCACTGTTGTTTCAAACACTCAGCCACAAAACAAAACAGCACTTATGGGAACTGTTTGAGACCTGTCAACTTCACTTCTTCATCTCAGCTTGTGGAATTGGTTAAAGGGATAAGCCCAACATCCATGCTGTGGAAAATGGGTTGTACATGGTCCCTGCCTCAGATGCTGTTTGCTTTATACGTGCAAATCCATGTGCTCAGAATGGGCACACATACAGCAGGACTGAGTGCAGCAGAATTCATGTGACAGTTGGTGAACACAAACTTGTACCAGACTGAAGTTGTGGAGGTACCGCAGAGGAGCACGTTTATCTCAAAATCTTTGTGAGGAAGTGCTCCTTGTTTCACATGGATAGCTGTTATTATACTGTAGTTGTAGTGTACCACTTGTGTTAAATTAGGCATTGTTTTGGGTGTGTCTCTGGGTGTTTGTGACTGAGGTATAATTAGTTGCGGTGAGCCACAGACGGGAGCGGAGATGTGGGAGACCTCACTGGTCACCTGTCTGTTCTGGTTGTTACTGTCCTGCTCCTGCCCTGTGGCCACATGCTGCAGCTGGGCACTATTTCATAACCTCTAGTCTGTGGGAGAGATCTGTGTTATCTGTGGCTGCAATACAAGATAAAGAATGAAGCTTTAGAGAGGATTTATGAGTATCAAAATATTTCCTCAAGATCTTGTGGTGGCATTGAAAACACATGTGAGTAGGCATTTGTGCTGTCTTACTCAAAAGCAAACAGTGACTTCATTTTTTTGGTTTAAGATAGTGATTTGCAAACTGTAGGAGGAGAGCCACTTTTGAGTTTATTTTAGGCATATCCTGTTTTACCAGTGAAGAAACAGATTTGTTTTTGTTATACGCTGTCGATTTTTCAACTTTCCCACATTCAGCTTTGGTTGACACTAACTTTAAATTCTGATTGGGTCCAGTTGAGTTTAGATTAAGTCTTAGTATTGCATTTTCCAGTAATACATGCTTTATAATGTTGTTTAGAGCGATTAAGCCTAATTTTGGCACAGATGGAAGTTGATATACAAATATTTTCTGACGTAATGTGGAAAAAGTAAGGCTGTCAAATGAACACAATAGCACTGATGCTATTACCACAGCTTTTTACTATAATCCTGACCAAATACTGCAGGTTGTAACCCGCCACGGTCAACACATTTGTCAGGAGATTACCGTTTGACAAATATAGAAAGAAATGTGTCAAATTTTAAATGAAAAAAGCTGGCTGTGCACAGGTTTGAGTTTTTGTTGCCATGTGATTTACTCATTTATTGAACAGGAACACAGTGAACTATGGCAGTAACAGAAGCATTGGCACCAGCTTGTGCCCACCCCTGCAATATATAGGATCAGGTCAGCAACGGCATTGATTTAAGCAGTAGAGCACTTCAATGTGATGAAGAGTGTAGGCGCGAGCGGTCACTCATTCACAGCCAGTGAACAGGAATCCAAAGACTTAACATGTTATTTCAATACAGTCAATAGAGTTTAACCACCCAGACAAGGAAGAGTAAATTTTATTGTCAGATAAACTACAAGCACTAACTATCTAACTGTCTATCTAATGGGCTGGTCTTGATCATAAACTTGGAAATTGGTTGTTATTGTTTTACATTGTGCACGACAACTGATAATTTAGCTAGAAAGTGATACATAACACTTGAACTTTGAACATTTATGTGTATTTATGCTGTTTTTGGATCATCCTTACCTTTAATATCAAAATGACTTCTGTATGTCTTAACATACAAAGTTTTGAAAAAAGTCTATCAGTCATTTCTTCACATCAGCTGCACTAAACAGCAAAGGTCTATGTAGTTCTCTTTGCTTTTATTGTGCACCTGGAGCAAAAGAGCTTGCAATTTGATACTTTTAGCTTTTAATATCGGAAAATCTCACATGTTCATACATATTTTGTGTTACATTCCTGTTGTATACTAGTATTGGAAGTGGAAGTGGCATTTGACTGCATTGGAAAGTAAATGAATAGTTTTTTTTTATAGCAAGAAGTACATCTAAAGTCACTCAACAGTGTATAACCATAGACTGTATACGTTCTATGTGTATAATCCAATAAATCCTCTTGTGTATATACTCCTTTCTACTGTTCAAAGTCAAGTTCTTTTACTTGAATGTGTCTTTCACTACTTTATATTCTAGTAATAAAGCTTGAAGTGAAATATCCAGAGTGCTTAGAGCTTATTCTGTCCTTAGCCCTGTCCACTTTCTGTTTGTTTTAAAGCCCCTTTGAGACTGCGCTCTAGTGCTGCCTTTATTGGTCCTGGACACACACGCCACATTCACACATATAACCCATTAGCCTCCATAGACCCCCGCAGTCTCCACCTTCTACCCCCCCAATGATGAAAGTCTGAATTAATCTCTTCATTCATTGTACGTGTGTAAGTGCACGTGGATCAGGCTCCTGCTGGGTTAAGGCGCTTGTGAAGGAGCGAAAATGTGTTTTTGAGAGACACACTAATGTAATACAGCGCCATGGGAGTCAAACGGGTCAGTCCTGAATGTCCATGTGAGGTAATAAAGGTTGAGGAGGGGAATAGATGTGTTGCTATGGAAATAGATGAAGAGGCAAAAGTGCTGAGTCAACAATGAAGGCAGCTTATCCCCCAGGGCTTCTGCTGCGGACCTGCTACTGCGGGACAGCATGGGTTTAAGCTCAACTTTTCTACTAGATATTTTACACGCACTGTTTAAAACAATCTGAAATGCTTTTGGTAATGTTACCTATGACATTATATTGTTGTTTTATTCTGGAAGCCTTTCTTTTTGGAAAGCTGAAATATGTTCTACCATAAAGTGCATGAATTTATAATTGTAAATTCTAAAACTTACTACTGTCCGAATATCTACTCAACCTCAGTCTTCTTTCTCCAACACTCCTGAAAAGGAATGATAAAGAACAAAGTATATTATACATGTGGGTATGTCATGATAATTACTATATTGATTTATTGTTCAATACATGACACAACAATATATTTAGGCCAGTATTTATAATGTGAATGTTTGCTTTATACGAGGGATTTTTTTCTTAATAAGATTTTATCTGTAAGGTTTGAATAATGAACTTATATGATCAATTCTAGACACAAACTAAATATTTTTTCATTCTGCTGTTTATTTAAAGTAGCTCATGTTTTTAAACAATATTGTACATTTAGAAGTTTTTGGTGGATAATCCTGCTTTAGAGTTTTTGTGTCAGTAGAATCATTTATTTTCAGTATTGTTCTTATATATATATTGTACTTCAAAATGTGTTATCGGGACTGGTCACATGAAGAGTTTATAAACTGTAATTTAAGCAGAACCATAAAATAATTTTACTCTGAATATTAATAATGCACAGTTTGTGTATAATTTATCATAGAAACACATCTTAGTTAAATCTTTAACAATCAGTGTCCAGCTCCTACAGTGTTTTGTTTGGGCAGTAACAGACGTTGGTAGGATATTATTACCCCCTCTCTTTGTTGTGCTCAGAGTACATCAGATGCAGAGATGACTCACCAGACAGCGGCTGTGCAATAAGAATTAGCTCAAAACCACTGTGAGTTTGGGCCTAACTCAATACGTGACATTTCTCTGGTCATTGAAATCCCAGCACGCACAGTATCTTTATTGCAAATTCTTATGAACAACCGTTGCGCCACCGCATTTGATAGTTCCCTTCCCTGAGGTTGTTTCATCAAATCATATTCCTTAAAACAATGTTGTGTTTTTCACATTTTATGGCTGATACCTGATACAAACAAATATGCTACCTAGATAAAATGAACTTTTTTCATTATGCTTTTAATGCTAAGTGAAATGTTTTGATCGTTTAGTTGTACCTAGTGACAAAGTAGCACGTCTGGAGTAAATTGCTTAAAGGTGCAGTATGTAACTTTTCTGGTTGCATCTGTGAAGAGGAAACTTAGCTCACCGTGAGATTTTAAGATTTTTAGCAATACTTAGATTTCTGATAAAGCAATAACAACTCTATGGAGACAAGCAGGTGGCCGACTCTTCCCACCCCAGGAAAGTTGCAAAGTGTGTGTTTTGCATATCGGATTGTTTTTGTTGAAGCAGCGAGCAGCCTGGGAGTGCCATTCTAACTTATTCTCATATTTACAAACAAAAGATTGCAATAATTGAGGTTGTTTAGTTTCATATTCCCACACGGCTTCTGAATGAGCAATTCAGTCTGACAATGCTGACAGACTCTGGAAACCAAACTTTATTGCTATGAATTCAAAATGTCCTCAGTAGTTCTCCGTCTTTCATTACGTTGATCAATCTGTATTATGCTCAGTCAGGCCTCATGCATATCCTTTGTGAATTATTCAAATGCATTGTCCAAGTAACTCTTTCCTTTTACTTTCTGATTAGGTTTTAAAAAGAATCTTGCTCTCCATGAAAACTTAACCTTATGTGCTCTTCTTGTTACCTTGTCTGCACTGTAAACCCCTCTTTTTCTGTCCGTTGTTTTCATTGTATATGGAGTTTCTTAGTCATCCCTGTCACACTTTAGGAATTCTAACGGATTCATCTCAGTAGCTTTTCCACATCAATTTATCTCCTTTTACTTACTTTACTTTGACAGATACAGTGTCTCCTGTACTGTGAGATTAGTTAAAGACACATTGGAGCTCTTTAAACATGCCGTTGCTGTTTACTTTGGGCCTGTCCACTGCCGAGATAGTTTGTCATTGCGATCCCTCCCTTAATCTCCCCTCCTTGTCTTCTTACCTGTGTTTAACTGGCTGCCGCGGCGACGCCTCTGTTGCCCCTCGGACGGCCTCAGAGATGATGTCGTGTCCTTTCGTCTCAAATACAATGCACTGCCCTGTCATTACCACCAGGTTGTACTGAGTGTGAGTTTGCTTTTCACAAGGAAGTAGGGCGTTACCAGTATCATGTAATCAATTATTATTGGTAGTAATCTGTAGAGGGAGTCACTTGTATTAAAGATTTAGCGTACAGACCTGTGAAATACGCTACTCACTCAATGTAAACAAAAAAATCCTGTTATCTGAATAATTGCAGCCTTTGTGATTTGATGATAGAGTCAACTCAAATTGGGATTACAGCTTTAAATGGACAGTAAATATATTCTGCAGTCCCACTTCCTGTGCCTAGAGATAGTGTCTCCAATATAAAGCCCTATCTCACAATGCATGATTCTTTCCACGATAACACACTTTGAAGCAGGATATATTGCTGAAGAGAATATTCGGCGATATTATTAAACAACGATAATATTAAAAAAATGAAACACTTTAGTAGTTAGTTCGTATCTGTTCATGTGTTTCAGACAAACTATTCCTTCCTGATTTGAAGGACTTTGCGAAGACGTTTCCCCATTCAAAAGATATAATATTTTAATTTGAATTACTATGACCACAGAGGACGATAGCCGCAGCTTGAAACCCACGAATAATGACTTATAGACATTAGTTATTCAACCCTCTACAATTTAAATCTAAAGAAGAGGAAAAAAAACTAAAAGTTCTCAGCCAATACTAAGAAAAATTACCCACAATAAATATTGCCCCCCCCCAAATATATTGTTCCATTTAAATATATATTGAAGCATGTTGATATTGTAATAATCGTGACAGGCCTAGTCACAATATTAACCACAAATAGGAAGTGAACAAGTTTTTCCTATTGAACGCACTAGTATCTTTGTAAATCGGAACGTCTATATTTCTGCCCGGTAACTGTGTGTCTTAAAGCCATTAGAAGCTCAAATCTCATTAGAAGCTGCTCTTAATTATTTCTTATCTTCACTTATTCGCTGATGTCGGAAAAGAAATTAATTATTTTTAACAATATATTGGAGCATCCCTACAAGCAAACTGCCTGCTGTTTGAATGGTAATTAAAAGAGAGACATCTCCTCTGCCCGTCTCCTGGGATGACGGGGGAATCATACAGTAACATAGCTCACAATTGTCTATGGAGAAGTGTTTATAACAACACAGTTTATTGGTGAGCAAGTCTGTGCATCTTTTACTACTCTCTCTTTATTAGATAGTAGCTATAAGGCACAGGCTGAATGAGATGGAATTACAGTGTACAGGCAGTATTTATTATTTGTTGTCAAAACAGTTCATCTGCCAATAGCACGGTATTTTCTATTTTTATCCTTGGAAAAACTAAACATGAAAAAATATGTTTCTTAATAATCAATTGGATATTATAGTACCTTCAGGCAATATCAGATTTTACAGCGTGGACCCTGTTGGCTCTGTGGCTCTTTTGTGCCCAAGTGTTTATAGTGTGTACTTCCTCTGAAGGAGCATTGGAGAACAGCTGGTGTTGTCCTCCTGTCTTGTATTGTCATTGGCAATTAGTCTGTTTATTTCTTAAAATCCATTTGAGGCAGGCAACAGATGTTAAAATATCATTGGAAATGGAAATAAGTAAACAAAAGGGTACATTATTATAAAGTTGCATTTTTGTAACAATATGTCTAAAACAGTCAAGTGGGGGCGCTTTATGTGTGTTTTATAACCGTTTTGTTTGTAACTGACTAAAACAAATCAACTATTTTAAATTTCCAGTAACATACATCCTCAAAGAAACCATAATGATAAAAAAAATATGATTCCTGTCATCATCCTCTATTTTGGTGATTGTATTGTGTTTCAGTGCTTCCCAGTTTCATGCAGCTGTGTGTTCAAACCATAGACTACAAAGACGTGGGCTGAGGGAACGTGACGTCACCCTCAGCCCACGTCTTTATTTATTTTTTATTTTCGTTTGGTTCAAGTCTCCAATCACAGCGCTGTGTGATCTCTGAAGAAGTGGAGGGAGTAACTTACTTCTACTGTAGAAGGCAATGCAGAGATACTATGAAGAAGATTGATAAATTGTGCTAAATTGTGATCTGACTGTGATTTTTAAAAAATTATTATTCATTTTGTCCGCTCTATTCCCAATTTAATGTAATAATAGTAAACTCTATGCCGTGCTCCATTTCAGTCTGATTTCTGGCAATTTCTATGCAAAAATATGACCATTATCTGATTATCTGTGGTTTTGATGATCAGAGTTCTTTTGTACATGTAAACACACAGCACAAATCAGATCTAATTCTTGCGTTATCTGATTGTTGTAATGATTTTTTTGCTGTCCTTGTAAATGTACCAGCTCTGCTTTCCTTCTCAAGGGTAGATGCACTTTATCAGACCAACACATTGACTGTATAAAAAAGTGCTTATTTATGGACAAAATAGCAAAATAAAAAGAGCAGGATGATGTAGAGCGGGTTAATACGAACATTGTAAGACCAAACTGACGAGTCTGACAGCAGCATTTACAGAGAGGGGCGACGTTTGAGAATGTAAAGTTAATCTGGAAGAGGTTGGCTGTGTCCATTTATATATACAGTCTATGGGCCAACATAACAGCAGCAAAAGAAATAGCATCTTCTCCGTTTTGACACAGTCATTTATCCAGATGACATAGTGTGTGTCGGTTAACTAAATGCCGTGTGAGCATTTATTACATAAGAGTGTGGGTAATTACTGGGGTGTGCGTGGCCTTGGATCTGCGGGATGTCATCTGTCAGTGTGTCATCCTTGGCCCCGGCGCTCTCAGATATGGAGATGAAATGAGGCCGGACACACACTGCGGTGATGGAGAGAGCGGCCACTCGCACTCACCGCCCGCTCCAGAGACGGGTTAATAAGACCCTGGGAATAATATGTCTGTGTCGGGGTGGGACATATGGCAAATCGTTGATGTCAGGATTTTTGTGGAGCCAGATCATGATTTGGATTTTGCCATGATTCATGTACAAGTTTGTATTTTCCTTTTGAGCTGTAAAGAAGCTGTTCAATAAGAGAAGTGGGTGGGGAAAAGTAGCTGTATTTTAGCAGAGAACGGCATTTTAAGAGAACATTTGTGGATCACTGTTACACTTCAATGGCTGATGACTGTAATAGTGCTAAAAAGCAGAAAAGTCTATCACACCAAAATATAAAACTTTTCTAAAATCACTGATAGCTCCTGCCACCTTGAGTGATTTGGGTTTGTCAAATTTTGAGGTCTGGCCTATGGACTATATACTAGTATATATCAGTAAAATAGAAGATAGCCACAGGGATCAGACCACAAATCACTCAGCCCTGTGTGTGTGTGTGTGTGTGTGTGAGTAAGGATGTGCAATAGCTGATTGAACTGATTGTTAACTGGAGATGTAGAAATATTGTGTTAAAAAAGGACTAAACTACACAGGGTACATCATATCAAATCAAATGTTTTACCCACTTTTACACAAGCTCTGAAAGATGATGGTTTTGACTATTTTTTATTGTTAAAATTGTGATCCAATCCAAAACTAAACTTGGACTAGATTGTTACATAATGATAGAACAGCACTAAAACAAATAGATCAGGACTTAATCATGAATCAGGACCAAAACAAGACAAGTGTGAGCGCAGTAGAATTGTCATAGCGTGGGGTTAATGCATAGATTTTTCTTAACTGAAGTTTCCAAATAAGTCTCTAAATAGTATGTGTATTCCCTTCAACTTTGACCTAGGTCCTTGTTAGCCTGTTAAAATGTTCACACAGTTCAGTTTATAAATAATGTTTTTTTTATTGTTACTAGAATATCACATTACTTCTCATCTGGTGGTGCAGCCCTCCATTTAGAGCTGTTTGGTTTGGGGCTACGGTGGTAAAGACTAAACAAGCAATGGAGCTTGCCTGCTATTCCCATGAGCGTCTGTGGACCATCCCCCTGTAGCACGACTCACATGCACAGTCATGGGTCAAAGGTCAAAGCCCTTGTGTCCATAACTATTGTTACTATGGAGATGAGGGTTAGATGTCAAAGCCACCGGTCACACCATTGGAAATGCATCGAGCGAAGCGGCGCCAGATTTAATTGAAAATATGATAATACCAAAATATTTGAAGTGAAGGGTCAGACTTGCAGCAGTAAATGGTGAGGATGGAATGATAGCTATGGGTATTTGTCAAGAAATACAAAATAAACTGGATTTGGACTGGCTTTATATATCTGCAGTAATGTAAATTGAATAATACAAATATTCCATTTTCTATAATAATATGTGAAGCATTTGATTTAGGCAAGTAAGAAACAACTAACAACTAAAATGTGTGCAGACTTTTTCAGTGAACATCCCATAGAAGTTGACATTTGCACGTGCATTGTTACAGACCTTCACCTGTACAGCTGCTGCAGAGCTGCACAGTCTGTCACATGTTTGAAGAAGTGGGTGTCTCTTGTGGGAATAACATCATCCAAACACTAGCTCCTGTTGCTCCTCCATGTACATTCACTTTTACAGCGTGTACTCAGTGTTTTCTTTCATGTTTGGCCCTGTAAATCTTATTCCGATATAGCTAAAACACTTGTTTGCATCATATTCCTCCTAGGTCTGTGCACTGACTTGAATTTTAATTATGATTATTACGTTAGTGCTTAAATCCACTTTGAATGATATGCACGATCTGCCCCCAAAAAACAAACATGACATCAACAGTGGCTTTTAAAGGGCCTATATTACCTTATTTTCTGATCATTGTGATAATGGTGCTTCTTCATCAAAAATCTCAGGAGTTGTGTTTTGTTTCATTCACAAATGTTTAACCCACAAACTCTTTTTCTCAACCAGAAAACACTCCACCTTGTGATATCATGTGGTTACACATGAAGTGCTCCACTGTGTTTTTAAACTCCACACACTAGAATCATCATTTGGATGATTTCAGCCCTGGAATTGCCCAGCTCTGCTGAACTAAAGGTAAAAGGAGCTGTTAACTTGAAAATCACCACTTCATAATGGAACAGAGCATTTTGAGCTTTGGGGATGTAGACAGACTAATAATAAAGGGTTACGGAAACATGTGTGATTAAATAAAAACAATTTCAGGTATGTTTTTGAGGAGGTAACAACTTTTTTATTTTTCATTGCGTAATATAGAAACTTTAAAAGAGGAATTATAAAACATTGCTCATAAGTAATAAGTCAGCATGTTAGAAGGGCACTATGGAACTTTTCTGCTTTGGGGGTCTACTACCTTCTTGTCACCATGGAGATTTTATTGCTTTGCACAGTATGGTGTATCTATTTCACAGTTTTTCAGTTAGACCAAGACCCCAAGAAAGACGAGCTCCACCCTTGGGTACAGCACAGTTAATGGGGATCCTGATAAACATAAATACATATAAACATCTGTTTTTATTGCTCAGAAATACATTCTTACTGTGCACAGGGTCACTTCTCCACAGATCTCACAGCTAAACTGCCTGTAACTGTCTCCATGGAGATCTACAAGCTGAATGCCCTTCTGAGAAATTTTCTTGGCAAAGAAGGAACCAAATAATGATATTTTTTTTATCATTATCAAGAAGCTCTATCTGCTCCTCATCTTTCAGTGTATCGAATGGAGAGAAGTTGAAACGCCTATTTTAGACTTGGCAGGCAGCAGACACTTGGCCCGGGCAGAGTGTTTGAATTTGGAAACATTAAAACTAGCCTCATATCGACCTGCTGTTCACTCTCGCATCTCTCTACACGACTTCATCTTCAGCACCTCTTATAAAACCATTACTCTCATCTTACGTCATTGTTTTGCCCGTGTTTATTTGGCTCAAAGGAGTGGTTAAAGTTTCTTGGATGGTCTGTCCAGTCCAGAGGGGATTTAGTCCGGTAAACATTGTCATAAATGACTCTTCAAAAGGTGATAACTGGACATTTTCTGTGGGTTATTCAGTGAAAAGCAGAAAGAGTTATCCGGGAATTGTAAAGTCATTGTATTATTTCATGGTTTAAAATAAATACCAGCTAGATCGAGGTATATTGTCTTCAAGCATGCGTGAATTGTATCAGAATGGATTAAGAATTTAAATAGTCTGTGTACAACTTGGTTATACAACTCCCTGTACAATAGAAGTGTGGGAGTGTAAACAAAATCCAAAAGTACCATATGGCTGTGTAAACTTCACTTGTTTTGGACAACTAACAGTAACTTTAGCACTGCATGATCGGAGAGCAAGTTTTTGAAAAGATGTTTTAGTCTAACCTTGGGTAATTTTGCCTTTCTAAATAACTGTTTCCTTAATCTCTACTGCTGGCACTTCTGCTTTAGGTTTATCCACTCTATTGTATTTCACTATTTTATTGTTTTCATTGCGCTATTAAATTAGTACAAAAAAAGTGATTGTGATTTCGATTAGATTAGCCGTTTATGATTTCACCAGGAGCATTTGAGAAAAGACTGAAGTATGAACTGTTTGATTTCCCATGCATTTCAGAACAGTTTGTAGTGGTCTGAACTATAGGGTGCACAGAGAACAGAAATTGCAGCAGTTTCAATTTGATTTCGATAAATAGGGCAGCCCTTCTAATTCTAATCTGATTCCTCACACTCCAGTATGCTGTCAAGTACGGAAATAAAAGGGTCCTGCAAACTTTGAGCTTGCGTTCTTCATCTGCATCTCAAGAAATTAACCCCAGAAGTTTATCATATGATACACTGAGGAAGTGGCTTAGACTTTCCTCTGAAAATACTGCTGTAGCGACATGTGAACTTGCATATTTGGATGCAAAAGTTGGAGTTATTTTAGGCCAGTGTGATCCTCCTGTTCACAGCTCTGAGGGACTGCGATCAGCTTTCTACGCTGACGTCTGTGTCCACACATCCACTCCTGGCTCTGCATGTAACCCCCACTAATTTATGCATATTTGCGCTCATGACATGGGCCGCCTGTCTGTGTATTATGTTCAGCAGTGTGTGGAGAAACTGTTTTAACAAAGTGTGAACATTTTATTTCAGGTATTTTACTAAAAGAATATGCTCATTGTAAAGCTGTGCAGTTCATTTAAGTCTAATCGAGATTCAAGCTTTTGTTCGAGAGGTCCGCAGGCACTCCTCAATCCTCAGTACAAACATGTGGTTTGGACTTAATTTCCCCACTATGTTTTTATATTTATGTAGGATTACTGGAGTTACAACTAAGTCTTTTTAATGTGAAGTGAGTGCTTTTGTGGCTTGCCCCTGTGCTCATTGATAAACCAAATAAACCCCCCTCACATTCGCTTACAACACAGATTTCTGTCATCTATGGGACAAGATGTGTGTTTTTAATTATTCCTTACAGTTTGAACCAAGAACAATTTCACTGTTGGAACACAATATTATTTTAATTACTGCTCTGTTCTTATATTTGCTTAGCCTTAGGGGCTGATCGTTTTGGTAGAAAATGCTTCCTTGTTTTAGTTTGGATTCATTTCTGAACACTGGCTGTGGTTACATGAACAGTCGCACACTCATATCTCATATCAGATTTCTAGAGTTGTCCACTTATTAAAATGACATTTAAGCAGCAACATCTGAGTAATCTGATTTCATTCTGACCATGGTCCCTCAGATTACTTACATTAGATTTTGTGACAACTCTAGAAATGTGACTTTTTTTGCATGCCAACATAGCTGCTGTCTGTAGTTTTGATAACTACCTTTTTTACACCACTTCTCTTCATCCAAAGCCTTGTGTAAGACTTCAGCTTTATGTGTTTTCTTTCTTCCAGGCTGTGTAAATGTGAAAGTGTGCTGCTGGCCACACTCTGGACTAAAGGTATTTGAAAAAGAGGAGTTGGGCCGAGAGTACAAAGGCCCAGTGGCAGCATGTAGTGAGTGTTTGGCTGTGAGTGAAAAGGAGGATCTATCTCCAGGACAGGATTATGTGAGGTCAGAAGAGCACCCCCTCCTCCGCTGTTTGCTTTTGGTCACAATGGGCAGAAATGGCACAATCAAAGCCACTGTGTAAAAACAGAGCTGATAGTCTCTCTTCAGCCTTTAGAAATTATACCTGTTTTGTTTTTCGCTCATTCGTCACAACAAAAGACACAAAGAAAGCGTCAAGATTTCCAATGCTATATCATCAGAGGCGTGTTTCCATAGCAACTTCACATACTTTTGTTAGCAGTAATTTTCCCAAAAAGTGAGAAAGAGGAAACATTTGGTGTGATGCTTGTGGAATGGCCTTTCAGAAATTTAATGAGTGCGTCTGAATAATATATTACAGAACAATGGTTTTGATTTCTGTAAAATCCATATATTTTTATGGCATCAGTTAAGTGGGGCTTTTTGTTATTGTGTTAGCAGGATCACAAAAGTAATGGTGGCAATTAGATGTCAATTTCAGTAAAGGTGAATAAATATAATAATAATAATATAATAATAATATATTTGTATAGCACAGCATACACAAAGTAATTCAAAGTGCTTTACCAAGTAATACAAATAAATAAAAACAATCATTACAATCATAAAATGAATATTAAAAGAGAAGAGTGTAGAATAAAAACCTTTCAGTATACACAGTTAAACTGATCTGTTTGAGCCTGGATTTAAACATCGTCAGAGTCTCACATCTTCAGGACGACTGTTCCAGGTTTTAGCTGCATAGAATATAATATAGGGTCAAAATCAGACCTCTGCCGTAGGGAGGTCAGTAAAGGAAGCTAAAATATGTTATATTTATGTTTTATCACAATGTGATGTGCCTGATATATGACTTACGTTATGTTGAGAAGACCTTGGCATAGGCCTATACAAGTGTTTGAAGGCTGTCATCACCAGTTGAGTATACATGAGTATATGTTCTCTCACTTGATCTGTCATATTTTATGAGTTAATAAGGTTATTCTTAGCACAGCCGATGTTGTGTTTTAGAGTGCATATGTAACCTAATGGTTTTAATGGCACTGTATGAGTCAGAGCTTTGTTCTGAGCATGTTGGTGACAAGAGCTGACGGTTCTTTTGCTGTACATGTAAGAATCATCTACAGGCCATTTTTAGAAACGCATGAAGGAACTTTTCTTGATTGATTTTATGTAAATTTTATATTTTTTGTTTACATTTTACAAACTTGAATTCAAAGTCCATCAAATCATTTAAGTGCAAGATTAGTGCTACAGAGCAGTTTAAACCCAATTCATACAATATTCATAGACAATAGTGACTTTGTTTGCCTTTGTTAATAATGTATAGGAGCCATAAGTGATGCATTTAACTGCCTCTAATGAGACACTCAATCTTACACTAAAAAGTTGTACATTCATATTTTAGTAAGTCTTCTCACTAATTAAATCTGAATCCCAAAATACAGGGAGGAGGCTCAGTGCTGCTAGCTCGTAGCTTTGAGGCAGGAGCGTTATGTCTCTGATATAAAGAATGACGATTAGAAGAACACAAGTTTTGTTTAGTTATCATAACTGATTTCTTTTCTTTTCTTTTTTTAATTTGAATATTGATTTGTGAATTGAATTTGTTCTAGGTGACTTTTGTGACACAACCTTCTTGGTTGTGGCTGTGTCTCACCTCAGAGCAAAAAGGTCCTGGGTCTGATTCAGGATCAGGATTTGGGCCCCAGGTTCTGCACTGCCTGTCAGGTTGGCACTAAATGCAAAGGACAGAGTTGCTCACGGGGACAATGAAGTTCCTTGTTGATTTCTTTGACTTGGTCGGCATGTTAAAATACACGAGCAGTCAAAAGCTTAGTCTCATCCTGACATTTATGCATTTGTACATACTGTATGCATAATATATGAAGTAGGATTATGTAACAAAGAAAAAACAAGTGAATTAACTCTACTGTATATTTTTAAAAATATTTTATAACCAAATCTTAAAATTAGCCACCCTTTGAGTTATTTAACTTTTTTAAAAATAAATACATCTAAAATGTAGACGGTCCTAAGGAGCTTTTGACTGGTGCTGTTTAAACATACACGACCAGTGAAAAGTTTGGACACCTACTGAATGAGAGGGTAAGTCCAAACTTTTGAATCGTAGTTTATGTCAAAATCATGTCTAATACAGGATATACATGAGACTAAACCTCACTATTGGAACAGTTAGTCTTGCACTGTTTTGGTGTGTTTTTTGCTCTTTTATGAGTGTCATGCTTCACTGTGTGAATGATGTGTGAGTGATGTGTGTCCTTCTGGAGACAGACTGAGCGATGATTGCAGCCACTTCTCCACTTGGCGCTCATTCATTGGTTTTATGTGCGCTCGAACTGGAACAGGTCCAAACTCATCTCATCCTTACTTGTGCAAGGGCTGCCAGCTCTATTAAAACACCACGGGTCACTGGACTGATATTTGGCCCAAGCTGCACACGTAGCTCAGAGGAGCTGGTATGAGCTGCTCCACTCGCAGGGAGGTACGGGGACCTATAATGTAATGCCACTCATATAAATGCATAATGAGGCAGCACAAATGGTTTATGGGAAAAGTTATTATCTTCAGATTTAGATACAGAGGTGTAAAAAGTCAAATCAAAGGGCATATGAATATAGCAATTTTAGAGGAAAATGTATGATGCAAAATCCTACAAAAGAGAATTATAAAACTTCTGAAAAAAGAAAGAAAAAATGTGGAAGCTTTTTTTTTTTTTTTTTTTTTTACAACAGTCAAGTACTTTCAGTGAGATGCTACTAAATTGATGGCCATCTGAACTGTATTTAAGCCTGCCCCATTAACATTTTGAAGTACAATTTATTGCTACGGTAAATGTCATAATATTGAAACTACTTTATGCCACAGACACAATAACCCTAAAGCAGGATAATCCTAGTAAACCCTTTAAAATGCATGTAAAATATTGTTTGCAGTTCATCAACAGTGGTTTGATTTTATATAGTTCTACGTTTGCCATTGAATTACTGTGTAGATAAATGAAGAATTAGTATAAATTATTTATCTTTTATTCATAGTGTCTGTGATAAACCAATCTAGATTCTGCATAATACCAGGCAGACATCAGCACAACAAATTAAAAGAATGAACACTAATGTAAACAGTAATAATACTACAGCCAAAGAATGAACTGTACTGACCAAAAAGGAGACAAAACATGACAACAATAAAAGAAGAAAAAAAACATTATACATAATTCTTTAGCCTATATCTTTGTCTCAACACTGCTTCAGATCTTGGCTATGACTGTCCAAAAGCTGCTTCTTGGCTGTATGCACTGATAACACTAGATATTTTGCCATTTATCATCTTTATTTGTTTTTAAGTATTACTCACATTGTTGACATTCATTTTATGCATTTATTTAAATCATATTCATAAAGGTATTTTTTCTTTTTTTTTCTTTTGATGTTGAATTCATATCCTGGAATTGCAGCTATTTATCTCTATTACCACACAGTTTCCCAAACACAGAAAACTGCCCTGTATGAAGAAAACAAAACCATCCATCATTTCTATTTTGAAATAAAAAACACTTTGATAGCATAAAACTGTCGGCGTGAAGAAATTATCTGCACCAAAGTTCAGCTTTCACAAAACCATTTTCTCTTCTCTCCAGCCACCGCCATTAAAGCAAATTTATAGGAGCATCCTGTGTCTCAGCGCCTTTGACACATCTTTAGTGTTTAGCTGCACCTGTCAAAATCAGGCCTGTCACAATAAGTATGATTTCGACAGTTTTTGGGAGGTCAGTATTTGAAGTGTGTATACCTTTTTAAAATGGTGGATAGGGCAGTGTTTCCCATTTGATGAAAGTAGCTCCTTATAGTAGCTCCCCATGGTCAATGTTAAGCTGAGCAATTATTGTATTATCATAAATATTTAAAATAAACTGTATTTAATTTAAAATGCTTTTTATTAATAGTGGCAAAAAGTGACACATTTACTCAAAAAATTTTATTTGTTCAAAATTTGCAGGATTGGCTGTGCATAGTCTCAACCCGTGGGAAACACTGAGCAATATGGCATAAAATTTGCAATTTGCAATATGATATAACTGATGCTTGCCAAGTGCTTTTTAGCCATGGCCTTTCCTAGTTCTGAGTTTTAGGCTTTTAAAGCTTGTGAAAAGCTCTGTCCCCTGTCCACAAATCCTGCTCTGTTGTTATTATTAGTGCTTTGGCATTAGCAGCTCCTTCACAGTCAGTGTTTAGACAATGATATTTCATGAGTGATGAGACATGGCCAGAGGTGGGTAGAGTAGACAAAATTCTACTCAAGTAACATTAATAACAAAAGAAATTCTGTTGACAGAATTGAATATTTGACAGAACTCTTTATTTTTTTATGGATCCTACTTAGATGACTGAGGGAGTATACAGACATTACTTCAAAATAATATTACTCAAGTAGAAGTGCAAAGTATTTGTAGAAATTACTCAAGTAAAAGCAAAAAATGACTACTTAAGCAATGGAATAACTGTCGGAATGTAACATCCGGTTTATAATTTGCAGTTAATGTACTGTAATTGGAAGAATAAAACATGAATTAAATAATACACAAGATCTGGTATTTTCAAAGGATAGAAAATGAAAGTCATCTGCAGGAACGGTGCGAGAAAACATCAAATCATTTCATATTGTCGACATAAAGCTTTTGTTACTTGTAGACTTACTCACAGTAACCACAACCACAACTTTTACTCAGTACTGTTACTTCAATAAAAATATTACTCAAGAAGAACTAAAAGTATGCTGTGAGAAAAATACTATATCTTTTTATGATGATAAGTAAATGTAACTGAGTACTCCGCACCTCTGGACAGGTCTGGACAGGCCTCTGGACCCAGCCCTACTGATTCGTAACTTTTTCAAGTTTTTTGTTGTATGTTAACATTTGAGCTGAGGATGATCAGATAATTAACAACTATAACCATAACACATTTTAGCTATCAACTAACTACTAGAGGCTCATTCTGCTTTATCAGTAGCAGTTCATTTTTTTAAATTTACAATAGGTTCATTTAGAAGAGGGTTAACTAATTATAATGTCTTTTTAGAGTCATGGCTTCAGATGCATGACGTGGCCTTCAGTATTGCCGTTCATCAGTGTTTTCTGTAGTAACACTTCACACTTCAAAATATGTTGTGATGACAGGCCAGCATGCACTGTCCCAGAATTGTTTGTTCGCACTAAACTAGGCTAAAAAGTGGGAACACAAATGTTATGTGGATCGTGGTGTTTTTCCCTCTTCTGTTCTAAGTGGCTGGCAGTGCGGCTGTGATGGGAGCATTAATCAGTTGGGTGGAAGTGTGCATCAGAGCCACAAGAGGCAGTGACATGGAGAGAAAGTGGGACAGAGTCACAGCCCCGAGCCTCGTTTTTTTCACATTTTCCTTTTAAAACACGCGCTCTCTTCACACATTAACCCATTTCGCTCTTCATCAACTCACTCCACTCCCACTGCTCTTACCACTGCGCCTTCTCTGTTTGTCCCTGTGCTTCCAGTTCTGTAGTCAGAGCACAGAATCTGATGGAGCACTGTTTTGTTCAGGTGATCTTTCATTGTGATCACATGATAACAGGTGGGCATAGGATTTTAGAGACTTTAGCTAGTTTTTTATGGTACTGTACAAACTATAATCTTACCAAAGCTGCACTTGGGCAGATATGGCCAATGATACATAGTTGCCATATTGCATCAATCACTTACGACTTCTAGGCACCACCACCAACCAAGCACTTAAAAATATCATAGCATTTTCTTTACTAGGAAGGTGCAATGGCACTCGAGAGAACAAGGAAATATAAAATCATAAACTAATACAAGAATCACTTGTTTGTAGAGGTCTAAACTGCAGGATATTTTATTGCCTGAATAATTTCAGCTTTGCTTGTTGTGTTCAGATTGAAATTACAATTTGATTGTTTGTGATTTATCTTTGTCTTGTACCCAAAACCACAGAGAAAGTCTTAACTTTTTGAAACCCACTGAAGATGTTGTAAAAGTATAAAAAAACCTGTCTTGTTCTTAATAAAGTTGCTCTCATACAGTAGCAGCGATGACAAACGCCTGCTCTCCTTTTGTGTCATTTTGTTTTATGTGCTCTCTATGGACCAGCTGTACTCTCTGCTCTTTGTTTCTGCTTTTGATTGACACTTCTGTTTTTCTTTATATCTCCTCCATTCAGCAACTGCAGCTTAAACTTGTGCTATGTGTCGACATTAAACAAAGTCAGCAGGATGGCTCTCCTCTGTGTACAGACGCTGTGATCTTGGCCGTATTAAAGCCTCTGCAGTCACACCTATGCAGTGACGTTCTGCTCCCAGTACATCTGGCTGCAGAAAATTCAATTTCTCCTGCTGTTGTTGCCTGTGATGTCCATGTCCCAGATAAGTCACTCATGTCCCTTCCTCTTGCATATAGATATATACACATACAGGGTTTAATAGGGCTGCACAGATGTAGACTTTTGTGGTCAGAGCCATTGTTTTGATGACAGTTTTCTACATTTTTCAAGATTTTGTGTTTGTTCAATAAATTTAACTGAATCTTGCTGTGTTATTGGGAAAGCTAGTAAGTAAGTAAGTAAGTAAGTGTTTATTTATATAGCGCTTTTCACAGTAGTAACATTCCTAGAGACTTATTCTTTTAAGTTATTCCACTGAACTAGCTGCATGGATTTGTCATAGCAGCTGAAATGATTAGCTTATGGGTTTAGACATAATGTATTTAAGCATTACAGTGTAAAGAGAAGGATTTGGCTTTAGAGGATTACAAATGCACCACAAAAATTTGCTTTTTATGTTGGTCCCAAGCCCAGATAAAGTGTGTCAGGCAAAGCAGCATAAAACCTTATATGGGTTTCATTCAACAAGAGACAAGAAGAGACAGCATTACTATGAGTTAGCCTGGGTACCTTTCTTTCAGTCTTACTTTGGTCTTTGGTGCCAGTAGTGCATTACTATTTTCGCATTACTCATTATAAAATAGAACTACAATATTCTCAAATGAAATGCATTATTGTAGAAAAACCTAGTGCTCTTTAATGAAATCAACCTTTTCCTGTTTTAATTTTCTGCCATATAGATATACATGGTAAACAACACAATATTCAGCCATTTTAGTACAAAAAGGATTTTCTATGGGGCTTGTTTTTAGACTGCTTATAGCTATAAATGCATATGACTTGTTGAACCACACACAATGAAATTTAGATTTTGCCAAAAAAAAAAAAAACCTAAACTAAAAACTATATCCCCATGTGTCTGCCTGTTCCATTCAGTTTCATCATTTTTTTACTCCTCCAAATGTGCCTGTTGATTTCAGGTCTGTCTGTGGGGCATTAAAGTCCTTATCCTGGCTCCCAGCGATGTCACTCTGTGCATTGTAAATCCATAAAAAGTCAGCCACAAAAGCCAAAGCCGCATTGACGTGTACAAGAAAATGTCATCTATTATCAGTGCAGCTCCTCACTCCAGCAGCTGAAGTCCTTCCAGAAATGTCTCCAGCTGTCACACTACATTGACTCCAGAAAAGCTTAGCGTTTTCCCCGTTCTGCATAACCAGTTTGTTTATAATAGAAAAGATCATTTTGATTGTCTTTCTTGTATAGTATAGCAGATATAGTCATAACATATGTTGCTAAATGTGACAATATGTGCATTTAAATGTACGTATTTTACATCAGATGCCCTTCCTGACTCACAGTACACTGGCTCGATTGATTTTCTGATAGTGATCTGTCCGGTATATTTTCATAAAACAGTTGCTGCAGATATTTGGCGTATCCACACGGGACTGATGGAGCAGTTTGTCAGAACAGATGGCTGTGGACCCTGCAGATGTTGTGTGTTGTCAATAGTGAATAAGGATCGCTTGTTTTTCTTAATTGAATCTTATAGTGGGCCATGAGCTAGAAAAGACTCATTTACCTTTGATGAAAATGACATGAGGTGATAAAATGCTATATCACCTAACAAAATTGAGCTACAAGTTATCTTACTGTGCTTTCATTCATGACAAATGAGTGGCAAATTTAGAAAAAATGACAGCATGCGGTCTAACTTGCAAAATGTAGACAAACGGCTCCATTTTTACAATGGCTCCCATTGTGGTGTAATTTCTGTATACAAAAAGTATACGTTTATTTTGACTGCTATATTGTAAATCATTTCAGTGTAACTTACCATGACCACCCATAAAAGACACATTCTTTAGTTTCTATGGGTCCAGGGAATCAGGAATAGGCGTAGATAGATGAATGTTCTTACCCCATTGGTGGTCTCCAGACGTGAGCATGCCCCAGTGCTTTGACTGGTCTGCTCTGTGCTGAGGGGGACTGTTGTTATGTATGCTGACAACTAGACTTGTAAATTGTTTAAATGGAACTTATCTTTGCCTCATTGAACTGGGTTCTGTGGTATTGTCAGAGGTAGGTGGATTTCTTTTCCCTATTGTTGGTTTCCAAACATGAGCCTACTCCTCTGTTTAGGCCAGTCTCTGCTCTGAGGCAGGGGATTCAAATTAATCTGTTACTATGCAACGTTACTATGACAACTCAACGTGAAGACAATTGTAAATTGTTTAAATGTAAATGTAATGTATTTTTCAACCATTATCCAGTGATTAATTTGGTATAGACAGAGGTAGGTGGATGTTCTTGCCCCAGTGGTGGTCTGAAGATGTGAACATGCTCCAGTGCTTAGCCCAGTTTCTGCTCTGTGCAGAGGGGGATTCCCTGATGCGAGATGGGTTTTGAGTCATCTCTTGTGGGTCGCCTCCATTTGACCCGCCACCTGAATGAGGCATTTCGCAGCACCATCCCAGAAACAGTGCAGTAAGGTGTAATATAAACCCAACCAGCTTAGAGTCAAATAATGAGAACGAATGGCTCAATTTGAGCCCTGCTGGAGGAGTACACCTGTGTCCTGCTTGTACTCACTGCAATGATGTGGAGGCTATATTAGTGTAATTTTATTATGCAATTTTCTGCAGGCACAGGGCACCAGTTAAAATTTTATTAGTAATTCCAAATTGTGTTTAGGGCCTGACAAAGGGATTATTACAAAATCAAAAAGGCTTGGCTGTGTGAGGATATGTTTATATTGATCTTTATATATCTTAAATAAATGGTGTTTGATTACTACAGTAGCAGCAGCAGAAGTAGTAGTTACTTTTAATGATAGTCATACTTCACTTGTACTTTGTTAACGTGCCCTGATGTACTCATTGTACTGCATTATGTAATTTGTTGTAGTGTTTTTGTGTATCTTTTTCACTTTGCTGTAAAATCAGTTGCCCTGCTGGAGACAGGGAAGTTAAAAATAGTAGTAGTAGCAGTAGTAGTAGTGGTGGTGGTGGTGGTGGTGGTCGTAGTAATGGTAATAGCATTAGTACTTGACTAACCACAAACTGTATAAAAACATAACCCTGCAGCCATTGTAGGTGCGCTTGTTTCAGTAAAAAATCACAAGAACAGTTAAGCCACTCTTTAACCAATTCCTTGTTATAAAATTAATAAATAAATATTATAAACACACACACACCTTTTTGAGATTATAAACATACTATCATTTTTGGAATAAGACTAACTTTAAATCTGAAAGTTGGACCTTGCTTTTGATTCTCATTGCCAAAGTTCGCCACAGTGAGGATCTAAAAATCTAGTTTTATGTCTGGACCTACACCCTGTAAGTCTATAATTCATTTTAATCAGTTTGAGACACAGATGATCCACTTTGGTTTATTATAATCTCGTTTGAGTCCCTCCTAATCCTGTATGGGGCAGTTTGGTTTGGTTTTAGCGCTGGTGGTGTGAATACGCTTTCAGTCTCAGTGGGATCGTGGTAGATTCTGGCCCTTTGCCGCTCCCCTCGCTCTGCTTGAACGAGGTTATGAGTGACCCTCTAAGCAGACAGATGGAGGTGTGTGTATACGTGTGTGTGTGTGTGTGCATGTGTGTGTCCGCGTGGAGCCGTCTGGAGCAGCAGTAGACTAGACTCGTGGCTTTGTGGTTTTTGGCCAGACGAGGCGTTCGCACACAAACAGAGATGGGTATCACTTTCCCTGTGGGACACTCAAATCTGATAACACCTACTTCAGATGCATCGCTCAAAAATGTTACACGGAGGAATTTTGGGGTTTCAGAAATTGTGAAAGTCACGCTGAGTCAAGGCCCTCAGAGTTCATCTATCTATTAGGACTGCGCAGTATGATGTAAAATGATTAGGGCTGCAGCTATCGATTATTACAGTAATTGATTATTCTGTTGATTATTTTGTTTGAATAATTGAGTAATTGTTTGTTAATGTCCCGTCTACTTTGCACACATTAAGTACACACCACATGCATTGATAGATACACGTGTTTTGGGCATGAAAAACATAATTATCGCTAAACTAAGGTTGACTTACCTCGCGGTTTCTTTTCCACTTGATGTAATGTACGGCTGCTTTCTGTTTAGATGTTGTAGCATCAGTGTTGAGAAGGTCACTTTTAAAATGTAATCCCCCACAGATTACAGATTACATACCCCAAAATGTAGTTTGTATCGTAATCCATTAAATTACTTAAAGGGAGTAACATAATCTGAATACTTTGGATTACTTGATATTGTCATGATTTTTAAAACTGTATGAATGTAGCAACCACCTGCTGCAAATTCTTGTTTGGTTTTAGACCTGGATTAGACCTGGTTTTAGACCTGCTTTAGACCTGGCTTTTACCTGGTTTTAGTCCTGGTGTTAGTTCGTGTTTACAGGTGCTTAGGAGGAAGCACAGTCTACGCAGTGTACGCAACAAGACACGGTGCACGCGCGGTGTGCAGGGCGCATGGGAGATGTGGCGTGCGCTCTTATTATACATCCATTATACATCCGCGCTGTTATGTGTACAGTGAAGTGCAGTGGTCGGGCAGAAACTTTACCTCTACCGCAGAAGGTTCCGGTCAGCCATTGCCGAGCGTATGAAAAGCATTGAGGAAAAAAATATATATATAATCGATGCATTTTTCTAATCGATTTCTTTAATCGATTTACTCGTTGAATTGTTTCAGCCCTAAAAATGATTAATATTGTGATATCAAGTAGCAAAATATCTATAGTCAGATTTTAGTCATTATTGTCTTTATTGTTTAGTTGGTGTGTTAATCTCAGTCCATTTGTATTCTATTGTATTCATTTTATCCACAACTAGATCCCAGGGCAGTAGTGTCAGCAGAGGTAAACTTGAATGGATGAAGTTTATTACTATTTTTAAAAACATGAAAAGCCGAACTAGTTAATTTTAAATGGTTTGCAGTGGCCCAAAGTTATTCCTCACTTACCTTATACATTCCACGCATCAGTTATTCACTGCAATGGGTTTTAAAGTGTTTTTCACAACTCTCAGAGACCCATGCAAAGTTTTGCCGTAATGGTAAAGCTCAGAGCAATTAGCATACTAATGCACACTAAAATGCTTTCTAAATAGTTGCAGACTGCACGTGACATATTTTGATCCCAAGAGCAGCTTATACAATGGGATAATACATATCTTACTGAAATGCCTGAGTCTAAATTACGTACAGGATTTTTAAAATACATTAATTTTCTGTGATCACCGGGGGGGTCACGTGATCTTTCTCAGGAGTTGCAGCGCTGATTTGTTAGGTGTAAGTGAAACTAACAGTCTCTCTGGCTCACTGCAGCTGATATGTTTGAGTAACTGTCTAAAGTGCCACTTCACTTCCCTCAAATGAATATTTAACTTTGGCCACAAATGTGTCTGTTTTCCACTGTTGTGTGCTCTGGTACAAGTATATGTTTATGTTTTAGGTTAAATCTGGTACATTGTATGTGTAAGAGAGAAAAGTAAAAGAAGAAAACCTTGCTGGGTGACTGCCTTTCTGAATGATGCACAATTATGGCCACACACCATATATTTTTGTTCCCGAAGTTAAACTTTTGCAATGATTTTGTGGTTGAGGTTATTGCACACCCACTGACGAAAAGAAAATAAATGTACAATGTATAAAAGTTAGTGGGAGTTGGTTATATTGAGTTTAATGACCTAAAGTCCCCTCTCTGTAGCTCTAGCCTGTCTGTCTCTCTGGGGCCATGCAGCTGCTCAGGACTGTCCCACGGTGATGATGTCAACAGGCAGCTGCTTCTCAAGGATGACATCGCACTTCTCTGCTCCACCCAAAACAAAACACATACATCCAGTATTGTGCAGAAGGCATTCGAGCATGTGGACAAAGTGTGCAGCAAATACTTTCAGTCTGAAAAGAAAATTGTCGTCCCACTTAATTGTCTTGGATATCTATGACTTTGACTTCATCTTGATAGAACATTATATCCATCCATTCATCCATCTTCTCCCGCTTAATCCGGCTGGGTCGCGGGGGCAGCGTGCTGCCCAATACTCATAGCACCTGACCCCCGCTATGAACCCCTCTGCAGGTGGTGAGCCCACAGGAGGGTGGACAACATGGTCCTTGATGTTAGTTCATAGGGGTCCGGGCATGTTTTGAGTTGATGGGGGAAACCAGAGTACCCGGAGGAAACCCATCCAGACACGGGGAGAACATGCAAACTCCACACAGAAAGGCCCGGGCGACCCGGGGATCGAACCCGCAACCTTCTTGCTGTGAGGCCTGAGTGTTGCCACTCAGCCACCGTGCCGCCTTAGAACATTATAAACCCCCCAAAAAAATTAAATGGGAAAATTCTGAAACATCTATCAATTTAGAAAATGATGTCCTATAAAAGCATTTGTGTGAGGTCCACTGTTAATATGACCTTTATCTTTTCCTATTCATCCTGGTGTTGAATAACAATTTTATGAGTGGTAACAGTTCTACAATTGTACAACAATCCCAGCTCTGGCCAGTGCATATGCCCAGACACTTGCCCTGCCCATCTATGAATGTGGTGTCTTGTTGGTCCTAGAAGCCGCTGGTGCAGATGAGCAGCCATGTTTTTGTCAGTCTGTCCCAGGGCAGGTAAGGCAAGTTGCTTATCACAAACAGTCAAGGGGATAAAATTAATTATCTACTGAAATGTACTATGTAAATCCAAGCTATTATTATGAATATTATTCATTGTTAATGTTAATTAATTAATGAATTGAATAAGACAAAGCCTGGAGCTGTTTCAAGAAAAGCTGTTTCTTGGGCGTGTACAGTAAATGCGGTTGTGTTTTAAAGTCTGGATTTTACTGGATTTTGCGTTTTGAGGTTTCACCCCATCATCAAGCTGATTGGAGACGCAGCGAGACACCATCTGCCTGCTCCATCTGACGATAGGGCCCACTCTCTCATCTTTCTCTCTCTTTCTCCCTCTCTCTCCCCTCGCCCTCTCTCTTCTTCCCTCCCTCTCTCCCAGCCCTCATCAAATACACTTCTCACCTCGTTACTCCTATTATTGCCTCCACTGCTCTCTGTAGGAAGTCTGTGCGTTATGCCACAAATGTGACTGCATTAGTTTCTCAAATCACACCATTTCCAAAACAAATCTGCTTTTAGAGTCCCAGTTTTTTAAGAAGGAAAAAGAACATCTCATTTGCATTTCTGTGTCCATTATTGAGGCAATGGAGGATGGAGGGAGTCTTGAACCCCACTGTATCCCAGAGTGAGGAGGTTCAGTCACGGACTATAGGCGCCATCTGCACCAACTTCAGTCTGCTGTGAGCCAACCCTGTCTTTTTAATGGCTTCATGTTGTTTCACTCAATTAAGAAGTTATTTTTCTATAACCAACAATTCAGATAAAGACTTTGTTTCCCTGTTGGTTACATTTTCATATTCTCTATAGACACAGCACTGATGTTGTATTCATTAATGAGGCATAACATTGTGACTGCTGATGAGTGAAGTGATGCATTAGTTCTTATCAAATTATAATCAAATCATATAAAAAGTCTTGCTTTCCCAGATAATCAATACTAATTATTATCAATACTAGCTACTCTATTGAAGAAGAATTGATATTGAAACACAAATTGGGCAAATCTGGACCATAATTTTTTTTTTTTTTTATGCTTTTGATGTTTAACACTACTGTAGTATATGTATATGGGAATATTAAACAAACTACAATTATTTTGGGTTGAAAATCACATTCCATATTGTCTATTATCATCATAGTATTGAAATTGGTATCAAATATTGCATCTTTTCCTGCATCGTCCTCCAATCATCACCATTTCTTTTTCTTTTTATCACAAATGTTGAAGTAGTTTTATATTGTCTTAAGGGGTTAGTAAAGATACTTGTCTCTTCTGATTTCATTTCACTGATTAGTAGAGATAGATTTTATATCATCTTTGTGTCCATCCCTGTGAGCTTCTTTGACATTGTAATTTCTAGGCAGCAGATTTCCATATTACAGTGCTTGGTAATATTTTTTTCTTATATTAGCTTTTGATGTACTGTAGAGCGTTCAAGCATATCCTTACACATCCTTACATGTAATCCTTATATCAGTCCATGTGATGTGGTGTTGCCTTTATTCTCTTATCAACCACAAATGTGTCTTATCTGGGCCCTTTGACTCCTATCAAGTTCATTTTCGGTCACTTCATAATCCATCAAGCCTTTTTATTATTCCTTCTTATCAACTTTATTTCATTAACAGCGACCCTTATCTGAAGAAGGGTGCCTTCAAGAAAAAATAAAAGTTACAGTGAATAATAGATCTGCTTGCAGTGCTTAGGCCAGTTTCAGATTAGATGTTCTGTTGAGAGATGTTGAGCACTGAAGTTATGAACTCTATGGAAGATTAACGATATGTTTTAGCTGTTACACTGCTAAATAAATACAACTACTATCTATGTATGCTTTTTTGTATCTGTGTTATTAAAAAAGAAAAAAGAAAAAGGGAATATTTGCAAACATGTGAGAGCAAACACTCACACAGCCCTGTCTTTTGTTGCTTCCTGTAAGCACCTTGTTGTAAGCTGTGAATATTAAAGGGCCCAAATTACACTATGTTCTGACTTATGTTATAATGTTGTTTCCTCATTAAGATCTTATCAGGAGTTGTGTTTTGTTTCATTGGCACATGTTTAACACATCAATTCTGGCTATTTAGGAAGAGTTCTTCTCACAAAAAATGAACACTCTGTTCCACCCATAGACCGTATATATGAGTGGACTAAGTGAGAGCACCGCTCAAATGAGGCTCGCGATGCTAACAGTTACAGAAGCGAATCTGGAGCCAGGCTCTGTGCTATGAATAGCATTTTTTGACAGACAAAATAGCAGGAAAAAATCCATTTGCCTTCACTAGAATCATTTGGATGATGTCAGATGGAACAAAACACAACTCCAGGTATGTTTTCAAGGAGGTAACAACATTATAACATGGCTTAAAGCTCACAAGAGTTTATTTTGTGTAATATAAGACTTAGGAAAAAAAATGTTGGCCACGTTCTCAGATAATTCCACCTTTTTAATTTTAATAATTTGCACATAAATATTATAATATATATGTACTTACCTGCTGTTTACTTTCCCTTCTCATAACGTTGCCAATTCTTACCTGGTGTACTGTACATTCCAGTCTGTGTTGTATGACCCTGCTGACATCCATTCTTTTACTGAAATATCAATATTTTTCACTCATATATTTTTACTAGGCATTACAGCAGCATATCAGAGTTTGTGTACTGTAACTGCTTGTAGTGATTTGTTTGTGATGCTCTGGGAGACATAGACAGAGTTGCTGACAGCTGCCCGCCTCGATGGCTCCCACACAAACGAGTGCGGGATCGTGTTTCTCACCATCACCAAAGTGTTATCTGACCCGCCATGGCCCACTACATCTGTCCCAACTGTCCTAACTGGCTCTGTCCCCTTCTCTCTCCCAACCCCTGCCCTCTCTCTTCCACTTACTCTGCTCCCTCTTACTTCCTCTCGCACCAAACCTTCCCTGCTTTCGCTCCTCTTTCTCCCCAGTCAGTCCTCCCTTTTCTTCCTTCTCTCCCTCCCATCTCTCTCCTTAAGTCTTCCTCTCTTTCTCCCTCCCTCTTCTCTTCTCACTCCCATCCACACATCACTCACATCTGGCCCACATCTCCAGCCACAGCCCCTGCAGCGGACAGCCTCATGTAAGAAGGATCATTTATGACTAAGATGTTTGCCAAAATAAAGACTTAATCTGCTTAAAAAACAGCCCATGCATACACATTCATATGTACCCATGGATAATCACCGCTTATCACGCTAAATCTGACTTTTAAATCTATAAATCGTCTATTCAGTGGGTAATTTTAGCGCTATACTTAAAACGAAGGTAAGATTATCCATAAGGTCTGACATGATCTGACTTAAAACACCAGCATACCACAGCTTACAGAGCCTTTTTCATATCTGTCATCCTCTTTTGACCAGATTTTATTTTGGATCCAATCTGTTTAGATGCTCTATTATGCAATCAAACCATCTGATTTGCAAAAACAATGTTAGCCCTAGCATACTTGTACCCACATGCTAAGTAGCTTACCAGATGACAGCCTTAATGTGCATTCGCCCGGTGACACAGGTCCTCTCGTGTTACTACACACTAAGGCGAGATAAAGTAGCTGGCATTCTTGAAAATACTGCAAATACTGTAAATATTTGATGGTTGATATATAATTCAAATCCCCATGTGATGAATAATGTATTGTCTGGTGGGATTTGATGAATATTTGTCTTTGTTACTGATCTCCCTGCTGCCGCTGTGGAGCTAACTCTGTGAAGTATATGTTGTGGAAATAATAATTTAATTCAGACAGAATCGGAGAGTGCTGGGTTTGAAATGGAAAGAGCAATGTACAAGAGCACTAATTAATACACTGCTACTTAATGAATAAACAAAGTGATGTTTTTAGTGGCTGTTTAGTGTTTCCAATAACAGGAGACTGAGTGGTCGTGTCTCCTGTCCTGCTAAATGTCCATATTTGGGATTTTCAGTTTCAATACCACATTCTCTCATCATTGAGTATTTGCGTTTGTGGTGTATCTTTGAATTTTCAGATGAAATTAACCTTATCTGTTTTTATACAAGATCCAGACAGTTTACACGCACACCATCCGATCATTATCTGATTTCTGGAGTTGTAGTTTATTGAAATGTAAACCGTCGCATCTGCTGTGAGTAATCTGATTTCTTTCTGAGTGTTCACACTTGTGTAGGTTTTTACAAAAAACGTTTTGGTAAAAAGTGAGAAAATGTTAAAGATTTTACTATGCTATTTTTAAATTCTCTGTCCTTTGTCTTCCAAATAAAACAATTACTCTAAAATCCATTGAATAACTGGCACATGCCACCAGGAGTCTTTGATGATCACATTTGTGTGTGTAAACAAACACCAAATCTAATTATTGGGTTATTATCTGTTTATTTTTGTTATCTGATTTGATACTCTTCCTGATCATTCATCTCAATAACCTGGCTCATACATTTACTTTATACAGAGCCACATTTTCCTTTGTCTTTTTAATACAGAGGAAAAATACATGGCACCATTTCTCAGGCCTGCTCAACGTGCAGTGCGTTCTGTGGCAGATATATTAAGTATTAACTCTGATGATGACAAACGCAATGCCTTTTGTAACGCACACATTTGTCTTGCTGCTTGCAGCGACTGAATTTTAGCAGGAGAAAATAACTTCATTTTTTCAGGGAACGCTAAGAGCGTTTTGAAAGTGACAGAGGCGGAGTAGAGATAGATTTTTTGTGTAGTAAGAAAAACCTTCTTAGTAATATGTTGAAAGGGGATGCTGTATCTTTTCTGGAGGGAGAGTCCAGCACCTGCTTGTATCCATGGTGCTATTGATTTGCCTGGAATGTTTCACAGTATGGCATTAAACGTATGTATCTATTTATTCAATAACATATTGTGAACAAATTCTTATTGTGAGCAGGGTCACTTCTTCCACATATCTTACCTTAATTATGATTGGCTTCACTTGCTTGTCTCCATGGCGATACGTTTAAAGGGCCCAACTTATGTTATTTTCTTATTTATGTTATAATGTTGTTGCCTCATCAAAAACATATCTGAAGTTGTATTTTGTTTCATAACTTAATAACATGGCTGAAATCTCACAAGAGTCAATAGTTGCGGAACATTATAGGCAAAGTAATAACATCTCTCTGGAGACAAGCAGCAGGTACCATTACATAGTGCACCTTTAAATACTGTGTGACCACCAATGTAACCTGCAGTTTCAGCTTTTAAAATTTAAAATGTTCGCAATAATATATCATTGCAATGTTTTTCCTCTAATGTTTAGCAATGAATCATGTGAAAGTCAAGTTCCTCCAGGGTTGAATGAGCAGAACAGCTGAGAGGACCCACACAGACATAAGTAAAGGCTTTGGCTAATGGGCTGGGGTCAAGAGCAGGGCACCATCCGTCAGGAGGGGGTCAAGAAGGCTGCCATTTTCTTCATATGCGAGGCCTCCACATCCGTGTATACAGTGTGCGCCCAAACGTGTTCTTGACAGAGTTTTACTACAGCCATATATTACCCTTGCTAGTGCTTATTTTAGCAGGTTGTGTGTATGTGTCAGAGTGTGCAGACCATTGGCCCACCCACCTGATCCGCGCTACCTGATCCGTGTCACCCCCATGGCTGCTGGAGTCACACTGCTACATAATCCTTCCCAGTCTAAGGCGGGTCTCTGGGGGCCGCATTCAAACAGAGCAGCACATCAGGAGGTGCCGCATTGTCCTAATTACCTTAAACTCTGCTGTAGCGGTGCAGGAGAAAAATGCTGTAACCAGGAGCTGTAGGGCGGACCATAAATCTTTAGTGGGCTTTGTTACACATTTAAAACCAGGAGCAAAATGGACTTTTATTTAACATATGCGTGGTGACTTGAGTTTTTTTCTCTTTTTTTTTCAAATCCATTTAAGAATTACATTCAAGAAAAGCTGTTTTTATAGGAGATAGGAGTCCACTGGGAATACCAGGTGCCACAGTGAGTCCGCAGTGGCTTTACTGTATATTGACTTGTTTCCTTAGGCAAGACTCTTCACCCACATTGTTTAGGATGTATGAGGTGTAATTGGTCTTGGCCAGAGGGGCAGGTGGTGCAGACTGGCAGTGTTGCTTATAGAGGCGGGACGAGACACGAGATTGAAGAACGAGACAAGACAAGATTTTTTTTTACAATATTTATAATGATTTGCATGAATTTGGGCCTCACCATTTTGAATTTACTTTATTTACTATTTTTTCTGTCATTGTAGTACTGCTTTTTTGGAACTACAGCTTCTAAAGAAATGTAAATCACCAGCACTTTTATCACACAGGTAAACTGTACTCAAATGCAACACAAAACATACAGGCAAACAAAGTCTTAGTTCAGTAAAAGAAAGTGTCCTTTAACAGGTAATGTTTAATATGGCAAATCTGTCTGAAAAACAACTAAGGAATAAATGCATTTATTCTATGAACTTAAATATCCTCCAAAACTGGGAAAATCTTGAGTAGAAAATAAGCAGAGTATAAACACAGAAGCAGACCCGAACAGGGGATTATTCAGAATCACAATACAGAAGCACAGCAACAACAAGATTTGTACAGATATAGAGCTGAAGAGTGAGTCTTGACTCATCAACAATCTAGCAAAGACTGAACGGGCAGAGGGAACGTATATATAGACTACCCTGGGATGATTAGGGAATGAGTGATAGCTGCAGGAAAAACAGGGAGGAAGCGAAAGATGGACTGGATCAGGCTGGGAAATGGAGCTGGACTGGGGATAAACATGTAAACAATGAGCAAAACTGGGACAACTTTACCCTTTTTTGTCCCATCCCAAATGTAAACACAGGAAATAAAATCTAGTGCTGCCGCGATTATTCGACGTTGTCGACGTAATCGATTGTGAAAATGAGTCGAATACAATTTTTTTGGTCGAATATTCGCCTTTATTTATTTTTGGTCTCAGACGGCTCGTCCAGAGACCTTTTGCTTGCCTGAGATCAGGTATTTCCCCTCCACACCACTAGTCGTACTACACTCGAGGCCGACACCGGTGTGGCAGGCAGCGGCTACACCCGAGGCGGACACCGGAGCAGCTCACAGCGGCTACACCCGGCGGACACCGGCGCGGCTAACAGCGGCTACACCCGAGGCGGACACCGGCGCAGCTAACAGCGGCTACACCCGAGGCGGACACCGGCGCGGCTAACAGCGGCTACACCCGGCGGACACCAGTGCTGCAGGCAGCGACTGCGCCCGAGGCGGACACCGGTGCTGCTGACAGCGGCTACATCCGGGGTTGACGCCGAGGTGGCTAACCTCGGCTTCACCAAAGGCTAACAGCAGTGGTAAATAATGGCACCGCCAAAGAAAACAAACTTGAGGAAGTATTTGCCGTGCGCACTCTGCTGGCTGGTCTCTCTCTTTCTCGACCACGACCACGATGCATGAGGTATTGAGAACACCGTTGCAATATGCTGCTCGTGCAAACTCGTTAAATTGTGTGTGCATATCGTTGTTCAACATTGTTGAATGAGCACACACAACAGACATAACAGCAATAACCTTTGCAACTCGCACGCACAGCACACACAAGGTAAAATCTAACACACACACTTGTGTGTGTTAGAACCGCTTTTTTTTTTTATTAGTCGTTTAGATTAGTCGACTAATCGAAAAATTAGTCGAGAGATTAATCGTTAGAAAATTAGTCGTTAGTGGCAGCACTAATAAAATCTCACTTATATTTCTTATATGTTAACAATCTTGCGGCAGTTTTGTCTTATGAGATCTTCCCACCCCTAATTGCTTACCTCAGTCTAACCGAGGGCAGATGTGGCTACAGTTGTGTACTGACACCAAGTATGAATGAATAATGCACAAAATTGTAAAGTGTCTGTCTATTATTACTCCCTATTAGGCATTGTTGTAACTATGAATAATATGCATCTCTGATTTTCTCACCACCTGGCACTCACTGCTGTTACTTCATAGTGAATATTTGTTTGATTTTTACATTACAGAAATTAAATATCTCCATCAGACTGTTTTCAGATATCTGTCATTGTAATGGCAATGTTTGTGTTTACCCATTTCCCAATTCTCCTCAGACTTGGCTGCTTTGTTGCTTTGTTACCGTTTTGATATTCTTGCCTCATCCGCACAAATCCCAGCATAAATTAGTGAGACAAACTGTATTCAGGTACAGCACAGGGAGAGAGTGGAAACACAGGCTGTAAATGCAAATTGTTTGACTTGCACTTACCCTATTACCATATTTGCACCTGCATTTGAAGCTCTGTCACTGACTACAAGAACTGTATATTTGCACACTTAGAGAAAAGGTTTAAACTTTGTGTGGACTTTGTGTGTGACTTGTGAAATGGGGTTTTGCATTATCCGTGTTAGCATTCTTGTTATAGCATTTGGCTCATGCACAGAGGATGTACCAAGGGCCCAGAGCTGCACAGATTTGCTTGTCATGTTTGTTTAAATTCCCTACATCTGGAAACTCGTAAATTATGCATCCTGTAAATATTTGGTGGTTTTGAAAATACGCAATTTCTTGTTTATGATAGTGAGAGTCCGTGTTGTGACTAATGAAAATCTTGTTTAAAAGAGTATGGTGCTGGTAACAGCTCTCAAAATGATTATCAAAATTATTTGGGTTACAGAGTCTAAGGAAAGAACTAGAAAACAGAAGCTTCATTACAAAGGCACATTAAACTGTCTGATCAGTTCCAAAACTACAGTTAACTCAATCCATTTCTTCTTTTCTTCTATTGTCCATTTAAATCCTTTTAATCCTAATAAAATAATTAGTTAGTTTAGTTTGGTCAATTAAAACATCAAGAGCTGAATAATTAAAGATCCTACATTAAACTGATTCTTGTGAGCTTTAAGCCATGTTAGAATGCTGTTACCCCTTCAAAATATACCTGAAGTTGTGTATTTTTTCCTTCAAAGCTCAAAAACTCCACCTTGTGATGTCATATAGTAGTAGTTTTCAAGTTAACAGCTACAGTTTACCTAGTTGAGTAGAGATGGGCAATTTCAGGGCTAAAATTATCCAAATGGGCACAGTGGAGCAGTTCCTGTATTACCACATGGCATCACAAAGTGGAATAGAGTGTTTTCTGTTTGAGACAAAAACTCTCTGGGTTTGTGTGTAATGTAGTTTCACTTACAAGGACCACGCCACAACAATGGAATACAATAACGATATTTATTGACGTGGATAGATGTGACGACTTGGGGCAAACTTAAGGTGGGGGCTCCATCTCCAGTCCAAAACGGTCATCCAGCTGATTCGGAAGCCACCCTCCTTAAAGATGATGCGGTGGGAGGGAGGGGGTTGAGAGCGCTGACACAGACGGTGTTGTCAGGATAGGCCATATAAATAGGGCTTCTGGGTAATTGAAGGCGTGGTTGAGATACGCTGAGGTGTGGTCCAGCTCCTGAACTTCACTTAATCATATTAACTCCATGTAATATAAGCCCTTTAACTAAACAAGAAGAGACATATAAAGTAGAAAAGAAAAGTAGGGAAATGTATGAATTTTGTGAAGGAGGACATGGACTTTAGAGTAGAGGGGAACAGAGTGGATGAATAATTGTATTAAAGGGACAGTTCGCAATTTTGGACATAGAGCCTCATTTCCTAGTGATCCAGAGTGTTGGAGTATTGTGGAGACACTTTTTAAATCGTCCATCCAGTCCTTGTATTTGCTGAGTTTGCTGGTGCTAGGCTAGTGTATGTCAGTGGATATAGTTGTCCTGCCACTAAAAAGACTCTCGCCCACTCCATAAAGCACCCGAAGCAAATTTATTATTACACCAGACTATCAATGTAAATGTCTGGTCCATAGAATAATGTTTGAAATAAAACTAACCTTGCATCACATGAATCGTCGCACATTGAGGGACTATTTTCTCATATATCAGTCCGTCGCTGCCAAGCTTTCTATCAGGAAGTACGACTCGCTGCTGCTGCTCAGACATAAATCCTTCAAATGCAAGGTTGGTTTTACTTCTAAAATTATTCTATCAACACAGACATTCATATCAACAGTGGGGTTATAATTGTTCTGCCTCGGGTGCACTGTGGAGTGGGTAAGACTGTTTTTAGTGGCAGGACAACTATGCCCATTGACATGCACTATCTTAGCACCAGCAAACATATTTAAAAAAGTGTCTCCACACATCTTCAACACTCACTAGGAAATGAGGGCCCTATGTCCAAATTTCCGAACTGTCCCTTTAATTGTTAGTCTTGTTCATTTTTTTATTTCCACATGATAATTTCTTAAAAGCACATTGCTGATACTGACAACTATTCACTCACAGATTTCTACTTGGGGTAAATTAGACTTGTCCATTTACTGTTTAACAAAATTCATCCATTTTCAACGGCGCTCAGTGTGGAAGGCTTAACGTGAATGGGACAAAATCAGCAGGGCTGCTTATTAGCATGTCAACTTGGTTTAAAAGCACACAACTGGAGTAGTAGAAAATTAAACATCTTTCCAATGATTTGTGGCAAATTTGAATAAGCCACTTCTCTGATCTGCATAATACCTCATTACCTAATATGTAGAAATGACTTGGGTAACAAAATTCACTTTGACTTCTTGAGTATTTCTGCCCCAAAGGAAATCTAATCTCTACATAAAGCAGCATGTTTTCCCAACCATTTCATTTCAGCTTCCTCCCAGGCTTTTAGCATTCACTGTCATCTCCTGTGGCGCCTCTTTATGGGGCTGCCAAGTGAGATGCGTAACACACACACATATACATACACACATACACACACACATACGTACACTCCCACATGCAAATCTCCAAACCCAAAAGTGTAAAGCACTAATGCAGAGGAGGGATCGGCTAACACTGGGAGCGCAGCAGGAACAGTCTGGGAAGTCAGACAGGAAATACAAAAGGGAGTTTTATATCTGAACACAGGACAAAATAAAACATAAGACAAACCCTCCCAAGGCATATGTGTAAAAGAAGAGATATTCTAGGTTAGATTCAAATCTGGCTGTATTATTTGCAAGTATTTCCACCATTTCAAGCTTTACTGTTGAACCTAAGATGCCCGAGGTTTGGACCTGTGGAAAAGGATGTGCTGTGGCCACGTTGTAACTGAGAAGCTGAAATTTGTTTTTTTTATTATACACATATAAATTTTAATACGGTTGCAATTTGTGTCAGGAAGTAAAGATGAAGCTTTTTAAAACAGCTTTTTATGTTGTCAGAGCAGGTGGTGTTTTTGGAATTTGGGCCCTAGCATTTGAAACCTGCATCTTCACCAAAATGTGTATTGCAAAGCTAATGCATGACAGTGATTTATGTAATTACGATTATAATGCCTGAAACCAGCTTTTAACAATGAATAATAATAGGAATTTGATTACGCATTACATATTTTTTCACCCAAATTGTTTTAAACTAATTTCGAAGGCAATATCCTTAATTATTTCTACTCTTTCAGATGTGATTGACAGCTCTCACTAGTACTTATCATCATACTTCCTGTCTCCCATCAGCTCCAAGCATTTCTCAAAGGTCAAACCCCGCCTCCTGCTAAATGTGAGCCCACCAATCAGAGCGGTTTGTCCTGCATGATTAATGAACACACATAGGTCACGACCTTTTCACCGGTAACCGCGGTGATAAAAGCATCGCGGCTGTGTGAGATGTACAGCTGATAGAGACCGAGAGCGCACTGACACATGAAGAAAAATGACCACGAGCTGCACTCACCTCCCCACAGTACCAAGTCCCCATATATCAACACAGACACAAGCTCTGGGGAAGAAAGAACTAAAATGATCAAATATTAAATTATGAGCTTAACATTTTAACATCATTTTAACATCATTTCAACTGTGAGAAATCTTACTTGTGCTTTCTTAATGTTGTACTATTGCTTCACAAATACTATTGTTGGACGTGGTTCAGACATGTCTTATAGTCGTCCTAACGTCCTGATGTAGTCCTGGTTTTCAACACGTGGTCTGGACTTCATTTTTCATGCAGTTTGATGTGATTTATATAGAGGTATGTTTACACTTGTCCTGGTCTGATCCTTGTTTGAACTCACTTTAATCCTGATGAAGACTTGGCTTTGTTCTGTTCTAATCCTAGTTTAGTCCTGTTCAAGTTCTGGTCTAGTCCAGGTTTAGTTCCGGGTCTATAGTACCAGTTTATTCCCAAATTAGATGTGGTATATGCAAGTGTGAAAGCAGCCAAAAACTACATTAACTTGTAACTAAGAAATTCCTAGTTTTCTAGGGATGTACCAATGCTGATACTTGTATCATATATTAGCACAAATACTGTAAAATTAGCTGAATCAGGCGTCCGTTCCATGTCAGTTAAGGCGATATCCTGTTTGGGTCTTTAACATTTATGACTATTTATGATCTAGATGCTCTATTCATGGTCATAGATAAAACTATGGGCTAGATGTCTCATAAGGTTTGAGCTTTTATTCATACAAAGATGTTCAGCAGTTATGTGAAGGATAAATAACAGTTACACAACACAACTGGATCTTTTGTGTAATAAGTTAACTGTGTTTTAAGGAAATAAGTGCCATTTTTTGTCCCTACACTGTAAATATCAGGTATAGTCAGATATATAAAGTCAAATCGGTACTGAGACTGAACATCCTGGACCAGTGCATTTCTAATACTTTTTGGTGTGTTATTGTGTAATGTTGTGAATGTTGGTTTGGTTAAAGTAATTATGCTGTGTTGGTGTTTACAATTGTATTTGACAATGAATAAATAACTTTTTTAATTAAAGGTATGGCATTTTTATGTAATTACCTATGAGTCATTAGAGCTTTGTTTTCCTGATGTTTTCTGACATTGCAGATGGTACATTTTATACAACAGCTTTGCCTAATGGTCCTGCATTCAGAAAGTAGAGTTTGAGAAGGATTTTCAGTTTGTGTAGGCTTTAGTAAATGTTTGCAAATGGGCCAAATGAGAGCTGAAAGTGTCACCAGTCAACAGCACAGTCCTATCCAAACCACACAGTACTCCCACACATGCTCCTCCATCATGAACCATGGCCCACATTAGCATTTCAAAGTAACAAGGTGCAAGGAGCCACAAAATTATTCATTTGCAGTGCTTTGAAATAGACATTTGCATAAAGACTGGAAAATACTGTTTACGTTTTCACAAGGGAGATTTAAAGTGGCCCGATCAGTTTGTCTTCATTCTGTCTCACTCACTCACACGTACAGCTCACTTTGGTGCAGTCTGCCCATTTGTTTTTTATACTAGAGATGGTTTTAGAAATAGAAATATAATATGGCCATACAAATCATAATCAAATCCCTGTGGTGATGGTCTTTTCTTCAAATCATCGTATCACTATTTAGTAATTCTCTGTTTAATTAAAGGATATATATATAATGCTATTGTCTGATCTGATGTTTTGTTTTATTTGCACATGTTTAACACACAAACCCTGCATATTTAGGTTGAGCTCTTCTTTTAAACTGAAACCCACCTTGTGATTGTCGAATGCTGTGGGTGCACGTCACACTTGCTTAGTCCACTTCCTTATACAGTCTATGGGGAGAGCAGAGCATTTTGTAGACTAATAGTGCAGGGTTACTCCAGCATATGTGGAGGAAACAAACACAACTCCAGGAATATTTTTGCATCATAGCATTATAACATGACTAAAAACTCTCAAGAGTCAATTTTGTGTAATATAGTGCTCGTAAAATTTAAATTGCGATCATGGCTCTCAAAATTGTGACATGATATTTTTGGCATATCACCTGTCTCTTTGTATTACCTTTACCTACTCAAATTTGCCACAGGGATGTAGACTTAAGGAATCTGTAGCCTATTCCACAACCATATAGAATAAGGTTTAAGTTAAATAATATTAGTACAATAAAAACCTGTATATTCTTTTTATTTATTTATTTTTTTCAGTTTTAACAGTATCTTGTATAGGCAGTTATAGCCACCTCCTGCATCTTATCCAACTACACCACTGTGTGAATTGTTTGGAGAAAACATAAAACCACATGTGGGCACTGGTGCAATTGGCTACGCAGCAGGAAGAGCAATGTAATATCCCCACTACATGATTTCTGATTGCTTTTTTTTTTTTTTGTCTGGAAAATTGTTACCAGATTTAATAGTACTACTACAATGTAGCCCAGGGGTGGGCCAACTACGGCCCGTTAACCTTTTTAATCCGGCCCGCCAAACATGAATGAACTGCAATAAAATGTCTTAGTTTTATTTTCCCTGCAATTCTGGCGTTTCCCAATAGATGGCACACTCCAGATACATTGATACATAAAAACAAATTATCCATATGGGCCGTGGCTCAGTGCCCAGGGGTAGAACTATATCTTGAACACAACTTCCTCACTCATGGTCCGAAAACCTTCCCATAAAGCACTGCGGCCAAGTATATATCTAGCGCGCCGCGCACATCCTCTTGTGCGGTGTGGACACCTCACGTGGATCGTGTCTTGTCGCGTTCGCTGTGTGGACTGCACTTCCCCTTATGCACCTCTAAACCAGAACTAGCACCAGGACTAAGCCAGGTCTAAAGCAGGTCTAAACCAGGTCTAAACCGGATCTAAAACCAGGACTAAACAAGCATTAAATCAGGACTAAAACCAGGTCTAAACCAGGATTAAAACCAGGTCTAAACCAGGACTAAAACCAGGTCTAAACCAGGTCTAAACAAGGTCTAAAAAACCAGGTCCAAACCAGGACTAAAACCAGGTCTAAACCAGGACTAAAACCAGGTCTAAACCAAGTCTAAACCAGGTCTAAAACCAAACAAGAATTTGCAGGAGGTGGTTGCTACATTCATGTAGTTTTAAAAAACATGACAATATCAAGTAATCCAGTTACTTATTTAAGTAATTTAATGGATTACGTTACAAATTACATTTTGGGGTATGTAATCTGTAATCTTTAGGGAATACAGTTTAAAGTAACCTTCCCAACACTGTCAACAGAGTTATCAAATGTGTCACAATGAAACGGAATTCAAAATTTCTGAAACGGAAAATGTTAATTTTTGAAGCGGAAAATCATTGGCCCTTTATATGCTGCACATGTTGAATTGAGACGTTTGAATCTGCCACATGTAAATCGTTGGATCCTGCAAGTTATTTTCGTCTTATTTGCTGAGCTGATGTAGTCAGACCAGAACCCTCCATCCATCTGCTCCTGGTCCGGCCCTTCCATCAAATTTTAAAACCCTTTGGGGCCCTCGAGCCAAAAAGTTTGCCCACTCCTGATGTAGCCCCAAACATACATTTTAAGAACTGCATTTTGCTTTCATTGAATTGAAACTTCCTTATATTCTGAGGCACTATACTCTAGCTGGTGAGAATATATAAATGTCTGAGTGAATAAAAATAAAATGGAGCCTCTCAAAGTAAAGGGCATAGGAGATAAGGAAGCTGCTGTATGGATAGCGAATAAAATATGGATAAGTGGTGCATTGTTATAATCCTATGCTGTGACACTTACCCAAAGTTATGAAAGTAGCCCAATCTCCATAGTAGTTTTTAAACTTTACTCATGTCTGTGCAGTTATACAACAAAAGAAAGTGAGTCTGAACTATGCCAAGTCTAGTCTTGAAATTAAATTGAAAGGATATCTACAAATTAAGTTCTAAATCTATGCGCAACTAATTAGGCATGACAAACTTTACTGATACTTTCAAATATGTATTACAAAAAGCTGACGCTCCGAGTACCAAAGAGGAGTCGTAAAACCAGCGAGACCTTCTTCACAGTTTATGATTCTGAGCCTCTGCTCTGTTATAAGGTGTGACGACTGTTCAGAGAATATGGCTTGTGAAGTGGGCCTCCTATACATTAAAGTCCCATATATTAAATTTGATATGCATAACCAAGCCATTTTCAACTGAAATAACACAATTATTTTGGATTTCAAGTCTCCTTTCTTATTAGTTCTGCTCTGCACCGTCTTGTAAAGGTGGTACAATATAAATGAATATGTGCATGTGTGTTTCAGAAGAGCCGGAGGGACTTTACCTTTGATTCCTCACAGTAATGGATTCAGGATATTAGGCCCAGCTCAAAAGGAGAAACTTCTTCATCCACTTCATTACAGCTGCAGCCACTGGCACTTTCAAGTTCTAAAATGAAATCTCATTTTCTACAGTTTTCTGTGGATATTCTGTATTATTCAGTACAAGCCGACCACTGAGTGACCCAAATCAATGGTTTGTATCCTTTTATGTGACTCAAAGACAGTGGGGTCTACTAAAGAAGTCAAAGCAATGTACAGTGTTTTAACGTTAGATGTAAACCAAGTAGCATATTGTAGGACTGTATAGAGATATGCTAGAATACATTAATAAATTAGCACATGCTGGACTGAGCATTGCTTAACAAGCAGAAAGAAAGTGTTAAAGTAACAACTCAAGCAGGTTTTATATTTATTTAATCACATAGATGCAAAGTAAATTAACAGTCACCAAAACTATATTGGCTGTTAAACTGAAACTGGTGTAAATGTGCTAAAAGTAAATAAAATAAAATAACAATTAACATAACTTGAACCTAAGGCACAGAATATGCAAGGCACTTTTTACAACATACACTATAGTTTTATTTATTTATTTTATGAACCTTTGTGTCTGTAGGTAGCAGAAAAGTGTTGTAATAGATTGGCAGCTCAAACTAAATGGCTAGAATAGATATTTATTTAAATAGCAAATGCTAGAGTCCAGTCACTAATAGAAATGGTCAGGTTGGTCAGCATTTGTGAATTTACCTTTTAGATGTTTCTTATGAAAATAAAATATGAACATAATATGAAATCTGGCTCTGGTCCCCCATCTGGGATAAAATCATCACTTTCTCGAATCTGAAAACCACCACTGTACACTGTACGGTTTAACTGTAATTGGTCATAAAGAAAAAATACTTTATTTAAATAATTGCTAACACGTTTGGAAAGCAGTCACTCCCCCATGCTTCTGCAAATAGCTGTGGCCTGACTTTATGACATGGACTGGTGAAAACAGAACAATTATCTTTAATAAGACATTCTGAAGGTTTTGTGCTAAAGTGGCTCTTCAGAACAGAAGATCGTGGTTGTGGCCTGGCCTGTGCACCAAACCACTGCAGTATTTTTAATTGGGCATAATTACATGAGGTCAGAAAGGAGCCATAAAGAATGGTGTTTTAGCTTATTCTCTTGATGTTGTCAGCTTCCTTTTGCTTACAGTGTTTTGTACAGACCTCTTTAGTGATATGGTTCTGGTTGTGTATTTTGCAAGTCTAGATTCTTGTCTGTCACATTTGGTTGTTGTGGAAATGTAAATGTCAAATTAGCATTTATTTTTTCCATAGTATTAGGGACACGGTAAATGCCAGTGTCACACATGTAGTTAGACAGCTATGAGGTATTTGTGCATGGCCGGATAACAAATAAGGGGCTGCACTGTAAAACCAGCAACACAAAATTAATTCAACAATTCATCTGGTTTGGGAAAATCTCTTTTAACCACTTAATACTTAATCTTTTATTTAGGATTCCTGTTCATATTTATCTGCCAATGAAATTCACTCAGTTTATACTTCTTTCCTTTTTATTTTGGAGTTACTTGATCACATCATGTAAGCATGCATTAAACTATTCAGCAGAACATAAGCTCCACTATTAGTTTTTGTTGTATTCTTTTTTTATATAGAAGGACGCAGAGATGTGTACAAGTCTTTAATACCTTGGGAAACATGAAACAAACGGCTACTTAGTGAGTGTTTTCTGTGTTTTTTCTCACTGTCTCCTTGTGTTGTCCTCCTGATGTAAAACGCCCATATCTACAGTTGCACTTTACTAAACGTCCCTGTGTTCTAGTGGACCTTATTTACAGCCCAGTGCACAGCCCGGCTCCTGCCCCACAGCACTGAGCAGAGAGACGGAGGAGATCAGGGATAAGGAGAGCTAATTTAAATAGTTAAGTAAGTCACTATGTTCTTTGAGCAAATCACCCATCCAAGACGTTTTTAAAATAGAAAGTCTGGCCTCCCTGGTACAATCCCACAAATGAGAAACTCTGACATGTCTGCCTTCTCAGTTATTGTTTGTGGAAATTTAAAGATTGTATGATGATTTTATTTTATAAAAAGCAACAAGCTAAAACATGGAAGATTACTGTAATAGGTTAGCATTTGTAGCATAAAATGATATAATGATTGAAAAAAATCAACATGGCATAATTAAAAAGCCATTAGAAATCTGTACAATGAATTTGTAACATCTATAGTCACAATTCATTTTGGCATTACTAATTGAATAATTATTTTCTTTTTTTTTCTTTTTTTACCAACAATTGAAAACAAATATACTGTGTTGCCTGATCTGAGTTTTAACCATCTTGTTTAAGTCGGTTTTATAATATGTTAGACAATGGAAAATTCAAGCTAATTTAGCCTAAACACTCTATGTGAAATTGTGTTAAGTGACAATTTGAAGATATATTCAGTATTATTCTGTTTGATAACAAGAAGCAAATCCCTTGTTTTTCCAACTTGATCGTTACATCTTACATTAAATTACATTACATGATTATTGTATTGTATTGTCCTTCAAACCAACAGCACCAAAAGAGTACAAAGTGACACATGGTAGAAGGGCAGGGGATGCAGGAGAGATGTGACAGGAGCAGCCAGGAGCAGACAGGTGAAGACAGCGGTTATAAAGATGCATTCAGACAGCTCAGATCAATGTCCCTGTCTCCTCCTGCAGGTGATTGGTCTGGCTAAGCAGCTTACCACAAAGTATTTATTTGTGTAACATTGTCTATTCCTGATAGGTTTATTATATAAAGGTGTGACTCATGCAGGAATATAGATTTTTTTTCTGTCTCCATATGGTTAGGATTCTAGTCCACACTGTCAATTTGCAGGGCGCCAAAAGAAAACACGTGTGATGATCATATGACAGTGGAAATGTATTGCAGTAGAAAAAGTGCGCAGGTTGCCTCTCTTTTTATGAACAATTTGTTAAAATTAGAGCCATCTTCTAGTCTTATTCTTGTTCATATACATAGATAAAGTAAATAAATATATAACATTTTAATAATCCAATATGATCATGCACTTCCACTGGGAAGTACTTTGTCTGTATTGAAGTATTTTTTTGATGTTGATTTTGAATTGATTTTCCCGTCCTATTAGTGGATATGTGTTGACCTTCTGACTGGCAGCTCACTTTGCTGCTGTTAAATCATATATAAATATGAAGCACAAGTACAATTAAAAAGCCGGTTTTAAAACAGGATTTTGAGATCCCAATGAAAGTTTTAATTAGACATGGTAAATTTAATAATAGCTAGTTATTTTCTACACCTAAGTACTTGAATAATACAAGTTATTTCTTTTGTTTGTAAAACCAAGTAAACTTTGCACTGGTAGTACCATTTTGGGATACAGATTTTGTTTTGACCAGCTTGTCTCCATGGAGCTGTCAATGTTTTGCCTGGAATATTCCCCTCTATGGTGTTAAATCCACCAGTTCTGCATTTATTTCATTATGGGTTATGCTGTTGCTCAAAAATATAGTGAAAAACATGAATTACTGTGAGCTTGCTTTTCGCTTTCATGATCTGACCTGTAACATGACTTGGCTGTTATTTTATAAGTTAAATGCCCTATTGTGCAACATTCCAGGCTAAGCAATAACATTTCCACAAACAGGTGGCAAATCCTCCACAACAGAAAAGTTACATAGTGGACTTTTATAGCTAACTCAGTGATGTGTGATAATGAAATCATAAACTCAGCCCAGCTGGGTTCATGTTTTTATGAGAAGTGTACTGACCCACGATTTTCTAGCACCAACTCCCATATAAGAGCAAAGCTAACAGGCAAAATAAGCATCTCCTCTACCATATCCAAAATATCCTTTTTTGTGTTGCTATAGTTTTATTATATCTATAAATTCAGCTCTCGTCTGACTTCATGTTTGAGGAATCTTCTTTTCAACACGTCTTGAGCAGAGAGCCTGAGGGAGTGACACCGTTTATATTAGACATGACTGGAGTGCCTGTGTGTGCATGCTTTGAATAGATTATATTGAATATACAGTCCATATAGTGTGTGAGAGGAGGGGACACACGTTGTGCTACACGATGTGGTTTAAAGGACTCTCATTAAGCTATTTTCTTAGAATGTTCTTTCCTCATCACAAGCATACCTGGAGTTGTGTTTTATTTCATTCACAGATGTTCAACACACACAGTAAACCCTTGTTATATTTTGTCAACTAAAAATCCATACTTCCACCTTGTGATGTCATGTGGTAATACAGGAAGTGCTCCACTGTGGTTGTAAACTCCATACACCTTCAATAGAATCATTTCAGCCCTGGAATTTCCTATTTCTTGGAATTCTTGGAGTTGGAATTGAGCATTTTGAGCTTTTGAGATGAAGACAGACTAATAATGCAGGGTTATACAAACGTGTAAATGAAACAAAACACAGCTCCAGGTATGGTTTGGCTGAAGTTACAGCATTCTGACTTGTCTTGAAGCTCACAAGAGTCAGTTTGGTCAATATAGGACCTTTAATAGTTTCAGTGCAGTTACAATGTCAATGTCCTCTTCTCTTTTTTTTATTCTTTTTTTGATTTGTTGCACATGTCAGTGACTAACGGGAAGGTTGTGGGTTGGATTACCACTTCCCGCTGTGTTTTTTTTCCACGTTGCCAGATTTATTCACAATAAAAATGAATAGCTGCTTGCACCAGCAATCCATCGTTTCATGTGGCACCATATTGGCAAAGCAAATTCCTGGTTTGTGAATTTTCCTTACTGACAAAGGCAATAAAATGATAAAGTGTATTCTGATTTCTGATTCTGAAGAACAACTGATTGGCAGAAGACAACAGAAAAAGGGCAGTTGTAAAGGTAAGCATGGCTTGTTGATTAATGAGTGAAAAAGATCGGCTTTTATGTGGTTTGGTTCATTGTTGATTGAGTTGGCTCACTTCAAACTATAACTAAGATTAGAAAAAATACTTAATATGGATGTTTGCACCACTTTCTGTCACATTGGTAATCTTGGTTGGCTCTGCAGAAAAAGTCCACCATCTCCACACAATCTGAAATGTAATACTCGCTGAAGTTGGAGTCATATCATGTTATTTGGGCTCCCAGTTCCTCCGCTGATTCTCATGGCCCCCGCTCTATCCTTTAAGCTCTTTATATGTGTGTGTGTGATTGACACATTTAGCGCTCCCAACCAGCGACACGCCTGAGCTCCATCTGTCACTCACACTCCGTCACCATAGTAACAGGGAGGGACGAAATGGCAAAGAACCTGTCACCCCTGGCAACCTCACCTGGCGTCGGCCGGTCTGGTTTGTCGGTCTACAGGAAATGGAAAGATTGGGAACACAATATATGACCATGGAATAGAAATTGAAACTTGAATCATCAAATATTTGCTTGAAAATCTCAGGTCCAAAATGTCACAGTTTGATTGTCTTTTCTTAATGAATTCTGTCATTTTTTTCTATTAGAAGAGGCAATCAGGAAAAATATGTTATTTTAGCCACCTGTATTGTTGCTATAATTTTGCACGTATAAAGTGTCCAGCTACTAATCTCCGACTCATTAGAAATTGCCCTTAATTTTGTCATCCATATTCACATAACTTCCATAAAGGTGCAATCAAATGTGTATTCTGGCTTTTTAAGTGGTAGCTGTACCTATATAATTTAGTAATTTTGGCCTAAAACCGTGTACCATTTGAAGTGTGATTTATTTTTTGCAGTGTGCACTTTCTAAATTCAGTCAGAGTTTGTGTCTCTGTGCTAACACATTCCTGTAGCTATGTTTGAGTTATTTTTACTTTAACACATTCAAAATAACAGTTCCAAATCTGTAATTTAAAGTGTTGCCAACAAGAGTGGTTGTAAATAGCTGATTTGAATTGTAAAATTGAGAATGTGAAACAAATGCATGCGATTGTTATGCACAGACAAGTTTTTCTGTCTGCATAACTATTAAATGAGTTGTATTATTTTTATCAATGTTACAATGATCATTTATTTTCGGTTTGGAATATGCAAAAACTACAACACTTTGTTTCTGAGCCAAAAGCACAAATCATGTTTCAACATTAATAAGAAGTTAGCTGAGTTGTATGCCCCAGTTGATTCCCTTTTTTAGCCCTAAAATATAGGTCATCTCATCTATATGTAGGATACACATGATGTAACAAGTTCTTATCTTTGTGGAAATGCACGTATGGGGAATTAAACAGGAAATGTCTTGGAGATATGATCGAGAATAACTAGTGATATCAAATGGTTTGTGAGAAAGTGCAGAACCTTAATTAAATAGGAAAGCAATACCTCTGTTTTAAATGATTGGATGTAATATGTGGATACTTGAGGAATAGGAAGTTTTTGTGTTGTTTTATTATTCTGCTCTACTGGTACAAAAGAAACCACAGACACCTATTAACTTCCAATGGTTTTGTTTTGTGTTTTCCCACTGTATGTCATCTTCTCAAAATTTGCCTTCACTGTTTGGGGCCTGGCACTTCATTAGCACTCATACAAGCTTGAAAAATGACTCCAAGATAAATATCGGAAGGGTTTTTGACTTAAACTTGAAAAAGCATGGATCAATAAAGTGCTTTGGACATGAGGTGAAGACAAACATCAACCACATCATGCACTATAAAAGAGCAAGTTCAAAATATTTGCAGTACACTGTAGTTGTGTAAAATGTATTCATGTGTATCACTGGGTTGGTTTTATAATCATATGCTGTATTGACATTGCAAGCATCTCAGTGAGCTTTCAGTGTGTACACTACATTTCTAATAAACACAAATAAAACAAAGTATATATAAGTACAAACTGTACTTCTACAGTAAGCATTAATTTGAGTAGTACTCTTTAACTGTACTCTTACTTGAATACAAAGTAGTGGTCCAAGAAATTACTCAAGTAAGAGTAAAAAGAGTTAACAGTAAGCATCTCAGTGTGAAATCTGATTTATAATTTGAAGTTAATATAAGTGGAAGGACAAAACATTAAACAATATGAAATATGGTGTTTTCAGATGTTAGACTGAAAAGAATGAGCAAAAAGAAAGTGATATCTGAAGAAGCAGTGGAAGAATCAAAAATGTACCGTACACATGGTTTTATATTGTCAGAGAGCTTTTGTCACTCATGGACTTACTCACAATGGAAAGAGTAACCAAAACTTTTACTTAACTACTGTTACACTGTGATATCTACTCAAGTTGGAGTAAAAGTACATTGGAAAACTCTTTTTAGTAAAAGTAGTTAAGTAAATATATTTGACTAAATGTAAATGAGAACTACCCACCTGACAATTTGCTCAAAGTGTATTTCCCGGTCTCCAATGTCCAAATTGCATCTAACACTTTGTATGTTGTTATTTAATCAGTAATAAACAAAACTGCAATTATTCTGTATCAATGTTTATATTAATTATCCACTCTCTCTCTCCTCTTTTTTGTCCCCACATGTGCTCCCCTCTTCCTCTCTCATCCATTGGAATCCTCCTCAATCAGGTAAGATGTTTTTGATTTCTCTTCCAGTACTGTACAGGCGGCTGCATATATAACCAGTGTTAGTATGTGTGTCCTCCCCTCACAGCTCAGAAATTGCTCTTATGAATATGCAGGATCTCAGCTCAGTGTGTTAAAGCTGTCGCAACAGTTCTCCAGTCTTATTCTGTCATTGGATTTGCCTGTGCCTTGAAGTGCGAGCCGAGTGTATCCATCGCAGCATGAAAAGTCGACCGCAGAGGATATTTACAAAGGCTGCAGCGTGGGAGAGGGAAAGTTTATTTGACATTGTGCAAAAGTGAAAGGACAGATTTGCGATAACAGGAGTTTTTTGTGTTTTGTGACGAGTTCTGATTCACTATGACAGACTGCTACTGACTACTAAGTTTTGGATACAGAGAAAAACTTCTATGAATGAATGACACAAAATGCTTTTATTTGTTACATTTAACTAGTAGTAGATTTGGTTTTTGATACTAGCCTAATATATTGCTGTCGTGTCTTTGAGCAAGACATTTACATGTAAAAATATGTGACTAAATAGTGAAAAATTAACTTTGAAGCAGATCTTAGCCTTTTATTACATATATAGGATCCTTAATTGAATTATTTCATAATAAAAACCCATCAAGCTTTTGATATGCTCTGGGCTTGAATAACAGAGATTGCTGGCAAAGATGAGCTGACCAAAGATCTCTAATGGCTGGTATTTCTTTAAAGGTCTTTACGTTAAATTGAGCTTTAAACCACATTAGAATGTTGTTACCTTCTCAGAAACATACCTGGAGTTGTGTTTTGGTTCATTCACACGTTTGAGCAATCCTTTATTAATAGTCTGTCTACATCTCCATCCATCCATCATCTGCTGCTTTATCCGGCTGGGTTGTGGGGGCAGCAGTTCTCCGCCCAGTTCTCTGCACACTGACCCCTCTGAACCCCTCTGCGGGTGGGGAGCCCACAGGAGGGTGGACCCACGCCATCCTTTTAGGACTTTTAGGTCCTTTTAGGTCCTTTTAGGACTTTTAGGTCTTTTTAGGAGATGTCTCCAAAGCTCAAAATTCTCTGTTCCACCTTTTGATGTCATGAAGCAGTAGTTTTCAAGTTAATATGTACCTTTAGTTCAGTAGAGTGGAGCACTTCCTGTATTACAACATGACATCACAAGGTGGAGTGTTCTCTGAGAGAAGAGTCTAAATATGGAGGGTTTGTGTTAAACATGTGTAAATAAAACAGAATAAAACTCTAGGTATATGTTTTGTTTTTTTATGAGGAAACAACATTATACCATAAATAAAAAAAATAGAGGAATGTGGGCTCTTTAATTTAATTGCCATTGTTTGTAAAATCAAAATAGCTAAAGAGGATGAGTGACAACCTCAGCAACAGCAGTGTTTCCTCTTCAAATGTTTCCAGCTGGGAATTAGACAACAGACCAGAGCACACATAATTTAGCCTGACTGTAGTTAAGCATCCATGCTGTTTTAGTGACCCATTCATTTGAATAAAAACAGAAAGGCAGTATTGGCCATATGGTGTTGGTGTGTCTTTATGTGGTGTTTACTAAAGGAACGGCACATATTAAATGGTTGGCACTCACTTTACTATACAGCTCTAAACTCAAATTTAGTCCCTATAGGTTTTCCCAGGGTTCATTACGAGGGTATACCGTATTTTCCAGACTATAGAGGCACCAGTATATAAGTTGCATCCATCAATTTTTTTTTTAAATTAAGAAAAAAGTTTTACAAGTCGCAACCGGGCTATAAGCCGCTGATATCTATGTTGAAAAATGAGATATTTACTGCATATACAGAACGAGTTTGTACTGTAAATGTATATTTATGTACCTGAACAGATTCTTTCCGAACAGTGCCTTTTAACATGGCAGCAACTGTGCTGATTAAAACCGGTAATTGATTACCTTCATTTCTCCTGTGCAGTGAAACCACAAGTCACTTTAATCATCTCCGCTGAAATTGACGCCGAGCTTACGTGCAGCAGCAGGGTAGAGGTCTGCGCAGGACCGAATTTTCAATCCCGCTCCCGCAGTCTTCAGTCCCGCTACCGCCCACGCCCACAATAAGCTTTCAGAATGTGTCCCGTGCCGCACTGTTTTGTGTTGGGTCCCGCGGGTCCCAATTTATGTAATTTGTCGTGCGTGTTATATCTGCTAAATAAAAAGTAGCGTAATCTTCTTTGTATTAATTTTCCGTCTATCTTGTTTTTGAAATTACGGTTAGAGCGCCCCTAGCGGTGGAAGAAAAATCCACATTAGCCGCTCCTTTGTAAAAGCCGCATGGTTCAAAGCCTGGGAAAAAAGTAGCGGCTTATAGTCCAGAAAATACGGTGGCTTTATGTTTAATAAAAAGTGTAGTTTAGTGTGTGTCCTCCTCCATGTCAGATGAGCGATAACTGCTCAGTAACAATATCAGTTTTTTCTTCCTTTTGCATTGGAAAGCTGGTTTATTATGAAGAATTGGACTGCATGTCAAGACACCCTCTGGTGTAGTGTAGTGAACTGTACTTAAATACATGTGTATACATTTATTGACTATAGGAACATTTAAATAATGATTTAATACAATTAATTTTAATGAAAGTAATGAATGTGAACATAAGAAAGATAGGAAAATGTAAATATCTGCTGAAGACAGAAAAGTGGTGTTGAGTTCTATTGAATTTACATGTAGCTTAGAGTAAAGCCTGTCACAATAATTATTATATTGTTCGATATACGTTAGATGGAACAATATTTTTTGTGGTTAATATATACATTTTCTCTGCATGTTTTCTTATTTTTTGGTTTTATTATAAGATTTTACTCTGCTGCTCATGTCTTTTTTTATCAATATTATAGATTTAGAATAGTTTTTGTGTTTTAAATCTGCTCTTGGATTATTATGTCATAAATTAGTTTCAATATTATTGTTTATCATCTATATTTACTTCATATTTACTTATTCAAATATATCACACTTCAGTATGTTGTGTTGTGACTTGTTCAGTGTCTTATTTGAGAACTTGAATGTTCAGTGGGTTTGCGTGACATCACTATATTCTGTAATCCCTGTAGTTTAACACTGAGCTGGAGGCAGGGCAGATTTCTATGCTACAGTTTTCTGTTGAACTGTCAGATTTGTTGATCTGGTTTATAGTTAAGGTCTCTGTAATAACTGGATTTATACACAGGAAACAAAAACTGGGACCATGTTCAATTTCTCTGTGTCAATAAAGAAAACTGATTTTTTTTAATAATGGTGCCATTATTCAACTCCAAGGGTGTGGTGGTGGTTGTTGGTTGAAAGGACAATAAGACTTTAGGAGATTTATGTCACTGTTTTTTGTCTTATCCTTATTTTGGCTTGGGTTTTTTGGCTCATCCATAACAAATATTGATTGAAGTCTTTGGGTATTTCTTTTAAAAACTATGAATCTCCCACAGAGTTACATCTAAGCCCCTTTCCACCATCTGAGATTATACCAAACCTATTGTATATAGTGATGGTTGGATTATTTATGACATATTTCAAAATACATTTGCATAGAAACCACTTTGTTGTTGGTAACAAGAAAATAACACAAGGAAGGTCAGTGAACCAAAAGCGAGTGAGTAAGGAGTCTTCTTAAAAACAAGAAAATACACAATGTTACAGCAAATCCATATCTATAGCATTTCCTACAAGTTACAGTACAAGTACAAGGCGATAAAGGCTGAATTTGAAAGAATATTTAAATCGTCCCTGTGTAGCGTTGTATTTCTCTATAGCCTCAATATGCAGCTGACAGCAGGTCATGTGACTGAGTGACAGGAACATGGAGGAAGGAGATTGTTCAATTTGAAATACATAATTGTTCTCAACATGAGCTGTAGGTGCCCCATTGTTGCACTGTATATAACAATTTGTGTAATCGGATTGCCTTAATCTAATATAACATTTTAAGTCATTCATTTTAGAGGTTTTAACCAAGCTTTATTATGAACGCTTATTTTGCTCTGTATTACATATATTATGATATGCCAGCGACCGTCCAATGTGGATCAATATATTTTGTATAAGTCTAAGTGTATTTGTATCAAAAGAGGTCAATTTTATTTATTCTACTCAAAGGACAAGGAGAAAAAAAGAGATTCTGGGTACTGGATTGTTCGGTATTGTGATAAGACTTGTAAACATTTCACACATGGTCACTGGTTTCTTAGCTGGGTTCAGATGAAGTGATAACTGTCTTGTCAAAAGTGCCGACAAAGCTAAGACAAGTTGGAAATGAATGAACTTTAGCTCAGAGTGACTAGACAAGCGTTAGCCACTGTATCCAGGCAGTGGAAGGTGTTGAGTTTCTGCTTGTGCTTCTCAGAAACTCTGTGTGTGTGTGTGTGTGTGTGTGCGCATGTGTGTGTGCGTGTGTGTGTGCGTGGGTGTGTGTGTGTGTGTGTGTGTGTGTGTGTGTGTGTGTGTGTGTGTGTGTGTGTGTGTGTGTGTGCGTGTGCGTGTGTGTGTGCGTGCGTGTGTGCGTGTATGTGTGTGTGTGTGTGTGTGTGTGCGTGTATGTGTGTGTGTGCATGTGTATGTGTGTGCGTGTGTGTGTGTGCATGTGCGTGCATGTGTGTGTCCACTTAAGGCTGAGGTGTGTGTTGTAGCATGAATTATAGATGAAAAGTGAATCAATAGTGCAGTGAATTACTGCCACACAGACTGTATATTTGCACCGGCTTTTTGCATTGTGAATGTGATTGTGTAAATTGTATTTTAAAAATCAATTAGGCATATTATTTACTTTTGCAGCGCTGCAGTTCTTGTATTTGGCAGTGACAGTTTTGCCTTCAAAGCAAAGTGTTACCATCTTAACTGACTGCATACACTTACTGTAATAAATGGGTGTGTTTGCATTGTGGTCAGCTCTAAGAATCTTTCCTGGGTGCTGTTTCATTGCTTGTAAACAGATATTCACCAGGCCCTAGGTTGATCTACTCACTTTCAATATAAAAGCCTATAAAACTATTGTTTAGACGCTGGAATAACTCATTTAGAGACATCTTTCCATTAGCTGTTCTTTTTTCAGATACAGCATATGTTTGTTCACCTGGTCCGTTTCCATGTGTTTAACCTCTTACGGCCCACCGTCCCTGATCAGGGACGGTTCCGGTTCTTTTTCTTTCTAACGTAATTCATTTAATATCCCTTTAGTCAATATGAGCTTCCTATATATCATTTGAAAGCTTACATACACCACAAAATGCACATTATGTTCATTTCTTTCCAAAACACATTCCAAAAACTTTGCCCGCAATCAAACTGTACCATAAACAAATCAGAAATCTCGCATTTCTTACCTTTTGACTGCTACTCCAGCTTCAAATCACATTCAATCCAGAAGTGTTAGTGCTTTTTCTGTTCCTCATAGTCCACAGAATAAAAATATCCACTTGTTTTTTCTTCATAAGACGCTCCGTGTCGTTGCTATCCAGCCGAAAGCCCATTGTCTGCGTTCGAACGTAGCTCCTCCAACAATAAATCCATTTTTGCGCATGGCTTTGTAAACATAGCTTCCATTTTGGCAGCTCACTTAGGGTATGGTTGTTTTCCCCAAGTCTTAGCTTCAAAACAAGACATTCCGCGGAGTTTTCCATGAAAGTTCACCGAGTCAGACCCAGCTGTCTGAAGCCGGGGCGTCCATGTTGAGACAAAGTATCCAAAGCATCTCCGTGCGTCCCGACGGCAAAACGTAATGCATCATTGGACAATCAGGTTGTCAATCACAAAATCTTGTAGCCAATCAGTAAAGCTTTCCAAAAAGAGGTGGGACAGTCAGATCTGAGGTCAGATCAGGGCACAGCAAGAGTGCGCATTGGTGCCAAGCCGCCATTTTGGAGATGGGACATGGATGGTCTGGATGATTACGCACAGCGTTTGCGCAGTTTTTCAGAGTTTTTCGATAAAGTGTAGCACTATTAGCACTAATTTTACGATTTCTAAGGCTAAGAAGCAAACAAAACAAAAAAATAATAATAATAATAATAAATAATGGTTAATAATGGTTACAGTGCTAAAATATAATTATCAGAAAAAACTTTGAAAATCAGGTTATAAGTGATATTTATAGTCCCCAAAGTGACAAAATATGTTTTATATTGCTAGTAGAGTGATAAAAATGCATGTAAAGTAATTTGGCACATTTGGCACAGATGTGCCAAATCTGTGACAGATGTACGATTTCATACAAAAAGGTCCACATTTTCAAAATAGTTGTATCTAGAGGTCTGAACTTTGGCACAGTTGTTGCCAAAACTATGGACAGTTGCTGTGGTGAGTTTGAAATGCATAGCATGAAGTATGTCTTCAGGAAGGCCTTTTATTTTTGCATTTTTTTCCGAGGCCAAAAAAAACTACTTTTTGGGCATGTTTGAACAAGTGTACTGCAAGCTGTGAGTCTTCTAGACAAATCTAAGACATATCTACATAAACTAGAAGGACTTAGCTTTCAAATTATGCATCCACAAAGCCTCTAGAGTGTAAGGTGCCCAAACAATAAGCTTTAATATTTGGGTATGCACATTTCGAGAAAAACAGCCAGTTTGAGGTGGGCCTTATTAAACTTACCTCAGTTTTTACTCATGGTAACTGTTCAAAAAACAGCCTCAACTCTGTGATTTCTTGACAAAATGTTTTTGAATCGTTTTAGAATGGTCTCGATATGTATATGAACTAGACTACGTACATGGTAATCTGAAAGACACTACTGTTCTTTTGTGTTGACAATCAATGTTGAAGTTTATTGTCTAAAAATGTGTGTTCGGTGTCAAAATATGTATTGAGTATCAGTTAGGAAATTCTGGGATCAGGGCAACATTTGTCTATGCGTTGATGTTCTCTTCTGATATTTGATGGCCTAAAGTCAACAGAACCTTAAAGGTAGTCTGTGTAACCTTTCTGGAGGGGGTCCGCAACCTCTTTGTTTCCATGGAGATGTGAATGCTTTGGTTTAAATTGTTCACAAGTATTAAACTAATCTTGCATTGTGTTATTTATAGCTCACAAATATCATAAAAACCTTCATTCTTATTGTGAGTGAGGTCACCTCTCCACAAATCTAACCTGTAATTTTGTTTGTAAGACTCCGGGGAGATTCATAAGTTTATGGCCATACTGTGGGACAGTCTTCATGGAGACAAGACCCCCCAGCAGCCAAGTTACACAGTGCACCTTTAAGTGATGTAGTAGTTATTAAAGATGAATCATATAGCTTTTCTGGTGAAGGGCCTGCTTGTATATTATTGCTTTACCTAGAATGCTCCAGAGTATCTATCAAGAAACTTTTTCCTTAGTACCAAAATCGAGTATGAAATGTTGGTATCATAGCAACACTATATACTGTACAACAAATTCTTCTCTTGCTACCTCAAATGCCCCATCAGTAGGGGCAGGTGGTGAGATGTTGAGATGACTTGTGTTTCCATTTTACCTGTCAGTGCTTATAATTCTATGCCTGATGGGCCTAGACTTACATGGGCTTGTTTTCCTTTTAAAGAAAAGTGGTATACCTTTCCCAAAACATCCTTAACTGGCTGCATAAATATAAAAAGTGTCTGCTCCAATGAAAGGGCCCAGTTTGATCGAATGCCGTGCTCAAAGCAGAGTGGAAAAAGAGCAGTGCAGATTTACTGTGCTATTACCACTCGCACATTCATACACTGTGAGCATGGATTGGAAAAAAGAGAAAGTTGTAATGGCCCACTGCCCCACCAAGGACGGCTGAGAGAGCAAAGTAATCACAGTTAAGGAGTGTCTGTAGGGAGCCAATAGATGAACTTGGGGACATAGAAAATGCTTGGGAAAATAGAGAAGTGATTGAGCAAAGTGGTACATCCTGTTCCGTTCACCATTCTTCACTCACACTGATGGACACAGGGTCAGGGCAAGACTGAGAGCTGCCGTGGAGGTAAGATGCGTCATAGCTATTGGGTGGTGTTAAAACTTTTGGTTGCCGAGGAGTGTCTGGACAGCATTTTGATTGGTTGATTAATTCATTTTATTGCATTTTTAAAGGGGACATTATGTGTGGGTGGGGTAAGACACAGATCCCAACAAGATCTTGACATAATTTGTAATAAATAAAATGTATAATCCAGTTCAAAATTTAGATTTATTGTATTTTTTGGACAATGTCGCTCTGGAGTATAAATCGCAACAGCCAAAAAATGCGGAATGAAGAAATAAAAAACATGTATAAGTCACACAGGACTATAGGGGGGTGGGGGGTGGGGGAGGTTGGTGGGGGGGATTTATTTTATAATAAAATCAGAGACCAAGAACCAACATTTCTTCTTGAAAGGCATGTTATATAAGTTACAGTAATAAAAACAACCAAATAGAGAACAATCCATGTGTCATTCATTTGTTCGTTTTTCAATATAGAACTAAAAATAAGAAAATGAAAAAACAACTCTTTTCTTTATTATTTGTCTCTAAAACCAAAATTTAAAAATGATAACGATTTGTTTTTTCATTTTTGATTCATGTATAGGATTCATATATTTGGTCTATGGGCTGTCAGTGTGAAAAATTGTATATATAAGTCACACCTGAATATAAGTCACCCAAACCATGAAAAAAACGACTTATAGTCCAAAAAATACAGTAGTTTATTTTATATTTGTTCAAATATAGCTTCTCCAAAAGGTTTATTTGTCAAATCCAAATGTAACATGGAAAAAAGTCTCACAAGATAATTTTTCTTATGTGCAACTCAATTTTATCTCGCGAGATCTTGTGGCACATGATCTTGTCTCATCCCTATAATGTAAAATCTGCTTTTACAGTGTTCTTTCAACATCATCTTACTCATTTGCATTTCAGTTGATTTGTGTAATCCTGTATTGTCCTGCGTTTGGGACTTGAGAAGGATTGTTTTTCCTTACCCCCTATCTCCTCCCACATCGTGCCGTACATAATTGCAATTAATCAAAGCATTGTGATGCTGGGTTATACATGTAGGATCCACTGTGAAGGGTTAAGTGACTACTGCAATTTGTGAATACAGGTTATATTTTTTAATGGGCAAAAACCTTGGAAATATTATTATGTAAAAAGATTAATAATACATGACATGAGAGTTTTTCATGAGAAATTTTAAAAATACTAGTGGCACATTGTGTCCTATTCATCATTCTCCACTCTCACTGAATTATAGAAGAGATTGCACATAGACCAGATCCAATCCTGATACTTGATGTGTTCTGTCTCTCCAAATAAGACCCTTTAGCCCCTTTTAATACCTTATTTCCTTCACTTAACCTGCACCTCTTCCTCCCTTTCCCTCCAGGAGCAACATGCAAATCGCTCCTTTGAACTAAAAAGCTCCAGAATTTTTGGTCTCCACTAGCAGATGCAGTCGATACAATTTGAATATTTTTGCTCACGCTCTTAAATGAAATAATCTGACAGAAGCTAAAATGACTACTTCAACTCTATATTGGAACCAGGTTTTTTCAGTCACATCAGAACTGAAAGTAAAGTCACACAAAATGAACTAGGGCTGTCAAAAGTGTCGTAAATCAGATACTAAAAAAAAACTATTATTAAAACTAGATACAGATCGCATAAATAGGACAAAGTGTGACCTTTCCTGAACATTTTAAAAATGATTTTGAGCTTTATCAGAACCACAAGGTAAGAAAGTAGCTATTATTATGTTAGATAGTAGTGTATTGTACTGTATGTACTATTATCTAAAAAAAAAACATAATCATTTTTATGATTATAATGTTATTGATTTATTTAGTATTAAGCATCAAAACAGAATTTAAAATGTTAGTATCTTGACAACACTAAAATGAACTGTCGGCTGCAGTAAGATCTGTTTTGCGCGTCATATTTTTCACCTCGGTGTGCTACATGAATGCTACACATGCCAGCAAGATGAATAACGATGAGGAAATTGGTTTGTCAAGTAAACATGGGCAGATGTTGTAAGGGCAAAACATGTTTCTTTATAAAATGTTTTTGCCTTCAAAATCCAGTAAATTCAGTCAAATCTTAGAATCTGTGCAGCAGCAGCCATCATTTGAATCATATTTTGTTGACATCAAACTAAATATATGTGTGCTGCATAACTTTATGATAGATGGTATACCACATGTCTCCACTGAGATGTTATTGCTTTGCCTGGAATGCTCCACAGTGTTAAACACACTTTTATTTAAATATATGTGTTATATTGCTCAAAATAATAATAATAATAATAATAAAAAGCTTACAGGGTCACCTCTCCACAGAGCTGAGCTGTAACTTTACCTAGTGGCATCACCTGCTTGTTTTGATACATGTGTTTTATGATATACTGTGAAACATTTCAGACAAAGCAACATCTCCATGGAGACCAGTAGGTGGAGTAACCTCCACCAAAGTAGATTTGCTAAATACATAAATAATATGATTTTGTTCAGAGTGCGCTGCATTTGAGAGAATCTTAACAGGAAGTTTGTTCTTAGCAGAGGACATCCTACTATCTGAATAACTGTAGCATTTGCCATTTGATCAGTGATTGACTGTGCAGCCTTATAGTGCATCTTCAATCAGAGTCACAAATATACAGACAGTATGATTATTTATTTTTAAAACATATTTTCTATAAAGCTGCGAAAACTACAGTTTCATTGTAACCTTGTGAAACTACAGCAAAGCAGAACAGGCAGATGGGAGCTCTTCCCACAATAGTAGCACTATTTTCAAGTACAACATATTTTAGTTGCTGGCCCATTTCCAAGGCAGCAGGACTCTTTCAGAATGTTCATTGTTTCTCTCTAAGGCCTCATGTGGGTTAACTATTACTGTGCGACTGCATCGTCCCATTTCAAAGTTCAATTTGCCAAAGTCATTATTTTGTACTCCGCCTCATGATTGATGTGTAACAGACAGTGTGGAGGTGCTCAGAGCGGCGCTGAAGTGTCTCAAGGAGTGTAGTAGTGATGAGGCAGCTTGCAGTCATAGACCTCACACTTGTTATGGACAGCAGTCTGACCACCAGACACACAGTATAAGGACTGTGATTATTGTCATCTGTGTGCCCACTGTAATGCATGGAGTTAGTCAGATTGCAAATCAAATGGAAGATGTACAAGGTTCTCTGGACTCTTGGGATTAAGCTGTACTAAACATGTATTTGAGCTCTATAAATGTGTGTGGGAGAATTATTTGGTCTTTGTACAATAAATGTAAATCTATATATATTCTTTCTCATGATATTGGCCTAACTCTGACATAAACTTAATTAAAAATAATACATAAAAAATCATTTAAAAGTTATATATTTCTGGACACTCAAAGTTGCTTTATTTTTTTATTCTTTATTGACACACCACACAGACACACACACACTCTGGGGCAGACATTCGTAGGATGGTGAAGTGTATTGCCTAAGGACACGGTGACTTAATGCTGTAGCTGCTGTCCCACTGTGTTATTCCCTGTGATGCCGTCCCAGTACTAACCTCAGTCTTGCTTAGATTCAGAGGTCATAATCAGGCATTCACATAATAGACATAAAGTATCAAGATCATACCATCATTTGTGAGATTTATTAATGTTTTATCAGTGTTTTCTACAGTTCGTTCTGAGATTTTGTATTATGATAACCGTGAATTAAGAAATTGCATTTTTAAGCAGCAGCCCTTCCACAAAGTGATCTTTTAACCCTAGATTACAGTTTTCTATGACCTTTCACCTCCTTTTATTGTTCATTAGTAAAAACCCAGCAAGTTACACACAAGAGACTATCAAAACTACAAAAACATTTGTAAAAAAAAACAAAACATTCTGACACACAAATTTGCCACAATAAACAGCAGTTTAGTCACAGTGGATAGTAGAAGCCACAGTCTCTATCAACGCATTAATCAACGTAACCTTTAATTTTCACTTACACCACACCAAGCAACACACCAACTGTTGTGTTCACTATTTATTGCTATTGCGTTCTATGTGGTTTAGCATTTATTCCTCTTGTAAAATCTATAATGCTATGTCTAAGTCTTTTGCTCCACTGACCTTTTGAAACCGATCTGGTGCCCCGGGCAGGCAACTTGAAGAGTGGTTTGAGAGCAGGGCATGAGAAACTGTCACAGTGAGTGCTTTAATTATCTGAGGTTGTGTTTGGATTGGCACGCTGTAGTTTTAGCTCAAGGCACAGTTTTACTAATTGGGACTGGGATGTAATGACTTTCTTATTAAGAAAGTCAGGTTAAAGAAATATAGTGGCAGAATGGTTAACAATCCTAACTTGCTTGCTCAACTGTTGTCCTAAGGAAATGTCTTCCTTGGTGGTTGGAGGGGTCAATGGAGCAGATTGACGGCCCCCATCAGTCTGTCCCAGGGCAGCTGTGGCTACAATAGTAGTTTACCATTACTGAGTGTGGAGTGAATGAAAAACTTTGATGTATAATCTATTCTACCATATAATTAGTCGACAGACTAATATGTTAATTCCCTTTGTCCAATGTGACCTCTTGAAGGAGTATGACACGAATGCGATTGCACATCAAAGCTTTTAATACAGTGTGCGTGGATAGGCAGAACTGAGGCTGAAAGAGGAAGAGATACAGAGATGGAGAGAGGGAGAGATAGAGAGAGGGCAGACTGCATATCTTCCTGGTCACTTTATTAGCCCCCAGAGTCCACTCACTTCAGATAAGGATGATACTGTCAGATTCAATTAAACTTAAATCTTATTAAGGGCCCATTTACAGAAGTTTGCCCATTACATTACATACAATGATGATAAAGGCCTTTGCTCTGTTATAACAGAACATTAGTAAAGATTGCTTAATGCTGGTTTGTTTTAAAAGTGCTTACTACGAAACCTGACCTGCATGTTTTTGGAGGTGTAGGAGAATGTCCGGACTAGGAATTAAACCCAGAACCTTCTAGCTGTGAGGTGAGAATCTTCACCACTGTGGTACTGTGTTGAATACTGAGTTGAGAAGGTATTGCTGCAGGGGAAATAAATCATAAATAATCATACTAATTTTTACCTTTCCTCTTAAGTTTTATATGGTCCCGAATAGATAGAACACGTAAAACCACACGATAATATATAAGGATCCATATGATGCTATTTTCTGATATGATAATGTTGTGTTTTGTTTCATTCACACATGTTCCACACAAACCCTACATATTTAAGATGAGCGCTTTTCTCAAACAGAAATCACCCTGCTCTACCTTTGATGCCCTTTGATGCCCTGGGGTGATACAGGAAGTGCTCCACTGTATTTTTGAACCCCAGACACCTTCAGAATCATTTGATAATTTGAGCCCTGGGAATCTCTACTAAAGAAAAGGTTAAAAAAAAGCTGGTAACTTGACATTACAAGCATTCTGAGCTTTGGAGATGTAGTTAGACTAATAATAAAAGATTACTTAAACATGTATGAATGAAACATAACACAATTCCAGATGTTTTTGATGAGGTTAACATTATAACGTGGCCTAAAGCTCACAAGTCAATTTAGCATAATGTAGGATCTTTAATTAACGTAATAATCCATAGTGAGTATTGTTCTTAGATCATATTTTCCTTTGTTCTTATTAATTTGTTTTCTAGTACTCGTAAACTCTTGTAAGTCTAGACAGCTGCTATCCGCACAGAGCTCTTGATGTCACATTGCCAGTAGCATCACATGCCTCTTTAAACCCACTTGCTCTCATCGTAAAGACAACACTGAAAACAGTCATATTCTCTGAACTGTCTTTCTTGTCACCGAAAATCTTAAAATTTCTAATTCTCTACCCTATTATATGTTACATTTTTCAATGAAATGTCAACTTTACAAAAAGACTTAAAAGGCTTAATTTTCTTGTGTTTTTTTTTTTTCTTCTCAAAACAGATGAATACATGAGATGAGTGCTGCCATTGTGGATCAACATGCTTCATAGTAATGGCTTTAGCAGCGTATTGTTCTAGCTTGTTTACTCTTGTGCAGAGCTAATTATTGATTTAATAGACTCTGCCGGTGTGTGTATGGGCCACTGGATGTAATCCTGTTATAGGCATTTGTGATTTACACTGCTCTTCTAATGCCTGATGAGAAAACTAGCTGGAAATATTGTTTTGTTTGTACATTTTAATCTTTTCATGGTTCAGTCCAGTTCAAATGACTCATGTTAAGACGTCATCACAGCCCTACATTCTCTGAGCCTTTTCATTATGGCCCGTATGTGCATCGAGTGGCAATTCACGGCTTCAGGTGTTATCTGTGGGTGAAGGTGCGAATAGCAAGTAAACAGGCCGACTTTTCCGATTATGAGGGTTACAGCAAGTGTAAAGGAAGTGCTCATTTCAAAGTGTCAAAACAGAAAGTGAAAATGGGGGAAAATGGAAGCAAATTGTCTGATATTAAAATGATTTGTCCTCTTGTAGTTTGGCATTCAGTTAACTATCTCCGTGGTGACAAGAAGGTTAGCCAAGGTAAAAGTAAGATCTATGGAGAGATGACCCCACACTTTTTGTCTGCATATTTCCTGTTTGTTATGAGACTGTTTTGTAACAGTTAATACACTTTTAAGATGCAGCTCTACCAGCTAAATTATCTTCTAGTGCTGGATTACATTTTCACAGTACAAGTTAAGACCTGAGGAAAATGGAAACACATTGTCCATCCATCCATCCATCCATCCATCCATCTTCTCCCGCTTAATCCGGCTGGGTCGCGGGGGCAGTTTGCTGCCCAATACTCATAGCACCTGACCCCCCCTATGAACCCCTCTGCAGGTGGTGAGCCCACAGGAGGGTGGACAACATGGTCCTTGATGTTAGTTCATAGGGGTGCGGGCATGTTTTGGGTTGATGGGGGAAACCGGAGTACCCAGAGGAAACCCATCCAGACACTCAGCCACCGTGCCGCCCGGAAACACATTGTGTATTATTAAAATGATTTGTCCTGTTGCTGTTTGAACATTTTGTTTGCAAAATACAGAGTTATTTGTACCTCTAAGATAAAAAGGCTTTAATTTGATTTTTCAGCCAATTCTAGTAAAATGTGAACTTTCAGAAGAAACCTTCGGCGTTTGATAGTCATCCAAGGCATTATGGTGAAGAATATTGTATAGCTGTGATTACATGGAAATGAATGAGGTTTTAAAAGAATGTGGTGATGTAATTTTTGCCATACCACCCATCCCAAAATGTGGTAGTATTCCAATATACTCTAATACACAAAATATGATTAATGATGGAATATTTAATCAGTTTGTCAGAATCCTGTTGAATACTTTTACAGCTGCTTGAATAACTTTATTGTTATCATCTGACAAAAACACCTAAAGGAAAATGTCAGGTTATTTTCCCAGACGTAGATATAAATGTGTACAGTCTGTTCTGGACTGAAATAACAGTGGTCTGTGTTTGACAGGGCAAAGTTATCATCCTCTAAAAGCCCCACCGATGTGTGTCTGGATCTGAGCTGGAGCCATGTTAAATAAGTAATGAGCCCAGTCCAGAAGATTGTTCTCACTTATCTCTGGTTACTAGAGCCATTCAGTTATTTATTCATTCATCCTCTGCTTCTCATCAGACCGCAGCAGACAGCCCTCTCTCCCCACATGATTTAGCTGTCGTCGCCTCTCCATCTCGGCGCTTTACTGTGACCACTTTTGGTTTTGACCACCTCAGAACAGACTGCAGAGTGGAGGAGTTGCATTTAGGTGTTCAAGAGCCTTTATATAATTAAGATAGACAGGTAAGACTTTTCTGTCCATGTGGTCAGTGCAAATGAGAAGGTGTTCTCAGTCGACTTACGTGGTAAAATATTGAATAAATAAAATAAAACTTTTAATAATGTTAGTAAAGCATGAACAAAGAGTTATTATTTAGTAACTATTAACACCTTAGCCCCTTAGCCCTAACTCCTGAATTAAGTAATTAATTAACCTTAATCATTCTTAAGCAACTATTTGTTCATTATTTATTCATTATCTGTCTTCTATCTGTCTTTGTCAACAGTAGAAGCCATCAGATTTATTGAGCTTGTAGACCCATGTGCTAGCAATAATTAGAGAGATTTCATTATAAATTACATTCTCATCCCTTAATTTTTATACAGTTGTCTTCCATCTCAAATCTCCTTCGGAAAAAAAAAAAAAAGATTATTGAATAATATGTATAGAATATATATACTATTAATATAATCATATAACATTATGCCTCCTGTGGGCTCACCACCTGCAGAGGGGTTCATAGGGGGGTCAGGTGCTATGAGTATTGGGCAGCACGCTGCCCCCGCGATCCAGCCAGATTAAGCGGGAGAAGATGGATGGATGGATGGATATAACATTATATAATAATATAATATATTTATTATAATATTGTTATAATATATAATATTTCCGTGCCAATGAACTCTTCTCCACTCTCTTAACAGGAGCATTGTAAAGCTGGATTTTCTTGTTTTAAATCACAAATTAAAGCTGAAAAGTTTGATTGGGTTATTGTTCACTGCAGGCGACGTGCAAATTAGGAGTGCATATTTCTTCCACTCTCTACCGGCACGTTTCAAAATGTGAGCCTCAAATATGTTTTAACTATAAATTGCACTCAAAATGGGCTTATACGCAGCAATTCCTTTATAACTGCTTTGTGTAATGGATGCCTTAGCCACTGCATAGGGAAATGCTAATTAAAAGCTACATTTATTACAATGAAATATCTTGGCAGCACTAGACATTTACTATAAGTGTGGGTACAGTACATGTCTGGGGGGCCAACACCAAAAAGTACACTTAGCAGACTGTAAATGGTTATCATGGTCATATTAAAAGCTTTTATGTGTCGTAAAAACACTAAGCAAAGCATTCATAGCACCATGCTAACTTAACTAGCATGGTTAATAGAGCTAAAGAGGGGAATATATGGGGAGAGTGACAGTAAAACCAGCTTTAAAATGGATGAGTGGGCTGCAGATGAGTGACAAAGGATCGAAATAACACCAACAGAAAAAGGAAAAATGTATTAAATATTCATAGCTCCCTCGAATCCTTGGATAGTGGTTTGAATGGTTCTCCACTTAATAGGATAACAAGATATAATGTAAGTCTGTTATGCAATAGCTTTACAAGACTCAAAGAACATACATGATTGTATATATAAATAGGTACATAGGATTTTTTTCATTCAATGTTAAACATTTAATTTATCATTTTAAAGGTGTACCTGCCTGATCCAATCCAATCCAATCCACTTTATTTATATAGGACATTTCATAAACTGAAAGCGTTTCCAAAGTGCTGCACAAAACCATCATTTAAAATAAACAAATAACTACAGAAACTGTTTAAAATAAACAAGTAATCAAATGCCCTACCAGAGTGCATACAAATAAATATACCATAAAATAATAAAAACAATAAAAGATAAAAACACTAAAAAAATAAAAATAATAAAAAATAAATACTCTAAGAACAATAAAATAATAAAAAACCCTAAAATATAATAAAAGACACAGAGGACCACACAACTCACGCAGTGTTAAAAGCCAGAGAATAAAAGTGGGTCTTAAGACGAGACTTAAAACACTCCACTGTGGGAGCTGCTCGGACGTGGGAGGGCAGGGCGTTCCACAGTTTAGGACCAACCACAGAAAAAGCCCTGTCGCCTCTGGATTTAAGTCTGGTCTTAGGCACCACGAGCTGGAGCTGGCCCTCAGACCTCAGAGCGCGCGCTGGAGTCTGATGATGAGAAGAAGCCATTAAAACCATACATACTGGAACTTTATCCATGGAGACAGATGAGTTTTATCCCAAAAAGTCTCTCATCCAGGCCAAATAGGTGTCAGGTTTGTGGAGGTGCAAGCTCTACTCAAGGGTTCATTAAAAAAATAACAAATACATTTACAAATTTGTTACCAGTTTTAATAAGTAAGAAACAGTTTGTGCATGCTTTTTGTTACACTGATAATTACTTTTTTTTCTCTAGAAGGCTCCTTAGCCTTGAGTATCACATTGAGGAACTGTTATGTCACTTTTTGTAATTGTTAGTGTTAGAAATCTTCAGATCTTCTAATCTTCTAATGAGCTTTGTTAGAATAGAATATTATTTTTATTCAGTACATTTCAGCAGTGATTAATTATTCACTCTTGTTTGTGATGGTGATTTTTAATCATTTTCATTTTATTAAGCAAAAGTAGCAGTAGTCCATGCACCATAGAATTTCTTTTGTGCATGAACTATAGTAACCTAGTGCCTCTGGTTTAGCATGATAGTCATAGTTTTACTAGCAGAGGGATGGTCTACTTAAAGTTAAAGTGTTAGACTTTATACCTTCAACAAATCCACTGGAAAACATTCCCAGACATGACCCTGTGCAATTCTGTACAACTGGTGTCTGTGGTCAATACTCCAAAAATGTACAGGGCGATTGAAAGTGCAGGTGGTTATTGTGCACTTTCTGAAGTGTTTTGAGTTTGCGTTAGATTGTACAAATAGCCTCACTTAACCTGTCTGTTCTTTATCTGTTCTCTACCTCAACTCTGCTCCCTTGTAAAATTTTACCTGCAGCCAGAGCACTATACAGTATAGGTGCATAACTCAAAAGCAAATGCAAAGTACTATCCCTATAGGAGTTGTTGATTTTTATGTTTGTTGGTTAACCTTGTATTGACCCATGTCTGTTTCATCATTTGATTTTTTAAAGTTTCTGTTGGTTAATTCAACAATTCTGTGAAGCCCTGTGAGGAGATTGTGATTTTGGGCTCTACAAAAATTGCAATAACTGTGTCAGATTGTTTTTGGCATTTTGAGCATGACTTTATTTTATAGCATGAAATCCACAATGCATAAAACACTTTTTTTCAACAACAAAGTAACAAATGCAGCAGTAGAATAAAATGCCAAAGTTTCATAAATATGCAGGTATGGATTCATAAGAGTTTAGTGGTGTCCATAATATTGTAAAATAGATACTATTCGTTATTAAAATTAGTTTTGAAACTAGATACACATTTGAGCAAGTATCAGTACTAAAAAGTCGCATTCACAGGACAAAAATGAACCTTTCCTGAATAGTTTTAGAATGATCTTGTGCTGAATCAAAGCAAGTATAAGACCACATGGACTAGTATACACCCATGGACCACCATGCAGCCTACCTGGAGGAGAAAAGGAAAAAAACTGAAAATAAAATAAAAGAAAGTGCTGCAATTTAATGTTGAAAATCTATTGTCTAACTAAAGATTGATATTATTGTCATCAGGGTATCAGAATTGGTACTGAGTATTGAGTCTATTCTTTAGTTGAAACCGAGTTTGAAATTTTTATTTAGTTTCCAAAATACTATGAATGACCCCACTGTATAATAACACATGATGATAGCTAACCCCTAGTGTTACAGCTGCTTACCTCACTGACTGATAGTAAATGCTGTACACACTATCACAGTAATATGTATTTTGTGCCTTTCTTCACATTGCATCAGCACTGATCTCACAACAGTGCCGTGGTTATGGCCTGGGGCCATTTAGCTCGGTGAAGTGTCTGGGGAGAGTCATGCCATTTGTGAGCGAATAAAAACTCAGAATTCCTCAGATTGTAAACACAATCTGTGCAGGTAGAAGAAAAGTAAGTTGTTGCTGTCCTTCTTCTTTGTTTTTTGTTTATTTGTTGTCACTGAAAATAATGCACTTTTCTGATAGGATGTGTTCATTCTGTGAGAGTAACAAAGATTACAATTTTGGTTTGGGAGAGGGTGCAGGTATTGCGAATGTAAGCAAGTAATCCATGAATGGCAATGAGGATGGATAGAGGAAAGTAGTAGAGGAGATTGGAGCTGTAGTGGTTTTACTGTGGTTGCGAAAAACCAAGCAAGAGCATTCAGTTAACCTTTATAACCCGTATTTCAACTCTAATCTTGGGCTTTTTCAGTATTTTTTGAAGTAAGGTAGTTCTGTGCTACTAATCTGATTTTAATCAAGAGATTCAGTCATTTAATAAACTAATCTTCAAGAATCAGCTTTGGTCTGGGTTTGAAGGAAGAAATTTGATGCTGAATGAATATTTGTGCTGAATATTAATGAATTTATAAAATTCTTCTCTCAAACGGAAAACACTAGGGGTGTAATGGTACACAGAAATCACGGTTCGGTTCATTTTTGGTACAGTATGGGAACAAAATGCAAAAATGTCATGTGTTTGAATGATAAAATGCAGATCTTCTTTCCCCCCAAAAGGTCCCTAACCTTGGGTATGCTACAATACTGCACAATACTGAATGCTCAGGTAAAAAGTAAATAAACAAACCATGAAAATCATTACTAATAAGAAAAACTAATGATAATATTTATAACTATTATAGTTAATTATAACTATAATAGATCTGGTTTAGTCTTGGTTTAGACCAGGTTCAGTCCTGGTTCAGACATGGATAATTCCTGGTTTAGTTGACAGTTGTTCCTGGAGCACTCGGGGGCTGAGACAGCGCAATTGATCCTACGCGCAGGCCCACAGCCGCCCGCAGCTCGCTGCGGCCTTGGTGCAGGCGGCTGCACGCTTTACAGCTCCTCTCTGAATCTCACCGTTTCCTGGGACTGTGAGATCAGGCACCAGCGACACCTTGGGGAATCCCCCCGCACTGAGCGGCCATCCTTTCCCTTCTAAATTAGACAATATTGCTCTGATAAATGGCTCACTCGCAAACTAGCCCCAGTCGCTAATTCAACAAGCTTTAACTCAACTATTTTGTATAGAAGCATGATGAAATTCTGAGTCGGGGCTGTATTATTATACATTACACCTACCTAAGTAGTGCAGGGGAGCTTGAATGAAATTTAACATCTTATTTGAAAAAATCGGCCGTTTTATTGAGAGCGGCTTCTTGTTGACTTAAGTCGACACAAATTGCACGAACTCACTCGTACACAGCCCTGCACCGAACCGAACGCCCTGTACCGAAACGGTTCGGTATGAAAGATGTACCGTTATACCCCTAAAAAAGTTATACCCTTTGTTTTTTTATTCCATACACCAGTTTGGATGATTTCAGCCCTGTAATTGTCAGTCTCTACTGAAAAATAGGTAGCCGTTGTCCTGAAAACTACTGCTTCATCACATCACAAAGCATTTTGAATTTTGGAGATGTAAACAGACTAATAATGCTGGACTGCTCAAATATGTGTGAATGAAACAAAACACAACTCCAGGTATGTTTTTGGCACAGTAACAACATTTTAACATGGCTTAAAGCTCACAAGAGTCAATTATGCATTATATAGGGCCTTAAGCTAACATAGCTGCAACTTCAATTCTTCCATGCATTTTATTTCCTACAAACTCAAAATGAGAAATAAAAATGTGTTTTTGAAGGCATGAGTTAACTGTATGTTTTCACATCTGTGTAAAGTCTCTGCAGTTGAACATGTGATGGCTGTTAAAATGCCAGGATCTTGCCAAATGCTGTCTCCATGTTTGTGTGCAGAACTTGATATTTGAAAATGTTTTCAAAAGCATCTTGTCCAAACACTGACCACGTTTACTCAAATGCTAAAAGTTGTTGTGTGGTAAAACTGTCAGTCTGACTCTGCCCCTGTGATAAGTTGCACACTTGGGTCTTGATTTTGATGAAACTTGGGAGAGCCATGCACCACTCTGAAATGACATTTTCTAAATTACTCAGTTTGGCCCAAGGTGGAAACGACAATTACCTGGCAACATTTTAATAACAAGTCATATCTCACATACAGCCCGGGGAATAAAGCACAACAAATTCTGTCTCCAAGGTTTGAGTTGTACATATTGGATTTTTTACTTTTTTTTTTTTTTTTTTGGAAGCCACTTTTCCCTTGATCTAAAGCCTGATTAAGGACTTGCATATTTTGACATTAATCGAACAATGTAGAAACAGAAGCAATGAACAAACTAATATGAATACAGTTGAAAATTTAAAAATGCTGACAAAATAGATATTAAAAGAAATCTGCCCAATGTAGTCCACTTTATTTCTTTTCCACATTTTACAATAAATGCAGGTCTGCTTAGCTTCTGCTCCTTGGGCAAAACACTTCACTCACTTTGCCTAGTATGACTGTGCTGTGTTGGTGGTGATTGGAGGAGATGAAGGCACAGATTGCCAGCCTCACTTACATCAGTCTGCCCTAGGGCAGCTATGACTATAACAATATTTTACCACCACCAAGTATGGAGTGAATGAATAATGCAATGTAAAGTCCAAAGAAAGCACTATATAATGCATTAAAGACTTTCTGAATTGCTGCACAATGTAAAAAAAACAAAACATGCATACACAAAACTCATACATTATATACAATAAATAGCATTACAAATTAATTACAAAACTTAAATAAATAAATATATTCATAAAATAAATAAATATAATAAAATAAATAAATATATTCACCTGTTGTTATGAGGGAGAATATTTGTTGTGGCCTGTAAAGAGATTGTGCTGGTTTACAGATTTGAATACTATGACCATTTTATTGTGTTTTACTGTATCTTTTCAAACTGTATTTTTTGCAGAAAGAGAACACCAGCTGCTTTCTTTTTCTCTCTTAATAGTCACATTTATATGTAAAATACTTAGCTTTTGTGTTAATTCTCTGTTATTATCTGCAGTCTCAAAAAACGCTAAGTGGTCTGTCTGAATGCAAAAAGCTGCCTTGTTCTGGAAGAGAAAAACATATTTTATGAGCATAAAAGCAAGTGAAAATAGCTTTAAACCAAAAGTACAGTAAAATGCATCAACCAATTGATGATAACGGCACTTCAATAAAAGAAATCAGAAATTGAAAAAGGTTTTATAAAATCATTTGGAAAGCTTTTGAAACAAAGAAAATAATGTCTGTATTCTTTAATTCTTTATGCTTGCAGAACATCCCAGCACTGCCTTGTGGTAAAGCCCTATATTCCTACGAGGGCAAAGAACCGGGCGACCTCCAGTTCTCCAAAGGTGACATCATCATCCTGCGACGCAAAGTGGATGACAACTGGTACCATGGCGAGCTGAATGGTTGCCACGGGTTCCTGCCAGCCAGTTACATCCAGCTGTTGCGGCCCTTGAGCCAGACGCCGCCACAGGGAAAAGCACTGTATGACTTCGAGGTCAAAGACAAAGATCAAGATAAGGACTGTCTGGCATTTAGCAAGGTCAACAAAGCACACATTTATGCACACAACTTGATCATTGTTCCCAGGCTGTCTTTTAGTTGCAGACAGCCTGGGAACATCTAATTCAGGGGTCTTAAACTCAATTAGACATTATCAGTTATAAGTTATAAAATCAGTGTTATATGTGCAATATACTGTAATACTATATTATTGTATATATAATGGAAGACAGAGGCCCTTATGGGGTTAAGAGAATAATAGGCTAGTTAATAAAAGTAATATTCATGATTTATTACAGGCTTTTAACCAGTATTTCTAAATCCTAAAGTGTCTCTGTGTTGCTTACAATTGGCATATTTTCAACCAGAGCACCAGGGTTAGTTAGTTAGTCTTTATTTGAAGGGACAATGTACAGAGACATTATGCTCATAAAACAGAGATGTACTGCACCAGATTATAGCTAAACAGCTAGTTTCCATCTGCAGTCCCTGAGGAACAATAATAAATTATACAAAGCCATTTACAGATTCAACAATATAAAAACCATTAGCACACATTCAGCAGCTCACATACAACATTCACATCACAATATTAGAGAGTAGACTTATTAATATATTCTTAAAAGTTGAAACATCTCAGGGTAAATTTTTATTTCCACAACAACCGCTTAACCTTTGAGTAAATAAAGTAGTTTAGTTTGTTTATTTAATTTATTTGAAAGGGACAATGTACAGGAGCATTAGTCACAAATAAAATGAAAAGATGCTTTCTACATATGATGTCCAATGCAGTGTGGTGGTAGACTGCTTCTTTCCCTAGCCACTGTAGCCACTCCTTTGGCTCGTGAGGCTGCACCTCTGACTTTGATAGTCACTCCCACCTGTTTCAGAAGCTTCAGTTCTCGCAATCCATGTATTTTCTATCTGTTTCTTGGTTGGAGTAAGTTTTAAAGTCTCTGTAGAAGAGCTGTGTACTCCTCTCACTCTGTCACACTGTTTTCTGCCGCTGCTTCACTGGCTTCACTGGAGGGGGCAGATCAGCACTATGGACAGCAATGCATTATAGAAACTGTTGTTCCAATTCTTAATAGAAATTAGAAATTGTCCATAAGTTTGAGAACCGTGATCTAATTAGCTGGCAATTAGATGTGAATTAATATACTGCCCACTGCAAGATTAAACTAAATAGAATCATAATTTGTTGTAATCATGTCTGTCTCCTGTCTCTGTCTGCTGTACTTTACACCCTTATATAAACATGTTATGAAATGCATATGCATCTTTGAGTTAAAAGTGCACATTGTAACTTTTGTGTTAGCTTGTGGCCTACTTGTCCCCATGTTATTGCTTTGCTTGTAATGTTCCACAGTATGACATTAAATTACATAGATATAGATATAAATAGATGGTGGCACCTGCTTGTCAATATGGAGACAGATAGGCTTGATGTGATGCTGATCTTCCTGTAGTTGTTCGTTGAGGAGACTTCCAGTGCTTACATGAAATGACTGTGACGTTGCTTTGTGGCACAGTAATAATTTATGGCCTCAGACCCTCTCCTGTTGCCAGCGTTGAAAATGTAAACACAAACCACTTCAAACAGGACAAACAAATATTGATCTGATTCTGTACACAGTTTAAATGTTAAAAGGCACATTGTAAGAGAGTATCAAGGCCAGGTTACCTTTTGTATTGCTGCTTTGCTGCTCTTTTTTTTTTTTTTTTTTTTTTTTTTTTTTTTGCTGCTGCTCATTTTTTATTCTTTGTGATCTAATATATGTATCCTCCACTGTCTGCATACTCAGAGACAAAACAATGAGGTTATTACATTATACACTTATTAACTTAAACAATTATATAACTAGATAGACACTGACTAATCAGATACTGAATTAACAGTGTTCAACCTTTTCTTGTGGGGTTGTCACATGTCCTTGGTGCATTATTATTATTATTATTATTATTATTATTATTATTATTATTATTATTATTATTATTATTATTATTATTATTATTATTATTATTATTATTATTATTATATGGTGCCCATCCGCACTTTGATGTTCAATCAGTCTATTCTTAAAAATAATAATACTGATAAAAAGGGACTGCTTATTGGTAAAATTGAAACAATGATTGATATAATTCTGTACATATGATTTTTTTTTCATACAATGTCTGTGTATACATCAGATAAATGTGAAATGTTAATGTAAATACGTATAACAGAAACCCTGAACCACACATACATCCACTAGAAATCTAAAAAAAAATTTTTGACAAAAACTAGCATCTAAACTTAACATTTTTGCCTGTAACCAGTTTCAATTTTTGCAATAGAGAGTAATTATTCCCCCTCTTCTCTTGCGTTGAGTCATTCTCAAGTGTTTCCAATTAAACGACTGCCCACTTTGGTCCTGCCATTGTCATAGATAGCTGCAGTAGTATTACCACATTCTAATTAGCCGTCCATTGTTCTAGGCCTAAATTAATCAACAGGTAATGAGTGAAGATCGGGGAGATCGACTCTGTGTTGCAGGGCTGTGTGTCCCGGTGGTACAGACCAGTATGTGAGAGATTGTTTTCTCTCTGTAAGTCGTAATTACTCAGTGTGAGCCGTACACATCTCATTTAGCTCTATTATCACTGGCCTCCATAATGGCCCCTCTCCTCCATATTGAGCTGTGCAGGGAGCAGCAGCGGGAAGTGAAATATGTGCATCAAAACAATTAAGGCTGTTTGGGATTTCTGTGTAAATGATACAAGTTACGCTGTCAAATTTTACTTTTGTGAATGCTTTTGAGAAACTTGATAATTACTGTGAACAAAAACTTGGCTCTTGGCTCACTACTATTAGCCTAAAAAAAGGTGTTATATATAGACAGTTATCAATGAATTAATCTTGACCCTAGCAAACTGCATAGTATTACTAGAACATTAAATTGATTGATAATTAAACTTTGGTTAGATATGAAAATACAATTCTTGGTATAAAGTGATTATTTTACTGATAGTTTACTGTAGTTAGACAGACATAATATACAGTTAAATGTATTTGTAATTTGTAATGTGGCTTGCCTGAAGGTATCCTATGCAGGGCCAAGGCTAGGTCAGTTATGAAATTACTCCACCTTTGTTACTTTCATTAAAAAAGAAGTATAGCAATATTACACTGAGTAATTCAATAATGTGGTTGTTTTTTTGTTTGTTTTTTATTTGCCTCTCTTGGGAGTGATTTTGTTAAAGACCCTGTTAAAGTTACTTATCAATAAAAGAAATGCTTGTGACTGATGGTAATACAGTCACAATGGAGAACAGATTTGCTGAGAACATGCTTTGTCTAAATGTCATTCCGGTGTCATTAAACCGGCCCTGACTTCTGTCTCCTCTATTTCAGGACGAGGTACTGACGGTCATTAGGAGAGTGGATGAGAACTGGGCAGAGGGCATGCTGGGAGATAAGATCGGCATCTTCCCCATTCTCTACGTGGAGGTACTTTGGCTCACATTCACAGACTCACACAGACACACTCACACATGCAGGCTTTCTGTGCTTCTTTATGACATTACATTGACTTTCATTCATCTCCTGTCGACTAAAGGCTCACACACACTACAGGAGAATTTGCCCGATTTCGACTGCGATTTATTCTCCCTGTGAGGCGTGGCGAGGCATGACCCGACTTTGTGTCTTTGTGTGCAATTTTGAAGCCACTGTGCTCCTCATGTGTGGTGTCACTGTCAGATCGTAACCACCAAACATCAACCACCACCAACCAACAACGCTATGGTAACAGCCAATAAAACAGAGTGTCGGGGCAGAGGAGTGATGGACACAGAGGCGCAAGATACAAACTCGGGATATAGCGAAAATAATGAGAAGACTTTATTACTCACTTCTCGTAAAATGGTCAATTTAAAGTGCAGCATCTCACATTATCCACAGAAATTATCTTCTGCAAATCCAGTCCACAAAACCACACTATTCATCCAGTTTGAGGTGTAAGTAAAAGTGAAAGTAAAAAGGCAAGTGTGTGTCTGTTTACATCCACATAGCGCACAGATCGAGGTGAAGCTGCAGATTAGCGATAGGGACTCTACTTCCTTTGTACTTTATTGCCAATCTTTTATACTTTTAAAATCATGTATCTGAAATATTGCACCACTCTTGCACCACACAAATAATAATAAAACAATTTTGACTTTGACTTTTGACTATCTAAATTAGAAGTGCCGTGCTTTGATCTTTTGAACACTTAAAAGTCTCAAAGTGAGTGATTTTACTGTAGGCAGGAAACAGCTGACGTGATCACACTCACAAGCAGCCTGTGGTCCGCAGTCATATCCCCCTGCAGTTGGAGATTTTAAGTCTCATAAGATTCTCCTTGTGTCTGTGGTGTGTGCTTTTTGCTACACATTTAAAAATCATTTAAGACCGAAAAAGCCTGCAGTGTGTGGAGGCCTTAACCCTAACCTTAACCTTTGCCATACTACTTGCCTAACTTTAACCTTAAACTCCAACTTTAGCCCATTATAATATTTGACATTTAAACCATGTTGTGGCTCTAATAATAAAGGATACCTCTTGGAGACCTTATTTTGGTCCCCATGAATTGATGTATTATGTACAGATTTTAGTCCCCACAGTGTGATAAACAAACACCCACACACATATATAGTGAAATTCGTGCCTATCAGTGCCATTTGTCACATAGAGGATGTTTTTTTTTTATGTTGCTGCAGGAAACATGGATTTATTTGTCTAGTGTGCAGTGGTTGTACTAGCGGTGAAGCCATTACACAGCTCTATCATATGAAGTCTGAAATTTACGAGTTATGGCTGAAGCTTCAACATGAATAGACGGATGAAAGTTAATAGTCTATTGTCCAAAATTAGTTATCATTGTAATTCAGAAGAAATTTTATGATTTAATGAATTCCATCTGAATACCATTTGTATATTATGCATTTCTAACAATAAAATCAATTTTCGTATTGCCTTCTGGTATACAGCAAAAAAAAAAAAAAAAAAATCTCTAAGTAGTTAAGGTCGATAATGAAGCAACAAAGTTTATTTACTGTTTCAATTACATTACAATGTTGAACAGGTTCAAGGTTTACAGTATATGTCCATATAATCCTCTTGTTTACGCAGACTGCATTGATGGTGCTGCTAAACACATTCTTTTTATTGTAGTGTCTTCCTTAAGGTATTTCTTCTATAAACCTTAATAGACCCAACAATGGCTTTATTTACTGTTTTTCTTTTTCTTACCTTCTTTAGAACACTGCCCAATTTGCAAACTATAGGGGAAAATAAAAGTTTCCACATAAGAGCACTTTCTTGGCAAAGAAAAGCTAATTAGGTTTGGACAATTCTCAAATACAGTTTATTTTGCTTTGTTAGAACTATCCGAAAAATTGACCTTTTTTACGGCTTTGGACCCACAGGCACCGCAGCCCTTAATGCCACCTCTGCTTTGACAATAGCTGCTTTCTATAGGCCATATGCTCTAGTCATTTATCATTGGTGTAAAATGACAAGTCTTTCATATAATGAAGTATAAACCCAAATGAAAATTATGGCGCACTATGCATATTTTACAACTGCAACTTTTACGTGGATACTTTTGCTGCACAACAATTAAAGCAGGTATTTGTACTTTCTACTAGTTTTTTTCAATCCCCACCTTTAAGCAAATACAAATATTATGCCCATATCTCTATTTTTAAGTAACAAATCTGAGTACATTTGACAGAGCAAGCATGGATAAACACTGTTAAAGCAAAGCAGTAATGTGCGTGTATTACAACATCATAGGTCATCCATCCATCTTCTGCTTTATCCAGCTGGGTCGCGGTGGTAGCAGTTCACTGTCCAGTCCTCTGCATACCTGAGCACCTGAGCCCACAGGAGAGTGACATCCTTGATTTCAGTTCACAGGGGTGCTAGCACATGCAAATACCAAAACAGAAAGGCATGAGCCATGAGCCATGCCAAGAGCCATGAGTGCTAGCCACTCATGCCCCCTAATCATAGGCCTATTAGTTTTTAACCCACTAAAATAAGTCATTTGGGATACAAATGCATTTCCAGGGACTTCTCACACTGTGCCTTGGCATTACATCCAAAGCATTCAGCATGTTTTTGATAAGACATTAATTACAAGTCAAACCAGTACTTTCTATGTCCCTTATCACTCACTCTTGTTCTTAATTATTCTTTTAGGACCTCTTCTGCAAAGAAATATCATAAAACTCCATTCAAGTAGCTGTTTTTGTTGCCTTGTTTTTAATGTGCCAGTGTCCTCACATCACCACTGTCCCACAACACTTTGTGTTAGTAGCCATCATGGACCCAGCCTCTCTGAAAAGCAATAAGGTCGCTGAAATGAGCTCTCCTGCCAAACGACTCTCATAGGTGAAGGTGATTATGTAGACACACATAGACATACACAATGTAGCACATAGACGCCATTGGGTACTTATTAGATAGAAAATTCATCAATAATTTAGAGGAGTTGATCATGCTGACGCAGTAGGCCCAGTGGCATATTGAGCTGGTGTTTGTGTGTGGGGAGCTTTAATGAGGAGGCCACAGCTGGACGTCCCATGTGCAGCCTGACTGTGCTCAGGCTGGGACAGGGAAGGAAGTGACTCTCGTAAATGTAGAGTTATTTTAGCACTGCAAAACACACTGTAATGATTCATGGAATAATGATGACTAGTCCAGTAGAAACAAAAAGGTCACCTTGTGCCTAACGTTCACATTTTTGTTGACAGCAAGATATGGAACTGAAAACATTAAAGCTGTGATGATCTCATAATGTTGTACTTTTCTGTGTTTGAGCAAAGACCAGTTTGCTCAGACTGTGTTTGAGCAAAGACCAGTTTGCTCAAACACAGTTTTAACCACCCACTATTTCTATTGGCCAGCCTCCCATTGAATAGCCAGTAATTAAACCAATCACAGTGAACTCTCTTCTCTTGTTACCTCTCAGCTGCATGTATAAAGATACTTAGTGCATGGGGAGTGAATTTAAACTGTAATCTAGGCCACTCAGAATTTTCTTCTTCACTCAAATCTTAATGTTTAGAAAAAGTGTTACGTAGCAAAATATATGCAGAAAGTTTTTTTTATATATATATATATAAAATTGTTATACAATAATGGTATGATTCTTATGGGCTTGAATGCTATGAACGCTGTATTTTATATGATTCTTATCTTATCTTATCTTGCTGACTGAGATCTCCACAGATGCAGTACAAACTGAAATAAAGAACCATCACTATTAATGATTTATAGACTTGTACAGTTGTATACTTGTTCAGATTGTGTTTTGAGGTTAAATAAATGATTTATTAATTCATTCAAAATAGATAACTTTTAATAAGATTTGAAACTTGGTTTTATAGTGAACAATGACCACGTAAGTTTTATCTATTAAATCAGTGTTGTTAAAGCTTTAATGAAGTGGCCTGAGATAATGAGAGGTGGCTGCATTTCCCATATTACGAAATGTAACTATTTAACTTTGTCTGCATACTGCTGTGCTTTTATAAGCTCTCTTTCCCAATAAAGCTTAATAGACCCAGTAAGACCTAATTTACCTAATGTGTTGTATAGTAAACTAAAGAAAAGTTTACACAAATGGATTTAGTTTTTCTTCTTTGTAGGTCAAAAAGAACAAGCCACAAACATCACAAAAAATAGAGTTACTATGGTGTCTAAGCAGAAATATAGACTAGAGTGGTGTACTGTATATTCATGTATTCTATGATGCATCCATAGCCACAGATAAAGGTCTAATGAGGAGGGCCCAGCTGGACGCCTCCTCTCCTGTCTGTCTGAGTGCCTATCGGGTAAAGAGCCTCTTGTCGCTGTTGTCAGGAGTAGATTTTAGAGCCTGCTTGTGTTAATATTTGGCAATGGAGATGATGTTCCTAAGCTGGTGATTAGGGATTTGATATGACAAAATAGGCCCAAATTACATGGTGCACGTGTGAAGTGATTGGCAGTCAGCACTTGAAGCAGGATTCTTTCGTTCATTTCCCTTAGATGAAATTATAGAGCTTGATAAACGATTCGGGAGTGAGTTTGCGTTGGCACATCTCTCTCAGGTACCCTTCAAAATGAAAACCAGGTTAGTTTGGCAAGAAATCAAGTGAATACATCACACTGTCATCTTGTATCTGAAAGTATATATATTGTGTTGACATATGCAAATTACAACTGCATTATGCAACTTTGGAGGGTCTGTTTTCAGGGAGATGTGAGTGTGTTAGAATGTTCCACAGTATGGCATCAAACTTATATATTTACAGGCCAAGTTATAGGTCAGATCTGTGGACAGGCAATCTTATTCAAAGTGAGAATGCATGTTTTCCAAGCTATTTTTATATATGTTTAATGCCATATTTCCAAATAACATTGTGCACCTTTAAAAAAGGTCAGGTAGCAGACAAAGACATGGCAACACTATGGCCCATGTTTTGTGTAGAGTGTCCCCATTATTGCTACATTTCATAATGTTTAAACAATTACTTTGAACTAATTAATGTGTGAAAAGTAAAAGTTTTTGTTTTTTTTTTATAAATTTTGTACCACCTGTTTCTTTTTCTTGAATGAGCAAAGTTCTAACAGCTCATTGTATTTGGTAATAATATGAATATCTTTAGCTTTAGCAGCTGAATAAGAGTAATTTTAATACATAGCAATCTGTAAAAGTTGAAGTCTGTGGTCTTGTTCTGAAATGTGCTTAGGCTCTGCAGGAAACTGTGGTTGTGATTGTGTGAGATTGTATTATGAAAGTCTTTTATGGCAATTGGTAGCTATTTCATCCTCCACTTTAAGACAGAAACTGGTCTATCCAAAGGACAAAACACTGAGCCACAAACAAAGAAATGTGGTCTACTCCTTTCAGTGTGGTGAAGACTGCAGTGAGAGGTACATTGGAGAAACAAAACAGCCACTTCATAAGAGGATGTACCAAAACAGACGAGAGAGCAATAGTGGACCTCAGTCTGCTGTACATATCCATCTCAAAGCCTCTAACCACTCCTTTGAGGGCAGTGAGGTACAGATTTTAGCCAGATTAAAGAATTGGTTTGAGAGGGGGGTTAAAGAGGCTATTTTTGTTAGGAAAGAGAAATCCATCCTTGAACAGAAATGGAGGCCTCAAACATAATCTGTCTCCCATTTACAGCTCTATCCTCAGACCTAAATGAAAGCAAAGAAAACAGTAAGGATAGCCAGGTCAGGTCTAGAGGTGTGGAAGCATCCGTCAGGGGCCTAAATGATTATGCTATTATGACTCCACACGCAGCTCAATAGACCTAGCTAACAAACAGAAACTGTAAACAAGTAGGTGTGTTAGTTTCAGAGTAGTTTCAGTGTAGTCAGCTCCTCCCTTCAGGTAGATATAAGGCAGTGTCCTCCAGGAATCTGACCAGAACTGAAGACACAGCTTGGATGACCTGCAAAACGTATTTGACCAAAATAAACTTTTTTCCAGTTGACAAATTGAATTTCTCCTTTGCCACAGATTCTACCTGGACGAGTGAGGGATTTTACACACTTCCCCAAATATGTTTAATGAAATACAAGAAAAGCTCACTATTAAACTACTTTACATTTAATCAGACAAAGATGTTTTTTTTTTTCCTAAGTGAGTAATATTACATTCGTTTAAATGAATTTGAATGGGAGCACACCTACTTGTACCAGTCCACAAGAGGAAAAATGAAGAAATGAAGAAAGACTGGTCTTCATAAACAGAAAATCTGTTCTTTTATTAGTTTAATATAGTCCCCTTATCTTTCTCACATCTCTCCCTCATTGTCTTATACGAACCTTGGTGTGTGCGTTGGCATGTACTTTATCAGCTTCACCCTTTTTTGCAATGCAGCTATCAGATCATCACTTCCAACGTTCCTGCTATTACCCACTGAGCAAGAAAGAGAGGAAGAGAAAGAGGCCGCTCTTCTGTCCCAAAAAAGCGCAAAAGAACAGAGCGGGTTTGAGTTTAACACATAACAGATGACCTTGGAGATTTCAGGCAGCCAAAAACACCAAGTGAAGAATTGTCTCTATCAAAATTATGAGCTCCCTTCTCCATTTTAGTGTGCCCAGGGTGACGCAGGGGAGCCAGTAGTTACAGGGGGAAAACTGACTGAGCAGCGAAGGCATGGGGCGTCTGCTGAATCCTCCATATGAGCAGTGAAAGGAGGTTGTAATAGGGAGATAATTGGTTCCCCGTGCGTGCCTCTCTGACCTCCTGTGTCTAAGCAGGAGTGTGTTTATACTGCGCCTTTGGTCTGGTCTCATGAGGGCGGACTGACTTATAGCACTGCATCAATCCATCACACTCATTAGCATACGGGTTGCTTTGATTAGCATTTCTATTAATATGGAAATGCTGCAGCCCTACATTACGCCTGAGCCAAAGCTAGGTCTGTTCCCTACACTTCCTATCTCTCACACAAATGCCTGGCTGCTATTACTCTGAGGGGGTTTAGATAGTTAAGGTTCCACTAAGAAGATTTGAGTCCTGCCTAAATTGGTTTTGAAGGATGAAGAGGTGAAGTAAGCCATACTGTCACGCCATTAACGGACGCCACGTATTACCTTCACTCTTATTAGATGATGTGAAATTCAAATGTATGAGTTAGAAGTGGGTTAAGATGATGATGTCTCAGGTGAAGTGGTGGATTTAAATTATCTATAGGGAATTAGTGAATAATTGTGAAAATGAATGAACTTGAATGAAGCCACCTAAAGACTGGCATGGCTGGGTGTATGGTAGAAAACCGGTCAGTGTATCTGCATTTTTGTTAAAAATATGTCACTATTGACTGTCCCAAGCTATGATGAAGTAATTTAAGGAATCTGGCTTACCAACCTGTTTTTGAATTGGGGTAAAACACAATATTAAATCCAGTAGACCTGTTAATTATGGACTTGGAATGCAAAGGAATCTGGGAACAGACACAAATCAGACAACTGTCCATAATTCTCCCATTGGTTAATTTTCCTGTCATTCATGCCCATCTGAACATGAAGTTCTTGTGAATTATAGGAAAAGAAAGTAGTCTTGGATGACGAGGCAAATGATTGAAAATCGTTATTTTCTCTTTGTACCTGTACAGGAAATCATGGTTGTTGTCTCATGAGTATTTGTTCCGACAAAATAATCCAGTAAGTCGTAATACAGGTTTTACAAGAATCTCTTTCAAAATAGCATTGCCAGTGTACATATAACAAGTACTGAACAAAATGCAGCACAGGAGGCTGCATTTTTACATTTTAACAGCACAGATGTCCATGATTTCTGCTCAAAAGTGTCATTAGCCACATTACCATACTCCAACTTCTCTGACTGTTCTGTTATTGGCAATGTAGAAAAATGACTGTTAGCCAAAAGTGTTGAAAGTTTTTAGTTTTACATTACATCTAGCAACTTTTCCCACAAATGATCAGTTATAATTGGCTATGGATATATAATGTATAATATAGTAAATGTCCACTACATAACTTTGCTCGTGGAGGTTCAGCCGTCTCCATGGAGATGTTATTACTTTACCTACAATGTTCTACAGTATGAGATTAACTTATCTATCTTTCATTTATTAACTTACAGGTGTCTTCATGGAGATAGATAGTTTTAATGTTACACTGTGGAAAATTCTTGGCAAAGCAATAACTTGTCCATGGAGACTAGCAAGTAGCAGACCCGCTATCAGAAAAGTTCTATACTGCACCTTAAAGTTTTTCTGCGTGACTCATTGTCCTCTGCTGTGTCCTGGTACAGATCTGAGTAAGCCGAACAGAGGCAGTGAAGAGCTCTCAAATCCCCTGCAGATACTCTCCTGTGATAAACATGACGCTGCTGTAAATGCACCGAAATCACCACAGAGGGGGCGCTTACATAGACCTATATAATGCTGCAGTGATCACAACCAGCTCACACAGGGCCTAGTTTGCAATGATAGCACTGTTTCTGGTGCAGATTTAGAGAATGAAAAATACATACAGAGTAGAAATTACAGATTAAGTTATTTATCTGTCATTATACACACAAGATGTATAACAAAACTATGTCATCAGATGGTTTTTGGTTAGTCCTGATTAGTTCCTATATCCATGAATGTGATGTTAGAATGTCATCATCCACCAGAAAGAAATTTATAGTAGTCTTTGTTTAGACCTCATTTAGTTTAGAGTTGTTTAAGTCTTGTTTTTTCCTAATTTAGTCTTGGTTTAGTCTTGGCTAACTCTCATAAATATAGCCATAATATTTTGTTACATATCCTTGCACAGCCATTACATTCAGGCATTAAAAATACAAAAGTACAACTCGCTGTGTTAAATATTAAAGGAACATCCAAATTTACAATTCAACATGATAAGAAGTGATAGTGCCTGTGATAGTATGACTGCAATACAATGATTTCTTCTTGTAAAATGAAGCATTTCATCCATTAAAAATACTAGAGAAAACCAAAATTGTTTGTGCGGCATTTCACCTTTAGGTTGTTTTCTTGGTGCTTGACAGGAGAATGAGGTAAACAGACTCTCTCTACACCAGCAGCTTAAGTGATGAGTGTTATGCTGCTGGTTGACAAGCTTGCCACACACAGGTTAAAAAAAATCACTGCTGTGTACATGTGAGTGGTAGTCAGAGAGGCCATTGGGAAGCTGTGGCTACAGTGAATAGTACAATGTAAAATTACTTCTCCTTATCACACTTTATTGTGTACTTTAACCTGAACTTGACTTGGACTTGAAGTAACAGACTTGAGACTTGCACCTCTGCTACCATATAATCAAATGTAATAGTATTATAAAGTAATAGTACTGTAAAATAAAGTATGATCATATATGACCATATAGTTATATTGTTCGTGTCATTTGCAGCTGAATGAAACCGCCAAACAGCTCATGGAAATTGACAAACCCACGACAACAAGCGCCCCCGGTCCAAGCTCCGAGCCTTCGACGCTGGGCTCCTGTTCGTCTGGCCCCTCCCCCTGTGCCTCACCGTCCAATGGGAACGGCTCTGGCCCACGGCGAGGGGAGGGCAAGAAAAACGCCAAGAAAAGGCATTCGTTTACGGCGCTGTCCGTCACCCAGAGAACAGCGCAACTCAACAACAGACACAGTATGGAGATCTCCAACCCAGTGCTCATCAGCTCCTCTGACCCAAGAGCCGCTGCACGCATTCAGGTGAATGCAGGGTCACTTTTCTTGGTATTATCAAAAAGAAAGAAGCATTTAGCTACCAATTATTCTTTTGGCTGGTTTAGATTGCAAAAGGCTGTAAATTTAACTACATTTGACCCAGATGAAACCTCTTCTCTCACATCTCAATAATAATTCTACTCAATAATGAATTTGTTGCAATTAATCAATTAACTTTTCAGCCCTTCATCTTTGATGAGCAACAAAATTCAATGTCTAATGATTCTAATATTGGGGAATAAGTAAATCAATCTCTCAAACAAACAAGAAAATCTTAACACTTTTCATGGTTATATACTGCAATCTCTTGGGATAGAGATCTGAAAATTTATAGAAAAATATCACATCTCAAAATGTTCAGATCTTAAAAAGGGTTTCACACATTTGATTTTCCAGTGTGGAGCAGCTCAGTGTAAACACACCTGTTCAAATATATGCGGATTACAAAGCCTGTAGCACATCAGTCTGATCGATTCATTGATTTAACTGTGAGCTCATGCAGCAAACACAGGAGCCTCAATACAGTAAGCACAGCTTTATTTACTTCCCTTTACTTTTTATTTCAACAAAACCATTTAATGTCAAAACACATCAACCAGCCACGCATAGATTTAGCTGCTAATTTTCTGCTTTCTCTCACTCAAAAACATTCATTGAAATGTCCAATACTATATATACCCACCACCTACTGTTCTTGGTCCATTTTATAATTGTAATAAACTTTATAATGTCCTAACCATCTTTAACCTTGCACCATTTACTGCAACATTACCTAACACTACCTAAGTGCCCCTACCAAATGGTTGATTTTGAAGAACAGATATTGGTAAATGAGGTATTTTATACATATTGTTTTTATGGTCTCTAATGAAAATATTAGGGTTAGAATTTGTGAATTTGTGTATTTAATTAAATCCTAACCACCCATTTGTTTGTTTCTTTTCAGGATGCGTCCCCGCCTGGTCCCTCCCCCTCTTCGACAGGGGTGATGGTGCCACCCAAAGTGGCGTCCATTACCTCTGAGCTGCTGGCCCACGCCAAGGTGCAGCTGCCTCTCAACATGTGAGTAGACCACCACCAACACAAATACCGCCTAAGTTCTTAGGTTGCAGGATTAGTTACAGTTGGATCAAAATCATCCTTGAAAATATTACAACAGCTGTACTTATTTAAAAGTGCACTGTGAAAATCTCTGGGAAGACCGCCACCTGCTTGTCTCCATGAACATGTTATTTGAGATAAATCTTTATCTCTTTAATTAGGGCTGGGTGATAAGGGAATATGTCCATCTAGACAGGTGGACCCCGGCACAAAGAACAGGGTGTTAGGATCACTGCAGTTTTTATTTTGTATTGATAGGACCAATAACTCTACTCCTGAGAAATCCGCACAGATACAATATGTACATACAATATATAAAGCCCAAAAACATGTGCTTGTTATTGCTAACAACATGTACAATGTCCGTGCACGAAATGAGGTCTTAAGTTTCACTCATAAATGGTGAGAAAATAATTGTTTACTTTCCGTAACTTGGATTATAATGATAAAAAGACCAGAGGAGAGAAGGAGAGGAGAAAAGGTGAGGAGCTGTGGTTGTATCAGAGAGGGAGGGTAGCGGGGCAGATGCATAAACAGAGGCAGAATGAAGAAAATATTGGACTTTTGTGCAGATTTAAGTTTTGTAAACTTGTAAGACATGAGGACACATGAGGAGACATAAAGAGACTGTGGCCCTGACTCAGAGCTTTCACCTTAAACAAAAGGTGAAGGTTCTTATTGCTAATAGTGTAAGACTAGCAGACAGCAGTGTAATGACGTTTACTTAAGATGCACAAGATAACACAAAGTTACATATTCTGTAGACTTAACAAGATGGACACTCCTAAATAGATCAGCCCATCTGATCCATAAACAAAATGAATTATATCAAGTTGAAAACCAAACCTTACAAGTCACTTCCTGATGGGAAGTGCAAGACAGGTATCGTTTCTGAGATTGTGTTTTTACTGCTATTGTAAACTTTCTCAGTATGGAATGTACCACAGAATGGCAGTAAACATTTCTATGGCGACATGACAAAACAATGACATCTTCACTGAGACAAGTACTGTATTTTCTGGACTATAGAGCACACCGGTATATAAGCAGCATTGCTCTATTTTTAAAAAAATTAAGAAAAAAGTTATACAAGCTGCAACTGGGCTATAAGCCGCTGATATCTATGTTGAAAAATGAGATATTTACTGCATATACAGAGCGATTTTGTACTGTAAATGTACATTTATGTACCTGAACAGATTCTTTCTGAACAGTGCCTTTTAACATGGCAGAAACTGTGCTGATTAAAACAGGTCAAAAACAGAACCAGTAATTGACCTTCATTTCTCCTGTGCAGTGAAACCACAAGTCACTTTAATCATCTCCGCTGATGCCAAGCTTACGTGCAGCAGCACGGTACAGGTCTATGTGGGACAAAATTTTCAGTCCCGCTTCGCCCATTCCCCAGTCTTCAGTACCGCTCCCCCCCGCTCTCGTGTCGTGCGGTCGCACTCCCGCTTGCACCCGCAATAAGCTTTCAGAATGTTTTTTCAAGAATGCTCTTATTACATCCATTGTCCCATGCGGCACTGTTTTATGTTGGGTCCCGCGGGTCCCACGGGTGCAGGGCTCTACAGCGGTTTCCTTCCTGGAGCAAGATCGATGCCTTCAACTTAAAACTTGCATCATACAAACTCCTTCATGTGCTTTTCATGATGAAGGGGCGAGGAATTGAAAATAATTACCAGTTAGTAATTTGTCGTGTGTGTTATGTCTGCTAAATAAAAAGTAGCATATTCTTCTCCGTCTATCTTGTTTTTGAAATTCTGGTTAGAGCGCCCCTAGCGGTGGAAGAAAAATCCAAAATTTAGCCGCTCCTTTGTAAAAGCCGCATGGTTCAAAGCCTGGGGAAAAAGTAGTGGCTTATAGTCCGGAAAATACGGTAGTCGGCGTACTCTCCACCAAAAAGTTACATGTGCACCTTTAAGTTTTACAATTAACTTTATAATACTTCCTAAACCCTGGCTAAACTGAGACAGGTTACCCAAATAAAATTTAAATAAAGATAACACATTTTCTTGCACCTCTATTGTATCTTTATGATGCCTTGACTTCATAACATGAGATGAATACAGCCACACTGACAGTTTTAATAACTCCCCTGTAAACACAAACACTCGTACACACATTGAATACCAGGACATGTCCTGAGCGAGTGCCATGTTCCGGATGAGGTCGGACGATTCCATCTTGACCTGGCAACTGTTTCTGTTGCCATGGGGAGACGGGAGGATGGTCCCAGCATCTGTTACCAAGACAACGGGGAGAGAGAGGGATGGAGAGTGAGTGAGAGTGAGTGAGGCATATATAGGGCTTGTTTACACTGTGGTCTTATCGTCCCCTCTGTCAGAGACGGGTACCACCAGCAGCACATAAACTACACGTGTCTCCAAAAAGACATGTGGAGAGAAACCTCATTTATATGTTAACGCGGCTGAAATACTAAACGCAGCGCTCACTGCTTACTTGCCTCGTAGGTTAAGATGCTAAACGCTTCATCTATCACAACTTGGCCAGGAAATGGGGACATATTGATTAGGCACAATTTCATAGCAAAGCATAGCATTTGAGAAAGAAAGGAAAAAAGCATTTGTCTTCGCGTGGCAGCGTTCGTTCCTTGAAGAAAAATCACTTGAGATTTCAGCTATGATTGCAATAGAAACAGAAAATCCCAAGCCACATTGAGAATAAAATACAGTAATTTTATCAGTTTGCCTTTGTCATTTTTCAATGGCTCATTGTGTGCAGTGATTTAGGATTTTACATAAAGGTGCTATGGGGGTTGTCTCCTGTAGCTACTGTCAATCAAAATAACCAAAAATCATATAAATGGGACCAATTTGGACCTTCCCTGGCCTGAATACTTGAATGGCTTTAATCTTTATTAAAAGAAGTATGAGATGCATGGAAATATAACATAAACTTTTATTTTTGTGTTGAATATTACAATATGTTGTATACATTTTAACTATCTTTGTGGTATTATCGAGCTTTTCACTATCGAAATGTAGTATTTTGATAACATCAGTACTGCCACTCTTGGGTCTTTCCTGTCTACTATGGTTGAATGAACAGCGGTTCAATGGCAAAATGTAGTGTAAATATACGAGTAGTCTAGTTAAGTCTAGCTCCTCTGCGTTTGCTGGAGCATCCTGTCAGGAGCAGGGAACCCATCTCCATATTGAGCTAGGCTTGGTCCGGGCTTCAGCTTGAGGCTTCTACCTATTGATACTACAGCTGATGTCATCTACATTCCCTGACCGGTGTGATGCTAACTGGGGGCACTATTTAATATGAACCCCTTTTACACAAGTTGCAGTTTATTCTGATGTTTATTTTAACACAATCTGACCAGAAAGAACAGACTTATCTGGAGTTACAGCAGGTCTGCTAATTTGTGCTGTTAAAAGAAGTTTCTCACATATACAATTATCAGTACAAGGTAGCTAACATTAGCAAATTTTTCACCACTTTTTCAAGTCACTTTTACCTTTTTGTTGAAAATTAAACACCTAAACAGAACCATGGATGCTTGCATTGATCACAGACTCCTGAAACCCTGCTTTTTAAATCAATTTTATATTTTTTTCTTGAGTTTTCAGACTGTCTTAAAACTTTTGGCAGAGTTTGCTTATGTGTGCCTCGTGTCACCATGGTAAGTACACGTAGATCACCCCAGCGGGATCAACTGTCAATGGGTTTTGGGATAAACAATCTCTCACAACAATCATACTTACTTAGGCAAGGTCCGAGAAGTGTTTGGCTCTGATTGAAGTTGTGATCTAATTTCCAACTATCCAATGGCGAGACATGAAGACAGCCAGCTAATATAAATCTCATGGCCATTATGTTATACTTGTTTGTGCCGTTTTGTGGTTTACCAGACAGTGATGGTTAGTTATATAAAATGTACATGAATTTCTCTTACCTAGAAAAGCTCCCTAAAGAAACAGCTAAGTCTCTTCTTTACTTCTAATTTTAGTTTCTTAGATAGAGCTGGAAAAGTATAGTGTCTCACTCTGACTGTATAACACATTTTGAGCTACGGTTGATTTGACGTTTGAAGTAGTCCCTTATAGAATGTGCTCTGTGTTAGTCAGGGCTATATTTTAATGCAAAATGCACTGGCACTTTATAGTATTCAGTATTACTAATGGGTAGGGTTAGACTATAAGACTTATTGAGTACTATTTTTGATTTGATTGTATTGTGTAACTGAATTTAACATTGTCCTCACATGTCAATAGTTTATATCGTCTAATGTAAAATGGGGGGATTAAATAATATAATACTTCTTCCCACTGGGCAGATTTTTTGTTGTTGTTTTGTGGTTGTTTTTTCTGTAGGTATGATTGCACTAATGTCAATATGGATGATACTATGGTCCATTGTAAAAGAACATAAAATGCTTACTAAGAAACACTATTGACTAAGCATTACAGTGAAATTTCTTCCTCAAAATCTAAACTTTGCTCCCAACTACATACTTTTTCTGATTGCAATAGACCTAAATAATATAAGTGACAATTAGAAAAGAGTGACTTCCTGTGGGCTCACCACCCACAGAGGGGTTCATAGTTGGTGGGGTCAGGTGACTTCCGCAGACGTCGCTCCACTGCCCCCCCACCAGTGAACATCCAGGGAAGGGACATTGAGAGAGTGGACTCATACAAGTACCTGGGTGTTCATCTGAACAACAAACTGGACTGGACTCACCACACAGATGCACTGTACAGGAAGGGCCAGAGCAGGCTCTACCTCCTGAGGAGACTCAGGTCCTTTGGAGTGAAGGGGCCCCTCCTGAGGACCTTCTACGACTCTGTGGTGGCATCAGCCATCCTGTACGGTGTGGTCTGCTGGAGCAGCAGCATCACAGAGAGGGACAAGAGGAGACTGGACAAAGTCATCAGGAAGTCCAGCTCTGTCCTGGGCTGTGCCTTGGATTCGGTGCAGGAGGTGGGGGACAGAAGGGTCCTGGCCAGATTCACTTCTATGCTGGACCTGGAGTCTCACCCTCTTCAGGGCGCCCTGTCTGCTCTGGAGAGCAGCTTCAGTGACAGACTGATCCACCCTCGCTGTGTGAAGGAGAGGTTCCGCAGGTCTTTCCTTCCTGCTGCTGTCAGACTTTACAATGAACACTGCTAACTCTGCTGCCTGTGCAATACTGGGACCCTGTGCAATAATGTAAGATAGTAATTTATTGTATATATAGTTTTTTTTTATTGCAATTTATTGTATATATTGTGTATATATTGTCTTTAGATCCCTATAGTGTTTGTCTATTTTTAACTTAACTGTACTCTATTGCTGCTACTGTTTCTTGCTGTTCTCTTTACTGTGCGTTGCAACACTGAAATTTCCCCATTGTGGGACAAATAAAGGATATCTTATCTTATCTATGAGTATTGGGCAGCAAGATGCCCCCGCGACCCAGCCGGATTAAGCGGGAGAAGATGGATGGATGAATGGGATGGACTTGCAATCTCTATTAAAAGTTATTTGCAACCTACCACAGGGCAAGTTGTTACATGTATCGTAGTAATCCATTATATTTTATTGGTATAAAGATGAATCACTTTGGTAGAGTGGTTGTATCCATAGGAGGACCAGACAGCTCTTTTTGTTGCCTTTACAAATACGTTGTACATCAAAATATGGGAGGTTGTACTAAAAGAAACACTGTAGCACACTATGGAGGCTTTCATTCTTTGATCCTCGCTACTGTACACTCCCCAAACAAGACCACTTTCTGGGTTTTTTTCTGGTAAAAATGTAGGAAAATGCTGCTTTATAAATATTTATTGCACACATAGTATTTTGACTGGTCTTTCTCCCTTCAGATACCTGGCCCTCTACGCCTACAAACCCCAGAAGGCAGACGAGCTGGAGCTGAGAAAAGGTGAAATGTATCGCGTCACGGAGAAGTGCCAAGACGGCTGGTTCAAAGGCACCTCGCTCCGAACAGCCGCCTCTGGAGTGTTTCCAGGGAACTACGTGACTCCAGTGTCCAGGTGGGCTGAATGAGAACTACGCAACAAGATAAAAACAAATAATTCGAATGATAAGGCAACAAAAAGATCAATGAGTCTTGAAAAGAAAGATCCTAGTTGCGACTAATGGTTATTTTAGTGGTCAACTTTCTTTTTTTTTTACATTTAAGCACATTTTTAACCAAATAAAGGTTGTAATATGATGATTAGTGGCTTCTAGGTACAGGCAAAGGTTTTATAAGGACCATTTTCTCAGGTCCTGCTGCAGAACTGATAATCTAATATTCCCAAACCTACTGTGCATCATTTTTTGAACAGGATTAGAACACTAGAAATTATGGTCCATGGGTTAAAATATAATGTAAATGTAAGCAGAATAAGTCAAATCCAGCTGAGTTGCTGCAGTTGCTCAAATGGGTTAAAAGCATAATTATTGGACCATTAAGTAAAACCAGTAAGGAAAACATCTGAAAAGTAAACAAATTTCAACTCTCAACAAAAAGCCTTGGGATTCAATACAAATATCATCTATAAAATAAGAGGATAGACTGGCCCAATTTGTTCAAAGATACAAGACACAGCTGCTACTAGAATTGTTTTATTTCATTGGACACTTCACTTATCAAGTCACACAAGCAGGTTTTGTGTTGACGCGTAGACAGATATGAGGCAGAATTGCACTGGGCCTGGCTATTGAGGAGACCCAAGGCTATTTTCCGTCCATCACTTATCATCAGTATCACTGAGGCTGCCGGAGCACAGTACAGCCACTGTCGCTAAGTCTCGTTCCAGCACAGACAAATCAGGCTTCAATGTCTGTTAAGGTTTTTTCAACATTTTACCTACACTTGTACCTGTATTAGTATTTCACTGAAAATATAGTATATATTTTAGAGGATCATTTTTTGAACTTAGTCTGTATTGGAGTCTCTGTATTTATCGTCTCTGTATTTATTGAGACTTGCAACTGAACCAGGGCATTGGTGATGTTATGACTCATTAAGGGCATTGGTTATACATTATAACTCTAACTCTATAACTGTAAGTGTATGACAAAAATCTGGCTAAACAGGAATTATGCTCTATATGTATTTTCATGTGGTGATTTTAAAACCTGCTTGATTTGATACTTGCCTAGAACGATCCACCATATGGTAGACATATGTATCTCCATGCCAACAAGAAAGCACCGAGTTATGAGTCAGATCTGTAGAAAGGCAAGCCCACTCACAATAAAATAACACATTTTATTTAACAAAAGCAAGATATTTGAACTCCACTAGATTACAGCTGAACATTCCAGAAAAACATCTCTATGGAGATTAGCAGGTGGCAAACCTCTCACCAGAAAAGTAACATAACGCACCTTTAATGTTAGACTAAAGTGATAGCTGTACTACTCTTCTAATAGTGAACCAGAATTATACAGAGAAAATGTTCAACTTGATATGTACACTGATTATAGCCCTTCTATCAGCACCTCTCAAACTATTCCATTACGTACACTGCATCTCCCTGAAACTCCACTCATACTCTTACTACTGAGTGATAGTGCACCTCATTTCACCTTACTTTGCTATGAATGCATTTAAATCAGACAGTAATTTCTGTACTGCACTGACCTTCTCTATATTGTTTGGTTGCCGTAAAAAGCCAGACTCTCTCTTTTGCAGCTATAATTCTCAGTGTCATTTTCTCAACTGAATTTACTGGCAGTTGGACACGCAGCTGTCAGAACTATGGTAATACTTGCAAATGTATGTGATTCCACTATGGTGTCGTCATGTTGTGGTACACTATAAAAATCACTGCTGTCTCCATTGCTCTTATTACGTATTCTTCTAGTTTCTCCAAGCACTCTCCTCTCCACACCACTGTCCCACTGATTTCACCTCTGGCCATCACAAGGAACAAAATAATGGGTTTTTATCAGCAGCTTTTCACTGCGGGAAACAAATGCTCCCCTCCTGAGTGCCCTAGAACAAAACAGACTGCCATGGATACATCTTTGTTGCTGCGCGAAATACAATGCAGTGGTCATAGTTTTTACTTTACTGTTTATGAGTTGAACATTTTAGACAGCAAGTAAACAGACCTATTCCCTTTGAAGCAGGAAAAGTATATGTATTAAGGTGTGCAGCTAAATTGTAGACAGGCTACAAATTGTGATGTCTGGTTTGTTTAAGACTACTTACAAGCATTTCCAACTAAAGTTCTAATGTGGTGTTCCAGGTTTATAGTTGTTGTTATCCCAAAAAGAATCATAAAAAATGTGCTAAACACGCCTGTATGTTTAGATATACAATATTAAATTAGCATACTAAAAAAGGTTTACTCTTGTGTCAAGATATTCAGCTCTTTATGTTGTAGTTTTTATGTAGTGTTTAGATTTTTTAAAATTATAAACAATATAGTCAATATTCCATTATCAATACTTCAATATATTACCTTTTTCTAGTCATAGCACAAATGCCAGGCTGTGTCTATATGTGTCTGAATGCCTCTCCACACTCTTTACCGCCTTTATACACTGTTATTCTTTCTAATAAAACATACAGACCCAAAGATCTAAAAAACAATGAAGAAGCTACTGCTAAATTGTTTTTTTCCAAAAAGACCATTGCATTATAGTTGCAATTGCAGCAATATATCGGGTATGTTACAATGTTGTGTCTTATCAATCTGAAGCCATAAACTAAATATATCTTTTTGAATGTCTACTTTACTGCTGCCCAATGCAAAATATCATAATCATTTTCATCATTACATTTTATATGCTAGTATTGAAAGCCATTAAAACTCAAAATGATATACAGGAATGTTATTTGGCAATTTAATTACTGTCATTATTGCTGCATGAGTAAAAACATTTGCACAGTCTGCTCACCTCATCTGTATTCTGCTCTCTGGTGCAGTGAATGTGCGAGGTATGATACAAAAATGGATTAGGGAAAGGAAAAATTCTATTCAAAATAATAAGTTGAAGGAAGTGGCACAGACAGAGATGGTGAGGGTTAATGAGGCTGAATGGGCGAATGGGGAATTCGAAGCAGGTAGAAGTTGCTGTTCAAAGTGAGAAAAGAGTGATAGAGAGAAACAAGCGATAGTGAGAGGTGAGCCAGGGGAGAGAAAGGCAAGAAAAAAAGAGAGATATTATATATTGTGAAAGAGGAAGTTTTAATGTGTTGGAGGTTGATTGAATTGGGTTGTATTTGGGATTTGTTCAAAATGACTATTCACTATTTAATATCCACAGTTTTTTTTTTTTTCATCTGCCCATTTACTTCCAATTTATCCGTGGCTGGGTTACAGAGGCAGCAGTCTGAGTAGGGAGGTCTACACTTCCTTTCCCACATTGCTTCTGGTATTTTTTTTTAGAAAAGAAGCAAAACAGAAATAATAAATAAATGCATAAAAACAAAACCTCAAAAACTTAAAGACATACTGACTATTCAACCCCTAAATAACCATTTTTAAAAGGACAATGATATTTAAAGCCATGTTATGGTTTTAACATTTTTATGGAATCATGCAGGAACGAAAGTTAAGAAAAAAAAGAAACTTAGGGGAGAGAGAGCAGGAAGTGAAGGGGAAAAGGAAATGAATGAAGGAGATGTAACCTGAAGACGGTAGGTGTTCCCCTCCAAAGGATATCAATGGCTGCTTCACAGGCTGTTGTTATGCAACGTGCCACAGACACAGACAGAGAGAAACGCTTGGGCAACTAATCAAATGAAAGGCAATTTGTTATTTTTACGCTAGCATTCTCCTCTGCCCACCCTCCTGTGTCTAACTCCCCACGCTATTATGTCTCCTTCCCTCCTCCTATGTCTCCTTCCCTGTTTCTCCATCCTCTTCTTTTCTTCGTTCCTTCTATGTCTCCTTTCCTCTTCTGTTTCCCTCTCTTATTCCTTCCTCCTGTGTCTCTTCTTTTTCCTTCCTTTCTATCATCCTTCTTCTGTCTCCTCTCCTTCCTATCCCCTATCTCTCCTTCCTTCCTGGTCTTTTTCTCTCTTTTTCTCCTTTCTCCCCCCATATGTCCTTCACTACTTCCCTTCCCTGTCCCCTTTCTACTTCCTATGTCCTATCCCCTCTTATTTTTCCTGTTTCATTTTCTGCTTCTCGTATCTTCATCCCTCCTATCCTCCCTCCTTTTTTCTCCCTTAATTATTTGTCTTCTTTCATTCACCTGTATCGCCCACCTTCTATCCTTTACTCCGTTTCTTCTTTATCTCCTGGTTTCCTTTCCTCCTGTCTCTTTCTCTCCTTCCCATCTCCTCCCTTGTATGTCTCCTTCTCTCCTTTTGTTTTCTTGTCTCTAACTCATCTTCCTGTCTCCCTTTCCTTCCTCCCTTCCTTCCCCATGTCTCCTTCACTCCTCCTGTTTATCACATTTTCTCCTATGTCTCTGTCATTCCCTCCTCCTGTCTCTTTCCTTCTGTATCCTTCCCTCCTCTTTTATTTCCTCCACTCCTTCCTTCTTCCTCTATTTCTCCTTTCCCCCAAGCATCCTACTTTCTCTCCTGTTTCCTTCATCTCCTCCTGTCCTTCTTCTTCCTCTATATCCCCTTCTTCCTCTATATCCTCCTTCTTTCTCTCCTACTTCACTTGACTCTTTCTCTATTTCCTTCCCATATCTGCTCCTCTCCTTCCTTCCACAGTTGGCGCTCCCCTGCCTTTGCCTGTGGTGGAGCTGAGAATCGTGAAATAGCCCAGCATTAGCAGACCTTGCCAAAAATGCTCCAAATCAGAACAAGGACTCATCCTTTCAGCAGACAGGAAATGTTGTTTAAGTTATTGCAGTTATATTGTACTACTCCAGTAAAGGGAAAAACATTACAACTTCGTTGATGGCTATGTTTTTCCAGGTAGTTGTTAAAGTTGGATTGGATTCAATTAGTAAAAGATTGCAAATCATGTTTTTTGTAACTTTTTTTTGTGATTGTAATCTTTTGCTAATATTTCTTACTTTTTAAAAGTCTAATCAAATCCAACTTTTAAAATTCCCTTGAAAACATTGCCTTTGAAAAACCAATGAATTCTAAGGTGTAATATTTTACCTTTTTTTCTACAGTTGTTATGAGAGGTGCCCTATGTAACTTTTTGGTTGGGGGTCCATTACCTGCTTGTTTCTATGGATATGTAACTGTTCTGCCTGGAATGTTACACAGTATAACATTAAACAGCTCTAAATTACAGTTATTAAATTATAGGTGGTTTTATAGCTCAAAGATACATAGAAAACAAGCATTCTGACTGTGAGTGAGGTTCACCAAAGATCTCACCTGTAATTTGGTCTGGTTTGAGCTCCATGAAGTCAGAAAGGTTTAATGAATAAACATTCCACCCAAAGCAATAGCATCTCCATGAAGAAAAGCATTTGATGACCTCTCCACCAGAAAAGTTACACAGTATGTAATTATTTTCTCCTTAACTAGATGATAATGTGGTCAAACTCCTTTTTAAATATTTGATAAAATTACTATACATATAACTATGAACAAATCTTACCAGTGTGAAGATTCATTTGAAATGTGTTAAAATGTATTTTCCTCTTTCACACTGTGGCTTTGCCTTGCTACACTAGTCTCCCCTATAAACTCACATTGCTTACAGCCTTACAAATGTGATGGTATCTGAACCAAGACCAACAATTCGAACCTAGCATCTCAACTCTGCATTTGTCTGCTCCTTTAGACCTACTTAAAATTGATCCAACTCAAGTTTCCTATTAGTTTTTCTATTACTCTCAGCAGCGGTACAAGTGAATGAGCATTGTCTGTGTGCTGCGTCTTGCTGTTGGATGCTCCCATTCACAATGAGGGCCATAACTCCTGGCGTGTGTGATGGGAAGTCGATAGGGAGCCATAAGACTGTGAATACCAGTGAGTCAATAATATGGCTGTGCTCTGTTCTGTTCGTTCAGCAGTCTCTTGGCTGATACATGAGTGCGCCTCCGTCATGTATGTTACAGTAGGATACAGAGCAGAATCCATCACGCTTCAGATAACATCACAGGAGTCATTCACTCTGACAGAAGTGCAAGTGGTACAGGTGAGCAGGTGTGATTAGACTCTAGGAGAGATTCACAGGCACAAGTGGAGGTGTTTTATATGTAGTTTGGTTTAGATAGAATACATATTTTATATGGCGGCACGGTGGCTGAGTGGCAACACTCAGGCCTCACAGCAAGAAGGTTGCGGGTTCGATCCCCGGGTCGCCCGGGCCTTTCTGTGTGGAGTTTGCATGTTCCTCCCCGTGTCTGGATGGGTTTCCTCCAGGTACTCCGGTTTCCCCCATCAACCCAAAACATGCAGCACCCCTATGAACTAACATCACGGACCATGTTGTCCACCCTCCTGTGGGCTCACCACCTGCAGAGGGGTTCATGGGGGGGTCAGGTGCTATGAGTATTGGGCAGCACGCTGCCCCCGTGACCCAGCCGGATTAAGCGGGAGAAGATGGATGGATGGACATATTTTATATAAAAAACCCAAAACTATTAAGTCTAACATTTTTGGAGGTCACTGGCTTAAAATACTGATTATTTTTAATGAAAAATATTGTGATTAGAGCCACGACCTAGGTTTAAGAATACACCATAAAGCATAATGTACTTCAGTATTATAAAAAAGTAGTTCAAGTTCATTCTGATTAAAAACATGAAAAGTGGGATCTAGTAATTTACAAAGAATTTTCCGAAAAGAAATACCTCAACCTGATGATAAATTAGTGAGTGATAAAGAAAGTTCACAGCTGTGCCGTACTGAGGTCACCCACTGTCAGCTCAGTCCTTGTTATCTGGTCTAGGTCCCCAGAGACCCCCTCCCTACAACATAAGCATAACCAGACTGGGCTGGACTAGACTAGAAATGGACAATGCACTTTCTTCAGGGGTTCATGTTTCCGGGTTGCTGAGCCAGTAGTGATGGTCAGTAAACTTCTCTTGCTCCAGTGTCATGCCCCTTACTTCAACTTTCAAGCTACTACAGCCAACAACATCATAATAACGTATTAGAAATCAGCATTTTGCCCTACATAGAATGCCATGACTCTTTAACTCAGAAGTATCATCTTTCTGGCTCTCCTGTAGGGCACCATTTGGAGTGGGTTCCTCCCGGAGCTGTTTGTCCAGCCCAGTAGGAGGCAGCAGCAGCAGTAAAGTCTCTGACCCCTCGTCACCAGGTCCCTCTTCATCTCGACCGTCCACACCTCTCATAAACTCCGTAAACCACACCAGTCCTGCCTCATCGCCTCAAAGTGCAGCCGCCCAACTTAAGAACTGCCTCCGGTCCGGTCAGCACACGGTTAACCAACGCACCTCCATGCAGCTGGGTAAGCAGAAATCTATACCCTCACAGTAGTACAGGAGGAGTGATACAAAGGATTTGATATGTAAGCATTTTTACAGCTATTTATAGATGCACATTCAAGTGGCATTAAACATTAACAATGTAATGGAGTAAACGTTTGTGGCCCAAATGTAGACAGATATACTAGTGTTGTAGCTTTTTAAAACAAAACACACAGTATAAGAAGAACTACGGTAGGTTACTATCTTTGAGATAGTCCAGACCTCTTCCTAGGCATTCATTTGAAAGACTTACGAACAATATGAATTGAATGAAAAAATATTTTTTCAGGAAAGTTTCTGTCACCAGCTTTTTGACTAGTTCTGTAAAATTTGTAACTAATTATTTACTACCGTAATTGGAAGTAGTTGCTGATGGTGCCACCTGCTTGTCTCTATGGAGGAAAATTCTATCCTGAATATTTCAGAGAAAAGAGAGACAAAGAGACAAAGAGACAAAGAGAATGCATGTTTACTAAAGTCATTTATAGCAGAAAAAGTCCTAACAAAAGATGAGTTTAATACAGTACTGTTGAAAATTACAAACAATGCAATAACATCTCCCTGGTGAAAATAATGGCTGACTCACCACCATAAAAGTTACACAGTGTTCCTTTAAATAGTACTCGGTTTAAGAACCAGTGCTATAGATATATGACTATAAGCGTCTACAGTCAAACTGCATTATAGTGAATGGTGAACTTGCAGCGATACCTGTATGAATGACAAGCAGCTGTCAGGAGACACTGCATCACAAACAGATCCATCCGAGAGGACAGACGACTGTTTATATGTGTCTCTGGGGAATAGTAAAAAGGGAAAGACAAAAAAAATTATAAGAAGTTCACTCCAGGTGAGGTGTCTGTCACTTCTCCAACACAGCATGCATCTAAATACAACATCTAAAATTTATTTATATACTGTGTGACCCTGTGGTGTGTATCTATCTATCCGTCAGGTATACTATAGCAAAAGAAAAATTCAATTATGTTAACTGGACAAAAGTTTTGTGAAGATGTTTCACGCTCATCCAAGTGGGTTCTTCAGTTCTGGTCAGATTGCTGGTGGACACTGAATATATATATATATATATATATATATATATATATATATATATATATATATATATATATATATATATATATATATGTCACAATGCTTAAAATGAGCTGAAATGGAATAAACTAAGTGTTGTAAACTTCCAAATAAAAGTGAATAAGATTTACCTAATTTATCAGGGAACATTACAAAGACTTTACTGGTGATGACACATGTGGGATTGCATATCCAACAGGCGTAAAACATCATTTTAATTGCAAACTGTAAGTTGTCACTTGTCTTTATGTAATTCTGTGTAGAAAGCAGCTTAAAGCTGCATAGTTGTACAAGTTCAAATTAAGCTACATCAGTTACGGTCACAACATTTGAACACTGTTTATGTTGTAGTGCAGCTTGTCCCTGATCATCTCTCTCTTTCTCCGTCTCTCTCTCTCTCTCTGTCGCTCCCTAACTCTCTCTCTCTCTCTCTCTCTCTGTCGCTCCCTAACTCTCTCTCTCTCTCTTTGTTGCTCCCTAACTCTCTCTCTCTCTCTCTCTCTCTCGCTCTCTCTCTCTCTCTGTTACTCCCTCTCTCTCTCTCTCTACACACACATACACACACATACACACACACACACACACTTCTCTTTTTTCTGCAAGACTGAGATCATATCAACCTTGTTCTCCACTCAGGGCCTATTCATCTCCACAGAACCCATGTCTCTGCTTTTTTTCTTTGCACACTTTTGCGGGAGAAAAACACTGAAGCTTTTTCTCAGGACTAGAGAAGTACTGCCAAGGAATACACAGGCACTCTAGGACGGGTAGCATTTACAGTTTAAGTTCCAATTTAGTCTTGTATTTGTGTTTGTGTTTTTGTTAATGTTTTAATCATTCTTGTTTAGTCCTTTGCATAATTGTTAGATTTTGTGTGGGTTTGGTTGGAAACTAGCATATGCTGTTAGCATATTTACAATTGCACACATTTTCATTAATATACATTGTTAAAAAACAGAAAAGTTCAATTCTGTTTTAGTTGTAAATTTGTCTTACTTTAGGCCAGTTGAGAGTCCTGACTGTAGGGCATTATAACATTTATGTAGACCACTGCTCTGGTTTAACCATGGTATAGATAAGCCAGGCCAAGTCCTGGCTTGGTCCTGGTTTAGTCCCAGACTGTCCCAATTTTAGCCCTGGTTTAGATCTAGTTTAATCTTAGCATAGTTCTGGTTTAGTCCTGGTTATTCATCCTTGGTTTGGTCCTGGTTTAGACTGATAGTCCTGGTTTAGTTCTGGTATGGTCCTTGATTTTCCTTGGTTTGGAGCTGGTTTTGCCTTGGGATAGACCTAGTTCTGACCACTATAATCCTGGGTTAGTCCTAGATTTTGTTGTTTTAGTACATTTAGTCTGGGTTTATTGCTGGATTTGTCTGTGCAGATTTAGACCTACTCCTTGTAACAGTTTTAGTTTTAATGCTAATATAAATCCATTTTACATCACACATTTAAGCCAAATGGTGTATTTTCTGTGTGTCTGTGTGTGTCTCTGTGTGTCTCTGTGTGTCTATGTGTGTCTGTGCGTGTCTGTGTGTGTCTGTGGTAATGCACATTTGTACTAGAGCTGTGAGTCTCAAGCTTTTCACACCATGTAACACCACAGAAGTACAAATGTGCATTACCACAGACACACACAGACACACACAGACACACATAGACACACAGAGACACACCTAGAGACACATAGACACACACATAGACACACACATAGACACACACACAGACACACATAGAGACACATAGACACACACATAGACACACAGAGACACACACAGACACACAGAGACACACACAGACACACACAGACACACATAGAGACACACACAGACACACATAGAGACAGACACACAGACACACACAGACACACATAGAGACACACACAGACACACAGACGCACACAGACACACATAGATACACGATACACTCAGCTGAATGACATCACTACCATTTTGTTTTATGGAGGCGTAATGACAGAGCACCACCAACCTCTTTCCCTTTCTCTCTTTTTCTCACACAAATACACACACACACACATACACACACACACACACACATGCATCTGGATCCCATTACAAAATCAAGTATGCGCATAGTTTTGGCGTTTGGTTGTTGTCACATGACCACAAGCATCACCATGGGATTTCTCTGGACTAGAGTGAAGCAGGTGGCTGTAATGTTATGTATATAGAGAGAGTGCATATGTGGGAGTATGTTTTATCCTCTCTTGTACTGCTTGTACAGTGGGGATTAAAAGACTCAGACAAGTATGCTGAGCGCAGGACAGTAAGTTTAGGTTTCTTCAGGGGTTAGTTTAGACTTGTGTGGTTACTGTTTGTTGGTGTTTCTAATAAAAACGGATTAGGTGCCAGTGGGAATGAGGGAACATGATACTTCTGCCATTTCACACTGTGTTAGTGTGTTGAGAGCTTGAGCTTGGAGTCAAAATGTCACACTAAGATGCTGACATAACTGCATTATTTGCCCTAAGACTGAAACTTTTAAACGTCTGTCATTTCTGCCTTCAGTTGAGGACAGGAGGTAGTTGACTTATTTATGGAATTTAGCAAGTTTCTTATAAGTATATATTACGACTATATATTTCAGACTTATAGACTGATTGACAGTCCTTCAAGGTGCACTGTGTAACTTTCTCAGTAGGGCGATTGTCTACATGATTATATTATTGCTTTGGCTGGAATGTTCCACAGTATGGCATTAGACATATGAAGCCTGCATTTATGCAATTACAACTGGTTTATCACTTTTGAAAAACTTGCATTTTCACTGTGAGTGGGCTCAATTCTCCAGAGATCTGACATGCAACTAGGTCTAGTGGTGTCACTTACTTGTCTCTGTCAAGATGTTTATAGCCACCCTAGAACATTTTAGGCAAAGAGATAACAGCTCCATGGAAACAAGATGGAAAAAGCAGACAGGTTACAAAGTACACATTTAAATATCATCTTGCCACAACTAATCTTTAAAATTCAAATAAAATGTGTAGGCAACTTTAATGTTTTAAAGCACATTTTGTGCTTTAAGAGTTGAATTGGAAATCTAATCAGTTCTTGTTTTGTTTTTGTTTTTTTCTCAGATGTACAGTACAATACAGTGTTGAATCTGTTATAGTTGAATCAATACTGTGACTTCAGATCACTAGTCTTCATTAGATTTGCTGACCCTTTATCACATTTTGGGCGAGAGTTTGGGATACAATGTAGTACATAAAATGGCAAAGGGGTTCACAGAGCCTAAACTAATGTCTCTGTTCATTGACGGGAAATCAAACTACGACTAATCTATGAAAACATCTCATCAGTTTAGTGTACTTTTATTCTCAGGCAGCAATGCCTGATTTTCAAACCACAAAGCTAAGAAGTAGGTATTTTAATTCATCTTATATCTCTCACAAATTCTTGGCACATCATTAATATTCAAATGCATAATGTACAGCTTTGCAACAGCTTTTGATATGGTCAATAGCTTCAATATACTGTAAACGCTAGGACAGCTTATAGCTCTTACTTCTAGGTTTGCAGTTGATAAAATATGGTACTATATGATGCAGGCAGCTGGTTTTTTATAATATGCTCAATGAGAGGAAAACACGTAATTTACTAGTTTATAAAAAAGTCTGGCACCTCAGCTTTAATGCGTGTAAGTCATTGCATAGAAAATGCTTAAAGTTGGACTGCACACCTAAACCACTTTTCAAATAGAGCTGCTAAACTGTGCAGTCACTGTGGACTATTCACCTTATTCAGCCCCATCCACTTTTGTCCCTAAATGCTAATAAACCGTGCTTTCTTGTGGTGGCACTTCTGATTAAACGGGGATCCCATTAATTTTCTCATTTAAATTTTACTGATTAAATGTGACATAAAGTAGCTTCATGTGTGTAAAATGTTCAATGTTCATGTGCACCAACAAGACAACACTGCATCGATTCTCTGGGGGGCTTTCAAACGGCTTTATAGTCCGTATTGAACTTATTTGCTGTCAAGATCAAAAGCCCCATACAAAATAATACAACCCAAATGATGATGGCGGCACATACTGAAACGTCCGAAATAAGGTGAATAGAAAAGAGAAAAGAGAAGAGGAGGGGCGGGGTCTAGAGGTAAAAGTAACAGCCTGATTGGCCAAACCTGATTGGCATCCACACTTCAAACTCCACCTCTGCAGCGAGAAACCAAAAACACCTGTAATTGCAGAGGCCACTGAAGGCAGCACAAACTTCCTTTAGCTGTTTTTGTAGTAACTTTTAGTTTGCACTAAAGTTGACAAAGAATGGCTAGAACAGTAGAACCTCTTATGTAGCAGGTCTATTTTCTCTTGTGTTCTTGACCTGTTATATTATGTGTTTCAGTGCACAGTCCTCCAGCTGGCAGTCCAGAGCGTCCCTCCGTAGTCGTCTCCCCCCTACGCTCTCAGAGCTGCTCCCCCTCTCGTCAGTCCGGTCGCCCCCTCTCCATGGTGTCCCCTGGTCCTAGTCTGGGACCTTCTCCACTCTCCTCCCCCGCCTCCAGACCTCTGCTCACCCTTTCCTCTCCTCTCTCCTGCCTCACCCCTCCAAACGTGTCAGCCGCCCTCCTCCACAGTGAGCCCGCCAGTCCGGTACAGCCGCCATCACCGGGACCCTCCCATGTGACTATACAAGGAGGACTCGCACCCAAGGTAGAGAAGGTACGTCTTAATTATGTGTAACTTCTTGTGTGGTTCTATTACCTGCTTGACAGTATGCATTCTTATTGTGAGTGGGGTATCCTCTCCATAGCTCTGACTTGTAACTTGGCTGGGTAGCACTACTTGTCGTCACTATGGAGTTAGACAAGCTAAGCAATATCATCTCAACGGAAAAAGGTGGTGACAGATTCTCCACCAGAAAAGTGTGTTTTTTGTTGATCTGATTGATCAACAAAGTCTGTTATTCTAATCCCTATTGTTATCCGCCTGCACACCTCTTTTAAACCCACCATAGATGGCCACATATATTGAATTAAAGTATAAAGATCTTACAATGAAAGAACATTCTTAAAAGGCACCAGTGATCCTTGCGTTAATGGAAAAATGTTCTACCATCTGTGTTACTGCCACCCTTTAATAACACTATAACAATAAGTAGCCCTAGAGCTTTATCTGGGTATTTTGGTGAAATGTCTACTATCTATAAAAGTAAGACCCGGATTCTATTACAGGCACAGACAAATATGCTCTCCTACAGCTATCAATGGCCATTTATGCACAGAAACAGTTGGAATTCAAAGGGATAGTGTGCAGCTAATTGGATCAACTAATTAATCCCAGTGCTTGCGCTGAGTCCAGTGTAAATACACGGAAATCCTTATTTAACTACCAAAGTATTTGACCTTTTCTGCTGCAGTGCATACCCACGAGAACAATGCATGGCATAGCAGTCTATAATCGAATTCTGTTTGTGTCAAAACTAGTCTAATTGCCTCTAGCACCACGGCAGGTGAAAGCTAGGTGTGTTGACGCCTTGCTAGTACAGATTCCTCCCCTTCTCCTTATGACAGGGTTTGGTATGACGTATTTTTCTATCTTGGTGGGTCTCTGAGCTGAAGATGGTAAATCAGGAAGCACTGACACTAAAGGATGGCATCTGTCTCTGCTCCGTTTGTTGCTGTGTTGGCTGCAGTGTGTGGGACAGCTAATCTAAGTACATGGCCAACTGACAAACAACTCATTGACTATGGAGCAGCAGTCCTGCTTACCACCGCCCACTCAAACAATCCTTCGAATTCTCCTTATTAGAAATATTGAAATTGTATATTGTTTGTCATAAGTTGTATACAGTAATTAAGCTGTTTACGTTTGTGTTAGTTAATGTCTTGTTATTTAGTTAGATTAATGTAACCTAAACCTATTTTAATATTTTTGTATGTGGAGATTATGACCCTGGTCCTGTTAGAAATACAGTATTACTTGATTTGTTGCTAGGATCATTTAGTTTAGGGGAAATGTTTTTATATACCACAATATCTAACCTCAAAATGTATGAGTCTTTATGATCCAATATCATAATACTAGGGTTAGGGTTAGTGAGACCCAGTGAGACACCCTTCTCAGACTTTTTTTTCCAAAAATGACAATTTCTTCTTTAGTTTTTAGTATTTTCTTTACATAAAAACTTAACTAGTATTTTTTAATAGCTTGCAAAACTATTCCTTACTTTCCTAACACATCCCTAGCTTGCTAATTATTGACCATATCAGATTTATAAGCACTTTTCACAACTTTATGAGATCAGAGCAGAGTTTTGCCGTCATGCCACTGATACCAGCAACAACAGTGCAACAACAGCTCTGATTTGTGAACTGATCTGTACTGGGGCAAAACTAAACTAAACACAATAACTCAAACAGCAGGCAAAACCCACAATTTTAAACACTGATAAACCCATTAGTGAAGCTTTAATCCATTTTTGTTGTGTCAATGTGAAATATTTAAGTCACTCAGATGCCTCACAGGCTGGATCCATGTTACAAAGTATGACGATGATAAAACTGCTCAGATAACGGTCTAGCTTTTACATAGTTGGAATAATCGCAGCTGAATTCTCGGTCACACTGTCTGTACCGCCAGCTTTACAGACACATACCACAACGGACATGTTTGCAGATCGTCTCCAAGGAGTCTTCATGTATCAAGCTGCAACTTCCAAATGAAATGACTGTCAAATGTGGACTGCATACAAGACATAAAACTCAAATAAGATGGAATGATAGCACTCAAAGCAATGTAGATATGTATAATTAGTTTGTTAGCATGCTGAATTCAGATGGAGTAGGAAAAGAAAGTAGCTAAGTCAAGTTAATTTTATGCATATAGCACATTTAAACTTCAGCTGACCAAAATACAATGTGGTCAGGCTTGGTTTTTACTTGGACGTTCTATAAATGATTACATTTGTTTAAAGGAAATGTAGTTTTTATTAATCTGTATTTGTGAGTTATCATTATGGTACATTGTTTTGTAGAAATACATCCAACCAAATAGAGCAGCATGTTACTTGTACTAATACTGTATAACTGTTCAATCATTAATCATTATGCAAATCACTACGTTTATATACTTAGACCTTTTGATAATCGTGAGTGATTCAGAAGTGAATAAAGCGATATTAAAATTTCAAAAAAGCTCAATAACACTATAAATATACTGAGTGCACCTGTGACTCACCAAGGTCCTCCAACCAAAGTGTTGAATCAGTCATTAATATACAATTTACAATTTTTTATTAAAATTTTACACCATGCAATAACATGCACTGAAACATGTTGCTTTTCCCATTGGTTCAGTATTGCTAAATGTCTGATAAACTATTGTTTCCAGGTGCACGTGTAGTTTTTTAGTCTCTTAAGAATAACGTACAGCCACTTTAGCTTATGTTTTCCTTGATGCACACTGCCCTCTGGTGGCAATCTTGGTCACAACTTGCAGCCTATCAAAGCGCATCACTGGGGAGGTATAAGCCTACTAAGCCTGTAGATGAAAAGAGAGGTGGCGTTTCTGTGACATTTTCCACCCCAACTGTACTTTCTTCATTTTAGTACTCATTTTGTTCAGCTTTGATTTATGCGCATTATCGTATATTTCTACCCTTTTATCCTCACCAAAGTCTTTCAAAGCCTTCAAAGATTTATATATATATATATATTGAAATCTTTTTTTTTTTTCCAGTGGCAAAAATGAATATCTTTTAGCTCTTATTCTGCTCTGTACATTGTGTGTGTGTGTCCCTATATGCAGTGGTTTTATAGTCTCCCCTGCTTTGCACAGCACTTTTCTCAGCCCACCTCTCCCTCTATCAGACTGGTCAATAAACTATGAATCCTTAATGTTTCTCTTTTTACTTGACCTTCATTGAATCTTTAAGAAGCACTGCAGTATTTCTGTGTTGTAAGAAAACTGTGGATCAGAGCTCAGATGATAAAAGATATAAATATAAACATTCATATTGAATGAACTCAGCTACTGACCAAAGTGTAGGTTCTTGAAAGGTTAATAAAAAACAATTGTTCCCTTGGTTGCAACAGTTTTTTTTAGAAGGTCTTTACAAATTACCTTATGGTCACTTTAATATTGGAGTTTTCCTCTCTTAAACTATGTTATTACATATCACTCATTCACACTTATAATTTACCAAAGAGACAACGATGACAGGTTGAGAAACTGCCTTGCCCAATGACATATCTAAAAAGAGTCAAACCACCAATCTAATGGCAGGGTATGTAGCTTGTGCTCACTGGTAAAAACAAAGGAATTATAATCATAACTGAACCTACAATTCCTCATGTGAAAACTTAGAACCTCCAGAATCCAGTCACTGAGCTGCAGAGGCTGCACTGTCTCTGATTAATTTGATTTGAACAGCCTTATTTTGTTTCTGGGGACAAAGATAGGACATGTTTATGAAATTTAAGATACACATTTTACACACCCTATCTTTAAATATTGTGTGAATGTGTATTTTGTGTTTGTATTCTCAAAGTCTTCTTATAACCAGCTGCATTATTCAGTCAGTCATTTGGTTGTGGTAAGACACTTCTGGCTGCCATTCTCTGCCTATAGCTCCTCACACTGCTCACACAGTCACACAAATGCACAGATGTAAATACAGTATTTGCTCAAACTATGACACCACATCACATAACAAGATCCACCCTGTGTGCCTCTGTGATTACCATAATGTTTGATGTAAGATTCAGAGCAGAAATGTGGCTGTTTACTAAGCTTGATATAGTTGTAACATTGATTTGCTGGGGGGCAGCAGTTTCAAATTAGCATCCTCCTCAGTAGTAAAAAAGTGCAGAGTTTATCCAGAATCCATGTCAATGTTACTGGAGTCACGTACCAGCTGGTGCAGAGCTGCTAGGCCCTGTTACAGGCAGCAGCTGGCAAAAGAGGAGGTCAGGGAAAGAGGAGATACTGAGGACAACGTGTGATGTTTACTTAATAACACAACAACACAACAATTATAAAGGCTTCTGTCTTGGTTTGAGGTTTTTACTGTTTTGGGTTGATAGTAGCATAATTTATAAGGTATGGGTTATAAATTAAGAAAATCCCTTTTTTGGTATGAATTTGTATTGTACAATATCTGACACAAAAGGAGACCATAAGAACAAAGAAGGGCACTATGTCTATTTTAAGGTCGAGGATCTGAACCTTTTTTTTGCGTTGACATGTAATGTTCAACAGAATTGCATAAAGCCTATCTCCATGACGTCAGGCAAATGACACCACCAAACCAACCATTTTTTGGCTCTTAGGACACCTGTCTAGATCAGACCATACTGTACATACTGTACATACTGCACTCACTTATTTAAGCTGTTATTTTACATAATTATGTAGAAGAATATGTACCATTACAATGGGGCAACCATTCTGATGGATGACCCCATTATAGTATTTTCCATAGCTATAATTGCTTCCTACAATAAGAAAACGCACTTAATTTAAATAGTCTTTCTTAGATTTTAAATTGTTTTTGAGCCTCCTGCAATAGTGATGACAACTTTATCTATGAAGCAGTAGATCCAAACCTTCAGGCGTCAATAAAAAGTGAGATGAGTATTGATCGGAGGCAGTGTTCAGGCCAAGAGCGTGACAAGAAACAAAACACGTTGATTATGTTGTTACAGATTAAAGTACCATCATGGGACATTGCAATTAATGAAGCATGAAGACAAAATCTTACCCTGTCTTTTCTAAAATAGTGGATTGCATTTTTGTAAAAGAAAGCTGGACAAGTCACTATGACTCACATTTAAAATCATAGTCAATCATAGTTAGATCAATATCTAAATTACAGTACTCTTGTAGAAAGTAGATGGTGGAACTCCTAGAAGTAAATAATACTTAACTGATAATTTATAATTGCTGACATATCAATAATAATTTCAAAGTTTTGGGTGTTATTTGTATATTTGTTTACATACAAGAGTAAATAATGTCTGGTAAATATATGTATTATTAACTCAGTACTTGTGTGTGGAGTTTGCATGTTCTCCCCGTGTCTGGATGGGTTTCCTCGGGGCTCCGGTTTCCCCCATCAACCCAAAACATGCTACATAGGTCTCCAAGGAGAATAGCTGATAACTAATTGTAAGTCAATTAAATACAATCAATCAATTAAAATACTGTCTAATACACTAAATGCAATCACTCAATTAAATACTATCCCCTTTAACTGTAGCTTTTAACTGTATGTTTTAATCATACTTAATTTGTTTATGTTGTTGTGAGGGACCTAATAAATAAAATGTATTATTATTATTATTATTATTCAGTAACATTTTTAGTTTCCTGTCTGTCCGCAGAAAGAGAGAAAAGCTGGTGGTTTGCTAAAGCTCTTGTCCGGAGCAGCAGCTAAGAAGAAACCTCGCTCCCCTCCCTCGTCACCGCCGACCCATGCCCCCTCGTTGGGCGCAGTGGCAACAGACCCCTCCCACCCACACCCTCACCACTACCACCCACGCTCAGGCTCCTGTCCCATGGCCTCACAGGTGAGCATGTCAGGATTTATCAAATATATTATTCATTGTGAGTACAGCTGTCACAATACACTTTTACAAGTTACTGTATCTCACATGGATATAATGGAGGAAAATGCTTTTTGTGTGTTCTGTTTTCCATTGAGTTCTGAAGGTGTAAAATATGGATAAGTGTTAGTTGCTGTTAAATATCTGCGATAAATGGGCGTAATGTGTGATTTACATTAATGGTTTTAGTTTTAATCCTAGTCCATCACACTAGTTCGCCAGTAATTTCAGATTTTCAAATTAAGTTCTGGATGTAATTTTACTGACGTCACTAATTCTATAATGCAAACATGTTTTTATAATTAAAGATGCACTATGTAATATTTCCGGTGGGGAGTCCCCTGCCTGCTTGCCTCCCTGGAGATGTTATTACTTTGTCTGGAATAATCCGCAGTAAAGCATTTATCATATTTATCTTGCATTTATTCAACTGCAGGTGTTTTATTCAACAAAAATGTCCAACAATCGTGCATTATTACCATCAGTGGGCTTGCTTCTCCACAGATCTGTCCTGTAGCTTGTCCTCGTGGTGCTCCTTGTTTGTCTCCATAGATATAGATTTAATGTCCTACTGGGGAATATTCCAGTGAAAGCAATGACACCTCCATAGAGAACATATTTCTTTTGACAATGATCCTAACCCTGCTATGTATGGGCAGGGCAGGGCAGGCTCTTGTCCTATTGAAACTGACATTGGGGCCATCGGTCTGGAGCCACTGCACAGGAAGTCTGGGTCCTTGGATACAAATTTCCCCATGTCGCCCCCGGCAACGCGCACCGGCAACGCTCTAATGGTGCTGCGGCCTGAGCCCAAACCCCTGTCCAGAGAGAGGTGGGTGCAATACATATGGTTATTCTGGAGATCCACTTTTCTGTTATAGTGACTAGCAATTTAAATTAAAATGTTTTATCATTTTAATGGGGAAAAATCCTCAAAATGTTGCATAAAACAGAAAGTTAGAAACCATGAGTGCCTTTATATCTACATAATAGGACATCATTTTGGGCATGATTACATTAGTCTTATAGAAACTGTGGTTATCTCATGAGCTATCCAAGTGCCCCTTTTGAGCACGATGAACTACATGCTTTGCGTTCAATAAAAAGTATGCTTTAAATTTACTGTAAAGTTTTAACAGCCAAAATATACTTATTAATATACTATCTATTCACAGACACATCATTGGTTAAAAACTCTTCCATGGGGCTCCATGTTGGGCCCATTTGAATTTGCTAAAAGACCTTTTGTCTTGTCTGTCTTTTGGCAGGTATCGCGTGGTGGTCCCATACCCTCCCCAGAGTGAGGCAGAGATCGAGCTGCGGGAGGGCGATGTGGTTTTTGTGCATAAGAAACGTGAGGATGGTTGGTACAAAGGCACTCTGCAGAGGAATGGGCAGACAGGCCTGTTCCCGGGCAGCTTTGTGGAGAGTTTTTGAAGTGAACAGTGTGGACAATGACTCACTCAGAGGACAACAGTTAGACCAGTGCACATGCGGGATCAGGGCTGGTTTCTGGAAATACAGTTTGGAGTGCTAGTGAGAAAAGTGCAAAGGGCTGGACTTTATAGAGATGGTATTCTGTCAAGTTAGACAAAATATTGAGACATATTGAAATAATGTCTAATATAATTATAATTTTGCACACCACTGGGTTGTGTACAAGGCTATAAAAGACCAAGAGATAAATGTATGTAGCTAGGGGGGAAATGCCTTATCTTAACTCCTTGATCTAAAACTCCAAATTTGTCCCTTATTGACACATAATTTCCTAAACAGAAATGATCGAACATATATTTTTTTAATAAATCCTGGATATACTAAACTATGATATGACAGGCTCATACAGTATGTGAGTGTTAAGTGATACTGTCATCTCTCTGACACTGACTATTTCCGGCTCCAATGAAATTCCATCCTCATTCGCTATAATGGCATTTTGGCAGATTTCAAGCTGCTACTGGGTTTTATGTAATAACAATTTCAATGTTAAAACAGCCCAAAATGAATCAGTTTCAATCTAGCCCTAAAAATAAAATGCTATAACAACACACTTTATTGTAAAATGCGACCAACTACTGATATGATTGGTCATGAAACAGTTTATTCCCTCTGATATGTCTTTAACTCATCCGGAGGCCTCTGTTTGTGTCTGAGGACTAAAACAAGCTGTTCACATCACTATTGATGTTATATTGGCTAAAAAAAAAATCTGTAAATGTTTAAAAATAATCAATCTTGATTTTTACAGAGCTTGCTTGAGTGAATAGCTTCATTCATACTGACAAAATGGGAAGCAGTTTTTAGAAACCAGTTCTGATCCCAGCGATCAGTGCTGGCCTTGTCTTGAATCGACCTTCCTACACTCTGAGCATGGCAGCTTTGGGGTCATTTAACTGCAGACGGTGCTGGGTTCAAAGGTCAAAGTTCAGAGGGCATTTATTAGACTGTGTGTGAGACTACTGAGAAGCACAGACGGAGACGCAGGCTGCCTATTAACTCTCCTCTATAAGACATCTATCCACCAGCAAAACCTAGCACAAAAACTTCGGACCGAGACCTCACAACTTGAATATGGGTGCTTTATTGTTGATAAGAAAAAATGAAAGGAATTTTGACTCATTGTAAGCACATCGCCATGTTAAGTTTACAATTTTTAAATAAGTAATAATAGTGCATGTAGCATTATGTTTTATATGTCGATTTGGCTAGGTGTTTTTGAGTAACTTATGTTTTTTTTTTTCTTTATTTAAATATGACCATTTCACAAACAAGCCTACCTAATGTCCCAAGACAGTGAAAGTTGCGCCAAACATTTTATACAAGAAGGCACTTTGAAAAAAAAATTGCCAATTTTTTGCTGTACGTCTAGTTTCAAATTATTTGTGTTATTTGTCTAAAATTTGGTACTGTATTTGTAAGATTTCATGACTTTTTGAAGATATTGACACAACATGTATTGCTCATCTCCAGCTATTTCTGTACATGTTGAAGGCTTGTCTCGTTTACCACCAAACTCATCAGTGCTGTCTGCTGTTGTGGATATTTCCCAGTCAGAAAAATATGATCAATCAAAATAACTTTCAGTCCTCACACATAGAGAACTAATTAAAAAATACAGCCTTAATAATACATGGAACAACAGTTGGTAATAATGAGAGCTCACAATGTTCAAGATGCCAACAAAAAAACACACATTTTTAGAATAAAAGCACAGGAAAATAAAAGTGAACATTACTTTAGCACAAACGTCAAATATTTTTAGAATAACATACATTAATCAGGCATAACTTTATGGCCACTTGACTGCCTGTTACTGATAGATCAGGATCAGTTGCTATCCACGGGTTTCAGAACTAAACATTTGCACTGTTGCCATAGTAATTAATAATTAAAAACTACAAGTTGTGCAATTGGAATTGTGAAAAGTCCTCAAAATGTCAGCCACAAACAGGAAGCTGAAACCCATGGATAGTGTTGATTAACACTTAAAAAATACAAAATGAACCATGCTTTTTTGTCAGTGGCCATATTGTTTTGGCTGATGGCTGTATAGACCAAGTAACAACCGTGGGAGTAATGTAAAAAAAAAAAAAAAAAGTGTTTATACTGCCTTTGAGTGTTTACCTTGAACTGAAAGCAAATGACAACTGTGATGGTATTAACTTTAAGTCGATAAAAGCTCAAGAGATTTGTAGGGTGTGTTCTTTGGAAATCTGTTCAAAATGTGTTAAAAGCTGTGAAGGGACAAAAGCAGAGAGCGACTGGACCAAGTAAATACTCACACATGATTATAGAGAGAGGGGGGATTAATCAGCTCATCTCCCTGCAGTGCATCATGGGTAATCCTGTGCATCTGAGCAACCAAAAGCCTCTAGACGACTAGGGCTAGACTGACTGATTGTGCAATTTAGTTATTTTTTTAAATGTTTTCTTAAAGGTACCTTATGCAACTTTTCTGGTAGGGTGTCCACTACCTGTTAATCTGCGTGGATATGGTTTTGCAATGCCAGGAATGTTGCACAGTATTGGCATTAAACTTGCTTTCTTGCTTTCTAATCTTGAATTTAATCATGCATCCTTATTGTGAATGGACGCGGTTCTCTACTGACCAGTAACTTAGTGGTGCCACCTAGAAATACAGATGTTTAATGCCAATACTGTGGAATATTGCAGTCAAAGCAATTCTCCATGACGATAAGCATGATAGGCACCCGAAAAACTGCAAAATGCACCTTTAATGTATTCATCCCGGGAACACATAAACAAATTAAAGTTTAAAATGTAAGACTCAGTACTCATTGTGAAAAAATTCCAGTATTTACCTCATAAAATGGAAAAATTATATGACACCGTACTGCGCCAAACGCCTTTCAAACGACCACCGCACAATAACACTAAAGCATTCATAAAAGCAGGTGGGGTGAGATATCTTGCCTAAGGACACCACAGTAATGTGAACCTGAAATGCCTCAACTATTGAGCTACATTATGGAGCTCAACAGTGACGCCCACCCCCGGTTCTGGAAATAAATTTCTCATTTTTCCCCACAGACTTTCCCAAAAGTGAAAGCTTGCTCAGGGCTAATCTGCTATGTGGTAACTAATGACATATAATTTTATTTAAAATTGGTTTCTGAAACTTTATAAAGCGCTAACCACTTTATAAACCATTTTGCAGAATCTTACGGTATGTTTTAAATGTTCTTTTTAGACTTAAAACAATCGCATTATGGATATTAGTTAGCACGTAGCTGGTTAGCTTTTACAATGCTTTTGAACTGAAAGTCTAAGGGAAAAATAAATTAAAATATACTTCCAGAACTGGAGTAAAAACAAATATGCTTCACATAAGATAAATGTTTGTATATTTATACAGGAGTACTGACTTACATTTAACTGTTTTACTTTTCTTCCACTTAATAATGGATGTATAAATAAATCACTTGCCTTTGAAAGCTGTCAGTCAGACCCTAGTGCCTCCAAATGCCAACATACACTGTTTACTATAGGAGCAGTTTCGTCTTTTGTCCTGGTGAAATAATTTGGCTATTATGTGTGTCTTTCTGTGTTCTGTTAGATCTTTAGGCACAAACCAGCAGATCACAACTCAGTATTCAAATCTAGGCAGGATATCTTGTATTGATTTGTATTTTGAATTTTGAAAATGTCTTTTTGTGTTGAGGTCTATGCTGTGAGGGAGTTTACAACATCAGGAACCTAACCACGGTGGCACAGTGTTCACTTTATGTAAAATAACTTGAAGCGCCGATCAGACATTTGTTTTTCTGTTTCCTTGGTGATGTTCAAATGCTTGTCACTGGCCTCGGCTTCCTGGTTGTAAATACTACTTCTCTACAATGTTTCAGTCACAGATTTCCACCTTGTTTTGTATTGTTGTATTTTCTAAAGCAGGACATAACATTGTATTAGTGAGTTGTTGGATTTAAAGGGACTCTATTATGGTTGTTAATGGGTATTATAAAAAAAAAATGTATGTATCAAAATTTCACAAAATGCTTAAAGAAATGTTTTTGGGTTTTTTTCCAATTAATGTTACATTTTTGCTGATGGAGAGCACACCAATAATCTTATTTTATTATATTTTAGAATTATCAATGAACCTAGATGCTAACTAGCATAATAATAACCAAAACTAACCTAAATAATCATAATACTGTTTCTTTAAATCTCTGTTCCCTCCAGGAAGCCAGAACCTTTACCATCTTGAATTAGATGTTATATTTGGTCCTATGGATACTGATGCGTGTGTGTGTGTGTGAATGGGGGGATCAAGTGGGTGGGGCCTCTGTAGCTTTTTACATAAATACTGAGTTTTATGGACATGTGCTGTGGACTTTGATCCTGCACAGGGACTGGACGGGGTTTGGCTGTGAAAGTGGAGCTGAAAGAGTCAAAAGTATATATAATGATTCTATATTGTGCAGAATATTTATAGGCCTTTTGTGCCGCTGAAGTCATGCTCTTTCTACCATGTGGTCATTATATCGTCTTGTACCGATGAGCCGTGGTTGATTTGATTGTTTTTTCATGTCAAGTGCATTCGCAATAAATGCCTTTGTTTTAACTAAGATTCTGTCTGTTTTCTCCTGTCTGCATCTGAATTATATTGCAATAATCCAGTTACGACCCTATTTTATGAATTGTAAATGTTGTCACAGGTTCCACATGAATCACCATAAAAGTATACTTTAACCATGACCATTATAGCTGATATTTAGAGATAAACTGGCTGTTTATACATTATACAACTCAGTAACAACCATCTTTAAGTTTAGTCTCTATTACATCCTCACCTCCACCCCTGTTTAATCTCTGTTGTCTGTCCCTGTGCCTAGTTAGACTTCCACAGTCTGAGGAGTGAGGAGTGTAATTGTTAATGCAGCAGGACTCTGTTAAATGACAGCCTGATCTCCAGCAGTGCCTCTGTCTCCACTCATCTGCTCCATTTGCATTTAGAGTGACTTCACATGGAACAAGGGCACAAGGCAAGAGGAGGACACCATGTGTCCTCAGTGTAAAGCCAAGACGGGGAATTAAAATGTTTATACTGAGGTAAATGTATGTAACCAGATCAAAGGATTCCTGGCCATCGCTGCTGCTAGAACTATTACCATTTGTATTGTGAACCACATCCACTGAAAGTAAATTTGATATGTAGGCCTAATATTAAAAATAGATTTAAATAATACAAATATACTCGTGAGTTATTTTAATATGCAGCAACACTACAAAATCTGCATTGTTACTTCTGCATAGCCCACATCTCAATTTCAATACAATCTTGTGATGTCATCTGAAATTCAATAATGTCTTATGAACAGTATTTACTTCAGCAAGAAAAATCACTGACCAGAATGTGCAGCTCCCACAGAGGTGCTAAACATGTCAGCCTTTTGCACTGGTTTACCTTATGACGTCCTGTTTGTAAGCGGAGCAGCCAAGTGCGTCAGTGGGCCTCAGGGAACCCATCAGCTCCACCACGTGCTCCCCTCTGGTACATCACCTGTCTGTCTGTCTGCCTATCAGAGTGCATCTTTTAACTCCGTCAATTGAAAGAAAGCCAAACCTGAAGGGGCAATGCTGCACTCCTCATGACCTCCAAACAGCCTTAGCTGGGTAGTCCCTCTGTGTACTGTGTTCAAATGTAGAAACATAATAAGGCTCGCCCAACAGTTGCTGAAAGGCTGTGAGCAAGTGGTAGAATTAATATTATATTAAAACATCTTGAAAATGTACAATATAAAATCTAATTCGCCCAGGTCTATATTTGCATAATAGTGGAATACATTTGCATAACAGTGAAATAAGCCAATATCATAGCAAAAAGAACACACATGTAAGATAGACGCAAGAAAGAAATACCTGGGGAAATCAAAAAACAATTATGTTTAGACAAAATATTCAATTAAAGGTGTGCTATGTAACTTGGTAACGAATCTGCCATGTACTTGTTTCATGGCAGATTAAACAAATTTATCTTGCATGTATTCAATTACAAGTGTTTTTGCTCATTTGGGGTTTTACTGTGAACTGTGTTGCTTCTCCACAGATCTGACCTACACCTTTATCTGATATCATCAAGGCGCTGTAATAAGATCCACATGAAATCAAGCAGGTGGCAAACCCTCAACCAGAAAAGTTACATAGTGCACCTTTATAGTGATCTGCTGAATATGTGTAAATATTACTGTTCTACTCAAACTGCTGCTACATCCTCCTAAATCACAAACAAGGCCAGCTGTCTTGTCAAAAATACACAATTTATTTAGAAAGAATAAAAACACTCCCAAATAACACTGTTGCTTCCTTAAACACAAGTGTAGCATGAGGCACAGGTCAGATTAACTGCATTTATCAGTGAGTATCATACTATTAATAAGGCACTAACAAATCTAGTGTTCAGAAACTTGGCTGTGCTTTGAGTTGTAGTTTCGGTGATATCACATTTAACTAGACAAAATAGTGTTTTGGTTGTGCAGAAAAATACTATTAAGTAAAACACTAAATAGTTTATATAAAAAGGATAACATACACTTGAATACGCTCATTGTTTTCCTGTTGGCTGGCAGTGTAGTAGAGTAAACATTGTACATATAAATATATTCTGTAACATGTACCTAATGCAGACAAAGTCCCATTATTATTACTGCTGATTTTTGTATTCCCTATGAAAATACTATACAAGTTTTCCTATAATGGCCACAATATGTCCTCAAAATGAATGAAATTATCATGGAAAGACTTAATTGCAGTTACAGTTTTGTCCTAGAAAAGTTCAATATATTCCCATGGTTTAAAAAAATATCACAGCCACGGAAATAGTGATATTAAGGAAGTATAGAAAATATTAAAATGCCTTGTAAAATAATAGAAAATTTAGTTTCAGTTACATATTTTGTTTGTCCTTATGTGTACATGAAAACAGCAGGTCCCTTTTTTACTGTATAGGAGTCTTTAAAATGCCCCTGTGTGTTTAGCATGAGTGTAGTGCTGTGGCTGTGAGGCTGCGTCTGCTCTTTGTACATAAAGTTAAGGAGGTAAACGAAAACTCAAAGTATAAACTGTATATAAAAAGAAAGGATAAATACACAATATTAAAACATAAAAACCCACAAAGCAGAAGACAAATGACACAGGAGTCCACATAGTTCTTGGACTTAACTTTGGCGCAAAAAATAAAGTCATTGCTATTAGTGATTTAGACTGGAGCTGGGTACTGTTGCTGTTCGGTTCAGGTCCATTCAGGTCTTTACATGAAGCCAGAGCTGAAACAAAAGAAAAATAATATTTAGTTCCGCACAAAAAAAATCAGTCCTCAGAAAAGCTATTCCAGTTAATAATTGTAAATAAAACAATAACAAAAAATAGATAATAATGTTTTTTGTTAGCAAGTAACCATGTAAAAACATAAATTGTGATTATTACACTGAACTAAATTGTACTTACTTAATTAAAGTGAATAATCAACCATGTAATGCAATGTAATTAAACTATAACAATTTAATTAAAACATAATTTATAGTAAGATAAAGGGAACTAAATTATAACCTTTTCTTTAAATTGTGAGGAAGAAAGTTTTGTAATAACATCACCACTAGATGGCAGTATTCATATTTCGGAAAAGCTTGAGCAATTTCAATTTCTTTATTATATTTACTATATTCTATTTCTATACTTCTTACTAAAGCTACAGAAAAAAACACACCCCTTTGAGCATTTATCACCTCACAGGATAATTTCACACTGGATGAAACCCCAGGCTAAGAACCTGCCCAAACTAAATTTAGGTGTATTATTGCAAGTAGTGTGGAGGGTGATGCGTCTTACTTCTTGCGGTCCTTGTCTTTCTTGCCATTGGCTGTGAGGCTCTGTCCCTGCAGGAGCTGAGCCGCGGCGCGTCTTTTACTGAATGAGACCTGGTCTTCCTCCAGAGCCTTCTTCTTATCCTCCAGAGCCGCCTTCTCGTCTGCGTGGAGCCGCTTTAGCTGCTCAAAACGGCTCTGCAGCTAAAACAAGAGGCATGGAAAACATATGAAAGGAGCTCTATGGTGCAGTCTGCAGTCTGAGTATTTGTTTTATCTAGAGACAAATATGTGTGTGTGTGTGTGTGTGTGTGTGTGTGTGTGTGTGTGTGTGTGTGTGTGTGTGTGTGTGTGTGTGTGTGTGTGTGTGTGTGTGTGTGTGCGCATGCGCCCTCCTTTGAATCCATGAGTTTGTGTCATTTTAGATCATGCATATCCCCAATTTAGGTCAGATATGCTGTAGTTTGGGTGTAGATCTGGTGGTACTCAGAAATATTCTCTTTCTCTATTTTCAGTTATTAGATAAACAGATGTACAATTACGTACTTACAGAGGATTTAAAGGTGCACTGTGTAACTTTTCGGTTGTGTTCCATCACCTTCTTGTTTCTATGGATATTTTATTAGTCTGCCTGCTTTTAATGTTCCACATTTATGACTTTAAAAGGACTTTCCTGAATTTTGGGCCTCATTTCCTAGTGAGACAGAGTGTTGGAGACGTGTGAAGACACTTTTTTAAATATTTCATCCAGTCCTTGTATTTGCAGAGGTCACTGGTACTAGGCTTGTGCATATCAATGGCCATAGTTGTCCTCCCACTAAAAACAGTCTTACTCACTCCACAAAGCACCCGAGGGAAATCTATTATAACTCCAGACTATCAATGTAAATGTCTGTGTTGACAGAATAATTTTAGAACTAAAACCAGCCTTGCATTTAAAGAATTTATGTCTGAGCAGTAGCGAGTTGTACTTCTTGATAGAAAACTTGGCAGCGGTGGACTGACATATGAGAAAATAGTCCCTCAACGTGTGACGATTCATGCGATGCAAGGTTAGTTTTATTTCAAACATTATTCTATATTTCAACATTCCAGCATGTCCCTTTAAACAGCTCTACATCTTACGTTTATTGAATTACACATGGTTTTGTAGCTCAAAAATACCTAGAAAAACTGTGTGCAATGTGAGCAGGGTGGCCTCTCCACAGATCTGACCTGTAACTTGGTCTGTTTGGTCTCCATGCAGATAGAAAGGTTTAATACCATACTGTGACATATTCCAGACAGAGCAATAACATCACCATGGAGAAAAGCAATTGGTGGACCCTCCACCATAAAAGTTACACAATTCACCTTTAAGGATGATTTAATACTAAAAGACTAGAATATAAAAGAGGACAAAATTACATTATGTCAGTGTTGCCATTTGCAGTGGCTTTCAAAGACTGGCTCAAAACCTAAATTCGATTTTTGGAGTTAGTAAAATGAAATCAATTTGAAGGCTAAATTTAACTGAACTAAATTTTTGTTTTAGCTTTAGGGAATATTATTTGACAGTTTGATAAAGTTCAGATTTGAAAGAACAGTTCTACACTTTATTCAACACAGTTTTAGCTCTTATAATACATTTAGAGTAGTGTATATAACGTCAGTGAAATCCGATAGTAGAGCAGTACCTCTCTCTCAGCGTCTTTAAGCTCCGCCTCCTTCTCCTTGACCCTCTGCACAAACATCTGTCTCATCTCATCCTCTCTCCTCTGCAGCTCCAACAGGAACTCCTGACGCTTCGCTTCATACGTTTCCTGCAAACTTAACACACACACAGGGAAATACATTTACTAGTAGTTCAATAAGTGCCTTGTTTTTTAAAGAAATATTACTGAACTTGCAGTGGCAGTTGCTTACTCTATTCTAGAGATCTTCAAACATGTGGTTTTCAGAGTTTTAGTTGGAACAGTCTTCCTCAAGATGTGACACAGGCCTATACTCTGGCAATGTTCAAATCCAGGCTCAAAATGGTTCTGTCTGTCTAATTTTGACTACTACTCTCTTGGTTTTTTACTGACTTATTGTTGATATTGTCATTTTAGTGTGCTTTTCTTTCTTACAATTACTCTGTGAGCAAATTGTCCTATACTAATAAATTTCACAAAAACCCAAAGTAGTAAGTAAATTCAAAATAAATATAATAGTGTTCTGGTACCTGACAGGCTTGCACTCGGGGTCTGTGTCCTTGAAGCCCATCTCCTCCAGTTTGCAGCGTCTGTAGAGCTCGTAGTGTCTGGTGTGAGTCTGCTCCCTCAAGTCCTCCATGTTCACACAGATCAGCATCTCCCTCAGCTTCATGAAATCACAGTGGCTCTCGTTCTCAACTGGGAAACACATTACATGCCATTACACATAGAAATAAGGAAAAGGCCAATAAAATCTAGTGCTGCCGCGATTATTCGACGTTGTCGACGTAATCGAATGTGAAAATGAGTCGAATACAATTTTTTTGGTCGAATATTCGCCTTTATTTATTTTTGGTCTCAAATGGCTCGTCCAGAGACCTTTTGCTTGCCTGAGATCAGGTATTTCCCCTCCACACCACTAGTCGTACTACACTCGAGGCGGACACCGGCGCGGCGGCTACACCCGAGGCACGGGAGCACGACCACGATGCATGAGGTATTGAGAATACCGTTGCAATATGCTGCTCGTGCATACTCGTTAAATTGTGTGTGCATATCGTTGTTCAACATTGTCGAATGAGCACACACAACAGACATAACAGCAACAAGAGCTCCGCCAGCAGGGCAAAATACGCCCGTAATAATCAATAGGGAAATCTGGCTCTTGCAGTAGGAGTATGAGTATGACATCATCACATTCTAGAATCGGAATTCCACCAATCAGATTGCAGCAACAGAACTTAAAGACACTACAAAGCTTTAATGTGTCAAACCTCAAAAAAGCAGAGAATGTGGGTTGTTCTGGCTTTCAGCAGCAGAACATTTGAGAAGAGAGTTCAGATCTACGGCAAGAGGGAAACAATAATCCTATACATTGTAAACAACAGAAAAGCACATTGATATTTTGCCTCTTCATGAAGACAAAGCTTCAAAGACTTCAAAGCTTTGAAGTGTCCACAGACGGACGGACGGACAGACAGCGCCATACCATAATACGTCCCGTTTTATCACGGGCGTATAATAACCTTTGCAACTCGCACGCACAGCACACACAAGGTAACCTCCCGGGAAAATCTAACACACACACTTGTGTGTGTTAGAACCGCTTTTTTTAATTTTTTATTAGTCGTTTAGATTAGTCGACTAATCGAAAAATTAGTCGAGAGATTAATCGTTAGAAAATTAGTCGTTAGTGGCAGCACTAATAAAATCTAGTTTAAAGATTATATTGTTGACATTTTTTCTGCTGTAATGGCATTTACAGTTTGTTAAAATGTATAAAATAATGCAAACACTGTAATACGCACAAACTTCCTGAAGATCTGAGATAATCCTCTACTCTGATCTAACCTAAATTTATGATGATTATTTATGTTTTTTATTTGGTTGTTTGTACTGTGATTTTAATGTCTTTCTTAGACAAAGCAAACTTGCCTTGCCAAATTGCATTGCATTATTAATTTATTTGCTGTAACGGTAAGCCACTATTGCAGTCTGACGCACACAAGGTTGCCAAACTGCGCCATCTGCGCCTCCGACTCTGACCACCACAAATCACATACACCACATTCATACTGTTTAATTCATTATATTAGATTAGATTAAACTGTACACTTACCTTGTACTATGCCCCATGGATACTGACGGGCCTTCACCATTTTATTTCCGACCATCACTTCCTCTGTACTTCCTACTACAGCGAATGGCAAATGACCCTGAAAGACACACAATGACTTCACTTGAACTTTTCCACCTTGGCATTGTTAAAATATTTTAAAGAATATTTTAAAGAAAAGAAAGAAAGAACATAGAATGAAATAAAGTGATAGTGGCAACAGCAGTAATAGCACTAATAATACCAGGAACATTGAAGCAGCTGCAGAAGCTGTATATCAGTATATAAGTATCAATGTTTTATACAAGTATAAATCAGTGCTTTCCATTATTAAAGTAGACAAATTGTTCATAGCCTAATTGTTACCTAAAACTGGTAATACAAATTATACTTGTAGTATTAGCATAAACATTTCCTACTGACTTACATTCATGGAGGTGTTGACTTTGGCCACTGTCTCGTCATCAATGGGGAACTGGTAGATTTGGACTCCGTTACTGACGAGTTCACTCATTATTTTGATCTTAAACTTGTGCAGCTCGCTCTTACTGATGGTGTCTGCTTTGGCGATGACTGGGATGATGTTCACCTACAGAAAACGCAACATGGAATCAGTAGGGAACATAATACTATAGCAATATATTTATAAATGGTGCCCTCTTTTTCCCTTTCAGTTCTAGGCAAAATATCCTTGTGTGACAGTTTTACAGTACTTCATCACATGTTATGCTTGATGTAAAACCGGTCATTTAATTTGAGCTTGGAAAATGAACTGGACTGTTTTTCTATTTGGCGTCCAATCTGATCAACAAAACTTCTGGAAACCTTAAAATCTATTTTTTTTAAACAAAAAATGTACAAACTGTAATTACCTGTTCAGAAATGTTCACAATGTTTTTTTTATCTGGTGTTAAATAACAAATGCATAAGAAACCTCAGCAGTGATTATTGGGAGTCACTAAGAGGTGAAGCTAATTCATTGAATCAAAAGTCTTCTGGGATTGTAAATTTAAAAAAACTATTAACATTCTGGAAACTCAGCCTTTGTTGAAACTGCTATAAAAAAGGAATAAACAAACATGCAGATAATATGCCGTGATACATAATGGAGTACTTTTAAATATACTCGAAACCAAAAACAGCCTGCTCTGAACATAAGATCTTAACATCAAACAAGCACAAAACAGCAGTTGTTAAAACATTGGGTTAATGATAGTTTCTGGTCCTAATTTAACTGCTCTGAAGCTCCACAATCTGCAGCCATGTTATTTCTGGCATTCACCACTACATTCCTCCTCAGTGTCTGCCATCTCGTCATGCCAAAGACAGCACTGGAATGGGCCCTTGTCACTATTGGAGTTTCTATGCCGACCACACATCCAGCCACAAGTGCACACATACAAAGAGCATCACACTAAATCTAATAGAGAAATGGGTGTTTTCTGTCAAGCTAGCACATTCAGTGTAACGGCAAGTGAAACAAAAGGGGCAACTACGGTAAAGTGGTGAAGAATATGCGCGAAGTGATTATGGCATTCCACTGTTTTTTCCGCTCTTTTCACACGCAAATCCAGGGTTATACTGACACTGAAATCACACAGCAGCACCAATGGACACAAGTGGCTACACACAGAGCCTGGGAAAGTCTGTGGCCAGTGGAGGAAAATAGAGGGGGGGAGATAAGAAAAAGGGAGATAGAGGGAGAGAAAGAGAGAGAAAGAGAGAGAAGAGAGAAGTGCAAAGGGGGATAAGAAGAAAAAGAGAGAAAAAGAGCAAGAGAGAGAGAAGGAAGCGAGGGAGAGAGACAGAGAGAAAAGAAAGAACTGGGAGAGGCTTGACTAACCATTAAAACACCAAGAGGTGAGACAGCCACAGAGTGGGGCCTAAACTAGGAACTAGGGAATTCTTCTTTAACATGCAAAAACAACTGAAAGAAAACTAAAGAGACTACTATTTTCTTTTTAGCTAGAATTAGAAGAACATGAGCAGTTATTGAGTTCTCTGATATAATAACAGCAATTGTATTATTAAAAACAGTAATGGACTTGAAAGAGAACTATTTTGCTTATTTTTTTTCAAATAGCTTTCCAATAACAATGATTTAAAACCATGAAAATATTTGTGCAGATAGGCAAAATACATTTCAGGTCAATCTTTGCTTGCAAAATGGTGGTTAGATATGACAGGCAATTCGCCAAGAAACCCTTTAATCATGTGCCCTACAGTGGATCATAAAATATTTTTCTGAGTTGTACCTTGCTGTCCAGTTTCTTCATGGTGACCAGGTCCAGAGATTTGAGCGAGTGTCCCGAGGGGGAGATGAAGTAGAGGCATGCATGGACACGCGAATCGTGGTAGTTGTGCAGTGAGCGTTTGATCTTCAGCTCCTCCTGCAAATAACTCTCAAACTGTCTGTCAATGTAGTCCACCACCGGCTGGTAACTGTAACACACGCAAAACAATACACTTCAAGTCATCACATTAAATGAAAAAACATGTGCACATTTGTACATTAGGTAAAATAATACTTTCATATTGGTAGACTTTTTTTTGTCCTTGAAACCCCACAAAATCTTTGTCTGGCTGAAGGAAGTGAACAGATCATGCATCAAATTAGCTGAGGAAGGTGACTTTGAATAAGAGCTGAGGCTGAGCAATGAATTAAATGTTAATTGAGACTGACCCATTTCTAATCGTCAATGATATCCTTGAGAGGTCCACAGCCAATTGTCTGACTTTTGATTAATGATTAAAATTATTTATCGTTTATATTCAGGAAATTAATATTGAAAGTCTTCTTTATTTATTCTTAAAAAAACAAAAACATTCATTTAGTTGTCATATTGACTCGCAATGAGTGTTTTTTTTTCTATTATTAATTATCAAATATATTCATAACAAAGGTACAAATATATCAACAACGTATTTCACATACTACATGCTACATATGAGGAATCAAAACTACAGTCCCACCTCTCCTGTTTGTTCATCTGGTCCCCAAACCCCACAGTGTTGACCACAGTGAGGCGCAGGCGAACATTGCTCTCCTGAAGGTCGTAGGTTTGAGCGCGGAGCTTCACCTGAGGCTCAAAGTGCGACGACTCAAAGTTCTCAAAGTTTGTGTTAAAAAGAGTGTCCATCAAAGTCGATTTCCCGATACCAGTTTCACCTGCATCAATACAGTAATCAGTCAATTCCGGTTCAGAATCAATAAAGTTAAACTGTGTTAACGTAATGCTGTACTAGGGGTGGGCGATATCTCGATAATTAAAATATATCGAGATATTTTTGAAACTCGATATGAATTCTGACATATCGATATATCGCTATAATGCTTGTTTACTTCTGGTTTCGCCGCTTGGCTTGTTTTGCCTTCTCTGTGCCGCGCTGCCTCCGCCTCCTGCTTTTGTCCCCGAGCTCCTCCGCGGAGCCCGGAGCTGGCCGTGTACTAAACCAGGACTAGGACTAAACCAGGACTAAACCAGGACTAAACGCGGCCTCAAAGCCCGGGCTCGGCCGCGGACTAAACCAGGACTAGCACCAGGGCTCTGCAGTGCGCCCATTTCACTTGGATTTGCGAGCAAATATTTCGTCGTGCGAACGTGGAAAACGAAACAGGCGCATCTGTGCGAGTGTTTCTGCAGCCACAATAAGGAGCTGCACAGACGTAACGTGACGAGTTAAACTTTCTAAATGCACGTTTCCCAGCGCGAGCGCAACCACATGACACCTCCGACGGCGCACGAGCCCAGCGTACGAGCTCCGCGTGTGGCAGATATCACTATACGAACAAACTCCGCTTCAAAACACACCCACGCCCCTTAACCGAGGAGCGCCCGCAGCAGGACCCACACCTGTCCCATCCACTCACAGACACCCGCGTGCCGCTGGACAAAGCGAGAGCTTTGGTTTTTGTCTTGGTCTTGTCTCGGACTCGAGCGCATTTGGACTCGGTCTTGTCATGGACTCAAGGTCTGAATACTGAGTGCGGTCATTTTTCATTAAAGCCGCTGCTGTTGCCATTAAACTCATACCAGTGTGCGGGAGCGTGCGGGGCTTCTCTCTGCAGCCTGTGCCAAATGCCAAATAAATCCGTTTGTCACAATGTGCGTTTGATTTGGTAAATGTGCAGAGACTAAATACCACTTTAAAACAAGAGCATGTAACTCCAGTTTGGAATTTGAAAATACAGGTTTAAAAATCCTGCACACTTTATTCACTTTGAAGCAGTTTTGTGTCAGTGGAAGTTTTCTTTAAGAAGAGGTTCTTAAACTGTGGGTGAGGGTCCAAAAAGGGGTGCAGAGTGTTTAAGTGCAGACCTAAATGAATATTAATCAGATAAAATTTGTTTTTTTGTTTTTGCAGTAGTTTGGGGGGGCTGTATTTTTTCCTGTAAAGATATCGAGATATATATCGTATATCGAGATATAGCAAAATATATCGAGATATATTTTTTGGTCCATATCGCCCAGCCCTATGCTGTACCAATGCAGAGTATGTTGAAGCAGAATCCCTGGCAAATAGACTTGTTGACCAGCTGATCAGGGAGACTGTCAAAGCCCACATGACCAGCCAAGTTCAGGGGGCGAATGTTCTTATCCTGGAGACAAAACACAGAAAATGGTCATGATTACATTTGACATAAATACAATCATTATTATCACCCCTATGAACTAACATCAAGAACCATGTTGTCCACCCTCCTGTGGGCTCACCACCTGCAGAAGGGTTCATAGGGGGGGGTCAGGTGCTATGAGGATTGGGCAGCAAGCTGCCCCTGCGACCCAGCCAGATTAAGCGGGAGAAGATGGATGGATGGATGGACAATCATTATTATTTGTACATTTCTTTTAGAATTAAGTCCACATCACAAAGTCTTAATTAACAGGAGCAGTATAAGCACTCCTATTGTAAAATACACTTTTTTTTTCTTTCAGGGTTATCTTACTGAATTGAAACTGGTTTTAATTATACACTAAATGAGTCATTCATAATTAACTTTACAAATAACAACTTGACTGATTACAATTGTCTGATAGGCAGGTAAATTTCTTTGGTGCCAAACACAGTAAGTAATACATATGCAGATACTATGCAGTAATTCGTTGGGAAAAGATTAAAGATCTTTGTTTGAAATAATTTCTCAGTCACTTGGTAAAACCTAGAATCTAGAAATCTAGAAAAGTATATCCTTAAGATAGGTATATGACCTGATGAGTGATGCGGTTTTTTTGGTTATATTAATCACAACACAAAACTATTTCAATCTCGGCTAGCTGCTGCTAACCCAACATTAGCATTGGGCACTCCCTGGAATACCATGAATGTTGTGAAAACTCTGTAAGAAACTACTAAAGAGAAGCACATACCGGTTGGCGAGCGACATCTGAGGAAGCCATGGTTCATATACTTGTAATAATGAATGAATATAACAAAATCAAACTTATAACAAAGTAAAAAATCTTTCTTTGAAAATCCTCACGGACCGTCCCACTGTGACCGTCTAGCGTCGACAACTGGACAGAATGTACCACTCCACACAAAGAGAAATATGTCGGATTTAATTTTATTACTTTTTAGGGTTTTATCAACAATATTTGCAAAACTGTGAGTTAAAACACATACATATTTACAAATAGTTAGTATACTATATTTCAACTACAAATTTCGAAGTTATTTGACGACATAATTTCTCTAAGCACCCCTTTTTCACACTATAATGGTACGGTCCCTTCATTCTTTCAGTTCTCAAACAAGTTATTTAAAAAATCTGCCAAAAATAATAAATAAAACATAGACATATTTTTGGCATCATTGTTTGGTGGAAATACACTTGTTGACATTGTGTTTTATTTAAAAATATATTTCTTAATAACGGTCCACCCGCTTTGTTTGTGGTTTAGCGCCCTCTACCTGTGGACACTGTACATGCACATAGCATTGGTTTTTCCCACAGAAGAGGAGAGCAGCAGGAGGAGGAGGGAGGCCGAGGATGAAGATGCTGTCATGCCGTCACCAAAACGAGGGAATGGCAGCTACGTGAAAACAACGATATTTTGACACTTCTTTGCTTGACGTTTGGTGTTTTTCTCCATAAAAAGCATGACATCCCAATGCACAGAGCAAGCCGTGCGGGAATACCTAAAGGACCATGGAGGGAGGGTCCAGCTGATGGAGCTGATCGATCATTTCCTATCAGATTGTGCGGAGAATGAGTCACAAGAAGTCGAGGAGAGGCGAAAGATGGTGAGGAGGATCGTGGACACCGTGGGGTCCGTGAAAGTCGAAGATGGGGAAAAAATTGCCTGTCTAAACAGCGAAAACAGCGACCAGGAGGTGATGCGTTCAGGCTTGGTTGTGCACGGCCAGCCTCATTCAGAATGCAATGGGAACATTCACTTTGTCAATGGCAACCCCGACAACAAACCGCAAACAGGTGAGTCAGACTGTGATTACAGAATATTTAGTTCACTGATATTTAGAAAGCATTGCTAATACAGGCCAAAATATGGTGATTTAGCGCAGGCGTAGTGTGTTTGTAGCCAAGTAATGAAAGATAAATAAATAGCAGTTACATACAATAACAACAAAGGTAAGATTAAGCGTTATCGTTTATAACATTTTTTTCTCTCTCTTTTTGCATTGCACTATGAACTAGGATATTGTTGTAGCTTGTATTTTGCTGCCCTACTTTTAAAACCCCTCTAGCAATATAACTAGACATTCATGATAGGCCCTGCTCTATGGGACCCTATGTCACTGTTTATCACTCATGTAATAATAAACATACCCAAACATACCCAGTTAATAGTAAAAAATAAATAAATAAATAAAAAATAAAAAAATAAATTCAGGTGAAAGTAAATTATTTTCATTTCTGTTATCAACTTCTGTTATAGTAGTATTTGATTATTGAATTATTCATTCAAGATTCCTTTACAAATCTATAGATGCATCAAAATGAATACCCAGTTACATAAAGTTAAAGTTTAATTAAATTTATTTTGTAGAACAGGAGTCACTTCACAGAGCATTACAAAATTGTCGATTTCACCAACAGAAAGTTAGAAAATCAACAGCCACTTATCAATTACATTAAAGGTGTTTATTATGTGCTTTCTTTTCCATAGAAGCATCAAGTCCCCCTGCAGATGCTCTTGACAATGCCAAAGAATCCAACGGCAACAAGCAGCCTGCTACTCTGGCCCAAACTCAAAACCACAGACATGGCCTCCCTACCTCTGGGGGCGGGGCTGGGGATGTGAAGTTGAGAGACAGGAGGAGGCGGGAGTCAGCCCCTGTCATCGGAGCATCCGACCTGGAGCAGGTGCATGCGGCTGGTGCCCACAGTCAGCAGCTGAGGGCCCTGCGCAGAGTGTCCAAAGGCTCCCAACGTGCCATCCTCACCAGCTGTTTATCTGAGGACAGCACTCTGGAGGGCCTGGAGACCATCGGGGACATACACACGCCTAAAGGGAGTCGCAGGAACTTCATAGAGCTCATGATGAACAGCTCTCCACAGGTACAGTAAGCCACACATAAAGAGGATTTATGGGCTGGGTATTATCATAAGATTATTAAGAAGTTGCCAATATGATACATACCTCAATGCATAGGCCCCGATACAATACGTTCTTGATATAGTGCACATTCAGTTTGATATGACTCAATCAAAAATAATGGCTAAATAATGGCTACTATATACTCTTGGCAATATATTGATACAGCAGTCCCTGATATCGAAACTGTATCATCACATTAAACGATACAATATATTGATATTTTAATATTTTGGCACACCCCTAATTTTACTTTTTCTTTTCCTCACGGTGAGCGTAATGTGTTTATCATTTCAATTAAACACCAGTTAAAATAATGTAGACAAAATGAGCATTCATTAGGAACAGCAGTTTAGCGATTTTTAGATATATTCCAGTCCAAGCCATTTCTTGGTTATTTTGTATAGGCTGACATGCCTTAAGGCTACTTGTGAAAGTCATAAGACATCATCTGATACATTCACCTCCTCATGACCTTTGAGGTCACATTTATCAGTCAAATTCGGTACTTATTGATTACACAGATGTTTACATTTTACAGCAGGTCAGCGGTTTTAGTGGGTATGCTTTAATCTGCCTAGCTTTTCTAATAGGCTTTTCTATGTTTAAGAGTTAGTTCTGTTCATAAATAGGCATTATGACATTATTACTTTTTTAATGTATTTTTTAGTTATACAGTTGCTCTGCGGGATATATCTGATGGGACACATGACCTCAAGCATGATCTGCTGCTGTTATGTTGATGTCACAAATTAATGTACAAACCATAAAAGAGGAAGTTTTTACCCAGTAGTCAACTTCCAGGCATAACCTTCCAGTCACATTTTTAATAAATTATGTTCCACATTACTAACTGGTGACATTTCATTCCTTTTGTCAGTGGTTACATTATGTCTTTTTTACAGGTGCGCAGGTCTCTTATAAACCGTGGCTCTCGTCTCCGTGACTCAATGCGGAGCGATGGCGACTCCACGTCTATCCTCTCCTCAAACACAGATGAAGACTGCGCCTCAGTGACCCTTGATCCCCTGGAGCATGAGTGGATGCTGTGTGCATCTGACGGTCTATGGGAGAGTCTGCAGCCACTGCTAGCTGTGGAGCCCAGTTTAGTGGCCAAGAAGGACTTTGTGACAGGCTTCACCTGTCTGCATTGGGCCGCTAAACAGGGCAAGGATGAGCTAATATCGCAGTTACTAACCTTCGCTAAAGACAACAGTGTTTCGGTGAATGTGAATGTGAGATCGAGTGCTGGATACACTCCTCTGCACCTGGCGGCCATGCACGGACATGTACAGGTGGGTAATGGGGGGGCGGTGTAAGTATAGGGATCAAGTGTTACAGTACAATTACTGTAGCATGATCACTCTCCTGCTGCTCTAGCTGAACTTAATCATAGACTCTGGTAATTATTTATGTGCAGTCAGGAGCAGATAATTGGGTTTAATACTGAAAAGAAAAGAATTTTCTGGCACTAAGTATTTTTCACAGTCGTACAAACTGAAAGCTGGCATGGCTTTTATAACTGTTGCAGTTGCTCACAAAAAGTGCATTTCTGTAGCTGCAAGTAATTCTACACCTAATTCTAGGGCTGCTAATAAATAATACTAAAACTGCCACTGTTATTACTTTTACCATTTTACTCTTTGTATTCCTCATAGTAGATGTTATATTATGAGTGTTACTAATCCTATTACTATCACATTGGTTACTATTAGATTTACAGTAGAGTTTGGAGACATAAAGATTTCTGCACTTTTGCAGTTACAATACATAAACATCAACCTTTTACAGGAACATTTTTGATGGATTGCCATAATATAATCTCAGTAAAGTCATTGCAATAACTGTTGAAAATATCAAGAGAATCATATTTGTCAGTATTGACCTATTACTATATTATTCAACAACTATTACAGTCACCACACTTATGTTATCTTTATTAGGGCCCGACCGATATATCGGTTGGCCGATATTATCGGAAACATATCGGCTATTGGCCAAAATCTTGCCGATATGGGCCAATATTCCACATGGACATGTTTTACCTTGTTATAAAGTGAGAGAGAGAGCAGTGAATAGAAGTGTGAATTACTGACATTTAGCATATCATTAATTATTGCGGCGCGAACACATTTATCGCTAAAAGCTAATAGCGGTAGTTTACTTACAGCATTTTCTTTACTGTTAGAATATCATACAAAAATGCCTTTAGGCCGAACTAATGTCTTTAAATATTGTGTAAAGGGGCAGCATAACAATAAATGTCACCTAAATAAACGCAATTGAAAATCTAATAGAGCCAAACCTAAGTTTTATAAACAACTGAAGATTTACAGTAAATTTTTACATCATACTGTAAATATACTGCAGATTATATCAGCTATCGGCAGCTCCAAGTCCCATTTTATCAGTATCAAATCGACCGCAACAAAACCCATATCAGTCAGGCTCTAATTTTTATTAATATTAAACATTTAACCATTTAAAGGCTGTTCGTGTGTTGCTGTCGGACTGGGAGGCAGATCCTGAAGCGCGAGATTACAGCGGGAGGCGGGCCATCCAGTACCTCCCCCCTCCGCTGGTTGCTGGTCTACACAAGGAGGGCGTGGTCACTTCACCTGGCACAGAGTCTGACAGCGAAAACAGCAGCACCACTGGGGGGCGGTGGCGATTTCCCAGAGTTCTCCAGGGAAACCTCAATCCACTACGCCTCCTGAGCCCACCAGCAGAGGCAGCAGAGGATGGGACAGGGAAGAGTAAGGGAGGGATACAAAGGAAGTCATCTCTGAGCCGGTTAAATGCTCGTCTGCATAGGGGGCGACATAGAGCACAAATCATTCACAGTGCCTCCTTCAGGGACTCTGGAGATGTGGGAAAAGGGGAAGATCTGCCAAAAAGTCCACTACGAACTCGGCCATTGTCAAATTTGTTTGGGTAAAGAGCCACAATAAAAAAACAACGATTTTAACTTAGCTTTTAACATAACTTTATCTACAATTTAACACTCAATAAGCTAACATTCTTTTTCATCAAAACAGTCAAGTCTGAGCTACACTGAGATTGTAGTATTAGTAGAAAATGTATGCAAAAATCACCAGGTAGCTTTTATGTTGAAGTCAGACTGCCAAGGAAATGTTTTGACAAAGGTTCTATAAATGTGACATTCCAGCTAACATTCCACTTGAACTACCATACAATGTTCCTAATGCAGTTTTATATATTTAAATATTGTCATTAAAACTTTAAAAGCACAATCTTTATTTTAATATTTATAATTTAAAGTAATTTAAACTCATTTAAACTAATTTTATTTTATTTATTAGAACATAGTTGTTAATCTTATTGTTTATACTTTAGTTGTTGCACTAAATTATAATTTGTTTTAGTTTACAATTCTAAAGTTTAAGTAGCATTTTGCAAATATGTTTAATTTAGTTTTTTTGGTTCACAGATATATTTTAATATTTTTTGTATTGAGTACTGTTGGATGTTGCTAGAAGTATTATTTCAGTTCCCTTCATGTTTTAAAAAATATGTAGCAGATTATATTACTATACACAAAACATGGACTAAATCAGTTACATTTGTACATTTGCACTGTGTCACTTTGGGAATAGGAGGGTAGTCATAACTGCCATACTGGCCTATTCGGTTGTTTTGGACCTATAAGTTAAAATCAACAGTCGAAACCATGTTGGAATTAATTTGTAAAATTCACCTTCATATTGATACTGTATAGAAAAAAGCACCACATTATACCTCTTGAAATCCAATTACTTTTTCCCCGTGTTGCACTCATTAATGGGCCTGCCCTGTACCTGGCTCCATAAAATGGCAGCTATTTGTGGAGGAAACAAATAAACAATATAGCGTATACATTTTAAAGGCATTTTGCTCAATGAGAACCACAAGCATACATCTGCCGGGATGAGACAATTTGATCCAATCAGTAAAACAACTATAAGTTACTGTTGTTTCTCTGAGCGTGACTAAGTGGGCAGGTCTAATAATAGTGCTTTATGAAACCTGTTCCTCAGTTCTGGTTCAAAATCAGGTACAGGCCCTTTAATAGGTAAAAACACAAATATTTCCTTACATTGTAGCACTTTGTTAACAGCTAGAGCCATGTGGTAAATAAGCTACCTTCAATGCTTCCAAAATCTTTTCCATTGTACTTTGTATGATGCTACATGCTTAACTGCCCTTATGTATTGCCCCTGCATGTATACACTAATTGGCTCATATATTTTATTTGATTTTGACTTTATTCCCTAAATATGTGAATCTTTCATTGACCTCTTAATGAACCTGAAATCTGAATGTACTTCTCTTAGTTGGTAGCACAAATTGTAGGGCTACTTTGGTGTAAATTTGTACAAAGCATTATCACTTTGTAAAGAGCATGAATAGGGAACGTCTTACATCTTGTGCAAAGTTTTTCGGTCGTTAAAATCATGTTTGTGAACTGTGTGATGTGTGAAACCTGAGCCAAGTATTTTATTTGTCAACCCTGAATGTGAATAAAGCAATAGTTGTTTATTTGTTTGTTCTTTTGCCTGGTACTTGTGGAGGGACTGCTTGAAATAAGCTCTCAAGTTTGAAGTATTAGAAGTATTAGAAGTAAAAGCAATTAATATACAACACTGGAAATAATACTTTCCTTTCAGTTCTACCACTGCCTTCCTCAATATCCATCACAATGCTATGAATTGTTGACCTACTATGTATATAAAGATAGTTTAAGGTAATATTCAGTTCAATCTTGATATTACATTTGTTGCTTATAAGTTATACAACTATTGAAGGATCCAAAAAACAGAAAGAATCAAAAAGGCTACCTCACTTGCGTTCAAATCCACTCTTCAGTTGTGTTCATCGTATAAGAATATCTAGAAAGCAAAATGCATTTCCACTGCTGAACATTATTGTCTGAGGGACACTGTCCCTTGAGCTGCTCATCCTGCTGACCCAGCAGATTGTCTCAGGTTGATAGAGCTGAATAATTGATGTCCCTGTGCCCCCCTGTCCACAGCTTTGGTGTTGTTCTCAGAGTTTATCCACGGCCCCCTGTCCACAAGCTGTTCACCTCTCACTCCAATGTGAATATTGATGGACACTCTTCTTCACTCTGCACCTGGCGCTAAGAGACCAACCAGGAGGCGTCAGATTACACCGGACAACATCCATTTACTGTATAGGATTTAGATTTAAAAGGTCAAGCCAAGGAGAAGACCACATGAGTCAGTGGAAGAGAGAGCAGCAATAGTCAGTGTATATTTGAATGTTGGTAAACAGTAAAGAAATGTGTTTCCTATAACCTGATCTGAATGTATTTTCAGAACCATTTTCTTTGCAATGAAAATGTCTGTTGTATCACCTCACAAGAACAGGATGAAAAATACTAGAATCAATGTAGCTGTGAAAAAAAAAGAAAAAAGAAAAAAAAGAAACAGCTATATGAGTTGAAACAGTGATAATACTACTACCACTACTTTAAAGTTTGCCTCACTTCTGTTTTGAATGACTGTGACATTAAATAGGATATAACTTGGTTGGTTTTGATAGACATTTAAAAAACATTATATCCATGATGATCAATACTCTCACTGTGGTCAAATAGCCTAAAGTAGAGATGTGTTTGATGGCTGCTCGTAGTAGAGTCTGACTGTGGCTACACTGACCTACATTCACAGATAGGGAGTGATGCCTGTTATATAAATTCCTCTGCCATCTTTTCAGGGAAACTGTGCCAACTTCCCTGCCCGGGGCCTCCACTGGACATTTATCAGTGTGTCTAATCCATTCACTGTGCCCTTTCACCCAAACATGTCGCACGTTCGCTGTGGCATGCAATGAAATCCTGACTCAAAATAGAAAGATTTAAAGACACATAAAACCTAAACAGGCAAAATGTGCAAGCTGCTTTAAGGTGGGCCTAACAGTGCTTTTTAATACCTCAGTCAAATCTTTTCTTGCAGAATGAATATATAGGCCTATTTCATCATTTTTATTCAGGGGTTTCGACTTCCTGGTATAGCCAACATTTTGAGGACTTTATCATTCAAACATTAAGAAATAGCATTGAATATAAATCTAAAAAGCTACCAGATTTGATTTGGTGGTGGAATGGCATAGTTCAAAAGAATAAAAATTAGGCTACTGTAAATTACAAGATTTTATTTATGATATGTCAACACCACACCAGGCTTTAAACTTTGTTCACTCTAACTGTGCTAAAAGTTTTGCCCAGCCTGTATTACGCTTTGTAATATATATATTTTTAAATATACTATGTTATAATGTTTCCTCATCAAAAACATACCTGGAATTGTGTTTTGTTTCTTTCACACATGTTTTAGCCACAGATCCTGCATATTTAAGATGAATTCTTCTCTCAAACAGAAAACTGTTCCTCCTTGTGATGTCATGTGGTAATGAAGGAAGTGCTCCACTGTGTTTTTAAACTTCATACACCTTCACTAGAATCATTTGGATAAATAAATGGTAAACGTTAGCATCTTTTATACAGTCTATGGGTGCAACGGAGCATTTTGAGCTTTGGAGATGTAGACAGACAAATAATCAAGAGTTACTCAAACATGGGTGAATGAAACAAAACAAAAATTCAGGTATATTTCCTATAATATAGGACGTTTAAGAAGTGCTTTGTGTTGCATTTTTTGTACAAAAAAATAGAGTGTTATTGATTGACTGAAGAAATCATAACACTAGCACCAAAAATTGGGTACTGGAGGTATTTCCCATCTTTCCACCTGGCGGCGCTGTTTACAAACAGTGCATCCTGTGACCGCTCAAAGGTCAAAGTGCGCTTCCCTGATAACGAGAGAAGCTGGAGGTGCGATATTTTCTTTCAACAACAAACGCCAGGCAGCCGCCATAAATTGAGATATTAAAATTTTTCACTTAATATAAATACGAGGTAAGTTGCTTTTAGTGTTTAGTTTGTTTCCCAAGCAGGTACTTTGTTTACAGTTCCCGTGAACATTGGCTAGCCACTGAGCTAATGTTTTCTGTTTAATTGCATTTTATGAAACGCAGAGGGCTTGATTCGGTTTTATTCTAGCCGACAAATATTGTTGAATCATGATCCAATTATATAGTGTACCAAGTTACTTACCTTGTTTTTGGTCTGGCTTTTCCAAAGACCAGAATTTCTGCACATTTGCGTGGTTTCGGCTTACAGTTTGTGTCGTTGAACGTCTAAAATCCCACATTATTTCATAAACAGCGCTTGAACTTTACTTCATTTGCTTCTTCTCAGATAACCTGACGCCAAATGTTTTATGAGCACCAGTATAAGAGGAAAGAGGCGTAAATGGTTACATAATATGACATCGCAACGTCCACACGGTCCAGAAAACTGATCTGCCAAATAAGGTTCTGTTTGTCAACGATTTGACTTTTTTATTTCAGTTAAGATTTTATTGCTTTACCTGAAATGCCCCACAGTCTGGCATTTATCTGAACTGTTTTGCATTTACTCAACTACAGGTGTGTGTTTTTTTTTTTTATTAATTAATTAATTTTTTTATTGTTGATAGCTTGAATAACATTCTTACTTTGAGTGGGATCATCTTTCCACTGATCTGACCTGATTTGTTGTCTGGTGTAGATAGATACCTTTAATGCCATACTGTGGGACCTTCAAGACAAAGCAATAACATCTCCATAAAGACAAGAATTGTGGTGGAGCAGAGCCTACACTAAAAACATACATAGTGGCACTTTAATTAAAATATAATAACATTCCCTTCTCTGTTTTTTCTTTTCTAGAGCTGCTCTCCTCTGTTACAATGACCACTACTATAATCCACGATACTTCAGAGGCCTTGTGCTTATCTGCAGAGTACAACCTGTTCCTAAAACCTATTGCTAAAATGACAGTCAGCGTCGCCCTGCCCCAACTCAAGCTTCCCGGCAAAAGTATCTCCAACTGGGAAGTGATGGAGAGGGTGAAGTCCATGGTCGCTCCGGAGCAGTTCTCTGTCCTCCGCATCTCCAAGAGTACCATGGACTTTATCCGGTTTGAAGGAGAGGTGGAGAACAAGATTGTAGTCAAGAACCTGCTCACACGGCTTGACGGGAAGACCATCAAACTGAGTGGATTTACTGATGTTTTGAAGGTACTGTCATTGTAACAGGTAGTTCTCAGATTGCAGAGGCAGATCTTTTCTTTTGAAAAAGGACCAGAATTCCTCTATTGATTATATGTCAGAACTGATATATATGCAATAAGAATCATTATAATAAAGAGAGGGTGTTAAGCAAATTAAACTTTTTGGAACTTTCTACCATGTTATAACATTGTTCCCTGTGAGACAGCCAGTTGTGAATCGGGGGAGCTAAAGTTGTTCTTTGGCTGTATTCTGATTCTTCACAGCAGCAATCTGGAAATTTTTTTTAGATATAATCAAACAAATATGGACTACCTGAAACTTAATGCAAGTTTCAATTAAATGGACTGTGCCAGGACTATCCCCAACTCTAGAACAGATGTCATATCTGTCTTAACTTTGCATCCATAGGTCCGTGCTGTGGAAAACAAAGTGGACTGTCCCACACGTCACGACTGGGACTCGTTTTTCCGAGATGCCAAAGACATGAACGAGACGCTTCCGGGAGAAAGGCCGGACACCATCCACCTGGAGGGACTGCCCTGCCGCTGGTTCAGTCAGAAGGACAGCCAGTACCCCGACAGGCCCTCAGAGGAGGTGCTCATAGGAGTGTTTGAGACTTTTGGAAAGGTAACAACACAGTTTATAGGCAGAAAATAAATGAGGGCATGTGTGAAATTACTGTAATAATGCAGTATCCATAGTGCATCAGCCATAATATTAAGAGCCTCCATCTGACAGATTTACAGGTTTTGTTTATGTGTTATGTCTAAAAAAATGTCATAATTAAGTAGTTTTCTGCTGTAGACCTAATTTAAACTGATTCTGACCTTGGTTTATTTTTTGTATGGTTGACTGGGAAATTAAACCACATACAATATACTTAAGCAAAACTTCCTGTATGAAAAAGTACATGTATATGGAACATAATTCATATATAGCCCTGTTGTAGCACTACTCATCATTTAAAATTAGCTAAAATAATAAGTGTCTAAATTGTGTGCATGTGCTGTGTTGCGTAGATAAGGAAAGTGGACATCCCCATGCTGGACCCCTACAGAGAGGAGATGATGGATAAAAATTTCAACACATTTAGTTTTGGTGGGCACCTGAACTTTGAGGCCTATGTCCAGTTTGTGGAGTATGGTGGTTTCACTAAAGCCATGGACACTCTACGGAGCATGAAACTGATGCTGAAGGGAGATGATGGCAAAGCTGTAGCCTGCAATATTAAGGTACAGCAGATTTACATGTTTTTTATTACATAATATGCAAATACTCATTTATATTTTCTACAGCTAATGTTCTATTACATTAATTATTCTTATTGACACACTATTGCATCATGTTGTCACAATGAGACAATGAGAATCTGTCCGAGCAGATTTAGGAGCTCTTAGTCTAATGACAGTTAAATCTGCATCGTCATTGTTTCCTAGATAAAAACACAGGGTGCCCTCTAATCCTTACTCTTCTCATTTGAGCTAAGTTAATGAACACAGACAAGATCTGTGCTGATAATATACAATAGAGGAGTACTGATTCATTTCTATATTGGTTTTGTACATTTGTTCATTCAAATATTCTATTCACTACAGTTTGTTAAATGTAACAGTAGTAATCCAGCGTCTTACCAGGCTGAACTAGCTCTTTTGTTACTTTTTATGATGTTTTGGGTAATGGTTCTCTATGGAGACTGTCGAACCCAAGCTCTACTGGAGTTTAACTAGGTGTTTCTTCTTTTTTCCATTCAAAACATATAATATATTATTAATGTTTTGCTAATGTTTCTCCTAATTTTTCATCATTCTGAAACCTTTGGACAGCCTACGTTTTCACTGCTAAATCAAATACAATACAGAAGCTTTATGTAATCAAATTAGCGGTTTGTTTACAATCAAATGATGTGTTTTTTTATTCTAGGTAACCTTTGACACCAGCAAGCACCTGAGTGATGCAGCCATAAAGAAGAGAAATATGGAAAGACAGAAGCTACAGGAGCTGGAGAAACAGAGAGAGGAGCAGAAACGCAGAGAGAAAGAAGAGGAAGAACGGCGGAAAGAAGAGGAGAGGTACAGTAAGATTTGTGTTCCAAAAAATACCAAAACTGTGAGTCAGATTTTAAAGCCACAGTATGTAACTGTTACACTTTTTAAAAACTTTTTTAAAACCCTTTTTATTTGTATATTGTACTGAAAACCCTGCATATTTACTGAGCATTCTTGCAAACCTCACTCCTCCAGGAGGTCTTTCTTCTGTTTGTTTTCATGGAAATGTTCTTTTAGCTTTACTGTTGGTTTCCTTTTCAAAATTTTCCTCTTCATATTTCTGATTTACTGATGATATTTTATGCTCATTCTGAAACTCTTAGATGTAAATGTTTAAAGATGATGATTAGACCTCAATCCTGACCAAGTCCAAAATCATATAATAAAGTCAAGGAAATACTTTTTAGTTGGTGTGTCAGAAATTATATGCTTGCATTACTGTTTTTAACGTGAAATGTCTTTTCAGAAAACAGAAAGAACAGGAGGAAGAGGAGAAAGAGAGGAGAAAGGAGGAAAGACTTCGCAAACGTGAGCAGAAGATAAAGGAGAGAGAGGAGCGAAAGAACTTGAAGAAGGTCAAGAAGCAACAAGAGGAAGAGCAGAAGAAACTCCAGATGAAGATTGCCATGGAGGAGAGGAGGCTGCTGCTCGCTCAGAGAAACCTGGAGTCCATACGGCTGATTGCTGAACTGCTGTCCAGAGCAAAGGTATGATAATAAATCAAACTGAAACTCATAAAGACGTTATAATAACACAAGCCGCACTGATGAAGGCACAACAGACTGCATCCTGTCCAACCAGGGACGGTGCCACATTAGAAAGAGCCATTTTGTCTGGGCAGGTGGTGGTGTAAACAGATGGTGCTATCATTTGTGAACAATTATGCAAATTGCCAGGACTGTCTAATCGCTCCATGATTGATTTTCAAAAGGCTGCACAAGATTGGTGGCAAATGACACACACTATCATCATGTGCTGGTACTGTCAAACCTCAATGATTATTGGGCTTGAAAAGGACATACTTTATGAAATAAAAAATGCCACCAAGAGCTACAGTTACCTGAAGCTCCATACACAGAAGAAAGCATCTATAGTTTGAATACAATGTGGTTAGAATACTTTGTTTCAACATACTTTCATTTTTTTATTCATTCACAGTCTCCACAATCAGAGATGATCACTTCCTCAGGCAGAAGCCATATTTCCCCTGGCACTAACCAGAGACATGGCTGTTTTACTAATCTGGCGGAACTTTACAATTTGCAGCAGATGTGATGCTCAAGTAATAATAAACTGCTTCCTTTGAAGCATGCTTTTTAAAACTTGGCTTTACTTGTATTTTTCCTATTTTTTGTACCTTTTCTTTACAAAATGCCTCTTGACTAATCTATATTTACCACAGGTACTATCCCACCAAATGAAGTAATAATTGAAACCTGTCATATGCACATAAAAGTAAATTGTTTAATTTCATTCTCCACTAACTCATTCTCCTTTGTCTGTTCTCACAGGCGAAAAGGCAGCAGCAGTTGGAGAAGGAGAGGGCAGAGCTAGAGGAGCAGAAGAGGCGGGAGGAGGCACGGCAGAGGGCAGAGCTAGCCCGACTGCAGCAACTGGAGGCCTGCAGACGCCAACAGGAGGCAGAGCTTCACAGGGTGGAGGTGGAGAAGGAGCGGGCACTAGAGCTTCAACGCCGCGAGAATGAACTGAGAGAGAAACTACTGTGTAACCTACTCAATAAAAGCAGTGGTAAAAAGTCTCCAGATATTCAGGAGCAGGCTGTACCGGAGGCGAGTGGAGCTGATGACTTGATATTGGGCGTCTTAAGCAGGGTTAATGGGATAAAACCAGAGAAGCCATTTGTGGTGCAAAATGTGGAGGTCAAGAGAGAAGGCGGAGGTGGAGATCACAGTAAAAATGAAGCTATGAGGAGTAGACATAGCAAGGAGAATGCAAAAGTTCCAGAGCATCCGCACAGAGGTTCAAGCCCTACTAACCGAGGCAGGAGGAGAAGGAGCCACAGTCGCCACGGCAGCCAGAGGAGGAGTTCCAGTCACCATGACAGCAGCAGGAAGAGGGGTTCAAGTCACCACGGCAGTAGCAGCAGGAGGAGGAGTTCCAGTCACCACGGCAGCAACAGGAGGCGAGAGAGCAGCTACACAAGGAGGAAGGGAAGGAGCCATAGCAGCAGCTCCAGTCGGGACAGGAGCAGCAATGGAGGGAGGGGCCACGGGGGGCATGATGGGAAGGGCTACAGGCGAGGTCGTCGTGGATGTAGCAGAAGCAGGTCTCGAAGCTCCTCCCACAGCAGATATGGCACACGATACAGGAGGCGCAGCAGAGATAAGAGCCATTCAAAAAGAAGATAGACTAAAAGTTTGATAGTATAATAAGACTGTAAGGATAGAATGGTGCTTTCAAAAATATCCTGCACAAAAAGCTTGAAGATCAAGAGACACTGAACAGAGAATGCCATGGATGTGAAATTCAGTGGTATTTGTTTTATTCGACTAGTTTTATGTTTAGTTCATATTTTCCGTCAGTTTTAGGCTGTTCTCATTTCACACTTTTGCATTATTGTTCAAAACCAAAACAGGAAATGCAAATAAACAGTGCATTGAAGTTGTGTTTGAGAACTATGAGCAAGGGGATAGAATAACTAAATAAAACTGGCCAACTAACTTAAGATTTTAACATACAGTTTACTCTTTATTTTATTCAAAGGGCATTGTCAATCATGAATGTCTTATCACACTATAATGAATTCAATGTATTGAGCAGCACCTGACAGTATTCTAGTGACTGTCAGTCAGGTACTTGAATAGAACCAATAAATTATGAATAGGACAGACGAATATTACAATTCCCACTGACCATAGGATATGTACTCTACCTTTATGTTGTGACTGAAAATGCCTTGTTAAGATTAAGGTGTTTTTTAAAAAAACAACACTTTGCTTGGCATTCTTATTGTCTTTTTGTGGGTTGTTGCATGTTCAGCATCTGTGACATCTGTCAAATAAAACTGGTTCTGTAGGGAAAAAAAGAGAAAAATTTTGCCTTGATTTATCTTTTTTTATTGTGCACTGTAGACGTTTTCTCCCTGCTTGTCTCTGGGCAAATGTTTTGCTTTATCTGTAGTGTTTCTCAATATGCAAATGCTTATTTTTATTGCTAATGAATACTTTGTTTGCTGGAGTCACTTACCTATCTCCATGGAGATTCCTAAATTTCAGACAAAACCTTTCCATAGAGAAAAAAGTCCTTTTGTAAATATTTAAATTTACTTAACTTAAATGGTGCCTCTTTAAATACTTAAAAATTTACTCATCTTAACCGCCTTAATTTATTCCAAGTAGAAGTAAGTGTTTGAAATTGAATGTTTGTCCGTTAATGCATTTAATAATATATTGAAGCAAACTCAAAGTGCATTGTCAAGTCCAGTTTCTTTATAAAGCACATTTAAACATCCACAGCTGCACTAAATGATGTACAAAGGGGAATATAAAGTACAATCTAATAAAACATACAATACCTGTAAAAACTGAGAAGCTGAAAATAATAGACAAAAGTACTATTCGGGTCATGTTGGTCCTATGGCTAAGTCTATAGACATAGTCTGACTTAGTCACCTGCTGAGTCAACCACATTTTCAGTCACAGAGGCAGTCCTGTTTCGGGAATTCACAAAATCTCCAACCAAGTGTGACTGATAATGAACAAGGGTTCACTATGGCCATATTGTTTCTTTGTGTGATGCCGTCTGAGCCCCTGTTCTAATCTGGGATATCTGACTGTAATCTTCTTAGCCCACTGCTACTCTCACTGTTTTTAAGGGGGTGTGCAGTATGGTTTTGACTGGCTGTATTATAGTTTTGCTTGGTCATTCACAAATGCTCCACAGACAGAGGTGAAACACTTGGGATTTTGGTTGAGAACGGACAGATGGCTGAAGACCAGGAGAGAGGATCTGATGGAGCAAAGGCTGTGGACGTGTATCCCAGGAAAATATTGCAGTACATGGAAGGGTTCCTCATTTCTAAGGTACAAGAGACACTGTAGATCGTGATAGGAGATATTTTACTGGAGTGTAGATATTGTTTACATAATAGCAGATTATAGCCTATTTATCCCCTAATTTATTGTGGCCACATTCGGAATATCTCCTCACTATTTGGCTACAAGATTTAATACAATAGTAAAAAATAAATATTAACACTATGATTTTGTAGTAGTTATAGTGGGTCTAATTGATAAAGTAAATAATTAAATAAGAAAATGCTTTGTCACAGCTCTTTGCATTTCTTCTCTACTTAAATGTATTTAAATGCACATAATGCACAAATCCATCTTTGAAAGATTTTGCACTTCTCTGCTCTGTCTTAGACAGTGTTTACTGCCTGTGAGTTGGGAGTTTTTGACCTGTTACATGAGGCACAGCACCCCCTGTCGGCGGAGGAGCTCTCTGCAGCACTGGGGGCCAATTTGGACGGGATGGAGAGACTGTTGGCTGCGTGCACAGGGCTCGAGCTCCTCACAACACACCAGGAAAATGAACGGGGTGAGTTAGAGTTTTTTTTTTTTTTTGCAGAACATTAAAATACTAGCGTTTTTCAAATTCAGCTTTTTCACTATTGGCCAACATGGAAAGAAATACCATTTGTTTTGGATGTAACTTCTGTGGAGGTGATCTTCTGTTCAAATTTTGGAGACGCTTGAGGCTAACTTTAATATTTATATTAAAGTTACAGCACTCATCCAGGACTTCTTAAAATAGCTCTCTTTGAAGTAGCTCTATGTAGTTCACTAAAGTCAGCGTGAGATTTCTGTACGCTTTCTCTGACTCAGTGAAATGGAAGAGCAACTTTTTCTCAGTGGATTTAAAATATTTTGCTCTGTGAGGAACTATGGACATGCTGCTTGGGTGAACCAACAGTAGCCATAGATTTTGTCTGCCCTGAACATTAAATGGCAAGACAAAACAGTAACTTGTGTGTGTATCTGTTTTTTTGTTGTTTTTTTTTTGTGTGTGTTTAATGTTTGCTTGATCTCAAACCAGGTTTTTAGTGTGAACCTGGTTTTGATTGCAATAATGGTAATTATTATATTATAACTTATTGATGTGATATTTGGTTTGATCAATACGAGGGTAAATTGACTATACTATAATAGTATGTATAGAATGATGACTATGATTATGGTCGGTCATTAGAATTAGATCAATATGTAACAACAGTAGCCTATTCTTGCAATGTTTTTCAGTGCAGCATACAGCATAAGACGCCTTTAAACATAGTAATATTTTTCACCTTGTCTTGTTCCTTGTTTCAGCACTGTACAGTAACACAGAGGAGGCCACAGTGTATCTGACGCGCTCCAGCCCAGTGTCCTTGTATCACGCCATTCAGTACAGCTCCAAAACCATCTACCTTTGCTGGCACTACCTCACCGACGCCATCAGGTATGTTGGCCTTGGTTTTATTCTTATACTTTAAAGATGAACAATGCAACTTTTGACCACCTGTTTATCACCATGGAGATGTTCCATAGTGGTGTCATTTGCTTGTCTTCATGGAGAACATTCAAAGAAAAGTAATAACATGTTCATGTAAATACGCAGCTGGTGGAAACGTGGCACACTTACAACACAAAATACAGCAATTGAAATGCATTTTTTTTCTTGTTCTAATATTTATTTCATCATTGCCATTTCAGTTATCGCCCTAATATAAACATGAGATATGGTATTTAAAATAATTAGACTAAAATTTAATTGGAGGTTGGGTCCTGTTGAGTTTATTCATGGGTTAACATCAAAATTCAGCATGAACTTCTCTGTCGAGTTGTATCTTTTTTAAAATGTTAGCTTTGAACCCTCTTTGGTGTTTCCCAATTGTATTGAATCCTACTGCCTCAAGTGACGCAGACATAAGAGACATGATTTCCTTTTGTTTAATGGGGACACACTGTGATGCAAGGGCTTGACAGACTCGACAAGCTAAAACAGGAAATAAATAAACAGGGTACTTTAAACCAGGCCAAGGTTAATAATGCGCAGAGGGAGAAGAAAGAACAGAGGAAGTAAGTTTGAAGTGGAAAAGGACAGATTTTTGCCTCCAGGTGTGCAGTTTGCAACTTGCACTCAGCTTGCAAAATTTTTCAGTTTTACATCTGGGACTGACAAGCCACAAGATTGAGTGGTGAACAGTGCCATTATAAAACCTGCAAATGTGAGCTTCAAAGTATATGTTATTTATGTAAGTTAATGTCAAATATTTCTTGAACTTTCAGGGAGGGAACAAACCAGTATGAAAAGGTTTTTGGTGTCAACTCCAAAGATCTGTTTCAGGCTCTGTACAGGTAAGACATCACGTTTGAAGACATTATACGTACCAAAAAGTAAATAAGCCCATTTTTGACCCAATTGGAACCCCATACTCGCATGTCCCCTATTCAGTGATGCGGACATTACATTGACATACATTTATTGGAATCTGGTCCTAATGTTTACAACAACTAAACCCTAAACTTAACCTAAGTTTGCCCACATCTGAACTTTAAGGGTATGTTCACACTCACACATCAGGTTCAACACATAAAAAATGTGACTAAACCATATCGATACTAAGGAATAAACCCTATGTTCAATACCAGTTCTATATACAATGATGAAAAAAAAAACACTTTCTTTAGACAAAAGAATGTGATTTTCAAGATTAAATTGTAGTACTTTTATATTTCTATGTGACATTATATCTGTGTAATCCCTCAGCCATTCAGGTAGGTTCTAGTGGTCCATGGGTGTATACTAGTCTATGTGGTCTTATACTTGTTTTGATACAGCTCAAGATTATTGAAAAGCTATTTAAGAAGCTTTTGTTTGGCATTGATACCCTTTCTAATGAATATCTAGTTTTAGTATTGATCAGTATCTTATTTTAGATACTTTTGACAAGCCTAATCTAATATTGAAGGATTTACCTCATTTAGACCTGATTCTTGTCCCCAAAATTACAGATTTCAGTCTCCACAATGTGACAAATTCCCATCCAACCAAACACACACGATACTGATTCCTACTTCTGGTCACTTTGTCTTCAGACAGTTTATCACCCAGTTTGTGTTTCCTTCCAAAAACGGCTTGTGGGATTCATTAGGAGGCAAGAGATGGGACACTGTGATGTCAAAAAGCTCAGGGCAAGAAAAAAGCTACAATTCACATTCACATTGTCCTTGTTTGTTTACATAGAAAAGTAATAGCTAGTGTTTCTGCTTCATCGATTGGCCGGTCAGCAGTTTTTAGGGGTCACATGGCTGCAGGAGTTTCACACTTTGTTTGCTAATAGGTTTTGATCACACTTGACCCGAGGCATTGTAGTGTGGAGGGCTATCGAAGATCTGTCAGAGCCCAAACAAAAGGGAAATGGGGCGTGAAAATGTCCTCTCATCTTGTACTTCATGTAATGTCAGATGTAAAGCATAACTACAGTTAAGCACATGGGGGATCATAAGATGGAGGACATTGCTATAACTGAACAAACATTTACATTGCCATCTGGTCTGTTTCTAAATATATATCCATGGTGTTCAGAATAATGACAAATTAGTACTGTTGGCAGAGCAATTAACCATATTCTATCTTATGAATGTTCAGAGTCCTCAAAATGTCACCTATACTGTCAACAGAAAGCTGCAACCTATGATTGTGTAGAGAACTTTCTACCACTATCTTCTGTATTTTTCTCACACATTTGCTTTTTGATATAACCTTTATTTCAAATTCTTCTGAGATTCAAAATTCAGTTTCACTGGAGTCAAGGACCCACGGAGACCTTTTTGTACAAGTTTGGTAGGGAAAATCTGCTCGAAACCTATGCGGCAGACAGGAAGAATATACTAACTCTTTGTATGACTGTTCATTGGCAGCCATACTACCTTACGGAAAATAAAATAATGCTGTTACTTCATAAAAAACATACCCTGAGCTGTATTTTGTTTAATACACACATATTTCAGTACCTCTTTGCTATTAGTCTGTCTACGCCTTCAAAGCTCAAAATGCTTTGTTCCAACATTTGATGTCATGTTGTGGTATTTTTCAAGTTAACAGCTGCCTTTTGCTTTTAGTTCAGTAGAGACTAGGCATTTCCAGAGCTGAAATCATCCAAATGATTCTAGTGTCTGGGTTTTAAAAACACAGTGGAGCACTTCTTGTATTACCACATGACATCACAAGGTAGAACAGAGTGCTTTCCATTTTAGAGAAGAAATCAGCCTAAATATGCAGGATTTGTCTGTTAAACATGTGTGAATGAAACAAAACACAGCTCCAGGTATGTTTTTGTTTAGGCCTGGATAGTGTTCGGATTAGTGGGGCAGCAATGGCTCAGTGGTTAGAGCACTCCCACGGAAAATGAATACTCTCATTGTGTTCTTGGGCAAGACACTGAATTGAATATGATGACTGAATATGAATCTGTGAGAATAAGAGCAGGACATCGAATGTAGATTTGCATTGTTTACTGTATGCATCTCATGTATATTCATTAACATAAACTGTCCCCAGCAAATAACAAGGAATAATGCCCTCTTTCCCTTCTTTCATAAATGTGCTCTTTCCTTCTCTATATTTATTAAAAATACTGGATAAGTTATTCTTGATTTAACATAAGCATATTTAAATGGGCATGGTCACATTTTTTATACAGCGCTTTTCCACCTTCAAGGCACTCCACCCGCTTTGCAACAAGGAATCATTCTGGAGGGTGAGGTGGGTTAAAGGGGAACTCCGGCATATTTGAAGCTAATCAATTGCCAGAGGTGGTCAAATACTGTCAGAAGCCAAAAAACGGCACAGATCAATGTTTTCTAGGCGGTGATCTCGCTGTGGTAGTGAGTCTGTCAAGGTAACAAGCTAGCGTAGTGAATTGGGCAAGTTCTTAGCTTCCACGTAAAACGCCAATTTGCGCACTGAAGAAGCTTAGCACCACTTTTTAAGCCGTCTTACATGAGTCTAACAAACAAAATGCTATGCCTGGCTCACTCATTAGTGGTCTAGAAACGTAAAACAACTTTATAAGCAACAGATCTGTGCCGATTTTTGGCTTCTGACAGTATTCAACCACCTTTAGCAATGGACTTTAGCTTCAAACGTGCCGGAGTTCCCCTTTAAGTGCCTTGTCCAATGACACGACAGCATTCACCTGTGGGAGCTGGAATCACACCAGCCAACCTGTGGATCGGACTGCTTTATGTCGAGAGCGAGATTCGAACCACAAATCTTCAGACCAGTGGACAAACACTCTTACCAACTGAGCTACTGTCTCCCCTTTAAATCATGTCTATAAGGTATTGTAATGTAATTCTTGCGGTGTGAATCCTGCTTGTATTGAGTTTACAGTGCAGCCCGTACACACCCAGACTGAACAGTTACTCTCTCACTCAAATTAATTTGCAATTCAGCTTTAATTGATTGAGAATGAGGAGCCTCCACACCTGCTCAATTGATTGAATGTGGAGTGGGGCTTGTTTACGGCACTCATTTCCCCTGTGAATACTGTGGGTATATTATCCAAGTGGGGAACAACCTCTCGGAGCGGCAGGAACAACGGATTCAAAAGGATGACTCACTGCACTATTTACTCTTCAGTTTAGTCTGCCTTGTGTTGCACCTGAATAATTTAAAATCTCAAGATCCCAGAGTCAAGAGTGATTTGGAAAGGCAAAAACTGACAAAGGATGTGCCAAAGGAGTCACTGCGGTTGGAAAAGAGGCCGTTTTGAAAGTCAAATGTGGTTTTATTGATTCTACTCGGAGCAATTGACGTGATTTCACCAGTGATACTTGACCTGTAGAAATTTAAAGGGTCTACGTGGTGCTATATTCTGATCTATGTTATAATGTTGTTACCTTATCACAAACACCAGGAGATGAATTTTGTTTTTTCACACACATTTAACAGAGATCCTGCATATTTAGGCTAAGTTCCTCTCTCAAACAGAAAACACTCTGTGCCACCATGGGATGTCATGTGCTCCACTATGTTTTTAAACTCCATACACCTTCACTAGAATCATGTGGATAATTTCAGCCCTGGAACTGTCATTCTCTACTGAACAAAGAGCATTTTGAGGTATGGGGATGTAGACATTAACATAAAGGGTTACTCAAGCATGTGTGAATGAAGCAAAACACAAGTTGAGGTATGTTTTTGAGGAGGTAACAACATTATAACATGGCTAAAAACTCACAAAAATATATTTGAAGACCACTTTTCTTAAAATATAAAATGGTACCATGGCATTTGGACTCCTCACAGTGTTTCTCATATCACACATTTTAAGCTTTTAATAATGAAATCTGAAATCTAATTACTTTGTCCAATATCCTCAACTGTCAGTTTTTTAATGTCTATTATGTTTTTGTTTTGTTTTTTTGTATAAAATAACACTGCTCATGATACTTGTACAGATCATGTTCAGTACCAACCAATCAAACCAACTTCATATATGGAAAGGATTTCACTAGGTCGCCTATACCCATGCAACATTTTACATAACTGAAATATATTTGATGAAATTTTTGCTTTTTGATTTGATTGTATTCACTGTTTGGAAGAAGAAAACTTACAGGTTCCTTCAGTCTGCCTCCTCCTAGATATCAGGCCATTATAATGCAAAACACTGCAGCAGTTAAAGGCCTATTTGATTTCATGATTCACAACATTGCAGATTGATGTTGACAGAGCGTGGTTAGGCCCAGACATCAGCAGATTATTTCCTTGCAGAAGAGGAGCTGAAGTGATGTACAGTGAGCCACTTTGGGAGCTGTCTCTCCTCTGCCACAGACTCTTGATCGGTTCACTCTACCCATATTTGGACTACTAAAGCTGTGTGTTTGTGTGTATGGGTGTGTGTGCATGTTTACCAAGCTGTGTGAGGATTGCATCTGATCAGAAAATCAATAATGGGCACCGATTTTCCATGACATCAACACCATGTTTTAGATTTTTGAAACTAAAACTATAGGCTAGTGCTAGTTTATGGTTGTACTGAAAATGCATGTAGGCCTATATAATATGACACACATGCATTACACTTTTGTACAAGTTTCAAGCCAGGACAAATAGAGTTTAAAGGTGCACTAAGTAACTTTTCTGATACTGTCCTGAAGTCATAGAGATGTTATTACTTTGCCTGGAATGTTCCACAAAAAGGTATTTAACTCAGATATGTCTTTGAAAAAATCATTTATTCTTACCGTGAGCGAGGTCACCACTCCACAAATCTGACCTGTAACTTGGTCAAGTGGTGTTTCATGCTTGGAGATGTGTCCATTGCGATAGATACATTTAATGCTGTATTATCCCAGGTAAAACAATAACGTCACTATGGAGACAGGTGGAAGACCCTCCACCAGAAATGTTACACATTGTGCTCATAATTAAACATGAGGCCAGTGTATGAAATTAAAATCACTAAACATCTATAATATTCTAGCTCCCATGCTTCATTTGAACCAGCCCATCTATATTTATGTATTTTAAACTTTTCCTATATTTTATTGCGTGTGAAAACTGTGGTCCTGACTTACTGCTGCATGTGGCCAGGTCTGATGAGGAGATGGTCAAGTTCATGCAGTTAATGAACTCCATTTGGAACATCTGCGGCAAAGATGTCATCACGGCCTTTGACCTCTCACCTTTTAAGGTTATCTGTGACCTCGGAGGTAAGTCACTTCTGTTTGTCTTTGCTCGTCATATCAATTGTCTCATTTGCATAGGACCCTGGGTCCACCCTCATTAACATTTATGAACACGGTATCATTGTGTACATCAGGAGACAGCTGGTGAGGTCCACACACGTCACATATGTGCATAAAGATAGACTACGCAACATTTGACTGACTAAGCACATTTCATAGTCTAAAAAGTACTTAAAAGTCATGGCCCGTCACACTTACTAAGCATGCTCTACAAAACTGGGAAATCCTGGAAGGAAATGAATGTGCAACAAGCCTTTGAGAGGATTTCGAAATAGCAACAACACATTTTAGAGCCACTCCTTTATAAAAGTCAATACATAATACCCAGAGCCAGGAGGTTTTGGGCCGATTGCATCCCTATGGGTTTCCTCCAACACCTTTTCTGTTCCCCTCTAGCACCCCAAGAAAATGCAGTATCCTCTAGGTAAGCCTGACCAAGATCTTGCATGTTCTGAAGATACCCAACTAGTTAAAGCATGGGTCAGATGCAGAGGACACATTTCCCTAAATGAACAAAAACATTTTAACTTAGAGCATGTTGTGTGCCAATATGTATTTCAGTGTGAATTGCAAATAAAAGAGTTGAGATTTATCCAAAGTTCTTAATTGTCAAAATAGAAAAACAAAGCATTTGAACACACCACTGTGAGTGTTTTTGAGTCTTTTCTCTGTGGTTAAGCTTGAATGGTCCCACTGAGATTGGCTGTAGTATCCAGCAGTTCTGTCAAAACTGTTGTTCAGCTCAGCTTCTCACCAGATAATGGGGATATAACCATTTTAGACACAGAAACTTTTAGAGCATCACTTTCTAGTTTTTCATGTCTATTTTTCTTATTTTTTTACCATAAGTTTGTGTTTCAGATTAGCTGAATGCGAATGTCTGTCACAGGTTTCAACTTAAAAAGACTGTAGACTGTAGACTTAAAGATGTAGATTTTTCTATCACTTTGGTGCCTTCCAATTGTTGATTTTCACTCACTACTGGGTGAACAATATATAATAGTAATATAAAATGGTGAGCCTTAACTTCAAATAAATAAAAACATATAATGACTGATCACACATAAGCATAGCAGTGATATTGCTTGGTGTTATCTTTGCTGAACTGAAGTCTGTCCATACATTATTACCTGCAGTGTGACACTGCAGCTGTCCACAGGAGGGCGCTGTGAAGCCATTAAACCCCTACCGTCCTATCTTTGCTCACACGTGGCTGCAGACACAGGAGGAGGTGCACTGTGATCCCTGTAGCCCCTGTGCTCTTGTGCACACACTCATGTTTATGTATCACTGTAGATCACTGTGGATTTCCTAAAATGTGTGTGTGGCTGCGGGGGTGTGAAGGGCGTTAGCTGCTGTCCTCCCCGGGTCCCATCAGGAGCCTCTGCAGCATCTGTTGTGTCTGTGTCACCTGCTGCTCATCATCTGTCCATCCAACTTCTATGTCCATGTGTATGTGGGTGTAAGACACGAGTTGCTTATGAAAATTTTTATATTACAGCAACATTCAAGGTAAAATGAAATTTATTGCTTGATAGACTTCATCTGCATCCTTTGATACCTAAGGTTGGTTTAAAATCCACCACATGCATAAAAGTACGATGTTGTGACCTTTTGGATTGAATTTAAAGCTGCTCTATGCATTTTTTCTGATGGAGGGTTGATGCCTGTTTGTCTGTGAAATACATGCATGGTCCCCTTTCCACAGATCTGACATGTAACTTGGCCTGGTGACATCAGCTGTCTCCTTGATGGTGGATTTGTATAATGTAAATGTAATGACAGAGATAAGCTTCTTTCAGAAAAGTTACATAGTACAACTTTTTACAGACAATAGATTAAGTACACATATATTAGGCTAAAAATAGCTTGTGGTAGATCAGCCTTTTAGTATATAGCCTTAAATCAAACTTATTTCATCTGTATTTGCTATAAACAAAACCATCTCAGAATAATTTAATGGAAAATAAAAAACATTTCACTTTTACAGATTATTATGAATTATAGAAGTAAGATTGACAGGAAATGACTTCTTGTGCACATTAAGAGTTGGTGAATCTGCTTTGCCCCAGGGTCGGGGTGCACCCTGGACAATTGCATAATGCTGACACTTCCCTAAGAAATAACACGAAATGCATTATGCAATTAAGAAATATTTGTTGGGGCAGAGTGATAATTGCACTGCAGGCATTCTGGGAGCCCACAGTATTCGAACAGCAGTTCTATCTTCCCCATATCATGCCTCTTGATTCCACTTGGGTGCTTTCCTATCAGTCCAGCCCTCCTCACACACTCTGCTGCTATTATTATCTGTCACTTTCTTCTATCTTTTGCTCTTCAAAATTCTCAGTTTATGAAGCATGAAAAATGATAATGATGCTGGCAAAGTATCTTGATGAAAGTGTCATTTTTCATATTAAGCTGAGCCTCTGTAGTGTTTGCATGTACAGCTTGTTCCTGTGTTGTTAGTTTTTTCTAGCTCAATTCACAGCTTTGACCTCTGCCGCACAGCATGGTCCTCCAGGTAGCAGCAAGTGTTGTGAATAAAACAATAGTTACGAAAAGCTTTGGAAATCACACTCATGACCAGGTCTAATGGATTCAAACTGTGCATGAGTGTATTGGTAAGATTCCTAGAAAGCAAGATTGAATATTTATGAATGAAGTGGGTTAGTGTCACTCAAAATTCGCTTCAATTAAAAATGTGCATTAGCATGAATGTTGGATGAAGCAAATTCCCAAAGACAGCACAATTTAATCATATCATATAAATAATAGTATGAAATTTTGTACTTTTAAAGCACTCACACATTTTTGTAAACTTTACTTTCAAAATTGAAGTAGTAGTAGTAGTAATAGTAGCAACAGTAGCAGCAACAAATGATGTTGAACAGAAGAGGCAGAGGCTATGGCTTGCATTTATGTCAAGAATTTTGATAAAAGTTTAATCAATTCTAAATTAAATAAATACATAAAATAATAATAAAAATAACTATAAAAATACCAGAGTTTCTTATAGAGGGGCTATTGATATTTGGTTAGATTAAAATTTGTCCATCCATCCATCTTCTCCCGCTTAATCCAGCTGGGTCGCGGGGGCAGCTTGCTGCCCAATTCTCATAGCACCTGACCCCCCCTATGAAGTGAACCCCTCTGCAGGTGGTGAGCCCACAGGAGGGTGGACAACATGGTCCGTGATGTTAGTTCATAGGGGTGTGGGCATGTTTTAGGTTGATGGGGGAAACCGGAGTACCCAGAGGAAACCCATCCAGACATGGGGAGGAACATGCAAACTCCACACAGAAAGGCCCGGGCGACCCAGGGATCAAACCCGCAACCTTCTTGCTGTGAGGCCTGAGTGTTGCCACTCAGCCACCGTGCCACCATAATAGATTAAAATTTGTACAGAAATATATTACTAGATGAAAGAGAGCCCAGACCTATTCCTCCAAAAGCATAATCATTTGAGATAATTAAATCATAAATCTCTTTGCAGTTGTTTTTGTATGTGTAATGCATTATTAGGTTTGACACAATAATTCATATTAATTTCAGCCCATTAATTTGGGTTCTCCCAGCAGTTTTGCCTTTATAATATGTATCATGCCCTGTAAAAGGACTGGCTCTCTGTTGGTTTAGTAATGAAGCCGATAAGTATTCATTGTGCACTAACTACACTGTAAGTAATCCTTTCCTCTCTGTGTTTTTGTCCCTCCAGGCTGCAGCGGCGCATTAGCCAAGCACTGCACGTCTGCCTACCCACAATGCACTGTGACGATCTTTGACCTCCCCAAGGTGGTGCGCACATCAAGGGAACACTTTGTCACCAGTGCCCACAGCAGGATAGGGTTTCATGAAGGTAGAGTGTTCTTAATCAGGGTGTATAACTGAAGTCTGACGGCACTGTCAGTCATCTCATATTGACAAGTGCTAATGTAAACATAGATGCTACAGGCCAGGCTTGTTAATGCATTCATTCCACTCACTCCACCTGTGGAAGGGCAAAGCTTATTAAGCTGTCAAACCTGATATGCATCTTCTCATACATAACATTGTCCTATAGTTACACCAATACAAGTGGGAACTGACATTTTGAAAAGTGACAGTTACGTGCTAATCCTGTAGTTTACATCTGTACAAACATGTTCGGAAATGTGAGTTATTAGTCAGTTCTTCTAGATGTGTTTAAAGGTGCACTTTGTGGCTGTCCATCACCTTTTTGTTTCTATGGATATGTCATTGCTCAGCTTAGAATGTTCCACAATATGACAGTTCTACTTTATACTTGTAAAGTAACATGGTTACATGGTTACAAGTAACATGGTTTGAGCTCCATGAAGATAGAAAGGTTTAATGCCATACTGTGAAACATTCCGGACAAAGCAATAACTATCTCCAAGAAGAAAAGCGTTTGACAGACCCTACCAGAAAAAATACACAATGCACCTTTAAACTGAACTTTGAACAATTCTGTTATTAAAAAATAAATTGCAAATCTAAATGCAGTGTGTTTCAGAAAAATTACTACTTGATATTTTTCCCAGACCTAGTAACATTGTCAGCATCCTTCCTATGTGCATTCAAAATAAGTCATAATTTCTACTATACTATACTATACTATACTATACTATACTATACTATACTATACTATACTATACTATACTATACTATACTATACTATACTATACTATACTATACTATACTATACTATAGTCAAGTCTAGTTTATAAGGGGGAGCTGTGTTCCTCATAATGTTGGTGGAGGTAAGTAAAGGTTACTATCTGAGAAATTGTACTTCAATTCAGTAAAAAGGAGGGCACAAACACAGAGGACATATTTTCTTCCAGGAACAAAATCATAATTTGGTGTACTAAACAATAAAATAAAATTACCCTTGTAAATAATTCAGGAGCAGTAGCCACTTGTGGATAAAAGAACTCAACCAAACGTTTTTTTGTTTCTGTAAGTGGATTTGTGCTGTCCATTACAACACAATGACGTATATGAAGATGAAAACATGCTCCTTGCATTGCTTGGCCTTTGTTTGACCCTGTTATGTTGCTGAGCTCTGATGCATGCCATTTTCAGACCGCATTACACCGGCCTTGTTTACTGTCTTTCAGCTGTCTTCTTTAGTCTCAAAATGACACAATGCATCCATTAAGATACATGAATATACAGCACAGGTAACAGCGGCTGGTATAAACTGAACATCCACCCGTGTTCCCATTTGTAATCCTTTACTGTTCTTTTGGCCTGATCCATAGACCTATTTATTTCCCATTTCTGTCATAGGCTGATAGTGGCAGGCTGCAGTGTTAGGTTAGATAAGACCAAGCCAAATCACACACAGAAACGTGAGGCTGTATGCTTTTTACTACCATAAGTACAGCACAGTTGGATGGTAGAAAGCATCTGGATACAGGCTCAGCTCACATAGATTTCACATAATTGAATAGCTATAGACATAACCTAGGTAGAAATCAAGTTTGGCTTTGTAATGCAGTAATAGCATAAAGAAATATTTGTTCCAGGCCATGGTTGGTATATGATGTAAATGTAGTAGTAGCAGTAGTAGCAGTAGTAGTAGTTGTAAAAATAGCATGATAACCTTTATTGGATGGGTGGATTACAGTGTTGTAAATATACAGTAAAAAAAGAGCGAAACTAAAAGGACTTTAAAAGATCAAATTGAAAAACTCTAAAACTAGATAAACAACTTTAAAAAGACAGACAAATCAATATCCAGTTTGATCAAGATGAAAAAGACAACAATAGGGTCATTTTTTGTAGATTTTCCTTTCTTTTACTTTATTTGTTGAAAACCCAGTGAGTTAAAAATATCTCACACAAATTCTCTGTGCAATTTAAGTGTTTTAATTGTATATTTAATTTATTTAATTTGTGTGTTGATTTTGCAGGTGATTTTTTCAAAGACCCCATCCCTAAAGCAGACCTCTACATCTTAGCCCGAATCCTCCATGACTGGACTGACCAGTGCTGCGTGGAGCTCCTCTCTCGAGTGTACAAGGCCTGCAATCCAGGTCTGTGTTGATCTGAGTGTGAAAAAAGGAGGAAAATATGGGTTTCTTCGGCTTGAAACGACAGAGCAGATTGAATCCCACAATGCATCTCATCCCTGAAAATCTGTCCATCTGACTTTGATCAAGGACACAAGCAATGACTCAGGAGATGAGTTCCCCAGACATCTGTGTCTGTCGTATAATGAAACAGGGAAATGAATGAAAAAGTCAAAATTAAAACAGGTCAAAACCAAACAAATAACAATAACACTATATGTTTCATTTTAAGATCTAGATCAAGACTGATGGACAAATATTAACAACATTAGAGCCTGTTCTATTTATTTCAGTCATATTCACTTTGTAAATGTATATTGCCTTTAGTTTACACTTCACGTTGACTTGTTGTATCTGCCTGTCATTCACTTAAAGCGGAGGCTGATCAGTAGAAGGTGTGGGCGTGGCTCATTGACAGCATGTGTCTTTGAGTTAGGACTAACGTTTCAAACTCCATCCATCCATCCATCCATCTTCTCCCGCTTAATCCGGCTGGGTCGTGGGGGCAGTTTGCTGCCCAATACTCATAGCACCTGACCCCCCCCTATGAACCCCTCTGCAGGTGGTGAGCCCACAGGAGGGTGGACATTATGGTCCTTGATGTTAGTTCATAGGGGTGCTGCATGTTTTAGGTTGATGGGGGAAACCGGAGTACCCGGAGGAAACCCATCCAGACACGGGGAGGAACATGCAAACTTCACACAGAAAGGCCCGGGCGACCCGGGGATCGAACCCGCAACCTTCTTGCTGTGAGGCCTGAGTGTTGCCAACGTTTCAAACTCAATTTTGATATTGATATTTGATATTTTTGATATTTATTTTATTTTGATAATAAGTAATAGACTTGCTACTCAGCACCCATTCTGATACCATAATGATAATTTAAAAATCTATTATATAACCATGTCATTTTATATCTGTGTAATCTGTGTAATCTCTGTCATCCACATAGGCTGCATAGAGGTCTATACTTCTCATACAATTTAAGATCATTCTAACGCTATTCAGGTTGATAACTGTTTTGTGAATGTGACTTTTTTGGTATTGATACTTGCTTGAATGTTTATCTTTTGATACCAGTTTTATTATCGATTAGTGTCTAATTTTCAATACTTTTGACAACCTCACTTTGATCTTAGACTTGCTCTATTGTGATGTCCTGTAGGTGGCGCAGTGTTGCTGGTGGAGGCCCTGCTCTTTGAAGACGGTTCAGGCCCCCTCACTGCTCAGCTCTACTCTCTGAACATGCTGGTGCAGACTGAGGGGAGGGAGAGGACAGCTGCCCAGTACTCTGCTCTCCTCACTGCGGCTGGATTCACTTCTGTGCAGCATCGCTTCACCGGAAAGACCTATGACTCTGTCCTGGGACGCAAACAGACAGAGACTGATTCCTGAGGGCCCGCTCAAGCTAATGAGCATGTGAGTCCACCAAGGTCAGACAAATACACTTCAACTGTAGACCAATAAGGCTTAATTATTCTGTGATGAAATTATTGTCTTTATTGAAGTGGCTGTCAAAAGTGCATTACGTAACTGCATGTTTTGTTGCTTGCCTCTGTGGAGATATAAGTGTTTTGCATAGAGGGTTGTGCAGTAGGGCATTAAACGTACTTATCTCTATGGTGACTGAGACAAGCATGAGACATCACCAGGTTAAGTTAAGACTTAAACTTAAAAAATTTAAATGGTCATTTTTGACAAAATATAGATTACAGTTACCTGTTTCATAAATGTTATGTGTCAGATCTGATAAGAGGCAATCCCACTCACAATAAGAATGTTTTTAACGTACTTTTGTACAATAAAATCACCTGTATTTAAGTAAATGCAAGATACATAATGACATAATGACACTGTGGAACCAGGCAAAGCAATAATTATGGAGAGAAGCAGGTGGCGAATCCTCTATCAAAAATTTGGTAGACAGTAAACTTATTGTACACAAATTAAGTGTAAGAGTTTGGTGTCAGTTAGTGATGGCTTAATAAAAGAAATGCTAACATACATTGGCATGCTAACAGTGCACTCGGATGATTCTTGGATGATAAAATGCTTTATAATTAGATGGTGATAGCACATGTTTTTTTTCTACCGTAGGACCTGCATACACAACATATCTGTAAGACAAGTTTTGCTCAAATACTGTACATGGAAAACTACTGAAACAGCTTGAGCCATATGGGTGAGAAGAGCAGGCAGATCACCATGAATTCTAACCTCATTGCGCACTTAACTCAATATCACTGGGAATTGAACCACCAACTTTCTGATGCATGAAGTGCCTTGCCACTCTCCACCTTAAAGGGACCATATTATGCTATTTTCTGTTATGTTTTTTCCTCAACAAAAACATACCATTTAACACACAAACCATGTATATTTATTCTGTTCCACCTTGTGATGTCATGTGGTGATACAGGAAATGCTCCACTGTTTTTTTAAACTTCAGCCCTGGAATTACCAATCTCTACAGAACAGGTAAAAGGCACCTTGAAAACTATCACTACATGAAATTAGAAGGAGGAACAGAGCATTTTGAGCTTTAGAGATGTAGACGGTCTAATAATGCAGGGGTTTTCAAATATGTACGAATAAAACAAACCATAACTCTAGGTATGTTTTTAATGAGGTAACAATATTATAACATGTCTAAAGCTCACAAGAGTAAATATTGCGTAAAAGAGGACCTTTAAATAAATGTGTAAATTCAAATGAATCTATATATTTCCACAGCTGGTTATCTATCTACAGTATCCAAGTGTATTTAAATGACTTGTCCTGGACTGTAAGGGTTAGTCTGTATCATTGTGGCTTTTAATACGGTGGACCTTCTTCATATCTTTGTCATTATGTTTTCCTAATCCCAGTGTATGAACTCGCCCCTCAGACTGCCCAGTAAAGCCTCTTTCTACCTTATTCTATGTAATGATAGATGGACTCAATAAATGGCTTTACACAATGGCACTGCTCCATCTTTTATTCCTGTCATATCTTCTTGTATTCAGACTGAGAATCCTCCTTTTGTCAGAGCTATTTCTGGGACTCTTCTGATGAGAAATGCTGCTTTTATGAGACTCTGAATCATAGCAAGTGATTGTGTAATGTAATCAGAGGTGCAATATGTACTCAGATCTGGACTCAAAAATTACTTAGGATTTAAAACTAGGAACACTCGACAAAATTGGTACTAAAGTGAATTTTGTCTCCTTTATTCATCTGCTGTGAAATCTGAGGATGGCTGGACGTTCATAACTGAAATGTTAAAGTGAAGACCATTTCATGTAATTCCTCTAACTTGAGTAAAACACTCTGCTAACATGTTTACAGTAACATTTCAATTATATCCTTTACATAGCAAATCAAAGAAGGTTCAAAAATTCTTCACTGACAGACAGAGAACACAAGAGACACGGTATAAAAAGAAGTTTAAATTGAATAAAGTCCAAAGTAATTTAGCACACACAAACCACAAACAAAAAACTGGGCCCAAACTGAGGGAACTTAAAGTCAACTGACCACAACCAAAAAACAAAACAAAAAAAAAGACCGGACAGGGGACAGGTCTTCTTAACTAGCCCAGGAGCCAAAATAATACTACAGAAAATAAACGCTAATAAAGTAACATTAACTACACTAACTTAAAAAAACAAACTAAATAGTGCTCCCCCCTTTGGCTCAGCGATGGTCTGGTCTGGTCCGTCCGGGTGATTCAAACCGAAAAAAAAGGGAAAAAAACACAAATATAAGTAAATTAAACTATGGTGTATAAATGCAAATGTAAATATAAACTGGTGGCAGAGGTATCCACCAGTAACAGTAACACTTCACAATGAATACACCTTAATTAGCCTATATACAGCATGAACAAAGATATTATTAGACTTAGACTTAGTAGCTCACACATCACAATAATATAGATGGTAATAATACATTCAAAATAAGAAGCAAAAATAGCAAGGGGCATGTGTTAAATATGGCATAATTATACAAATGTATATGTACAAATACAAATAAAATATAGAAATATAGTAATACAAAATATATCTTGGCTATATACAAGAGGTACTTTGTTCTTTATTAAAAATGCTTTAGGGTTAGGATATTAATTAAACCATTTCTAAGCCTGAATATTTCTTAAACTATCAACTATTTGTTCATTATGAGTTAAGTCTTTGTTCATGCTTTATTAACCCCAATTCAGGTGTAGTTATTATTATTAATGATAAATATTCTAAAAGAATACTAAGAAGACATGCTTATTTCTCAGTCTCAAAAGCATCAGCTTGTTGAGTCTTTTCACTGTTCACTTGACTGTCCCACTCCCCCCCTCCCACCTCCCTTTTGTCTTTTTCTCATTGTAATTGTGAATTAATCAGACTTCAAAGTGCAATAAATGAGAATTGATGTCAAATCCGTGTGGAGTGTTTTACAAAGAGCTGGACTAATGAGGGAAATGAAGAGCAGAGGCAGGAGGCAGAGCCCAGCCCTGAGCACTGACACAGCATGAGCTTTGGTAACAAGAGTGTCATTGTTTGATTAGTGATCAAAACAAACACTCAACCAAAACAGTCAGTGCCAGTACTTTTCATAGATACATTCATACAAAATAAAAGTTAAATTATGCATCTATCCTTCCAAATAGTACAATAACTGTTGGGTGAGACACATTTATTTTGTATATTTGGTTTGCATGAGTGAATGCATACATCTTTATATTCCTGAGAGTCCTGTATTGGAGAATTGTTTGCAATTGTAAAATAAGAAAAAAGTATAAGATTCTTTTCAAAGTGCACTTTATAAACAACAGGGACCATTAACATTTGAAAAAAGACAAACTGAATGGATTTTACAACATGTTTGTAGAGGGCAAAACAAGTACAAGATTTTTCTATTAAAAAGCAGGTATTTTGTTCTTTGCAGATGACATTTTATTATCTACATTATTGAAGATTTAGTCATTTATTTAATAATTGTGATTTGATTTTGTTTGCTATATTTTGTGCAGTCCTAATCCTGTAAAGGTCACACTAGTGCCAATACAGCAAAACGTTTCTATAACTTAATATGAAGAGTATTTGCAAAAACAGATAAGTGGCATCTGAAAAAAGTCATTGGAAGTTTGTAGTTTATTTTTAGTATCGTAATATTTTCAAAAGCCAAATCAATTTTACTGCTATCAAAATATAATCCATTCTTTCTTGATAGAGTCCTCTATACATTATTGTCATTGCTAAAGATCGTAATAAAAAGAACAAACTTCTTTAGCAATTTTTCAAAACTTTCATAGTTCAGTCATCTTGTTGCATAACAGTTTTGTACTTTCAAAATAAAGTTCCCCAAAAGCTAAGCCAACCCCGTGAGAATCAGGCCAGCAGCAGGAAATGAGTTTTAACATTTTCACTCTTTGAAGCTATACCCTAAGGAGAGAGAGCACACTTTTCTGTCGAATTTAAATAAACTTCAACTTTCCCTGCAGTGGAAATTCAGCAGTAATTCCTGAGCTTCTACTCAAGTACTTTGTGTTTGATCAATGATTTAGACTCAGGTCAATGTTTTTTGCACTGGAGCAGAGAGAGGTGCATACATTTAGCCTGTGCACCCATTTGCAGTTCCCTCTCATGAAGCCATTATTGCGTCGGCCCTTGGTTCAGCCTGAGTGGGTTTTATGGAGCGATCTGCAAAGTTGGAGCTATAAAAAATAAAGAGCAAAGAATGAGAAGAAAGAGGGTGAGGTGAGTCCAGGATGTCCAGACACTTGGTCCACTCAAAACTGTTCCAAAGATGAGAGTTGAATGCTATTTCCATAAAACACAAAATTAAAAAAATAATAAGGACCACACACACTGAAAAAAGCCTGAAAACTGTTAGTTCAGATTACAAAAAGTGCACTATTTAACTTTTGTTGATGTTAAACCTTCTGTCTCCGTGGTGACAATCAGGCAACACCATCTGGCCAAGTTACAGGTCAGATTTGTGGAGAAGTTAAATTGCATATTATTCTAGATACTTTTTGTTCAATAAAAACACCCCGTGATGTACTCTGGAACATTACAGCCAATGCAATTACATCTCCATGGAGACAAGCAGGTTGTGAACCCACCACCAGAAAAGTTACATAGTGCACTTTTACTTCAGATTTTGATCAGTTGAGATTTGTGGACATTTTTATTCTTAGATTTTGAATAAATAATGAAAAAATTAAATTACTGAAAAAAATGTAAGTCTAATAGATTATTCTGAATTCTATTCATTTTAATTCATGGACAGACTGTCCGAGAGCATAATTTGATCTAGGCTGATGTAAGCTCCTCTTATGGTTTGGGTACTGCCCTGTGGATTGCTCGCTCCTTTTCTCCAGACGAAATGTTTCCTGTCTGTAGGAACTAAGGGCCAATAAAATCCTTGCAAATAAGTAAAATCCTCAGATGTTTTTGGTCGGAAACAAACTTGCCCTGGAAATATTTTGTAAACATCAAAGCAAACCCCTCATGAATGCTATTTCCATAAAAGTGCAAACATGAGGACGTACAGAAAACACAACATCTGCAAAAATCTTACCTTACAGGAAGTTAAGTTTTGGTAAGTATAACATCCCTATGCCACTGACCCTCGAACTGTTACTCCCAAACTAAATAGTTTGGTGAGAAAAAAGTGTATTTGAATAAAAGTATGTACTTACATATATGTTTTTACAGTCTATATTTATATTATAAAACATTTTGTAGATAGCTAGCCTGGGCAATTTCCAACCTAAACAACAAAATCAAGTGGAGTGAGGGGTCTTGCTCAAGGACACAAAACAGTGTGGCTTTAGGAGAACAGGAATCAAATTACCAATAGAATAACAGCTTCATCTTTTAATCTACTTTGTTTTGACTACTTACTTTTACCAATGAATGAACAAAGACATAAAGCAGGAAATATCATACACGTCCCTCCAGTGGGTATCTAAATTAATATACAGTACAGTGAATAAATGTATGACTTATAACCCATTATTTATCAGTGCGAAATCCCCATACAATCAGCCTTATACTATTTGTAGCTGTTGTGTGTATTTGGAGAACCTTTAAACCTCTAAATCTGAGTCACGCTTTGTTCCACCCACGTGCACTGGGATGGCACTTAATGAAAACAACTACAGGGCAATTCAGGAAACACTCTCTTTAGGCTTAACTTGTGTGTGTGAGTGAGTGTGTGTGCATATGTGTATGTGTGTATCTGTTGTATAAGTTTTGCTGGTAATTTGGAGATTTTTTTTTCCCACCTGCACAGAAGTATCAGTGTTGTTTTATAAAAAGTACTGTAGAATATGTTTTTTTGGCACATCTTTTTATCCATCCATCCATCTTCTTCTTTTATCCGGCTGGGTCGCGGCAGGCAGCTGTTCGCCACCCAGTCCTCATTGCACCGGACCCCCTCTGTGAGTGGTGAGCCCACAGGGGGGTGGACGTCATGGTCCTTGATGTTAGTTCATAGGGGTGCTGCATGTTTTGGGTTGATGGGGGAAACCGGAGCCCGGAGGAAACCCATCCAGACACGGGGAGAACATGCAAACTCCACACAGAAAGGACCTGGAACCTTCTTGCTGTGAGGCATGAGCGTTAGCCACTCAGCCACCATGCTTTGCGATCTTTTCATTGATATTAGAGTAAAAAAAAGAATACTAGCATCTTCTGCCACATAGCATATACATTTTTATAGTTGTCAGTAGTGAACGGTAAAATCTAAAATATATGCTAAAAATTTGGACTACATTGTGGTTAATGGAGTTTCAATGATAAATTAAACTGTGTATTTATCATGCTAATTACACACATACTGACTCCTTTATTGAACTTTCAAACTGTTGACATGTTTTTTTTCTAAAAGTCTATGAAAAAAAATGGGATTTTACTTTTGGAACCCAAGAGGTGGGCTATCTTGTTGAGCTCCATAGATGTGGGCACAGATCACGCAGTCAGAGCTGTTATAGATCTGAAGTTTTGTACATTGGGTCCATCAGTAAAATGTTGAGTTACTATAAACTAATTGCTTTGCTTTGGGGAAGCCTCAGTAACAGCTGTGTGTGACTGGCACAGGTCTATGTTTGTCAAAGACTGAAAAACAAAGGTCGCAGTGACAATAATGCCTCAATCCAGGTTTGGAACGGAGAGGAGATCAGTCTTCTCATCAACACCACGGGTCAACACAATTCATACACACGCACACACACACACGTTATGTTTCCATGCTTTTTGGAGACACTGCATTGACTTAATTTAGTTAGTCCTAGTGACCAACCTTAACCTCAACAATAATCACTCCTAACCTAAGGCTTAACTTTAACCTAGGCTCATATTTCAGTCCATATCTGGACTTTAAAAGGCCCATATGACACTGTTTTCTGATGTTATAATGTTGTCTCCTCACCAAAAGCATACCTGGAGTTTCATTCACAGACAAATCCTGCATATTTAAGCTGAGTTTCTCCCTCAAATTGAAAACACTCTGTTCCACCTTGTGATGCCATGTGGTAATAGAGGAAGTGCTCCACTGTGTTTTTAAACGCCACACACCATTAATAAAATCAACTAGATGATTTTAGCCCAGGAATATCTAGTGATCAAAAGACAAAAGGTAGCTGTAAACTAGGAGGAAACATTATAACATTGCTAAAAGCTCACAAAAGTAAATTTTGCATAATATATGACATTTAAACCAAGTTGTTGATATAAAAATAAAAGATATACATCATGGAGACCTGAATTTTGTCTCCATCAGGAAGCTAGGTCACCATGAATTGAGTGTGTATGCAGATATTAGTCCCCACAATGTAATAAATACCCGCCCACATCTCCCTCATCATGACTCAATAAAAGTGCCTCTTGCTCCACGTCGTCCCTCCATAATTCATGTCCTGGTTTGGTATTGAGTGGAGAACAGTGTCTGCCCTATAGGCGCCATATGCATACACATGTGTAAGAGACTTTACTGCTAATTCTTATGTTTTGCTTTTTGTAGTTATTGACAGACATGTATTTCGAACCAAAAGAACAAATGCATTTGGAATATAAAAAATCTCAATATCAATGTTAAGAATGTTTATTCTTTTTTTTTCTGTTAATACAACACACCCATTACATAAAAATACAATATAACTTAACAATAATAACTACATTTTGTCTTCAAGTACAATAACTAACTCCTTTAACACACAACACCCTTCTCCAAGGACCACTGGGCGGTAAAGCATGTCAAGGTAAATACATCTCACTTGTAGTAGTGAACTAATAATAAGTACATCCAGGTCAGCTGAGGTAATAAAAGTGTCTGTTGCAGAGCTCACACATGCAGACAGGAAGTACACATATTAAAGTGCACGCGTGACTTCTCTTTGTTCCTCGCTGTCACTTATTGTTGCCTGTATTTTCATATCTCTGTACTGCCCTGAGCATGACTCTAAATACATTCCTCTCTCTTTTTTGCCCTTTCACTCTTTCTCTCTCTTTGTCGCTCTTTCTCTCATTCTATCATTTTTCTCTCTCTCTCTGTCCCTCCTTGCTCTTTCTCTTTGTCTCTCTTTGTCTCTCTTTCTCTCTCCCCTTTCCCTCTCTATTTGTTTTTTCTTTCTTGCTCTTTCTCACACTTTCTCTCTCCCTCTGTTTCTTTCTTTCTCCTTCTCTCAGTCTCTCTTTCTCTCTTCCTTTCTTTCTCTCTTTCTCTCTCTCTTGTGCTTTCTCTCTCTCTTTCTCTCTCTCTTTATCCCCATAAAAGAGGCAGGTCCCCATGATGTGCATGATGTGAGTGTGTGTACTGATTTTAGTCCCTACAATGTGATAAGTCTGCGCCCACACACAGAAGCAGCAGGAGGCAGGGGTCCTCTCTGGTGGTCTCATACTGCAGACAGATGCCCCACACAAATTTGTCACTTCTGCTGCAGGCGCCGTGTCACATCCAGCTCTCTCTCCCTTCTAAAACACCATTAGACATCCAGGGCAAGGATCACTCGGATGTGTTTTTCCACTCATTTGCAAAGGCCAAAATTAAAAAAAAAAAAAACTGTTAAAAGCAATCACCTGTCTGCAATTAATTATAAAAATAAAAATTTCTCCTGTTTTCTTGTTTTCAAAGATAGATAGATAGACAGATAGATGACTCTTGTAAACTGTTAGGCTTGTTATAATGTTATCTCATCAGAAACATGTATTTTGTTTCATTCACATGTTTGAATAATCCTCCATTATTAGTCTGTCTACATCTTCAAAACTCAAAATGCTCAAAATGTTTCACCTTTTACCTTTAGGTCAGCATAGACTGGCAATTCCAGAGTTGAAATCATCCAAATTATTCTAGTAAATGTGTATGTGTTTAAAAACACAGTGGAGCTTTTCTTGTATTACCACATGGCATCACCTTAAAAAAAACAAAACTCTGTATGTTTTTCATGAAGAAACAACAATATAACATAGCTCAGAAAATGGCGTAATATGGGCCCTTTAAATATATGAAAATGTATTCTCCTACTACTACTATAATACTCACACATAATACATATATCATGTATCAAGTTTCATGTAACGCCCAACAATAGACCAAATTAAACTTTTAAAAAAGTACTGTGCAGATAGCGGAACCAAATCTCTAAAAACCTAACTTGAACCCAGCAGAACTTAAGAACTTTCGCTCAATATCAAAATGACCACTTTTGGCAAAAGCAAAAAAAGGTGGTTTCCCAACAGCTTACATCTTCCCTGATGACCCGCACCAGCAGGAGAGTGCATATCACTTCCATCTTGAAATCCTTACATTGGCTCCCTTTTCTTTTTCGTGTCCACTTTAAGACAAGAGTGTTGACCTTTAGGGCCCTACACGGCCAGGCTCCAGCTTACATAATAGATCTGATAAAGCCACACACCTCTGCCCGTACCCTGAGGTCTACCAGCCAAAACTTGTTGATGGTCCCTCAGACAAGTTTTAAAACGCGAGGTGACATATCTTTTCAAGCCGTCTCCCCTAAACTCTAAAATGAACTGTCTTCTCACCTATGCTCTCTAGAAAGTACAGATGCTTTAAAAAAGCAATTTCTCTTAGGTTTTAGAGCTGCTATAACTGATTTTAATATGAATGTATCTTATGCTGTTTTTTTTTTATCTTTTGTGTGTGAAGCACTTTGTGAAGTGCAATATAAATAAACTTTACTTACTTACTAGATGATACAACGCAATAAGAGGGGCTGTGAATACCATGCAGTAATTATTTGTTGATTATCTTAAGGTGGGAGTAAAAGTCAAGTGGTCCATGCAATAGGTGGGTTCTCTAAGTGGTTTCTGGGAAATAAATAGGAACAATAATTGCCAGAGACTGAGATACCAGAGCTCCACTTTACTCTGAAAACACAAGAGAAGCAACAATTAGTCACTCACACAGGACATGAACTGGAAACTTGTAGGAGGAAGGTTTGGCAAGGGGCAATTAGCTGCAATCTGCCACCATCACCACAAACACTGTACAATATGTTCAACCAGCAAGTGACTAATGTGCTACTGCATACTGCTACTAGATCTGTAGGGACTAACAAAGCAGAGACTGATAAGAATACTTTGTGGAGTTTTATCACATTGTGCAACCGGTGGAGGGTCTGCCACCTCCTTTTCCCCATGGAGATGTTAATGCTTTGTCTGGAATGTTTCTCAGTTTGCATGTAACCTTTCTATCATCATGGAAACCAAACAAGACCAAGTTACTGGTCAGATCTGTGGAGAGTTAACCCCACTCACAGTCAAAACGCATGCTTTCTACTAGATTTTCTTGAGCTTTAAAACAAGGTACTTGCATCTCCATAAACCTGAGTTTTGTTTGTCCTGGAGGGACTCCTTCTTGTTTCCACAGAAATGTTGTTACTTTGGTTATATCTCCCACAATAGGGCATAAACCGTATAGGCCTATATAAACAGAGAATGTTCTAAAGTATGATTTTAACTTTCTATATCCATAGAATCATGCAGGTGATGTGCAACCTCCACAAAATTACATGCTGTACCTAAATAACTTCACCAATAACTTTTGTATCATCTGAGACAATTGATATTTTTCTGCTGATTTCTTCAACATTCTCTAGGGGTGTGAAGGTAATGGAAAACACTATTCTGTTATATGTGACTCAAGTTAGACTAGCTTTATTTTAACACAATCTGACCAGAAAGAGCTGGTTAGAACTACAACAGGACAGATGATTTGTGTTGTTAAACAAGTCTCTCACACATAAAATTAGTCACAAGTTAACTAGCATTACCTAACAGTTTGCATTTTGCAGTTTGTGTGCATTGTGTCACCATGGTAACTGATGAATATTTCACCAATGAAGATACATGTAGAACATCCCCAACATGATGCCACTGCGTTGTATCAATACACCACTGACTTTGGCATGGCCTAGGTTTGGGCCATAGGTAGCTCTTCATAACCAAAATGTCACTAACAATAATTTCATACATTTATCTTTCTCCACACCAGAATCTCACTGTCAGCTTGACTGGCACTCAGCCCTCACAAACAGATGGAGGTTAATGATGATTATTACTTATTACTGCTTGACGTCTTTCAGTGACCAATGTTTCCTCTGTAATTGATCACTGATTGCTTCATTTGACCTTTTATCTATCCATGAATCATCTAATATCATAGAATGGCTTTGTCAAATAGTTTCCTAAACCATACTGTGCACAGGAGGAGAAAACTGACCAATCACTCACACACCTCTAGTGGTCAAAGTGGATATTTACATAACGCTTGATTAGATGTAGAGGCGAGCTTTAGTCAAGGTCACAACATCAGGAAGTCATCCAGACTTAATGACACTGATAAATCATGTCCAACAAGTGTGTGTCAGTGTTCTAAGCAGAGGGAGGTAGTTCTAGACACAGTAAGGTACCAGTTGTTTCTAGATTGTGCTGGATGGAGTTGTTTCCTCACATGAAAGATGAGACAACCTAATCTTAGTAAATAATATGCAAATGTGATGCTGTTTTCTCTTTGTTGCTGTTGCTTTGGGGGCTATGCTCATTGTACATTAAAACAGAGTGTTTAACCATTCTACATAAAATCATAACGTTATGATACTTTTTAATGCATTTGACACATTAGTATGTCAAAAGTATCGTGGAAGATGTCTTGTCATTTTAGGATTACCTAATTAGAGGATTAGCTAAATGTTTAAACAAAACATATTGGGTTATATCTGCTATAGTTTTAAAGTTTAATGTTTAATGTTCAATTTGTACAGACATCTAAAACGACTTAATACAAGAAACAAGCCATCACAATAAAGAGCCATGAAGTTGTTGACATTTCCAATGGATACCTATATATCGTGCTAGCAAGTAGTCAATTTTTTGTTCATTTGTACCAAAATGACGCTGCCGAATCGTATGTGTACAACCGATTAAGAAAATAAAACTGGAGAACGAAGTTAGTACAGAGCACTGGGCATATGCTGGTGAAAAAAGGGATTCGTCATCAATATGGCATATGACAATAAGTGATTAAAGATTAACATGCACAAATTACTCTAAATGCAACTTTGAGAGGCTAAATGAGAGAAGGAAACAACTATGACATGGTTAAAAATTGTGAAAAGTCAATTTTGCATAGTAGGTCTGCTTTAAGTTTGATTGGGAAATTCTGGTTTTGATATTAGCCCTACATTGTATATTATATTATATATTACACATTACATAAATGTATTATATTTGTGTAATAAAACGTATTTCATCATTGCAGATATGTGCTTTTTAATGTCTTTATAAATGAGCAGTGAATGTATATATGTGTGTGAAGGTCATTACTTACACATCCTATTATGAGGAGTCATTCATTCTTTCATTTACAACAGAACAATATCCTTAGACAATACATTGATTAACTGATCATGTCTATATATATTCACTATATACATACTCATATACCATGATGGCAGATGCAGTGACCCATTTTCCCTCCATGGACCACTTGACTCTCATGTTCTTGCACTCATACATCGTGCTGTATTCATTTCATTTTGCGCTGCTGCTATTGAGTGTGTAACTGTTGAACAAATGGGAAATGTCTTCAGACAAGCCCTGGGCTGATCTTTACACATAGGCAGGCTGAGAGGCTTTCATAACCAAGTAATGACAAACTCACCAGTGCCTGCCATGCATGACTCACAAACACAGGATTTTTGAAATGCAAATGAGTGGAGATTACACTGGAGCCCAAAGAGTCAGATAGCAGCTCCAAGACACAGACTTTGTCTTTGGCCATTGTAAAAGTCTTTTTGGTATTATTTCAATGTGACAGCAATAACTTAGCATAAGAGACTCTGAGCTGGGGACTGGAACTAGTCACTGGCCTCATTCTCTACCTCATTTCCTAAAAAAATTATATTAATACACATTTAGAACTTGCAGTAGATGTACTGATAGAGGTGACCTGGTTTAGGATTTGATTAGTTCTGGTTGAGACCATAATTTGTCCTGGTTCAGATAAAATCTTGTATATGTAATATTTGTAATGTATAATAATATTGCTTTACACTTGTAACATGCTTTACTGGCTTACTGAAGCCTCTTAAAGCACTACACTGTAGTCATTATCTGTTCACTCCGATGGTGGTAAGCAACTTATGTGGCCATATCTGCCCTGGGGTTGACTGATGTCATCATCTCCACTGACCACCACCAGTCACTCACGCACACACCACTTTCATAGTAAGCAAGTTTGGTTGTGTCTTGCACAAGAACAGGACCAAACTTGGTCCAAGCAGAACATGAACTTCTGGCCTTGTTTTTTGTTTTTCTTGTTTTTTGTTTTCTGTTATGTTTTGTTTGTTGGTTTTGTTGCTTACATTCAAATATTTTGTGAATCTGAAATGACCCAGTCCTTAGTGTCAATGCTTGAGAATGTGGAGCAGTTGAAAATCACAATGGACATTTGTTTGTATTTTGAGCATTTAAAACTTTGTCAGACTGTAAAAAAAAGTGAGGGTATTTTTAGCAGCAAAGCCGATGGCACTCTGAGTCCCTCTCCAGTGCTGTTTGTTCATCTTCACCACAGTGAGACTGAACTAAACAAGGCTAAACAGAAGGTCAAATGCATAAGCAGGGTTAATTTGCTCCCGTCTCCGGCTGTCACAATAAAACATGACAGATCTGCTCCGATTGGTATACTATATTTGGTGTGCCTCTCACTCCTCACCTGTGGACTGACCTTCTGAGATAGTGTGGGTTTGAAATAGAGGTGAAACCCTGTGACTGAAGACTTTGATCCAGTGCTGTGGGCGATGGGTGCTCGCATTGAATCAAGATTTATAGCACGCAACTCTGTTTCTGTCTGCCACTGTATAAATGTTATTTGTTAAACTCATCCTCACTCACATCTTCACCTACATACACAATTTCACCAGTTGTTTCTGAAATAACTATGTATTTTCATAAGGCTTGGTGTTCATTGATCAATCAGGCATAACAATATAACCACAGTGTTACACTAGCATTGGTCAATATATATTATATTATGGTAAATATGGTCTTTTTGTATGGAGTTTGCATGGTATAAATACTCTCTCTACTCTCTAATCCGCATTATATTGTTGTACAAGTTATTGTAGATTTAGCGTTTCCTCTTTTTAATATCCCATACACATCAAACAATGACTCTTTCCCTAAGAATCAAGCAAACTGAGCCACTGTTTTGGAATTTAACATTCAGCTCAGTCTTCTGAAACACTTTGAACACATACCACAGACCACAGTAGTCCCAAAAGAGCAAAAGTTTTATTTTTATTTTCTAACAATAGATACATTATCTACTTACTCTTTCAATCTTTGACAATAATGCAATGATGACACAAGTTTATGTGTCAGACTGTATATATAAATGGACATAAGAAGTGAACATGGGGATGCTTCCGGCACCACTGGCTCTGGGTCCAGTTGACATAGAAAAATTGTCACCACTCCCTTTTGCTGCAGTGAGCCTTGTCATTTTGGTCTTAGTCATATTAACCCACGCTACATGATCCTGTTTTTATTCAGCTATTTTTTCCATAAATAAATTCCTTTTCCTAATATGGCCCTAAATTTGCTCCTATAAATGCACTGTGAGCTTCATTTGACTGGAGCCCCTTGGTCTACTTCTTTATACAATCTATGGTCACACATGGCTGATCAGTCATTTCCTGGGTTAATTGACTAAATGTTGAATCAAAAATGCCCCTAAAAACTACACTGTTCTCATCACTGACCCTGATTTTCACGATGGAAGATATATATAATTTTCGCTCACCTATGTCTGTGCACCCACTCTTGTCTTTCCAAAAACCTCCTCTTTCCTGTAGCCTCTGTTTTTTTCCATCTTGTTGGTTGTGAAGGTCATTCTCGTGTTAGCGGCACAGGGGGGAGGGGCTGGTGTTTTTCATGCTCTTCTGGATGAGTAACCGAAAGCATTAATGATGAAGGGGGAATGCAGTTTTATGTATCAATGTACAATGTGATGTTATAAGGGAGCACACTGAACATAGACATGAATAACTACTATTAATGAATATGGACAGATAAAATGACAACCGTTCATTTCCCTTGCATTCTGGTGACAGCTTGATTTGCACTGTTGCTCCTATTTCCATAAATATTACATACTGACAGTTGCGCTGAGGAATTGCAAAAAATATATATATCAAATATATATGATTTTGCTCTGTCCATTGAACTGTTAAAATGAACAACATGTGTCATTGTACAATAAAAAAATGAGAGACATGGTTTTAAAATTGAAATATCAGTTGTCTTAAATAAAATTAAATATTCTAGCATCTACAACAATCAAGTTTTTGCTCTATTTGTCTTATATTACACCAAAATGAATCTTGTCAACTTTAAGTCATATTAGAATGTTGTTACCTCCTCCACATGTTTGAGTATCCCTATATTATCAGTCTGTCTACTCCTCCAAAGTTCAAAATGCTCTGTTCCACCTAGTGATGTCATGTAGTGGAAGTTTTCAAGTTCACAGTTAACTTTTGCCTTTTGCTCAGAAGAGATGGGTAATGAAGGTGAAGGTGTATGGACTTTAAAAACATAGTGGAGCACTCGCTGTATTAGTTTGAGAGAAGAATCAGTTTGAGAGAAGAGAGAGTGAGAGAGAAGAGAGAGTGAGAGTATGTTAATATGTGTGAATGAAACAAAATACTCCAGGTTTGTTTGTGATGAGGAAATAACAGATCGGAAAATAGTGTAATATGGGCCCTTTAAAATGTCTTCTTGATTATCAGTCTGAAAAAAATAACTATAACTATAACCTATAACTTCTATTGCTCCTATTGGCTCTGTAAAAATGGTTTGTATGCACACCATTTTTGAGGGCTTGTTGTTGACACACCACAATGATGTAACAGTGTGGTGTTTTGCTGGATCTTACTACTGCACAGTCAGAATAGGCTGTCTGGATGATCAATACATTTGCACCATATTCTTATGCATGGTAAATGAAGGTCTGTTGCCAACAAAACACCTGGCAGAGAACAGCAAAAACATAAAATCCAAACAGGTATGAAGAGAGAGAAATGGCACACAAAGAGCTTTATTTAATGGAGGATTAGGGGTGTGAGACACAATTTGCACTAAATGAGACAAGAGACAAGAGCAGGCCTACAACAAGACCCAATACCCAATATTTTGACATAATTTTCAATATTTACAACACAAAAAATGTTTATGTTTTCTTGCCAGATATGAACAAATTGACTGAATTTGGTGGTTTAATGTAAATGAAAAATATATCTGTTAATGCAGTAAATTCAAAGTGCGGATTATTAGCATGCCGACAGTTGACAGAACGTTTGTCCACAGATCCGACAGTTGGCGATTCAAATCCCACTCTCGACATACATATCACTGGTTGAGTGGTCAGATCCACTGACCCACAGGTTGGTGAAGTGATTCCAGCTCTCACAGATTAATGCTGTTGTCGTGTCCTTGGGCAAGACACTTAACCTACCTCACCCCTAGTGTCTGCATACATTGGTGTATGAATGTGTGTGAATGGGTGAGTGGCTCCTTGATGAAAAGTGCTTTGAGTGCCTTGAAGATGGAAAGTGTTATATAAAAATGTTACCACCAACCATGTTTTCACTAATACAAGCTAAAGGGCAGAGTCATGGTTTTGGTTATAGATTTGGTGTTATGTATAGTTACAGTAAATGGCGTTTCAAAAAGTCCCCTCTCAGTTCAGAACATAAAGTTACTGTGATTCCTTTAGGCCACGGACATGAACCAGTGCGACCCTGGCATTTAGCGCTAATGAAAACGATCATGGTGAATATGCTAATGTGCTGGGTTGTGCTTGGCTTCAGCTAACTGTGCTCTTTGAAAAAGGCCAGATGCTCCTGTGAGTAATCTCCTATGGCAACCACTCCCAACTAACCAACAACTCTGACCTGTAAATGTGATATGAACTCTTGACGTTGTTAGCAGGATTTATATCTAACATGTTTTTGGGTATTTGTCATTTTCCAGTATTGGTAAAACCCTGGGGCTGCATGTAAGAATGCCATAAAAATCATCTTACTATTTATCAGTGGCGGCTGGTGAATAGAGGGCGCAAGTGTGCCGCACTCCCTAACTTGACCTTGATTTTAAAAAATTAAAAAAAGTTATTTTGTATTAGGCTATATGTTTAATATTTTGTTTAAAATTGACCGTGTATCTGAATAGACATATTTTTTTATCATGTTAAATGTGCTCGTATCACTGTATTTGAGTCCTGTGTTTGCCATTTGAGTGCGCTGAGTCAGTGTGCCCTGATGGAGGTCTATGGAAGTGCCTAAACTTTGACGAAAATTTGATATCATTACTTGCTTCTGCCCCATTACTTTACATTACAGCCCTGAAATACATCCTGGGGCGCAGGGTGGGTGCGAATCATAAAACTATAATAAAATCGGAAAGATGAATCCAAGATGGCGTCCTATTGTTTTCAATGGCGGATGGCCCATAGAACTATATGGCATGACCGCAAAAATGATTTTTACTTCAGCATTTACTTCCTTGTTTGCAGCCCAACTCAGCCCAACGTGTGACGTCAGAAACATTTACAGGCTGCCATTCCAACTAATTGTTGGCGTGGCGGTGTGTCCATTTGTTATCAAACGTCCCAGCACTCTGACATTTTTTCCTGTGTGTAAATATTAAGTTTCGACTGTGCTCTTTTCAGGACCATATTTTCACGGACTGGTGGTGTAAGGGTGCGTTACATGTGCACTGAGGGCGGCCGGAGGAGGCGCTGTTATAGACCTGGTTTAGTCCTGGTTTAGACCTGGTTTAGTTCTGCTTTAGACCTGCTTTTAGTCCTGATTTAGACCTGGTTTTAGTCCTGGTATAGATCTGTTTTAGTCCTAATTTAGACCTGGTTTTAATCCTGGCATAGACCTGCTGTTAAACCAGGACTAAACCAGGTCTAAACCAGGTCTAAACCAGGACTAAAACCAGGTCTAAACCAGGACTAAAACCAGGTCTAAATCAGGACTAAATCAGGACTAAAAGCAGTTCTAAACCAACGCACCTCCTCCCGCCGCGCTCAATGCTGCGCGCCGCTACCTCATGAGTAAATTGTTGGAATGGCAACATAAATGGCAATATAACATAAATAGCAACATAAAAGGTTTCGGAATGGCAGTGTCAAAAAGTGTTGGAATGAGGGGATGTCGGAATGGAGGGTTGTCGGAGTGGGAGGCTGTCGGAGTGGCGGATGAACCACATCAGAAACTCAGTTCTGACCAATCACAGTGCGAGCCGCTAGAACAGAGTTAGCACGGGCTCAGAGCGGGGCTAAGCTAACTCTTACAAAGCTGATTTCTAGGCACATTAACGATTCTTTTTTTTTTTTTTTTTTTAAGTTAATCTTCTGTAAAATTACAGAAGAATCCCTACAAAATCTGACCTTGATGAAAGCTGTTGATGGTCTGTCAGCCGAACACGGGAAGTTGGATTTCTCTGTCTGCTTCTATGGGAGAATTTTTTTCCAGGGCTGCAGCTACATCGTTTGGCCACAGCTCAATCTGCGGTCACGGATAGAGGGGGCGTACCTTATCCAATTCTACACTGGCGGCTAATGCTACAGGCTAATGAATGGATAACTACAGAGCTGTGTGCTATGGCCGCTATCTACTTTCGTCTAAACCTAAACAGGAGCGCGGGAGGAGAGACCTAAAGCATGGGACACACTGACACAAACCGGGCACTGGCTGCTTTGGCCAGAGCCAAGACCCTGGCGGCGAGGAGTACTTGATGCTGCGGCTGGGGCAGACGCTCGCTGCCCTGTCATTTCTAGACATAAAAGTTTGACCTGGGCGTAGCACAGAGTCCACCTGGTGCCCTGCTGCTAATATGAACTGGTGTAACTTTCAAACTGAAGTGGGAAGTGGGATTAAACTAGTTTTACGACCAGCTCGTGCACTCTTATACATCCATGACTCGGCTCCAGGATCTTGTCCCGTGGATATCGATTCCACTTCTGTGGTGTGGCGGAGGTGGCATAGATGAGAGTTGCAGCACCAAATGACAAGAAGAAGGGGAGGGAAAATGCATATAAAGGGCTATAGTGGTGATTGTTTGATAGAGGTAGACAGATTTAGATTGGCTGATGTGTAGATACTTATAGGGGGAAAAAATCTGTCTTCCTGAAGTTTTTACTTAAAGGTCCTATATTACACATTATTAACTCTTGTGCTGTTACCTCATCAAAACATACCTGAAGTTTTGTTTTGGTTCATTTACACATGTTTCAGTAATTCTTTATTATTAGTCTAAGGGGGGTCAGGTGCTATGAGGACTGGGCAGCAAGATGCCCCTGCAACCCAGATGGATTAAGTGGGAGAAGATGGATGGATGGATGGATAGTCTCTCTACATCCCCAAAAATCAAAACCCTCTGTTCCACCTTGCAATGTCAGTAGTGGTCGTTTTTAAGTTAACAGCCTAAATATGCAGGATTTGTGTGTTAAACACGTGTGAATGAAACAAAACACAACTCCAGGTATGTTTTTGATGAGGAAACAACATTTTAACATAGATCAGATTATAGCGTAATATGGGCCCTTTAATTCATTTATGCTTTTATTCTTAAGTCATTTTCTTCACAAAACCTCCTCAGTGCTCCTTTTTTCTTTTGGAGTAAAATTACAGTTTAAAATAATGAGAAAAAGCAGATCTCACCTCATGTTCAGATGTCTGCCTCCAGGTTTCACCAGCAAGATGAAAACCCAGAAGCTGCTTTGAACTCCCAACAAACATGTACTTTTGTGACATATTGAATTTCAAATGTTTTAGACCAAATCTTTCCTCTGATATGTGCTCTTTCTTTAATGCTACAAAAACCCCATTACCATTCATGCAGATCTGAAGGTTCTGTCATTCTTCTTTTTAACTTAGAGAAGAAAATGAGGTAGAAAGTCATTTATGATATGTGTTGTATTAAACTTGTCCAAGGCCTTAAACATTGTGCTTCAAGCATTCTAATATATATATATATATATATATATATATATATATATATCTATATATATATATATATATATATTAGGTGGGTATTGCCAACAACCTTGCGATACGATACGATTTGCGATACAGGGGTCTTGATACGATACGATTCGCGATACAGGGGTTTCCCGATACATGGTCTTCAAGGCGATATGTATCCCGATATTTTACATTACGTAACCTATAATTTAAAAAAAAGACAGATGTTTACTCAAATGTTATTTTTATTTTGGTGTAGCGCATCAGTTACAATGTAAAAGAAGAAGGCTGTAAGGCAGAAACTGCCCTTGATTAACCTGTTAACACCCGCAGTGTTCAAATATGTACCAGATGTTCCAAACTGTAATGTATAATAAATAAACCATCTTCTGAAATTTAGGCATGTTTTCTTAAGATAAATAACTAAAACAAGCCAAAAAATTTCGCTCCATATGTCTCGTGTGCCTCCACTAGTGAGTGTGCGTAAAAGGAGGAGAGAGAGAGTCCCCATACACAGAGCGCATGGAGCTAGCCTATCACTACAGCACCTCTGCCCCACATGGGGCCCACCGCTGAAATCGTCTTTTCATAGGCTACTCAGATCTGTCAATCATTTCCTGAAAGAACCAATGACTGAAGATGTTTTGCCGTGGAACTGTCCTTCGGTCATGGTAATACGCCGCTAACTGGACGCACTCATTTTGTTCCCCAAGCTGTAGCGCGCCGCCCCGTAGCCGGACCAAAGCCTGGATACGCTTGTTTTGTAGCTAAGCGTGTGGAGAAAACAAACATACACCACACTGCTAACAGGAGCTAAGCGTTTAGCTATGCTAAGGACCAAGAGCGAGAGTAGTAGAGAGATGCGTCGCTCATCCATTCAGACAAACTCGGACTTTCTGGATTATTTCTCCACATGGAATTATTTTATGAAAAAAGCAACTGGATATTCTTTTTCTGTGGACTGTTACGGACTAATTGAGCACAGCTATTCCTGGATTGGACCCGTTTTGGACCGACAGAACGGGCTCAAAGGTAAGAAATGCGATGAATATTTTCGGGAATTATAAGTTATGGCTCTTTGGGCTCGCTGTGTGGCATAAAATGAATGATATGGTTGTTTTACTGAGGAATTAAGCTTTCAAACGATGTATAGCATGTCAATATTGGAAAAATAAGTACAGTGAATATCTGGCTTGACTTTTTAATGTTGTGTAATCGCCCGCTGGCGGGCGGGTGGGTGTAAACATGGCTTAACAAGGCTGTATGCTGACATGCAGTTACCTTTGATGAAAGTAAACTTAAGATATGGCCTTAACAAGGCTGTAGTGCAGAAGGAATGCTGCCTTTGACAATATGAAATGCGCATTGCAAGCAAGGATCACTTATCATACGCAGTTTGCTGAAGCTTGATAAATAATGTTTGTTGCATGTAAAATATCGATACTGACGCCTCCGTATCGATACGTGTATCGCCAAGAGGCCCACGACGATGTATCCCCGTATCGATTGTTTTAACACACCCCTAATATATATATATATATATATATATATATATATATATATATATATATATATATATATATATATATATATTTTGAACACACCTATATATATATATATATATATATATATATATATATATATATATATATATATATATATATATATATATATATATATAAAATGCTTTGATTAAACTTTTTGCATTATTTCAAAATAAAGCTCTTTATCTGGTGACCTATTAAATCTTCATGCACATTTCATTCATTCATTGTTTTTAATCATTTAGTATATCAAATGAAGTATTATTATAGAAGAAATTAAAAAATATATACACTGCACTGTTAGACTTATTTCATACTTTTATTTATTTAATGTTTTACTTTGAGCTACTGTATCTCTTGATGTCATATTGTTAGTATAATTTTATGCATTTAATCTTTCCCATATATGTTTGAATATAAGTGAACCTCAAATTAAATGAGACAAGATGATTGAAAATATAATGAGGAAGTAAGGAAATGAGAACATCACATCTAAAAGTAACAATTTCTGTATTAAATAAAAAAGGCTTATTAAAACTGCCATTCAAACTGTACAATATATTAAAAATGGAAACACTGTTAAGTCAAAAAGGCCTGCCTCTCCCTGCTCCTAACCTCCTCCCTGCTCCTGACCTCCTCTCTGCTCCTGACCTCCTCTCTGCTCCTAACCTCCTCCCTGCTCCTAACCTCCTCCCTGCTCCTAACCTCCTCCCTGCTCTTAACCTCCTCTCTGCTCCTAACCTCCTCTCTGCTCCTAACTCCATTCACCTTTTCTTCCCTTCCTCCCTTGTGGTTTCCTAGCCTGACCAGTAGATGGTGATAAATCCAGGTGAGCCAGTAGTGTCTGCCACACCTATTTAATTAGCCCCAGGTGAACAGGGAGGTCAAACAAACCAGGAATGAAGGGAAAGCACAGAGACACTGGTGAGTAAAATTAGTTTTAAATAGTTAAAAATGAATTATATTTCATAACATAAGTGAATTTCTGTTTGATTTAATGATGAGAAGCCTTAGTTAAATTGGTGATAATTTGAATATTTGGTACTGATTTATTTTATTTTATGTCTAACTTTGAGTGGGCAGTGAATTTATGAATACATTCAGACATAGTGGCTTAGTTTAAGTCCTTAAAATGGTAAAATAGAATTGAATAATTTTGGTTTGATTGGAAATTAAAAACTATTTGGTAAAATTTGATTTAAAATTTAGTTTTTAGTTTTAATGGTGTGATATATTAGAATATAGATTAAAAATTAGTTTAAAATATTAATAGTAAACATTACATTGGTTAAAATATTGGTACTAGTACTTCCGGGGCGCTCCGCAGTGTGCGACCCGTGTAGCTAGCTCGAGCAGTTGTGCGTTTTTGATGAAAGTTATCGGAGTGGTTGGTGTGTCATCTCCTCAATCGGCAATGTGGTCTCTTAAACTGGACTTGTTGATGTTTTGCGGACTGTTTCTCGCGGCCTGTTTAAGCCACGAGACAGACAAACCGACTGCGCTCTGGGGAGGTGCCCTCCCGCGGATCACCTTTAGCCGGGAATCTCTTCTTCAACTCCGGTTCCCCACGAGTGTCATGCCACCTCCAGATATCCCTCTGGAGCTTCGGAGAAAAGGGCGCCGTAAACGGGGGAAACGAGGTGGCATACACCGGAGAGTTAAACGCCTGAGCCTACAGGACCGTCGCAGGCTACCTGCTCTCCCCTCCATCCTGCTCGGGAACGCGCAGTCCCTCCGGAACAAGCTTGATGAGCTGGAAGCTTGGGCCACGGTCAGGCAGGAGATCAAGAATGCCTGCTTACTTTTCTTCACCGAATCCTGGCTCAGCGACGCGGAGCAGGATGAGGATCTGTCGCTGAGTGGTTTCGGGACTCCGCTCAGACTGGATCGCAACTGTTTGGGAAATAACCAACAAGACGCGCGGGGGCGGCGTGTGCTGCTACATTAATAAAAGGTACTGTAAAACTGTTGTTGTTCGGGAGAGGATCTGTACTCCTGACATTGAACTTTTGTCTATCTCCCTTCGGCCTTTTTACTTGCCACGTGAGTTCCAACAGCTGTTTTTTACTGTTGTCTACGTGCACCCCCGGGCTGACGCTGCAGCCGCCGCACAGCTGATCGGCGGCACGTCACGCACCGGCTCGATACAATCTGCCCCGACGCCCCAAAAATTCATTCTAGGGACTTCAATCACTGTCGCCTTGATGACACTTTTAAGACCTACGAGCAGTACGTTACCTGTACCAGAACACAGAGGAATACGACCATAGACTTGTGTTATGGTACAGTGAGTGGGGCGTACAAGTCTCTGCCGCTCCCTCCTCTCGGATCCTCCTACCACAACTGCGTCTATCTGATGCCACGGTACATCCCTGCGTTCAGACGCCTGCCGCGTGAGGAAAAAACTGTGAAGTGTTGGACAGAGGACAGTATTTCCACACTTCAAGCCTCGTTTGAATGTACTGATTGGGACTGCTTCTTTGAAGGATGCGAGGATATAAATGACTTATGTGAATCCATCTCTGCATATGTCACTTTCTGTGTTGACTCCATCATTCCAACTAAAAATTGTTATTTATCCAAATAATAAACCGTGGATAACAAAAGATCTTAAATCAGTCATAAATAAAAAGAAAGTGATTTACTGCACTGGGAATGAATTGGAGAAAAAGGCCATTTCTAGGGAAGTGAAAGGAGAGATAAGAAAGGCCAAACTTAAATACAAAGATAAAGTTGAAGCCCAGTACAGCAGTGGAGACCTTAGAGCAGCTTGACGGGGTATTAAGAACATGGCCTCTAGTAGCCACCAAAATGAGGACAGGAAACATGTAACTGTGAAGGGTGTGTTGGACGCGGAGTTGCCAATTGCTTTTAATAATTTTTTCTCTCGGTTTGAAAGAGATGATGTTTTGAAAAATGTGTCAGACTGTAGGAACTCTCTTAAACCTTCAAATGTAATTGAGGTTTCACAGGATCAGGTCACTGCTTTTACTAAAGAAAGTAAAGACGGGGAAGGCCAGGGTCCTGATGCCATCTGTGGGCGCACATTGCACCACTGTGCCACCCAGCTCAGTGCTGTTTTCACTAGACTGTTTCAGATGTGTGCCGATCTTGGTCAAATTCCTTCTCTGTGGAAGACATCGACAGTGGTACCTCTCCTAAATCGAACAAATCAAAGGAGTTGTTTGAGTTCAGGCCAGTGGCACTCACATCTTTAGTCATGAAGACTTTTGAACAGATTTTAAAGACTCATATCTTGTTTTTTTTTTTAACTGAAGGAAATTGGATCCACTACAGTTTGCGTATCAGCCCAATAAGGGAGTGGAGGATGCTAAACTTTTTTTATTGAACAGTGTCTATAAGCACCTTGAAAATGCCAAGGCACATGTGAGACTTTTATTTGCGGACTTTTCCTCTGCTTTTAACAAAATGCAGCCTCATGTCCTGATTCAAAGACTGGCTTCAGATTTTAATCTTCCGGACCAGCTCCTTTTATTGATTTTAAACTTTCTCACCGACCGGGTCCAGCGTGTTTTTGTCAATGGACGATTGTCTCCTCCCTCTATCTCTAACACTGGATCACCTCAAGGTTGTGTGCTTTCACCTCTCCTTTTTATTTTGTACACAGACAGCTGCAGATCCTCAGAGGAAAACAGATTTCTCATCAAATTTTCGGATGACACGGTCCTGGTGTCACTACTTTCAGGATCTGAGGAGAATCATGGCCCTGCGCTGGGGCAGTTTGTCAAATGGTGTGAGGACAACTATCTGGATTTAAATATAAACCAAGGAGATGGTGATTGATTTTAGACGTACACCTTCTCACAGTGTTAGTGTCATCCACAGTGATGTTGTCGAAATTGTCGACAGTTACAAATATCTGGGCACTGTGATGGACAATAAACTGAAATTTGACATAAACACTGAAACCATTGTTAAACGAGGGCAGCAGAGAATGTACCTGTTGAGAAAACTGAACTCTTTTAACGTAAACAAAACTATTCTCAACAACTTTTATTGTTCTTTTATTGAAAGTCTGCTCACTTTCTCCTTCATTTGCTGGTTCCAGTCCCTGTCCTTGAAGGATAAAAACAAACTGCAGAACATTGTTAAAACTTGCTCAAAAATCATAGGGGTCAAACTGAGGGAGCTGCATTCTCTGTGGGAGGAGCGAGTGCTGAGCAAAGCCAAGTGTCTCCTGGCTCAGCCCCTCCATCCTCTGACTCCTGACTTTATCCTGATGCCTTCAGGATGTCGTTTTTATGCTCCGGTACGGAAGACTAACCGCTTCTCCAATTCTTTTGTGCCTTCAGCTATTAAACTGCTAAATTCTGAGGGTTGTGTTTTTTGAGGTTTTTGCACTGTCATATGTATATTGTTCTTATATTGTTCTGAGTTCCACTTATGTCTGAAATGGTCTGACACACTGTGTGTTTGTGCATGTGAGAACTGCTCTGTGAAAGCTGCAAACGAATTGCCCTCTGGGATCAATAAAGTTTTCTGATTCTGAAATTGTAGCCTAATTTAATATTTAAAAGTCTATTAATAAATAATATAATTAAAATAGATTAAAAACTATTGAAAATGTTGAATCTGAATATAATTTCATTATTTATGTTTGTTTACTTTAAAGGTTTTCGACCTTCATACTGCCACTACTACTGCCACTACTACTGCCACTACTACTGCCACTACTACTGCCACTACTACTGCCACTACTACTGCCACTACTACTGCCACTACTACTGCCACTACTACTGCTCTCAAGAAGTTGAAAAGTACAATAAAAGTCTTAAAGCTGAGTTGAGCCTTGTGTCTGTTTTTTGGGTTTTTCAAGTTGAACCTGCATTCCTCAAATAAAGACTTGACACGGCCTCAAACTTAATACCACTGATAATTAATTAAAATATATGCTCTATCCTTTTGTCTCTTTCTCTGTCTCTTTCTAAATGCAGTTTTGCTAATCAGAATCCTGCATAACCCCATTGATCGGCAAACCTGGACCTTTACCTTGTACATTTGACTCTTTCAGAACAGAAGCCTGAATGATTCTCTGCACAAAATGTCAGCTTATGGTAATTCAGAATTGTACGCAACGCGATGCTGTGATAAAGCTCTTCAAACTCTCTTATAATATCTGACAATTGTGTGTGTGTGTGTTTCATTTCTTAATATAGAAATTTAATTGCGACTCAGAGACCATTGAGTTGATTAAAAAAAGGACATAAAATTGCTCTGTACATCACGGCTAACAGATTCACTTCATTATAATTTATTAAAGTTGCATTATGTAATGTTTAGGGTCGACCTTCTTTCTCTCCATGAAATGAGTCTGAAACGTTCTGCTATATAACAATAAATGTATCTCCATGAAAAAAAGCAGGTTACACCACTCGACATATACTCATCCAAAGTTGTATTTGGAGTGATTTGTGTCTGTTTGAGTGATGTTTAATTGTGCCACTGGTGCCACTGGTATATGTCTATACTTACTTCATTGTACAATTTAATTTTCTTAATCGACACGTGTAGGATTCGGCAACTTCACATCATTTTGATACAAATCAGAGATGGCGACAACTTCACGGTTGTGATGACATTTATGATGAAGTCTGCTCCCATTCAGCAAACTTGTTTCTTTTATTAAGTCGTTTAATGCAAATTATAACGTAATGATCAATGGGTGTTATAGAATATACAGTGCAAAAAGCTTAAGATATAAACACTTAAATCAGAAAATGACTTAAAAGTAGTGAAATTATCTTGCTGCATGGACAGATAATTTTACTTGAGAAGTTATCTTAAAATAAACTACCTCTAGACTAGAATTGCAGGTTCCTTGTGTTTGGACTGAGCTGGGAAAATAGGTCTTTATCTTCTCTGCTCCTTCACACCCTCTAAACTGAATTGAAAAATCTTTGTAACAGATTTTATTGCATTTTATCACCTATTGTTTACAACTGCTGCACTTTATCTTCGACTGCTGCACTTTATCTTCGACTGTTACAACTACTGCACTTTTGAAATATTTTCTATATTTATTACACCTTACTTTCATAATTGATTATCTTAATTGATTGTTGTTTTCTGCTGCTGACATGTGCTGTTGACCATTTGGCCAGGTCACCCTTGTAAATGAGATCTCAGTGGGTCTTTATCTGATGAAATAAATGATAAATAATAAAATAATTAAGCAGTCTCAGAACTAGTAAGTAGATAATAAATCTGACAAGACCTGATATAAGTTTTAAAATCTTGAGAACAGAGAAATTAGCAGGGTATATAGTAGCCACAAGCACAATAGGAAATTCATAATTTGATAATGAGTATTAAATAAACACTTTAAGCAAATGTCTCCCATATGTTGCTGACCACTTTAACTATAAACATCACTACAGCCTCCTTTGAATTCTCCTATGTCAGTTTGGCATATCCGTGTTTAAATGCATATATTTCTCACATCTATAAATCAGGAGCAGATGATTCCAGCAGTGCCGTGACCTTGGTCGCACAGCCACATCAGCATCAATCTTTATCTGTCAATTTCACAGTGTGTCCTCCTTTTTCTCTTGTGTTTAGGTCCAGGCTGTTCAAAGGAAAAGGTTTTTTGATGAGTCCAAAGCATGAATTCTATAAAATTCACCCGGAGAAGGCGAGAAAACTCAATTCAAAACACTCCTTCCTAAACATATTGTAGACGCGGACACATAGAGAAATGATTCATGTGAAGAATGGAAAAAGCTTATTGCAGAGAAGCCCATCTGATATCTGTTTCAATCATTAGCATAATAATTGGCACTCCACTGCACAGTAAGAGCTGATCCGACTTGACTAGAATAATAACTAATGCAGGAGGGAGGGGCTTTGGAGAAATGTATAACTGTTCTTATATTGTTTTGTCATATCACTAGAGGAGTATCAGCCCAACGGGATGAAAGATTTCTGCCTGAAGCAAAAAGCACATCTATACTGGGAAATTGGAACGATGAGTAGGCTTCTGTAATTTGGGGTAGATGTATGGGTAAGAGATTATATTAGGATTACATTACCAGAATATCAAAATGAAGCAACATTATCCATTTTATATCTACACCTTACTCCTGGTCTGTTTCCATGGCAGCACCAAAACCATCCTCAGCCTTTCTATTGATACTTTGCAGCAGAAGTCATCAACAGTCCCTTGGGTGTGATGCTAACTGTAGGCTAATCTGTGCTTTGTTTTAACACAACAATAAGAACTGTCTTCACTGGACTACAACAGAGTATGAGAGACTTTTTTAACAGCACAGCTCGTGAAATGATGTGTGAAAGTCTCTCACACATACAACTACAGTCATAAGATAGTTAGCAGAGCCAACCATTTTTCAGTTACACACACCATTTTAATTTAAACTCCTAAACAGGACCATGAGCACTCATATTGATCACAGACTGCTGAACATGTGAATTTGTAAAGTCCAATTCCTATTCCTATTGTTTTGGAATGGGGCTGGTAACAGGTTTGCTATTTCCAGTCCATTTATACAGTCATTGGTTTTTCAGACAATCCTAAAACTTTTTTGATACATGATGTCATTGCAAATTATCAAGAGGATGAGGTAATTTCCCATATTAAAATTTTATATTCATCACACAATTCAATATTTGTCTCTCTTTCTAATGCATTTTTTTTATATTTTCATCAATGGTAGGCTTTCCATTTCTTCCATGGAGGACATTGAAGTTTAGTTTAAATACCCATCTTTCTTTATTGATGGTTACAATTTGGTGGATCTTCTTTTCTTGGGTTCACTGATTAGTTTTGTTAGTTAGTCCAACTGCATCATGGTTTCTATAACTTTTAATCCACACTTATTTATTCTGGGCCACAGATATTTTCAGCTCCACCTCATCCTCCTAGATCCTTATCCAAACTGATGAAAGAATTAAACTTCAGCTCCCAAATCCTTGATCAATAGGTCAAATGTAAGCCTGCTCTGTCTGAGGCTCCCAAATCCTCACACAGTTTTACAGTCTGCCCCACTCACCATGCAGAGATCAGCTATCAGAAATACTGTATGTCTCAGGACTTCAGGATTCTAAGATACTTTAAATTTTCATTTGGTTTATACTTTTACTTATACTCAGCTAACAGCCTATACTCATTTTGTTGCAAGATAAACTAAAATATGCTCAGCTTTTCTTGTCACTTGTGAGTAGTTCTAACCCATAATACGGTTATTACTTAAACTTTTTATAATAATAGTTCTCGAAAGTGGCATTACAAAAGTTTTTAAAATAGTGAAATACAACTTAGTCCATTTAATGCATTACAATAGCCTATTATACTATCTTACATTATAGCTTTGTCATGAACTCACATCGTAATGTTGCTAAACAACCTTTCCTTATTGAGCTGTGTGCCCAAATCCCAAAAGAACTTTGACAGTAAAAGTCCTTAATTCTGCTTTAAACCCTCACTTACAGCATAATGTAAAACATTTCAGTGAAGAAAAGCCCAGTTTATTGACTTTATTATAGCTTGTATTACCACCTAATCCACCACAGTGAGACTTGGATCCTGCAGTAGTGTTTTACTCTCTCTTGCTGAATGAGTTTGTGACCTCTTTGTTGAGCACTGGACCATTGGGAGTTTGGTCACATTTATCACACAGATTGTAAGGCCTGGTTTCCATTTAGAGCTGCTATTACAGAAGCCCTAAACAGGTTACATAAGGATTTATCAGGGAGTCACCGTGCATGTAAAGACTATTGATCCATGTAGGTCTAAGCAGAATGTTAATGCTGTGCTCATGAAGAAGGAAAGGAAAGGGAGGGGTCATGTACGTGGCCTGTCAAGAAACTAAGCAGGGTTAGGCCTGGTTACTAGTGGGGTGGTAAACTGCTGAGAATACCAGGTTCCACAGTGGAAAAACCTGCTCAAACCACTCAAAAGTAAATTTTGCATATATATTAAACATTAGAGGCTGGAGAGGAAAGAAGGAAAATGATCAAACACTCTTCATCGATAATACTACTACACTTAGTACTATTATTTCTACCCACATTTGTTTTCAAAGTTTTGCTATAGCTCTGTACAAATAAAATGTACTTATTTACTTATACCTTACTTTTGAGTCGTATACAATAACATTTTAAACTACTTTAGAAGACACAGGTACACTTGACACTTAAAATGAACAAAAATAAGAGCCCAGTTTTCTCTTCAAAAATGTACTTGAGTATTTGTACTTGTACTTCACTTTTTACAGCATCTCTAACCAACTTTTGTGTGCTGACAAATGGCCCTCACACGACACAGTGTGTTTATGGTCCTTCGGTTGCCTGGACGAGTGTTTGGGCTTCTGACTGAGGAGCAGCTGGCCCATCACGGCTACTGCCTCCACCTCTGATGAGAAATTAAAGAGGCGCGAGACCACAAGATGAGTTGAGGCTGGCCCCAGCCCAACTGGTCAGTGCTGTCAGGTCACGAATGAGGGACCACCGGACTGTGCACAGTAAATAATACATCTGTTATGCTCACGCTGGGCAGGCAATGTACCAAGGTTAGTTTATGCCAAATGTTATGTTAAAGAACAAATATTTCACTTTCTTAATTACACTCAGTAATTATCATATGTTGCATTACAATTTGTAAAGTGGAAATCTCAATATTTATCTAAAATTCCTTGTCATATAAATCAATCTATTGACTCCTTCAAAAGTTCAGTATTGATCCTGTGCTCCTGGCCTCACCTCATCAATGACATGAGTGACATTTCATAAAAAACAAAGAACCAATTTTCATCTGTGGAATATGTTTGAACCCCACATGTATAAGCTGATGTGTAAATTATCTTTAATAAGCCAGGGGAGTATATTGAAGTATATTAACATTAACAATTTTAGTAAAAAAAAAAAAAAAAAAAATTGTATGCATTGGTTTTGCTATAGAATATTTTTATACTTTTAAACTAAAATGTAAATGTAGAAGAAGGTTCCAGTGACCCAAAAACTTCAAAAAGTCACAGCTGAAGAAATACACTTAATTGGTTCTCAGGGTCAGAAAGTTTTCAAAGTTGCAACACAGTGTAATGTGTACTATGAATATGCAATAACTTTGGCTGTTGTTTACAGTATGTTTGTTAAAATGACTGGCGTTGACTAGTATTTTAGTGAACTGAGTAGTCTAACCAGTCGTATGCAGTTGAATGGGTGTACTATTAAAGGTCCTATATTGCTCCATTTTCTGATCTATGTTCTAATGTTGTTTCCTCATTACAAACATACCTGGCATTGTGCTTTCTTTGATTCACTCATTCACACATAATTAACACACAAACCCTGCATTTTTAGCCTGAGTTCTTTCCTCAAACAGAAGACGCCCTGTTCCACCTTGTATTGTCATGAGGCAATACAAGAAGTCCTCCACTGTGTTTTATACTCCATACTTTTCAGCGGAATAATTTATAGAAGTTCAGCCCTGGAATTCTCTACTCTCTACTGAGCAAAAGGTAAAAGGTAGCTGCTGACTTGAAATCTCCCACTACATGACAGCACAACAAAGCGTAACAGAGTGCTTAGAGCTTTGTAAATATACATAGATAGAACAATAAACCAGGATTACTCAAACATGTGTGAATGAAACAAAACACAACTCCAGATATGAATTTGAGGAGGTAACAGCATCCTAACACGGCTTAAAGCTCACAAGAGTCAAAATTTGCATAATATAGGTCCTTTAATGAAGGGTACTGTATCACTTCTAGACCATTATTACTTTTGATTTGTCACAGTATGTTTTTGTTGTGTTGTCATATTTATGTTTGCATTGATTTAGCTTGTCCTTGTAGAGGTCTATACAGCTATAATGGCTATAAGTCACTCTAGTTAATGAGGTGAATGTCACATACACATACACAGTTATTTACACACATTGATTCACTATGGACAGTAAAAGTCACCATTACCCCTTTTCATGCATGGACTCACAGGACAAGAACCTGTCATGTGAAGATTGATCATGCACCTGTTTTGCTTGACGATCATGAATTATTGATTCTTTATTCATTTTTAAAATGCACTTGCACGCCAACTTCAAATATGTGCAGTGTTTTCAAGTTCAGGAGTGGTTGAGTGAACAGGTGATTTCTCATGCCTATTCTTGTATTTTAACTGCTATATGCACTTAAATTGCCCCTTGAGGTTTATACTGATTGACTGATTGACCCTTTCCTGTGATTATGCAGAATCTTTTTTTTAAAGCTGGCCTACCTGATTTTTAAACCGTGAATGAGGAAATAGGTAGTAAAATCACCTTTAGAGCATAAAACCTGACATGAATTGTTAGACTAGGAAGCAAAGGTGTAGAGCCAATGCAGTTGACATGCTCTGGTAAATAAAGACACAGAATAAAATGTAATTTGTTTATAAAACACTTTCTCATCAAATACCACCATCAAAATATTGGGCTTGCCGAGCACCAAGAGCTATAACGCCATCTCAAGTGACACAAATTGGATTCTTACTCATGACCACCCAATCAAACCTAATGAACAATCCAAATGTTCCAGGCATAGACTGTATAAAGAAGAGGACTGAGGGAGTGTGATGAGTATGCAGCTCCCTTCAAATGAAGCTCACAGTTATAGGAATAAATTTGAGGCCAGGTTCCATATTAGGAGTAGGAAGTATTGACAGACAAAACACAGAAATAAAAATACCAGGATCATGTAGAGCGGGTTAATACAAACATATTAAGACCAAAATAAAGAGGCTCAGCAGTTACAGAGAGAGGTAAGGTTTTTCAGTGTAAAGTAAATTGGATTTGATGGAGCTGGAAGCACCCCCATGAACACTTCCTATTTTGAATGAGGCAGTTAGCAGGTTAACGACTTCCATTTACACAGATACAGTGTATGATTCCACGCCCTCATACATTTTGTTCACCCAAATTCAGCAAGCAAGAACTTGGCCTACAGAATCGTATTTAGACAATTACAGACATTACACTTTTTACATCCTGAGCTACAATTCCTGAGCTGCAAAATGACACAATGCTGACGTCAAGGAGACAGACATAACCTTTACTTCCAACTCAAATAAATGGGTATTTCTGACAATTTATTCCAACTTAATTCATTTTTCCCTTCATGCTGAACAAGGTGAATGATCCCTATCGCAAACTGCACTGCCTTTTGCCCCCTGTCTCCCAGTGAGATCATTAGCTGAGGATACACATTAGCTAATTCAACACATGTTTATCTCAATACGTCATTTCAGTCACAGCTCCTCTTCCTCTGCTCCTCGATTTAGCTCGACCTTCCCAAAACCCTGTCCACCCTATATGTCTCATTAGTGCACAGAAGGGGGCCTTGCGCATCACACCAAGAGATAATTAAAGGAAGACAATAGTGATAGACCAAACATGTATCGCCCAAATAACAAGCTCGTCTAAACATGGTACAAGTGGTGGTGGTGGGAGATACGCAGCGAGATGGGAGGGTGTTGATGTGAGCGACAAGAGAGAAATAGGTCTGAGGAAAAACATGGCATCTTGAGAGGTTTGTTGATGAAGAAGAATATTCAAGGGACCATATTAAAACAAGAAAAATGCAAGAAAAAATACAGAAGTCATTGATGTTATTGCAACCAAAATGCATGATTGGGTAAAGCTAATATGAAAACCATTGTGATGCTTAGGTTTAAAGATGCACTGTGTAACTTTTCTGCTGGAGGGTCTGCAATTTGCTTGTCTCCATGGAGATATTACTGTTTTGCCTTGATTATTATATTATCACAACGGAGACAGGTTCGATCTATGGAGAAGCAAACCTGCACATGGTAAGAATTCATGCTTTTTAAAATATTTTTGAGCTATAAAACAACTGTAATTGAACAAATGCAAGAGAGAGATGTTTAATGCTCTACTGTGGTACATTCCAGGCAAAGAAATAACATCTCCATGAAGACAAGTACCCTCCACCATAGTGCACCTTTAGTCTTGTTTGTGAATCATGAAAGCAGTTTTGTTATCAGTTAGCTTCTTCTATTTTTATATATTAATACAATTTATATACAGTGATTATTTTACATATGTAGAAGAATATATTTGGATTCCTATGGGACTGCAAATGACTATTTAACGATAATCTGGCAAGGAACATCTTACACTAAACTACTAAAATAATCCTCAAGTCAATAAAATGAACACACTCACAAAATGCAGTAGCACCAGTTATGTTTTTCTCTATACAGTCTTCATATGAAATGCCTAAAATAAACAAGATATAACAACAATCTCTGTGTATTTGGTGTGAGAAAAAATGAGGATCTGACTTACTAAACCTCAGTGAAATCTGTATTCAGCCATGTTTCTACTTGACTTTTTATTCATGAGAAAGAAGAAAGCAACTGAAGCAAACATGATGGATGCGGCGACAAGAAGCCATCTGTGACATATGTTTATTGGGACTTTTACATGAAGAACAGGTTCATCACTGAGCAATACCAATTCCCATCTGTTACAAGAAATCTCACAATGTTTGTCTAAAACGCCATATTGTGTGCAGGTTTTTTTCTCTCTTCTTATAACCTCTGCTTTGAGACCCATTTTCAGTCATGTCAGCGATGGGTAGATTTTCTCAAACGTGGGACAGCTAATCGAATGCTAACCTTATCAAAGCCACACAGTATGTTGCAGAAAGGCAGAGCTAGCCATTCATGTGTGCTTTGATGTGTGGGTATAGTTGGAACGACATGAAGCCTGGAGCATGTGGGTGTCCCTGTCAAAAATAGAGCAGTACCCTCCTCTGAAGCTATAATGTACACTGTCACTCATCCTTCTCCCACAGACATGACCAAAGACTGGCAGTGGAGCCAGTCTGAACACCGGGGTTTTAGAAGGACCTTCTCTTTAACAGAAAATGATTTGTCATTTTAGCTAAGTTAAAATGTAACTTTTCTGGTGGTGTGTCCGTTACCTACTTGTCTCCATGGAAATATTATTGCTTTTCCTGCAATGTTCCACTATACGACATTCAACTTAGCTGTGTTGGATTTATTTAATAACAGGACAGGTATTTATTGCTCAAACATACTTCAAAAAACAAGCATTCTTACTGTGAACAGGGTTTTATCTCCACAGATCTGACCTCATTTGGTGGCCAAGTTACAATTTAGTTTTCTTTGCTTGAGTGATGGAGAAAAGAGTGAGCCACTGTCTGGATGAATGGTCTTGAATGTTACCTAATGTGCACTATTTGACCGGGTAGCACAGTGGCACAGTGGTTAGAGCCTAAGTCTCACAGCAAGAAGGTCCTGGGTTTGACTCCCCTGCAGTGTGTCTCTGCATGTTCAGTTTTCTACCACTAAAACATGTACAATAGCCTCCCCTCAGAACCCCCCTGAGAATGAGATTCTAAATCTCAGCAGGACTTTGCAATAAAGCATACTGCAGACATAGACACTGCAGTGTAAGAATAAAAGCATGGGGTTCCCCTCATGGGATCAAAACAACACATCTAAAAGTGTATTTTCATGGTTTTGGAAGTGCTTCATTTAATATTGATAGTTTTGACATTATGGTCACAATAAATATAGACAAAATATGGTCTGTTGGGAAATTTCAGTCAATTTCTGTTGTACCTCTCCACCATGGCCTGCTTGTATCTGGACAACATTGTGAACATGTGTCACTTCAATGTAATGACTTTATTGACCCAAGCAGCACCACAGACAGCTCCTCAATCACTTCTGCTCATGCACTTTCTGGTTTTATGTACTCAACCTTATCGTTCCTTAGTTCTATCTTTCTTTCTGCTTCCCCCTTTCTGACTCTTTTCCTCCCTCATTCTCTGTCTCATCTTCCATCTATAATCCTCAGCTCTTGTCAAATCTCGAGAAGAGTAAGAAATGAAAAAAGTGATCAAAGTCCTGAGGCTTGCAAACTCCAGGATTATCCAAAATACCCAGTTGATGTATGCGCACTGTCACCAAGCCCTGTAAATCTAGTGCAGAGTTACAGCCTAATATCCTAGTGTAGGGTCTGACTGTCAATCACTGTCTCTCAATATTTCTCTTGTAGTGTCAGTGTAAAGCAAAGATTATTGAAGAAATTATAGAAATTATAGAAATTCAATTCAAGATTTCCATACTTGTATTATTGGGGTGTTTTATTGAAACAAAAGACATTAAAATCACAGTAGCCCAAAAGACAGATCCTAATATAATTTTTACTTTTGTCTTGAGTAACTTTTTGTCACACTAAAAAAAACTTGCATAATAGTATTCAATGAATGCAAAAATCAATAGCCGATGTGTATGTAAATAAATGATACACACAGATTATGTATTAGCATTTTAGCTTTTTCTTTTCTGGTTCAGGGACCTGCTTGGCTCCTGCTGGAATTTTCCATAGTATAGTTTTAAACGTATCTATTTCCACAAAGACGAGCCAAGTTAAAGGACAGATCTGTGGAGAGGAAATGTCGCTTGCAATAAGAATGCATGTTTTTCAATGCAATAAAAACATGATTAATTAAATACAAGACATATATGTTTGTATTGTAGAACATTCTAGGTAAAGATATAACATTTCTTACCAAAGCAAGAAAAGCAGTGTTGATTTTAAGTGATCTATATTTTTGTTTATTTGCACAGGATTAGCTGGAAAATTGACATGTTTTGCTTTAAACATGGTCCTCTCAACTGAAGTAAAAACATTATTACCATCTCAAACTATCTCATAAATTAGACTCTCACAAATGTCTGTTCCTGGGCTCCTGAATTATCCTTTGTAACAGTGTCTGCTCTCAGCTCCTCTGGGGCAGGGTCATCTGTTTCTTTCACTTCTTGTTAATTAATTTCAGAAGGGGGTTAATGACTGTTAGTCCACGGAGTCCATTTGTGCATTGTCATTTTCTCGGTAAATAACTTTTTAATGTTTCATGTTGTGAGTGTGAAAAAAGTCATTTCACCCCACGTCGCATCTATGATTAAACACAATTGTAATAATGACTATGATATTTTGACTTGGAGATTTGTAAATCTTATAAAATGCCACCTGCAACTGCAACCAAGCTCAGTGTGAGACAAAAATAGATTAAAAAAATACATAAAAAGCAAAAAATATGATCTGTCTGTCCCTAAAAATTTAGTATAACTGTTAGATAGCAGTATTAGCAGGTTGCAAATGTTGTGAGACACGTACAAGTTTTGTTAAGTATTGTTTTTACTGTTTTGTTTTGTTTTTCTGTCCTTCTGATCCAGATGGGGATTTGGAAGAAAATGAGAATAAAAAGCAACTGTAGCACTCCAGCATTATAATTAGATTCAGCACAAATGGTGATGAGAAATTATGTCTATAGCACTGGCATAATTTGAAAATACATACTTTACATAAATCAAGGCAAACAAGAAAATTGTGCCTCTGAAAGTATAAAATTTGCTTTGCAGTGTTTTGCAATATATTTTAATTTCTCCACATAAGAAAGACTTTGTATACTATTAGTTTACCTGAAAAAAGTGACATTCTATCTGTGGCTGCAAAATCCTTTTACACTTTAAACCTTGTCTCTGCTGAAAAAAAGAAACACATACGTTGCACTTTCTTTTCGGAGCAAACATTATTGAACAGAGCAGTATTTGGATATAGCATAATTCAGTCCAATAAGATTATCATTTGTTGTTTGGATCTGTCTTGCTACCAGAAAAAAAAGTCACGAAAATTTAAGTGCCATTGCAAGATAAGGCCAACAATACCGAATCCAATCTCAAGAGGTCAATAGTGAAACTAAATATTTCTTTTGACTATTTACCATTACGCAATAGTGTAACATTTTGTGTGGTTCAGAGAATAGCGCATTTACCCCAGAACTGCCAAACAATCCTTTTGATCCATGTAGATATTAGCACTCTAAAAACAGTTCTAGTACTAGTACAGTCTGAGCATATCCCTGTACAGTATATTTGCATTAGTGTAGACAGGATAACAGTTACATCAGGGAAGACCTTTACCTGCATTGATTATGCTGTAATAGTTTATCGACTGCAGTGTCATGGCGAGTGTCTCTGCAGAGGGTGGAAAAACAGCTATGAAGTCACGAGTGCAACTTTTCAAGGACATAGGGAACAAAAAGTAAAATGTTGAAGCAAAATTTAAGGGACAGAATTGTAATTTAACCTGTAAACTGTATTGCTTCTCTTTACACTTGATGTTACCTCATGTCTAATAATGGTGAATGTGAATCAGCCATTACATTATGACCACAAAGCACAACAAGCATCAAGACAATGTGTATCCTCACTGTTGAAGCCAGCTCTCTGTCTCTCTTTGGGTTTACGTTTAACTTGACAGTGATGAACCTGCATCACTTTTTGCAGGTTGGTCATCACTAGGACTGGGATGTGTCCTAAACATATTCTTATAAAGGAGACAGTTCCAATGACAACATATTTCACTTTATGAAATAAGTCTTCTTTATTTTGGCTTTCATAATATTTCTACTCGTTTCAAAATATCCATCTTACCAAAGTTGGAAATTACTGTGGGAGCAGCCATTATCATTCAGGCTATATTATTTGCATCGGGCTGCCGATCTTGGCACCAGAAGTTCTACAGATTACAAAGCAGCTTTAAAGCCAAGAGAGTCTTTGCATTGTTGACCATCCATCTCCTTCCATTTACATGTTGCCCGGTCATGGGGCAGCAGTCTAAACAGGGGTGAGCGTAGGAACATGGATTGACTGATAAATCACCACAACAGTGCAATACTGCAACTGCATCACTGCAGACACTCCACCAATCCGCCTGTCAATCTCACGCTCCATCCTCCCCTCACTCAAAACTCTGAGATACTTGAACTCCTCCACTTGAGGCAGGGACTCTCCACCCACCCAGAGAGGGCAAGCCATCATTTTCCAGTTGAGAACCATGGCCTCAGATTTGGAGGAGCTGATCTTCATTCCAGCCACTTCACAGACAGCTGCAAACCGACTCAGTGCATGCTGCAGGTCCTGGTTTGATGAAGCCATCAGAACAACATCTGCAAACAGCACAGATAAGATCCAAACTGGACTGCATCTACAAATTCAAACAAAGGGTGACAAAGAGCAGCCCTGGCAGAGTTTAACATGCACTGGAAACAGGTCTGACTTACTGCTGGCAATGCAAACACTGCTTCTAGTCCGGTCATACAGGGACACCAGCCAAACACAGTACCAATCTATTCTATATCATATTTTAACAGCAAAACCTTTCTTAAATGACCCATTTAAATGAATGGGATTCCTGCATAACCGGAAGTACTACCACAATAAACTTGTGGTTTAGTAGCATTTAGGGGCAAAAATGTGTGAGGTGGAATAAGGCCAATAAGTTACAGCTATAAGTTTTGCCTCCACTCTTCTCATCTCATTCATTATTAGACAGTCAGTGTTTGCTGCTCCAGGCTTTAGCGAGCATGATCTCTATCTGCCTCTCCCTCAACTGAGAGGAAAATCAGCTGCAGTGTGCGCAATATTATTCCAATATTCCAGAGTTAAAATCATCCTCATCTATCACAACAGACAGCCCAGCCCTAAACACTGCTTTTCCTCCTTGGATCTTAGTATTTAGTAATCCATGATCCCCCATCAATTTACAGATAAATCCTCCAGTTTGGCACTCCTGATGATTTTGACCTCTAAAGAAAGTGATGGTGGTCCTGATGAGTAGCTAAAGTGACACTGAGGTATGTATTGTTTTCCCCTATAAAACAGTTTAAGATGGTCAGTCTAACCAGTGACTAATCACAATAGGTCCTAGTTAACCTCTTTCAAACCAAATAGGTTATTTAATAGAACAGTAATGATATACTCTTCATAATTTGTGTATTGCTTTTACTTTATCGTGGCATGAAACTGACACAAACATGAACGTGGTTTGAATGCAACATGGTGATAAATTTAAGTGCATTCTTTAGCCTTTGACACAGTTCAAATTAAGCTTGTGTATCCTTCTCTCAATATCAAATACATGACAGTCCGAGTAATTTCATACGATTTTAGCTTGGCTGGTATTATACACATTTGACAACAATAAAATAAAAGAAACAATCATAAGATTTCTTTGCCCCCCATAGAGGCAGAAATGTACCAAAGCACACCAAATCAACTGCTGTTCAAAGGAGTAATTTTCAATTCAAATCTCTTGGAGTGTCTATTATGACCCACTTTGTAACTTTATTTCTTCTCTTAAACTGATCCATGTATGTTCTTGTATCTAAGACATGCCCCTGATAGAACAGGGAGATTGTCATTCTCTTTGCGAGTCATGTGCTGTCAGGCAGTTCCTCTTCACTGCAGATGTGACGCACTCCTCTTCCTCCTCAGCTGTGTCATCCCCAAGCCTTTCTTTACCCTGCCCCTGATCCCACCTCTATTTCTCAGCCCCTTTTCTCTCCTTTTTTCACTCTCTTCCCTTCTTCCTCTCTTTTCCCTCAGAAAAGATGAGTGGGTGGAGTGGAAGCATTGTGTTGGAGATTGTTGTTGCTTTTCATATGGACCAGAGTAAACCTTGTGCTATAGTGTGTGTCTGTGTAAAGAGAAAAACTGATGTCCTTTTTTCACCTTGCCTTAAATAAATGGTCTCTTGGTTTCTATTTGGCTGTGCATCCAGATATATAAATCTTACTTAGAAAATGACATTTTCATTTTTTGTGGTGCTAAATTTACCAAAAGTAATGAATAAATAGTTCAGTGCTCTTCCAACTGGCCCTTACTGAGCCTTTATTTTTCACAATAGTCAAGCATCCATAATTTTTGTGCAGCTAATATAGTGTGATATATATATATATATATATATATATATATATATATATATATATATATATATATATATATATATATATATATATATATATATATATATATAAAATTGTCAGTGTTTATAAAGTTGGTTCTATATAATCAATAATTGATATGATGTGATGTATTACTTATTGTGTTAAATGTCCTGTGCCTCATTTTTTCCCCATGTATTTGGGCAAAATTTGACTTGCCCCAGCAGCCCGTGATGTCAAAATAAGTGTGTATTGTCTGCATCTAATTAGAAAGCATTTTATTGTCTGATAATCAGGAAGTGTGTACTAGCAGCACACTAGGTGCTGTTAGCAAAATAGACCTGAAAAAATCTTAGTCCAACCACAGTTGCTAATTTGTAGCACAAGTCTCTCAAATGAGGAAGACATCTCCTCTTGAAAATTCTTGGAACATTCAGAATAAAATATATAACTTTTTATATTGGTTAATTGGTTTTATATTGCGATTGGTTAATTCGCCTGTCAATCACGCCATCTGAAATTGGATAACCAGGATAAAGCCTCTAGATTAAGCTCATCTTTGAGAAGTTTTTTCAAAGCGTGTGGTTCTGGCTGGTCAGGTAATTCTTTTGCCACATCTTCTCATTTACCCTCTTCCCCCTCCCCGTCCTTCTTCCCTCTGCTCCTCTCTGACCATTTTTAGACAGTAAATCCCTGCCTCTCCAGCAGCACATCTACTAGACTCTCTCCAATGTGTCTTTTTTCACAAACACATGCACACACGTCTCAACACACACACACACACACACACTTATACAACTGTGTGATTCCACTGTAAATGCCTAAAATGTGACTAGATGCACTGCTGGTGTAATCCTATTTGCAGTTAGAGCCAAGGTGGAGGAAGTGATACACATTCCGAATAATTGGTTTTAACACAGCAGATTGTTGAAGTGGAAATACTCTGGGCAGTTATTGGATAAAAAAAAGCTTTATATTGTCGTCTTAAACTATTTTGGATCACAATTTTATTTGGCCCATTACGTTTATTGACAATTTAATGTTTTTTAACAAATAATATTCATTACATATTACCAAAGGCTGCTTGTTATTATTGTGGTTTGTGGTATTGAGGTTTTGGGAAGTGTTTTTTCCCATTGCAATCTCAAGAGCAATGTTTATTTCTGTTGTTAAATTAAATGTAATGTATATTCACAAAACTTTTACACAAGATTAGTTCATGTTTTTGCAAGATATGTTCCATAGCAACAAACACATTTTAGGAAGTGAGTCAAATGTTTGAAATCCAGTGAAACCTTGGAAAACCTGCATGCAATCCGGTCTATAATAATAGCATTATGGAAGAATCCATCCATCTTCTCCCGCTTAATCCGGCTGGGTCGCGGGGGCAGCTTGCTGCCCAATCCTCATAGCACCTGACCCCCCCTATGAACCCCTCTGCAAGTGGTGAGCCCACAGGAGGGTGGCCATCATGGTCCTTGATGTTAGTTCATAGGGGTGCGGGCATGTTTTGAGTTGATGGGGAAACCGGAGTACCCAGAGGAAACCCATCCAGACACGGGGAGAACATGCAAACTCCACACAGAAAGGCCCGGGCGACCCGGGGATTGAACCCGCAACCTTTTTGCTGTGAGGCCTGAGTGTTGCCACCGTGCCGCCATTATGGAAGTAGCCGATACCATATCATGTAATCACTGCATATGTAATTAAGCTATAATTAGTTATGTCAACCCTTAGTCAACATAGTGATTAATCTTAATTACATGTTCAGACCCTGACTGCTCCCATCAAGGTAATAGGGCAACATGTTTTCCACCTGAATACTACCTTTAAACAACTAAACATTTCCTTTTAGTATACAGAAAAAAATGTCATGAAAATACATACCTAAGCTACTTGTCACAGTTATTGTTAGAGGTACATTGTGTCACTTTTCTGGTGGAGGGTCTGTCAAATGCTTTTCTCCATGGAGCTGGTATTACCTTGTCTGGAATATTTCACAGTATGGCAGTAAGTTATAGGTCGGATCTGTGGAGTGGCGTCCCCGCTCACAGTCAGAGCTCTTGTATTTCGAGGTATAGCTGTTTAATGTCCTACTGTGGAACATTCCAGGCAGGGCAACGGCATCTCCAGAAACAAGCAGGTGATGACCCCAACCCAAAAAGTTAAATAGTGAACCTTTAACCATTGCAAATATATAGAGCTTGATATATGCTATTTTGAAGCTGATTGAGCCTGTATTTGCCATTGCAGAGAACAGCTCAAACCATGATTATTCAAAGGTTAACCTAGACCCCAAAACAGACAACTGCTGCACTCTACGTCTCTGATCAGAACAGTGTAAGTGGTGCAATGGTGTACAAAAACATGCCCTAGTTTTCAGAGCAGAGGTCATCCACAAATAATTCAATCATTTCTATTGGATATCGTGTAGGTCACCAAATGCAAAAAGCCAGACAGGAAAGAACAGCTAAAAATGTTGCACTAACAATGGTGTCTAAGATACTCTGGCTTGGTCTAACCCTGGTGCAATATTTGAAATGTTACCATAGCTTAAAGAATTCAAACTGAAAAGTCCTCAAATGGCATCTATACAATCTATACAGGTAAAAGGCTTATGAACAAAAGCCATTAATAACTTCTATTTCAATCTAGTAGTGAAACATAATAATGATGCATATTAATTTGGTACAGTTTTGTGCACTGGATTCCAATAATGCTGAAATTTTCTTAGTTTATCTCGGTTCAGGACTTGATTGTTGATTATGTACCCTTTGTGGCTATTTTACTTTTCAATGGTAGATCAGAGAAGGTTAAAAGGAGACTCTCGCCCTGTTTGAATATATTGTTGTATAATTGCTAATTGTGGTTGCAGTGACAGATGACTAACCTTGTGTGGGGCAATTGCATCGATGGCATAGACAGATCCTGTTCTTCCCTCTCCAGCCCAAAGGTGAAGCGTCTTTCCATCAGATCCGCTGACAGGGTCCATGTATCACTTAGCCCTGGTCTGTCAGGCCTTGGCCATAGCCTGCAGCTACAGCCAGATAAATGTGCCTTTAATGGGACATTTAGGGACCACTAATGAGAGTAAACCAGGCCCACAAGTGTTCGCTCATGGGTTCATGTTCGTTATGGGCTGTAATGGTAACATATACTATGACCTCCAACACAAGATCTGATAATGTTCATTCATATTATTCATCTTATTCATATGCCTGATTCATGTTTAGAAAATGAATTGTGTGGGAAATAGGTTGATGTGCATCAGCAAAAATAAGCACTGAACCCAAATTAATATATTAACTCATCCTTCAAGGCACTCAAAGCACTTTACATAAAGGAACCACTCACCCATTCACACACACACTCATACACCAGTGTACGCACACACTGGGGGTGAGATGGGAAGTGTCTTGCCCAAGGATACCACAACAGCGTTCCTCTGTGGGAGCTGGAATTGCACCATCAACCCGTGGGTCAGTGGATCTGACCGCTCTACCGATAGTGTTTATGTCAAAAGCGGGATTCCAACTGCCAACCTTCGGACCAGTGACAAACACACCAATACCAATACCAACTGAGCTACTGAACATTTGATATTTTGAAACAGATCATAAAAATCTTAAAAATGTAAATATTTACATTAGATTTTTATGGATCAACATAAAACAATTAAAACAGAAAAAGGTTGCATTTAATTGTCAACATTTCATAAAGTAATTCTGCACAGTCTTTGGTTTCATTTCTGTTCCAACAATGCTGCTAACATGTTTTATTGCTGTTGTTGTGTCCTTGGGCAAAACACTTGGTTGTCTTTATCTATGTGTGTTGTGGCTATAGCTTACCATGGTCTGTGGGAAATAAATGAATAATGAGTTTCTATAGTGTCTACAGCACTAGAGAAGACATATGCCGGTACTATTGTTATTTCAACCTTGAGAACAGGCAGAAGATGAGAATGAATGAAGAGATTTGTTGTCATTACAGTGGAGTCCCAGTTGTTAATGGATTAGAACTCTGATTAATGTTGTGGAAAAAGAGAAAGTAAAACAGTGAAAACAATACCATGCATATCATCACCATCTATAACATTACTATAAACACATCATAATTTAAGCACTTGTTCCTGCTTCTCTGGTTCTATTTACAGCTGATCAGTGGAAGAGACAAAGACACATGGACAAATAACCTTCACAGTTGAATCAAATATGTTGTTTTACTGTTAAAATGGACCATGTATTTTTGCATATGGCCTTTTTCCATGAAAATATATCAGCAAAGGTTCACAATTATGATTGCTAGTTTCAAGCCCAGATACATGAAAGGAGGGAGGGCATCCTGTGCAAAATGTATATGCCAAATCCTTTTGTATCTCGCTGTAATGTGGAAACAGAAGACTAAGGAAAAGACCTTTCATACTCTATTAAAAAGCTTTCATTTTTGTGTTATATTATTTTCCCCAAACACAAAAGAGCTCACATAGTAAGTACTACCTACAGTTCATGAGCACAGTGTATTCATTCTGAGCCAAATGAGTGCATCTATTATACACTGACCTTCGTAAAATCAGTAAAAATAAAATAGGAGATGCACATGGATTCAATTAAAATGCTCTAATGAAAAAATTTTCTGTACAGTCACTCATGCTGCTAGAGCTGGAGGTTGCTTGTAATGGAAAGGTCAGTGCTTAAAGCCGTAAAATGGTGTAGATTAATTCAATTAATGAATAAGTCCTGTCCTGCTGGATCTCTGAGGATGCCTCCTGGCTGCATGGAGCTGTCATCTGGGCTGGCAGTGGGAGGTAACAAATAACACCTCCCAATATGAGACGCTGCTTCTCAAAGTGTTATAATGAAGATTTATAACAGTTAGCGGCACAAAATTGGATCTACCGATAAACAAACTGAATTGGATCTAAAATTTCTCACTACAAAACATCAGAGCAAAATTTATCTTTGCATTTTTGTGCTAATACCACAACTCACATATATTTATTTATTTTGGATCATATAGAGAGGGTGCAACCTGAACAATAGACAGCTGTGTGGATCTAAAAGAATACTAAAATTATTTGTCCCCTTTGAAAAATACAGTTTTGTTTTATTACGGCATCTGTTTCCTACAATTTCCAATCCTACATGCGTTTTCTTTTTCCAGGCTCCAGCAGCACGTATTTGTAATGAGGGAGGCCCATTCAATTAAGTGTCTTGCCCAAGGACAAAAGTTAAGTGATAGGCAATTTATCCCCTCCTGTGCCATTACTGTTCCAACTAAACTGCCTTTCTGACTTCTTCCATTTCAACGACCATATCCATTGGGGTTTAGAAGTCAATTACAATAATGGATGATCATTCATTGTCATTGCCATTGTCATTGTGGAGTAAATGATCTGTTCCTCTGTCAGTCTGATGTTATTACTTCAGTCCACTCTAAACCAGTGGAATGGAGACAGTGAGAAGCTGGTGCTAGTATTTGTACTGTATTATTGTACTAGCCATTGTGATGAAGGTGGGTGGTTGGGTATATTATGCAAAATTGTTTTTTAGGAGCCTTTAACCATATTATAATTGTTTTCCATTGTCATTCACCCACTCAGTTGTTTCAAGTGATTCATGTGTCTAGGCTTCAAAAACTGACATTCATACATGCATATATTTAAAATTGTATTTTTTTCTTTTATTCAGGTATTTTTTTCTTTTTTATATATAAAAAGTACATAATTTAGATCACATACCATTCAGTTCAAACAGCCTTCTAATGTCATGTTCATCTATCTAAGTTGCCTGACCAGCCAGTCCTTTCTACATTGTGACTGTGACTAGAACCGGACAAAAGTGTGAAAAACTTCTTCAAATGAGGAAGACATCTCCTCTCCAAAATTCTCCTATCATTCAGAACAAAATATATAACTTCTTTTACCTGGGATAAGTTTGGTGTTTCAGTTGTTGACTCTGTAAAAATCACTGCTGTCTCTCAGTCCTTTATATTGTTTTTCCCCCCTTTTTTATCTGTAAACTGCCATATTTGTCTTTGATGGAAGTGGGCCATGCACCTCTCTGATTGGTTAATCTGACTGTAAATCACTCCCTCTGAAACTGGAGATATGGGATATGTCTCCAGATCCACTCGTCTTTGTAAAGTTTTATCAAAGTGTTTCTATTCAAGTTACATAATTCTCAACATTAAACAGAATACTGTCATCGTTTATTTCCATCTGTTTTTCAATATTTTCTTTTCAAACAAAAGCATTCATATTTATTCCTTTTTTTTTATTGTAAAATTGCAGGCTAACTATAAGTGTGGGGCCCTGGACCTCTGACTCTCGCTGCAAATAATAATCTCCTCTCAGTCATTTGGAGCTAATTGCACAAATGGATGCTTATTAGGCACTTCCTATTTTATGAGCGTGCATGCAAAGACTTCATTACATCTCCCACAAGGAATTTACCGAGGCAGAGCTGTCACTAAACGGGTGAATGAGGATCTATTAAACATGTTTAGAATACGTTGGGGATTATAGTTCTTGTAATAAACTATAATCAGTGCCAAAAATAAGTCACAAGTTACTAAGGACATGGAAGATCATTTTGTTCTGCTTCATAAGAAAGCATATAGGTGGCAAGCTCCATTGTGTAGCTGTCTATAAAAAGCATCAGTGGAGAGACACGATTTCGCTAACAATAAGACTGAAGCATCATTTAGTAATTGTCACTATTGTCATTTAAATATGCCTTGGTAAATAGTAATGATAAATATTCAAATTTTCATAAAGCGGTTTTTCACCTTCAAGGCACTCAAAGCACTTTACATCAAAGAACCACTCACCCATTCACACACACACACACACTCATACATCAGTGTACGCAGATACTAGGGGCAAGATAAGTTTAGTGTCTTGCCCAAGGACACAACGACATCATTCGTCCAGTGGATCTGACTGCTCAACAAATGATATTTATGTGAACATCAGGACTGAACCGCCCACCTTCAGATTAGTGACCAAAAGCTCTACCAACTGAGCTGCTGTCGAATACCTTGATACACCTTAGTGAACCAGGTTAAACAGTAGCATTCAGTTCAGATGTGTGTAGTCAAATCAGGTTTCAAGTATTCATTCAAGCTTGCAGTAGACAGGCTATTGTCACAGAGCAGACAGGGAGCTGGATGCTTCTTGGCACTGTGTCAGGTTTAGAGAATGTGTGACTGAGCAGAGGAAGTCTACCCAAATATTAATATGAACTGTCTCACCCAGACTTGTTCAGCTCTGAATGATGCTGCAAATGACAGAAATATACTTTAAAAAAAACAACTTTGAATATATTACAAGTGTGTTGCTATAGGTATTCAAGGGCACTTGGAGGAGTTATGATTGGATCAGGCATCTGGTAGTTTTCCTTTCAAATTGAGATGATTTAAAAAAAACTATATATACTAGTATATTTATGCACATAGACGTACGCACACACAGAAACACACATGTACATATACACACATACACGGAACTCCAGTTTAGTTCCCAATTTACTCCCTATTTAGTTGTGGTGTCTGCCTATCAGTAAATTCTTTTTATTTAGTTTTTTTAGACCAAACTACTACACACAGGGAACAAGAATTCAGACAGAGAATATATATAATTATAAATTTTAAGCAAAAATCTTTAAATATATAATTATATATATTCTCTGTCTGAATTCTTGTTCCCTGTGTGTAGTAGTTTGGTCTAAAAAAAACAACAAAAAAAACTGAACTTGATAAAAATGAAATCTAATTGAGTAAAAATCCTAACCGAATAAACCAAATGGCCTGCAGCACTCTCTTGCAATTTTGTTATAATGTGTCCTCCAATAAGTTATAAATGAGATATGAAAGAAGACCAGTAAAACCAATTTTTTAAATGTCTATTTATGGTAATAAAACAAAATCTAGAATAATGCCCCATTTTTGCTAAACTACTCTAATTAAATTCACAAAGCTGTCGTACAAATTGAATGCTTAAATAAAATGATGCCAACCCTACTGTGTGTGTGTACATATGGGCATTTATGACATTGTGGGGACTAAAATCAGTACACACTTACATCATGGGTATTTGTCTGTCTTATGGGAACAAAAACCAGATCCCCATAATGTAAATGCTTTAGTACTGGATCAGGGACATGATTTAAAGTTCAGATATGGGTTACAGTATGTTAAAGGTTGTATGGAGGATTTTCTAAGGAACAAGAAATCCAGCGACTGTTTCGTTTTTCAAATGTTGCGCAACAAACCACCCCCCTCCCCACAGTTCCCTTATCTCTCCTCATGGATCTAGTTCTATGCTTCTCCCACACTAGAAACCATGCTTGTTTATCATTATCATAACTGCAACAACATTCAGAGTTATAATAAACTTTGTGTGAGAGTAATGTATGCTACAAAATCTTAGCGATTGCCTTAGATTTACATTTTTAATAAAGTAGATAACAAGTTCGCTATTCATTGCTGCACAGTTGTAACTACCACTGACTAGCTACTACAACAACAAGCACTGACTTTTCTTTGCACTGAAAATTACATTTTCAGAAACAAGATGTCACATTTGTGTCCTGAAAAACATTTGTCAAGCTCTTGGAAATAAAGTACGTTTTCAAATGATAAGCAGAAGTTACCTGTCCAGAAGAAATTTAGCGACCAACATCTCATCTTTAGACCCTTCGTCTGCTTCAGTGCGCGCCATCACTGGAAGGACTCTCCAAGAATCACCTTAGTTTCTCTCCAAGGATCACCTTAGTTTCTCTCCAAGGATCACCTTAGTTTCGCTCCTTATCTCCTTTTCTTTTTTCAGCAAAAAAGAAAACAGACTTTCTTTTGCGACTAACTGGTTGTGGATCTAGTTCTATGCTTCTCCTACGCTAGAAACCATGCTTGTTTATCATTATCATAACTGCAACGACATTCAGAGTTATAATAAACGTTGTGTGAGAGTAATGTATGCTGCAAAATCTTAGCACATTAACGAACATTTTATAAGACGTGAGGTTCACATCATCAATGATGTATCACCTTAAAATGCGACACATTCAAGCCTCTTCTACAGGTGAGAAAAGCAAACCTACAGCACTAACTATGTTAACCGTGCTGACTATGTGCCGCTGAGTGCTTTCTCTGTGTTTATCTCTATAGCACGTCCAATTTGAAACAAATTGTTGCGCTTTAGTGCTGCTATGAGCAAGCTGTTTGAGTTGCTACAGAAGTGCTTTTGTTGTGTAGGCTACTGTTGGATGTTTTGGCATTTTATACTCCACGGTTTTGTGCATATTGTGGACTAATGTCATGACTGCTGGGTTAAACTGAGCCTTACTTGCGTGTTCGTGTAGAAATGCTTCATGTGTAGCATTGACAGACTTGCGCTCCACAGTCTAAGCAGCGTCTCTTCGCAGCGGCTATTTTCTGAAATGAGCCACGGAGATGTTTCAAATGAGCTTCTAATACTTGACCAACACCTTTATCTTCAACACTGTCATGTATGAGAGCCAGCGGCAGGTACGGCTCGAGTCAAAATGGCTGTTATTTCAAATAGTGATTAAATGTAGATTTTAAACTGAACGGTTAACTGATTTTAGCTGGTTAACCAGGCTTGGTGGTTTGTCATGATTTTTTTTTTGTTTTCGCCATCCCTACTAAGAACCGTTGTGATGCTTGAGTAAACAGCGTCTGGCGTGTGTGAAGTGTGTAAACTACATAGTGCCAGCGCGCTGGCAAGGCAGCTATGCTAGAAATGTAGGGAGTTTGACTCACAATAGAAAACCGCAGAGCATGGTTTTCTATTGACTAAACACGTCCACTGTTGATAAATTTTCATTCTTTCTTTTTTGGTCATAATTACAAGGCTGCTGCATCTCTGCAATGCTATCACTGACAATTTGAAACAAAAACAAAAATAAAATCCATACAACCTTTAAGGTTAAAGCCTATTATGCAAAATCAACTTTTTAGAGCTTTTACTTATGTTATAGTTGTCTGCCCTCACCATTTACTCACCCAAAGTTGTATTTGGAGTAGGGCTGCAGCTATCGATTATTACAGTAATCGATTATTCTGTCGATTATTTTGTTCGAATAATCGAGTAATCGTTTGTTATTGTTGCGTCTACTTTGCACATGTTAAGTCCACACCACGTGCACTGACAGATACACGTGTTTTGGACATGAGAAATGTAATTATCACTGGGCTAAGGTTGACTTACGTCTCGGTTTCTTTTCCACTTGATGTAATGTACGGGGCTTTCTGTTTAGATGTTGTAGCATCAGTGTTGAGAAGGTGACTTTTAAAATGTTCCCCTACAGATTACAGATTACATTCCCCAAAATGTAGTTTGTGACGTATTCAAATTAAATTACTTAAAGTGAGTAACGTAATCTGAATATTTTGGATTACTTGATATTGTCATGATTTTTAAAACTACATAAATGTAGCAACCAACACCTGCAAATTCTTGTTTGGTTTTAGACCTGGATTAGTCCTGGTTTTAGATCTGGTTTAGACCTGGTTTAGGCCTGCTTTAGACCTGGCTTAGTCCTGGTGTGAGTTCTGGTTTAGAGGCGCACAGGAGGAAGCGCGGTCCAGTGTACGCGACAAGACACAATCCACGCGCAGAGTGCGCGGCGTACCGTAGCGTACCGCGCTTTCCTGGTTCTGGCAGATGGTATACTGCGTACCGGAGCGTACCGCGGGCGGCGTACCGGAGATGCGGCGTGAGCATACCGCGCACTCGATGAGGAGTGTTCCCTATTACTATTGCAACAACACATCATCAGTAGGGTAAAACTAACCTGTCTCACGACGGTCTAAACCCAGCTCACGTTCCCTCTTAGATGAGGAGGTTATGCTCTTATTATACATCCATGGGCGCCGCGCTGTTGTGTGTACAGTGAAGTGCAGTGGTCGTGCGGAAACTTTACCTCTACCACAAAAGGTTCCGGCCATCGCCGAGCGTATGAAAATAAAACGAAGCATCGAGGCAAAAAAAAAATAATCGATGGATTTTTCTAATCGATTTAATCGATTAACTCGATGAATCGTTTCAGCCCTAATTTGGAGTGTTTTGTGCATGTCTTAGTAATTCTTAATTGCTTATTTTCAAGACGCCATATTGCTGATACACCCACTGCTCAGTACTTACATCGTTCTCCTATTTTATTTAATTTTTCTTAATCAGTGATATGAGCAGGATTTGGCAGCGTCGCATAGTCATTTTGGTACAAATTTTTTAAAAATCCACTGCTCACTAGTGTGGTCTGGAGCTATCCATCAGAGCTGCCAACTCTTGTGTGACGCAAAGTCAGCTCCCAATGAACAACACAGTTTTCTAATGTTGATGTCAGCAAACTTGTTTCTTTTAAGTTGTTTTAGTAGTTTAATAGTGCAATTAAAAATCAGCAAATTATAACGTACCGATCCACATGTGTCATAGATTATAGCGATATAGCAAACACAAGCACACTAGGTCTTCTTTAAATTTAGGATCAGTCTCCAAGAAATGAATGCAAGTCAATTTAATGTCCCCAAGAAGGATGTAAAGCCAACATGCATGTGTGTCTAAAGATCAGTCCCTGCTCTAGGCTGTGTCTCATATCGTCTCATTGCACTGACAGTGTCTCTCCCTCTCTCTACCTTTTGCTTGCACACACATAAGAAAAACACATAGGAAAACCAAGTGGCACAATGATATGTTTATTGAGAGGCTTTGGGTACTTAGAAAAAGGTGTCTGCTGCCGGAATGTCACAACCATTGACAAAAAACATGGCGTCCCTTATCTAGTCAAACACACGCTCACTCTCCCTCGCCACACACACTCCCTCGCCGAGAAGAAGAGGAAAAACTAACAGCAATGCACAGGACAAAACGCTATCACAGATGTCTACAAGCTCTTATCTACATGGAAAAATTCACTGGTACACATTAAGGAGGGAGATCTTTAAGCACAGCAAAAGCAATAATAACATGTCTTAAATCTTGACAACGATAATCATAAAAATAAAACATCTCGCACATTTTCAGGAATCTACAGGAGCCCAGATGGTCCAAATATTTACAGTGGGTTTTCGGGGCATCAATCCTGTATGCATTTTTATATATGGTCTTTCTCTTCCTATACACACATATAGTTAGGATTTGCACAACTTGAGGCTTTGACATTTAATATAAACGTCATCCCAAGTCTGTCAGAAAAATGGCTATTTAGAGCTTCTCCATTCTACATACAGTACATACGCCACTGCTTAACATTAGCCGTGACTTTGAAATGACATGAAAATTCACACACAGACATTACCACAGACAATTACAAGAGCAATTCTGGCTCTTTTTATAATTGAGAGTCAAGTTCAAGAAGTTCACTGCATTGTCCCAAATCTGAACAGGAAACCATTGATTATTGATCGGTTATCTCCCATCATATTGTCTCTGGAAATTGTTGAGCTCAGAAAATTCCTCACTTGCTTTGTCCAGTATAATGGTTTCTTTTTCAGTGTTTTTAGCTGGTGTAGATTTGATGTAGTTGCAATCCAGATGATGGCTGTTCTGTTCAGTTCTTGATGTTGCCTATGGGGGAGCCATGCAGAGAAAAGGAAGCACTGCAACAATTACTATTTTCCAAAACAGCTCAAAACACAAAGGATTTGACTGAGAGGCTAGTATTCAGATCAGCATATTTAAGATGATGATTATGTGAAAGTTATTTTTATTATTATTTTTTTTAATGCTTTTAATGCGTTTGCAGTTCGGGACCATACATCGATTTTCGACAAGTGGTGGTTTTCTAATCGATGTTTGCATCTATTTAGATTACTACCTACCTACTACATTTGCAGCATTTAATAATCAAGTCTTTGTATCTTTTGTTGAATTTTTTAGTGTGCGTTTATGACAAATTGAATAACAAAACTGATCATCACATTATCATTTTAACATACAGTGTTAGACTAAATGATGCTTGAATTGCTGTAACTTCCCATGGCCATAACTACATGATTTGAAATGCACTGTATATACTTACTTTATTAAGTGGTTTATAACTAATCTGATGTGAATCTGAATTTTAATAATTATCTATGTATTAATGGATCAGAACCAATTCACAATTTCCAAGTTCATTTAATTCGCTCTATACCTCAAACCCTTTCTATTGCAGCTACACCCTTCAGGCCGAAAGATCATTATATTGTGACCCCATTTTTTTCCAAATGGCTGCAGGTCTGTCATGACATGCATTTAGAATATGTAATGTAGTTTAATATATGTATGACCCCAATTTAGCTTTCATTTTAAGCTGAATATTAAAACCATTTTGACCTTTCCAAATACCCTATTTTGGTCCCAATACATCATTTGTGAGCTACTTGCTTTCATACATGGCGCACTAATGGATCGCTTGTGGCTGGTATTTTGAATTATACACTTAGTTTACTTTGTACCCACAATGACTTGCTCTGAGCAGTGATACTATTGCTTAATGTATGGCACGTTTAGATCCTGAGTGGCAGTTTTAAAAGCAGCGCATTACTGATGGAGGGAAGAGGATTTTGAGCTAACGCTTCAAGATAAAACTTCTGCATCGTCGTCACAGCCAAATGGTAACTCACAGTGGAGATGTATTTTACGGTGGCAGGCTACAGTCCGTGAGAGCCATGCATGAGAAGAACACAAGTCTTTGTTTGCGCTGCGTGTGTTTAGATAAGCTTTTCGCCTGGATATACTGTGTGTCAGCTCAGCAGATGGAGTTAGATTCTCACCACTGGGGAAATCTCAATCCCACAATGCACTGGGAGCAACGCCAAATGAGGAAGTGGAGATAATAATAAGAAGCCAATCAGAAAAAACTGCGTATTTTGCCACTAGAAATGCTTCTTTTTGTGCTCTCCATCACTGTGAAATGGTCTTGAGATACTTATGTATCAAACACATCACAAAATTATTTCTATGGCGTATGAAATGGGGTAAATTGAAGCGGCTTTTTTGTTTTTGAGTGTGACAAAAGTGTCTTAAAACCCTTTAACATGTTAATTACAATGGCATATATATCAACATTGGGAATTATTACTACAAATCTGCCAAGGGAATACTAGGAGTCTTCAGAACCCCTATTGACCACAAGGGACATTTTCTTTTTGTGATGGGAAAGAGTGGAGAGCAATAGTATTGATAGACACAATTTTGTGTGTCCTTAAACATACAGAGAAACAAAAATATAAATATTACTTGATTTTTTTCTTTTGAACATTTCATTAAACCTTAAATATGGGGCATGAACAACTGGAAATTCTGCTAATAACTGACATGGTAAAACTGGCTTTGTAGCTTTTTGGAAAGAGCATGAACCCCCACCCAAACAAACTGTAAGATAAGGTCTACTTTTTTTGTTTATCTAAAATGAAACCCATCTTTGCTCAAAACTAGACTCCAAATCCCATTAATAGTGAGTGTTCCAGGCTAAATGATTAAAGAATGAGATGTGCTAAAGGACTGAGATTGAGGCTTTGATACTCATTAAATTGATACATGGACATGGTACAAACAACTGAATTTCTAATATTTATGTCTATGTATTCAAAATGTAGGTTTATCTAATCTAGATTTATAATTCACCTCTAAAACAAAACCTAAAATCCTTAGTTTTGATTTTAAGGCAGAGTGAGTGCAGCTTTTTTGAGCGGTAAAATCATTTATCTGGTTTGACCTATAAAAGATTCTTGGTCCTAAGAATGTATGGCAACTATAACTATAATAGCTGAGTGTGATTATGGTTATATAGACCTTGAGTGCCTATTTGAATGTTTAGTGCTCACAGTGGAAAATAGAGCTGTCTCCAATCTCCCTTAGCCCTTCTTTGGCGAGTCTGCAACAAAAAGTCTTATGCATTGCCTATAGCCAATCACATTTGTGGATTTCAGATGGCGATATACAGTGTGTCAGCATGAGGTATGAGTAACAGAAGATGAAAGGGCTAGAGGGTGGGAGTGGCTGGTCGTTCTGGGTCAAAAGTTTTTATTTTCATTTGATGCTTTCATCTCAGAGCAGAGTCCATAAGAGTCGCCCACTTTGGTTAGGCCAGTGCTACTGCAGGCCTAGCAATTGCATGGAGGTTTCCCATAAGCTTAGCTGCAGCTGGGGGTCAGAGGTCGCAGGTGATGTCATCTGCCTGCGTCCATCAGCCCAGTAGTCTTCGGCACGTCCCCCCTCCAGCGCTGGTGATAGAGCGGTGTACAAGACTGTGGCAGCACCCTCTTTAGGAGTCTAGTGGAAACAAGAACACGAAAAATGGTTGGTGTTATTAAAATATGATTATGATAATTAGGGCTGAAACGTGTTGGCAGTCAATGCTATAATAAAGAACTTAATAAAGGACTATCTTTTGGTAAAATTAGTCTCATTATAGTAAAGCATCTGTAAATCACTTGCTTGACCCACAGGTGGCACACTCATTTTCTTTTTCTTTTTTCACTTTAACTCGGCCTTGTTAGACAGTGAGAGGTGTGAAATGGGGGTGAAGAGCGAGAAGAGACATTCAACAAATTTTCAACTTCAAGAATTAGTTATATAAAAATAAGTATAATTTAGATGTATGTTTTCATCCAAGTAATTTGATTATATAACTTTTAAAATGGTCAATGTACTGTAAAGAGCATGTTTACTTTTACAAGAGTAGAATAAATTATAACTAGAAAACTTTTGCATTTGTTTTTGATCGTGTTGATTCATTTCATTGAATGCTCATCCACCAGTTGGTAGAAACTGAGCTGTTACATTGTCCTATTCCTTCATATTTTGACAGTGACACAGACAAATTAGCTACAAATTAGCAACATAACACGAAATGTGTAAAACTGATGAACAAATGGTCAGTGTTTCATGCTCTGTATTCAAGATTGAGCAAAATTGCCTCCGCGGATATCTGTTTTTTAATCATTTTTTATATATCCCACTTGGATCTGTAGACATCAAAAAGAAATGGGAGTGTTGACAGGTTGACAAGTACAAGAACAAGTTTCATCTTCCAAACAAACGCTGTATCTCAGCGTGTGAATGCCAGAGGAGAATGGCCATCTCAGGATGTTAGGATCAGTTGGCGCTTGGCTAAGGGTAAATGTGTGTGTGTGTATGTGTGTGTGTGTGTGTGTGCTTCTCGGTTAACACTGATGTGTTTTAACAATGAGCTCAGTGTCAGCCTTGAGACCAGCTGGGGGGGTTTGGAGCAGTGGGCAGATCACATCCTAGAAGCAAAACACTATAGGTTTTTCCCTCTAAACCTAAGCATCTAAGTAGGCCATTTATGAGTGTAATGTCAAAACACATTTCTGTGAATTCAAATTGCTGTCATGATATAATAACTTTCAAAGCAACTCATGCAATTTGAGTACAACATAATAGGGCATCTGTGCTTCATTCACTGGTGGCGGGATAGTGAAAAAAACACCTTGAACACTTTATGTACTTGAGAAAAGAAAACTGGTCTCCATGACAACAGTCTCATTCTGGTCCACATGTTGAGCTGAGTCATATGAGCTTGTACGGTCGACCCGGTTATGTCTGTATACTACCATTTTAGCGTTGAACAATTTCTGTGAAAAAATATCAAATCTTTTTTTTTTTTTTACTGACCAGTATTATAGCAATGAAGACTGAAATAGGAACAAGTGTAAACTAAAGGGTTAGAAGATTTTACTGCCCATATAATAAGATGGGGTATTTTGTTGTTTGCAAAGAAAATGATATTACCTAAATAGGTATCTTGTAAATCTTGTGGTTTATTCAAACAGTATTTATGGTTTGAGCGCAAGTTTACACACATTCAAAAGAATAAGATGACGGTTACACTTACATTAGTTACTCTATACTTTAAAGCGAAGAATAACAGTTAGCAAAACATATTCAGTATTAATTAAGAATGATCAAGATTATCTCAGATCTATAATCATGTAATCTTAGGATCTGGCTAGGGCATATTAGAGAGCATATCAGCCATTTTGTAAACCTTACTTTGTGTCTAACAAATTGTGAATTAAATTATTAATCATGGAAAAAAATCTATGTTGTATTTAGGCTAATTAACATAATCAGAATATAATCAGTAGTTTTGAAAAATGGTAAATACAAATAAAAAGATTTGTATTACTAGAGAAGAAAATTATGCTGAATGTCATCTAATGTTCTGTGGCTTAAACTGCATCTTTAGACCAAGCCGGTAATCTTATTTCTTACATGGGTAGTAAATCAAACTGCCTATTAGTGTACTTTCTTGGATATGTATTTGATTTCTTTTGTGGCAAATCTCATCTAAAATAGCAGTTTCTTCCAGAAAACTCTTATTGAACAAGGCACTGCTCTTTTTCCTTTTTGGTAATACAGACTGCTATGACCACTGTTTACTGAATTACTGGATTATACATTTGTTTGACATAAAAGGTGCAAGAACAATTGAGTCTGGTGTAATTACTACAGGCATATCTGGTGCACCTAATGCGTTTGTATATGTGAGGAAAAACACAAGGCAGAAGGTTGAGCTCGAGGTAAGTGGATGTGACAAATGCAGTTTTAGTCCAGGGCACGCACACGTGTCGCACTGCGTTAACTCCCAAGGACATTAACGGGCGCCCGTGGCAACAGCCTCCAGCTATGCAAGAAGTGCTCCATAATCGAATAGTCAACAGCCTGCAGTGGACAAAGCTTTGCAAACCAATTTCAAAAGAGATTGTACGGGGTGCTTTGAAAACTTCATGAAACTAGAGTTTAATCAGAATAAACCATTTCTGAAGATGATTTTAATTTGTAACAAATCAGTACACTGAGAATAGACTTCACAATAAAAAAAAATTTGAAAACTACTATATATAAATTGATAGGCTAGTGTTGTCATGACACTAACATTTCAAACTTGATTTTTGAAAAGGCTTTATTTGTTGATGCCAATTTGGATACCAAAAAAAAAAAAAAAAAAAAAAAAAATCAACCCAAAATAGTCAAGCAGCCTAGTTCTAATATTGACACAAACCATTAAAACTGTCCTGGTTATGTATTTTTTTCAGTATGCCTGCTTGACTGAGTATCTAGGTTCAGTACTACTTAGAATCTGGGTATGAATTTCTCTGACAATCAGTCTTAAAAATGCATTCCATTTAGATAATGTTTATTGATTTTGAAATAAGATATTTTTACTTTTGTAATCGTTTTGCTTTTAATGATGGATTCTCTGTCAGCCTAGAAAAGGACAATAGCCTTGGATCTAACCACTGTCAACAGAACTGCAGTTATTTGGAGTACCACAAATCTTTTTCAATGGCAAAATTAATGATTGTCAATCTTGGGCAGTACATATCTCAGAAATCCACCTTTTTGATGAGAATTGATCAAAACTTTGAAGTGGTCCCAGTCTCTATGTGAGTGCCAATGGAGTGTGTCATACCCAAAAAAGCAGCTGTGCGATGACACCTTGTGCCAAACGCAGAGGTGCCCACATGTGCTGGTACAGGGCCGTGTGCACCATCCCGGGGTCCACGGCACACGAGCTCACGGGGGCCCCTCCAGCTCGCAGCACCCTCTGCAGCTGTTGACTGAACAGCAGCAGGGCCAGTTTACTGCGGCAATACGCGGCATGGGCTGAATAATACTCGCTGTAGAGATATGAATCAGTGAGTTAAGATGTCACTATGAAAATGTCATTACTTGTCTGGAATATTTAAAAGTATGCCATTAAATTCTACTTCCATGGAGACAAGATTTTGACATCATCAGGTTAGATCTAGGAACACGGGACCTGCTTACAGTAAGATGCATATTTTTCAAGATATTTAAAAAATAACCATTTAATGCTATACTGCAAAAATGTCAAACCAGACAAGTTTTTTTTTTGCAAATTTCCCACAGGAAAGGTGACATAGTACACACAGAAGCTACTTTGAGGCAACCCAACTTATATCAGTACATCTCAGTTAGATCTTTAAAAGGTGCACTATGTAACTTTTTGGTTGGGGGTCCATCACCTGCTTGTTTCTATGGATATGTCATTGCTCTGCCTGGAATGTTCCACAGTACGACACTGAACAGGTGGTTTTATAGCTCAAAAATACCTAGAAAAACAGGGACTCCGACTGTTAGAAAAACTTGCCACTCCATAGATTTGACCTGTAAGTTGGTCTGGTTTGGTCTCCATGAAGATAGAAAGGTTTAATGCCATAATGTGAAACATTCAAACAAGGCAATTATGTCTCCATGGAACAAAAAATTATGGACCCTCCACCAGAAAAGTTACACAATGCACCTTTAAGCCTTCATATTGGTCATATTCATATTAATGAATATGCCCACAGGCTGACATGATAATCTTAAAAACAGCTTCACACAAAATGTTTTGTGTTGATTTTTAGATTATATTGCAAGTTGAAAACATTTAGATAAATACCAACCATGTAATAGATGTGACAATGAAACCAATGAGTGCCTGTAATTATCTTGGACAGTAACGTGGCCACAGGAGGGGCCCTCATTGAATCTCTCCTTTGGGGTTTAACTAAATTATCTGAATTAAATTTCAGTAAATTGGGCTGAAGAACAAGCCACCTGAAGGCCACTAATGCCAGCACTAAATGAGCCACTTGGACTGAGTGAGGAAGTATAAAAGGTTAAATTACAGAGCCTTTCAACGCTATAAAAAGATGTGGTTTTCAAATGGTGGTGGCCAAAAGTGAGCCAATGTAAGTAATTAACAAATTATTTATTCATTTTTTTTTGCATTTTCATTTACATAAGGTTGGGCAATATGGCAAAAATGAGTGTGTCAGTATGGCTTTCAATATACATTTTCTTAACATGGCTTTTGCTCAGTGCCATTTAACACAAAAAGTCAGAAATCTGCTCCAAACTAGATGCTTTTACTGAAAGAAGATTGGCTGTGGACCTGTATATTGAAAAGACCCAAGCAATTCATTGACTTGCCTGAATTCCATTTCATTTCAGTCATGGTACAGGCACAACAAGCCTTGACCCTTTATTGTTGAATTTAAGAAAAAGACAGATTTTACATACAGAAATGGGTTCCCCCAGACATAAGAACCATTGCTTATGCTGAATACACAATAATCTAATGTTTGAATATATCTTTGCATGTAATGTACCTGCTATTGAGGTCATTGAGTTTGAGTTCTTCGATGCGATGGGCTGAAGAGGAGACATTAACCACTCGTGAGAAACAATCAGACGTTCCAGACTGCTTTAGGTTATCCAGGAGAAGCCATGTTAACAAGAAGTGACCCAAGTAGTTCACTCCAAAATGCAGCTCAAATCCATCTTCAGTGCGACCCTCATGAACAAGCATTATACCTGCTAAAACACAGAAGAAACACAATACATGTAAGAACCACTTTAATAACATCAGAGGCTGCCAATCTGTGCCTTTGGCCCCTAAGACCACAACCGACCGACACTCATACCACTTTCATACTAGGCAATGTGGGTGAAGTGTCATGCCTATGAACACGACGACTGTTTTTGCCACTGGCGTTCTACTGTGGCACATGCTGTTCCCAGTGGTCTCCCATCCAAGTACTAACCAGGCCCGGCCTTGCTTAGCTTCTGAGATCTGAGGAGATCAGGCTTTGGCAAGGAGGTTTGGACACACAAGCCGGTTGGAATCCCTCCACTAGGGACTAGACAAATAAGAGTCCAATTTGTTGAGATGCAAGCTCGCTCACAGTAAGGACACATGTTTTTCAATGCAAGAAAAAAAAGCTTTTATTGGTGTCTTTTACTGTTTTTTTCCCCTAAAATATTACATAGTGGGGCTTTAAGTTGATATATTTCTTGATCATTTCAAGTTCAACAACAAACAGAAAAATGTTGAAAAGTAAAATCTCAGTATCAGTTATGTTCTTACCATTGTTGACAAGGATGTTTAGCGGTTGGTGTCTGTTCTTGAAGCTCTGGACAAAATGGTGGACTGACTGTAGCGAGCCCAAGTCCAGAGTCTGAAATTCAACTGCAATAAACACACAGAAAAACAGCCGTGAGAATCATCCACCAACCACAAAATAAATTATTTCTGTCAGTGCTTCCTGGAGGCCAGATTTCAAAAAGACTTTTAATCAACTGGTTACACTACAATGGCCTCCTTTACTGCCCCCCTTTAGATAAAACCGAAGCCATTTTCAAAGCCATCAAAAGCTTAACCAAATTAACATGTACATTAGATACAGGTAAGATTTTAAGAGTGAAGAAGTATTTTAATCACCCTAGCATTTGAGCAAGGGTTATGGTTACACTGAGCTTCAAATTACTGTAATTGTTTGAAGTAAAGGAATTCACCACATAAAGCTAGAAAGGCTCAGTTCTGTCAAATTCATAAAAACAGGTGTAAAATGGTTTGTCCCTGAGGAATAAATGAGTGTGAATGTCACTATGCCGCCTGAAGTATGTCTGTTACAGTATACCTCCGAGGTTATGCAATTACATTTGTCATAATTTCATTACAAACAACATTCAGTTTTTACGGTGCACTTTTTTGTGCCCCACACTAACAGTTTACATTGTTCAGGCAGAAGGTAGCTGATCCATCTCCACTTCTCTGGGAATTTTAAAGCACTTTAATATTTGTAATATGGCAAGCATAAAATATCTGTATTCCAGATAATAATTGATACAGCAGACTAGTATCAAAACTAGCTAGAAAAAGCTCCACAGAGCTATATTAAATCCCAATTACTTTTTATTTCTGCGTACATCATTGAGAGCTAATAGCTCTCAACTACTTGAGTCCTGCTAAGATGTATTAAAATCACATACATAGGACAAAACTGGACCTTTCCTGAAAAGATTTGAAATGGTCTTGATCTATAAGCCCACACCATTGAAGTTAAAGTAACTACAATTATTTTGTGTTGTAAATACATTCTTTTAACGATTATTGTGGTATCAAAATCAGTACCAAATCTTTCCCTTTGTATCAAAACAAAGATGGCAACATTTGTTCGAGAAGATACATTTCGAGCCTCATTTTATTTTGCCTGAATCTGTTGCTGTTTCATGTCACTATTATTTTGCTTAATGCCCTTTACTGTTTTTCTCCACCCAGAAACTGATGTCTCACCCCTCCCCAAACTCCACTAAGCCTGTAGATATGAAGCGCGATTAGACTGGCAGAAGACGAGCACGCTGGGAGGAGGAGTAGATAGATTTGATAAGCTTATAATGGCCTGCTATGACGGATGAGAGCTTGGATAGAGAGGTTTTTATCTACAAGCAGTGCCACTCACCTGCAGCGAGGAGGCGGAGATAGTGAAAGGACAAAGACATGGATAGCGGGGAGGCATACGAGAGGCTATGGCGAATTTGTTCAATGGACCAGACAGGACCAGTGTTTCTGTATGCATGACAGCAGTAACTATGACTGCAGGTGCTTGAAACTATATTGCTTGTAAGGACTGTAGCCACCCTCTCCGATCCCCACTTGAGTGACCTCCCTTGGGGTCAAGCCCTTTAAGACAGAACGGTCAAATCTGGAGAGCCTACTGGGAGTCAAATGCCATCGATTGAGTTCACGCTTCTACTGCCTCTGCTGCCGTCGCCAGGACTGTAACAATAATGATCCTAGGATATCTATGAAGCTGCAGTCAACAAGTGCCAATAGGAACAGAAGGAGAGATGTGGTTACAGTGGGAATACAGGGAACTTTTTATCTTACCGGCCAGAATCATATGCCTTGCCAATAATTTAGGCGAGTGGTTCTGGAACTGCATCCTGTTTCCCAGATTTTAGAGGTCCTGATTGACAAGTGGATTAACCAATCAGAGAAACGCATGGTCTGTTTGCGTCAAAAACAAACATGACGGTTTACACGTAAAAAAGGGGGAAAAGGGGGAAAAGGAAAAAACGGCGCAGATTTTTACAGAATCAACCATCAAAATGCCATTTATCTGAGGTATAAGAATTTATATATTTTGTTCTGAATGTTACAAGAATTTTGGAGAGGTCTTCCACATTCAAGACACGTGCTACAAATAAGCAGCTGTGGTTGGATTATCTCAGGTTTGGAGCGAGGATTTTCACACTCTATTGTCCGGTTCCATTTTCTTCTGGATTTGAACAAAATGTAGAAGGGACTGGATGGCCAAGCAAGAAAATTAAAATCACAATATGACAATTTGACCTAGAACATTGTCATTTTGTTGTTATCATATATTAAATGGTAGAGACCAACTAAACAAAAGGAAGCTGGATGTTAGTATTTGTTTGATGTGAAAGAAAAAAAAATCTCTATTTGTTACTTAAACATACAAGTAGTGGAAAAGACAGCAAATAAGTTAATCTTCAGGAATATTGGGAAAAACATCTGATTTAGAAACAATAATCATAAGTAATTGCATGATTGTATTAACTGCAAAGTATTATTATAGCATTAACAATATTCGGTATGTACACTTTTTCCATTTAAATATACATTTTGAATAATCACACTTATTAGCTATAGCCACACAAAGAATATAGGATCTGGCGCAGTATTTTATCTTCTGTAGAAATATTCAAATCATTATTTAGCATACACACCCAAGGCCAAATCATTTTCTGTAAGCCTAGTCTTGGCATGTGGGACTGGCACGTCTTGGTATGCTTCCCTTGCTGTAACCAACGCAAAAACTAGTACAACTTTAATGTAATTCATCCTGCCATAACCCAGGTTTACTTTTCATTTCAGGGTTGGAAAACAAATCAGAATTCTGAAACTTGTCCAAAGAAAATGGTTTTGTGTGCCAGTGGGTCAGATGGTGCCACTGTAATTAGAGCGATCACACATAATTTTGGAGAGACTGCTGCTCCTGCGCCTTCAGAGGCTATTCAGTTTTGATTTGACTCCCAGCTGTTAACGTCTTCTGTCACGCTATAGATCAATACCTTTTGGACCATAAAAACCACTATATTAAATGCCATATGCAGAGATATTGAAATTAACTATTAACACAAAACCCAATAAAATAAGAATGAAAGAAATACCGCATTGTTAAAATATAGTGCTCCATCTGACTCAAAACTGGATCCACTACTAAAGTGAATAATTTGTTATTTATGCTGTTACGATTACTATGGTTTGTATGATGCATTTTCTTTTTTGTAATATTCTAACAGACTGTGGCATAGATAAACTGATAAACTGTAGGACCAACTTGTTGCTAAAAATCCATAAGAATGGAAATACAATGGAAATGGTCTGTCTAGTGATCGAAATTAGTTTCCTCCGCAAAGTGGCTGGGTGCACCCTTAGAGATAGGGTGAGGAGCTCGGTCACACAGGAGGAGCTCAGAGTAGAGCCGCTGCTCCTCCACGTCGAGAGGAGCCAGCTGAGGTGGCTCGGGCATCTGGTCCGGATGGCTCCTGGACGCCTCCCTCAGGAGGTGTTCTGGGCATGTCCTACCGGAAGGAGGCCTGGGGAAGACCCAGGACACGCTGGAGGTACTATGTCTCTCAGCTGGCCTGAGAACCCCTCGGGGTCTTCCCGGAGGAGCTGGAGGAAGTGTCTGGGGTGAAGGAAGTCTGGGAGTCCCTGCTTAGACTGCTGCCCCTCAACCCGGCCCCATATAAGCGGAAGAAAATGGGTGGATGGATGGTCTGTCTACAGCTCAGCTCCTTATCTTGGTGCTAACCGCATGATGAGTGTTGCTGTTAAGTTATGGACTTGTTTGGCTCTGTGACCCTTTGTGAAGTGACCAGAAGAAGTAATCTTTAGAGTGTGAAAAGAGCAAGAGTTCACCCTTTAAACCAGATTTAAAAAGCCTGGAAAGGTCATTGATCTGAGCCGAAGACACCAAACTTAATGAAAACGCCTCTGCCGCAGCATCCTGGTGGTCAGGCCCATGGGACTAACTAAGGGTGTGTAAAAAAAAGAAAAAAAAGAAATCAATGCAGCTCAATTACAGATCTGCAGGCAGTAGGTCAGTTTGAATGAGATACAGGCATTGTGTAAGCATTCTGTAACGTAATGTTCTCATGTGTTGATACATATCTTCTCATTTACAGTATATCTATGTGTGGAGCTATCTGTTGACTGTAATAAGGCTGCTTTCTCAGTTATACTTTTACAAAAGATTGTCAAAGATATAATTGGATTGCATATAGAATGTCATGGTTTGAGTGTGGTAGAGGACCCCAAAGCAGAGACAGAGGCACAGGTAGCTGTTAAACAGATTTATTGCCGGGATTGAAGGATGTGGTGATGGAAACAGGCTGGAGACATAGACGGAGGGAAGACACTGGGGTAGACTCACAGGTAGACAGACTGGACGACAAGGGCAGGCAGGACGACGTGGACAAGCAGGATGAGGACAATGACGTGGACAAGTAGGACGAGGACGTGGACAAGCAGGATGAGGACGTGGACGTGGATGTGGACAAGCAGGACGAGGACGTAGACAAGGGATAGAATAGAGGAGGAATGAACTGACACAGAACAAAGGACAAGGACACAACTAAGTAGAGGAGCTGATTAGCCAATGAGCTGCAGGTGAACCACCGAGCAGGTGATCCACACTGCAGCATTAGCCCTGCCACGCCCCCGAGAGGAGCAGACAGACGCAGAAGGGAGGGGGAACACATAAACACCAAACCCTGACATAGAAATTCATATATTATAGAAATACTCTACTTTGACACTGCTCTTGCTTTAAAAAAAATATCATTCTGGTTGTATTAAATACATTATTACCACAACTTTAAAAGTACATGAACACTTGCAGTGACCGTGTATTGTAGCATACTGTTAGAGAAATCCCATTGCTATGCTGAGAGCATTCATTGCCAGCTCAGTCTTTATCATCTTGGCCTACGTCATCAGAGGTGTAATAATCCATACAACAAAAGCATAGCCAAACTGAAGTGCATTAGATTGAAATGGACAACACTATCACAACACAACAACACAATGTCTTGATGTCTCCAGGTGCCATATGAGTCCTGTACAATGGTAAACTTCTCCTGCGTTCAAACTCCAGTGTCATGGCAGGTTAATCCAATGAGAAATTTATGATGTGCAGCAACATTTGGACAAATATAAATAGATGTGACTAGTCTCAGTATTTGGGGATCCCCAGAGTCAGGGCTGTCCTCTGATCCTGCATAACTTTGTATAAATCCTCATTTGCCTCAGACTGTCACATGCATCCGGTGCTCTGACTGAGGCTGGAGCAGGTTTGATTAATAATAATAATAATAATAATAATAATAATGCATCAGTTTTATATAGCACTTTTCTGGACACTCAAAGACGCTTTACAGAGCATTATTCATTCACTCCAGACCAGGTGGTGGTAAACTACTATTATAGCCACAGCTGACGGAAGCGAGGCTGCCAATCTGCGCCATCGGCCCCTCCGGCCACCACCACCATTCACGCACACACCACTTTCATACTAGGCAATGTGGGTAAAGTGTCTTGCCTAAGGACACTACGACAGTTTTTGCCACTGGCGCCCCACTGTGGCACCTGGAATTCCAAGTGGTCTCCCATCCAAGTATTAACCAGGCCCAGCCCTGCTTAGCTTCTGAGATCTGACGGGATCAGGCTTTGACGAGCCGGTATGGCCACGTGATTAAATAGAATTACACCTAAATGTGAAATTAAATGGATCACAGGCTAAACACCATCTCCACTCTGCCTGCCAGCTGCCCGCAGATTTTTCATTACTCACATTTGGAGAAAAACTGAAAACAGCAACACGTTATTTCTGGAGCAGTGGTCTTGCCCTTTTGATCACCTCTCCTTCAACCTATTCTGTCTACTCTAAAACATCTTCTTAGCCGCCCCAGACATCCCATATAAATAGTTTCACATTCGAGTGTCTGACATGCACGCTGATAGCCAGGAATATTACTTCTGGGCACAGGGCCAGATCTTGCTCTTACACACCAATTTTTATTCTGTGGATGTTGAGTAGGATCAGAGACTGCCCAGGATCCCAGTCACCACGAGTTCAAAGAAATAATATTTACAAGTCAACATCCCACACTCTGAGGAAACACAAACAAGTCGTCGTAGTGTAAACAAAATAGCTGAAGTTATACTGCTTGCAAATTTTATACAGAGACAAATTAAATTATATAGATACAAGTTTAGTGCTCTATTTGATATTATGCAATCACATTCTACAACAAATTGCTTAGATCAGATGGACAACATCATCTTGACCATAAACGAATATTCAGGTCTGGAAATGAATGCACTGCATCCCAGTGGCAATGAAGAATGGGTCAAATGTAGAGAACAAATTTACCTATGATCCCAACTGACAAAACTGGATACTGTGATCTTTCCTGATGACGATAATCAGAAGATTTGTTTTGCCACCCAGCTGAATATGCTAAATGTATGTATGATTAGGCTAAAGTATCAGCTCTGTGGCCATACCGAACTGGCCCACGGTCCTGGACATCTATAGCCTGTCCGTCCATGGGAGTGGATCCCTCCTTCACTGTAGTTCTCCCCGAGGTTTCTTCTTTTTCCCAGGACCCTGGGTTTTTTGGAGTTTTTCCTTGCTGAGAAGGAGGGTCTAAGGACAGGGGATGACTGGACAATGTTTCATTTGCTGCTTTACATGAATGTTGTTTATTCCTGTTTTGATATGTCTGTGTGTATGTTTGGCTCATCCATATCTTGGAACGCCCTTAGAGGCAACTGTTGTTGCGATTTTGGGCGCTACAAAATAAATTGAATTGAATTGAGTTGAATTAAAGGGACTATAAAATTACTCACAAAAGTGCAGCAATGTCACTTTATTGCATTATGTAGAAGTTTACAACATAAGTTTGTTAACTTTTTTAATCATTTCTTTTTACAAAAGTTTGAGGTAGTTATTAGTATAACATTTCCCTGCTTTTATTCAGAATAATTAGATATATTGCCCACCTTTGTGCCTATGGCTAGTAAACAAACCGACCATCCCACAAACTAATATAAACATAAGCGCTCTGGTGGAGGCTCATACACCTCATACACACTCATACATGTCCTGGTTTCACACAGTTAATCCAGGACGGGCGCTGGAGGCAGAGCGTTTTACTTTCAAACGCACCGTGACTAAAGTTAGTGGACAGACAGCACTGCCTGTGGCTCAGAGCAGAAATGCCCCCCGTGTGTGTGAGCGTTCATAATTTAAAATGAGATGCTCTAAGCCTCATTGACTAAAGCCCACTTGCTGTCTAAAGTCATTAACATATTTTCCACTGGGGCTTCCAGGGACAGTGCAACAGCATAGTCACCGGCCACTTTATTAGGTACCATTGCTCAACATAGAAATATACAATCACACAATCACAGGCGTAGTTCGAACCTAGAGATTAGAACGACAAAACTTCTATAAAAGTTTGATTAACTGATATTTTCAGTTTTAGTGTGGGGCGCCAGTGGCAAAAACTGTCGTAGTGTCCTTAGGCAAGGCACTTCACCCACATTGCCTAGTATGAAAGTGGTGTGTGCGTGAATGGTGGTGGTGGTCGGAGGGGCCGATGGCGCAGATTGGCAGCCTCACTTCCGTCAGTCTGCCCCAGGGCAGCTGTGGCTACAATAGTAGTTTACCACCACCGGGTCTGGAGTGAATGAATAATGCTCTGTAAAGTGTCTTTGAATGTCCTGAAAAGCGCTATATAAAACTGATGCATTATTATTATTATTTTCAGTTTTAATATTTCTATAGCGCAAAAAACTACATGCCCAACCACTAACAATCCTTACATTTAATTTATGATGAACTATAAAAGTGAAATGATGAGACATTTAACCCATGATCTCACTTGTCATGACACTTGATGTTGTTTAATCTAATTTCTTATCCTTGTGACATTTCCTGCAATGAATCATGTCTTAAGGGCCCTTCACCTACACGCACACACAAGTCCTCCTTCATTCAATCAGATATAGATTTGCAATTGGGTGTCTGTCATGACGCATACAGACCATGGGTGTCATGAGCTGATAGATAGTATCTAAAGGAGCATATAATCATTTAACTGTCCAATCAGCCAACATTAACTGTGATTTGAGATGTCAGCCAATATGCAACCATCAGTCAGTTTTAGTTTATACACTGCATAGACACATTTCATATTTGTGCTCAGTTTAAAGGCATAATACATAAAGAGTTCATTCAGAAATCTTTTGAAGCAATTACGCCTGCATCTATCCTCTTCAATTGATTACATGGATTACGTATCCAACAATAGAACGTGCATACAATGTACAAATGTGTCCAGTCTATGTGTGAAATTACTATACCCTATGGCCACAACAGTCTAAAATAATTTAGCTTCAATTTGGGATAGCTATGCGAAGGTTAATTAAACCAATTCTCTTGTTTTACACAACACATTTTCCTGCAGGCATTAGGTGTTAAGTTAAATTCCACTTAGGTGCAGAAATCACACAAAAAAGTTCACACAAAAATATTTTCACCAAGCCTTAAGTGTCCAAAGCCATGGGTAAAATTAGTACATTCTTTTTTTATTTACACCAGGTGCCCTGTCTGCGTTTTTGACCACGTGTAGTTGGATTGCAGAGTACACCCTGCACCTTTACAGGCTTTACAATGTTCAATCTATTGGCAGTATGATGTAACAGAAGCACCAGAATTACAGAGTTGGATTGTGCTTAATATTCCTTCCACCATTTTCTCTGTAGAAAAGATGAGAGTTTGGATGATTCACTCCAATTTAATTAGTCAAAGGTTAAAAACACGGACATTTGGCTTAACAGCTTTTCAAATGAACGCAATAAGTACTCTCTTGTTTTGTGTGAATTAATTTCATTGTGGTTTCCTGATGATTCACCTCCACATCCTATGGTAGCCAATACAATTCAGCTACCTCTACAGCAGCCTATGTTATATACATCTTATATATCTTACCCATTTTTCTCATAAACATACAAATGTGCAAACACCAGGAAACATGCCAAAGGGCGTTAGGACATAGATGTGTAAAGCTGCTGTCTTACATACTAATGAGAATCTATTACCTCCTCTCTCTCTCCATCTCCGTCTCTCACACACATTTTCATTCAGTGCACAGGCATTCAGCTACAGACACCTCCCTTGTCCCCTATGCTTCAGTGCCTGCCAATTACAAAAGAAGTAATCAATTCTTGCACTGCCTCGTCCAGGGAAATCGACATCAATGACACTAGCGACACGGAGCCTGTCTCTGTACCTGTCGCTTTGAACAGACAAGCACCAGCAGCTCCTCGCCACGAGAGTCAACACGTTACAATTGTATGTTTGAATTATCCATGGCAAGATTGTCACTTAAATATACGCAAAGTACACATTTCAAGAAAGGATGCAGAAAACATAATAATGATAATACATTAGTCATATAGCTCGAGAAGTCACTGTATAATTTTATATATTATTCATTAGATTCATGCTCCATACTTGGTAAGTTACTTCTACACTAGAGCTGCAGCTATTAACTGGAATAATCATGACTGGTCATGACATGTCTGTTAAAATAATCGTAATTTTGATAATTATAATCATTTCCTGAACTATACAGCCTGGAAAAGACACAGATTTACTTATGTGTTTTACAAATATTGAGACTGTAAGGGTCCAGTAGATTTATATGCTATGCTACTCATATGATTTGAAAATTTAGATTATAGATTTACAGTGAGGTTGACAATTTGCGCCATTGCCCCTCCAACCACCACAGATCACCTGCTCAAAAGTAAATCTGTTAGTTTTCTGTCAAACACAATATTTTATTGTGTTTGATCTGATTTGGTTGTATAAGAGTAACAAAGAAATGGCCGACCTTTGCTTTTCTGGATACTAATTTAAATACTTAAGTGTGAGTCACTGAGACAGGCAATAAATCTGCTGGAAGGTCACACGTTCATGTTTTATTAAATTTCTAATTATGAAAAGGTGGAAAATGCGGTTAATTAAACCGCTATTTGGCACAGTACAGCGCAAATGGTGTAAACAATACATCATCATTTAGGTGCGCAGATTTAAAACAGTTCAGAAAAAAAAAAACTTTTCCATCCAATACTTCAGAAGATGTTTAGTGTTTGAGTTAAAATTTACATGGCATATATTTACTCTGACAGGATTTCATGTTTGCAGTACCTGTGTTAAATATTTGTGATAGTTTTACATCAGTTAAGTGGCAGTTTGAGAAAACATGTTAAGAAGAAAAGTACAAAAATACAGGAAGAAGTAGCAGTGAGTTCTAAAATGATACGAATGACTGTGGGTTGATTTATCCACATTCTGGGTAAAAGAGATGCCATAGTAAGGCAGTTAAGGCATCATTAAACCAGTCAATGCTATTGTTAACATTTCCAACTATTACAGTCCCTTCCCAAGCTAAAACTAGACTTGATATAAAGACAGAGACCTCAATCAAAATCTCAGAACAGGGACCAGAGGGTCAGTAGATTATTATGAATAAAACAGCTTTTTGGTTTCTCCAATTTGGACAAGAAAGTAAAGGCTTTCAAATGAGTACAATGCAGAAAGTATGCACAAAGTAAAGTGTAGTGTGAGATGACTGCCACACCACCACCTCGGCCTGTGCTGCTGGAGCTCTGGAAGTTCATGTGACTCATTTGGTCCAACGTAATCATCAGGCTGTAGCCATGTTCGAGCGAGAAGATGCATGTTATGGTCACTGATTAACTCATTTACTTAAAGACATGGAAAGATAATATTTAGTAGTCCACATTTTGTTGTTAAAAGAAACTAATCAACAAGAGACAATGTACAAATATTTCTGTAAACTAAATACACTATTAAAATAAATACATTATAATTCTGGCATAGTCTAAAAACACAGAATGTTTGGAGTATAATGAGGTCCTACTATATAAAAAATAAAAAAGATGTATAAGAAGGGTGAGAATACATGTGGTTTGAAGAATTGTAGGCAATAAATAATAGTTTTGAGGGGAAAAAACAAACATTGCAATTTGATTATCTTTGACTGATTCTTTTGACACATTTATATATATTTTTGTAAGACCAGTTTCAGCATTCAGCAGTATGTTACGTGGCTATCATTTGAATTCAAGTTTTGACATATAAAACCATAAACACAAATAGCTACTATAGACATATATAAAGGTGTACTATGTAACTTTTTGGTTGGGGGTCCATCAAGTGCTTGTCTCTATGGATCTGTCTTTGCTTTGCTGGAATGTTCCACAGTATGACATTAAACAGCTCTACCTAACATTTATTAAATTACAGGTGCTTTGATAGCTCAAAAATACCCAAACAAGTATTCTGACTGTGAGTTAGAGGTAAGATCTTAAGCCCGAGCCGAGCCCGACCCGACCCGGGCCTAAAATGTCAATCATTGCTTCGGGTCGGGTCGGGCCAGGCTTCTCTCTCGCTGACTTTTTAAAAATAAATAAACAGTTAAATTCGTGCGCAGAGCATGAGCCAGAGCCAGCGCATGCTCTGCGCACGTGAATGACGCCCTCTTAATAATCTTCCTCCGCAGGTCCGCATGAAATTTCGGGTTTGCTTCGGGCTCGGGCCTGCAAATCAAGTTAATTGGTCGGGCTCGGGTCGGGTCGGGCTTTAATACCCGCTGGTCGGGTCGGGTCGGGCTGGATTTTTAGGCCCGATCCTACCTCTACTGTGATTGGAGGTTGCCTCTCCACAGATCTGACCTGTAACTTGGTCTGATTTGGTTTCCATTAAGATAGAACTGTTATGAAACATACCAGACAAAGCAATAACATCTCCATGAAGAAATGCATTTGACGGACCCTACACCAAAAAGGTTTAATGGACCTTTAAGAGAGCAATTTAAAAACAATTTTAGTTTTATTTTTTCATAACGCCTGGGCACCCTCCTCTGCTCCTCCACTATAGCCTGTGTTTTTAGGCAGGCGGACTGCTGCGCACTTTATTCCTCACTTTTTTAAGGGCAAACTTCAGTTTCTCCTTGTCCATTTTCAGGAAATGCAATTCCTCTTGTGTTGAGTGGAGTTTAGAGGACAGTTCTCGCACCCTTCTGCACAGTTTCTCATATTTGTTGAATCTCCACCAACTTCAATACTAGTTTGAGTGTCCACTATTGGTGTTCTGTCCTTCTCCCTTTTATGCTCCGCAGCCTTGTTGTTTTCTCTACAACACTGGACTTTCGCTTTGTTTGCTAGCTCGTGTTTAATCTGCACACTGTCTCTCACTCAATTGTTATAGCAGTATCAAATTTCCTTATATGCATTAATTTGGTTTTTCCAGCTTTTCATCGTTCTTCTAGAGCAGGGGTCGGCAACCTGCGGCTCTTTCGTCCCTCTGTTGTGGCTCCCTGTGACTTTGGAAAATAAATAATAAGTATTTAATTACATTGTATTTTTATTTTAGTTAGTTCGTTTTTAAATGTAATTCTAAATTTGTAGATAATGGTAATCTTTTAACATTGAAATAAAATGTCTTTAGGGCCAATGATTGAAGCGGAATTTATAAATTTATTTAATTTTGCACAAAAATCAACCTGAATTCTTTAATAAAATATTTGAAAAAACTTAAAACTGATAATTGATGTGTAGCAGACGTCTTTTTCTGGTTTTGGTATACATATAGATGGGTACGCCTCACACCCCGCATCTCTGCATCTCCTCCCGTACGCTGCACACACCGCATCTCAAATGATGGACAAATCCAAGAAAAATAAGTTTCTGAAGAAAACAAAACATTTAATGCTCCGTGGGCAAATTAATTCACGCTCCCGTACACGTGATAAAATGATGACGAAACAGAAGCAGACACATTTTTGGTTCGCTACAGGTGGATAATTTAAAAGCAGGACTCAAATAGACATTTAGTAATAATGGGTTTAATGCAGTAATGCACACATTTGTTTCCATTTTAGAGAAACTAAACTTAAAACCGCATGGCTAATTTGCATACACTGTGCTCATGCTGTCAGCTTCTGTCAGACTAAAGGACACGACTCAGTGGATTATTTGTGTTGTATTTTCATTGATTTCATAAATTTTATAAATTATAAATAAATTTTCTACAGAGCTGGTAAAAAAAAAAAAAAAACATATACAGTGTGATCCTCATTTTGGGTTTTGTGGCTCCAGGTGCTTTCTTTTGTGTGGGAGACGCTCCAAACGGTGTATGAGTATTTAAGGTTGCCAAGCCCTGTTCTAGAGGGTTTTTTTTTTAAACTCCTAGTTGTTTTTGTTCATCTTTTCCCTAACTTTTTTGGAGTTGGGAAGTAATTTTTTTAGCTGAGAAAAAATAATGACAACAGTTTCACGTTTTCATTTTGACTCCAATCTTCAATACAAAAACGTAGAAAGCAGTCTAAATTAACCAATAATGTTACAGTACCATTTTTAATAGTTACGGTATCCTTCGCTTTCAAAACTGGCATAGATGTTTTGTAACATCTTTAAAAAGTATTTCGACACTGCAGGTTATGAGTCACCAAACTACCTTCAGCAGCAGCACGGCAACGGGTGTACAATTATTTGACACTTTTATCGCCTGTCCCACTTGAATCATGAATCTTACCGTGTCATCTTTTACTACATTGGAGCCTGTCATCCAAGTTGGCAAAATATGGGTTTAGAAGCAAAGCTCTTGTGTGGTAAAAGTTCACTGACACACTTTTTAGATGCTGGTACGGATTCAAGGCCGTGTTGGAGATAACTTATGGTGCGTTTGAGTCATGACACAGTGTGGGGATTTATAGCACTGTGAAGGTCAGCCGGATCAATTTCTCAACATGGGCGTAAAAGAGAGCACTGTAAGCTTTAGTCAATGGGACTATAAATCTTTAGCCGTAATCATTCATCAGCTCATCTTGGTCGGCACATCCTATTCTTTCTATTTAATTCTTTATATGGAGCTGATCTATATGCTCGCTGTATGTCCATTTGTCATGCTGTTTCACTCGCTAACCTTTGATTTAGGCTCTATCTCCTATAGTGGTGCTCAGTGGCATTTTCCTTGTATATCCTCAAAGCACAGCAGGACGGCCATCTCTCTGAAAGTGCCGTCTTTTATGAAGGAAAATGCTCCTGAATATGAACAAACAGCTGGAATTCCTCTATTCTGATACCATTTTATAGGTCCTATATTATTCAAAATTGACTTGTGATCTGTAAGCCATGTTAGAATGTTGTTTGGTTTCATTCACAGATTTGAGTAACCCTTTATTATCCATCTGTCTACATCTCCAAAGCTCAAATCCTCTGTTACACCTTGTGATGTCATGAAATTTTCAAGTTAATAGTTACAATTTACTTATTGTTCAGTAGAGACGGGCAATTTCAGGTCTGAAATTTTATCCAAATTATTTGAGTGAAGGTCTATGGAGTTTCTAAACACAGTGGAGCACTTTCTGTATTGCCACGTCACATAACAAGGTGGAAGAGAGTGTTTTCTGTATGAGAGAAGTATTAAAAAGGCAAAACATGCAGGGTTTGTGTAATAAACATGTGAAACAAAAAACAACTCCAGGTATGTTTTTGATGAGGCTACAACTTTATAACATAAATCAGAAAATAGCATAATGGGCCCTTCAGTGTTATCACAATTCTCTGGCAGGTTCTTATCATATTTTATTAAACGCTTACCACTTCACACTTCAACACCTAGTATTTGAAGAGAGCACGTGTCTATTATTATGTTAGCGTTATAGATAATGTATTTTGTGCTTTCAAATCATTTAAATCACTCCCCTTTTAGAGCACTATCACATTACAATCAGCGTGCATCCCGCTAATGAAATTACGGTAAATCGCATCAGGTTTGTCAAGATTGAAGAGTTATAACTTTATTTCAAGTGTGCCATATATGCTGTTGCAATATTGAAATGATGATTGTTTTTAACAAATGTCTCACAATGGCTTATGAAGTTACTCCTGTCTCTTCTCGCACACATTTTTCTGTTCCTTTCATTCTGTCTCATTAAAAAGCAGACAGCATACACACATATGGCTGACCTTCGTCCACCTGGCGAAGTTATGTGCTCCCTTACAGATAAGACTGATGGGAAACGTACTCCCCGAAACTGGATGTCGATAAGAGAGCTTCAAAACAGAAGTTATTAAATGGAAATGTACTAGGATTGAAGAGGAGGCGGACCAAGAGGCGTTTACAATATTTGCATATTCATGATGAAATGTTTTAAATAGCTGGGTTAGAGAAATGTTTGTGGTTGCTCGGTTTGCCCCGCGAGGAATCCACGCTTAGACTGTTTCCCAGGGAATCTCGTAATCCGGCATGCTGTATTAGAGATATTGTGAGGTGAATAAATTGGCTTGAATTGAACTTCACGAATCCTGGTCTTCAATCTGGTATGTGCTAAAATGCGTCTAGGGAGATCTTGTTACGACATCGAGTAATTGGAGTCCCCTATTTCAGTTTTGAACAGCGACACCTTCTGATTGTATTTGTTTGAGTTTAAGATTGGAGAAAGAGGACAATATTTCTTCAAGATGTTATGTACAGTTTTGTAACGTGCTTTTGTATATTTATGGAGAATTGTCGTGTGGGAGCAGGGATGACGTAGGCTTGTGGGCTGAGCTTTGAACAGAATCTTACAACTAACCGTAAGGAGGGTTGAATATGGCCCAGAAGAGATTGCTAAAACATTCAAACATGCAGGTATGGTAACTAAAACTTCAGGTATGTCTTTGATGAGGGAACAATGTTATAACATCGTAGAAAGCTCAAAATATACATTTATATACCCCTTTTTAAAATAGTTAGTAGAGTAGCAATGTAGTAGAAATTTACAAGTCATTAAGCCATCTGATGTTTGTTTTTTTTTTCATTTCATTTGCAACATACAACATACAGACATTAGACAGGACAGAACAATACAAAACAGATGTATGCACGACCACAGCAGACGAGGTGTAAAGTGTGTGTGTGTGTGTTAAAGTGTGTATGTATGAGTAAAAGTGATAGATTTCAGCATTAAATATAAATGAATTGTGTATAGTTATATAGAGATTCTTAAACAATGTATTGGAGGGATAAACTCAATGTTTTAAGTGTGAGTAAGAAAGTGTAAGAAAATAATACCAGTACATATTTACAGTTGTTATTAACATGTTTTTCTATGTATTTAACCATTCAACCTTAACCTTATATGCTAGTCTGTACAGTTACGAGTGGGAAGAGGAAAAGATGGGGGAACTAGTTAAGTTTATTAATGAGTTTTTCAGATTGGTGTTTAAGCCTCCCATTTATTCATGTGCCCCAAAAGCCTCACCTTAAATGACAGTGTAGGAAAATGTTTTATTTGTGTTTTTCTTCCATTGTGCATTTTGTATGTATGCCTAGCTTTGTGAGGTGCATTAAAAACAGTGTGGGGCATTAAAAGATAGTGTGGTGCATTAAAAAAGGAGAGATTTGGGTACAGATTTGAGAAGTTGGAGAGGTCCTTGTTTTGCCAAATTTGATCTTATTTTTAAATTTTATTTTTAATCTTTTAATTTTGTTGTTTTGTTGTTCTTTTTTATTTGTTGATTGACTGACTTTAATTATTTGTTGTTAACTTATAGATGTTTTTGTAATTTATTTATTTGTTTATGCAGTTTACTAGGTTTATTAATATTCCTCATCCCATTTGAATATTTTGTTCATCTAAACAACGTGTTAAATGTGTGACTTCCAGTGAATCAGGCTGCCTGTGGAGTACAATGATGCAGCCACGACCTTTACTTCCAAACAATGGCATAAAAGCAGCATATTTGTATCAGAGTGTGCGTGTGCGTGTGCGTGTGCATGTGCGTGTGCGTGCGTGTGTAGCAGAGCAAAATGTGTGTAATTTTACCTTTGGCCTCTCTGTGCACTTCACGGATCCTCGTAATAGCTTCCAGACCCTGCTGCTCATCTCTCCCGCCTAAAGCACAGCGAACACATACACAAAGAGGTCAGTGCATCCTGGTTATAGAGGCATTATTTCTAGAGTTTCCTAAAATTCTAAATAAATGACATCTGACAAGCTCAATATGAGTCTTCCTCTCTATAAAAGCAGTTTGCGAAAATAGCAGCCATGTGGCGAACTCAGGTCCCGTGAAAAGCATTCAGGAAAAGCTAATTTTAGAAACGTTTTTAAGAAAGCAGCTACTCTTCAAGGGAACGGTGTGAAAAGGCAACATGGCACATTTAAACTGGAAGCTGAATAAAACTACTATTGTGACAAAAAACCTATAATATCAAAATGTTTAATAATACACAATGCCAGTTCAATATATATGCATTTTTATATCCAATTATTACACATTTATAATTAGAGCTGGGCGGTATGACCAAAAATTGATATCACGGTATTTTCTTTTAATTATCATGGTATCACAGTATTTACCGGTATTTTTGTCTTTGGCTAAGTGGAGTGTGATAGAGTTGGTAATATCATTCCAACGTTTGCTTTTCTTGTCATAGACGGTCCCTTTAGCAAACACGCCTACCAGGGACGTCTGTGTAGTATTTTGTGCTGCAGTGCCAACGTTACGCAGAGATTGAAGAGAAGATGCAGATTTTACTTTCATGCAATCTTCGTATTCCAGGATATGATTGTGGCGGAGGTGGTGAAGCAAGTTGCTTGTGTTGCCTCCTGCAGCTAAAACATTAGCTCGACAACACTTACAGATGATGCGTGTTTGATCCACGTCAGACTTTTTAAAACCAAAGTATTTCCAAACAACAGGCACAGCTCCCTTTTTCGGAATGAGTTCTGTGTCTGTGTCTGTGTCATTTTCTTCGTCCATGCTCACCGTTCAACTCGCTATCCTTACCACCCTAGTCTCTGCCACTACCACTGCAGAGTTGGCTTGTTTGGTGTAACACTGAAAAACAGCCCCCGCTCAATCTACCGCTGTGCGACGTTCCGCCGCTCTGTGTTGCCGACATATGCTCGCACACGGTATGGCGGTAAATAAAAAATTCATATCATAAAAATAAAAATTACCGGTATACCGGTTCAAACGGTTTACCGCCCAGCCCTATTTATAATAACAAAATATGTTAGTATCTTTGTTGAACCATATTTCTTGACAAATTGTCTTTGTAACAACTTTTTCACATATGACATTTTCAGAACTTAAAAATGCGAGTGAGGAGGCACGCAGGTATTGGACATTCAAGCGGACAGGTTACAAAGTGCACCTTTAAAGATGTACCAGCAAGTATAATTCAAATGAGGCAAACGCAAGCACACAAAATGCAATGCACTGTGTATTTTGATTAGAAAGGGCTAAATGTTCCCAGAGGTGAGTGCATAAAAAACATCAATAGCATCAGGGCTAATCCCTAAAAGCTGTAAAAAGCTTTTGTTTTAAACTAAATCTGGCTATGGGATCATACCTTTATTCACCTGACTGGTTTTGAGCCTGTAGGATTAACCTAAAAAAAAAAGTATATTTTCAAAGGTACTGCATAGAGTATTGGTAACGTATAAGGACTGCTAAAACTGAAGTTTACAAGATCACTCAATGCCGTTTTTTTGGACATTATAGCTGAACATGTTTATTTGTTTTAATAGTTTTATTTGAATATTTATCCATTCTGAATATCTGAGTAAACACTTGAATACTCTTAAAGCCATATTCCACTGTTACTGTTCTTGTATTTTGTTGCAACATTATGTTCAGGGATGAATAAAAAAGACAGTTTATGCATATTAGAATTCACTTCATGATTTTTTTTTTTACTTCACAGAATCAGGTGTTAAAGACTAAGACATTATTCACAGGCCCTTTAAAAATCAGTGCCTCATATAGTGTGCACTGTGCAGTCCATTTAATAAAATAGTGACACATTTTTGCTCTGATGAAAGATACAGCCATTGACTCCTCTCTCAGTACAGGAGGGTTTCTTTCAGGAGGGGCTCTGCATACAAATGAGGTGTGTATATTATATGAAACCAGAGAACAAAGATTTTCTAAAGGTGAAATGAATGGTAGACCATCCTTGAGTCTTATTTATTGCACATTATTATTATTATTATTATTATTATTATAGATTGGCCAACACAGCCTTGTTTTATTTTCAAACCGCTAGATGCTATCCATGTTACTGCTGAGACCAGGTGATCCTGAACCAAAGACAGGTGAGAGGCTTGTTTTGCCTTGAATGTTCCACAATTGGCATTAAACTGTTTGTCAATCTGTATGGAGACATGCAGATGGTGGTACCGGGCCAAGTTACAGGTCACATCTGTGGAGACGTTCCCTGGTATTGCATTAAACGTATCCATCGTTTAACTCAAAACCAATGCAACCCACCTTTAGATAGTCATGTTAATTTTTTCTCTCTCTAAAAGCTGATAATGCTGTTAATATTTTCATGTTTTAGTGATAAAAATTACTTATTAGGCATGTTAAATGTTGTATATTCACCTTATTCCTCCTTTTGTCTCCAAATGCTACTTAACTGCAGATTCTTGTGGTGGCATTTCTGGTTAAACAGGTATAGCTTTCATTTCAATGGCAAATATACCTAAAGAAAAAAAAAAGGTAAAATTTTCAATTTTCATGTGCACCAACAAGTCAGCAATGCACTGATTCTCTGAGGGGCTTTAAAACAGTTTTATAGTCCATATTCAACTTATTTGCTTTATAATACAACCCAAATGATAATGGCGCAGCACACGGCAACTTCTGGAATAAGAACAGGAATGCGACTACACAGTTCTCACATTTACGGTGCGTATCTCAATGCATGGGTGACAATCTTGATACTTTACTTTTATTTTAGGCCTCAAAAGATCAAAAACAAATGTTCCTTTCATTACTTTTATAGAAATTATCAGTAAACATAACCTTTTAACCCATTTAATTGCACAGATTTTTTCTCTGAATACAGCAGAGTTAGGCCTTTATGAAGCTGTTCTTACATATCTGTGAAAGTATGGCATGTTTAACATGTTGGTCATATGTTTATGTGTATATAGTCACTTTATGTGTATTGTAATGGCACTGAGCAATTTGATATGACATTGAGCAGTGTTGCATTCCTTGTATTGTATGTTTACAGAACGTCACTCTCTTTCTATTCTAAGTGAATGTAATACATGGAATATCCTATCTGAATATTTCAATGTAAAAGCTACTGTATGTTCTGAGGAAGGAGGCTGGTCCTGCATTTCAACACTGACCACCTCCACCACCACCCACAAAACAAAGCTAATATCTGTAGTATCTATGAAAAGGTGATAAAAGACTTGGATTAAAAAAGAATTGTTTTATGCTGCACACTTCACTTGGACATGTGTATTTTTTATTTTCCCTCGCTCTCTGTAGCATTCACACAAACACACACGTTCAGTGGCACTAATCTTGGATTATCACACGGGTCTTTTCAAGGACACAGCTCCATTTACCCTGATGCATTGTAAATTCAAAGCAGAGCTGAAAATGTGCAGCTTTTCCAGGTACTGTGCTCCAGGGTCACAACACACACACAGAAATGACACAATGGACATGATACTTATATTCTGTAAACCAGGATCCAGTTTACAGTTTAGGCTTTAAATTTAACACCATCCAACTTCCAGTTACAACTAAAAAGCCACATTAGAAGAAAATGTGCAAAAGTCTTGTGTTACAATACACAGACAAGATATTTATCTATTTTCAGATCACATCAATTTACTATATTAGGTAGTCTGCTCAGTTTCTTCTTTAATGATTAATTATCTGGCTTCTGTAAAATATTATCTACCGCTGGCCACTTGACATCATTGTATATTCAATTTTATAAACAAACATGCTATAAACAATAATTGTCACCATCCAGTACAAATTAAACTTTATGTAAATTCTATGTAGGCCTAAAATAACAGTTTCTTTAACCTCATGGTTATTTGATCTTTAATTTCTGTAGGTTCTTAGAGTGTATCTTTTTTTATACAGCTGGAAAATCCAGTAATACAGATTTTATTAGTTAATTTATGGAAGTGGAACTAAATCCACTTTTTGCTACTAAATTATGTTTTAATAGCATTATCTGTTCCTAGTGACTTTTTTTTTTTTTTTTAGCAATTTTTGTGCAAACAAGGTAAATTTGCAGCTTTCTGGTCAAAAATGCCCAAATATAAGTTTGTGCTGCCTTCAGTGGCCTCTGCATTTTCCAGTAGTTGGTGACATCAGAAAAGACTGTCCTGACTAGGCAAGTGTTTCTGTAGGGGCAGAGTTTGAGGTGTGGTTAATTTTAGACTGTTCTCTTCTCACCTCACTCTTCTTTAATGTCCTAAGTACTGTCCAGTTTAGCAGCTCTAGGGAGTCCGCCCCTGGTTCCAGAAGTAAATTTCCCATTTGAAACTGTTGTTTTTAAATATTTCAGAAATTTTATAAACCGCTAAATTATTTCGCCAAATCTTTTAATTCTGCATTTTAATTCTGAACTGTTTGCAGCGGTCCAAAGTTATTCCTCACTTACTTTATAAATTCGGAGTTTAATTATTCACTGTGATGAGAGCTATTCACACCATTCAAAGAACAGAGTGCTGTTACGGCAAAGCTAACAACAACTAGCATGCTAACGGCACACTTCCTGGTTATCGTACAATACCACACTATATAATTAGATGCAGACAGCACGCAACATCAACAGCTGCTTATATACAACATATCGGACTGTACTGAAGCAAGACACATTTTGCTCAAATACAGGTCTAATTTGCCCTCTGCATTTCTCCAAGGTTACTTTAACATTGACAGTGCAGTAAATAAACAGGGAGAGAACAAAGAGTTTGGTGCAAAGTTGGGAGACTTGTGAAGAGAATGAGAAACATGCACTTATAGGAAAGTTATTGATATTCTGAAATGGTCTCGCAAAGCTGCTGGGTCTTCCACCAAAATGTTATTGTGCTTTCATACTGAATTTTAATGTTATGCAACCTAGTTCATCCTCAAAAACATTCAAACTTTTCACTTTGAAAGCTCTCAAGAGGGCAGCACTTTTATAACAAGTGGCAATTAACAGGAACTTAACATTATTAACTGAATAATGTTGGAAATTTAAATGGGCTAAAAAAAATCAACTATCCTAAGAATATCAACAATTTGTAAAAAATGATGGTAGAACTAGGACAACTCCTGTTACATTGTTAAATATAAAATACATTTTTTAAAAGCCTCAAATCAAAATTCAACACAAATAATTCCTTAGGATTACACCAAAAGCCCTCTGTGTGTTCCACAATTGCACTGGTACTTTTTTCATTTTCACATCACAAGTCACGGAAATCATGAGAGAAAGTTGAAGCATATTAAAAATTCATGGAGGTTTGACAAAAACATGTTGTTTTGCTGTTTCACTGCAATAAACCCCAAACCTGTTAGCATCGCTCAGGGGAAGAGATGAATTGGCACAGGTGATGAAATAAACTTCGCAACAAATTTAATACTGACAAAGTTTGAATGTAATTCTGACACCAGCCCAAAACTTTAGATGTAAGTCAAACTTGGAAGGAATTTAATCTCTACTGGAAAAAAAAAAAAAAAAAAAAAAAAATATATATATATATATATATATATATATATATATATATATATATATATATATATATATATATATATATATATACACCTCGACTTTCTCACTACACACTACATTTATTCCATTGCCTTTCATTCTTTTCACTTTGAGGTTGTTTAAAACTTTCAACGAAATCTCGTAGCTGTCAAGGTGAATCTCAATGTGGTTTGTGTTTCCCGGTGCTCAGGTGGGTATGAGACTCCGCAGTGCAGACTCAAAAACAAGTACATCCAGTGCGCTAATGGTATATTTAGTGTGACATCAGGAAAACATGCACAGTGCCTCATCTTTGTACTAAAACTGTGAAATGATCAATGAACTTAGAAATAATTATAGCCGAAAATAAAAATCTCCATTACCATTATATTTGAATAAGATCAAATACGATCAATGAGATTTTACAATATTCACGTGTTAAACGTAAAAGACACAAGGTTGGGCAATATAATGAAAAATGAATCATGAATTTTTATTACATTTTTATTTTTGTGTAGAAGCAAATAAATATTGGTTTTGTAATGTTGTATTAATTAAGGTTTATGAATATAGACAGACCTAAGCATAAACAACAAATACATGTTGTCCACTCTAGTGGCAACAGTATTTCTCCAAGTCAAAACTCTGTTCCAAATAATTTCCTTTTATTGATGGAGAAAAGGCTGTAGACCTGTCTTGTCTATAAAAAAGTCCCTAGCTTACAATTGATAATTTAATCTCTTTTCAATTAAAGATCCTATAATTACACAAAATGGAATTTTGTGAGCTTTATTAGCATATTCAAATGTTGTTACTTCCTCAAAAACATACCTAGAGTTGAGCTTTGTTTTATTCACACATTTGAGTAACCCTTTATTATTAGTCTGTCTACATCTCCACAGATGTTTGTCCATATCTAAAAAGCTCAAAATGCTCTATTTCACCTTGTGAAAGTTAACAGCCAACTTTCACATTTAGTTCACTAGAAAGTGGCATTTCCAGGGATGAAATTATCCAAATGATTCTAGGGAAGGGGTATGGAGTTTAAAAACACAGTACAGCGCTCCCTGTATGAAATCACAAAGTGGAACAGAGTGTTTTCCATTTGAGAAACGAACACAGCCTAAATAAATTGTGTGAATGAAACTAAACACAGATCTGGCTGTTTTTGGTGAGTACTGATAAGATAGTTGTGATATTACACCCATTAAAAGCCTCTAGTGCAAAGCATCTTGAAATGCAAATTATCTTAGACTGACACAGTACTGATCTTATTGTACAAAAAGAAAATTAGCTTTTTTTCCTTTTGTTTTCTAATGGATACTTTCATTATCCCTACAAAAGGCATTTACACAAAAAAAGTGTACACACCATTTTGCTCATAAGCTAATGGACTGTAACAAGCAAATGATATTTCACAGTACTGCTTGTTAGCCTTTTGTATGACGCAACACTGAAAATTACCATCTGAGTGTTGTGTTTTATACTGTACCAATGATCACATGAGCCCCGAGTCCTGCCAAGTGCAGAGCCACCTCAAAACCAATGCCCCTGCCTCCTCCCGTCACTATGGCGACCTTCCCCTCCTGTTTGGGCATGTCTGCGGCGACAGAAGAGGATGCAGATATGAGGACAATGTCATCTGATAAGGACACTGCCCAGTGATTTAACACGTCAAGACATGAACAGCATACAAATATTTTTTAAATAAAGAAATTAAAATAATCGTCTTATTTTTTTATTTATTTTTTTTTATCTAGTATATATTCAAATAAACAATACAGACACTAAACTTAAAGGTGCAGTATGTACTTTTCTGTGTACAGTGGTCTCTCGTTTATCACGGGGGTTATGTTCTAAAAAATAACCCACGACAGGCAAAATCCGTGAAGTAGTCAGATTTATTTTTTACAATTAGTATATATGTTTTAAGGCTGTAAAAGCCCTCCGCAATATGAGCGGGGAACGGAGAGGGGGGTCGCTCCGCGCTAATCGGCCGCGATCTACTGAGGACCGCGGGGACTGAAAAACATAGTTATGGAGAGTTGTTGGCGCTGTTTTTTATTCTTATAAACAGACATGCCACCTTCGTTTACGCAGAAAACAATGTGTGTTCATACACTGTACTCCACCCCGTGCTCATCTTCAGATGTTATTGCTTTGCCTGAAATGTTTCATAGCCTCACATTTAAAAATCTATCTTGCATTTATTCAACTACATAAAAAATGCAAACGCATTCTTATTGATACATAGTGCACCTTTAATATCTAGCTGTATTGAAATTGCACATTTGAGGCTTGCAGACAATATATTATTCTATTTTGTCTTGTTTAATATTGATTCATATCAGGAAGTACTGACGGTATTGCATACAGACTGGAGTGATCATCATTACTGACCTGGTAGCTTGAAAGGCTTGCTGAGAAGTTGACCAAGAAGGACCCTAAAGCCCAACCAGTAAAGCTTGATGGCAGGTAAAATACATCTGAAAAAAGCAAACATCCTTTTTTTTTTATATGGTACAATGCTAAGCTAACTGTGTGCAAAACTTAACTCCTGCACTGACAGCTTTTCTAAGTCCATATACCAAAAACAGTGAGGATCTGCAGCCAGATCAGCCTCTTCTCTACTTCCACGCGGTTTCTGTTTACATGCCTGGAAGGCACCGCTTCTTCTTCTGTGTAAAAAATGTAATGACAGTTTACATCCAATAAGTTGCATTACTGCCATGCTTTGTCTACTGGCAGGAGAAGGTACTTCAACTCAATCCACAGTCAGGTTTTCAACTGTTCGGGATCATAAACTTTATATAACTAAACTTAACTTGTTAAAACATTTTGGTAGCATTTCTATATTATCTTCTATAATTTTCTATTGTTGTCTATATCATATTATTTAAACCCAAACATTTTAATAATTAAAGTATGAAACTTTTTAGCCAAAAGATAGATTAAGATAAAAGTATGTTTTTGTGTGTGTGTGTGTGAGTTTTGTTCATTGCACTGAAAAAATGTATTCTTATTCTGAGCGAGCTTGCATCTCCACAAACCTGACTCTTACTTGGCCTGAAGGAGTGCCCCTTCATGCTTTTTTTTTTTTGCTATAATTTTTCACAGTATGGCATAAAACTTATCTCTATGGAAAAGTGGTGTCTTAATTTTACATTTCCATGGAATCACCTCCAGAAAGTTACATACTGTACCTTCCTTTGTGGGGTTGCCACCAGAGTAAATGGTAATACTTAAATAAAACGGGGTTCTCCAAAAAGGACATAACTTTAAAAAAAATAATATAATTTTGTGTTCATACTGAAAAATAAGAATTACAACCCAGGCTCAACTAAACAGTCAGACAAAACTGAATAATTCAAAGGAGGCGATTACTAATTGCACATAGTGACTCATTTCCGTACTTCTTGACTTACAAAACGCCTGGGTGTTGCATTATAGTGAGCGTCAGTGCATAAGTAGGGTCTTTGGTTAGTGAGCTTATTTCAATGCTCATTACTTGTGCAGCAAATCCCTTCCCTCTGCCTTCACTCAGTAGTACAGGATGTTCCTCTTCTTCAGACCCATCCACATGTTTTCTAATGAGTGTGAAGGTCTATGTGAGCCTCCATTATAGCTTGATCATTGTACAAGCTATTTCCGGCTTCCCTCAGGTATACATGACATTTTGTTTAACATGTCTTAGTATTTGCAGTTTCTCTACACTTATATTATCTGTTGCATTTATTCAATATGTTATGACACCAGCTAAAGACTCATTTGTCAATAACTGCGCCACTTGTGCTCTTACTGTTTTAAAAGTGTAACTACTACAGTAACAACCGAACCTGGGTTGCCAGTGCCTTAACCTGCACATAGAGGACACAGACAAGTTTGAGTCATTCCCAGTATATGGACAGGCATATGAAAGCTCAGAACCTCCAGAATTTAATGATGACTGGCTGCAGACGCTGGAGTTTAGGTAGTGAGGATTCAGATTAGAGAGTCCTTTTAGTTTAGATCAACTGGATTTCATTACAGCATTACATTTTCAGTAACAAAAAAGTCATGTTTTAAATACACAGCTCCACAAAAGGCACTGACCGACCGAACATGGAATTTCCTCAAAGCTCAGTTAAATTAGACATGCATCCCACAAAAGCATAGCTAAACAACATCATGCAATTGTAAAGATTCTCTACAACACATCAACTCAAGGGGCTTTTCTCAGAATAATATTTATTTGTCCCAGTGCCCCTGCTTGTCTCCATAGAGATGTTATTGCTTTGCCAAGAATGTTCCAGGTATTGATCTCTTTGGCTTGGGATTCAAGTAGTCAGACCTGTAACTAAGCCTAATGGCATCACCTGCTTGTCTCCATGTATGAAGGGAAATACTGTAATGCCATAATATGAAACAAACTAGGGAGAACAATACTATCTCCATGGAGACAAACAGGTGCCAGACCTGGACCAGAAAATTGCATAGTACTTTTCAAAAAAAGTACAGCTGGCCTATTGATACTTGGCGGAGGTGGGGTGTTCTACATGTATGTGTATTGGCGGAATGTTCACCAGTTACCATGGAGCCACAATGGACACATGAGCAAACACTGCCAAATAAATTTTAAAATTTATTTATTTATTTCAGGGACAGCGCATATTAATAAACATTTCTGTAAATATGCCAGGGTTAGCCCAAAGGCTATTTTTCACCTGCAGTCCCCAGAAATTATCCGAAAGCTCAAGAAAAAAATACAAAATTGTAAGGATGGATTTGAACAGCACATTTTCAGAAGCCTATGATCAATACAAGTGTTCATTGTCCTGTTTAGGTGTTTGATTTTCAAGAAAAAAAAAGTCTGTGACTGTAACTGTCATGTATTTGAGAGGGCCTTGTTTAACAGCACAACAAATCAGCTCACCAGTTGTAGTTTCATCCAAGTGAGCTTTTTCCTGGTTAGATTGTGCAAAAAGAAAGCTCACATTAAAGTCCAACAGATCTTCAGACAGAGCAGTTATCATCACACCCCCAGCTGATGACATCACATCAGCTCGGTCCTTTTCCTTTCTTGTCATTTTTAGCACACATAAACACAAGGTTATTCTGTTGCCTGCTCACCCTTAAATCTGATTTGAATCTGCTCTCCTCTCCGCCACATTATCTTGTTGACTAATTGCACTAAGGACAAGGTGCCTAGTTGACCTTGAATGTGTAGATTTGCTGTGCAATCCATCATTTAATTGTGACGCTTGGATTACTTTGTGACAGAGAGGATCCACGTTGGCACTTGGCTGCTCTGTTTCATGTGCTCCCTCTCCATAGACACAGCATATTGTCCCATTCAGCTCACTGTGTTGTTAGCTACTGTCAGAGAGGGGGCACATCATAGGGGCAGACAGTGACACAGGGGTACTTCATAATTTATCAGAGTTACTGCAGGCTTCAGTGTTTTTGACATGGCGGCTCATGTATCCAGACTGTTCCCATGTGGACTTTAATGTCTCTCTTGGGATGGATAGATATTGAATGTTTTAAAGGGCCCATATTAGGCTATTTTCTTATCTTTGTTATAATGTTGTTTCCACAGCAAAAACATACCTGGAGGTGTTTAGGAGTTCTTCTCCCAAACTGAAACTACTCTGTTCCAACTTCTGAAGTGCTACAAGAAGTGCTCCACTATGTTTTTTAAACTCCACACACCTTCACCTGAATCATTTGTAAAACTTTCTGCTCTGGAATTGCTGATCTTTACTGAACAAAAGGTAGCTTGAAAACATAGCATTACAAGATGGAACTTTGAGCTTTGGTGTTGTAGACAGAATAATAATGCAATACAGGATTACTCAAACTACAAAACAGAACTCCAGGTATGTGTATGATGAGGTAACAACATTGCAAAGCTCACAAGAGTCAATTTTGCGTAATGTAGCACCTTAAATATGATTTATATCTGGGCTTTGCAGTTTTTAAGGACACTTCTATAGTTCTATAGCTAGAATGTTCCACAGTATGACATTTAAGTTATTTAGCTTACACTTAGTGTATAATTGCTCAAAAATAGTCTCTCCACAGCTCTGACTTGTAACTTTCCCATGATGGTGTGCCCTGCTTGTCTCCATGGAGATAGCCATTCACATTATTGGCAAAACAAAAACATCTCCATGGAGACAAGCAGATGGCAGATAACCTAATAGAAAAGTTACACCATTCATCTTTTTAAGTCAAAAAGTAAAGACTAAAATATCATTATGTTGTTATTTATGCCCAATATGCCTTTGTAAACATGTTATGGGGATTTACAGTTGAATACTGATAAAATAAAAACTGATAAAAAATATAAAAAATAAAATAAAAAACTAATGTCAAATCCAGGATGTTGTCAGCTATAACTACAGTATACAGATACAGTATATGAACCAAATTCTTTACACTACTTCTTCTTGCGCAACCACTTAACAATCTAATCACTCCTTGGAACACTGCTTCAACTGTAAACAGCAAAACATTCATCAGTGCTTTAAAATACTTGTCTCCCCTGGTACATAAAATAATCAAATTCATTTATCAGTCTTGGCTCCACAAATGAAAACCCAGCGAGACATGGCCTAATCTTGTGATGTTGGGATGATTGCGATGCTGCCAGGGATTGATTAAAACAGTAATTCGTCATCCAGCCCTTTCATGTTGGATAATGTTTATTTCTGTCTCCCGAAAAAGGACAGTGGCAGTCACCTCCCAACAATGTTAAAATGCTAATGGACGTCGGTAAATCAATTGGAGTGGAGCAGCGGGTGAGAAAGATAAAAGATAATCACCAAATCCTCATTTGATTCTGGACATATTGTTTAGGTGAGCAGGGACACTGGATTTGATTTAGGAATGATTGAAAGGTATGGGGGGGAAACAAACTCGGCATACGCATGAATATAGATTAAAATGGTTACATAAACTTTATTATTTACAGCAGTGATATCCAAAGTCAGGGGTCACAAGACAAGGGCTGGGGGTCGCAAGATATTTTCAATATATTCAAGACATTTAATCCATATGTTATTGAATATAACATAACAGAATAACAAAGCTGTCTTATAATCAGAGAGTTGGTGGTGTGATTCAAGCTCTGGTCAATGCTGTTGTGTCTTTGAGCAAGACATTTCACAATGAAGTATGTCTGGTGTTGGTTGGAGAGGCCATTGGTGCAAATTGGAAGCCACGCCTCTATCAAACCACCCCATGTGAGGAGAGTGAATCTTTAAACCATGTTGTTATCTCATCAAAAACATACCTGGAGTTGTGTTTTGTTTCATTCACACATATTTGAGTAACCCTTTATTATTAGTCTGTTTAAAATGCTCTGTTCCACCTTGTGATGTCATGTAGTGATTTCCAGTAAACAGATCAGTAGAGACTCCAGGTATGTTTTTGATGAGGAAACAAATAGCATAATATGGGCCCTTTAAATACAGATAAGAACACTACGTTTATATTATTCATATTATCAAAAAAGTAATGAGGGAATAGTGAATGCTTTGACAGTTAACATAGATATGGTCTGGGTTATCTAGGGTTTCACTAACATTACAATATGAGTACCTGTTTGATTGACGGCTCAACTCTGGCAGCATGCACTGTTTTGGCACAAAAGATGCTCCCAAACCAGAGCACGATTCGTCCAAAAAAAGCCCCCTCCTCCTCCTCCTCTGCCTGTCTGTTGGGCACAAATGTGGAAGAGAAGCTTCAGACTGTGATGAGTCGTGTGTAACAGAGTAGAGCCAACTGCATTGTCCACATGCTTAAAATAGGCCAACCAAATGCTCTTATAACTGTATATATTTGTGTTGCTTGTATTTACAGTCGTGGTGAATGTGGACTCCAGTAGTTGGGGTTAAAAGGTTAGACAGCCACAGTTAATAGATAAAGTCCACGCTGCAGGACACTTATTACCTGCAGGGAGTGAGTTTGTTGGTGTTCTTTAATCTTTAATAGCAGCATTCAAGAAATGTAAAGGAATCTAATTATAATGAATATTTCAGGTATGATCAGTGTTTGGGCACACATTCGTAAGGAACAACTCATTTTCATTAAAAGTGCACTATGTAACTTTTCTGCTTGTTTAAGAACGTGTTATTGCTTTACTTGGAATGATCTATAGTATGGTATGTTTTTTCAGTGTATTTATTTAGCAATACCTGAAATATAAGATTTAAAATAATTACGTTTAATACCATACTGTGGTTCACTGCAAGCAAACTAATAAAAAAAGTTGAGTCGCTCCACCTAAAAAGTTACATAGTGTGTTTTTAAGTTACAATTATGTCTTTATGTAGTAGCCACAATATGGTATTAAACTTGAATGAGATGCATTTATTCAGGTATGGGTGTTTTCATTGCTCAAAACTACCTTTAAAAACATTTTTATTGTGAGTGGGGTCGCCTCTCCACAGACCTTGCCTGTAAATGGGCTTGGTGGCATCTACTGCTTGTCTCTGTGGAGATTGATAAGTTTAAAGATATATTCTGGAACACTGCCAGCAAAGCAATAAGATCTCCATGGAGACAAGAAGCTGGCAGGCCCTCCAGAAAAATTACATAGTGCACATGTAAGATACACAAAAAAATAAAACATAGAAGATCATGGCAACTTTTGAAATGGCCTGGAGGAGGTCCTTATGCGTACGTATGCTGAGGTTATCTGAATGTTTGACTTCTGTGTCGATGAGTGTGTGTATGTGTCAGCTTATCATTGTCATTGTTGTTTAACAGAAACCCATCTCACGCAAGACTATGATGATCATTTGGGCTGATGGCCTGTGTACACTCATATGTTTAAGTCATATTGAGATATACATAGGCATGCATGCAATGACAAGATACAAGAGGAGATGCGATGGTAGCAAAGTGCAAACGTCAAAATACATACATTTTGAGTCATGAGTCATCAACATGGACTAGTTGAATTTAGATTATGTTTAGAAAATAAATTTAGTCCTCTTTTTTATAACTTTTGTGTTTTATTCTAATAAGACAAACATTGTAAAAAGCAAATATCAAGTAAATACGCTATTTAACTTTTTACTTTTATGTTTGTGTTATTAGAAGAAAACAAAAAAGTTGAATATAGAAACAACAAACATTGTTGAAAAGGACCACCAACATCCTCATATTATTCTGCCCAGAAACACTTTTCTCCAGTAGTCAATCAGAACTCTGGCTGCATCCATGTGACCCCGTCTTACAGGGTTGTGGCCAAGTTACAGAGAGCAGAGAGACGATGGACTTCGAGTTGAGAGGGTGCAATAAGTTGCCAAAATATTTAGTTAGAGGCAGGTCAAAGTCTTACAGTTCTCCCTAGTGTGCATGGTCCTTTGAGCCAGATTTTTGGTCTACTGCAGCACAAGTCAACTTTGGAGAACAGATCATCCAGGAAGCAGACTTATCTCCTGCCATACCTGAGCGATTATAATCTATCTGGGGCCAGCCTGCGGATTGCTGCCACATTAGCTGTGTCACAGTCACAGGACAAAACAGACAGGCTACTTGCTGAGTCCATGAAACGCTCTGCAGGGCGGCAGAGTTTAGAAACTGAAGGCATGATCCAGCCAGGCCAGGACAAGACTCTCAGCTCTGGAACATCAGAGAGTCCAGCAGAGTCCAGCAGAGTGACCAGAGACTGGAGCAGTTTAGACACCAGACCACATCACGAGTGAGGAGTTGAAAGCCAAGACTAGGCACTTTAGTAGTTTAGTAAAGCAGCTGCAGCCCCATTTTGTAAGCCAGTCCAGCAGGAGACGGAAGCCCAGCACACCCAGCTTCCGCAGGCCATAAGTAACCAGCTCTTCTCCCAGTCCACGTACCAGTCCCTCACCTTGATGTGACTTCTTTTTAATTAAGTCACAGTGGTGGAGAAGGCCCTCTCCAGAGCCACATAGCCCACCAAAGCCTTCACACAGTCAAGTGTGCAGAAGCTGGTCAGACAGACAACGCTACCACTCTCCAGAATGCTGTGACTCAGGATAGAGATGTCTAGCACACTCCTACAAGTACAGCCCTTCACCTAAGAGTCACCACAGTCGCCACTCCCCCAGCTACTACTCACCAGAGAGATCATCTGCTGACTACAGTGGCCACCACAGAGAGAGGTACAGCACCTCCTCCCTGAACCTCAGCCCTGTCGGTGGCCAGGAGCTGTCATACAGGGGACCAAACACCGAGCATCCCGGACTTCAGCCATCCCAATCCGAGGGAATTTGCCAGGCTGAGGATTGCCCCAGAGAACCTCCTCCCCAGGGATGCCACAGAAACTTTCAAATACCAGAGCATCTGTGACCATCTCAAAATGGAGGAGGCCCTGTTGGTGGCAGACTCCTATGTGAACTTGCCAATCCCTATTCAGACACAAGGGATGCTCTCAGATAACAGTTTGGATAACCCCACCAGCTTGCACTCCAGGGCATCGCTGGGCTGATGGAGGGAACCACCATTGTGTCTGGGTACATTAAAGCTTTCCCCACTTTCACCCTCAAAGTTCACTCCCTGATCAGCATGCTGCAGAGTTGGGGAGGAGAGGCAGAGTGGAGCTCCCATGTCTCACGGCTCCTGGGAAGCTACCCCATGACCTGTGGGCTGGTTTCCACTACTTCATACAGCCCCAAGATGTGCCCATTCCCACGCTGCACGGCATGTCAGACTGGCAGGAGTCTGAGATGCAAGTGCAGGTGGACACAGCCAGAGGTGTTGGCGCTTTGGGCGAGATCACAGAGTGGCAAAGTGTGACATCAAGATGACCTGCACAGCATGTAACAAGTGCCACCTGTCCCAACCCAAAACATGCACTGTAGATGTGAAAGTTGTGTGAGTGACTAGGTGGTCGGAGGGACCATTGGCGCCGGTTGGCTTGGCAGCCGTGCCTCCGTCAGTCTGTCCCAGGGCAGCTGTGGCTTACCACCACCGGGTATGGAGTGAATGAAGAATGCTCTGTAAATAATCCTCTGTAAAGTGTCTTTGTGACATCTGTCTGGGAAAAGCGCTATATAAATAAACACTTACTCACTTACTTACCTGCTGGCACTCCACAGTGTCAATGCACAGAATAAAGAAAGAGCAGAGAAGTCTGATCCAGGGCCACAGCAGTCAGAGTTCTGCCTTCTGACCACTGCTGAGGAGGTCTTGTATGTAGACAGACCCCCTGAAAGTAGGAACATCCTCCTGAAATTCAGTAAGGTCATTCTACACCATGGAGACCAGATAATGGAGACCTATGCTGTCCTGGATGTAGGCTGTGAAAGGACACTTCTATTACAGTCAGCAGTCCAGCAGCTTGGCCTTGACTGAGCAGCAGAGACTCTGCCCCTGAGGACCGTGAGACAAGATTCACAGGGCAGCCTTTATGCTGTCTCCTGCTGCCTAGCCATACAAGGGCTACCACATCAAAGGTGCCTTCACTGCCAAGGAGCTGGGACTAGCAGAGCACACTAGAGAGAGCTGATCTGGTGCTGCTCATTGGGTCTGACTATCCCCATCTCATTACCCCCATTGAGTCTGTGTGTCTTGGTCTCCCTGACAGTCCAGCTGCAGTCAGGACCCTCCTGGAGTAGTCACTGCAGGGTCCAGCTCAGAAGTTATGGAACTGGAGCACAGATCTCCATTGTTACTTCAAAAGATCCACCTGCAGCCTCACCACTGCCCATAGACTGACACTTTTCTTCAGCAGCCAATCAGAACTCTGGCTCCACCCATGTGACCCCATCTTACAGGGTTGTGGGCAGGTTACAGGGAGCAGAGAAAAGATGGACACCAAGTAGAGAGGATGCTTTAAGTTGCCTAAGTATTTAGTTAGAGTTTAGTTCTGGACTCCTTTGTTCTTTTCAGGTTGTGTGCCAGATAATATAACAACCACGCACATCCAACAATATACAAATCCTCAATATTTAAATAAATCCCCAATACCAAAGACATCTGGTTAAGTTTCGCGTGTACACCCTGCAGCGGGTCAAAGTCTTACAGCACCCCCTAGTGTTTTACTAACACAGAATAGGGATAGAATAGAAAATAATAGAATATAATAGAAACATATTTCCACCATCTGCTTGTCTCCATGGAGATGTTTTTGCTTTGTCTGGAATGTCCTGGTGTGGCATTAAATGTACCATCTTGCATTTACTCAATAACATGGGTTTTCAGCTGTCTCTGTAGAGATAAATAAGTGCAATGACATATTGCGCCGCGTCCAGGCAATATCTTCATGGAGAGAAGCTGGTGGCAGACCCTAAACCAAAAGTTACACAGTGCACCTTTAATATATAATTTTCCATGCTACTTTTCAATATCTAATCATGCAAAAACAGGAGTAACAACACTGAACACCATCAAAATCAATTATTCGACAATCAGCTCCTGGTCCAGTATGACAGTAGATATAGCTGAGCACAGACAAACCTGGGTTTAACAAATGTCTCCTGACAGCAGTTTGAGGGATCTGTGAAGGCTCGTGTGCTGCACCTGCTACTCAAATATTCTCTTTATTTCTCACAAGCATTGATTTTTGTCTTCACACAGACACTATGCCGCAGGTTACTGGTTATTTTTTAGGGAGGATTTTTTTATATTTTAAACTGAGGCTGTTTTTTTCTCACACTGGTATGATTGTGTGATTTGTTTTATTTAACTGACAAGTACCACCAATGGAGAAAGAGACGGAGAGAGAGAGGGGAAAGGATAGATACATAGATAGATAGATAGATAGATAGACAGACAGACAGACAGACAGACAGACGGACGGACGGACGGACGGACGAACGGACGGACAGACAGACAGACAAAAAAGCTAAATAAATACACAAGAGAGTTATTTTCCCTCCTCTTAGTTTAGCTGCCTTGCTCCTCTGAAGTCTAAAGATTGACTTGGCCTTATATTCAGCCTTGCAGGGATAGCATAGTGTGGTATTGAAATGCGAGTCTTATTTGATCTTTTAGTCATTAGTACAAAGACAGAGAGATATCAGAAACAATTACCTTGTTTTCCCTCGACAATTTTTCCATTCATTTCAGTGGAGAATTTGTTTTGCTGGTTGGTTGATTTATTTAAAATGTTCAGTGTTCATGTGCACCAACAACTCCACAATGCACTGATTCTCTGGGGACCTTATTTGCTGTCAAGATTTTCAGCCCCATACAAAATAATGCAACACGAATGACAACAGCAGTGTTCACGGCAAATCGGCAACTGCTAGAATAAAGTCAATATGAGCTGTGGCAGAGTCGTTAGCCCTCCTCCACTTCAAAACTTGCTGGCTTCAAAAATTGCAGTCTCCAATAGACTGGTTTTAGAATTATGAAAGGTTTGGACTGGTTCCAATTTTACACAAAATATCTTTTCAATGTCCTCAAACGGTCATGTATAACAGGAAGCCTACCCAGGGTCTCACATTGTACCCTGTCTGTCCCATTTGAGAAAAGCCTGAAATTTGTGATATTGCACCTTATAAATTTTAAATGAAGTTGACTGGGGGCCTTTAAAAGTCTTTTAAAAATAGTCTTAACCTCATGAGACAAGAGAGACAGAGATCCCTTTAGTTTATATGCTCCAGTGTGGGAGGGAAGATAGTGGACAGCCGCGGCTTTCCCATCCACAGGGACAGAAGCAGAGGGCAGTTTGTGAACAGAAAAATATGTCAACAAAGTCCACTGTATGTCTGAATTTTGCATTTAAACACTCTCTTGTACAAGGAAACTCACAATAGCGTACACGCCGATATTTTCACAGCGTGTCCATAATCTAATACATACCTTAAATAAATAAATAAATAAAGTGGGTACGACTGTGTACAAACAGGCTGAAGTGTGTCTGACTGTGCATGTTTGTAAAGGGCTAGTGGCACTGCTGTTATGTAGTGCATACATATTTTGTATGTTCACAGCGAGAAGCAGAGATGGATATGGAAACTTATTTCCTTTTGCACATTTCCTACTGCTCCGTTGGGGGAATCCCAAGGTGTTCTCGGGACACAGCTGAGATAAGTCTACTCAGGGGGACAGGCTTACAACTCCTCTCCAGGGAGCCTTCCAGGGAACATTCAAACTCATGTCTCTCTACTGGAAATTTTCAAAGTGGAAGAGCAACCACTCTACTCCAAGCTTCCCTGCCATGATCCAGAGCCTGACCAATAGCAGCTGACTGTCCATATTGATACCTTTTTCAAATAATTTTGTCAGTGTTCCATGGGAGGAAGATAACTAGCAGAACTGTCCTGTCTAAACTGAAGTTATGTTGCTCAAGTCAATCTAAAACATATTCATGGGTTTCAGGTTGCTGTTACCATGCAGCATTTTGAGTACTATTTCAGTAAGTTGGTAGTTGTGCTATTTTTTCATAATTTTCAGCATTTTGAAACCCATGGATACAGCTTTGATATATGACTATAGCAATATAAATGCTCTGAGCACTCTACATCAGGATAGTTGTAAACCATTTCTTTTCAATACCCATCTCTTTTGTTTACACTCAGCACTACAACCTGTCTTTGCACATAAAGCTCAGGTTGTGCATGTCTCCTGGACTTAAACTCATTATTTCCGCCATGGTCCATGTAGAACCAGATGTAAAACAGAGGTGGATTTTGCCTCTCAATAATTAGGTCCTCCATTAACTTTGTACAACTCTGGCCGGAAAATTTAATTTGACGAGCTCTAAGTGAAATTAAATATATGCTTTTTCATTCAGAGTAGTACTTAGTGCACTGTCTCTCCTCTCTGGGGTTTTCTGAACAGACCGAATGAACTGGAGCCTTTGTCTTCACCTCCGGTGCTTCACCTGCTCCACCTTTATTTAACCTAGACACATGTGGACTGGAGTCTTGTAACACAAAGAAACAATATACTTTATACAGAATGTGAGGCCTGTTGTTATAAACACTAAATCTAGCAAGTTCAAGAAATTATACATAGGCACTCATAACACATTACATTCCTACAGGCAAGGTAAAGTGTCTTGCACAAGGAGAAGGGAATTTAACTGCCAACTCTCTGATAAATGGGGGAACAGTGCTACCCCTAATTTTTACTGCAGTTGGGGGGGTCTGTACTGGGGAGGGAGCCATTGCCTGGCTCTTCTTGGCAAAAAGCTGAAATTTGTTCAATTGTTATACTCACCATTTTCTCATATAAACCTAAATTAAGCAGTAATTAATATCAGCATGGTGTAATAAAGGTATCTAATCTCACAGAGGCTAGTGGTGGAAAAATAGGCTTCTTGTGCAGAGGGAGATTAAAATGGCTCATTATGAAGAATAAAATCCTCCCAAAGGAAATCAGTTCTGATAAATATATGATCAAACACCTCTGCACCACAGCTATTTATGATGTATGGCTCATAAAATGGTTTGTAACAAAGCTGGACAGGACTGGAGGCATACCTTGGATTGACTGGTTTACACTGTATAAATATAACAATATGGCGTATTAAATTATTTAAAATGTATGGACAACACTGGCAAAAGTAAAATATAGAACACATTTTTGGAAATATGCTGTAAAAAAGACATTTTAGAGTGTATATGCTTGAAAACGAGGTGTTCATTTGAATGAATCAAGATGAGCATGAATTTGAAATAAAATGAGGTAAAACAGGTAAAACCAAAACCCCAATAATATGAAAGGACTGTAGGTCTCTGACAGATTTGTTTATTTTAAATTTTGCTTGAAAATATGGTCTCAAACAAGTGCTCAAATTGAACATGCAAAAAACCCATTTCAGTGCATTTAACTATCATAATAAAGTTGTTCTTGCATCTGTCTACTTTTGTTGTAAATAGTGCAAGAAGTAAAACATGCAAATGTACTTATGAATATTATTGTGTTATTTTGGTGGATTTATATTATACATAATATTTTACTGAATGGAAATCTTGTTATTTGAACTCTAGTCTACATTTACCCTACCGCAGTCTTCACTCTTCACTATAGGGAATGAATATTTAACAGATAAGGAATAGCTCGGAGACATGTTTCAAATGTCTATGTTTGGATATCGCAGTTCCGGACACAGGGCCGACATGTGTCACCTCACTTCCTGTCTCATCAAGACAAACTGACATCAAGTGCTCCCGGCGGCTGTCCCGATCAGGAATGGACTTTACATAATGTCTGAGTCACAGGGAATCTATTTTTACAGCTTTGAGGTGTGTGTCTACTGCATCTCTAAAACAGCCAATTAGATCGTCACACTGTCTCCCAAAGATGATGTAGGCCAAGATAGGTTGGGTGGTATATACTTGTGCCATAATATAGGGTTAGCAAAGCATTTAAAAATCATTAGGAAAAAGGAGAATGGATACAGCACTATAAGCAGTGACTTTGTATCATTTATGCATGTTCCCTCACACGCAGCTATTCGGGGGACATAGCAAGTGCTAATGTCAGGAAATGAGTTGTGCTAAGTAAAAGTAAAAGGCTAAAAATATAGTGAATGTGAGGATGAGAAGATTAACACAACCCCCATACTTTTATGTGAGATCTTTTAATCACTCATGTGCCACTCCTGAGCAGTTCTTCAGATCAGCTTTCATGTTGGGGGCCAAAAGACAAACTTTATTCATACAAAGTTCATTCAAGTTTTTCCTTTGTACCAGTTTGGGTCATGGGAGATGGAGCCAATCCAAACCACAACAACGGCACTGAAGGGGATATTGAACTGTGAACCTGCTGATGAGAGGGTTCGGTCTACTCTGCTTTGACTATTTTTATTACAGGTGTATGTTTAATACTGCATTTTAAATCTACATTCTCCAAATTGAACTTGAATCTACTGAACAGGCAGATTCATATTTCTGTGTAACAGAAATTATGAATCTCATGATAGTACCTTCAGGCTTCAGTTAAGCATATGCCTTCTGAAACAAAACAGTTCAAAAAAACTAAAAACTAAACTAAATTCAATTTAAAAATATAAACACAAAAAAGGTATATAATTATTAATGTGCACAGATAATATTCAGGGGAACTGAATATAAGAATCCTGTTTTGAACAAACTGGTAATGCCAATTATGTCTTTATTCTCAAAACTAAAATATGTGGAATAAACTTGCTTGGAGGATAAAATAGTACAGTCACATTAGACAAAAGTCATATAGTTTATAGCTTAGAAATTGCCTGTTATCCAGAAAACACTTCTTCAAGACTTTACCAATCAGTCTTTGCCAATCAGGGACACACTGCCTGTATCCGAAAAAAAAACCAAAGAAAAAAAATACTGAACTGAAAAACATTACAAATTTCTGTAGAATCAATGAAGAAAGCACTAAACTCTTTTAATCTGCAGTGAAATAAATTTGATTTTCTTTGTAACTCATAGGTGACCAAAATCCGATCTGCGCGATCAGGTTAGACAGGGCTTGACTCACAACTGAAGCCGTGGAGACCAGACTGACAGCAATCTGTATGTAAAATACAGAGAGATTTGCCAGGCAAGCTAACTATGAGATTACTCTTAAATTTCATCTTAAATTCTAAACTATCCTGGAGTGGATCAACTCATTCACAATGACAGTCATTTTGGAAGTCTTCATATAACACCTGTGATAAAGCTCAACTATAGACATGTGCATGAGTTGTTAAAACAATAAACTTTGTGGCATTTGTGGATATTATGGATATGGACATTGAAACGGCTGACTCCAAAATTACAAAGAAAAAACATTCACAACAATACACATCTATTATTCATATGAATGACGCAGAACAACAGCTTTATTAAATCTGTTTGTTATTGCTTCAGATTCCACCCTGTTTCCTGACTTAAAACGCCACATTTCAGCTGTTGGGACCAAATTTTTTGACCTTTGCGTTCATATTTATTGCATGGTGCAATGGAATTTCCCTGGTATTTAAGATGCTATTGGACACGTGGGGCTGAAGCCTCTACATGTTTTCTATTATGGGTTACACTTCAGTACAAATGTCAAGCAATACCCTCCGCTGGGGCTCCCTGTCCCAAATCTGAAGAGATTCACAAATTACTCGCCAGCCGTTTTCCAACTTCAATAATTTATAGTCATACTTTAATATTTAATGACTGCAAACTTGATTGGACATATGGATGTATCACTGTGGGTTTGTGTACAAGCTTGGTCTAGCTCACAGCTCCATAAGATAGAGGGTAATTAGTAAATGGCCATGAGGGGAATGCAATAATGTCTATTTAGTCCAGATGTGTCTGTAGCGTGGCTTGGGGGCTGAACAGACATAAGGTATTTTTCCCCCAGTGATGTCTTGTATACTAAAGGTGCACTATGTAAGCTGTCTGATGGAGGGCCTGCCGACTGCTCTTCTTGGGGATGTTTTTTCTTTGTGTAGTGTGTCATTAAACTTGCATTTGTTCAATTACAAATATTTCTGATGCTTAGAAATATAACAGAAAAAAAACAAGCAGGGTTGACCTGTAACTTAGCCCAGTGGCAGCATATGTCTCCAAAATGAATATTGTAAAATTTATTTATTTAAAGTGTATTTTAGTGTATTTTCCATAGCATATAGTTGAATGTTTGACTTTGTAAACAATTTTGAATTTGTATTGATTTTTTTTTTTGGGGGGGGGGGTGCATTTCAAAACAATAATTTTCATTGTAAAAAGTAAAGAATGTGTGGGGCATTTAAATATTGCATTAGAAATAAAGTGATTTTGAGTCAAATTTGCATGCACCTTTCTCCCCTCCTTCACACTGAGAAATCTCTGGTGGTCTACATATTTGCATCTGTCATTTTGGAGCATGTTTACCCTTAACAGGGAGATAAGGGTAAACAAGCTCTAAAATGACCCAGTCACCCCCAGCCTTTCTTGTTAACCAACTGCGACAAGTATATTCTCGGACACCATTTTAAATAAAGACATGTTCTAGAGCCTCGCCTTTACTGGGTCAAAATGTGTGAAAAGATGACATGCATATTATTTCCTTGTGCTAACATCAATCATTTTATGTTGCGGTCATAGAGGGCATCTCCACTGGCTATTTCCTCTCTATGTGCAGTGCAACAGTTTGGCAAGATGCAGTGTACAATGTTAAGTATGCCAAGGTTTTTAACACAAAATTGTGTGGAGATATACGGATAAGAAGGTTTTAATGTTTAGGCTTAAAATCAGAGCGTTGTTGGTGGAGATGCAAGACTTGCGAAATGTAGTAAAGAAGATCATATTTAGAGCTTCTCCAATAGCTTGATAAATTGTTTAGGTTTAGTCATGATTTTGTCCCAAAGCCATCTCTGTGCATATTGCAAAAATAACTGTCTACATAACAGTTTTAAGTCTATTAAAAAGTGTGTCCTTGATATGTCCTTCCTTCATAGCCACTTTCACAACAGAAATTATTATCTTCTTTGTGATGGCTGGTGATAAAATGAAATAAAATAATGAATACGTCTGATCACATCTCCTGGTGCCTCTAACAAGGCAATGGGGTGCCAACGTGCCCGTAATATTGAGGAGATTCTGTGTCTGTGAAATGGGAGTTGGATATGTGTGTAGAAGGGTTTGACTAGATCAATGGAAATACAAATGCTCTCTGCGTAAAAGCATTAGTGTGCTATTCGTGATAAGACTCCAAAACATGGCACAAAACAGATTAGGATGAAGATGCTTTGGAGCCAATAGAGATAATCCCGTTATCTGGTTGGATGTAAAATGCCAATGTTGTAGCATCCTCAGAGACACAGATGAACTGAACGTGAACTAATGCCGCAGATATACGTAACAGAAAAAAGACGAGCTGCAAGAAACAAGAAAGGAGAAGAGCGAGTTCGGAAATCCTAAAGTAAACACTGTTGTTCTTGACCTTAAGGGACACCCACGCCGTTTACCGCAATGTCACCAGCGGTGCTGTAACTCCAAGTCTGAACCCACACACGCGCCACGCTCTAGTTTGTTTAATATCCTTCGCATGACCTTTGAGTGTTCCCGCGTGGACCACAGCTATGCCCCGCGCAAATTTCTGGTTAAACGCAAAGTGCTCTGTGGTTGAAGAGAAGGTGGAGTGGTGCCGGTGGAGACGCACGCTGGACCAGAGCGCATTTGACATTACGCACAAGAGTGCACGAGTGTATACACCGACACAATTCCAGAAACGCCAAATAAAAGCAGGAGTAGAAGCGCACTTACCGGGTGACCCCGGGCTCCACTGCGCGACCCATGGTGTGAAAAGTGAATCCTCAGATGCCGTGGTCACAGTCCACGTCTCTGCAAATGTACCACAGGATCACATAGAGGATGAGGAGGATGGCGAATATGAAGAGCGCAACGAGGATGGCCTTGGTCACCGGAGAGATGAGCGACTGCATGTCAGGAGCAGAGCCGGGCAGAGCGGCTTGGGGCTCCGCGTGCGTCCGTCCTCAGTCCGCTGTCTCTCTCCCCCTGCTCCGTTCTTCACCTTCACTCCGCTGGCAACTGTTGAGGACGGAGCCCGGGGCTTTACTGCGCGCAGACACACACATTTAGAGCTTGACAAACGCACACGGACCCCCCTGATACACGGACAATCCTGCTGCTGGCGCGCGGAGTGAGTGGGGCTTCCCTTGTTTTAGAGGCAGCTCGGTGTGTCCCCACATCCATTTGGTTCAAATTCCCGTCGCATATTGGTAGACACATAGATAGCGGTGACAGAAGCTATCCGATTTTAGACCAGGTCCCGCGATGAGCTGCCGAGGACATTCAGCAGGTGATTTGAGGAGGGACGTTTCTAGACACGCGCATATTCAAGGAGCGAACGGACAAGTCCGAAGTTGCGCGCTGCGCTGCTGCGTTTGCTGCAAACAGGTTGATTAGTATTCTTGACGGCAAAGCTGTGTGTGTGGCGCGAGTGTCTCTGCTCTTATCACGACCACAGCATTTCCAGTTATAGTTAATGGGCCAACATATTTGGATAAACCCACTTGATGCATATCCAAGGCTTTTAACTATAAATCAGTACTTAGCACAGAGCTGAAAAGAGCTGAAAAGCGTCAACGTGAACTTATGTCAGTAACCTGTTCAAATATATATACAGTGAACGCTTTAATATATATATATATATATATATATATATATATATATATATATATATATATATATATATATATATATATATATATATATATATATATATATATATATATATATATAAGCGTTTTTTTCAATTATTAAGTTAAAAGCAAAAACCCTAAACAAAAAAATAAATAAACGAAAGATTGTTGAAACACAAAAATAATGGGTCTAAAATAAATTATGTTTGCAATTTAAATAGAGTTAGGCACATAGGCTGGTCTGAATCAATTTCTTGCCTTGATTGTCTGCTTAGAAAAATGATAAAAGTAGGTCGCCAGACAGTATAAAATTTCAGAGAATTGACTAAAGCCTAATATTTTATGCTCTACCCAGAAAGGCCACGAGGTGGGGACAAACGCGCGCCTTTGGTGATGGTGCGTTGATTATTCCGCACATCACCATTGCACTGTAGTCTTGCATAACAATCATGAAAACTAAAAAAGACTGAGCAGCACTGAAGGTAAGGGTCGCTCTTTCATCATAGCGCATTTTAACCTGATTGTTTTGTTGTTGTTGATGGCTGCAAGGCAGTACATTTAGCGAAGGTTGAGGTTAACTGCACTAGCATTTTGGCCTGCACACTGAAGCTAGCATTAGCACAAACGATCTTTGACAAGTTTGTTCAAATGTAATCCAGAAGTTGTATCCTCTGTAAATAATGGTTTTATTTAACACGCGGTGTGCTTTAGTGCAACTTGATAACAAAGTATAAAATCACGTTATTTGATAGTAGCAGCTAAATTAGCTCATCACAAGCCAGCGACTGTCAAGTTTCATGCAAAACATTGACACTTCCGCTGCGACCTTCACAATAAATATTTGGTGATCATGAGCGTTTAATTTTTTGGTTTATACATAACCATAATATTTCACCTGGTTGATGTATTTCTGTTATTACAGTCTTACGTGAGCTAAAGTGAGTCTATTACAGAAGTTATAATGCTTTTTTATTCCATGGTGCTTCAAAGTTGAAGTCGCCTAAAGGTCTTTTCCTGTGTGTACTCGGCCATTGATGTAGATGTAGTTGCTTTGACAGACGGGAACTAGCTGTCTATAGCACAAGATTTAACTCATTTAACCTGTGTGACACAGAAAGCGTTGTTTACAAATGAGGCCAATGGTGGGCGTTTACACAGACAGACACTGACCTGTCTAATTAGCTCCGAGGTAAGACTAGTTTGGTTAGACATAATATTAAGCCTGATAAGACTGGGCTCGCAAGTGCTATGTTAGCTTCGATTTCACTGTTAATATCGTTTGTAAGTTAACAAAATATTTAAGAGGATCGATGCTGTTGCTGTCAAATAATGTCAGTGTTGAAACGTTGTTCTTAGCTCTATTTAAGAACCAAGTCTATCCTCTTCAGTGAATCATGTCGTTTTTGAACGATGGCAGTGTTTGAAGACGTAGCTTGGCGTTATATTTCGTGGAAACCTAGTTTATTTTATAAACCACGTATAACTTAACATTGCCCAGTGCCATCAATATGTCAGCGATGCCTGATATCAAAGTTTCCTAAAGTTGTAATCAGTTTACTGTTAAAGCATAGTCACTTCATGGCTTTCAGGACTTTCACGTTTGCTTCTCTTACATGGAAGTTCATAATTTCACTGATATGCAAGTTTTTGTGGTATACTGTGCTCCTCTATTTACAGACAAGCAGTTACTCCATACAATGAACACGGAAGATAAGTTGGAAGGCATGCTGTTGAAGTGCAGCAGTGGAGGGCTGGATGGAGGAGGGAGAGTGGGACTGGGCAGTGGAGCAGGGTTGGTGGTCATGACACTTGGGGAGCGATCTCTGGTGAACCATCCCATACTGGCAGAGGATGATGATGATGAAGATGATGATGATGATTTGACGGGGAGTTCGCTGGTCACTCACGACCTGGTCCCACCAGAGCAGCTCATGATGCAGGAGGACATATCAAAGAGCGGCGGTGATGAGGACACAGAAAGTGACGTGACCTCGCAGTTCCCACTAAAACTTACGAATAAGATCCCATGTTTGCTTCATATGCCGGTAGGTCACTGAATAGAATGTTGTTTATCAAGTTATTTTCTAAATGTCTTTTCCTCTTGTGGCCTTGACAGTTAACCATAAAACAGGAATTGAAGCTGACAGAGCCTTCAGCCTTGATAAAAAAGGACAAGAAAGCAGTAAAAGACTTAATGTTGTGTCCTAAAAAAAAGAAAAGGAAGCAGCGCTCGCCAGCCAAAGTATGCTTTGATTGTTGCATTAATATTTAACAAACAATAAAAGTTACATGAAATAGAATGACCTGTTGTATTATATTTTTGTGCAGATTCTCACAGTCAATGAAGATGGCTCGATGGGCATGCAGAGCCCCAAGTGCCACGTGTGTATTCATTGTAATGCTGCGTTTCGAACCAACTACCATCTGCAGCGGCATGTCTTCATTCACACAGGCATGTGTTAAATACTGTGTTTTCTAACATGTAACTTAAACTTTTTCACTCTAGATTTCATTCTAAAGAGTTTATCTTTTATTTACAGGAGAGAAGCCCTTCCAGTGCACCCAGTGTGACATGCGCTTCATTCAAAAGTATCTTCTTCAGAGACATGAAAAGATTCACACAGGTGAGTACAAGAGTCCAATAAGAAACCTTAACCAAACTGTTCCCATATTTTTAAACCATAATAAACTATATGTTTAAGTTTTAAATAAAATTGTTATTTTTGAAAGTAAGTGAAAAGCTCTGAAGCACTGGTAGAAAGATGTTTATAAATGCAGTGATCATATTCTCCTTTACAAATAGAATAAACATATAAATAAAACATCGCACGCACACAGAACATTCATTCACTGTCAGAGTAAAAGATAGTGTGTGCCAAAAATCACCCTCTGGCTTTATGTTTGCAGACTTTAATAAGATTTGGTTTGAGACTCAGAAGGTTTGAAATAACACCTGTCGTCATGTGGTTCTTTACATGTGAACACCAGAATTCTTTAAAATCCTATAATCATACTATAATATCTAATTAAATCTTACTGTGTAGAAGAGCATTAAAAGTGAGCAAAGTTTTATCAAAAGCATTAGATCACACTGTTCTTTTTGCTCCACTTGTTTATAGGTGAGAAGCCGTTTCGATGTGATGAATGTGGCATGAGATTCATTCAGAAGTATCACATGGAACGACACAAACGGACACACAGCGGAGAGAAGCCCTATCAGTGTGATTACTGTCACCAGGTAAATGCACCGAATCAAACTCCCTTTAAATGTATAATTACTATTTGGTCTCATGCTTAGCATACTAGCTACTCTTATTGTTGATGTACCTTCTACAATAATCAACCTACAATACTTTCTTCACAGTACTTTTCCAGGACAGACAGGGTTTTGAAGCACAGGCGAATGTGTCATGAGAATAAAGAGAAAAAGGGCAACAAGGCGTCTGGGAAAGTTGGACCTCCACGTGAACCAGATTCTTTAAACGTCTCGTTTCTTGCCAAAGAGTGTTCGCTGCCTAAAAAGAAACGCCAAAAGTGTACAGACAAAACACTGACTGAGACTATCACCGCCACTCAGACAGAAGGGCACCTGGTCACTGTCACAGAAACAGAGGAGAAAGAGGAGCAGAGAGAAAATAAAATGGAAGGTCTACCTCTTTACACAGTGTCCTCCAAAGTTAAACATGAATATGTGATGGCAGAGTACTCCATGGACCTCCCAGAGGAGTCCACAGGCCAAAATCAGGATGAAGATGAACTGTCAGAAGAAACTACTCCTCCCAAACTAGTCCTGAAGAAAATCTCCAAAAGAACCATCAAACAGTCCACTGAACAAGCCACTCCCTCTCTGTCCACATTGTCTTCCTTTGAAGAGAATGGCAAAGTCACACAATATACATTTGAAATTGTGGATAAACAAGGCCTTTTGGAGGTAGATGGAAATACTGAGCTTGAATCAGTAGACACTCTTCAGGGAGGGCCAACAAAGCCTGCCCCCAGCAGCACAAACTATGATGACGCCATGCAGTTTCTAAAGAAGAAGAGGTACCTTCAGGCTGCTGTGACCAACAACAGTCGAGATTATAATCTGAGCTCCAACAGCATGTCGTCTCAGACACCTGTCAGTCAAACAGTCGTGTCTACTGTGATCGACGAGACTGTCCCTGCCACAATATTAGAACCTCAACCCCTCAACACTGACATCAAGACTCATGAGAAGAGTGTGCTCCCAGATGAAGTCCTCCAGACACTACTGGACCATTACTCCAATAAGGCCAATGGGCAGGCGGATATCTCCTTCAGCGTAGCGGACACAGAGGTCACTTCCAGTATTTCCATAAATTCATCGGATGTTTCAGACAGCAGTCCTGTGGAGAGCCTTGCAACCCCGTCTGCTCATGCACAGCCCCACACAGAGAAGGTCAGTCTTTTGCAGGAATACTCCAAGTTTCTCCAACAAGCTCTGGAGAGGACCAGCCAGAACGACAGCTACCTGACCAGCCAAAGCCTCAGCCTGGTGTCAGAGAGCCCCCCTTTAGCAGGACAGCCACTGTTTGCTACTGACAAACAGTTTCCATCTCCCAGCAGGTTCAAATCAGGGATGAGTTCTCCGTTAAGGTCCACTTTAGACAAACCTCACTTCGGATTACTGGTGGGAGACTCGCAGCACTCGTTTTCATTTTCAGGAGATGAAACCACGCCCCCCTCAGCCGTGTCCCCTGCTGATGACGACTTTCTGGATCAGGTTTCCCCCAAAAAGTCAGACTCGACACCAGGGATTCTTCAGACATTTCAGATTAGCTCCTTTGACCAGAACTTCAAGTCCCACTTCCAGACATCCAGATCTGGATCCACCTCACAGTTTACTGTTGCTAATGGACAGGTGAGTCTGCGAGGACACGGCACAGATTTCTCAGAGTTCACTTTAGTTCGAGAGACCAGATCACAACTCAACTCCTCCCCTGACGTTTCTTCCAGTGAAACTTTCTGAAGGAAGATGCTACAAATTCACTCTCAGCAGCACTTTATCTTATGTTTTCTGTTTTTGCCAAATCATGTCCCTGTGCATCTTCATGTCTTTCTCAAAGAAAGACATTTTGTGTTTTAAGTTGAATATTGAGTTTAGCACCCCCAACTTTAGGAACAAATTTGTACACAAGAATTTTTGACTTATGCAACTTATGCGTGAAATAATTGAGGTACCAAAGCATAGATATTTAGACAAATTATTCCCTTTTTGCCACAGTTGTGATTTGCCTATTTTTATTTTCCAATTGCAATAACAGTAATTACTTTAATTCATTTAACAATGCCTTCTTGCTGCCTGATGGCTACCTCCCTGTCCAAACCTTTACAGTAACATAAATCCAATAGTATTCAGACTACTAGTACTTGTATATTCACAAGTGAATGAGTTTAATGTAAGTAACGTTGTTCTAGTCAGTAACAGTGTTGACTGTTCGACTTGTGTGTATGGTATTGATACCACACTTGATGTTAATATTGTTGTAAGATACATTTGCCTTCAGAAATTACAATCTCCTCTTTGTTAGTCACTTTATTGTCACCTTAAATTGGTGTTAGATGTTATTTATTTTTGCCCCTTTTAAATAATGGTGAGTGCTTACCGTAAAATCTCAATTGGTATCAAAGAGCTGCAAACATGAAATGATTGCAGGATAAATGTGATTTTCAATCGAGCTGCAGTGGAATTACTTCAAAAGGATTGTGCATAAATACTGCACAGTTTGCACATTTTTACTGCAGAGAATGTCAATGACAAAGTGAATTATTAAATTTGTAAGACAAAAGTCCTATGCTCTGAATGTAAATTTGAACTCTTTGAAACTCAAGGTGACGCTTGTGTTTTAATCACTTTGCTAGATGCGTTTTTTTAGACTGGAAGAAGCACGTTAAAAAATTACACTATTACGTTTTGTTAACTCCCAGTTTGATTAAAACCTGCATCTGTGCCTTTCTTTTCTTTTATTCTCACCTTTCCTGTGTTATTCTATTTGTACTCTTTATAACTAGGTCAGTGACTTAAGGCAAATAATTCCAGTTGCACAACAAATAAGCTATCTTTCTTGCAGCCTATAATCTTACATTGAGGTTTATTTTAACCAGCACGTCTCTCTTATTTTATTCAGTTGCAATAAATGGCACACAACTAATATTTTTATCTGGATGTCTGTAGGAAATAATGTTTCTGATATGTTGTACATCTGTACATATTGTGTTAGCATCACCCGCTTGCTAGTCATTACCTTTGTTAGGCCTTGTGCATATGATGACATTTTAATCGTATAGTCCACATAAACGGGCATGTCAATGAATCTGGATATCATGGTTAAGCCATTCAAATTAAAGTAACACATGTGATATTGGTTTCATATTAAACTAGTTCTAGTAAGTGCTATGGTCGGAATTAAAACCAAAACGGTCTCTGTTAGACATGTGATGTCTAAAGTGTCCTTGCTGATGCTCCCTCCCAGCACTCACAGCTGTATTTGGGAGCTTTAGTGGCTTAAATAATCTTAATGATATAATTATTTAAGAGATGTATGAATGCTTAAAACATTAGCTGAACCTCAAAGACTTTTTGCAGTTTTCAGATTTTCTGACACGTGCCAGCGCTTCATGATACATTACATTGTTAGACTGTTTTCTGTCTATGTTTTAGGTGCTACTGTGTAAACACTGTTTTGTACACAAAATCCAATTGGGTTAGAATAATATTATTCCCTAATGTTACAAATCTACTGACAATCAGGGAAACATGGCACCCCACATAATTACCAGATATACTTTATTTTCACTCATTGAACATTCCCTATAGAATGTATAGAAATGTTTTGGTGTAAATACATTGTATAATTTTATGTTCAGAGAAGTACTGTTAGAGGACTGACACGAGAGACTCCTTTTGTTAGTGAATGGCACATGATTTTGTGAAATAATCATTTTATATTATGAATGGTGTACAAATGGATTACAATGCCTTGCTTTTTGTTTGTGTATATACACACCCACCTTCAAAATTAGATTTTTTGTTATATTTTATAGCATTGTTTTACTGTATAGAAAATGCTCCGCAAAGTACTTTTAAAATTTTACTTCAACCAATGTGTAACTTGTAGGTTCAGTTCATTTGGTTAAAGTGATAAATATTGTGATACTCCACCTCATCACATCAAGAATGATTTGAAAGCACAATAACACATTTCATTTTTGCTTTGATACAAATGATATAAATAAATAAAATATATGGCTTAATTGCCACCAATTAGAGGAATCTTACTAAAGCATTCTGTTTTTCATCAATTGTTAGACGACTGGCCATAAGTGTCCTTGTATAAGCTATAGTATATTTCTTTTGTTTAAAAAGAGCTGAAATTAGAAATTTTGATAAAAAAAAAACTATTTTTGAAACGTCATTTAAGGCACTGATATGTACAGTATATTGTATGCAGTCAATATTGCTATCCTCATTTATCTGTTCACGTCTTTTGTGTCAATGTTTTTCAAATGCAGTCTGACTTTTGCATCATGTTTTTAAAGAACTTACCATTGAAGTCCTGGTGCGTCACAGTGGGGCGTGTTTTTAGTTAAACGCGGTAAGGTTTATATGCATGGATTAATGTTGGGTCGAGTGAATTTGTATGAATTACAGTATGTGCAGCTTTAATTGTAGCTAATTGATTTTCAGTAAAGTAACCCATGATTAGATTTTTGGCAATATATTATGATTTGTAAACAGTCTGATTTTTGATTGTTGTGTGTCATGTCCTTATAAATAAATTTAGAAAATGACCATCTTTGAGTTTGTTTGTTTTTCTTGCATAGATAGAATTCAAATTGTTGTAAATCTGCAGTTAACTGATCCTGCTGGTAGGATGTCTACTTGAGAAAGGCAATAGTTGCCATCACCAAACTATGTCAAATAATAGCCCTACATGCTTAGTTACCTAGTTTCTATAAATAAACTACTGGTATAGCCTTGTTCTTTGACATTCCAAAACATTTCTCTTCTCTATTATCTTTTTGTTATCTTTTTGTTTTATTTTTAATGCCTTACCCTTGACCAGAGTTGAGACGAAGTCATAGTTTTGCGGTCTTCTGTTTTGAGCTTCAAGTAATTTCAACCTTCAACTACGAATACAACTTGCATTTATGTAACGGATATGCTTTTTAAACTAAATTGTACCACTTAAAAAGGTCATGCAACAAAAATGTCCAAATCTCACACCATGGTACACAGCCCACCAGTGGTATCTGCTGTACAAATATCAACATTACCAAGCGTCCCCACAAGAGGGCACTGTCGCATATTCAGGTTCTATCTATCTATCTATCTATCTATCTATCTATCTATCTATCTATCGATTTTTTTTTCTTACATGGATAGAATTTAAACGATCCTAAGTCTTCAGTTAACTGAGTCTGCTGGTAGGATGTCTACTTGCTAAAGGCCCATAGTTGCCAAATTTGCTAAGTTATTTTAAACCTATAGGCTACACTCACTAAATTGCAGGCCTATTGAATGTAACCTCAAAATATTAACATTACCAAACTATGTCAAATAATAGCCCCACAATCTTAAATCTAAATGTAAAAGTTATTGTTTTAGTGTTAATGCTTTACCTTTGACACACTAACACACACCTGGACCTTAAGTTCAACCCCCATATAACTGTAACAGACATCAGCATATAGCCTACAAAATTATAGTGAAGACTCAGGCATACTGGATGACTTTCTGTGAAAAAGATACCTACAAATTCAAGATATATTTAGAGTGCATGTTTCAGTTTTAATCATTAGTCAGCCCTGTGTTAAGAGGCCCTGCCAAAACCAACATTATGCTTGTGAAAAGCTGCTACACCCTGAAGTTTACCAGAGACAGCAGCAGCTTATGTGACTGCGACCTGCTGCTCTGCTCACGGCCTCTCCAGGCGAACTGCGCGAAACCTCAGCAAAACAAGCAAACATACAGGATTTATTAAGGCCGCAAGCAACGATAAAATGATTCTGATATTTATTTGATTGTATTTTTACTTTTTTTTTTAACCACGGGGAAAGACTGGAGGAAGAACAAACACAGGTGGGTTGAACAGGTAACATGACAAGAACGTGTCTTTCCTGTAAAATGTAAAACACAAAAATGAATGTCACCTGTCAGCCATTAAAATATCGAATCGAGTAAAAGTATTAGAATTCAGAATTAAACAGAGCTGACTGGGAAGAGCCGATTTTGGCGCATTAGCATGACTGGTGCTATCGAAAATATGGTCACCCAAATTATTCGCTACTAAATGGGGACGGAAATCTTGTGTTATGATAATTTTTTATTTATTTATTTATTTTTTTGAAGAAATTATTGACTACATGTTTTGCCTCAGCCTATAAGGGCATATATCCTGTATGTTTTATTTATTTCAATTAATTTAAAAGCATTACTTTCGTATAATTGCTGTGCAAATGAATCCATTATCCATTTCTCTAGTGTAAATACGCTGTATCCGGATCTCCACGTCAAGCACCTGCTCAGTGACCTGTATACTGTTAGCAAAGTTGTTTGGCTTGTTTCCTTTAAACACAATGGAACAGCTATGTAAATAGTAGCCTGTAAGCTTATTCACGCTATATAGTGAATATCATCATGTCTTTTAATGATAACCTGATGTACATGCTTCTTGCTGTTCTCTCTTTAGTTTACAATGGAAGGTTTACCTGTGGGCTGGACAGTGCACACCTATGACCATGGAGGAGGGGGGAGTGATGTGGGGCTGCTAAAAGATGGAAAATCTCCCAATTCGCATGTTTATGAGTTGTTCCATGAAGATGCACAGGTAGGTCTATTGCTAATTTTCATCTATTAAGGGTTGCACTCAACCATGATTTTACTATATTGCTAAATTACTAATTAGCATAATTGATTAGATTGAAAAAGGCTAGAGGATATTATTTTGTTCAGTTTGACCCAGATTAAGGAGTGCCACATGAGGATCTTGATAGTATACAGACATAATAGGTGCTTTGTTGATTACTAAATGAGTTGATGAGTATTTCAATTAGAAAATAGCAGCACATTTTGTCAGATTTTCATTATATCAAAATTTACAATTTTACATTATTTTTATCCAGGGCTTCCAGCTGTCCAATCAGCCCTGGTGGAGGATAAAACTCTTTGTTTGGGAGCCTGTACTGTTTGGAACATGGGATGGTGTCTTCACCTCCTGCATGATCAACATTTTTGGTGTGGTGCTATTTCTGCGAACTGGGTACCTTGTGGTGAGTAGTAATGTGTTTTTTTTTTCAGCTTTTTATCCAAGCAAGACCTCAGCTAACAACTGCATACATGTAGATCATTTTTTGACTATTTTACATCTTTTTAAAAACACAAATTGATCTCATCATAATATAAGAACATGAAGATGACAGGTGGAATTGTACCTATTGAAGTTACCTCATTATTATTAAATAGTTAGAAGTGAGATTTTTCCTTATTAATTAAAAAAAACAGTATAGATATCAAAATCCCAAATGTCAAAATTCCCAATTCTTATGGTCATCAACTTCACTCATCATGATTCCATTAAAATTTCTCACCAAGTCAGACTAAACAGCCTAAGTATTCACATTTAAAGTGGTAGGGGTGCTTATAAAAGGCTGTGTGCTCTTCTCTTCCCAGGGGAACACTGGAGTGTTGCTGGGCATGTTCCTGGTCTCTCTGGTGGTTTCTGTGGCTCTGGTGACGGTGTTTTCAGGTATTGGTATAAGTGAGCAGTGTGGAGTTGGAGGAGGAGGGATCTACTCGATGATCTCCAGTGTCCTGGGCGGCAGAGTGGGAGGGACAGTCGGACTCCTGTATGTGTTTGGACAGGTAAGATTACTGATGGAATATACTTAATATGCTTGGGGTTGGAGGTATATAGAAGTATAGAGGACCTTGTTACTAGCCTGGTTCAACATTTATACATTTACCATAATTGATGCTGGAATTACTAAAAATAACACATTTCAAGATGCATTGCATTGTTCATTCACTCCACACTCTGTGGTGGTAAGCTTCTATTGTAGCCACAGCTGCCCTGGGATAGACTGATAGAACCAAAGTTGCCATTTTGTGCCATCGCCCCTCTGATCACCACCAACACTCACGCACACACCATATTCATACTTGGAAATGTGGGCGTCTTGCTTAAGGACATTTGCCTGGTATTTCCAGTTGCCTGATCAGCCCACCAGTCTTCATTCTGTTCGAATCCAGAAGGGTCTAGAATCGGACCATAGTGAAAAACCTTTATCCAAACTTGAGATTCTACAACCAGAGCCGCCAATTTGTACCAGGTGTCTCTCAAATCTGTAAGACTTCTCCTCTTGAAAACTCTTGTGCAATAGGCTTTATTCACGCTTATCAGAAGACATTTGGAAACATGCGGATGACGATTTCATGGATGGATGGATTCAGCAGCAGCGGTTTCCACCTGCCAAAGCTTTCCATAAGGGACGCGACTCTAATCGCATCTTCAATGTCACTTACAGGCAGCTGGTTGTAACTGTTGATCTGCCAAACATAACAGAACGCTACAATGACATCTCTTTTTATGAATTAAATTAAGCACAATATGGTACAATATGGTATACCTTTTTGTTCTCTTGTAGTGTGTAGCGGGGGCCATGTACATCACAGGTTTCTCAGAGTCCGTTGCGGTGCTGTTGGGTCTTCAGCAGCAGTGGGCAGTGCGGAGTGTGTCTGCAGTTGTGCTCCTGGCTCTGCTTGGTATAAACCTGGCTGGTGTGAAGTGGATTGTGCGTCTGCAGCTGCTTCTGTTGGCCGTGCTTGCGGTCTCCACTCTGGACTTTGTTATTGGCACCTTCACCCACCTCGACCCCGGTAAGACAATCTACTGGTAAATATATCCCTTATCCAAATATCGAGATTATTCGGATAAGTGATAATAATGATTAGCCATATAATGGCAAGAATGATAAAATAATGATACATGTGGACATTTTAAAAGACAAAACAAAGTAGTGGTAGTGTCAGATTTATATTGTTTTGAAGATCAATTCTAAACTCATAATTTATTTCACTCTGTTATGACCAGCGGTAAATATCTCGAGCATTATTTCTTTGCATTAATGAGGCTAGTCTAGTTTTTTCCCTCTCCCTTTTTTCCCTTTTTTATATGATTCCCTCTCACCCATAGTCCACTTCTTTATACAGTCTAAGGGAGTGTGACAACACCTATAGCAGTCAAGTGAAGCTCACAAGGCTAGCAGTTATTGGAGCGAATTTGGAGCCAGGTTCATATTAGGAATAGGAATAGGAATTTATTTACAAAAGCGAAATAAAAACACCAGGATCATGTAGAGCAGATTAATATGAACCTTTCAAGACCAAAATGACAGAAGGGCGAAAACCTTCCAATGCAAAGACAACTGGAAACAGAGATGAGGGAGGCAGAAGCATCCCCATGAACACTTCCTATCTGGAACGAGGCGGCCAGCGGGTTAGCTATGTCCATCTATACAGTCTATGCTCTCACCTGGCATATTGCATGCTGTACCACAAAGAGAACATTAGGTGTCGCTGTAGTATTGCAGATGATGTCTATATTCTAGCTCAGGGGTGTCAAACTCATTTTGGTCCGGGGGCCGTATGCAACCTACTTTGATCCCAAAAGGGCCGGATCAGAAAACTCAGTTCTCTCTTCAAGTTATCGTATTTTTCTCTGTGTCTCGTAGTGGTGTTTAAGATTATATTCCTCGAGCAACGCCACTTGTTCCAAACACACTGAGCACAGATTTCCCATTCACCTCTGTCAACAAATAAGAATTAGACTATTTTTCTTGGGAAATCCTGAACTCAGCATCTGCTTTTCTCATTTTTTGACATTTTGCTGATGAGGGTCACGGTCGACAGTCAAAACGATCATCCTTTAAGAGCGTTTGGAAAGAGGAAAGTCTTCATTTGTGCTGCTCTGGGGGGAGTCACAACGTACAAAAACGTCAGAGACGCTGCTATGCTAAACGGTGCAGAAAATTAACAGAAAAATCTGAAAATTTTTCAGTATTTTAATAGAAAAATCAGCCGAGGGCCAGATTAAAGGTCTTGGAGGGCCGGATCTGGCCCCCGGGCCGCATGTTTGACACATGTGTTCTAGCTAATAAACTAGCTTTGGAATGCTCTACATTGTTCTGTTTAATTCCTGGCACCTGATTTCTAGCAGTCATACTGTTCATTAATAGATTAAATTCAAAAAAATTTTTTTTTTGTTCTTTGGTCTCAAAAAATGTTTATTTTTATTATTTTTTTATTTTTTGTGTGTACGTGCGTGTGTGTGTAAAGCCGGTCTCGTTTTCTTAACCTCCAGGAAGTCCTCCTCTATATTTCCTGTTCTCACTGATTACCAACGTCTTGTTGAGTGAGAGTCAAAACAGAATGACAGAATTCACAGTATTAGAAGTGCATATTGTTGGCGGCTAGGGACATGTAGGGCACTTCTTCACTTGTCATACCAGTTCCACATCTAGACGAACAACTTAAATAGCAAATTATTATAAAATTCAAGTTTTCAACATAAAGAAACTTAACTGTGTACATTTTATCTGTAACTATTGCCCATCAGTTTGTATGCATATTTTATATTTTGTATCCATGTTGTGTGGATATTTATTATCTTTCGCCATTTATAGATTTTTGGACAATATTGCAGTTAAGGAAGAAATTTAAGAACAGACTTAAAGCTGTTATCAATAATTTTCCCCTAAAGGCCACTGTGATTTACCTCTCATGTCATAAATTAGACTGACGGACTGAGCATAGCCTCTTTATGTTCTCCAACTGCTCCTTGTAGCTCGGTTAGCAGTAGCCACTTTGCACTTTCTCTAACAACTGTGAGAAAACAAAGCATAACTGCTGCTCCAGCTTTTTTCAATTAGGACTGCCTGTGCGTCGCTGTGACTTCATGTTTGGCAGGAGCCCAGCAGGTCCCAGAGTCTGCTGCTGAAACAGGCCAGGATAGTTTGCATTTACTGAAGGAAAAGAAGCTAACAAGACCGCTCAGGCAGAGAGAGGTCCTGCTAGATATTAGGGCTGAATGATTGGGCCAGGCATTGTGATTAGATTAACAGTTAGATTTGTGATCAGATTCGCAATTTATGCTTCAATAATAGGATTATTTTTGAAGTTCACATTTTAAACATATCCAGAAGAATTTAGAAATAGATGTATATATGAACTGACAAATTACAACATGTTTTACAGACCTAAACAGGATGAGCAGATTTTGTTCAGAATAAGACACAATATTTTGTTGTTTTTCGAGGAAATAATGGTACGAATTGCTTGTGATTTTCCAGTTGCATTCATTCAAATTGCCATTTGCACTTAATCTTGCAGCCCTACTGTTATAAGGGTCAGATCATAGGACATTTAAAGCACACAATGTAACTTGTTTAGATGATGTTGCTTTGCTTGGAAAGTTTCACAGTATGACATTAAATATACACCCTTGTTCTCATTATTTCTCAAAATACCTAGAAAATCATTATAATCCTGTGGAGAGGATCTGACCTGTAACTTGGCTTGATGGTGTCACCTGCTTCTGTCCATGGAGACAAGCAGGTAGCAGAACCTCCACCAAAAAAGCATGTCATAATGGGGCTTCACAGGTATTGGTATTGCGTTTTAGTGCAGTTTTTGTGAAATGTTGTTGCCACACATAAGTCTTGATGAGAGGTGTACAAAATGAGTGACCAACCTGAATGCCAAACTGAAACAAAAACTGGGGAAATCTAAGCACATATGACACTATTTGAGTAGATAAAACTGAAGGATTATCATTGCAGAATGCTGTGATTATATATACTACCTGATATTTTCTGTAAGTTTTCAGAACTCCTTAGAAGACTATGGAAGACAATATTGCAATTGAATCGGAATAAATTTGAGTTGACACAATTATCAGTTTGCAAAATCTGCAATTATTGAGATAAAGTGGAGAATGGAGTGTTTTGAAACTTAGCTGGTGAAGCTTTGTGTTCACTCACAGGAAGCCACAAAGAGCTTGGGCAGGGTTTAGGGTGTTGACCAAAACCACACACATTTTTGTTTACAAAGATACAGCACCAAAACTCAGTGTGTATGGAGAATTATTTTATGATCTATGATAAAATGTTGTATCCTCATTAAAAACCTGGAGTTTTGTTTTATTCCTGCATGTTTAACACAAACTTGCAAATTTAGACTGAGTTCTTCTCTCAGACATGAAACACTCCCACCTTGTGATGTCATGTGGCAATACAGGAAGTGCTCTGCTGTTTTTAAACTTCATACACCTTCATCCCAAATTGCCTCTACTGAACTAAAGGTAAAAGGCAGCTGTTAACACGGAAACTACCACTACATGACATCACAAGGTGGAAAGGAGCTTTGGACATATAGACAGACTAATAATAAAGATAATAAAAACATGATTTATTTGTGAATAAAATAAAACTCCAAGCATGTTTTTTATGTAAGGTAACAGCATTGCAATATGGATTAATGCTCACAAGACATATATAGGACCTTTAATAAAAAGTAAAACACCAGTCCTAGGAGAAATCAACATCTTATGAGCTTTTAGCCATGTCGTAACTTTAAAAACAATATGTTATGTTATGTTCATTTTTAGACTGTCTCCATTGCCCAAAACGCCAGGTTACACCCTGTGATATCATCAGGGGCAGTCTAGGAAGCACACATCCTTAATTTAAGATCTGTACAATTAAACTATTTTTGTTTTCCTATTCACCACATGGCATAACATAAAATATTCGTCCACCTTCTCATCTTAGCATGACGTCCTAAATCCGTGGCCCTTGACCTTTGCTCCGTGTCAGTGTTCAGGGGGAGTACCAGGTCTGGGCGGCAGAGGGTGAGGCCTCTTAACACTTGTGTAATTTGACTACACATTCCAGTGTGTATCAGGAATGCTGGATTCAGAGAAGATGCTCTACTATAAAGGACTGATGGTGCTATTTTGTTTGTGTTTGTTTAATGTAGAAGATGAATAGATGAGTAATGTAGAAGATGAATAGATGAGTTATGTTGAGAGCTATGTTACTAACTGGATTTATTTGTAATTCATTACTTTATCCTGTCACCCACCTGCCAACATTGATTTTTTTTGTTTGTTTTGTTTTGTTACCGTCAAGCTCTTAACCCTACCCATTTTCTTCTTCTTTACATCAACTTGGAGGATCACTTAAATGTATTGCTGTCACTGAATCTATTTAAACAAATTTTCGATACAAATGAAAACTTTCAGTACAAAAACTAATAGACTTATTTTATCATATGATGCTACTATACTTCTTTTGATGGCTTTCTAAAACTCTTCATAATATAGGTCCATGATTTTTTTTTACCTGTTCAGATGATATGGTTCTAGTGCATAGCTGTAATGTTTTGCTTGATTGATAAATGCAGTGCTGGATGAAGTACTCAATTTTGTTACTTAAGTAAAAGTACAGATACAAGAGCAAACAATTACTCAAGTAAAATGATCACATGAAAAAAATCTGCTTAAGTAAAACTATTAAAGTACCTGGTTAAAAATATTCTTATAATAGAGTAAAAAGATTTTTAAATTTGTAACATTTTTTTAAAACTGTTTTTGTGTATTTGGTGTGCTCAAAGTTGTGATGTTAAGTCAAATTATATGGACTAAAGAACTAGTACTTTTTACTTGACAGTTCAGATCTAAAATTTTGTGAGGTAGAAATTACAGACACATGCTCTCAAATATAGTGATGTAAAAGTAAAAAGTATCCAAAGTAAAATGAACTTAAGTAGAGTTTTTATGTATATGTTCTTTACTTAAGTATAGTAGTTTTATTTTTTTACTTTGTTCCCTTCCGCCACTGGATAAACGTAAAATAATTTTACTCCTACATGCATAGGTTAGCACATTGGGTATTTAGCCTGGGTAGGAGCAATGAACAAATTTGACTGAGATTTGACTGAGAATGAGGTTACTGGGTGGAGATCCCTTACTGCATACAACATTGACACTTCTTGCTGCACTGGATTTAAATTTCTTATTTTATAGGGTGGTCTCTGGCCTCTTGGGCTTTGTGAGAGTTTGAACCTCCAGCTGCTTTTGAAGTCAGTTTTCACACCCTCCTTAAATTTCTTGAGAACATGTGCACTTCACATCTCCATTCCTCTTTTTTTTTAGTTTTTGCTTTAGTTGAAAACTAAACTCAATGTTACTTGGACATTGTAATCTTTGCTCTCAAAGTTGGACGCTGCTGAGCTTCTGAAAAGGGTGGCGACTTCCTTTTGGATAAACATGTCATTAATCTGTGAGAACACATTCTTTCCCATCACAAGATAACCAACGGGGAAATGTCCGGTGTTGTAACATAGGCGGAACCTTTCGACCTGGTTTAAATGGGCTAAACTTTATGCATGACGGCATCTTTTTTACATTTACTAAACCCAGTGACTGTGTGCTGGATACAGGAGGGTTGTATAACGGTGAAGGGCATGGAACATGTACTGCATTTGTATTCTTGTGGTACAGTGCAGTGGTATTGTGCACTATGTGGTACCTGGACCAAATCAAATTGCAAATTACACTAGTGCTAGAACTGGGGTAAAATAAAAATTAATATTAGGTTTTGTATGTCTATCACTAATCACCTAGTAGCTGGCTGTTGTATATGATACCTACCCACAAGCCTAGGTTGTTTGCAAAAAGATACATACTGCTTCTGTAATGTATTTTTTTGGTGTGGGATCCCTTACTTATCTCCATGGAGATATTAATTCTCTTCCTGGAATGTTCCAGAGCATAGCATTAATCTCAAATACCTTGCAAACCATGCATTCATAGCTGAATTGCGTCTCCACAAATCAGACCTGTAACTTGAACTGATGGCGACATCTGCTTGGGTCTGGACATGGGTAGGTATAATGCCATAAGGAGACAAGCAGGTGGCGGACCCTCCACCAAAAAGTAACTTTGCCTACCTTTAATATAAAACCAAGCACTTAAACTGATTTATGAATGACAAAATTCATTCATTGAGTTACAAGCTTATGAACAGCATGTTTATGTCACATACCTCTATATTCAATAATGTAAATGCAATGTTTCCTCTGTGTAATGTTGTTCCCTACTTTTTCAGAGCATGGCTTTGTTGGTTATTCTGAAGAATTGCTCCAAAGTAATTCAATGCCAGATTACAGCCCAGGAGAAAGTTTCTTTGCTGTTTTTGGGGTATTCTTTCCAGCTGCTACAGGTGAATCTACTTGTCATTTCATATCAAACTATGTAATCCATGTGTTTGTTATTGTATCTTCTATTTAGCATAGTTTTGAGTATTGAGAATGGGAGTATTTCTTTCATTTTCTTTTTCATTTACAGAGATTTGTAATTGTTATGCAGTATTTACATATTTGTGGTTTGTCTGTTTGTAGGGGTTATGGCAGGCTTCAACATGAGCTCCGACCTTCAGCGGCCTGAACACAACATCCCGGTGGGAACGCTCGCAGCTGTCTTCACCTCGTATGAAAACACACACAAAGTAGACACAACAGCTAAGAATAAACTGAGTCAAAGAATACATACTGGCATATATATATTTTCACTTTCATCAAATGCACCCCTTTTTGAAGAATTGTACTAATCCTAGACTATTATGAAAGTAGCATTATAATATTATAACAGGCACATCAAATATGGTAAGAGTAAGGCTGATTAGAAACATAAACAGGAACCTTAACATAAACTCTTCAGACTTTTAATCATTGCCATTTGACACAATTTATTCTTCCAAAGTCTGAACTCTGCTACAAACCACATGCTTTTACTGACAGAGGATTGGCTGTAGACCATCCGTCCATCTCCTGCTTATCCGGCTCGGATCATGGAGACAGCGCAGCTGTCTTACCAGGGACCCCCCAAACTTCCCACACCCCACACACTTCAACCAGCTTCTCTGAGAGGACCCCAAGGCATAGTCCATCCAGCATGATGACAGTTAGAAATTATTAATTGCCCAGCACTTGTAGAAAACATTTAAACATTGTATTTGACTTTTATTACACCAGGGAATTCCTGAGATTCCAATTCAGAAGATTCAGAGTGTTGTTAGTACAAGTTGTTTAAAAATAGTCATAAAATGTTCCTATTAATAGTATCCTAAAGCTGTTTTAATGGAGTGGACTCTGCTGCAGGTGGTTCCTGTATCTGGTCTTTGTCTTCCTCCTGGGGGCCATCTGCACCAGAGAGACACTGCGCTATGACTTCTTAATAGCAGAAAAGGTAAACATGATGTGCTGTATGGTTCTGTGTTGTAAATATGTGTGTTTGCCAGGAAAATGCACTGGATCAAGTATTGTTGACGTAACATTTAGCTACTCCTTTCAGTGTCTCCCTACATGACAGTTTTTCAAACCTCTTGCTCAATATAAATCCCAGCAGTACATTGGGTTTCGCTGTGTAGTACTCAGCTAAAAGTAACAGTTGTGGTGACCACTCAATCATGAAATAGTCCCACCGTGGCAATGCAGAGTCAGATAAGTCCAGTACGTCAACACAACAAGCCACAGAATTGGTAAACAGAAAAGTTAGGCATCTTGCATTTCAGCTTCAAAAAATCATTTAAGACTATTTCACTATATTTACTCTCCTACTTTTTGTTCCTGAACTACTAATTGGCATCCACTTCATGATGACTCGTTATTGTTATTGTTAAGCCTATTCATATTTTAACAACAATACTGTGATACATTTTGTTGTATTTACATTTTTCAAATGGATAATGATAATAATAATAGTCTATGTAATAATAATAAATCCATAAATGGATTTTGGCCCCATGGTCTGACCAGCTGCAAACAGCTAACCAATACCTAAATGTATTGAAAGTAATTAAAAGCAAATTAAAGTTGCAGTAAATTCTGTAACTTCCCAATAAACGTAAAATATAATGCAACTATTTTAACTAAGCACCTTTGACTGACCCGTTCTAATATAAAAATGTCCCACATCACTGAGGTCTTGTTGCCCTTGACTCTTGAGTTTGTGGCTGATTCTCATTGTTTTCATAATGGGCTGACTCCAGCGGAACTGAGCAGGGTGTAGCTCCACTGCACCCCATACTCCACCCCATCCTCCTCCTCTGTTTGTTTTCCTTCTTCCTCCAGGTCTCCTTGGTAGGTTTCCTCTTTCTCCTCGGCCTCTACATCTCATCCTTGGCTTCTTGCATGGGCGGCCTGTATGGAGCTCCCAGAATCCTTCAGTGCATCGCTCAGGAGCGGGTCATCCCTGCCCTGGCCTTCCTGGGACAAGGGGTGGGTACATGAATGGCACCAGCAGGGAAATGAATGTCTGGACAATTACGCGATGATAAAATGTTAATGACTGTGATGTCAGTTATGAATATAAAAAACATCTGCTGGAATAATACACAAAATACACATTCATATGTAGTAAAGTACATTGAATTATTATAAAGGACATATTCTGGGCAGAAATGAATTAGCTGGTTTTGCAGAATACCAGATTTACTCTAACCAAATGAGAAAGACATTAAAACCCTTTTTAAATGTCTATTGTAAATTAATGCCATATTATGTAATATTCCATGCCATAACATCTCCATGGAGACAAGCTGGTAGTGTACCCTCTTCCAGACTGGTTGCGTAGAGCATCTTTAATATATATTATTACTATAGGGAAGAAGCACTAAACAATGTGTATGTGTAAAACAGGATATGAAATGGATTTGTAGCACTTCTTGTCAGACAGTGTAGGGGCCTGCTTTTAAGATTCACTAGTTTTACAATGCCTTATTTCTTGTAGAAAGCTCATCTTAAAATGATTTGAAATGTGTTGTGTGGTATAGGGCGTAGAGAGAGCGGTCTAGCTGGGTGGTGAGGGGGTGTGGTAGGTGGTTTTGTGACAGTGCTGCCTAATTTTAGACTTGGAGGAGCTTTCACTTTGGCCCTCTTCAGATCTGTGAGTGGATGCAATTCTTGATAGTAGCAGTGCACGTAGTCCCACTGATTAGTTGACCCCTGCGACGACCTTTGGCTTTCTCCAAACTCCCCTGACCCGTGCAGTGGTCTGGACTCCGGTTGGACCAGGGGCCTAGACATCTTGGCCCAAATCAAAGGCTCAGGACAAACGCAGGAAGGGCGACAGGGCAGGGTCCGGCTATGCTGTGTGTTCTGGAGGCCTGCCAGGACCACAGCTCCTCCAACTCGATAATATGAACGCTGAAGCCAACTCAAAGAAGACATATTATGTAAAATAGATTTTTATGAGCTGAGAGTGAGATGTTAGGATGGTGTTCTGTCATCATTAGCTCTTTCAAAGCTCTATTTCAATTGTTCAGGTGTGTTTAAGTAGTCCAATATTGTCCTGATTTGGAGGCCTGAGTGCTCTGAAGATTTCTGTTTTCACCTACCCCCTTTCTCCGCCCACAGCCTTGTACTTGCAATTATTTAAAAAATTCTGACTCATGGTCAACACATATAGGGCTCCTAAATGTCTTGTATCCATTTTTCAACAATTAAAACATGTAAATTAAAAGTAGCTGCTTGTTACAATGAAATGGTAAGATGAAGAGACAGGGCCAATGGCTTCTGTAGTTTTGAATAGTGTCAGTGGACCCGTTTCTATTTCTTCATAAATATGTTAATTTCAACTTATATGGCATATTGTATTTGCAAAACAATACATTTTATTGTACCTTTTACTATGTCCAACAATTTTCAATGAAAGTTGCAAATGACATTGATATGATAATTTGACAGAAATCTTTTGTGGATTAAACTTTGCCTTATTATGTTTCCTTTTTATATTTAACAGAAAGGCCCTAACAAGACACCTGTGGCTGCCATCTGCCTCACCAGCCTGTTGACTATGGCTTTTGTATTGATTGGACAAGTGAACATTTTGGCCCCTATAGTTACCATCAACTTTATGCTCACATACAGCTTCATTGACTATTCCTTCTTCAGTGTGGCTATGACCTACCAACTTCAGGCCAAAGATAAAAATAAAACACATTTCTTGACCAAACAAAAGCAATGTAGGACCACTTCAGGTATCTCTAGACCACTGATTGAAAATACCTTCCCAAAATATGGCAGCAGTCACCATAGTCCACAGAGGAGAGAGACTCTGTTGGAATTTACAAATGATATGAATGCATCTTTTCCAAATGACAGTGCATCTACGAAAAACACGTCTGTCAAAGAACAAAAAGGCAAAACCAAGAGTAAAGTAGATGCCAAGCAGATGTTAATGAAGAGCTTTGATTTGAAAAGTGAAAACAAAACAAAACATATGGATGGACAAGAGGAGGAAAAGACAACTGATCTGACATGCACGGATAAAACTGACCCAGGATCTGTGCTTACAAAGGACAATGAGCCTCACCCACCTCTAGAGCAAAACAACAACACTGCAGGTAAACAACTAAAAAAAATGCTGAGTGAGTTCAGACTGAGAATAATTTATTTTTTCTGTAAGATTTTATTAAAGTAATATATTATGTGCCTTCTGGTTTGGGTCTGTTTTGAGCCCAGTTTAGTCATTATGTAGATTTGGTTTGGTTCTGTTATAATCCTGGATTAGTCCTGCTTTAGTCCTGGTGTGAACTCACTCTTCTATCTAAATTTGTTTTAAGACAATGTAATTGGGTAGTACAGGTAGAAATAGTATTTGTAGTTGTTGTACTTTCTTTGAAGCATTTTTTAAGCTAATTCAAAATAATGGTTATGTATTTTACTTAAACTTTGAATATATGCCATGCATGTTATTGGTGCTTCAGCAGAGGTTCTAGTCTAACTAGTTTTCATTAGTTTCAGATCATGAGGTTTCCAAAGACCATGAAAGTGTTGAAATAAAACCTATTACCAATTCATTTTATCTAAAAGTCTGCAACCATTGGGTAGCTCTGATTGGGGTAAGTAGGCCTACATGTATAGATGTTGTAGTTATCAGTAACAAAAGGTTGTGTAAGGCTTTAAATTTCTTTGTATTTTTCATTTTAGGCTATCAGCTCTATTGTGATCATGTTTGTTATTGAATGGATCTATGCACTGGCAAACATAACTGTGGCCTTGCTGCTTTTTTTCTACATTGGAAAAACAAGTCCTGGACTGCCTCTAGGTAACACACAAATACAATACACTTCTTTTTATTTTTTATTTTTTTATTTTTTTTATTTTTACAATAATTCACTTTGATCTAGCAAAGCATACTATTTTTAGATGTATTGATCAAAAGCTGTTTATAATTACACCTTCCCAACACCCTCCCAAAGTTGGCAAGCACAGACTTTGGTACCAGTGACCTCTAAACTTAAGTTTAATAGTATAATGTAAATACATATCTTAATAATGTGTAATCTGACCAGATTAATCTCAATCAAAATTAATCAAATGAATTTCAATAGTTATAGTAGTCCGGTCGATAGATGCAGATTTTCATGCGAATCGATCACTTTGCGATAAAAGCGTCAAATTTGGTATGATGACTCACAAAGGGGTTCTGATCAAATTTGGGACCGTAGGCGCTCAAGATTTGGGCCCTGGGGGCCATGGCGGTCATTTTCCAAAATGGCCGTCATGGAAATGGGAAAATGGATTAAAAGCACCCAGAAACATCATATATTTGGATCAATTTTGGTAGGAAGGTTCCCAAAAGGGATCTGATTAGATCTAGAACCATAGGTGTTAAATATGGTGGCCATTTTCCAAAATGGCCACCAAATATTTATTTTGTATGGTAAAATTATGGATGAAAATAGATGAAACAGCCAGAAACACAACATATTTGTATCAAATTTGGTAGGAAGGTTCACAAAGGGCATCCAATTATATTAGGAACCATAGTTTTTCAATCTGGTGGCCATTTTCCAAAATGGCCACCAAATATGGATTCCATAATGGGAAAATGTATGCCAGAAACACAGCATGCAATAACATATTACTATCAAATTTGGTAAGTATGTTCACAAACTGGGACTCATCAGATTTAAAGGTGTATGCTACTATTTGGGGCTAGATATGGTTAAAATTGTTGCTCTGGGTTTATAAAGGTGGTAGAGGGTCTTATTTCTCATGTTAGGCGTTGTGTTGTTTTTAAACTGTCTTGGGGAAGTATGTAGCTCAGCTAGCAAGAGCCAATGGATTACACACGTAGCAAGACCCACTACAAATTATTTGGGAAACATAGATTGTCAGTAATTGTAAATCTTGCATGATCTCTGAAATGTTCTCTGTGCTCAACCAAGTCATGAGCTAGTTTTCATGCAGTAATTAATTCAGCGAATATTGTGCTAACGAGCTAACGTGCTATGATGCGTTTTGTCAACAGTCGCTGCAGCCAATTGGAATGCCGGACAGTGTTGAAAAGTCGCAGAAAGTCGCTACTGGCTCTCTGAAAAGTCGCTAAGAGTCAATAGATCAGAAAAATCGCCTCGCATAATTTCGCTTCCACCGGTGGACGATTTTCCGCTTTAGCATTTTTCGCATTTTCGCTTTTCCGCATTTTCGCTCGCTGGTCTGAACTGTCCTTTAGGATGAAAAAAGTACAGTAATTGTGAACTGGGAAACTAACTTCCATGGAAAATGGAATATAAGCAGTAACACCTTTACATTTCATTCAGTGACACATTGTGATGGTGTGAGCAATAGAGTCAGTGAGATTTTTTTTCTTTCATGTAATTTTGCTTTTGATAATGTTAATAGTCATTCCAAATTTCATTTAGTTGTAGCTTTTAGGGGTGTGAGAGGTCAGTCTTGAGAATTTAGTTTTCATTTATTGTCTACTAATTCTACATAGTCTTTACCTACTGTATTTCACCCAGTGGAGAGGGTGTGAAGTTAATTGGTGACATTTCTTACTTTTCAAATGATGTTGACTTGTTAAAGTGCAAATCTGCACCCCAAGTCCTCTAGCTGACGCCAAAGCCTGTAGCCTGTACAATATTTCAGCACTCCCTGGGTAGCTTAATCGAACGAATTAGAAGGTATAGAGGTATATGTGCAAGACTTTGCTGGCATTTTGGAGAACGTTAAGACAGGAACAGGAAATTGAATACTTTTTTTATTTTTCGGTTATTTTTCGGTTAAAATTAGCAACCCAATCAGTAACATACTGCGACCCAATGCAATGGCAAAAACATTTAAAGTATACAATTCAGGATACACCGACCCCCCCACAAAAAACTGACAAAACAATGACATGTTGTGAGTTGAATCTTGTATGAATGTTCAAAACTCAACTGGTGAAGGGTTGAGCCACTTGTTCTTCGTTCTGTTTGTTGTCATGCAGTCCTACATCAATATCTAAAAGCCAAAAAAAAGTAAAAACAAACAAAAATACAAAAACAAAACAACCTAATCCTAATGAGCTGGCACCTTGCCGTGGTGGATCAGCTTGCGTGTCTCTTATCATGCCAACTGAACTTTCTGTTTCACCATTTGTGAATTTCTTTGGCTGAGACAAAGATCAGCTCTTAATCAGTTTTCATGGTGATCACATTTTCCATGATTTGGATCACATAAATAATTTAAAGACATATCAATAGCCATTTTTGTGAAGTATGTTTATATTGACATGTATTTCTGTTGTATTATTGTACTGTTTTTAATCTGTTTTCCAATTAGGAACTCCATTTATGGTGGCCATTTTGGAAAATGGCCGCCATATTGGATGTCGATAGTTCTAAATCTATTCAGTCCCCCTTTGTGACATCCTATCAACTTTGATACAAATATGTTGTGTTTCTGGCTGTTTTCAATTCATTTTATCATTATCCATATATCCATAGGCATTCAATATGGCGGCCATTTTGGAAAATGGCCGCCATATTGAATGCCTATGGTTCTAAATCTAATCAGTCTCCTTTTGGGAACCTTCCCACCAAATTTGGTACAAATATGTGATGTTTCTGGGTGCTTTTAATCCATTTCCCCATTTCCATGGCGGCCATTTTCCAAAATGGCCGCCATGGCCCCCAAGGGCCAGATCTTGAGCGCCTACGGTTCCAAATCTGATCAGACCCCATTTGAGAGTCTTCATACCAATTTTCATGCTTTTATCGCAAAGTGATCGATTTTCGCAGCTATCCGCCGGACTATAGAGTAAAATTGCTATCTACTGCCAACATAATATCTTAAAGATACCACCCACATGTTTCTTAGATGTTTTTCACCAGTAGATGTGAAATCTGTTCCTCCCTTCTTTTGTTCAGCCTCACCTGGGCTCTCTGCTCTTCTTCTGTCAGCCCAAAGATGGCACACAATCATACAGCAGTAGCATAGATAGCATCTAGTGGTGATATTAGACAATACAACAGGGATGGATCAGCCAATTTAATTACAGATAGTTTTAACCTTTTCACATTAGAAAACGCATTTCCAGATGGCAATTGACATCAAAAATATGTATTATCATTTGAATACATTCTGAACAAAATTACATCAATATATGCACATTTGTCATTTTAGAAGATTACCATATTCATTTTTAAAATTTAAACATTATATTCTTAATATGTTTATTTTTTTATTATCATAGTTTTATTGTAGTATAAAATGGACCTAATAGATGACAGAAAAAGCAGGACATTGTTAAGATCTGTGCTCATTTGCTATTTGACCATTTCTCGGACATACTTTTGCCTGGCAGCTGTTGGGGCTTAGGACATCTCAAATAGCTGGACACATTTCATGCAGCACGTCTCAACTCAGCAAGATTTTTGGGCAATTGTTGAACAATAATTCAGTGATATATTAGGATGCAAGTGCTTTTTGTAGTATTTTTCAAAGTATTTTATTCTTTTCTATATTTTTGTACAGGTATTGCAGCTCGTTTCAGCTTTTTTACATGGCTGAAAACAACACTTAAAAGCATTGTCAGGTATGGTGGTGTCAGAAAAGTATAGTTATCTATACCCTTTTGATTGTGCCCTGCTTTTATATCATTCAGTTATTGATAGATGGTGTCGTTCTACAAACAGAACAAGGGGCCATTGTTAAAATACAAGTAAATTAAGCTGATGTGCTGTAAATGTGCTTAACAGGAAAAAAGGCCTCCCTCAGGATGAGATAGTTATGACACCGTCTCTTCCCGGCGTCGGACTGAAAACCAAACAACTGACTGAAGAAAATGCTGATTTTGCTTCTCGACTCAAATATCACCAGTCTTCTGTCATTGGACCGGACAACATGGTACAACCAACACTGTCTGAAGTTAACAATCATCTTAAATGACACTGGAAGAATCCATGTTTCTGACTGTAAATAAAATTATTGCAAATAGACAAGAGAGTTATTTTTTCTCAAATTACAGAATAATTACCTTATTGATTCCAATACATTCCAACTCATTATCTCAGGGTCTATCATTAAATACAATATAATAAGATAAAAATGTAATACAAATAAAATCTATCCAATCTCACTCACAGACATACCCCATAATACATATAGGCCCAAATGAGAGACAAAAAAATTGTGAAAATGCAATTGAAGTTTGAAAATTGATCATTATGTACCTTGCTGTCTTCATTTACTATGCTAGATAATGTTTGTTTTGATTGGTAAGTATTACATAGAGGTGATGAAGGTGTGAAAACCTCTTTATATGTGTTAAACCTGCATCATGCTCTCTATTCCTTTTCTACAATGGAAGTCCCCAAACCAACTATTCATAACAAAACTTCATGATAAGTTGACACTGGCCAACTTGTCTAAACCCTGGTAATAATCAAATAAGTATAGTCAGGATAGTAGGCTGCCTAGGTATAAGTCTAATTATAAAATGTAGGCATATGCTTATACATATAGTCTGCATATCCAAACCAGGCTATGCTTTCTTTAGTCTATTGGAGTGTGTACTGCATACCAAAAGAATTTACTTGAGTAAAAGTAGACCCAATTCCTAAATACAGGCGGGACACTGGTCCACAGTTGGCCCTGCCTGAGCAGCAGGACAGTGTGGACTGGAGGAGGAGGCGGGCCTTGGGCTCTTGGCTGTGATAACTGGCTGCAGCCTGTTGCTCCGGTATCTCCCGCTCCGCGCTGCGCTGCTACGGACCTCCTCCGGACATCTGCCAGGATTTAGGCTACCAAATTCCTAAAACTGCACTCAAACTATAGTGCTTTTCCATGGTGTCCCCGGAAGGATACTCGGAGCTTTATTCGCCTGTATGGATTTTATCGGCGCGTGTATGACGATGAGAGACGCGTGGTTTTGGAGTCGCGTCTTGGGACTGTCCCTGTCGATGGTCGCACTGTGTGCGCCGTGGACCCTCGGGGCATGGACCCCAAACAACCAAAGCGCCAACCCCACACCAACAGACTTTTACGCTTCATCCACTGCACAGGAAGATGTGTACACCGGAGCAGCGTCCCTCTACAGCGACAGTCCGCCCGCATCACAGGGAAACCGGGCGCTCCCGCTCGGCTCCACCGCTGGACACTTTGGTAAGCCCGAACAGCAGGATAAGAGCAGGCCTGGGGCGGCAAGTGCAGGTCCCGCACTGCCATCCGGAGTTTATGGGAAAACACTGAGGCCAAACTCAACACCTGTAAATCTGAACTTTTAAAAATGATCTAGCCTAACTTTCATTGGAATCTCAACATACTCTCTTATGTCTCTTATGTGTTTATGGTGCTATAACAGGTGCATTTACATTGCAGGCTTCCAGCTCTGGGCAAAAATATTTAGTACGCAACTTGATGAAACAGTAGGCAAAGTTTTAATTAGGCCTGTTGGAATAAATAATTGCTTTAAGGTTTGATTCACCTAAGCCTGTTGAGCCAACTTCAGACAGACACATTATTCTTATAGCCTTTCTTATAGTCAACAGGTTTGAAACCCCTTAACATTACAAGGGACCATGTGTGGGCCCTTCTTAATTCATTTCTCTTTGTCCAGCTTCGATTAAATAGAACCATCAGTCTCATGTTCATGTAGAACTTTAATGGAAATCTGTGTCCACTTATTTTTAACCATTCTGAGAAGAATCTGGACGAGTCAGTCTGCTGTCTATCGGATCATCCCCAGTTACACCAGCAATACCTATTCTTATATTTACCTCAAGTAATTCAGGCTGAATTTGAAATGTGGCTTTTTTCTGTGTAGAGCTTTGTCCCACTTAAAATTAGACTAGGTCAGACAACAGAGGCCAAAACTACAGAGCCTCAGCTTCACAAAGAGTCCAGTCATTTGTGGTGGGTTTTGTGGGTTCAGAAGAAGATTCAGTTTGAATTCAGAGTCATTTTAGTCACAGAATAACAGGCCTACTCATAAAGTTGAGGATAGCCTCATCAGCGGATTAGATTCTTAATACTTACAATTTTGCATGTTCCTTTCTAATGAGCAATTGCGTGTAGTAGACATTCAGTTCTGTGCTTGTAACACACAGTTACAAAAACTGTCAAATGTGCCACTGTTGCGACCGAGGACACAGAATAAAATAATGCAGACATGCAACGAAACTCAAGAGAAAAGTAAAAGTCATTTAGCCTTTTTCTTTGTTGCAAAAAATAAGAACCCAAATTGTTGAGTAATAAACCCACATTATGGTACTACATTTTGTTTGATATATGAGTGGAATGCAGTCAAATTAAAGGTGCACTCTGTAACTTTTCTGTCACCTGCTGGTCTCCATGGTGATATTATTACATTCTTACTGTGAGCAGCTTTTCTTTTGCCAGTCTGACCTGTACCTTGGTTTAGTGGCATCAGCTCTGTTTGATAAGTTTAATGTTACATTGTGGAACATTTCAAGCAATACCATGGAAACAAGCAGAATGCTCCTTTGTGGTTTGCTGTCTATCATAAAAATAAATTGACCTTTTCATTCTGTAAGAGCTCTATGACTGATTTATACAGAATAAGAAGGGAATTGTGAGAGGCACTGCCAAATAAATACACACATTACTTTATGATTGTCAAAAGCACGCAAACTTTTGGCTTATGAATAAAATCAAATGTACTTGTTATTACTGTCCATAAACAACTACTAGCCTATTAGTATAACAGTTATTAATGTTTATATGTTTTCAAACAAAATTATAATTATTAAATAATTATACATTTAATATAGCATATAGTGCTATAGTATATCAGGGAACCAGTACAAAGGCTGAAAATAAATAAAATAAGACAAAACTGATCCAACTGTGTTATGTAGCTGCAATTTATCCCACTAGTAACTACTGAACAACTTTGTATAAATAAAAGTACAAACATGAGATTTTCAGTGCCAAGAATGATCAATAATACATTATTACATCAGTTTATTCTAGAATGTCCAACCAGATTATGAATGAGATGAAGCAATATTTGGAAACCAATATCCGATCCAGCAATTTTTTCAGGATCGGTGCCAATATCCAACACCAGAATTAGAAAGGTGTATTCATAGACTGTATATATGAGTGCATCCCTGTGCCTTAGGTCTGCTGGTATCAATATTACCCAAAGCAGAAATAAAATCAAGTTAACTGAAATAAAATGATCTTATTCATTATCATAAAGCACACTGGATTGAATTACATGTTTCAGTAGTAAGACCATAAATCATGCCAAAGCCTAGTATTAAAGTAGCCTACATTTTAGAGTTCGCCAACAGGCAGACTTCCACTTAAACAGACTTCAGCGTGATTGATGGACAAAGTTATTACAATTAACATAGCACAAATACAGCAAAAACAAAAGACTAAGAAGGCACAAATATACAGATTTTTCTATATATACCTGAATAAAATAACATGTACTTAATATTAAATATATCTTGGTTGTACAAGAGGTGGTGGGGTAGGCCTATAAAGCATGAAGCAGAGCAAACTTTCTACCCCTTTGAGATAATAACACGTATGCAGCGGGTGACACAGTGCACCAAAGACAATGAGCAGTCACACACACCCATTTCCAGTGCTGCACTCAGTCCACTTTAGGAAGGAAATGCCCCCATCCCACAGGACACGGACAACTCCATATTTAGTACTTCAAGTCTTTGTTACCACTGGCAACGGTGGTTTCCCATTGTTCTCCACCTAAAGATTTTACTTTTGGACAACGCAGTAATTCCCCTGATAGCATCTTCAAAAGTGTAGGATTTGTGAAGCATGCTTTTGAGTTAGATTGAGCTTGAGTTTTGAGCGCCCTCTCCTGGCAAGATATAGTCAAGTCTAATCTCTTGTTTGAGTTGCAATATTAATATACTATAGTAAACGGTACACCCTTAATAACATTTCCTTTCCTTTATATTTTACACATTTCAGACAAGTTAAATATACACATACACACCACAGGCTGCTTTAAGTCATTGAAATTTAAATGGGAACATAAAGGTTTTTCATTCTTATCTGGGTTTTTCACATTGACTTTACTTTATTAGAAAGTTTGATTTCATAAAGCTGGTCACATACTAGAGGAATGTCTGTCTATTAGGCTATTAGGATTACCAAGCTACTGTTGTTTGGTCATGGACTTAAAGTAATAATCAGGATTCACTGACAATTGTAAAATAAAGTTTAGTCATACTTTACTACAGTATGGGTGGGACAAAACACAATTCACATAAGACACGAGGGTACACAAGAACTAGACCAGACTATTAAGAATATTTTGTGGCCACTATAGCACAGAAATGCTACAATAATATAATAAATATAATAATATAATAAAAATATAATACTACAGCTTCTCAGTTTAACCCTTTTTGTTAAATCCCAATGTAAACACGTGTAAAAAATCTCACAAGATTATTTCCCTCATGTGTGCACAATCTTGTGGCAATTTTGTCTCACAAGAACTTATGGCATGATCTTTTCCCATCCATATATTTTACTTTACCCTATGACCCCACAGACTACTGTAAATTGTGAATACACTCTACTAATAATGTTAGTAATTCATTTTTTTTTCTATTTAAACAGCAGAGACACAAACCTTTGACGAAAGAAGCAGCATTTCACTGGAATCCATAAATCTGACTACTGAGCCTCTGTTCTCCTCTCTCACCTCCTCCTCCTCCACCACTGAAGCCACCTACAGTAGCACCCACACCAGCGACGAAACAGGCAGCACCCGCACAGACCAGGCACCCATGGGTTCCCCTGCAGTGTCCTGGGAGCCTCGTGTTTGGACCTGGACTGAAACGGAGGACACAAGTTTGCCCCGTGACAGTCCAGATAGCACCTTAAGACTTGGAGATGTGACTGACTTTATTTCACAAACTGCCATAAACACAGACAGTGCATATACGTCGACCACCATGAGCAGAGGAGGGGAGAGGGCACTACTTTCTGTTAGCTCTTTTCAAAACAATAGCACCTCTTCTGTTTTCACCGAAGTCTCAATTTCCCATCAGCCATCTGCGACATGGCCTCTTTCACTGCAGACTGTAGAGACTGAAGATTATACTCACACCATTTCCCTACCCAAAACAGAAGTTATGGATATAAAACCCCAAACTGACTCTAGAGAAACCTATTCAGAAACGGGACATCCAGTATCATCTAGTGGGACAGAAACTTCAATAAATGCTACAGAAAATCAACAAACTTTTACTTCAGAAGTGACATCCAATTTGGCACCATCTTTTACTGTCACAGAGCAGAGCATAGGCCAGACTGAATTAGTAATATCTTCAACACCTCCTATGCTCTCTCCTCCCATTTTACCCACAAATGCCTCAGGTACAGATCATGGGGTGAGTTCTTACGAAACATCTACTCAAGTTTCGACTGAGGTCCATAGCATGAGCACTCAGAACCAGCAGGGCACAGAGACGGCCCCATCCAAAACTGAAGACGATAAGGTGGACATTGGCCTTATTACAGCGCCCCCTACTGTCAGCAGCAGGACGGATCACACGCTGACTGAAATGCCACTGCTGGTTACAGAAGTCTTCCCCACAACAATAACTGCCACAGTAACAGAAAGGTACATATTTGTCAATACAATCAATGTATACACAAATACGAGCTTATATTGCATATGAAATATTTTTTCTAATCACTGTGTTTGCATTGTTAAAAAATATTTATGAAAGTATTTTTTATTTGTTTTTAATCCATCCATCTTCTTCCACTTATCCGGGGCAACATTGATCCAAATGATGAAAAAAATCTAATTTATGTTTGTCATACTGTCCATCCCACTTTGAGATGATCTAATCTGTCTGACCCATTGCAGTGTTTTTGTTTGAAAGAAATTGTGTATCGCACATTACCACAAAGTGTCTCGTAAACATATTTTATACATGACATTCATACATACACTAAATCAGTTCCTGGCATTGTGTGACTGCATATTCACTGCTTATTTTCTGATGTTTTGTTGCATTCTTCCACAGATCTCAGCTACCAGAGGAAAACACTTCTCAGGCCACTGTCTCCACCTCAAGTTCCCCACTGTCTCCCACTTCAACATCAAAACCTACCACAATCCACTCCATCACTATAGCTTCCCAAACACACACAACAATTGCCTACATCTCTACAATACTTTCTACCAAAGCATCTACACCAGAACAGCAAAGTACTACAACTCACCCTGCTCCTAATGTAGTATCCAGTTATACCCCAAAACCATCCACAAACTCCCCAACTAAAAAGGCCACTCTGCAGCCTGAGACAAGCACAAGTCCCCTGGAAGTGACCACCTCCACCCACAGCCAAGTTATCACGACAACATCCACAAACGGGACCCCAACTCAGAGCACAGAGACCCCCACCACGCACAAGCCAGCTGGAGGGGAGAGGACTCCACTGGTCACCACAATACCAACTGCAATCCAACCTCCACCACAACCTCCAAGTTAGTGCCTCTTGCATAAGTCGATATAGTAATTATCGTGACTAGTTATTCTTGTGACTGTGAAAAGTAAAAATTTCAAATTGACTTAGAAATTGTGGGTATATGTCATGATTGTTTGATAAATTGATCATTGGTACTGTTTGGGTCACAATAAAATTGTAGAATGTGAACTAATAATGATCATTTTAGAAGCAAAAATTTCAGTCTATAGTTTGAAAAAGTTGACAAAAATTATCTGGCTTTTTATATCACATTAACTTAACTTGCATGCATTAGCTTACTTTATCCATTCAAGAAGCTTTTTACATATTTGAGGGATGGTGTGTGTATAATTAGACTATGGGGTTGAAAGAAATTTAAGGATTTCACTGGTGATTAATCTTAAAATGATGTTTCTTGTCACAATTAATGTAAAATTTAATATTGTGACATCCATAACTGCATCATAACATAAACAGAAAACAGGAAAGCAAATATAGCTTGTTTGAACTCACTGACAAATGACTTTTGGTCTATTTTGCACTATATTATTGTTAATATTAATGCTATTTACTTTGTTTACTAGGAAACCCCTGTGTGTCCAATCCCTGTATGAATGGAGGGACGTGTGTAAACTATGTCGGGCATCAGTTCACCTGTCACTGTCAACAAGCCTGGACTGGACCAACCTGCAATGAAGGTGTGTTTCTCCACATTCAACAAGATTAATTGCTGTTGAATCAAAATCAGTTCAAATGGAATAAGCAAATTGCAAAAGCTACAATTTTTAAAGTACCATTATTTTGTCCACAAACAGCATAATAATCTGTTTTATTCTGCATAAAACTTCTTATCTTGTAGTTCAGAACTGTACAAACATTTTTCTGGAATGTGATTTTTGTATTAGTTTGTCAGTTCATATTTCAGTCATTTTGTCAATTCCTGTTAGTCAAACATAAATCACAAATCTAATTGCAATGCGAAAAATTGTTATTCAAATTCAAAATGTTCAGCCCTTAAGATATCCTGAACTCAGTTGTCACTACTTTTGGACAGGTTTACATTTTGCACTATAAAGAAGAATCCTACTATCCATCCATCTATCCATCTTCTCCCGCTTAATCCGGCTGGGTCGCGGGGGCAGCTTGCTGCCCAATTCTCATAGCACCTGAGAGAATCCTACTATCAAAACATAAATTGCAAATCTAATTCCAATTATTCACAGTGTTTTTCCACAGTTTTCATATTTTTCCAAAATCAGGGAGTCTTTCTGTGAATTCATTACAGAAGGTCTGTTTTTCTTGTTTGTGTACGGTGCAGTGAATTTTTATTTTTAAAGCATGTGTTTGTGTGTGCAGATGTAAATGAGTGTGAGCGGGACCCTTGCCCTGTTGGCTCCAGGTGTGTGAACACAAGAGGCTCCTTCAGCTGTGAGTGTCCACTGGGCTTTGACCTGGAGGACGGCCGGACCTGCACCAGAGGTAATGCACTCACTTTAAAAACACACTATTCTGTTTTTTGGTAACTTGTAAACTTTTATTGTATTATATAGACTATTATATAAACAGTTTGTAATAGTCTATTAAGTACATGACTGATGAAAATAAACTACTGCTACTTTACTTCTGTCTTTTCTATAGCAAAGACATTTCTTGGAACTTTCAGTGTGAACAGACTTTCTCATGACAATGTTATTTTCAAAAGTGCAACCATGCATGAAATCCAGAGAGAGCTAATACAACTGGTAAGACATATATATTGTGTATATATTTGTTATATATATTTGTTATATAATTAAGGCTTTTAAGGTCTGACATTTGTTTCCTTTTTCTTACTTCAGCTCAATGCTTCATTGTCGCTGCTTCGAGGGTACAGTCGCTCTACACTCAGCAAAAAGTAAGGGATTTATTAGCCTTTAATATATTTTGTTTTTGTTTCAAATTGAACTAAAAACTGATTCCGCACAGAGAGGAAGGCAGGGTCCATATTTTTGCAGTGAACATGTTTTCCATCTCTGCTAACGTGACGAGTTCTGAGGTCTACAACAGCATCCAAATGTTCCTGGCAAAGTGCAACTCCTCTTTGGCTCACTGCCACATGGTGCTACAACATCAGCTCACATACCACGGTAAATTTAGTTTGTTATGTTTTAACCACTAGAGGGTACTGTCTGACTGTGAATGTGAATGTAACAAAGGCATCATCTAGTATTATTTGCATATATTTATTCTTTCAGTGTTAGCAGTAACATATTTTTTATGATTGAGGTGAAGGGCAGCTAAGATTTTGTCTCCATGGAGATAAATAGCATTAATGCTATACTAATGAAGATTCTAGGTAATTCAATAGCATCTTCATGATGGGCATGCCTATCTCCAGAAAAGTGACTTAGTGCACCAAGAAAATAAAGGTGTTCAAATTACCTCTACTTATATCACCTTTGGGATGACATAAATGTAATACAAACTAGGTTAAGGCAAAATCTTGGTTGTTTTAATGAAATGAGTAGTTTAACCTGTCATAAGCAGTTTAGTAATGAATGTGTTCTGTTTTGTTGTTTCAGTTGAGAGTTTGTGTGTGGCTCAGCAGACTCAGTGTGACACGGAGCGCTCCACCTGCATAGACAACAGCGGCACTGCCTCCTGCCAGTGCCTGCAGGGATACTATAAGCACAATCCTGAAGACTTGTCCTGTTTAGGTAGAGTCTTTCTTTACATTACTTAGCAAAAAATATGATATTATGAAACAAATATATACTTCTTTATTAAACTTTCCAGTGATAGGTTACAATTATTGGCAATGCACTTTTCCTATCATAATATTTTTCCTTGTCTAGAATGTGGAGATGGATTTAAACTGGAAAATGGCACATGTGTACCGTAAGTTTGCTATATTCATATATTTAAACTGTATATTGTTTATGATTAATAGTTGTATAACTTCCGCTCAGGTCACTATTCACAGTATATTTTAACATTGCAGGTGCGTGTTTGGTTTTGGTGGATTTAACTGTGGAAATTGTAAGTTCTGAAATATATACAATTTCCTGTGTGTGAATAAGGAAAGACTGCAAATAAATGATAACTTTTTTCTACAGTTTATAAGCTAATAGCAGTCGTGGTTTCACCAGCAGGAGGCGGCATTCTGCTCATTCTAATCATCGCCCTCATAGTTACCTGTTTCAAGTAAGATCTACAATCATGTAAAGAGCAGCCTTAATAAAGCAAGAACAAAGACTTAATTCATAATGAACAAATACTTTATTAAATGATTCAGGCTTAGTGATTGATTTAAAGGGCCCACATTAAGCTATTTTCTGATGTCTATGTGATAATATTGTTTCCTCTTCAACAACATACTTGGAGTTGCATTTTGTTACATTCACACATGTTTAACGCACAAACCCTGTATATTTAGGTTAGGAGTTCTTCTCTCAAACTGAAAACACTCTTTTCCACCTTGCGATGTCATGTGGTAATACAGGAAGTGTGTTTTAAACCCCATATACCTTCACTAGAATCATTTGGATCATTTCAGCTCTGGAATTGCCCATCTCTAATGTACTAAAGGTAAAAAGTAGCTGTTAACTTGAAAACTACCATTACATGACATCACAAGGTAGAACAGAGCATTTTGAGCTTTGGAGATGTAGACAGACTAATAATAGGTTTTCTCAAACTTGTAAATGAAACAAAACACAACTTCAGGTTTGTTTTTGAGGAGGTAAGACCATTAATAAAGTAGTTACCAGGCCTGAATCATTCTTATTAGTATTTGTTCATTATGTGTTAAGTCTTCATGCTTTATGTTAGCCAATTAAGGTCAAAGTAATTACTTAATTAATTAAGGTATAATTACTTATAATGATAAATAGTATGACATGATAATCTGTCACTTCTGAATTTATTTATAGAGTCATTTCATTTTGGGTTCTAATTGCTCCTGTCTTTCCAGGAGAGATAAGAATGACATAAACAAAATCATCTTTAAGAGTGGAGACTTGCAAATGTCACCTTATGCAGACTTCCCGAAAACCAACCGTATATCCATGGAGTGGGGAAGAGAAACTATAGAGATGCAAGAAAATGGCAGCACCAAGAATCTGCTTCAAATGACTGATATTTATTACTCTGTGAGTGGAGAGAAGTTGTCAAGTTATTTATTATTATCACTCAAGTTTAATATAACCATCTGAATTTTTTTTTTTTAGCCTGCATTACGTAACGCAGACCTGGAGAGGAACGGCCTGTACCCGTTCACTGGGCTCCCTGGGTCCCGTCACTCCTGCATCTACCCCGCTCAGTGGAACCCCTCCTTTATCAGTGATGACTCCAGACGAAGAGACTACTTTTAACCATTAAACAAAACACATTCAAATCCAAAGGCATACATCTATATGTTTTTACTATTTGAATGGACAAATGTTGTTACTTTCTACTGTGTATTTGCATGTAGGGCTGCAAACAAATTGCCTGGATTTGTTTGCAATCACCACTGCATGGCACAAAGATGTAAAAATGTGACAACTGGGTGAAAACATTTGAAAGTCAAATGAACAATGGGAAAGCCTGTTGTAGCTCTTTTATTAAATGAACAAGACTAATTATCACATCATAAAAGTTAGTATAGGGTAAATTTTCTTTCATAATTGTGATCAGAATTAGAAGCCAACTATTTCAAAATTGGACATCAAAATGTCAATAATAAATGAAAAACGTAACAATCACCATTATGTAGGTTATGAAGGTTTATGGCAGTGTCTTTTTCACAGTTGCCCATGGACTGAACATGGACTGAGTACTGTATAATCTAATGTATTTTATTTAAGACTGGGTGCGTAGGATTTATATGAGGTTCAAACTATTACTTTAAACATCTGTAGCTGTGCTATTTCTGCGTTTGGCTGTCAGGAGAAGTTGTAATTTACTTTTGTTTGAGTCAGACATACATTTTTGGATAAAGTATTATGCTTTATACTGACGTTTTAGTCAGATGTGATAATTTAAGAATAAAATGTGTTTTATTAATTATGTTTCATTTCTCAGTGAATTCATTCAACTTGAAATGCAGTCAATATGAATTAATATGACCTAAAATGATTTGTACTAAAACACACCCACACAAGTTTTAAAGTGTAGTAGTTCCATCCCATTAGGAAATGGAAGTTTATCTTTTTAGTGAAAGTCAACACAGAAAGTTGAAAAGTACTTTTGGACTAAGGCTTCTAATCATCTTTAAAGCTACAACATCCACTCACAAGAATATGTGAGCTGAGGGTGTGGTTGTCTTGGTGGTGTTACTCTGCAGAGGCCACTGTCACGGTTCATTACGTGAGCTTCATATTCCTCTATAAAAGCAGTGCTAAAGAGATCACAGAATAGAGTAGGTTCCACAGAGACATAACAAAGTCATAGCCTAAACTAAAATGAACAAATATATGGTTATGCCTTTCTTAGCTGCTAGAATAATTATTGGCTCAGTTCTTTTTTTCAATATAATCATAAATGTTTTTTATGCTTTTTGTTTGATTTTTCCACCTCAGAACCGACAAACAAAACTGCCTTTGACAGTGCTTCTTGGATTTCCTATTTTGTGCACCCTTTTCTATTGTATTCTCTTAGGTATAGATAACACCTATGCCTTATTCAATGGATTTGTATTCATACTTTCATTTATTATTGGTTACACTGTGGACTACATCATGGTCGGCTATGTGTGGCTGAATTTCTACTACTACATCCAAATTGTTCCTGCCCAGTGTGCTCTGTTTCTCTGGGTAAAAAGAAACATTAAGTCTGCTATCTATGTGCTTTTGGGTATTGATATCTTAATAACACTATTAAGTAGAATAACTTTTTATGTTTTCTATACAGTAATGTACTATACCAGTGGTTTTAATTTTAATGCCACTGTTTGGGAGCATACCGTAAACTCATACAGATTTTCATTCTGTATCGTCATGATGCATTATTTTGTGATCTTATGTGTAACAGCAGTCAGCAGTTTGTCCACAGTGTGTTATCTTCACAAACACATGAAAAACCTGGGAAAAATGGGCACTTCCATCTCTGCAAAAAGACTTCGGAATCAGATGAGAGTCACCATCACTGGCATTTTCCAAGGAGTATTCTTCTTCCTTTATGTCAGTTATGCACTATGTGAAGGTATTGTTTCTGAGTCCTCTGGGCAGTATCTTGAGACAAGTATCCAGTATGTCGTTAATACTTTCTTCATATCTGGGACCACTGTCACTCTTGGGATGGGTCAGAATGTGTACAGACAAAGAATAGTAGATATTTACAAAGTGCTCAAGTGTGTGAGCATCTGTCAAAGGAAAGAAATGGCTTCATAATAAGTTTATGGGTTTTTGTTCTTGCATTGCAATTTACATTATAACTATATGGTATACTACTTTTAAGTTTGTATTTGCTCTTATTGACTTATTACACTTATTATGGATACATTCTTTATTTTGAAACATGCCTGTCAGTGTCATCTGATTTGATTTTTTTTTAAATCTGCATTGGTCATGAAAATCTCTTTACTTTTTACCTATTTATACATTTAAAAACTTGTATTTTGTTATGAGTTAATGCTATTTACCTATTTTGACTTATTTAGGCCTATAGGTAAAGAATAAGGCCAAATACCGATCTTCTTTTTGATTGACAAAACAATAAACCAACAGCAAAATGTAGACATATGGAACAATCATGTGACCAGCTCCACTTTATTGTGTATAAAATAGAACATGGCAAAGGATAGTAAATACTTTTAACTGGTTAAAATACATCAGTGGTTAATACTGCCATCAAACTTTCCTCATCAACAATCAGGTGATTAATGGGTTTGCAATAGCCTCCTTAGTATCTTTGTTTCTGGTCATTTTCATGTAGGCTTCAAATAACCAAATAGTAAATCATTTTTGAAGTAGATTAGATCTCTAATGTGTGAGTTGATAATTGTGGTTTTCGTATACCTGGTGTACATCTGCGTGCCGCTACAGTCCATTACCTGGGCATCATTTTAATAAATTCAGTGCTTGTACAGTTTTGGTTCAAACTATGTGAGTCAGAGATATAGTATAGAATAGCCCTGGGCCTTTTATAAATGAAATGGAGAGTAATTTACTGGCCATTAGAATATCAGTGGTTTATTTATTCTTTTGAACATAACTGTAAATGTTTTTTATGTTTTTTGTTTGAGTTTTCCACCTCAGGCTGGCCAGAAAAAACAGCTCTTGACCCTGGTTCTTGGATTTCTTATTTTGTTCTTACTTTCATATTGTGTTTCCTTGACCGTGCACGGATTACTTGAGTTAGCCAAAGAATACTCAATGATCGTGTTCATCTATGAACTGATCACTGCTTTCACTGTGGACTGCAGCATGGTCGGCTATGTGTGGCTCAATTTCTACTACTACATCCAAATTGTACCTGCTCAATGTGCTCTGTTTCACTGGGTAAAAAGAAACATTAAGTCTACTATCTATGTGCTTTTGGGTATAAACATCTTGATCACAATTTTAAGTAGAATTTTCTTTTATGTTGTGTTTATGTATGTAGTAAATTAAATAATGTCAGATAATTTTTAATATGACTATCTGGGAGGGTCTACACGAGTCATATGCATTTTCATTCTATATGACCATGATGCATTATGCTGTAATGTTATGTGTAACAGCAGACAGCAGTTTGTCCACAGTGTGTTACCTTCACAAACACATGAAAAACTTGGGAAGAATGGGCATTTCCATCTCTGCAACATGACTTCAAAGTCAGATAAGAATCACCATCATGGGCATGTTCCAAGGAGTATTGTTCTTCCTCTAGGCCAGTTATGCACTATGTGAAGGTGTTACTGTTGAGAACTCTGGGAAGTATGTTCACACAAATATCAGGTTTAGCATCACTACTTTCTTCATTTCTGGGACCACTGTCACTCTTAGGATAAGCCAGAATGTGTGCAGAAAAAGAATAGTAGAGCATTTGTCAAAAGACTGAATAATCATCTGTGTTGCTACACAATAACATTTTGTGTTTTTGTAGTGAAGCACATAAATGCAACATTTATAGCTCTCTTGAACGTGATTTATGTATATTGCTGTTGTTATTATTAACCTGTATACTTTTAGTTGGTGTAAATGTATAGAAACAATACTGCCTTTATGAGGATATTGATAGTTAGTTAATTCAATTATCAGTTTTCTTGACATAATTGTATTGTAAATAGTCAAAAATTGTGAAAAAAAAACATTGTTCATGTATTCTTCATATAGTCTACTCATGCCTGATGCTGTATTGTTTATTGCAAAAAAATTTACTGTGTGTGTAAAAATCATTTAAAAAATCATCAATCAAGCTTATTTTTCCACCGTTTCCCCTCCATTATACCTATAATTACACATTTTTGCTCTATTCACATGTTTCTTCTGGTTTATCTTTGGCTTCCATTGCCACAAACCTAAATAAAAACACTTCAATTGTTTATTTATCAAAACTACACGATAATATATTCTACAAATGTGGAAATGTGTGGGTAAAGGTTTTCATAGGCTATAGCTTCTCATTATATAGTGCCATTCTGTTGGCCGTTGACAACTCATAACACTCATGACCCCAGTGAAGGTGTATGGAGTTTGTTTATTATTTAGTGTTTAGTGTTTACTGTTTATTTAAGGATCCCTTTTAGTCTCTGCAATCAGAAAATCACACAAAAGCACACTGACTATACATTAACAATAAATCACATAACAGCAACTTCTATCATGAGGGGAATAGGCAGAAAACACATTCATCACAGTTCGGTTAGCACTGATTTCTTGAGTTTTTTTTAAAGTTATTGGTGTATGGAGGTTAAAAACACAGTGGAGAACTTGCATTACCACATGACATCACAAGGTGGAGTGTTTTCTGTGTGAGAGAAGAGCTCAGCCTAATTACGCAGGTTTCGTGTGTTAAACACGTGTGAATGAAACAAAAGTCCAGATATGTTGAGGAAACATTAGTAAAAAAAAAAAAAAAAGATGAAATATTTGTCCTAGAGAGCTGCTTTTGCCAAGAATTAAATATATATTTAAAAACAAACAAACAAACAAACAAAAAAACTGTAGGTAGTAGCTCCTCCCACTGCCCTCCTCCTCGGGTCTGTTGTCAGCAGTTGGGGCGAGAGGGGAAAGAAGACCGAGATGTGAAATCCCGCTCCTGTTTTCGAGACTATTTTATCCATACTTAAGATCACAGCTACAAAGAAGCGACTAAATATCTCTGTTGTGTTTTTCTGTGGTTTTCCGCAGTGGATTTGGGGAATAAGCCGTATTTAATCCATCGTTTTATCTCCTGAACAGGTAAGCGAGCAACGTTTACCTTTCTGTCCGTTATTTGGTCGTTACTGCACAGACTAAACAAGCGCAAACTTTCTCTCGTCAAATCAAAAATGATCATCTAAAATATCCTTAAGTCACATTTACTTGCAAACCTAGGTTAGATTCACGTTTTTCATTACTTCTCTTTTAAAGTAGGTTAATTAGTCACATAAATTAACTCTACAAGTTAAAGGCTACTGATTAAAAACATGCGTTCTGCTATACATGGGGCTGCCTCTCCACAGATCTGACCTATAACTTTTCCTCGTGATGTCTCCTGCTTGTCTTTATTGACAGTTTTAATGGCATTATAATTTTAAGCAAAGCAATAACACTGAAGGTCACGTAGTTCATCGTGTTTAAATAATGGTTTAATTTTAAGTTCACATTTTAAATATTTTAGCTTATTTAAAGGGCCTCTCCTCTATTATGCTAATTCTGATCTTACAGTGTTGTTTCCTCATGAAAAACATACCTGGAGCTGTGTTCTGTTTCATTCACACATGTTTTACACACAAACCTGCATATTTAGGCTGGATTCTTTTCTCAAACAGAAAACACTCTGTTCCACCTTGTGACGTCATTTGATAATACAGGAAATGCTACACTGTGTTTTTAAACTAAATGCCTCTTCACTAGGATTTATTGGATAATTTCAGCCCTGGAATTGCCCATTTCTACTGAACAGCAGATACTATTAGCTGTTAACTTGAAAACTACCTCTTCATGACATCACAAGGTGGAATGTTGCATTCTGAGCTTTGGGGATGTAGACAGACAAATAATAAAGGATTATTGAAACATGTGTGAATGAAACAAAACACAACTCCAGGTATGTTTTTAATGAGATAACATCATTCTAACATGGCTAAAAGCTCACAAGAGTCAGGTTTGTGCAATACTGGGCCTTTAATATTAGTGAGTTAACTTTTTGTTTTATTATCATCCACAGATTAACCAAGACAAACCAAAGCCTATCATCTCGTTTATAACCTACTTTTCATTTTATTTGTGAAACCCATGGCTCCAGCCCTGACCAAGTTTGTCAAAGATGGTCATGGCATCCCCTTGTCGTCGCCTTCTTCAAATGATCTCTCGGTTTACACAATGGACTTGGACTCACAGCTCTGCCCCTCAGAAGATCTTCAGAAGATGCTGTTCTCCATTTTGCCCTCTCTGGACTCCTGCTTGCCGCCTAACCCTATGGATCCTCCCTTCAACACCGGGGTTGCTACAGATCAGTCAGGGTCAGTAACACTTCCTAGTCCGGACTGTTTAGCTCTGTCTTATAACAAAAGTACAGAGACTCAACAGGCTTCCTTTATGCTACCCAGCGTGTCGGACATGTTTTTTCTTCCACAACACAATATCCAAGAAGGTTGTTCACATCATAATCCAAAATGTCATCAATGTAGGCCAGCTGCTCCATCGCCTAACTTTTCCAATGTCTCTCTTCCTTTTGCTACTGGAGATTCTATTTTGACACCCACCATCACATCAAATCAAGAAAACTGCAAGTTTGATCAGATGGTTCCTAGGTTAGAACTGCAAAACCAAATAAAGGAGAGAGCCTCTAGACAAACAGAGCTACAAAGTCGTGCTCAGAAGCTGCAAAGGAGACTTCAAGCTCTTCTAGGACAACATGCCTCGCTTCACTTTAATCAGCAGTTGGAGGGGCTGTGGACACACGGAGGAACACTGGGTGGGTTTTCTGCTGGGGCTGAGTTTTCACAGGTGGAGAACGAACAGCACTTACCTTGGTTGGAGACCTCCCCTGACTTCACAGAGATTAAAGAGTTTGGTCAGTTTGGTCATGCCGTGCTGAAGGGTCTGCAGGAAGCCCTGGACTCAGAGGACACAGCCAGCTCCAGCTCAGGCGACGAACTGCTAGAGACCAAGACATCCAGTGAACACAGAGAGAGTGTGTGAGTATTATTGCTTTTACAGAAACATTTACTATTTCAGTACCAGTTGTTATGTAAGTGGTTTGCATTCTCATGTACTACTAATCACTGCATGGTTCACAAACATTTCAGCAAGTAACTGGTTAAAGCTTACACCACATCAAGTTATTCAAGTTATTCAAGTTTTTAGATTTGTTATGGTAATAGATCAAAAATGTGTTAAATGTATTATTTTGAAATGAAAACATCAGTTTCTAATTCGAATCACCATAAATCTAGTTTTTTTTTTTGTCGATTGATTTTATTTAAAGGACTAATACTACTAAAGCAGGTCACTAGAGCAGAGATCCATTAAACACACTGTGATCTAAGCCAAATTTATACAATACCTTTCTATATCTATATCTAATATCTAACTTGCATAAACTGCATACTTTACAGTACAGTGTGGTAGCATCAAGCTCAGATTTTGTCCCTCTGGCTGAGATTAATGACATTTCCGCAATGCACACATACACTGTTAATTTCTATTTCCAGCCTGCAGTCATAGCACAGTCAAACACTCCCTTTAGCCACAGGCGAGGAAATATATACCCAGAACTGCCTCAGCCTGTGGAGCCCCTCTGCTCCTGCGCTCCTCCCATATGACGTCAACAAATACTTTCTAAGTGTGTAGTTTCTGTGTGTGTAGTTGGGCTCTTTTGGAGGGAAATATGTAGTCTGTGCAAGTCTTAGGTAAAAAATGTAAGGTGTACAGGGGGACGGGTCTGGGAATTGGATATGTTATTTTGTTATTTGTTATTTATATGTTATGTTATTTTTGGGTTTTGCAATCACTTAGTTTTGGAAATGTGCACTTAATCAAGGTGATTAATCTCTTAATCAAAGTTTCCTTGTTTTGATAATCATACTTTTACTAATAATTGTATTATTTATTCTATCTGTTTGTTCTACAGATAGAATAAAAACTAGCGCAGTGTTTGCATAAAAAGGCAACTTGACATTTTCTACCACGACACAGAGGAAGACCGCAATAAACAGGACAATAGGCTAAAGGACCAGATGTTTATTATCTCTTAAAACTCCACTAAAATGGTTTGTGCATGCTGTGCTGTAGCTTCACTCTTGTCCTTCAGCTCATCTTTTGTCTGTCCTCTCATAAAGGGACAATCCTATTTATTATCTCTCTCCATGGGCCACTATTGGCTCAGTTTCTTGCTCAAGGTCTTATTTCCTGATCAGGTTTTAGCCTTATACTTATACTTATAATAGCAGTCATTTACCCCTATAATAGGGCCAGAGTCATTTTTAGCTATTAACTTTGGAATGCGTAATATAGGAGGGTTGAATTTTAACTGATGTACTCCCCAAATCCCAGAGCCTTTGCCTTGAAGCAGCAGTTGTGCCTTTCAAATGAATTTGGTGATCTGACTTGCTGAGGCTGGAGTGTTCATTTAACCCAGCTTAAATTCTGTCATTACAAATCTTTGCAACTGTGGAATGTAATTGTGTGACCGTGTAATTAAGGAGTGTCGATTCTTGTAATGTTAAGAGATATGATTTTAGAGGAAGTCTAAAATCATACCCTATGAGCGCATACACCTTTCAGTTTGTCCATTTGTTTATGCTTTCAGTTGTCAACATGACCCTTCTGTATGTATTTTTTTGTTTGCCCTTACTGTGTAGCTGCTTGGTGACTGATTGGCCTAACCTTTCAGCGTCTGTAGTGACCGTTTGAAGTGAGGAAGCCCTCCCTGTCCTAGCCAAGGTCCAAGTGCTCTGCCATAGCAACACTAGCAGTGTCAGCCAACCGATAGTAGAGTGAGCGCTGGGTACATGGAATGCCTAACACCCCAGAAACACTTAACGTTTTCCTACAATCAGTCTTCAGTCATTTGACTTCATTTCAACATATTTTTACTTTTTGGTTGTCTTCTGTCACTGTATTACTTTGCATGGATGACCAAGTTTATTTGCCTACTTTAAACCAGTACTTAAGCTTGCATTTCTGAGGACCTAACAGTCTAATGCTTAGGGCTACTGGTGATCAGTACACTCCAAGCCAAAATCAAGAGAGTTGCAGTATGAAGAACATCTAGTATAATATAAATGCAAAATGATCAACAGACCAGGGCTGCACAATATATCTTAAAATCTCAATGTGAGTTGACAATTATCAAATCACATTGAATCATCTCGCTGTAATTATTTGGATAATAAATGTTCCCTGAAAAGAGCTTTTTTGCAAACCCTTGCTGTACCTGCCTCAATCAATTGACGTCCAAAAAACTTTCAAAATCATACATCCCTACAACAGACGGCTACAACGGGAAAAGACTCCAATATATGAAATTCATCAATTCTATTAAATACATACAATCAGCTAAAGTTATGTTTTCCTAGGGCCTCCCCATACTTTGAAGAGAGATGGCTCAAAGAGAGAGCAGAGCTAGGCAGCAGATGGACGTGGTTACAGCTGCGTGTTACGGAGCTGGATGGGCGGATACAGCAACTTACTAAACTACATAAGAACATCTGCTCTGCCAAGGTAAAAAATACACCAGGTTAGCCAGTAATATCTTCCAGAAACATCAGTATTAACACACATTTTTAGGGGAGTGTGGTGCTTGCAGACTCCAAGCCAATGACAGACTGCCAGATGAAGGATGCTTTATTGAGGGAAATGGTGGCGTTATCTGATGCTGACAATGAACCCTGTAGTCCAACCCGCCTCCTCCACAACATAGAGAGACAGGTAATGGAGTATGCACCTTGTCATGGGTTCATATTCACTTTAAACAACTTTGAGAAGCCAGGTTAGATTTTGGACATCATAGCAATGTTAAAGACAAACAAATAGCTTCAGTACACCAGTCTTATGTCCTGGTTTGTGTATAATAAAACCCTTCATAATTAGTTGCAGACAGTACACAGTGGTCCCATTTCGACCCTAGAAACTCCCTTTACAATAAATCTGCACTGAGGCAAAACTCGTTTTACTTTATTACATGATTAAATCAGGTATACCCTCTTTAAGCTGAGTTGTCCCTAGTGAATTACTTGCTGTCCATTCTTTTTTATTGCAGAGTGCACAGCTCAGCCATATCGTCAATAGTCTCATGCCACCTCTGAACCTGTCTCCGCTTTCAAAGCCTTTGCAGCCATGGGGAAACAAGAGAACCTTTAACAGGTACACAATACAGAACTAACAGAAACGTGCAATACACATAATAATAATAATATTCAAATCTTACCTAAACCACACACATTACAGAAAGTATGTTTTATTTTTTAAACTAATAATCATATCACATGAAACATTAAACATGCTTGATATATATTTATATCTGATGTTGTTTCAGCCTTTTAACTGTGAAGATCAAAACCTATCGTCTAATCTGAAATACACAGGAGTGCACAAAATGTTACAAATGTGTCTCCTATCACAAAGTAAATGCAATTAATCAGTGATGTATTTGTTTCTGGAAGCTCAAAGGGGAAGATGTTTGGTGTAAAGCGGAGACAACTGGTCAAAGATCACATGTCCTGTGTCTGTGCTCGCACCCGCCCTCTGGTCACTTATCACAAGCCGAGACTGTTTAGGCTCAGCTCCAAGGTAAGCTTTGTGCAGCTTTATTCAAATACTATTATGATTTTTATCTATGTATGTATGTATTCATAATACATCATACAGTACTTTATTTTGAAACTATTAGTCAATATATTTGCGGTTACACCGTTTAAATGCTGTAAAATGTAGAGGATATTCATGTGCTAATGTTAAATTACCACACACTTCTGTCAGATGTTGCTTCAAAGCAGCTCTTAGCTTCACTTGTCAAATGTCACTGCAAAAGCTTCAGATTAAGTCAGACACCTGCAGCTAATGACTGTGTTGGCTTTGACTCAGTTAAGCTAATGTTTGTGTTTTTATCTATTCAAATATTGAGAACTATTTGATCATTTATTTATAACACAGTTTAGACACACTGCCTCACAGAATTTTGGATCTCGGTGTCACTTTTATGGAAGGTGCAAATAGGGGTGTGCAAAAATATTGAAATATCGATATATCTTGATATCAAATTTGGCAGTACAGTATTGCTGTATACGCAACAGTATTTTTTGATATCTTTTAGCATTTTTTTTGTGACCACACTACAATTTTCTTGCTTAATTAGTGGAAGGAAACTTGTTTATGTTTACACTTGACATATTCACTGTTCACTATTAACTTTGCACACGTAGTAGTTTAACAGAGAAATGCTGTTCTTAAAATCTATTTGGTTCTTAAAAAACAGCAATATATCACAGAGTATCATGCACAATATATGATCTATTGTATCGTGTATTGTATCGCATCATGAGGGACTTGTGATTCCCAGCCCTAGATGCAAATAGATTCACATTTTCACATTACTGCATATTTATAGGCCTGCCAGATCACAAAAAAGCCATGACATCAAAAATCCTTAAGTCTTCATACTCTGCGATAAGATGGGTAACAGATGGTTGGTTATAACATTGCAGTAAATGTCAAATGAATTGGTGATTGAATAAAATACTACTGTTTAGAGTAATACTACTATTTCTGTACATTTAAAAGCCTTTTCTCCTACATTTTTGCTTTGTCCTTCAGTGTTCCTCCTCTCTGACTGGTCTCACATCTTGTTCCTGCTCCCACTGCTCTTCCTCCTGTGATCCAGTGCTGCTGTCCTCTAATATGGACAATACTTCCAATGACGCGCTGTCTTCCAGGGCATATAGTTCTAATGGAGGTATGGGACCCCATTTAGTTTGTAGAGGAATCATAATATCTTTAAGTGGTTCTGTGATTTTTCTAGGACCTCATTATAGCACATTCAGCAGTGAGTGAATATCTTTTCGTTTCCTTACATTGTGCCGTCTTTTCTCAGACTCCTCTGAGTTCAGTCTCTTCACAAAGGCCCCTACAAGAGAAGAATGGTCTCAAATACCCCTAGTTATAAATGCTCTTCCATTGAGTCCAGTACATTATAGAAGACACAGCTCAGCGCCATTGTACAAATGTAAGACTACACAATATTTGTAGTACTCACTAACCTGTTTCATTCAAGAAATATATATACTGTATGCTGTGTCTTTAGTCTTTTATAGAGTATTTGTCATTACAGATAAGAAATATAAACAACATACACAACACTGTAAAAACAGAGTGTTGGGACTGTCACCCATCAGACAACATGGTTCTTTCCAAAGAAAACACAGAGTTCAGCAGAGGAAAAGAAAAAGACAACGCAGACACAGCGTCACTGAAGGTTTCAAACTGATCCACAACTCTGTGTTCACATTTTATACGCAAGAATATTATGAGTAAACACAAAATTATTTATTCTAGATGATGACGATGTTGACTCGTATTTTGAGGACAGCTCAGATGAGATGTTTGAGGAAAATGATGTATTGGATTCACTAAAGCATAGCTCAAGGGTAAGATAAATTTAACTCAAACACATAACCACCTACAGTTTATCTAAACTTCATTTTGTCCCCAGGGAGCTGCACACAGACGTTATGGAGAAAGTGTGTTTAATATCGACAACATTGTCATTCCAGCTTTCTTAACCAAAGTGGAAAAGCTTCAGTACAAAGATATTCTTACTCCAAGGTTTGTACTAAACGAGGACCCATTTCAAGTTTGTTCAGTTGGGGTGCAGTGCCACTATAACATATTTTCACAGTTGGCAGGTAGTTGACATTGAGACTTTAATGAGAAATGAAGACTCTGAGAAAGACAAAGATGAAAAGGTATGTCTTCATTTGAATTTTCTTCTTCAGTGTTTTTTTCATTTGAATGCTTTAGTAAATGATTTTGAACAAGTAGTATTTACTTCAATGTGTGTGCAGATGGAGACACTCAGTGATGAAGTCTTTGCTCAGAGACATTTGCCTTTAGAACAAAAAGAGAAACTACGTTGGTCATTTTGGGGAAAGAGACGCTGCAGGTATTCCTCAAGGTGAGCATATTCTTGTTTGGGCATGTCTGTAACATGATAGTAACACTAGACAATGCAGCATAAGTGTTTTAGATGCAGTCATCCACTATGTTTTAACTCAAACCTAAACCAGAGTCATGTTTGTTTTCTTGGCCCAGATCTGGCAGCAGGCTGTCCAGCTGTGGTGCTGTTTTTGAGGAAAACTCTGCGCTGTGGAGCTTTACTCAGCTGGATACTGACGAACAGCTGAGCACAGAGGAATGTCTGGTGAGATTAAACAAACAAGCCTATTTACCACCAACAAGCAAAAACATATAAGAATAATAATGAGGCTTAGCTCTATTTTTTATTTACATTTTTAATCTTACACACATAGTTTTGTTAAGAATCTCTCCCTGTGATATTGTGACTCTTCCCTTACACTGTGGAATCTTGATGAATCCTTGAGAGCTCACACAGTGCTCTGCTACTATCTGCTCTTGATGACGAAGCCTGATTGTAGTGCTTAGGTCCCACTTTACTGGATTGGGAAAGGAATGAGCTGTTGGCGACAGTTCCCTAATCAACACTGCACAGCAGCTCCCACACACACTGATGAGCGTTGTCCTTGATTTAAAATCAGTGTACTTGATTGGCATGTGCCTTGACATTTAGTCAACTTTAGACAGTGCAAAATTAGGCAAATGTATGAAGTACATTTTTAGCCTTGTGAATACAAGGTGAATACACAAAAAAAATATCTTTTTTTCATGTGGCAGCCTCAAGCACCCTGGGAGCGCAGAGTGTTTCCCCTAACTGAAGCCGATGAACAGGCCCTTTCATCTGAAGTCCAACGGTGGTGCAGCACTTGTACCCTCTCCTCACTGACAAGCCTCAACTCTGATCTTATTGTGTCTCAATCAACAGATACAGTGTCTCCCTCTTATGGACACTGCATGGACTGCACAAACAATGAGCACTTTTGTGGCTTTGAAAATGATTTTTTATCTCTCAAAGGTTAAATTGCTGTTTAACAATTTACATCTCAGGACTACATTTTAATTGTTTCATTAATATTTTACCTTTAGGAATTTATAACCAGCATTTTTACTAAGTACAAAGGCTCAAACCTGTAGTAAATAAAATAAAAAAAACTCAAATAGTCAAAAGTTTTAGAACTTCAGTATATGTGTAACTCTACTGTAATGGTTCCATTTTACTTTACAGCCTTTTGCTTTTAGTGTTTGTGTGAATATTTATCCATTTTAGTTGTCAGTATTCTGTTTGTCCAATAGCTTTGTATGATGATTGTGATTGACTGTCTAAATATAAATCACTTTATTGCTGTTATTCAAGTTAGCAACAATAATGGGATTCTCTGGACCATCAACAACAGACCAAGAAATAGTGTTGAAAGGAACTGAAAAACAGTACTTTTGCAGCCATGTTGCACTTTAATGTTTACAGTACAATACTGTACAATATTTGAAATATTTTATAGACTACTGTATGTATGCACCAGCACAGGATCACTCTCGGGTATGTAATATATTGTATCTGTAATTTATTTGATGTTTTGTCCTCAAAATGTGTGAAACTTTTTTAAACAGTTGTAACTAATCTTATTTACTGGGAAAAAGCACTGTTGTGATTATAGCTTCTGAGACAAAAGACACCAAATATAGTAAACTGGAAAACCAAACCTTGACTAAGTATGTATATACCATGTGTTACACCATGAACCAAAACACCTCTAATGACTGTTGATCTCAACATTTATATGAGTCACTCCTGAAGTCAGTGACTGCTCATTCTTTGATCACTTTAGAGGTGTAGACAGCAGAGAAGACCGATGGAGGTCAAGGTGGTCTTCAGCCAGTTACTTCTAGATATACAGGTAGTGGAACAGAGCATTTTACATTTTATTTTGACTACAGATAATTGTATATTGAAATTCGTAGTTCATACAGCAGTTATGCAAAAGGACCTCAGCCTCCAATGATTCTAATTGTCTTTTGATTAGCCAACATAATACTTTGGTTTTACAAATTTGGTAGGAACCGTCACCATTGTGGTTCACCTCTCTGTACAGTACCTGGCAATAGCCACACGGGGGCCACATCACTCTACAGGCCAGTGAGTGCATCCCACTCATGGATCCAGTAGGTTAGATGTATAACGACAGTGCCTTAATCCTTTGTACCTAAAGAAGTCTGTATGTGTTATGTGTGTATGTTGGTTTAAATAACGTAATTTATTGGTGTAGCCTACTCACACATACTAAAATTATAATCTAAATACTAAAATAATTCAGCTCAAATTATATATAAAAAACTATTAGGTGTGTGGCATAATTAAACGTTTTAAAGTTGTTTTAGTTGACGCTGTAAAGTACCCAGTGCGAATGTAATTTCCAGCAATCACATGTGCGTATTACCGTAAACTTGGACCATGATGCGCCAACTTTGTGTGTTGCGTCTTTAGTGAAGCCAATACGGTAAATGCAAGCTGCGGAACCTGTGTCTACGGAGCAGGAGTTGGGAGAAGACATTGCGCTGAACAGGTAAATTTCCACTCATTTATCTTAACAATATTTTGCTAATAATATATGCTATTGATGGATAAAGATAATACGGATGTTTCTGCGGTAAACTAAAACCAAAGCTAAAATCTCTGTATGCACTGGAGCTTTATTGATGGGGTGCCCCTCTGTGGATGTGACAGTGCTGTTTCATTTCAGAGCGGGGTAGCGGCGGCGTGTGGCGGAATTATCCCTGGAAAAAGCGTCTTATCCGAACAAAAGAAACCCAATGTCCAGTCTGTAGGTAAGCCACGCTGGGAAGAACGACTATGAATTATTGACCACCGCTGTTAATGCATATTTTTATGTTGGGTAACGACTGCATTGTGCTGCCAGAGGGCTTTACCTATTGCGGTCACTGCGGGAACTTGGCTCGATGCGGTGGTAATGTAAAGACTAGCCGGTTATAAACAAATATCCATAGGCATTCAAAAACGATATATATCAACGTAAAATAAAATTAAGGCAAACATGTTTTTTTTAACCTATACTATTTGTGCAGTCAATGTAGGATAGAGGAAAGACCGGGAAACAGGTGCTGAGTCATATTTACTTGTGCCTTTTCAATGAGGACCCCTAAAACAAATGGGTTATATTGATCAGATTGCAACACATTGTCTCGTTGTTGATGGATAGAAATATTCATTTTTTTGTTGTAAAAGAAGCTTAGTAGCCTTATTTTCGTTTACATTTTTCATTGATCACTCACTCATCCATCATATTGAGCAAGCAAAGGATGATTGATTGTTAAAACACGTTGCTATCGTTTCGCCCAACAGCTTTTAAATGAGAATTTGGGTTGTTACGTTATTTTCTCCACTGTGTTCACTAGTCAAATATAATTTAACGCCTCTGAATATTCGGGATGAGGCAGGGGAGCAGTGAATCATGAATGGTCTGGCTCCTCCTTGTTGTTGGGGGTGGACATATTTTTCCCAAAGGACAGGGATTGCTGGTGGTTCTGTATCGGCTGATTGTCATTCCAGTCTTATTCAGTCTGCTATTTGCTTTAGATCATTAACTGGACTATGCCACTGTCTAGATTCTTTGCATGGTGAACATCTCACAGCAGCATGCACTGAAGACTGTATAAAAACAATGGAAATGCGTCACCTCCTTTCATGTTTGTGGTTGTATATATTATTTATGTTCTGCTATATAGTATTAGTCCCATTGTACAGTATTATAATTACAGATTACAATTAGTGAAAAAGGGTAATATATACACTGATTTAATGATGCACTACGTAACATTTAATGCAGGGTCTACCACCTTTTTGACTAGCCTGTCATGATCTTTTTACTATATTGACATATCATTCAGTTTATGAAAGCTGGAACAATATATTTTGGGGCTTATTATTTATTGTGGGTACATTTTCTTTCCAATAGTTGGGAGATTTTTTGCCATTTTCCTGTTATTATGCAAGATTTGAGCCGTAGAGGTTAGAATAAATCACTTCTATGGCTAATTGTCATTTCCTATACGTCTGTTTAAAAATGTGTTTACTGGTATTATCTTAATCTTGTCACTTTGTGTATTTTCCATATGATCATTTATCACAGTACTTCTCTGTAGCAACATGCCTGACTCATCAATCCCCATTAAAACAAGCAGATGAGGTGACGTCACTTGGTCAAGTTACAGGACAGATCTGTGGGGAAGGTGACCCCGCTCACTATAGGAATGCACGTTTATCTAAGTATGTTTTTAGCTATTAAATCATCTGTAATTGAACAAGACTGATAAGTTAAGTTTAATGCGGTAACTAGTATCTTCATGGAGATAAGAAACCTGAAAAGTGCACCTAAGTAATAGTATAAATATCTTAATGTAAGTAGGTGGTAGTATATGTAAATGTATCTATTTTCAGCTAACTGAATGCTAATCAAGTAGTTATCAGCTATTGAGACGTCAGCTCAAAGTGCACATGTCAAGGTGATACATGGAGCATGAACACCTGAGCTGGTTAATCACTGCTTGTTTCATGTGCGGTCAATACACGGGCTGTTGGTCTGATGGATAAGAAAGGGCCAGATGACGTTCCCAGATTTATTGTATAGGCTAGAAGCAACTGACACGCTATTATGGCACAAAGTTTAAGTCATAGATACTGTGTGGTTTTCCCAGATGCATGGAGATAGTTGTACTTTTGAATACAGTTGAGCAATAGACTGTATAAAGAAGTGGACTAAGTGTTAGCTTCAGTCAAATGAAGCTCATGTGGCTAGCCGTTCTAGGACTGAACAATCTTTGAAGCACAATACATTGCTACAGAGATGTATTGCGTTAAACAATACTATTGTGTCAGTGGCATAAAGTAGTTTCAGTAACAATAAACCAATAAAATACCATTAAAAATAAAGCCCTCTACAGCTCAAGTCTTATTGTATTACAACAAAAACACCCCAAATCTCCACAGTTTTTTATTTTTTATTTTATTTATACATTTCAATAACAGATTACAAAGTATGTGTACCAAACATCATATTTGTGCATTTTTCTCCCCAACAGATAACTCTGTCAAAAATAAATAAATACATAAAAATGGATAAATAAAATAAAAGTAACACTAAAATTAAAATTTGGAGAAAAACAAAACAAAAACAAAACAAATCTCCACAGTTTTACAAAAAAAAATGTGCACTCAATAAATATTCAGCCCCAAAATATATTGTTTCAACTTTCATATACTGAACAGTATGCCAATATAGTAATTAATTGATTCACAAGGGAAATTACTTGTAGCTCCCACATCACATTATATTATAGTAACAAAGAGATATATATATATATATATATATATATATATATGTGTGTGTATATACACACATTCTAAATAATGAGCAAAATAAAAAAAATGGCAAGAGACTGGTGTCAAATAAGACATAATTACTATATGTAAATGTATGTGTACAAGTAAAAATAAAATATAAAAATAGGAAATAAAAATATCTCAGCTAAGAAGTCATAAGGAAAACAGTGGAAAGATTGACAGGACATAGGGTTATCTGTTACATAAGGGAGAATTGTATGGACTATGTTATAAATGATGTGGACCTGTATCTCTCACTGTTATTGTGGTAGGCCTAGTTGTAACCAGCCTGACATTGTCAGTTGGTTTTCGTATTCAAAGCATTCATCTTGTGTGTTTGTGTGTGCTAATGCATTAGTGAAAAGGACTAAGATAGAAAAGTTTAAGCGGCTTTGGCTGCTTTCGGCACTTAACCAATCACTATAGCTGCCAGGTAACTGCCAATATGTCGCCTGCATTCATTTGTTTTGTTCTGAGAGAGTGCTTTTTATTTTGGCAAAGAAATAATAATTAAACTCAGATTCAAAAAGGTCTGTATGAAAACAAAAGAAAATGCAAAAAAACAGAATTCACTGTTAAGACCATCTAATTTGTGATTGCCTGATAAGGTTTAATTCTCATGTACTTGTACAATACATATGCTGGACAAAATTTAGAAAGTGGAGCCCTTTATATTTTACTGTTTTTGGTTGGTGCACATTTGTGTCTATTTTAACATGCACACTTAAAACATACTGAATTACAAATAAGCTCAACAGGATTCTAAAATGTGTTTTTTAATGGATTTTGTAGATTGCTTTGTCTTTAATTTAGATAATAACCAATTATAAGTCAGTTGAGTAGGTATCACTGAAAATATCTCTCTTTTTTGTATAGATAAGCTACTTACTTATAGCTACAAGAACTTGTTATTGTAAATTTCAATGTTTAGGATTCATCTGAACTCTAAAATAAACATCTGTTTGTGGCACAAGCTTCACAAAGTCTATTTTCCCCCTGTGCGTCACCAGTGGAAAAATAATGCTAACCCAGAAATAAGTAAAAGATACAAACTGTGCATTTTATACTGAAATAAATCAAATTCCCCATACTGTTTTGAACCACTTTGAACAGGCTGTGACTTTCTGCTATTATGCTATTGATTGTTTCAATGTATTTAGTGAGTGTAGACAGTTCAGTGAGCTTAGATGTGGGATAGCCTCCTCTGTGTGTTATTGACCTCGTGTTTTCAAGGATAAGGAAGAATGTGGCCCATAAGGAAATGTATCTGTCGGTACTAGAGGTCCACTGTGCCGTACATTAGCCTGCTTATACTTGTTTTATATTTAAGGGCAGCGGGCCAAGGATGCTGCTCAGGCAGGCAGTGAGGGCAGGAAATTAATGTAATTTCAAAGTTCATGCCCAGGTTTATGCTTTTTATAGTGCTGTTGTTGTTGCTTAAGTATCTATATGTGTAACCCTGGCCTCTTGATGGGAAGAAAAATTTCAAATATTTCCACATGATTTTTAGCACATGCCCAGTTTTATCATCGCATTCAAAAGCCTCAGTCATGCAAATTGACAATTTATTGTTGCATATTTTCTCTTCTTTTTACTGGTTACTTTACTGATTTCTTTTTGATACTGGTATAAGATATCGGTTCCAAGACAATGGTTCAGTTCTTAGCCCATTTTGGTCTATAAATTGGTGTAATAAGACTGGCCAATGTTGGCTCAAAATGTCTTTTATAATATTAAACTTGTATCTTTTTTTTTTTAAAGCTGTTTTGTAGTTACTTTAAATAATAAATGACAGTTACAAAACACATTGGATCATTTTGACCATACATTGTTTGTGTTATGAAATACATTATATTTTCAGTCTCTGCCCTAGTATCAGTTAATATCGAGTATCAGCAGATACTAAAATCTTGGTATCATTATCCAAACACAAAAAGCTTGATCGATGCAGCTCTAATTAAAATACTAATACTAATACTCAGCTGTGCTCTCTGATGGCTTCTACACTTTTTATATACCCCCACGGTCCCAGTTTCCAGATCTACTCTTAACTGACAGCTCCTGTCCACCATGGTGTCTACAGCTGTTGTTCGCTTTGTCAGGAACCCATCCATCTCCATTTGAGCTCATTTACATTTCTGGCTGTGGTCCAACCTCACCCTAATTGACCTCATGTCACCTCCATCTTGACAGACACCTGCAGTACCTATGTCCCATAATGAGAGGCCTCTGGAGTAGCATTGTTTCGTACCCTGGGTTTGATTTTTTGTTCACCCTCAGGGACTGTAAGGTCAAGATATCTGACCTTTTTGTATGTGGGAGGCTAAAGCCTGTCTAATTGTGCTTACTGAAGTCTTGTCCACTATACCTGACCTGTCCTGCTGACAGCTGTATAAATGTGCCTAAAATACATATTCTGTCAAATTCTCAAAAGGATGTCTGCTATTGGTGCCTTTTAAAGTTACAGTTAATAATAAACCTTTGTTCACGAGGATGACTTTAGTTCTTTTAAACTAAAGTCACATTAAAAACATCCATCCATCCATCCATCCATCTTCTCCCGCTTAATCCGGCTGGGTCGCGGGGGCAGCGTGCTGCCCAATACTCATAGCACCTGACATTAAAAACAAGCTCAAAGATGTGCCACATATGGTTTAATAACAATGGAATAATAGTTTTGCCACACTTAAGCACACAATGATGACTTTACACACTTTCACTCAGCTAGACCATGATTTTTATAATGCTATGTAATGGTGGAGGTATACAAACATTTAGGCAAATATTTACAAATATGTGGAGAAAATACAACTCATAGCCTATTCTACTTTTTTCAAGTAATAATTACAGTCAACATAGTAGAATGTATAAACAATGTTCTAACGCAGGGGTGTCCAAACTTTTTTCATCACGGGCCACATATTAAAACACAGACCAGTGTGAGGGCCAATCGAGGGTCATAGACTGATGGTCAAAACAGTGAATAATTCAAATCTGTGCATTTATAACAGATATGAATGACCCATTAAACCTTTGTTCATGCCTAGACCCTCAGAAGGACACACTACATTTGCTTGATCAAGGTAGATTTCAAAAACATGCAGTAAAAAGTACTACTTGCGGTAATATGGGCCAATTCACCTGGAAGCCTGAGGGCCAAAACAATTGGTCCGAGGGCCACATTTGGCCCCCGGGCCGTAGTTTGGACATGCCTGTTCTAACGCATTATGCCTATTCATTCTTTGGGTGAAATCAAAACTTGAAATTAAAATTTGGGCAATTTCCCTTTCTGTACACATTCAGTGCAGTCTATGAGTGCTGCTGTCCCAGCCTTTGCTCAGCTCATTAAACAGGAGCCTGGACCCAGAGCTCCTCCAAAGATAGAAAAACTCAGAACAGGCACCTTCACACTGAGCAACCATCAAAATCCCACCACGCACCCACCCACCCTCTCCTCACACCGGTTAAACACTGAAACACAGTGGAAATGAGCCAGTGATCAACTTAATTTATTCGTTTTTAAAAATAACTACAATTTGGAGATTATAGACGGCCCCAACCAAATAGTTACACTGTGCTCCGTTAAAGTCTGAAAAAAGTAAGAATTTTTAAACAGATATCTGTTATTCTTTCCACTCTTCTCATTTTGATAATAATTGTCCCTGCTGATTTCTTTAATTGAGTTAAGTTTATTACTGTTGTCTTGAAGTGAGACTTTGAAAAAATAGATACATTCAACATTACTCAAAAAAGCTCACATCCTGCTTACTCTCAGCTAAAGGTTAGTATTAAACACTATCATTAACTTACTTAACTCACTTCTGCCCAGATCTTCATACTGAAGCACTTTCAAATTACAGCCTTTTTCACCAACTTCACATAATGTGTCTTGATGGACTACAGAGGTTGGTCCCCTTGTCATAGTGGGAGTGTTAAATAACATTACATGCAAATGAAATTATAGACATTTTTTCTACAAAATCAAATTGTGGAAACTTATGACCTTATCTTCAACTTAAAATTACACACAAGACCTGATGGCTTTTGAGAAACATTTTGGAGAAACATTAGCATTTCGGATAGAGTTTAGTTGCACCTGTGTCTTTGTATTCATTATATGTGTGAAGAAATCTCTTGCAAATTATCCACTGATTTGGCATCTAGTATCCATTTGTGCTAGAAAGTGTTTGAGGTGATAATGAACTTTTCGTTGATGGACATGTACCGATCACCACGTTCCTCTGACATAGCTCTTTGCGTGCCAAGACTCATTTGCAAGGACAGGCTGCAACAGTGGCTTTTTGTATGGCCTGCTGTTATTTTGGATCAGAGTATTTGGATGTTCATACACCAGATGGACCAGCCTTCATTCTACTATAAATTCTCCAAAGATATATCATGGTAAAACGCTTTGAACAAAGTGGTTAAAGTCAGATATTGCAAAAATGACTTTCTGGATGCAGAAAATGAGCTGTGTGTCTTTTGTTACATTCTTCATGAACGGGCCTATATTATGCAAATTGACTCTTGTGAGCTTTAAGCCATGTTAGAATGTTCTTACCTCCCCAAAAACATACCCGGAGTTGTGTTTTGTCTCATTCACACATGTTTGAGGAATCCTTTATTAGTTTGTCTACATCACCAAAGCTCCAAATTTTCTATATCAATTTGTGATGTCATGAAGCTGTAGTTTTCAAAATGACAGCCACCTTTTACCTTTAGTCCATTAGAGATAGGCGATTTCAGGGCTGAAATTATCAGAATTACACGTTTCCTGTATTACCACATGACATCACAAAGTGGAACGGAGTGTTTTTGGTTGGTTTGAAAAGAACACAGCATAAACATGCAGGGTTTGTGTGTTAAACATGTGTGAATGAAACAAAACCCACGGTGGTAAAGAATCACAAAATGTATATATGTATGCAATCCCACATTGGCCCAGGAGTGGTCCATGGTAAAATTCAACGGTTGGCAATGTTTTTTGAAATAAGATGTTTTGCCTGCCACATGGAAGCCCGGTGCTGGTGTGAGAGGCTAGAAATGATTCAGCCACAAGTGAAGGGGAGCTAGATTACCCAATTTTTTTTTATTTTATTTTTTTATTCTATCAACAAAATTAGATCCTAATCAATACTAAAACCAGCATGGATACTGTCTAATATCATACAGGACAAAATTTAAGCTTTCTTGAACAGTTTTAATATGATTTTGAGTTTTATCAGAACAATTGTAGGACCTCATGCTGGGATAAAGAATGTACTTTTATTTTATATATGAAAATTCTATTCTATTATTAAAACTTCTATGTATCATAAGTGGTATCGAGTTAATTAATTCCCTAGTATTTAGATACTAGGGAAACTCAATTTAGTGAGTTTGAAATTTAAGTATTATTATTATATTTATTAGTCCAAACAGTGATCCCTCCTAAACATGACCAGATTCTATTAGCAACTAAACATTCATTCAGCAAATACCTTACAAGACACCATAGTTTGCTATAAACTATGTGTGTCCATATAAACATAGGCTGTTATAACACATAAGAGACCAGCATTAGCATGAATAATACATACATAATGCACAGCTGCTGGACTTACTGTGTGTAGACTCTCATTTTTTTTATTTAAATATTTTATAAGTAATATTTTCCAAGGCTTAGTCACCATTGGCAGGTGCTGAATTTGTTTTGTTCTATCACGCCGGCTTTCCCTGTCACTATATTACTGCTAGTGTCAGACGGAGCTTACAAAAATGTGTGATCTGAGGCTGTTGAAGATTCATTTGAGATCAGGGAGTAAATGCTTACAAGTAGAAGAAACCACAACAGAGCGTGAGGTATCCCTGTTGTTTTAATGTGTCACTTTTTATCTTCTTAAGGGAAGTCTTTGGGGATGAAGTTGTCTCTCTTCTTTCATTTACTGTATATAACTTCACACACATTGAAGAGGCAGTCAAGACGTCAAGAGAAATTACATAAATATCATTGAATGCATTGGTCTGGATAGAGCTATTTGCTTTTATTGCAGAGCTGTAGTAGACTTTTATTGTCTTGAAGGACCAATCTTGAAGTCTCTCTCCTGAGGATCAATGTCGGGTCTGAAAACATAAACTCCTGAGTGAACCGAATACTATCAGCAGTTATTACTCAAACACGGCCCAGTTTCTGTATTCGTTGATCCTTGTGGGAGCAAGGTAAAGTCTCTTATTTTAGGCGTTACAGCATGCAATCTGGACAAAGCTTTCAGCATTTTAGACCTTATTTGAGTGTTCTTTCAAACTGCTTCTGAAGTAAATGTTTTTTCTTATACGGGACAATTTCAAAGCTTCAAATTGGAATCATATTCAAATGACATTTTGTGTGAGACAATACAAATTCAGTGTTCACTCAGTAGTAACATTAAAAGCTTGGTCTGATTTGGACTAGTACTAAAATGTCATACTTGATAGTTGATGCTTTCAATAAATACTCAGGTTGATCCTCAGTACCGATTTCTTACTTCTTTCTTATATAGCAATTATTGTGACTGACCTAACTTTAGTTTAGACCATTCTGAAATTATTAAGGAAAGACTTTTTGCTTGTTCAAATTAGTTTCTAGTTTTAGCATCGATTAGTGTCTGGATATGATTTTTTTTCAACCATAATTGTGGATAAAATGTTGAGTAAATTGAACCAGCCAGACAAGAAATGCTTACTTCACCTACTTATCTTCATTCAAAGTCTTTGGTTGTTTAAAGGAGGCCTATACTGCTGTCTAAAGCAAGCACAGGCCTTATGGATAATGTCTATTGTGCCAAACACATTAGACATATTGTATTGTGACCTGTCTGAGTGAACAGACACACGTCATAGCACTGGAGATAGTCGGTCTGTTTTTATTAGATTACAAGAATTAGAGCCTTTATATGTGATTAAGATGGAGTGGGGGCTTCCTGGGCCGAGCAAATTACATCATTACAACAAAAGGAACAGAGATGGGATTACTCCAGAGACATATCATGTTAGACACTACAAAGGTTACATAGAGCTGGACAATGTTCCTGTGAGAAGGAGAAAGATTAAACTGAAGTCAGGGTCTTTTCTTTTGAACAGCCAGAGATGACATTCAGGGTTAATGACTAATCCAAAGGGAATTGTTGATGATATTTCTCCACAATTTGTAGTATTGAAGCATCGATTAGCCCAAAGGTTCTGTATTCACATGTTGAAAGCAAATTTTATATGTCATTGTTAGAGCCATAATTTAATTTATTTAAAGAAGTTATTTTTTTGTATAACGTGCATAGAGACTAGACGCAGTATGTTACAATCTGGAGATGCACCAATACTGGTATTGGTGATAGGCCTATAAAGATACAATTAATTGACCAAGAAATTATTGCGACAAGCGATAATATTGACATTTTGAGACCATTTTCAACTACTATAATAACAATGGAATAAAAATGCAAATACACCATTTCAAATATACCTTTTCAAAGATCAATAAACTTCACTTTCTAAAGAACATTTAATACAGGAACTGCAAGACAACCAAAAACAACAGGCCTAAATAAAATTGACTTGTTAACATAAGAATAGTCTAATGGAGTCTTGCTTACAGCAAAGACTTGTTAACAAAAAATGGACTTGAATAAACCATTGTTGAACATACACAACCAAAACAATAAATAAAATGGATTATTAAGTCTCTGTAATAAAATTGCCCTTAAAAGTTAATTTGCGATTCAGGAAATCTTGCTGGATCAGGTATCAGTCCCATGATATCAGTGCTGATATCCTGGTTGGGCCTTTAATTTGATGTAATAACACTATTTACTGGTTGACGTAGGTCTAGGAACTTTTAATGAACTTTTACTCATACAAAGATGTTCTACATATCACATTTGGATCCACTTTGTAAATTACAAGTTAACTGTGTTTTTTCTGGGTTGTGTTGATATTGGGATGAAAAAAGATGCAACCCACACAGCGCATATGACCTCTATGTCTGAATGGGAATCTCAGCAATTTTCATACTAGACAGTAAATTATTATATTTTGGATTAATAATCTGATTTATAATGTTTCATCTAAATAGTATTTTTGGCACCATTGCAATCAAAAGAGATAAACAGAAAAATAAACAGCCTCATTGCACTTTGAGGGACCAATAGATGTGAAAATGAGCTGTAAGTGACCATTTACTAGGGCTGAGGGATATGGCAGAAAACAAAATCTTGATCTTCAGAACAGGGACTGTACATCTACAATGGTGAAAGCTCTTTACGTTTCTATTCTCATCATGTGCTATTATTCAGGAAGTTGTAAACTACCTTAAATTACATTTGAAGGAGTAGCAGTGGAAGGGAGAAGGGGCTTCACGGGCTGTTGAGGTCATATTCTGGGACTTGTAGAACCCAAGCTTGTGGGATTATCTTTTTTATGTTTATTTATCTTTTTATATTATAGTACTGTACTTCTAATGCGGGTAGTACTCAGTTACTTTTATTTACTTACCAAAGCTCTTAGTTTAGCTGCCTTTGGAGCCATCCTCTAGTGGCTCATTGACACATTGCAGTCTAATTCTTTCCTGTGTAACTCGCATGTAGTTTTCAGTTTCCTGTTTATAGATGACTTTTGACATTTTTCACCATTAAAAATAATATATTGTGGTCAGTTGTTAAATTCCATGACAACAGGTTTTCAGGTTTTCATCACTCTGAAACCCATGGATACTGTTTCCCTTTCTGACCTCTTTATTGCATTCAGTTTCACTTTTATAGCTTTCACTGTGTTGAAATATGTCCTGTTTTTTGCCTGTTTCCCTCTAGAAGCCATTGGGTCAAACTATTCACTGCCCTCTCCCTCACTCACACTTACATGGACTCACACATACGGCTCATATACACGGTTCAATGGCCTTTCATCCCTCCTTCAGCCCGTACACCTTCTCTTTGATTTGCTCACTGTAGGTTCTGCCCGGCTGCTGCGCAATTGTATCAACCATTTTTATTCTGAGAAAGGACTGAAGCAAAGAGTGAAGGAAATACATTATTATTCATGTGATACATCTCAATCCTCATATTGTTCCCACTCCATGTGTGTTTCATGTAACATGCTTCCTCAAGGGCATTAGATTGTATATCCTATTCTGTTTTATGATGGAATATAGTCTTGCATTCATTTGAACCAGGAGAAGGCATAATGACCTAGTGAGGGCAAGTATAAAGATCAAAACAAGACAATAAGATAAGAGTGGATTGTATCTTGGCTTTGCTATGAAAAAGAAAAAAGAAGCTGTGTTAAACTGATACAGATTCAGACTGATAATGTAAATTCAGTTTTTAACCATGTTTCCTCTTCTGATTTACCCTCTGGAAGTTGTATTTGGAGTGTTTCATGCATGTTTGAACATTCTTTAATTGCTTATCTTGCTCTGTTCTTACTTCTGTCTCCAATCTCATTTTATTAATCTGTGACACACCTACAATTCTGCAGTATCATGTAGTCACTTTGATACAAATCCACCACTTGGTAGCGTGAGGCAGCTATCCATCAGAGGTGCCGACAGCCTCAAGGCTCCTTGTTGTGGTGATGTTTACAGTGACTTCTGCTCCCATTGGGCACTGCAGTTTTCTAACACTGAAGTCATTTTAGATGAATATTGCAATTTAAAATGTGTAAATAGATTATAATTGCATAGCAGATTCAACCACAATGTCTTTTTTAAAACACTTAGACAGTAGATTATAATTTTGAAGTCAACACACCATGATAATACATTCTTTAATACTGTACCGGGGTCCTACACTAGTTCTGGAGTATATTAGGACGATTTTATTATACTATTCAGGAAATGTCCAAGAACAGGTCCAGTTTTTTCTTATTTCTTTTTCTCATTATTGATATTCATTTTAAATGTTTAGATTTGTAAATTAGTATTGATTGGTATCTTGGTGTAGATTTTTTGACTTCCATAGTTCCCTGCTTTGAAGTTAAAACTTGCCCTTTAAACCTTAGCAAATTAATATGAAAAAGAATGGTTGTATATTAGCTCTTAAATTGCTCTTAAACTGGCTTACCATAGTCCATCTAGTACACACACCATTTCACCCTACATCGAACACACATGTCTCAAACATGCTGACACACAGATAAAAATGTATGTAGTCAGGGTATTTGAGGCAGTCAGAGGTCTTTATGGTGCTTCTGAATAACATCCAGTGAACTGTAATTGTCCTGTTCCATCCTGGGGTTAATGAGTTTCTGATAGGATTGTTTACTTGGTCATTAAGATTGGCGCGATGATTTATATCCAATATTCAATGCATTTAATCATTTCTTACTCTGGCAGTGTAAATAAACAAAATGATGCAAAATATACATACCTACATACTGTACATACACTTGTTGTTGTTATGTTACTGGTTTAGTGTATGATGGTTGTTCTGCTCCCTCCTTTCTTTTTGTGCATTGTTGTTCGATCCCTTTCATAAAAAACAATCGCCTCACTCCATTCCCATGTTACTGCTTTTTGTTGCTATGATAAATGTGGGGAGAGTAATGGAAAATTAAAATCCAAGGTCATGTTATTGTAGTCTGCGAATGTTGTGGTGGTTAATAGCAGGGTTCTGTGTATTTTGCCACACTGAGATTAGGGTCCTACATCATTGGTCATTTTGGGTTGATCACTGCTTTTAATTCTACTATCTGCTGAGTCTATCTGCTTGTTTGTTGGGCTGTATGTTCAATTTGTAGTTTATTTCTTTGACCTAGTGGTGGGTATTATATCATATTTTTTAATGTTTATTGATGATTTAACTTCCAAATAATGCATAATGTCATATTTATAGGCAATTTAACAGTTATTTGTCGGGATACACTGATCCAGCTTTTTCAGTTCTGATATTGATAACAATACTTTGGGTTTAAGGATCTGCCGATACCCAGTATAAACCAATACCAGTGTGGGGACAGAAAATGTAACTTTTTTTCTTTAAAACTCAGTTAATTTATTACATGAGAGATCCAACTCTTATGCAACTGTTTAACTGTTTATCCTTCAAATCACTACTGAACTGCTTTGTATGAATAAAAGTTCAACATTATGAGGGCAATAGCCTGTAAATAATATTATTACATCCAGTTAAAGGCTCAACCAGGATATTGGCTTAACCGATATTATGGAACCAATACCCTATCCAAATTTCCAGTATTGGCATGATATTCTATACCAGTATTGGTATCGGTGCATCTCTAGTCATTTGTTTTATACTTAAACTTCAACTGATTTTAAACCTCAACATGTCTTGTCAGTCCAATAATGTTGGATTAAAAAAAAAATCAAAAAATATTTACACCACTAACTTAATAGCTGTAACTATTTTGAAAGTGTTTGCATCTGTTCCTACTGTATAAGACCTGTCTATGTCCATTTCACTGTATGGGTGAAGAAATGCTTACATCCATTAGCGTATTAATATTGTATGAGTATGCCTTTGTCCATTACAAGAATTTTCTATTTGTTAAGTGCATCTATTGGAGAAATTTCAAGAGGCCAACTATTATGAACCTCTTAATCCACACCTGAGCCAGTCGCCATTTTAAAAGACACAGAAAAATGATTCACTCTGATATTAACCTTCACTTAGGCTGAATCAGCTGATGCTGCTATCAGTCGCCATGGAGACTGACTGAGTTAGGGGATTGCCGTGGTAACAGAAAGGCAGCTCATCAGCCGCCTCCGCCCCCCCCCCTCCTCTGTCCTCCTACACCCCCCCTCCCACCTCCGACAGCTCAGAGCACCTAGCCACGCTGTAAAACCGCAGCTCTTTACCACTATAGGTGACGGTTACGTTTACTTCATGTCCTGACATTTAGGACTGAGAAGAAAGCTAAATTATACGGCAGAATCTTAAGAGATATTGGCCATATACACTTGCATCTTTCATTTGTGGTTAGCTCATTTGAGGCTCATCTGACAGTACAAATTATGTAATTGCAGGCATTCAGATCCTGAAAATGTTGAGGTTATGGATCAAATGCGAGAGTTTGAGTGGCTGGTAAAAGTGTATCATAATAATTTTCCTCATATTGATCAATCACAATTTTTTATTTGATTTTAATGTATTTTACTCTTCAACATTGTAGATTTCCTGAACATAAACAATACTGACTTTTACTCAGTGCCATTTGATACCAAATATAGTCCATTGTATTTAAAGGGATAGTTCAGGTTTTTTGACATGAATCTGTATGTCCCCGTCAGCAGTGTCGTGCATCAACACTGACTTACCTCCCAACAGCATCCGGTGAGCCGAGTTCCTGCCTGGTTTTGGTGCTGATGAAAGTGTCCGGCAAGTTGGCTGGGTCATGGAAATAAAGCGTTTTTCTTCTTAAAACAATATGTGTTCCAAAGAGTGATACATTTGCCTCACAAAACCATTGTCCATGGAAAAGACAGACCTCATAATTGCTTGGTGCTATTTTCTCTCCATTCGTATCACTGCACGCTGCCGCCAGGTGACAGCCACACACGAATCCAATACTTTTTTAGTAGTGTTTACGTGCTCAGACTGATGACGCGAGAGAGCTAACATGAGAGATAAGTATATAGGCATATAAGCTATATAAGAATATACATATAAAAAATGGTGCGGATTGTGATTATCCATAGGCTTCCAGCATTCAGGATTGCAGGAAAGTTGTTCTGATTTGTGATGCAGACAGAAGCTGGCACACTGGCCTCCTCATCAGTTGAAAGGTCTTGCATCTATGACATGATGAGATCCCATTCGTGGTAGTAGTAGCTCTCCACCTCTGTTGGCATTACTTCACACTAGTGATGGGCATTCGATTAAATTGTCTTAATTGATTTTTGATTAATCATTAACATTTTATATTAAAATTATCATCACTATTATTAGTATTACTAATTTGCATAAATAAACTCAACTTTACAGCATAAAAACCACAACCACTATAGAGCCACATCAGCCCGTGTGAGATTAGAACTTGGCCACATTTGTTTACGTCTTACAAAAATGAAACTTAAAACCACCTGGCTAATTTGCATAAATGAGCGAAAAAAAGCAGCTCTTTCCTTGTGCGCAGCTATTTCCTCATGCGCTGATGTGGTTCAGCTTCCGTTGGACTAAAACACGAGTCAGTGGATGGGAGTTCTTTCTGTGACAGCGGGATGTGATGAAGCTGGTGAGTCTGTTCTGTGCGTATGTCGTGTTGGACATACTGCGTATACATGCGAAACCGGGATACTCAAAAAAAAAAAAAAAGATCATACCCGGGATACTGATGTACAGGTAACTGCACTCATTGGGGGATATAGTGATCTCCAAAGACGTGGGAGTGTGGGGCCGCAACTCCAGTGTTTGTGCTGTGAGACGCAGCCTCGACTCCTTAGGCTACATTACGCACAGCAACCTACATTCGGTTTGTCGATTAAAATTAACGTGATCGACGAAATTCTTAATGATCAATTATTGATTAATCGACTAATCATGCCCATCCCTACTTTACACTTAAAACAAGTGCACCACCATTTGTCGGTCACACGGTGTCTCACGGCTCCAGCTTCAACTTGTACCATACTGTTCCTCCTCTTTCTCTCTACCTGTTCTAACTCCATCTGACGAATTTCGGCATCAGTATATTCGGGTTCATAAAGCTATCCCCTTGGCCCTGTGCTAAAGGCAATGTCTTCATCGTCGGTGCCATAGTCAGACATGTTGTCCTGAACTTTCTGAGCAGTAAACACAGTGAAAAAGGCGCGGCTGTCAGCTGGCCGCAGTGCACAGCGAGAGGAGAACGAAGGGAAAATAGCGCCAAGCGATTATGAGGTCTGACTTTTTCGTGGACAATGGTTTTGTGAGGCAAATGTATCACTCTTTTATACACATTGTTTTGAGAAGAAAATCGCTTTATTTTCATAACCCCAGCCAACTTGCTGGACTACTTTCATCAGCACCGAAACAGGGGAAGAACTCGGCTCACCAGACGCTGTTGGGAGGTAAGTCAGTGTTGATACACGGCACTGCTGACAGGGATGCCATACAGATTCATGTAAAAAAAAAAACGAACTATCCCTTTAAATATTGAAAATACCCAAGCTGATCAGTGACGAATAGAAATGACTTAAAAGTTTTATTGCGCAGCCCTAGTTTGAATAATTAGATTCTACAAAGTGATATGTCATCTAAATCCTTCAAAACCTGTTTGTAGACAACGCCACAGCACACTATTTAAGATACACTCTATAACAGTGAGACAAGTGAGAGGAGGACTCATGGATCATTTTTCTTTTCAAACATTAATATGTAGTGGCCACAATACACAGCTCTTTTGACACACCCCAGTGGCTCAATGTTGATGGACCAAATCAATCTTATATTACCACCAGTTTTGTGCTGCCCAGAATAGTCATCTCTTTATCATCAAGATGCTAATGCCATGCTCCTGTTAGTGAGTAATGTTTTTATGTTCTATCACACACACCTCTTCCCACCTTCTCACATCATATTCTCTGTATGAAAATATTTACAGAATCTGGAGATGTCTCAGGTAATTTTATAGTTTAAAAGGAAGACACACTTATTCCTAAATCGCAAAAGCATGCAGGGCTAAAAAAAAAAACTATTAATGAAATTATATTCTTAAATTCCAGTCATAACTTTACCATGTTGTACCACTTCAATACAAATGTGATCTTAGACATCAGGATCTCACTCTTAATTTTCCCAGCCATGTAATTCTACTTTCTATCGATCCTTTTGGAATGACTGTCTTGAGACATTGCTTTTATTGCCTTTTGTGACAGTTGTTTATGTATTTGCAAGTGCAAATAGTGTACAGCTTTTAGTCTGTGCCCTTGATAGTGGTGCATCCATGAAATACAGTGATGTGTGTTAGTCAGTTTTTCCTTGAAGTGACAGCACATTAGAGGTGCCCTTAGATAAGTTCTGTTAAATGATGTAGCATATTATTATTTGATGAATATACTAATCTAGTGTATGTCAACTGTCATTTAGAGATTTATAGTCTTATTTCAGTGTCATGAATAACAAATGTTTTACTTTCTATAAAGGATGCACTATCTATCACAATTGAATCAAAATTTTAATTGAATTGACACTATTATCAAATTGCAAAGGCTGCACTAGATTTGCTAATGAAAAATATAACCTGCCAGTGACAAAATGTCATCTCATTTTATGAAAAAAAATCTTTACCCTGTAGTTTGGAACTCTACAAGCATTTTCTAAAATGTATGGGAGTCTTGTGGGAGTCTTATGGGAGTTTATCAGTTCATGCTCCAGTATTCTCTCAACTGATAACTCTCCTTGTGGTCAGGCCAAAGCTGCACACAATCAGACAGCAGTAACATGGATAGCACCTAGTGGTGATATGTGAGAATACAATAGAGACGGTTTTTCCAATCTAATAACAGATGGTAGCTTTAAATTCAAAATCCTATTGCACTACCTGTCAATAAAATTAATAATTTCACAAAAATGATGGTAAAGGCTTCAACAACAAACAACATTGAAAGTAGCAGGAGATGCATTACTGTGCTGTATCGTCTCCTTCTACCTGTGACTTTATATGCACTGAGAGCAGTTCATCTTGAGGCATTGTTTCATATGTTCTAGATCTCCAACCATGCGATGTTCATTAGCTTGTAGGGACTATAATTGAGTGTGCTGTCTATGTGGTTGCCCACGCAAGCTCATAAAAAGAAGCTGTGAAAATGCCCGTTCTGTTGAAAAGAGCAGCTCTGAGCCATGTCTGACAGTGCTAAGGCCACCGTTTTATTTGACATACCAAATTCTATTCTGTGTTAATGTGTCCGCTCAGAGGGGAAAACTGGGTAGAGATGGATGATCCCATTTGACGTAGGTAATTTGTTCACGTTCTGCCTTTGCAGGAATTCAACAAGACATACGGACTCAATATTGATGGATTTATAGTTTCAACTCACATGACTTACATCTGTTGTATTATACTGTATATTTTTGCATATAACACATCTGGAATTTATTACATTGAACTTAATTTGGCATGTGAAATCAGTTCATGCTGTCTGTGATTAGCTCCTCATAGTTGTACTGTGACTTGTCCTAGTTGTGATATTTTTACTCGGGGATAAACTGGGCAGTGTTTGTGGCCCAATTTTCTTTTAATAACTTGAGGGAATGGCTGATGTTGATAGATTCAGTTCATCTGTATTATATTGTTTCTATGTCATTTCTGTAATTTTCTATTTGAATTTACAATTAGCAGGATTTTAACCATCTAGCGTTAAAATCAGTACTTCAATTTTTCTGACTTGCAATATATAGCTTTCAGTCCATCTATGACTGTGACAGCAGACTTCCACAGACAGGCAGGTTTATGTCATTGTCTTTATGTAATGTCCAGTTACAGGAGCAGAATAGAGTAGCACATGATAGTAAAGTCTTAAAGTCTGTGAGGGCCGGACGATAAGGAAAAAATCCCTTGTGTTAATTCACCATGAAATTAGATTAGAAATGACAAAAAAGACAAAGTTAAATGTTACCATGTTACATAAAAACTATCCAAATTTATTCCTATAAAGCAGGGGTGTCCAAACGTTTTTCATCAAGGGCCACGTATTAAAACACAGACCAGCGTGAGGGCCGATCGAGGGTCATAGACTGGTGGTCAAAACAGTGACTAACTCAAATCTGTGCATTTATAACAGGTTTGAATGACCCTCCAGACCTTTGTTCAGGCTTAAACCCTCAAAAGGACACACAAAATTTGCTTAATCAAAGTAGATTTCAAAAACATCCAGTGAAAAGTACTACTTGAGGTAGTATGGGCCAATTTACCTGGGAGCCTGAGGGCCAAAACAATTGGTCTGAGGGCCACATTTGGCCCCCGGGCCATAGTTTGGACATACCTGCTATAAAGTCTGTCCTCTGCTAATAGATCCTGAGATTTGATTTAAATTGGATTAGTCTTGTAGGCCTATGAGTAACAAACTATTACTATTGTCATTTTCTTTCTTATGGTTGGTTTATTTTGTAATCCCAACCTATATGAACCCCTCTTAAAACAGGTAATATCAGTTCAAAATGTCTATGTAATTGTCAGATCTCTGTAGGCCACGCTTAGTTGCCTTTGTCCTCTACTCTGTCTATTAAGAGATTGAATTGTCCTCCGCAGTGGCCCCTCTATCTCTCATCATTGTATTACTATTTCCTTTTGAACCGGGACAATTGAGTCTAGTCCACTGTCTCTCTCCCATCCCACTCTCTGTTAGTCCTTTCACACCTCACATATACATCAATGGTTCTATGTGTGTGTGGTAAACGAAGGACCATTGCCTCTGCACTTAAAGTCTTGGTACCAAAATCTAATCTCCCTCTCACTGTCTGTCTATTCTCTCCACTTTAGGTCTTGGATGTTTCCTTTGTATCCATTGAGCAGTGGACTTCTTTAACCTGGTAAGTTGAATTTTGTCCTATTTACTGCACTCGCATCCACACAGAGGTGTATGCATATCAGTGTTCTGCTAATGTGCTCACTTAGTCACTTTGCTAAGAGCATAACAAGACAATTCATTTTTCTTTGTCCTTGTTTAAAGGGCCCATATTTCATTGTTTTCTTATCTTTGCTACCTGTGACCTGGACTTGGATGTTTTGTTTCATTCACTCATGTTTAGCACACAAACCCTGTATGTATAGGCTGAGTTCTTCACTCAGACACTCCACCTTGTGATGTCATATGGTAATACATGAAGTCCTCCTCTGTGTTTTTAAACTCCACACACTTTCACTAGAATCATTTGGATAATTTCAGCCCTGGAATCACCAATCTCTACTGAACTAAAGGTAGCTTTTAACTTGAAAAATCAAGGTGGAACAGAGTATTCAGCTCCAGTTATGTTTTTGGGGAGATAACAAAATTATAAGCTGACAGTTGCCTTTAAGTATATAATTGCACAACTGAAAACATAGTGTTAGTGTGTATTACTATTTTAAAGGCCAAGTAGTAAGACTGCAGTAGGCAAAGTGCTGTTTTGTGCGTGTGCTGATGGCACATGTCTAGACACCTTCAGACAAACAGTGTGTCAGCCAAACTGTTGCTACACGCTGTCCTTGCGCTCAGTTTAGAACCATGTGACCGCAGTGGCTCTTAAAATGATGGAGAAGTCTGTGTGTGTGTGTATTTGATCATTTCACAGTTTTACACAATTAATTCTGTTTTGATTTATGTACAACTAATTTAATTTCAAATCTATACAATGAACAAGTATTTGGTTTTTTTTTTAGCTATTTATATCTAAATGTGTATCAGCAAGCTTCAAACTGAAAAGAAATAAATAAAAAGAAATTAATACGATTTTACCTGTCTACATTTCCTGGTAATGTACTGTCTCCACACTAGGATTGTTAAAAGTATCGAAAATCAGTCACTAATCGATAAAACTGAAACTATGTACTCATTTGAGCAGGAACTGGAAAGGAAAAAAGTCACACTCAAATGACAGAAATGAACCTTTCCTGAATAGCTTTAAAATGATCTTGAGCTGCAGAACAAGTATAAGAACACATACCTGGATGACTGAGGAATTACACCGATATAAATACTGAAATACTGTTTTTATTATCATTGCGGTATCAGTATTGGTATTGTGTATTAAATCTATTCCTTTGTATTGAAATTTTGTATTGTGACAGTACAATAGAATTACAGTAACTATAATTTAGTTATCATGCTATTTAGGGATGAACTGATATCACTTTTTTGAAAACCGATACAAGTACAACCATTTCTGAACTTGCCGATACCAATACTTTACCAATCTTACAATCTTGGAAATGGTTCATGTTAAACTTTTAAGTGATCATACGAGTGCAGGGCAGCTCTTTCACTGATGTTGGCTACAGTCGCATTATTTGTGTTAGCGCTGGTTTATTCGAGATACTGAAACTGGGATACTGTGTAATGTGTCATGTAATAGTGGTACTGCTGCGTGGTATCGGCAAGTTTTTCACGAGTACGAGTATATTATAGAAGTATCGGGCTGATATACCAATACCTATTGGTACCGTGAATCCCTAATGCCAATACTTTCCTGTGGCTCTGTGGTCAATACTTCAAGCTTTTTTTCTTTTTCAGTAGTTTTTGATTTACTGCAGAAAGCTGCCACATACTGTACTTTCTCAAATATTAACCTCCAAATGGTATTGATCCACCTCAGCACTGTGTAAGCTCTTTCTGTATTCACTTATTGTTTGCCCGTTCACAAAAACAAATGTGTGCACTGAAGCGCAGGGCAGCTCTGTGTATGAGACCTACCTCTCCTTCTGCTGTTTGGGTGACACAAAACATTAGTGGCATTTCCAAGCAGGTGCATTTGACCTTCTCACTCTGCTTAGACTCTCCTCTCTTCACTTCAGAGGGAGCTGAACCATGAAGACAGCCATTCTGACCCAACAACATTTTACAAGCACTTATGCAGTTTGTCAGCTGTATCACGCAAGCCTGCACCATAAGCCTTTTCTCTCATCTGCTCATAAAAGTTTCTCTACATAAAAGTGTAACTGAATCACATATGTTGTGATCTGGAATAAGGTGAGCGTATCCCTTATATCAGTGTGATTGTGGTGGTAGTGTGTGTGTGAGTACTGGTGAAACATAACCCTGTTGGTGGACTTTATTATGGGTCCTTGTTTGGGCCTAGTTTGATCCTGGTTTCGATTCACATTAGTGCATTTTACACATCATTGACAGAGCTCCTGTACTGGGGGCCATAGGTTATTTATTTTGCACTTACAGAACAGTAACAGTAAAACAGGCACACTAAATAAAAAGTGGGTGCAGGAAGGCAACAAAACAAAAATGCTTATATTGAAACCTTCACTTTAAGAATACGTAAATTGAACATTATAGCCATGCATTACTTAAAATAATTACCTTACATTTAGGCACCATGAAAAAAAAAATGAAATTCAAACATTCAACATTTATCTGATCTTTTCTCTTTTTTTTATTCAGATAAACTATTTACACACAACAGGTCAAAATACGTCAGACAAATAATGAGACAAACATAATAACAAATTTGGGGGGAGGAGGAATATAGGATTGATGATGATATGCTATGGCAGTGGTAGCCTTTTTCAGAGGGTCTTGGCCCAGTTTCAGGGAAAGACGCTGAATATGTCAGGGTTTGGTGTCTGTTACGTGTTCCCCCTCCCTTCTGTGTCTGTCTGCTCCTCTCGGGGGCGTGGCTGGGCTAATGCTGCAGTGTGGATCACCTGCTCGGTGGTTCACCTGCAGCTAATTGTCTAATCAGCCCCACTACTTAGTTGTGTCCTTGTCCTTTGTTCAGTGTCAGTTCATTCCTCCTCTATCCCTTGTCCACATCCTCGTCCTGCTTGTCCACGTCCACGTCCTCGTCCTGCTTGTCCACGTCCATGTCGTCCTGCCTGCCCTTGTCATCCAGTCTGTCTACCTGTGAGTCTACCCCAGTGTCTTCCCTCCGTCTATGTCTCCAGCCAGTTTCCATCAACACATCCTTCATTCCCAGCAATAAACCTGTTTAAACATCTACCTGCGCCTATGTCTCTGCTTCGGGGTCCTCAACCACACTCAAACCATGACAGAATATTCATTTCAAAAACAAACTCTGAGCTCAGTCAAGCAGTTCAAACCATTTATGCAGATCATAGACAGCATTTGTGTTACTGTGGAGAGAGAGTTTTACTGTGAGCCTCTGCAGCGATGATGTAATGGTCCTGCCCCTCCCCTCTCTCCCTCCCCTCTCTTCCTCTTCCTCCTCTTCTGGTGACTCTTCTTCGTGTCCCCTGTCTCTCTGTCTCCTCTGTACCACATCTGAAGCTTTCATACAGACATGACCATCCCTCATTTCCCCTGACGCCTCTCTCAAGTTTCTCATACATATTTATAGATATTGTTATGCAATATGCAGCCTATATGTTTTCTATAATACAAGATAGTGTGGATTTCTGTGGATTTCTATATTATAAACACAACAGATTTTATTCAGAAGTATCAAACTCAATGTGTTAAATTATATGTTAAAGATCCTATATTGTGAGCTTTAAGCCATGTTCTAAAGCTTTTACCACATCCAAAACATACCCAGAGTTGTGTTTTGTTTCATTCACACATGTTTGAGTAATCCATGGTTATAATCTGTTTACATCTTTAAAGCACAAAATGCTCTATTCCAACTTGTGATGTCATGTATTGGTGATTTTCAAGTTAACAGCTACCTTTTACCTTTTTCTGTAGAGATTCCAGAACTGAAATTATCCAAATGATTCTAGTGAAGGTGTATGGAGTTTAAAAATACAGTGGAGCACTTCCTGCATAACAGTGTGACATCACAAGGTGGAACAGGATGTTTTCTGTTTGAGAGAAGAACATAACAGAACATAACTCCAGGTATGTTTTGTGATGAGGAAACAACCTTATACCATAGATCAGAAAGTAGCATAATATGGGCCCTTTAAATCTAATTTGATCCCCTGCTCTAAATCTAGGGCTGAACAATAAGACTACAACATTATTGTGTTAAGTATGCTGAAGTATGAAGTGATTGTGTCAGATTAGAGGGATCAGCTAGAACAAAGCTTTTGATTACAGTTTAAAGGATACAAGCAGAGTGTCCCAGTTTTTGGCTTTGGTGTTTCTATTTAAGAGAAATGCTTGCATGGGTCAAATTATGCATCTTCATCATGTTCCCTGTCAAAGAAGTTGGGGCAATTTAGCAATAAATAAATAAATAAATAAATAATAATAAAACAATAATCAAGATTTTTTCACTCATACCTGATCAACATATTTCTGATTAAATGTTATCGTGTATTCTTAAAACCCTAAAAAAAAAAAAAAAAAACCGCTATGAACTATTTCAGGATTGGCTGAAAACGGTTTCAAAACGCAATCCAATAAAAAATGATCTCTCTGCAAATGATTAGAAAAAATTGATTCATTGCAGTACTTGTTGGCACGTTATATTTGATTGTTTATCTGCCATTCACAGTTTTCTGCCTTTTGGTCCTTACTGTTTGTACTACATGCTCATATTCCCCAGACTGCATTTTCGGTGTTTGGTTTATGTATTTTTGGAATACATTTCCAGACAAAACACTCAGCATACAAATGTGAAATGACACAATCACATTTTTGTCCCATGAGAGAACCTAGCACTGTGGTGAGGAGCAGGTTAATGCGAATAGGGGGGATGATGGATGAGAGGCTAATGGGGAGAAGGATGACATTGTCAAACTGAAACCATTTAAGTCTGATAACACTATAATTTACATTTTACTGCCGGTCATATGGAAATGTTAGGAACCAGCTTGTTCCATTATTACTGATGTGTGTGCCCATTTTGTTTAAGCCGCTCCTAAAAGGCATCTATATCACACTATACTAAATAACAGATTCATAGCTTTATGTATTATCTCTACCAAGTATCTGTTAATCTGCTAAAGTTTGTTGATTGTGTGGGCAGCAATAATATGTATTGGCCTATTTTGCTTTTTTTGTAGTAAAAACTATATATATGTAGATTTTTTTTGTGTTAAAAGGAAAACTGCAATTTCTACGATTGTACGAAGTGTAAACAAAAGATTTATCCTTATAGCTACCTACTATATTTAACGGTGCATTGTGCAACTTTTATGGTTGAGGTTACTTGACTCTGTGGAGATGTTATTGCTTTGCCTAGAACATTTTATGATATGACATTAAACATAAACATTATCGTTGTTTCTATTGCTCAAAAATACAATAATACCTTTTGTGAATAGGGGCGACTGCAGATTTGAATTGTGCTGTTACCGGCTTGTCTCCCTTGTGATAGATGGGTTTAATTTATACTGTGGAACATTCTAGACAAAGCAATAATATTTCCATGGAGACAAGCAGGTGGCGGACCCTCCACTAAAAACGTTCCACCATGCACCTTTAACAATATGGCTTTTCTCTGTCTTTATAAATCCGCCATTAGAAGTTAGCGATAAATTGTTTATACATTTTTTCATCACTTACAGAATCAGCCTGAACACTTGTCCCTCACACTCTGAACCACTTTGCAAATACCCAAACTCCTCTACCTGCACCGAACCATAAAAAAAGATGTCATCAGCATAAATCTGTGCCGTACTGCTCAAAGACGGTTTCAAATGCAGGCTGACAGGGGCCTCCTGCTTGCACACTCCCCAGAGACAGAACAAAGCACTCTCATCTCGTGTGGATGCTAAATAACCCTGTGCCTGATCAGGTGACAGAGCAGCGTATAGTGACATCTCCTGTAAGTCAGAGCGGATGTGTCTTCTAATAACATAAAAGACGACCTGAGATATGAAGCTTCAACGGGAGATAAGAACTAAGTATGTCTTTTTCATGTTCAGAGACTAAACTAACCGAAAGTTTTGATGATTTCAAATCGCTGAGCAAACAAGTACTGAGCACTGTTTTGACCTATTTCCATTTAAGGGCCCATATTATGCTATTTTCTGATCTATGTCATATGTTTTTACTCATCAAAAACATACCCTCAGTTGTGTTTTGTTTCATTCACACATGTTTAACACACAAACACTGCACATTTCTCTTAAACTGTAAACACTCTGTTCCACCTTGTGATGTCATGTGGTAATACAGGAAGTGCTCCACTGCGTTTTCAACCTCTATACACCTAGAATCATTTGGATAATTTCTTCCCTGAATTTACTATCTCAATCTCTATACTAAAGGTGAATGGTAGCGGTTAACTTGAAAACTACAGCTTCATGACATCATGAGGTGGAACAGAGCATTTTGAGCTTTGAAGACGTAGACAGACTAATAATAAAGGGTTTTATTTAATAAGGTGTAATATAAGGTATATTTTTTTCTTTTTTTCCCATAATGGCACATATTAAAGTCATGCTGAGGAATCAAGCAGTTACCGAGCTATTCTAAATGTAATGTAAGCCTTTCTACCCACATCTGTTTTGGCAAATTTATATTATAAATAGTATAGATTTAGCTTCTGTTTTTGAGAAGAGAACGGCCAGTGTCACCGCTGCTCCATCTGCCCTGGCTTAAACGTTTTGCTCTAGTTAATTATGAGCCATTTTACTTCAAGCCATTTCATTTGCATTTTTATTGGAAAGTCTTGTCCACATAATTGAAGTTACATCATTATGTAGGTTAGTGTGGCTCTGTCTAACAATGTGCTTTTCACTCTCTTTGTGCTAGTTTGGTATCTTAATGAGTGCCATATAAACTAATCTGTATGTGGCCTTCTATTTTGCTGTATTCAATTTTTTGTACCTGTTTTTACACTCACAATTATGTGTTGGTCTTGGACAATACAATGTACATAAATCTCAAGATAATACAGAAACTAATGCTAGCTTTACAACTAATGCTAGTCTGGACAATGCAGAGGTCTAGAGTTGTTTGGAGTTAAGGAGACAAATTCTAGTCTGACCTCTTTAACTCTTGTGAACATCGCAGTACACTGTAGCTGTAAATCGCTAACATGTGCTGATCCCTCCCGGTGTTGGCTGTTAATGAGGTGTAAGACCCCTAGTGGCTACTGACAGCTGAGCAGCCACGTTGTTTTTGTCCAGTGTTATCAAATACAGATATTGAGGTATATCTATAAATACATTTTTTATTAATTTGTATGGTTCAGGGATGTTAAGACCAGACCACTCAGTTTATGCTGACTTCCTATCACTTTGTTTTAAATTGGCAGGGCCAAAATGTTATTTTACAGTGAAAAAACAAAAGATATCTCAAACGTCATTAACATTATTAACTATACTGTTGGAGTAAGTTTTATTGTAAGGAAGAAACATCACATTGGGACTTATTGGTCAATAAAGAAAATAAGATAACTGAACTATAAATATAATCATGGTTAATTGCCATTTTCTTTATATTTGCCATTTGCATCACACTTTTCTCTTTTATTCTCTGGATTTAAAGAAATAAGCCACTTACTGAGTGACTGGCTGAGTCACTGAGGTTTGACCGTGGTGAAAAGCTGCCACAGCCTCCATTATGATTAGGCTGCCCAATAATAATGATACGTACACAGTGTACTTTTATCACTGAAGGACTAGGGAGCATTTGAATTGTTCATCAGGAGCAAAGGAGCGAGTCATGTGCACTTTCAGCCATTACTTTAGCCTTTTTCTTTTAATGCTCCACTTTGAAGCTGCAGGGAATATTTGTACTGTAAAGTAAAATATCATTTTGAAATGTTACAAAAATCATTTAGTGGTCAGACCCAAAAATTTGTGAGAAGTGTATTCTTCTTTTGTGTATTTTTATTTTTTACAAATAATTAAAACATTTTGCAAAGCATTGATAATTGTCCATGAATGTTGATGGTGAATCAGCCTGGAGGTGTAAAACAATAGAAATCTGTTGTTTTTGTTTAGTTCAGATTATATAACAATCTGGTGTTTTTACAAACAGGCTTATTTCAGTTGTCACTAATTCTGATGGACATTAGCTGCACCTTATCAAAAGTTTTCTACTGAGCCACTGCCTATGTATTTCAGTAATTAGCTGAATAGAATGTAATAAGTGTAGGCCTTTGTATTATGTGTTTGACTCATGATGGTAATTGCTCATTGGGTGCTAGTCGCTAAGTGAAACAACAAGAATAGAAACAGTCATTATGGTTGTAAGCAGTGATGTTTCTTTAGTCTATGACTTCTCAGCATTTGCTTTATTATATGGTAGCTATTGCTGTATCCCAGATATTCATTATTATTCTTTATACAAGATACGAAAGGGTTTCCTTCAAGCTCATATCTTATGCTTTCATAACTTTATATTTTGAGAGTGCTTTTGACTTTTTGTTACGTTTTAGCTCCAGGCGATACTGGGCTCACTGCTAAAGAAGTGTTACTATTGTTCCCCCGCAAGAAGTTTAGATTCAGCTGTGAAATTTAGCACTAATTTAGATATATTATCCAATAATGCTTTGCCACAGTGAATTATTATGTTTAAATTGTCACCAGTGCAGCATGCTTCTACATATAAGTTTTGTAATGCACCTGTATTATTTTCAGTCTAACTTAAATGACTTCTATCTAAATGTAAATGGTATCCTACAGCGTGAATATCTTATGGATTTGTATGCAAACAAGAAATATGTATTAAAAAGCAGGTGTTGCAAAGTGTATACGATTCATTGGGCCATACCTAATAGAATGCGATAATGGATTTTGTGGGTTCATACTGAGATGGAGTGTAAAGTTTGTGTAGATCAAGTTTCCCTTCATCATTCGTCCTTCATTGTGATGTTTATGTAATACAAAAGGCTGCTGTTTAAAATGCATGTCTTCCTCCAGGTGTGACTAGACAGCTGTTCACCCTCCACCCGGTGTGACCAGGACAAGTTTGGGATCCGAGGTGACTTTCAAGCTAAAAACTCCAATCAGAAAACAAGGTAAATACACAATATCATATAGGGTTTGTGATAGTTTTATATTATGGTCTGGATTGTTTAGATTTTGGAGGTGAATTTTCTTGGATGCAGCAATGCAGAGTGAAATGGGGTGAAGAGTTGGGAAAGATATTCAGATTCTAATTCCTTTCATTAAGGCAGGCTTGTTGTTATGCTATATGCTGTGCCCTAAGATCAACTGTATTAAAACTTAAAACTAAAAAGTATTTGAGTTTTATTATCCCTTTCTTTATGTTCTTATGAGATAGGCTGTAATTTCAATAGGGAGGTATAGATCCAAATGTTGTTGAAATCTATACCCAGCTTCTGTTCACTACTATTAGAATTTGTTCTAATAGTAGTATTGGTTCTAGTAGTAGTATCAAAATTATGTTGTGTATTGTTATTGTTAGTATTTTCTTAAATTTCAGTTTTATGTGACCACTGTAATGGTTGTATAAGATAAACCAAAGCCACATATGTAAAAAAAAAAAAAAAAAATCGAAATACATTCTAGTTCGTCCAAGCCAGTCACGATGACAAATTTTTAAGTGCGATATATTGGTGAAGAAAATATAGACAATAAATGATAATATTGAAAGTATTTTATGCCACTGGCACAAAAACTCTACAGGATTATCCTCAGAAAAGTATTAAATTAAATAACTAAATGTGCAATATAGTTGCAAAAACATAAACTGCAATATAAAAAGAGCAGTTAATAATCACTAGTAGTTCATTTGTATCTATAATGAGCCTTAGAAGTGACAGGCCTACCAGTACATACAGTACACCTTCTAAAAACACTCATTATACATAGCGGAGGGGCAGCTTTCCAAATAAAATCATCATGACGCATTATATGTACTTTCTGCGTTTTCTGATCAAAACCTGACACCAGACCTTTAGAAGCTAGTTTGTGAGCGTGTGCAAAACATTCATTCATTTATACGCATCATTCGAGTGCCAGTGAATACCTGCCAGAGAAAAGGCAGCATTGACAATGGGAGCTGGGCTGTGCTACCTCTGCCTCTGAAATGGTTGTGTGGGTGGAGGAGTGAGTGCTAGGAGCGCTACTGTGTGGGACGTGGGCTCCGAGTGGGAACACAAGAGCTGCTTTAGCGAGACCATCAGCAGAGACAGTCACGCTTTTTGTTTCAGGCAAAGACATAGACGGCTCCAGGTAGTGAGGTGAACCATGGGGCAGATGTTTTGTAACGTTTTATGTACAGTTTTGTCAGAGTATGACGTATAGGGGTGCGAATGTATACACGCAGTTATGTAATGTAGCCATCAGCCAGGATCCAGGAAAATACGGTCTCAAAAATAAAGATGTTGTATGCAAGTTGTTTAGAAGTTAAAAAATAATTTGTTTCAGTATTATCAATAATAATGTGTGTCTGGTGTCAGTGACGTGACTTTGGCTTTTCTAGTTATTAATATATAAAGGTTTAAATGTATTTGTTTTATATCACTTAAGTTACAATACACATTTAGATGAAGAATCAGAGATAGCATTTGTTTGCGCAAACTATAAAAATTGATAAAATCATGGCATAATTTTAGAAGCCATGACATGAACATATGCATGCAAAAAATATATTTATATATGTAAGAACTTAAATTTAAAGAGGGAAAGTGCTAACATGCATACATTTTTTTCCAGTTTATCCTTTTATGCAAAAAAAATGTTGACATTCTTCAAAACTTATTTTTTATAATAGCCTAGTGTTTATTTGTAAATCCCAGTTTGTGTTTTTCAGAAATTGTAATAATATAGTTTATTTGTAATGTAATAAAATTTTATCAAAATGTCCGTTTCACCGAATTACATTTTCAAGACATCCCTGGCATTAAATACATAAAAATGTTTTTTGTCAAAGTTTTTTCAAGGTGCATGTACTAAATGATAAAATATACACTTAAATATACCAGAAAATCTACACATTTTGCATGCCATTATATTTTCATTTTTTGAGCATTAGTAAATTGCAAAATGTCACTGACCCGTCTTATAAAGTGATTTTTCATTATTTGCTGCTCTGGGACTGAACGGGCTCTCTAACCAGTCATTCAAACACACGCAAATTCATCATCATAATATATGTGAAGTGTATTGCCCAAGGACACAACAACACATGTAATAGTCAAAGCTGGGATTGGACCTTCATTTGCTGATTCGAAGTGAGGCCTCATGGCATACAATGTTATAGTGCTATAAAATTGACTTATGGTGATCTTTTCAGATCTGAAATATAGAAATTGATCTTTATGTTTTGCCTCAGCGATAGCTTGAGTCTGTATCTTCATTCATACAGTGTATTTGATAATAATCATAATCATCATCATAATCATATATTCTAAAAAATAATTTGATGTTGTGCTTGTCCTGAATATTTTAGTTGATCATTTAATAGGTGGTTTACCAACACTAGCCTCCACACAAATTAAATTGTATTGACTCCTATGACATGTTAGTTGACACATTTCTTTTTGGGCAAAGAAAGAAGATCCAATTTTGTGCTATTTTAAACCAACAGATTTAATGGAAAATGGGAACATTTTGCTCACAAAAGAGTTTCTAATTAGGGTACTTCGTCTTTCAACAAACTGAAATCTTGCTGTTCATACTAATAAACCTTTGCTCTTTTTTTTTAACAACTGGCAGAGTTTGAGGACTGAATATAATGGCTCTACTGCAATACAATACTTTCTGTCAGTCAGAGGGATTTCAACATTATTTGATTAGTTGATCATTGTGATTATTCAAGTTACTTTATAATTAGAAAATTATGAATTTATTGTCATGGCAATTTTAGAAGCCAAAATAAGTTTATATTTTAGTTTTACTTCAATCTATACACTATGTTCTTTTTTTATATTTTAGTTTTACTTCAATCTATGCTCTATGTTCTTTTTTCTTCAGCTGTTTGTCATGTGATTATATCATTCATAAAGTTTGATTTGATAAAACTATTAGACATGAGAATTAAGGATTGCATTGTTGTTTGGTTTACGGTTGTCAAAAGTATTGAAATTCAGATCTAGGTAGTTTGATACTAAAAAAGTCACATTGACAGGACAATGAACCTTTCCTTAATAGGTTTAGAATAATCTTGAGCTGTATCAGAACAAATAAGACTCAATGGTACTATAAAAGACAGTACCATAATTTAATGTTCAAAATGACATTATTTTCTAAATAAAGGGTGATTTTTTTCTGTTTTGTTCTGTTTTTTATCATTGTGTTATTGAAATCAGTATTGAACATTGAGTCCATTCCTTAGTGTCTAAATCAAGTTTGAAATTTTAGTATCTTGACAACTTTGGTCATGGTATGAATAATTGTGAATGATCATGAAATCTCACATAATGGCATAAAAAATGTATTTGTATTTATGGAAATTAGAATGAATTTATTTTGTATTAATGATGAACTAGATAGTGGTTATTTTAAGGAAACATTGTTAATGATGAATTGTTGTTGTGTAGTTTCCTTAATATGTAAATAGTTTCCTTAATGTATTCTGTACCTGTCCAAGGACTTCAGATGGAAAGTAGCTTGTAGCTAAATCTGACACCGACACTAAATCTGACAATAAATAAATAAATACAAATTTGATATGTATGAGGGGCATCCATTCATTTCCATATTAGTTAGTCTTTACTTGAGCTGCCCTTCTTGACTCAATCTTTATGTACTATAAATTATCTTCTTCATAACACTATAGCTGGAATAAAATCTTCTATACCTCCAGTATCAAGGCAAACAACCACTCAGTCATTTGACATTGTATAACTCCAGTCTAGCACAGTGACTGCCTCTGGACACACACACACACACACACACATACACACACATGCACTACAACCCCGCAGTCCACGCACTGTTGGTAAATAAATGGGCCTAAATCCTGTCCCTGAGCTCCTTTTTGTTACTTGAGGCTCCTGCAGTGAAGTGGCGGCCCTGAGAGGAGAGCCCCGCAATGCAGCATCTGTGTGACTCACAAATACACACACATTTACAGAGAGATGTGACGGTGCGTGTGAGAAAGTGTGGAGAAAGATAGAGAGAAGGTAGGAGGCAGACGCGAATGGAGGGAAGGACGGAGGAAAGAAAGTAGGAGGCAGAGGAGCGAGTAGGAGGCAGCGGAGGAGGATGAAGAGCAAAAATAACAGGTGGGAGGAGGCATTAAAGGACACTAAGATATGGAACCAGAGACGGGGGAGAAAGAGAAGATGGAAAATGGACTTAATTCATAATGCATTTTCAGTGTGTGAACTCATGCTGGCGTTGTCAGATACAGTTATACATTATACTATAGTGTACAACTGTTCAAAAATGTGTACTCAAAGTCACAACAATATAATTTTCTTTAAAATAATAGCAATTACCCTATATTAGTTTAAAACATATGTAGCATGTGCTCTTACTGTTTAAAATAGTTATTACAATCACAACTGAATCTGGGTTGTTAGTATCTTAGCCCGTTTATAGAAAACACAAGTTTTGAGAATCAAAACACAACGTTAAAACATAAACTACTTTGTTCAATGTTTTTGTAATTAAGAATAAATCAGCATTGCTGTTATGAGTATGAAAGAATATGAGAAATGTTTTGTGTACATGGAAATGTTCTACAATATGACATTAAACTCATCTATATCTATAGAGACAATCTGGTGACACCACAAGGCCAAGTCACAGATCTGTGAAGTGGCGACTCCTATCACAGTTTTTTAGTCACTGATAAGTTTAAAGCCATACTATGAAACAAAACAAAAAAACACATTTTCTGGAAGTGGACTCTCCATCACAAACCTTTAAACAAAAATGAAAATGAATTGAATTGTAATCCCAGCCAATCTGTCTTCTATTAATGCATTGTTACATCGGAACTTTTCCAAAATCACTGTTGAAAAAGTAATTGCAATAAACTTCCTCTTTATTTTAAGAAAGTATGTGGCTGTAGTGTGATGCGTCATTGGATTTGCTGGGCTAATTGTTAGTTTGACTGTGTACAGATTGATTTGTGAAGCAACGGTCTGTAATTAGAGCTCACTGATGGTGTCTGAGGCTTAATAATTTCTCAGGCTGAGATTTATGTTGCCTGTAAACACTCCTGAACAGATGTACCAAACAAGCAGACATATTTGGAATGTACACAAGGTAAAGAGACAGTTTATCATAGTTTATTGTAGAGAAAGGAGCACTGTAGTGTACAGACTCATTTTCACTGTGACATCGGGGCTGCCCCAAGTCTTAAATGCTTTGGCAAAATTTGAATTGAGAATTTAAAGGTGCACTATGGAACTTTCTGGTTGTCACCTGCTGGTGTTTCTATGATATGTCACTGCTCTGCTTGGAATGTTTCACAGTATGACATTAAACAGCCTTACATTTATTCAATTACAGGTGGTTTTATAGCTCAAAAATATCTAGAAAAACAGGCATTCTGACTGTGAACGGGGTCACCTTTCCACAGATCTGACCTGCAACTTGGTTTGGTATGGTGTCCATGAAAGTAGGTTTAATGCCATACTGTGAAACATTCCAGACAAAACAATAGCATCAGCATGAAGAAAAGTATTTGACGAACCAGAAAAGTTACACAATGCACCTTTAACTGTAAAATGTTAACAAATTTCTTCTATAATTTGCTGAAATATTATAAGTAAAAATAAACAAAAATTGGCCGTGGCAATATCTGATTTGATAATAATTGTCTCTGGGAGAATATGTTCTTTATATAATTTCATGTGATTATAATTAAGTTAAAATGTCAAGCTGTCTATATTTACAGTATTATTACATTGGAATCAGGTTATAATTATTATACACTAGTGAGGTGAAATTATTGAGACATTTCCCTGGTGTTTAATTTTTCATAGAGCACACTCCCATGTTACAGCCTATTTAAAACACATGCATATATATTGGCCTTCACTTGACTTGTCATATTGTTGAATGTATGTTAGCACAGTTATATTGACAATAGTCCCCCGGCATGTGTGAATAGATAGTCCTTGTTCTTCTGGAGTATTTATGTGAAGCATTAAGTCTGACACTTCCTCATGTGTGTTACTAGGCAACCTGATCATTACTACTTTATTAAATATTAATACCGTCGCTACTTCAGTTCAAAACGTGATCGAACATTATTAATACAACTGTGTAGTGGTATTTTAAGTCACATTGTTTCTTGATGGAAAGATGTGGTAAAGAGGCAACAATTCATTTTTACATTTGATACATACAGAACTGCTTTTAGTTAAGAACACAGAATTTTCCTATGAAACACACATACAATAGCTTTTAATTCTGTGAACATAAGCACAACACATTTATTAACAAAAAAAGGGTACTGGCTGTAGACTTCTCCATTAAAAAGACCCAAGCATATGATAATTAGAGGTGTCTGAATCTCGATCTAGATTTGATTTGATTAATTGCTCAGCCAGTTTAGATAATTGGATCTCGCTCAGTGTTACTGTGTTGAGCACCTACCAAAGACCCTTAATGATGGACTGGTTTGTTTTCTCACTATTTCCTTTATTTCCTTGTGCAAACAGAATCTGTCTTAGCTCTGGCCCTCCCTTTGGCTCAGTGCCTCAGGCTCCCAGCCAAACACAACAGACCTGCAGCTATCCTCTGTCATGTCACTGTAGTACAAGCTTTTAATAATCATCCATACAAGAGTCATATACAAAGTTATGAGTCATTTCTTACATTGACCTTAATTATGTTGTATTCTCTGTACCAGCACGTGGTGGTGTGTCATTCATTCATATATCCCCTAAAATGTAAATGCATATTGCTGTACTGCAGGAGTAGCTCTCAGCAGGGTTACAGGAAGCTGAACTCCTTCATCTCTTCACTGGGCCTACTCACAGTTATATTGGGGTTGGAAATTCGCCACTGCTCAAAGTGACCCTTTATACAGACAGGGGACGTCAGTGTGCTTTATGAGGCTTTTAATATTGGAAGTGCTTCTCTGTGAGTTTTAGTTAGGTCACTGTGATGAGACGAGCAACAGAGGCAGTGTGACATGAGGGGATCATAGTAAATTTACCACTCTGGCCTTTGGGGAGGGATGGACTTAACATTTTTTCTACGTTTTGTGGCGTGAAATTTGGTATGGAAGCTCTGAGAGGATTTCGATTCAGAGCTGAGTCATGCAATGCCCCACAGACTGTGGTCTATGATCTTTTTTTTTTAACTCAAAGCAAAAGAGTAAGATTATGCATTAAATCACAACTGAATCTAAATCGCTATGGCACAATTATCAAAAAACAAAGGCCGTAATTATTTAGATAACAGAAGATCCTCTGCAAAGTACAAAATAGTCTGTATTTTTATAGAAAATTCTCATTGTACCCATAGTTTAGACGTCTATAAATATGTTCTCAAATACAGTCGATTTGGATTCTTTATTTTAGTTTATAATTTCATATTTCAGTCTCTCAAATGTTATTGCTCTGAGTTCTCTAAACAGAATCCTGCTTTGTAATTTTTCTTATATTACACAAAATCTTGTATGCCTTAAGCCATTTAGAAATGTTGTTACCACATAAAAACATACCTGGAGTTGTGTTTTGTTTCAGTCACACATGTAACCTTGTGATATTAGTCTGTCTACCAAAGCTCAAAATGATCTGTTTTCCGCTTGAGAGCAGAATTCAGCCTGAATATGCCGGGTTTTGTGTGGTGAAACAAAACACAACTCCAGGTATATTTGTGATGAGAAAACAACTTTATAACATAGATCAGAAAATAGCGCAATATAGCCCCTTTAAACAAATATATCACAAATCTATGTCACAAAAATTGTAATTCGACTTTATTTTTCTAAATTGAGCAGCATTCTAGTTTCCTTGGGTGTGTGATTCCCAAAAGTGTTGAGGATATGGTGGATGTAGTGACTAGTGCTCAGTGAAGCAGTGGCCAGGTCCCAGGCTGCACTTATTGGATCATGATTCTCGACCAGACGCCTTTTACAGCTCTGGGTCTCAGTGGGCACAGAGATAAATGACAAATTGCACAGTCACACTTCTTGTCCTGCAGGAGCTAGGGCTGCAGGGAAATACTTCAAGTAGCACCAGGCACAGACCTACAGCAATGAGCCGTAGTTTAAGGAAATGGCTGCCTGTCACCTCCATGCATTTCCATTGGTTCTAAATGTATTGTATTTTATAGATATAGTGGGTGATGATAAATCTTGGGGGTTGCTCTGTATTCTAATCAATTGCTATCAGCATCAGCCATGAACAATCTTGATCTCTACTTTAAACATAATAGGTAACACTTGAATGCATATGCAGTTTAGCCTTAAACAAATAATATTTTGACTTTTATGCCTGTACTAGTTGTGAAAAAACAGTTTTCCAAGTTATTGTGCTGTTCATTAATTTGCATTTCATTTTTTTAAGTTAAATGCCAAATGTCCTCTGTGGTCCAACAATATTCAGCCAGGTGTAGTGCTGGAATTGAGGTTTCTGAACAATTGCACATTCATTCAGTGGAAAATCAATCTTTAGTTGTAGTCCTGTAATACTGTCCTTAACCACTTCATACAGAATATTACAAACCTAGTTTAATCTGTATTGCATTGAGTCAAGGACCAAACATGCATTCCTTCCACTCCATTGATTAAACACTTCACTGAACCATTTATCTGCCCGTCTGTCCCACCACTGTCCAGGACTTCACTGGTCTCTCTGCATGACCTCTCCTCTGGCGATTATCTGGAATAATCAATATTTCTCTTCTTTTGCTGCTGCTTGATCTTGTCTCCTCTTGGTCAAATCAATTGCGTAGAAGCAAAAATCAGGAGGACATTTTTCATATATCCCTGTGTTTGGTTCAGCCATGACTGCAAATGTCCGACAATGTAAACTTGCTATACTCGGCAAAGGCCATTGTTGATGCAGCTTCTGCTACTTTGATGTACCTTAGCAGTGTCCAAGGTCTGTACTATTCATTTGTAGTATGATTCCTACTTGGGCCAAGTGTGGAATAAGCCATTACATACACATAAATCAGGCGGTTTTCATCCTGCACCTGTCAACTGTTCACACACCCAAGGACATACAGGCACTTCTGAACTGTTGACAGTGAAGCTGTGGCAGAGATGAACGGGTGATAGTTGTAGCCTATTTGTAGAAATAGGCGTGGGGACTATGTCACTGTAGTGTCTTCATAGGACTCTACTGTATACAGTTATCTGTTATGTGTTGTTAATGAGAATATTTACCCTGTGGTATTGCTGCTGCAAATGATACTTTCAAGTTTGTTATGAAGGGTACTCATTTGTCATGTTTTAATGCTAATTTCTTAGTTCCTATTAGTTTTCTTGTGCACTCGTGTATTATATACATTTTAATGCATAAACTCAAAATCAAACTGGTGAAAGCAAGGAAAAAAAGCAAGACAGCTTTTTGTAAAGGTATAATAACTACCATAATGCACTTATATTTTAATCAGAGTGTTGCAAGAGTAAAATCTCACTTTTGGTGTCTCAAACTGAGCACTCCAGTCATGTGGCAAAAGAGACAACAGAGCAACAGACTACACAGTAGAAACAGAGCCATGAAAAAAGGAGTAGTAAAAAATAAACATCAAGTGATTAAATGAAATGAAAGATATAATGAATATAATGAATATACTTCTCAGATCCCCTGAAATGAATAAACTACTCATGCTTTGTTCTAACTCCTTTATGACTATATATGTCCTTTGTCTTTCAGGATCGAGGAGAATCCAGCCCCTGCCCACTCTCCCCTGCTGCTAACCCCAGCATGGCAGACAGTCGACAGCCAGAAGATGGTGCCCCCCAGTGGAGTCCATCAGCAGGACAGGAGCCGTCCAGTCCCCTTGGCGCTAATGGTTATTCCTCCTCCTTCAGAGCATGTCAGACTGGGACCATCATGAGTGGGGGTCCGTACGCAGCCCGAGAGAATGGATTCAATGGGGACCTAACTGGGGCCCATGCCATTACAGCAGGTGAGATGTACAGTGGGTTTATAGGTTTTCAACAGGATACAAAAGTCAGTGCATTTTACAATACAACAAATACCATATTTTTCAGACTATAAGGCGCACTGGATTATAAGCCTGTAATGATAACACATTTCGCTGGACGATTGATTGACCAAGAAATTATTGCTATAAACGATAATAATGACATTTTGAGACTGTTTTCAACTAATATAATGACAATGTTATAAAAACGCAAATACACCCATTCAAAGATCAATAAACTTTACTTTCAAAGGACATTTAACACCGGAACTGCAAGACAACCAAAAACAACAGGCCTAAATAAAATAAACTTCTTAACATAAGAATAGTCTAATGTAGTCTGGCTTACAGCAAAGACTTGTTAACAAAAATGCACTTGAATAGACCACATACAACCAAAACAATAAATAAAATGGATTATTAAGTCTCTGTAACAAAATTGTCCTTAAAAGTTATTTTAGTCATTGACTTACATTGGAATATTGTGGCCCCTCTCTCTGTGGCTGCTGCTGTGAGCCTGAGCATTTTGGTCTTGAAGTGTTTGTATAAACCCGCTCTACATGATCCTATTTCACTATTTTGTCTGTCAAAAAAATCCTATTCATAATATAGAGCCTGGCTCCAAAGTTGCTCCTGTAATTGTTTGCATTGTGAGCTTCATTTGAGTGGAGCTGAACGCTGTGGGTGACGTAACATTCACTTAGTCCACTTTTGTATATAGGGATTGTCGGACTGCGTCACTTCTCGCTCTGTTGCGCATGTCTCCTGCAGTGGGAGCTGCTGTCCTGTCTGGTATTGTGTCGGTGTTGTGTCTTGTGGGATTTCAGCGGATTTATTTCAATCGGGTATGGGTGCATGTCGGCTACTGGGGTTTGAGCATAGACCCATTTCTTCTCATCATTTGCGCACTCGTCTGCATTTGATGCATGTGCTTCGTGTTCACCGCACAAACAGTGGCGCTTTCTGCACCTAAGGCAGCGCACACATCCACTGTGTTGATAAACAAATAATCCGTCTATAGAGTCTGCGGATTTATTTCAATCGGGTATGGGTGCATGTCGGCTACTGGGGTTTGAGCATAGACCCATTTCTTCTCATCATTTGCGCACTCGTCTGCATTTGATGCATGTGCTTCGTGTTCACCGCACAAACAGTGGCGCTTTCTGCACCTAAGGCAGCGCACACATCCACTGTGTTGATAAACAAATAATCCGTCTATAGAGTCTGCGCTGACATGTTCATTCAAGCGTCATTATGCTAAGGAAACGAGAGGAGTCAGTAGAGAGCGACAGAAGCCTTTTGGAAGTCAGTCTCTTTGGTAGAGAGAGCGAGTATTACTCTGCAAGGCTCCTGACTACGTTGGCCGTAATGCTTCGACAATCCATCAAGTGTAACTTACCGAAGTTGTACTAAAACATTTTTAAATATTTCTGAGTGCGTGTACCACATAAAATCGTTCGAGGTCAGTAAGCACAACCAGAATAAATAAGGCGCACCAGATTATAAGGCACACTGTCGATTTTTGAAAAAATTAAAGGACTTTAAGTGCGCCTTATACTCAAAAAAAAGTGGTATATCTACATAGGAAATAGATTTGATGCTTGTTCCCTCCATATTCTGTATTTTGAGATTTATTTTAGTGTAATATTTCAGTGTGGATTTTGCATATTTTTGTGATTATCAGGAATGGACCAAATTAACCAGATAACCATAACTAGATGTCCAAGTAATTTCCCTTGTGACTCAATAAAGTCTGTCAAAGTTTAAGTCTAAGTCAATTAAATTTTTTGTGTAAATTTTAATGTCTGAAATTATTTATGCCAATCTTTTGAGGTATGGGCATGCCTTTGTTTCAAATATAGTATTTTTGTTATTTAAGATCATCCCAAGTGGATTCTGACAATATTTTTTAAAATGTGCCAAAAAACAAATTATTCATCTTTGGTGTATGTCTTAAATCTGAATTTCTTTTTTGTACAGCTGCCAATAAGGGCTATTTTCTCTTGATGATGTTACTGACTTTTGAAAGCAGTGTTGGCCCAGTGTAATTTAGTGAGTACAAGGTTCAGCCACAATATTTGCTTTGTCTATACTTTAGTATCAAATTATTTGCTGATTATCACATTTTTTTTGAAAACTTGAGCATTCCCATTTAAATGAGTTTAGACACTTCACCAATGAAGTGCTGATAAAAATTTTGGAAAACCATTTACTCAAGAATAAAGGTCATAGAATAGACAATCAGACTGCAGACATCTGAAGGCCCGAGGCTTTGTTAAGATTTGTTTTATCTATCAGAATTAGCTAATGCAGACAAAGAGTGACTGTGATGAAAGAAAAACATGGAATTTCTTATCAATCAGTATATTTTTTGTTTAATCCAATAGGTCCAGACTAATTAGTTCTTGATTAGATTTGCTATATTTCGCACTTAAAGAAAATTTTTTAATTCAAGGATGTTTGTAATGCAATAAAGTAAAATTTGTCTTTCCTCAGTACAGATATATTGTAAAAGTAGCTCTTAAGGTCAAAATGAGCCCACTGCGTGCTGTCTGCATCATTTCGTTTTTATCGTCTGTGAACTAGGAAGTAATGCTGGTGTGCTGTTGGCATGCTAATGTGACAGCAAAACTTTGCTCTGGAAGACTGTGAAAATTAACTAAGTAATTTTTTACAGAGCCTATTAATTGCACATTTTCAGATTGAGCACACAATATCCAGACCAATGCTTTAAATACAGTATTACACAATTATATACAGTATACTTTTAATCAAATTATTTTCTCAGAAGAAACTTTTGTAGTTTTGTATAATTTGGCAAAGGTCATGCAGTCAAGTTCTCATTTCCAATATTAAAAAGTTCTAATTATTTCCACCTCAGTATTATTTTGTGGTATGATTTCATTTCACTGTGTTATTGTGCATGGCTTGTGTTGTGCGTGGGTTAGCACCCGGAGTCCTCCCTGGAATCACATACTGTTATTAAGAGTGCTGTAATTAACACATAAAATCTGCCTCTTTAGCCCTTACCCCGCTCCCCGCCACGAGCTACAGTCCTGACAATAATGTACCAATGGTGTCGCCATGGCAACTGCTCCCCTACAATTTACTGTGCTTTTGTTCTTTTGGCCTGTAGCTTCCTGCAGACAAGACAATGCAACAATCAATGACAAAGCCCTGCTAAATTCTCCACATATCAATACTGTGACTCACTGTCCAAGAGCTTAATATGCCAGGTATTTTATTAACTCACTGACAGAAGATGTATTTAGTTTTGATACTGGCTTTATTATCGCTTAGTGTGCTATCTAAGTATAATTATTTTTACAACCCTAGTAATGCAACAAATAATAATACAGTTGTGGCTACAGCTGTGCTTTTCCATGTGAAGTTTTCTATAAAGTGTGAATATCCAGTGACTAAGAGAAGAAAAAAATCTTCTGGTTAATTATTTCACTAACTAAAAATAGTGACAATTATAATTTTTGCACTACTACTATAGTATAGTAGTAGTAGTAGTAGTAGTAGCCATATTGCTTTTCTACTTTATAAACTGAATTAACCCTGTATTATACCGCTGATAGAATGGGGCTAATTGTGTGTAAGAGGCATTATAGTTTCTTATAGTCTGCTTACTTTGCACTGTGATACTTGGCAGTGCTGGTTAAGTACTAGGACAGAATGGGTAGCAGACGGACTGATGCAGACAGTCTATTTGAAATGCTCTTCAGGTACAAAATGACACTTGAGGCTGATAAAAGATGAGAACATTCGCACATAAAACACCAAGTGAGAGAAATAATCATATTCAATATAAAGTGATGGCAATAGAAAGTTTCTGGACCCAAGGAACACTCAATCTGTCTTATCAAACACCCAATTTTTCCCAGTGCATCCAATAACCCCACCAATACTGAACATGCAGTCCACTGGAGCATTGTTTTCTATCTGGTTTATAAATGACTGAAATTACTTGAAGGCTTCCCATCTGTACATGATTTCCCAGTGGTATTACTCTAATAGTACAATGGCTGTTCAGTTCACAACTAAATTGATAAAGAGTATAATGTCTTCAGTGGCATAACATGTACAATTGAGTAGAAACAAATCAAATCATATGTTGTACTATAGCAGTTTTTGTTGAGTCTTTGAAATTGTTAAAGATGTGTAACATTTGTAGTGGAAGATCCGCCACCTGCTTGTCACTATGGAAATGTTATTGTTTTGTCTAGAATGTTGCACAGTATAGATGTATCTCTATATGTATCACGTGGGAGAAAAGCAACACTAGGCTACACTGCACATCCGATCTGTGGAGACTCATCCCTCCACAGATGCTAGATGTATATGTTTAACGTCATACCATGGGACATTCCACATCTTCATGGAGACAAGCAGGTAGCAGACCCTCCATCAGAAAATTTGTGCAGTTGCACCTTAAACAACACCATTGCATTACAATTATTTGCAATAACAACAGCATTTTTGTAATTGCTCATAAATATTCATCTGTACTATTTGTACATAATCCCAACAAAATTATATATATTATTATTATTAATATATGCACAAGTTGTATATACAGTATAATTGGTCTTGTGAGCAAATTGCTGTGATATAACCATGTCTGTATTGTGCTATGAAAAGAGGACTCTTAAAATTGCTGCATGTTTCTTCCAAATAACAATGGGATACAACTCCGCGGCCCGCCAGTCTGTTGCCATGGTGACTGCTGGCTTTGCAGGTTGTGGTGGGTACTGGTGCCGGGTATCGCACCAAATGGCACTCTCTCTACTCTCTCTGTGCCCTCTCGATCCTGCAGGGTGCGTGTGTGTTAAATGTGTGTGTGTTCGGCAGTCTGGTTGGTAGCGACTGACTCAGGATTTTTAGTCGATGTCTTTACTGCTCTGAGAGGGGAGCGTCTCTGCTACTATACGAGGTAAAAAAGACATTTCACCTCACCCTGGGAATAGCATTGTTTTCGGTCTGCATGTTCTTAGCCTGCATTATTTGTATAGATAAATAGTTGGTGCATGCTGCTTGTTCTTGTGTCATATCCAGCCAATGTAGTACATCTGATGTGACATATGTCTTGTCAGGAAATTGCTGAGGCGACCAGACAGCATTGGTCTCCATTAGTGGCTCCAAGCATAAAAGACAAGGTCAATTTTACAGGCGCTAACTTTGTGTGTGTAGGTGTTTGTATGTTGCTTTTAAGACACAAAATCCATTAACCAGGAGAACAGAAAGGTGCTTTGTTTGTGGGTAATACAGACTTTTTACCTTCAAACTGGACAGGCTTGTTGCAGCTTTAAATGCCACAACTATGATTATTGTGAAAGATCTTATGTAATTTGAAAAGATTCTGAATTAGATTTTTTAATGCAGTTTGCATGTCCTCTATGTTATGCTTGTTTTTTTTACACAGTCTTAAGATAAATGCCAAAGGTAGTTATTTTCAATGTATCTATATTAGCCAATTGTCCAATTTAAACCTATCTTTCTTCGTGATAAATTGTTGAGCGGCAGAATATGAATTAATTACTTATACCAAATCTATAAAATACACTGTATTCTTAAATTTTTTTCAGTTGTTTTCCTAGAATCTTCTCTCTACTTATATTTAACTAAGATTTTGCACAAATGGTGGACTGTTTGCCTTCTGTAGTCAACCAGCCAGATTTCACACAACAGGAAATAGGTCCACAAATCCTCCTTAGACTAAGTTTGATGTCATTTGTGTCTTGCATCCATCACTGAAACTTTTACGAGATTAATTTAACAAGCACGCAATTATGTGTCAACCTCTGAGTGCCATTTACCCAGATTAGATGAAAGACTTTACCCTTTAAGATGGAACACGATTGCATGGAAGATGTTTATTGCCATTCAATGTTGGAAATGGGGTCTGAAATTATGAGTGGGCAGTGTTAAGTGTTCTCAGAAGTGTATTTCTGTGTGTGAGAGAGTGGGCAGGTAGCCGTGACAATTTGGGGACTGAAATCTGTATGCTGTCACTATATGAGGATCTTTCGCTTCGTGGGGGACCAAAAATTAAGTGATTTTCTCAATGTTAGATCAACACCATGGTAGGGATGCATCTATCCAGCTTTTTCAGTTCTGATATCAATATCGATATGTGACTATGTGACTAACTGTCTGCAACTATCCGTTATTAACCGATCTCAGTGTAGAGACAGAAAATGGCGCTTATTTCCCTAGAAAAACAGATAACTTATTACACAAGAGAACCAATTGTGTTATGTAACTATTATTTATCCTCCAAATCCCTACTGAACAACTCTGTATGAATAAAAGTTCAAACTTTATGAGATGTCCTAAGCCTTAATCAGCCTATAAATAGTCTTGACTCCTGTAACATCAAATTTAAAGCCCAACCAGGATTCTGGCTGAACCGATATCATGAAACTGATGACCAATCCATTTTTCCAACAGTAGCTTACCACCACTGATTGAATAAATAATGCTCTGTAAAGTGTCTTCGAGTGTCCAGAAAAAACACTATATAAAACGTATCCATTATTTATTTACTATTATCATTAATCCTGTAAATTTTCAGTTTTGGCACTGATATTTGATACCAGTTCTGCTATTGGTGCTTCACTATACCATGATTTAAAGCTAAGCTATAGCTTAAGATAGGTTAAGGTTAGAGTTTAGGTTAAGCAAGTAGCAATTATGTTAGGTTAGGTTAGGATCAGTCATCAAGAAATGAATGCAAGTCAATGTAATGCCCCAGGCGAGCACAGAAATCTAACAAGTGTGAGACTGGATGTGTGAATGGCTGCCAGCTTGTTCATGTATGTGGGTTGACGCTGGATTAGAAAATAAGGTCTTCAAACAGCATTGGTAAATAGAGTCCACTACCATCCATACCAGCATATGAACAAAACTAGATTAAAGGGACATTCTTGAATTTTGCACATAGGGCCTCATTTACTAGTGAGCCAGAGTGTAGCTGATGTGTGGAGACACTTTTTAAAATATTTCATCTAGTTCTTATATTTGCAGAGGTCGCTGGTGCTAGGCTAGTGCATGTCAATGGGCATAGTTGGTCTACCAGTAAAAACAGTTTTACCCACTCCATAAAGCACCCGAAGCAAAACTGTTATTATGCCAGACTATTGATGTAAATGTCTGTGTTGATAGGATAATGTTTAATAATGTTTGAAAGAAAACTAACCTTGCATTGCATGAATCGTCACATGTTGAGGGATATCAGTTCGGCGAGTCCTGCCAGTCCTGCCAAGCTTTCTGTCAGGAAGTACAACTCGCTGCTGCTGCTCAGACATAAATCCTTCAAATGCAGGTTTGGTTGTACTTACTTACAGACATTCATATCAACAGTCTAGCGTAATTGTTTTTCCTCGAGTGCACTGTGGAGTGGGTAAGACTGTTTGTAGTGGCAGGCTAACTATCCCCATTGACATGCACAAGCCAAGCACCAGTGACCTCTGAAAATATGACTGGATAAAATATTTTAAAAAGTGTCTCCACACATCGGCTACACTCTGGCTCACTAGGAAATGAGGCCCTATGTGCAAAATTCCAGAATGCCCCTTTAATGTCCCTTACTAGTGCAGATTTGGGTAAAATGCCTCAACTTTTAAAGCTAAATAAAAAAGTCAACAAATTAAATACAATTTAAATGTCCCGGCCACAAAGGCCTCTAGCTCTACTTAGTCTAGCTCAGGCTGTTCATTGAGTTGGTATGTAGTACTACTACAGTGCTCTCCCAGTATGGCTGGAGTATAGGTCTATTGTATAGTATTCATTCCATGCTGTCCAATGACCTACAGATCACTAGATACTCGACAGTAAATCGATAGGAATTGGATGAGACACAATTTCCACAAGATGAGACGAGATACAAGATTGCGACCATGAGAATGAGGCATGACAAGTTTTTAACATAAATTCTAATATAATAAAAATCAATCGAGTTCATGAATCAGTTTTTAGTTTTGGCCTCATGACTTTGTATTTATTTGATTTAATATCTTTGTTTCTGTACTGTTTTTTTTTTTTTTTTCATGTGTAGTTTTATCAATTTAATTTAGCCTTATGTATTTGAATGCATTTTAATTTTTGTTTTATTTATGATTTGCTCTCTTTCATTGTCTTAATTTGTCTGTGTAGTACTTTGGAAACTATCATGAATATAAAATGTTAAAATATTAAAAAGTGTATTGGAAAAAAATCTCAAGATATTTTTTCTCTCTTGTCTCGCAAGATCTTGTGGCATGCGATTTTGTACCATCCCTATAAAGAGATGTACTAGTATATATTTTATAGCTATTATATAAAAAATAATTATATAAACCTTATGAGTCAATCAGTGGTCATTCTCTAATCCAATATGTTTTTTTTCTGATTCTGGACTTCCTTGTGTATAGTGTCAGTATCAAATGTGATACATATGAATGTGTCTTAACTGACCAAAACAATATTGGACAAAGCCTAACCTCCATGGCCTATGCATCAAGAATATCTATAACAAAACTTGATAACTCTAAAGGTTAAATCGCTCTTGTTCCACAGTGCCACCTTTTTGGGGGCTTTTTTCTTTGTTGCTATGGTGACAGTAGGAGCTTTCAGATGCAGCTCCATGCGTCTTCAGAAATGACTGCATGTTATCACTTTCCCACTGAGTCCCATCTCTGTCACATGACAAAAATACAGTGAGATCTAAGTCACACCTCCATAAGACAGAGCTGATTTTCCCCATGACCACTCAACAGTATTTCTGTCAGATACACACATATAAATTTGGCCTGTCTCTGTTAGTGGTCAGGGATCTGAAACAACAAGATGTAGTATTAAAAATATTTATTGCCATGTCAACCGCACTCACTATTACAATGCATGTTTTTCAAGTTTTGATTTTTTTTTATAATCAAACACCTGTGATTGAGTAAATGTGAGCTAAGCACTCAAAGCCCTTCACATGAAGGAACCATTCACACACTTACACACACATTCATACAGTGTTAGGGAAGTTACTTTAAAAAAAGTAGTGTTTGCTCCTTACTTTTTAAAAAAGTAATCCTTTACTGTGCTTAGTCACCCTCTATGGAAAGTAACTTTTTACGTGATTCGTTACTTTGGTAACTTTTTGTCGGTAAATCCATCTAAGGCTAAATACCGGCACGAGACTGATAGGTGACAAGTGCCATAAGGGAAAGTTGAAAAGAACTTTGAAGACAGACTTCAAGAGGACATGAAACCGTTAAGAGGTAAACGGGTGAGTTCCACGCAGTCTGCCTTGGGGATTCAACTCGACAGGCAAGGGACAGCTGTTAGGTGCGGGAGGATCCATTCAAAGGACCTCTCCCTGCGTGTCGCTAGCCCCCGCCAAGTGGGCCAGCCAGGAAAGGCTTGAGGTGAAGGTGGTACGACACTGGCTGCATGCTTTACAATTCCTCACCACTTCCTGGGGCCGTGGGATCAGTGCCCATTGCACCCTCTCAGGGGTGGGGCCCCCTGCTCCCGGCGTGACTGTTCACCAGGGCGGACTGTCCCTCAGTACCACCCCTCAGTGCATACACAGAAAAGTAACGTTGTGCCGAATTGAAAAAGGAACTACGTTTCATTACCAAATTTTCAGTAGTAGCGCATTACATTATTTTTACCCAAAAAAAGTAGTTATGTTACTGTAATGCGAACACTGCATTCATATACCAGTGTACTGAGTGTCTTGCACAAGGACACAACAACAGCATTCATCAATGGCTGCCAAGAGCACTAACATATGAGTCTGTGGATCTGTGGCTCTACCAATGATGTTCATGTTGAGAGTGGGATTTGAATTGCCAACCTGTTGCCTCACTGATGAAAAATTACGTTTTCCCCACAAGTTGAACCTTTATTAAACAGTTTCTGTCTATTTTGGTTTGTGAAAAGCTTTTCCACTTTTTAAAACTTATTAAATTAACATAACATGATAAATTTCTTTACAGAGCAAGTGTCAGCGAGAATTGTGCAGGAGGTGACTGCAGAGGCTGTGGCTGTGCTCAAAGGGGAGCAGGAAAGTCAAAGGCTGCCATCAGGTGAGTCCTTTCAAACATACTCTCCTTATTAATATGTGGCATTTAAACAAGTCATACTCCTCTGTTCACCCCAGAAATCTAAAAACTTTTAATTAAAATTAAAAATGTTGCATTATTATATATTTTCTTCATTTTAGTTGAAGACACCACAAATTTGCCTCCATCCCCTCCCCCCTCTCCTGCTGCAGAGCACTTTGGACCACTGGAGCAAGGTAGGCTAAAGATAACTGTACCAGGCTAACACACAGAGATTGGTTCTGTTTGCGAGTGTGGGTTGTGACTGAAAACTGGAAATAGCCCCCTCCTTTTACACAGAGGAGACAGGCCACATTGCTATCCCACAAAAGACCCACTTGTTTATCAGCACATTTTTGACATACATTATTCTAAATATGTTTGTCCTTTTCATTGCCATCTGCACTCCTGTATTGTCTATTCACCATCAGTCAATTTCTTGTTTGTCTGTTTTTGCATCCACTTCTCATGGGCATATTATGTCTGTAGATTTCTATAATTGATGGTTTTAATGTTTTGGATTAGATCATTCTTTGTACCACATTTTGCATGCTAATAAGATTTTTTTGTGTGCACTAAATTAAGATACTATTTGCTATTGATTTGAAGAGCTCACAGTGGGCTATTGGAATAAGTGCATGTAAAGCTTAACTGTTATTTTCTGTTTTGTTTTTAATATTCAATCCTATTGAAAAAATGTATATTTCCTATATCCCAGTACAGTCTGTGCATTTTTATTCAGTTTTCTAGAGTCTCTGCAGTGGTTATAATGAACATGATAATAGTAGGAACATAGGCGAGTTGTGGAGGACTGAAGGGTGCATTGAGAGTCAGACTTCTTAACATTATGTCTTTTATATGTTCTTGAGCTAAACTTGGGACTAGGACTTGTGGTGCTGCACTGTGCAGTGATGAATGAGAAGCTGTTCTCACAGAACCAGGTCACCCTTCCTTTGCTCGTCATAGTCTCCCTGTTTGTGTCTTTCCAAAATGTGTCACCTATCAACATATCTCTCCTCATTCCCCACTGATCTTTGTGTTTACATTTGTCCTCTCTTGGGCATTTCTATTTTACAATATTCTCTTTTACTGCAAAAAATGTCCATTCTTGACATTTGACATTTAAATAATTTTTCACCACAGAACAAATTATTGTTTTGTTTTATTGTAAATTGTCATGCAAACAGATGTATATCTGTATTCATTACATGTACAGTGAGTTAGTTCATTACATTTTCAGTTGACTTATTCATAGATGGACATTTTTTGCTTCTTTTGTTCCTCATGTCTTTGATTTCGTTTACCCTCTTCTTCCTCTTTTAGTCCGTGTGTCAGATTTCCCTGCAGTTCTTCTCCTTGTGTCTGTCTTGTTGTAGATGTAGGGGATGAGGAGGAGGCAGGCCCTCTCAGACGCTTCCAAAATTCTCGGGAGAGGTGCAAGTTCCTCGCCCCCTCCATCTCAGTGTCCGTGCCCGAGGACGACCCCTACCACTCCGACGAGGAGTACTATGAGCACCCCTTGTTCAGCCCAGAGTGGACGCACTCGGGCCCGCGCCCCACTGGGCAGGCCGTGGCCTTTAGACAGATTGAAGGTGAACCACGCATGGTTCATTTGTGCCATTTCCCTTCATCTGCTCTCTCTCTCACTCCCTCCATCTCCTCTGCGTTTCATGGTCTTTTGGACTTGTTTCTTCTTCCATGATCTTTGACCTTTTCATCCTCTTGTTCTCCCATCTCTCCGTTCGTCTCTCCCTCCGTCTGTTTGTGGCCTTGTGTCTGTGTTGTGTTTGTCTGCTCAAAATATGAGCACTTTCATGTTTGTCGTCCTCCTTTTTAATTTCTTTCACCACGAGTCATTGCTACCTGTGGCTTCTGTACAGTTTACCCACAATCCACAGACCCACGTCACACTAATGCTCCTCAAGACAACAGTCATGTAAATTAATCTTGTATAATTAGACCCTGCAAAGAGAAAGCTGCAGGGCCTAAACTGCATTAACTCTGTGATATCATGCATGACTAATGATTCCCATGCATATTACAATATGAATACTATCCAGGCAACAATCTTCTTTCACTGTTTTTTCACTGGTAGCAACAAGACTTTTAGCTCCCACATATCCCACAGCAATACTTTACTCAGTAAAAGAATGAAAGTCAAAGGAAAATAGGAGGTTGATAGAGCTGTGCATTTTTTTCTATTAGCTTTCCAAGTACCACTTTTACATAAATCAAATTAGCATACTCTGTGACAAATCCAGGAAGAGTATGTCTAACAAGCCCAATGGAAAAAAAAAAAATAAACTTCACATTTCTCACTACTCGAGGGTGAGACTGGGGGTTAAGCTGGTCCAGAATTACACTAATACTAAGAGGGTTAGAAAGAAAGAAAAAACACCCTGGAACTGGCACTTGTACATGCCCACTTATTTGAGTACCAGGCAGTAGACAATAGATGGTTTTTAAACAGTACATTACAATGATGTGCTTGGTTTATGTGTTTCCTTTATATTACTGATCTAAATGATCAAACTACGATCCTCAGTTCTCTTGTCAATACAAACCGTAAAAGTGATAATTAGCACCTGGATCAAGTTAAAGTGAAACAGCAAGGAGATGACATCTGGGTACTTCTGTCTTAACTTTGGTTAACATTAGTTTCAAAAACACAGTAGTATGTGAACAAGCTCTAGGACAAGCTGAAAGTATCCATCATAAGTTGTGTTGTCCCATAACCCAAGTCTGTGTTGCCTTAAGTCTTACTGTCTCCCCTCTTCCCCTGTTCCCTGAAGAAGAGACCATGGAGGCTCTCACAGCTGAATACGAGGAGGAGGAGGAGGAGGTGGAAGAGGACAGTGCAGAGGCTGCTCTTGATGAGCAGCAGTGGAGCGGGGACGAACCTGAGCCGGACAGCCCCCAGCCCGAGCCCTTAGAGCAGGCACAGGCCTCGGGCCAGGCCCAGGACGAGCATGAAGCAGCAGCTAGTGCTGCTTCAGACAGCTCCAGGAGCTTAGAGGAGGAGGAGGAGGAGGAGGCAGAGGGCGAGGAGAGCCTAGACACAGGTGTGTCCTGTCCTCTGCTCCCCTGCATGCATGCTCTGCAATGCTTAATATAGGAGCAAAAAACATGTCTGAAAAAATATATTCTGTATATAACACTACAAGTGAGGTGGAATGGCAAGAAAACGTCTCTGCGCTATGCTGCGGCTGAGGCAACACAGGCTTGTCGGTGAAATTAGTCATATTCTATATTCTCTGTGGTATTCTTGAGCTTTGAATTTTGTTTTAGTGTTGTTTTTGGACTGTCCATTTTGCTTTCATGAAGTAAGGTGATGCTTAACGTTAGTGTGCTTTTGCCAGTAGCTATGAGCTCCAGGTGTCTCATGTTTCCATATGTCTCAGTATTGATGTTACACTTTTATACCTAACTAAACATAAATCACTCACTCATCAATCATGATTATGAGCTTGAATACATCTTCACAGATATTTTGTCTGGCTCATGTTTAGTGCAATCATCTATCGTCCTCCATATGATCTCTATGTCATTCTTTGTATGGTATACATTTATATACCTTTACGCAACTTAAACTCTTCTAGAACCTTTCAACCTCATTACAATTGGAAACTGAGTGAGTGCAATTTTCCATAATAAAGAATGACATGTTCTGTTCGGTTGCATGTGTATATGCTGTTTATATAAATCCTGTTGCTTAGTTTCCATCACTCAGTTTCACAGTGTCTCCATGCCGATTCGTCACATTCATTTCCATGTTGACATCCAATTGTGACTTTGTGGATTCCACACACCCGCCGTTGTTCTTCTGCGATGGCCATGTCATTGGGCTGTAAGTTTCTAAAATAGCTTTGCCTTTTGTCTAAGACAAGCTTATTGCACTCCCTTGCCCTTGCAGTTAGAGCATGCTGTTTACTACAAAGGCCTTGTACCTGATTTTTCCCATTTTCAAACAGCAAAGGATTGACCTAGTTCATTTTAAACCATTGTCCAAACTTATTTCTTACACATTCCTAACATCCACATTTTTTACTGCAATGAGTAGCATTTTTGACAACAAAAGGAAAAGCTGAGTTACAGCACTACTAACTACTACATCTAACTAACTAGCCTGTTCACAGTAGACGCAAGGTTTGCCTTTGTTTAAAATTTTTTCTAATTAATCCAGACATTACATAGCAACTCTTTTCACCCTATTTATTTTACTTTACTACATGAAAAGTCTGGTACATAGCCTTTAATAGCAGTTATATTTTGTCAGCAGCAAACTTACAGATATCTTTACAGCCTTGAAGATGGAGTCAGAGAAACAGATTGATGAGAAAAGTGGTTCCATAAGTCCTGACAGCATTGGATCTGAGAAGCGTCCAGACGAACCGTTTGAACCCCCCGTGATGCAAGAGTTTTTCGCCGGTGAAAGAGTTGTACCAGAGAGCCCTACAATGGACATGCCTGCTTTTGTAGCCCCAAATGTGTCCAACAAAGCCAAAGAATGTGTCCGGTCCTTCACTCTTCAGCCTACATATGGAGAACCAATCACGGTGACTGAAAAGCAACCGTCTGTAGAAGTGGTGGAGTTTACGAGCATTGCAGAACCTTCAGATTTCTCCTCCATGTCAACCAAAGTTGAAGGAGGTGATGCAAAGGATAGGTCTGGGATGTCTGCTTATTTTGAGACATCAGCCATGGATGAAGATCAGTCCCCTCATTATAAAGGTGAGGGTTACTATGAACTAAGTACATCTGGAGATGAGAAAGTTGAAACCAAGGCTCCGGAAATTAGCTACAGCACCCTTAGTGAAGGTGATAAAACTGAAACTAAGAAAGAAGATGCAAAAGTATTAGTGCCTGATAAGAGTAACGAATGTCGACTTTCTCCTGGTAAATTGGCCTTAGAGCAGAGGAGCTACTCACTAAATATCACTATTGGTACAATGGATCCAAACAAACCTAGAAACTTCTCCCCTTTAGCGTCCGATATCCTGTCTTATACCAGCGGCAGTCTGGATGAATCAGCAGACTACCTCCCAGTCACTACTCCAGCCATAGAGAAGACACCAACTTTTCCACCGTTCATTATGGAAACCACTTCTTCTATTACTGAGTCTTCATCAGCACCAAAAAATATCGCTCCCGACTCAAAGTCCAGCTCCGAGCCAGAGTCCCCACAATCCCCAGAACCAACCAAGACCCCTCCCAAAAATGGTGGTGTAATGGCGCAAGATTTGCCCGAAATGTTAGATCTGGCTGGTAACCGTTCAAGAGTGGCTTCAGACAGTATTGAACCTGACACTAACAGGAAAAAGTCCATACAAGGTGATAATACTTTAGATGACCCAATGACTAGCATGGTTTCCGGTCAGCTAAGTCCAAGAAAGAGTGATAGCCAGCTAGAAGAAATGGGATATTGTGTTTTTAGTGAATATTCAGGGCCAATGCCATCTCCTGCTGATGTTTTTAGTCCAATGGAGAATTCAGGGCAATTCAGCCCGACTGTTCTGGAGGAGAAAATGAGCGAACAAGTGAGGAAATTAGCAGTTAGAGATACATCTTTAGAAGACAAGGGACAACCTACTGGGAGTGGTGACTCTTCTGAAACTGAAGAGAAGAAGGAAAGAAAGGACTCTAGCCAAGATCAAGTTAAAGATGATATTGTTGATACAATTTTGCTGGAAAAACAAACAGAGTCCTTTGTAACACCAACTGTAACTGTAACTCTCGAAGAAGGCGGTAGAACTGAAAGCGAGAGTGAAAGGCAGGCAAGTCGTGAAGGATCAGTGTCTGAAACCGAAATTGCAGATTACGAAAGACAAATACGCAAATTGGAAATGGAGGATCGGCCCTTGAGTGTGGAAGAGGAGAGAGAACTACAAGAACTACGAGAAAAAGTGAAATTAGTCCATCAAGAAGCGTATGAAGAAATAGACGCTGAAGATGTTTACCAGCTAACAGGAGCAGCCAAGGATCGTATTGCGAGGCCAGTCAAAACTTCACCAGCATCTTCTGTGGAAAGCAACATTGATGACGACAAACTCCTTTCTCCTGTGTTGTCTCCGTCTAAAATGAAGCAAAAAGAATTGTACGGGTCGCCCAAGAGATCCCCTTCTCCCACAAAAGAGGATAAAGAGGAGACCTTACGCAAGCTTAAAGAGGAGCGAGAGAGAGAGGCGGCAGAGAGGAAGTTAAAGGAAGAAGAAGAAAAGAAAATGAAAGAGGAAGAGGAGAGGAAATTGAGGGAAGAGAGAGAGAGGGAAGAGAGAGAAAAACTTGAAGCAGAGAGGAAGTTACAGGAGGAGAAGGAAAAGTTGGAAAGAGAGAGGAAAGAAAGAGAGGAATTGGAGTTAAGAGAAAAGGCCGAACGAGAGAAGAGAGAGCAACGTGAGAGAGAGGAGAAGGAGAGGGAGGAGAGAGAGAGGAAAGAGAAAGAGGAGAGAGAGAAGAAGGAGCAGGAGGAGAGAGAGAGACAAGAGAAGGAGGAGAGAGAGAAGAAAGAGAGGGAGGAGAGAGAGAAAAAGGAGAGGGAGGAGAAAGAACGGATGGAAAAGGAGGAACAAGAACGAGTAGCCAAAGAATTACAACAAATGCAGGAAGAAGAGTTGAAAGAGAAAGAGAGATTGGCCCAGGTGGAGTTGGAGGAAGCAGAGAAAGCTAGACAGGCTGAAACACACGCCGCCATTGAGTCAGTTGTTACTGTAGAAGACGATTTTATCACCGTGGTACAGACTATTGACGAAGCTGATGAACCAGGTCACAGTGTCCGATTCTCAGCTCCCATGGAGGCCGAAGCTCTGGGGGTAGGGGTGCATAAAGAGGAGGAAGAGGAGGAGGAGGAAGAGGAGGAGGTGGAGATGGCCCAAGAGGCAGAGATGGAGAGGGGGAGTGTGGAGGAAGTGTGTGAGGTGCCCGAGACCCCAGTCAGTCCAGAAAAGGAGACAGTGGAAACAGAAGAGCCCACAGAGAGTTATGACAGAGACGAGACCACAATGGATGACTCAATACTGGACAGCTCCTGGGTGGATACACAAGGTGAGGTTATGTATAATGTATGTATTATGAGTAGGTAACAGCATTATAACATGGATTAATGCTCACAAGAGTAAATTTTACATAATATAAGACTTTTAAGATCATTCCTGTTATTCTACAAATATTTTTTTCTTCAGAAATCTTCCAAAATGTTCAATGCTTAGGTAGTGATATGTTATAAATAGTAAATTAATTTGATATAATAATAATAATGCATCAGTTTTATATAGCGCTTTTCAGGACACTCAAAGACGCTTTACAGAGCATTATTCATTCACTCCAGACCCAGTGGTGGTAAACTACTATTGTAGCCACAGCTGCCCTGGGGCAGACTGACGGAAGCGAGGCTGCCAATCTGCGCCTTCGGCCCCTCCGACCACCACCATCACTCACGCACACACCACTTTCATACTAGGCAATGTGGGTGATGTGCCTTGCCTAAGGACACTACCACAGTTTTTGCCACTGGCGCCCCCCTGTGGCACCTGGAATTCCCAGTGGTCTCCCATCCAAGTACTAACCAGGCCCGGCCCTGCTTATCTTCTGAGATCTGACGGGATCTGACGGGATATGCTATAAATAGTAAATTAACTTTTTTTTTTTTTTTTTACAATAAACTGTCCATTCTTGTATGTTTATAATTTATTCTCAACTCAATTCATTCTTCAACTCAAAAGTAAACGGTTGTCCCACGTTTTGCAGATGATGACAAAAGCATGGCCACTGAGCAGATCGAGCCTCTTCCTAAAGTTCAGACTCCACTTAAACAGCCTGCAGTGGTCCAGAAGAAACCGTCTCAGGAGAAGAAGACAGAGAAGCAAGAGAAACAAGTCAAACTGAAAACTAAAACTACTAGACCCAAAGGCCGCATCTCCACACCGGAAAGTAAACCTGTGCGCAAGGACCCTACCTATGTCTCCAGAGAGGAGGCCAAGAAGAAGAAAGGTGAGAGTGATTTTTCAGTTGACAAGGTTATGTGTATAATGTAGAAGTCATTACAAAACTGCTTATTTGGAAATTTACAACACAAGTTTGTGAAGTTTTAGCTCTTTTTTGCAGTTTTTTAAGAAATTATATATCAATATTAAATTGCATATCATCAACAAAAAAACACAGCATTCACAATAATATAAAAATGTCAACGATCTGCCCACCTCTACTCCAGAATAATAATTCACCGAATAAAGATCATGTTAAGATAAACAAAACATGACTGTTTTGGTTCAAAATGTAAAGAGTAGGGTATTGACTTCCAGTTTTATCTGATATGCCGTACAGTGATGCTAGCCTAATATATTTGCTTACTGCTTATTGTAATGTTTCTGTCAGCACTTGTGAAGAAGACAGAGATGACCAAAAAATCTGAAGTTCCGACTCACTCCCCCTCCCGGCGGACTCCACTGAGAGGGGCTGTGCGTCAGACCCGCCCTGTTCAGCATCACTCGTGTCCCAGGAGGAGAACCACAGGTGACCCTCTGTCCTGTCCTGTGTTGTCTCTGTCCATGTCCCTTTGTGTCCCTGTGTGCAGTGCATTCAGCCTCTGAGTCAGTCCTGTCTCACCTTCACTGTCATCCTCTGTTTGGGTTACACATTTGTTTGTTTTGTCCTGAACTCTAGTTTTTGTTTTGTATTCATCTCAATAAATGTCTCTCCTCATTTTTATGAATTTTTTTTGTCTTGCCTTTATAATGTTCTTCATTTTCTGTAAATAATATTCCATTGCCCTAGACCTCAACCAGATCATTGCACATTAAACACTCTTTTATAATAAAAATAAGATGGTTTATTTACTTTTTACATGATTTGGCAAACGGGCCACATCATGGGCCTTCACTACATTTGTTAGTTCAATAATATTTAAAACAGAGGGGGTCAACTAAAACTAATATATTGCTGAAATGCTATGGTCTAGTCACTAATATAACTGGTCAGGTTCAACACTTTGTAATTATAGACCTTGTGAGGAGCCTTCCATGCACCGGGCTCTGGGTAAACATGTACCCTTTACTTGCCCAGTCCGGCGCACCTGGTGGCAAAGGTGGAGTGGGTTGAGCATTCACCCAACCAGAGGTTGACCAAGTGTGTGCTATAAGGGTCTAGGAGGAAACACACTTCATCCTCATTGCCCATTCCCGTCACAATAAGTTAACGGTCACGGACATCCCGCTGGAGGGGAAAACAATTTTAAGTATCTTCATTTAGTTCATCCCTACCCCATATTTATCACACATGTCCTAACACATATTACGGGCAGTATGTTTGATCAGTAAAAACTATAAACTCCTGACCTCCTGATCTTCGACGGGAGCAAATCCACTCTGTATTTTACAGCCGCTGGTTGCTAGGAAACTGGTGATTCCGAGGTTTTGTTCTTAGGACGTGATGCTGTAATGGCTCTGTACGCCCCTCTGTCCCACAGGCAGTTTGCACTTCATTTTCCCCCAACGTCCCAGCTCTCTGTGTGTGATGAAAACACTGTACTCTGCTATTGCTGCAGAGCCCTAATTAGCTTGTTTTCCAAGGTTGACTTATGTAATACAAAATCCTCCATTCTCTGTGATATCCTGCCAAATCTCTACACAGCTGGTCTCAAATCCACAACCTCTCCCAAAGCACTTGTTCTCTTTGGAAATGTTAAATGTATTGTGCTTAAATTAAAAGGATATGATGTATTCATAGTGCCCAATAAGATAGTATAAATTTTATAATGTCATAATTTTTGCCCAAACAGAAGATGAAAAACTGCTAGGCCTGTCTAAAGTCTGTCTCAAGCAAAAGTAAGTTGTGACTGAACATGATTGATTCTATTAATAAACTTAAATACTCAAAGAGCCATTTGCAGCATTTCCCACGGAAAAGAAAACACCCGGAGAAACAAAGCCCTTTTGACTCTAAAATGAGGATAACATTGTATATCACTTTTTTACTTGTTTGCTCTGTATAAAAGACTATATAGTGTGTTGCTCTGATGAAATCAATGAAATGCTACAGAGAATGTATGTCCATTCATATATACGGTCTGTTCTACTGCAGACATATAATCTCTGAAAAGTTTAACATGAACCATCTTCAACGCAATAGAAGCACAGAACAGACTCACCATGAGCAGCAGATCCCTCTGTCACAGAAAGTACACACATATTCCAGTGAGTCGTGTCCTTTAAAGTCCAACAGAAGCTGATCGCATCAGCGCACTGAGTTGTTTTTTCAGCTCAGTGAATGCGAACTAGCCATGCGGTTTTAAGTTTCATTTCTCTAAAATGGAAACAAATATGTGCAAAGCTGCATTAAACATTAAACATTATTACTCGTTGTCTATTTGAGTCCTCCTCATAAGAAATAAAAATCCAAGCTTAAATTATCCACCCGCAGTGGACCAAAAGTGCGTCTGCTTCTGTGTTCCATCATCCCCTGATCTGGCCAATCCACCCGGACCGCAGATAGTTCAGCCCTTCTATCAGGCCCTGTAGTTTAGGTTTCGACTCTCGTTGCATGCTAGCCGATTAATAAAATAATCCTAACTACCTGTAAGAACATTTATTTTACTGCTACAACTGGTTATGTTTTTTTTTTTTCCAACTTGTGGTGCATGTGAACAACTAAGGCATTCGGTTTTAATAGATCCATGGGCAGGTCATAGTCCGCAGACACACAGTAATGGCGGCAGGCAAGATGGAGCTGGCTGTAGATTTCTCACGGGATTAGTCCATATGAAATATTGTTACATTGATTCTGTTTTTTCAGTTCTGATACCGATTCCAGTGTAAAGTTGGAAAATTACACTTATTTTCTTAAAAGACTTTAACTTATTACACAAAAAATCCAAATGTGTTAATGTGGAGTTCAGGGAGGCCATGGAGGAGGAATAAAGGAGGGCCTCAAAGAAATTCTGGCAAACTGTCCGACGCATCAGGATGGGGAAGCAGTGCTTCACCAACACTGTTTACAGTGTGGGGGGAGAGCTGTTGACCTCAACTGAGGATGTTAACGGATGGTGGAAGGAATACTTTGAGAATCCCATCGTCATGTCTTCTGAGGAGGAAGCAGAGGCTGGGGACTTGGAAACTGACTCGTCCATCACCCTGGCTGAAATCACTGAGATGGTTGGAAAGCTCCTTGGTGGCAAGGCTCCAGGGCTGGATGAGATCCATCCTGAGTATCTTAAGTCTCTGGATGTTGTGGGGCTGTCTTGGCTGATGCGCCTCTGCAAAATCGCGTGGCGGTCGGGAACAGTGCCTCTGGACTGCGCAGACCAGGGTGGTGGTCCCTCTGTTTCCAGCCGATAGTCGAACCTCAGATCCAGGAGGAGCAGTGTGGTTTTCAGCCTGGTCGTGGAACACTGGACCAGCTCTACACTCTCCATTGGGTGCTCGAGGGTTCATGGGAGTTTGCAGAATCAGTCCACATGTGCTTTGTGGAATTGGAGAAGGCATTCAACCCTGTCTCTCGTGGTGTCCTGTGCAGGGTGCTCCGGGAGTATGGGGTCCGGGGCCCCTTGCTAAGGGCTGTCCCGTCCCTGTATCACAGGAGCAGGAGCTGTGTTTGCATTGCCGGCAGTAAGTCAGACCTGTTCCCGGTGCATGTTGGACTCCCCCAGGGCTGCCCTTTGTCATCAGTTAGATAGATATACTTTATTCATCCCCATGAGGAGGAATTCAAGTTGTCCAGTAGCATACATTAAACAAGAAACACAAGTCTAAGAACCAATTTTTAAAAACCTACATAAATAAATACATTTGCAATAAAATAAATAAGTTAATAGTTAAAAGTTACTAACAATAGTAATGAACTAACATCAAGGACCATGACGTCCACCCTCCTGTGGGCTCACCACCCACAGAGGGGTTCATAGGGGGGTCAGGTGCTATGAGAATTGGGCAGCAAGCTGGCCCCGTGATGGATGGATAGAACGATAGTAATGAGGTGCACATTAGCAAGAGCCATTAAACAGTCTTATAGCAGCAGGAATAAACAATTTCCTGAGCCTCTCAGTCCTACATCGCAGGAAGTGGAGCCTGTCACTGCGGCTACTTCTTTGAGCAGCCACAATCTTGTGGAGAGGAGGTCTGCTGTTGTTGAGGATGGAAAAGATCATGCTCCCATCCTCCTCTCAACAATTGCTCCCACTGAGTCCACTCTCACCCCCATCACAGAAACACACTTTAAGATTAGCTTGTCGAGCCTGCTACTGTCTCTTATAGTCAGACCACTGCCCCAGCACACAACCCAAAAGAAAAGAGCACCTGCCACAGCTGACTGATAAAAGACATGTAGCATCTCACTGCAGACATCAAAAGATTTCAGTCTTCTCAGAAAGAAGAGTCTGCTCCAGATTTGTTCATTGTATTCATGGACAGAATTTCTAGGCGCAGTCAGGGGCCAGAGGCGGTCTGGTTTGGGGACCACAGGATCTCATCTCTGTTATTTGCGGATGATGTTGTCCTGTTGGCTTCATCCAGCCAGGACCTGCAGCACTGGGGCGGTTTGCAGCCGAGTGTGAAGAGGCTGGGGTGAGAATAAGCTGTTCGAAATCCGAGGCCATGGTTCTCGACTGGAAAAAGATGGATTGTCCTCTCCAGGTGGGGAGTCCCTTCCTCAAGTGGAGGAGTTCAAGTGTCTTGGGGTCTTGTTGAGTGAGCGGAGGACGGAGCGTGAGATTGACAGGCGGATCGGTGCAGCATCGGCAGTGATGTGGCCACTCTATCGAACTGTTGTGGTGAAGAGGGAACTGAACCAAAAGGCAAAGCCTTTGCTGCCCTCACCTACTGTATGGTCATGAGCTCTGGGTAGTGACCGAAAGGACGAGATCATGGATACAAGCGGTCGAAATGAGTTTCCCCCGCAGAGTTACGCGGGCGACTGCCACTGCCTCCTGGGCACCTCCCTCAAGAGATTTCTAGGCATGTCCCACCAGAAGGAGGCCCCAGGGAAGACCCAGGACACACTGGAGGGACTATGTCTCTTGGCTGGCCTGGGAACACCTTGGGGTCTCCTGGGAGGAGCTGGAAGTGTTTGGGGTGAAGGAAGTCTGGGAGTCCCTGCTTAGACTGCTACCTCCACGGCCCCGGATAAGCGGAAGAAAATGGATGGATGTGATGGGATAGTGTTATTACAGCCACTTAAAATGCCTATTCATAATATTGGCTTAACCAGTATCATGGAACCGATACCTGATCCAGCTAATTTTTCTGTATCTTTGCTGATATTTGAAACAAAAATGACCACATGCTTTGTTCTCTTCCCACAGCTTATAATTATATATTTCAGACATAATGTAACCAAGAAATTACCTAAGTTATAACTTAAATAGACTTTCGAGATGTTGTTCCTTTGCTCTGAATGTTTCTCCATTCACATTGTTTTTTGTTTTGTTTTTTTCAGAGACGTTACCAGACGGACGCCAACCTCTCAGTGTTGCCAGACAGTCCCGAGACAGAGCATCAGTGAGTAACTACAACATCATCATCATCACCTCATCATCACAGTAGTCTGCACTGCACAACACAAATTCACGCACAAACAGGGCCGTGAAAAGAGATTATACTAACCTGTATCCTCAGGAACAAGGGGATGTTTAACCTAGAATAGTCTCAGTACTCAGTACTGTTTCATCACATGACGATAATTTAGAAAAAGAAAAACTCAATTTTTTAAGGCAATAGAATGTGATTTTCAACATAAATAATAGTACTTTATTTTATGTTACCTTGTGGTGTCATATTTCAGTCATCTTGGTATTTTCCATAGTGGGCATTTTCCATAGTGGGCATTTTCCATGGGCCTATGGCGGCCTGTATGGTCTGGTCTCATACCTGTTCCAATACAACTCAAGATCAATCTCAAGCTTTTCAGGAAAGGTTCATTTCTGTCCTGTGACTTTAGTATCAGTACTTGCCCAAATGAGTATCTACTTTCAATACTAGTTTTAGTATTGATTAGTACAAGACCAAACAAAATTTACATTAGCCCAAACCAGGTCCAATTTGAAAATACCCAAAAGCCATCAACAATGACTTGTAACATAGATGTAAAAAGCAGCATATCATCATGAGGTTGCTTGATTCTTTGTTTGCACTTTAAAAAGTTCAGCTCTAGCCCTACCTTCTGCATGAATTCTATTTCTTTGTTTACTCCATTTTGTTTACGTAAGCTCCTCTTGCTTTTTGGAAAAGTGTATTGTTTTGTGGTTTATAATGGGCTTTTTACACTAGACACATCCATTTGAATATGTGCGGGTGTTAGCTCACCCTTTGACATTTCTCCAGTAGTTGTGGTCGTGACTTTATCTCACTCTTCCATCACAGTAATAGCTGGCATTGAGTCTAAAATAACAGGTTCTGCTCATGCTGAATGCCATGGCATAGTGTAAGAGCAAAGTATACTGTGAAAGGTTTTTAAAAGCTCACATTAGTATTTCTTTGTCCATAATATATAAAATATATATAATACATAAAACATTCCTGTTTCTTCCTTCTCTTTTATATTATTTTCTATTTTTTGCTGTTTACTATTGTGGCATATGTCCACCAAAAACATTGTAATGTAAAATGCAAGTATATACATTTTTTATGGTTTTCAAACGTTACAGAAACATTTGAAACAATATAAGAATTAAAATGAATATAATTCATACGTTTGTGAAAGATCATAACTGTTTAGTCTAAGCAATACCACATCTCAAAAAGATTGAGACAAGGACAACAATCATCTTCAAATGTAAGTTTCATAAAAATGTTCCATTCATAAGAACACCTCAATATTAAAGCGACATATATTACACAATTTTATGATCTATGTTATGATATGTTTTGTCATTAAAAATGTACCTGGAGTTGTGTTTTGTTTCATTCACACAGTGACTTCTCTCTCTCTTCTCTCTAACTGAAAACACTCTGTTCCACCTTATGATGTCATGGTAAGGTGGTATTACAGGAAGTGCTCCCATACGCCTCCATTAGAATAATTTGGCTATTTTCAGTTCTGGAATTGCCAATCACTAATGAACTAAAGTAAAATGTATCTGTTGAAAACTACCGTACTTGTATGTGACATTACAGGGTGAAACAGAGCATTTTGAGCTTTGGAGATGTAGACATACTGATAATGAGAATTTCAAACATGTGTGAATGAAACAAAACACTACTCCATTATGTTTTGAAGAGGTAACATTATAATGTGGTTTAAACTTACAGCAATCCATTTTGTGTAATATAGGACCTTTAATGGCTGGGTGAGCTGGGTTTAAAATGATGTATAATGTATATCTCCAAATGTTTGCTGCTCATATTTCAACTTTTTAAAGATGTATTCTCTCCATCAAATAATAATCATTGTGAATGTATTATTATTTAAAGGTAATCTGTGTAACTTTTCTGCGGGTCAGTCTGTCACCTGCCTGTCTCTCTTGAGCTGCTATACCTTTGTCTACATCTTCTATAACATATACTGTATATCTTCATGAAAACAAGAATGCAAGGTGCAGTTTTGCAAAAAAAAAAAAGACTTACTGCATGAATGCAAAAATGGAAAACTACAAGCAAGACTATAACAGCTCAACCGAGACAAGCAGATGGTATACCCCCAATCCTCCACCCACCTGAAAATTTACATAATGCACCTTTAACTTATGTATATGGAGTGTGTAGATCTGATTTGTGAAGATCAGATTTGGTCCTTGTGCATGTCAGTTTTGTCACTTTGTGTCTTGTGTTTTGTGTTTTTCGCTGGGACTGACTCCATCTTAGTGCCATCGTTCACCACTAACAAAGATCCCCACCTCCATATCCAGACCAGCTGCCTCTTTAGATAAAGCAACCTCAACTAAACCTTTCCTATTTTTATACAACCTCATAGTCAAGGTATGTTCATCTTAGAAAAGATGCTCCAATTAGGCATGTAACATTATTGGCCATATTATAACATTTAATATATTGAATGGTAAAAGTAGTGGTCTAAAATGTTGCATCAATATGGTTAGAAAGAAATTAAATACACCTGGATCCTTTGCATTATTAGTAACATTTCTGCTCTTTTTACAGTTTTTTAATATTGCATTATGGGTTTTAATATGTTCAACAGTTAGGCCTGGTTTCAATATTGTTACATCCCTAATTAACTCACAACAAAGGCTTTCAAATGTAATTGCTCCTTAGTTAAAAGCTCTCCTTATTGAATTACACTGAGTATAGCAGACACATACAAAGATGTACTGTGTGTCCACAAAGGATGGAGGGTCTCGAAGCCCCATTCGAAGATACGCTCGCCCCACAGCCACATGGACTCGCCGCGTTCACCAAGATCACGAGGAGAGCTCCACCTCCATCACCAGCTCTGGCTCCACAGCTCCACGTAGACCTACATGTAAGGATGATACACTCAACTAAACAAGGATAACATTGGGATTTGTAGCTTTTTTTAATGAAATATTGCCTTTTTACTTTGCTAGCTTTTCGGACTGAGATGAGAGCAGAGTTTAGGACTGGTCGGGCTCCAATGACAGGTAAACACTAGTCCAATAAGCATTATCTGTTTATTATCTGAATAAATCACTGTGGGTGATTCACAGTCATTTAAAGATGTGATCAAACAGAAAATACACAAACATAATTTTTTGTCAGCAGTTGGCTACACAAATTGCCACAACTTTTTGGCATGATTAAAAAAAAAAATCATGTTTTTGTGGTTTCACATTTGTGCTGACAGAGACTTAACTGTGCCCTTTTTTTTTTCATGTGAATGGGCCCTGTATTTTCAGCGTATGTCAGTCTGTAATAATGTTTATTTATGAAAAACATCTCCAGAGTTGTTTTGTTTCATTCACACATGTGATGTTATATTGTAATATAAGAAGTGCTCCACTGTGTTTTTAAACTCCTTAAACGATTACAGGAATCATTTAATTTCAGGCCTGGAATTTCTGATACCCACTATAAAGGTAAAAGTAGCTATTAACTTAAACACTACCACTTTATGAGATCACAAGGTGGAAAAGAGCATTTTGAGCTTTGGAGACTAATAATAAAGGGTCACTGAAACAAGTGTGAATGGAATGAAACAAAGCACAACTCAACTCTGGGTATGTTTTTGAGGAGGTTACAACATATCGTAAATTTCATAGGAATGCATTTTGTGTAATATAGGAACTTTAAAAGGTAAATTCTACTATAGTTTTCACACCTGTATTTCTGCCTAATGTACTACTTTAGAATCATTTGAACTCAGCCTAATCTGTTACACTGTTTTGTGCTCTGTATCTAGTCACACAGACAATGCGCTCCCGTTCAGCCCGGAGCGGTCACTCTACACCTCGGACCCCCGGTTCTGCAGCCATGACCCCCAGTACTCCCCCCAGCTACTCCTCTTCCTCCAGGACCCCCGGGACCCCTCGCTCGCTCAGCCTCATCTCACAAGAGAGGAAGGTGGCTGTGGTCCGCACCCCGCCCAAATCTCCCGCTACAACACCCAAACAGCTCCGGATCATCAGTGAACCGCTGCCCGACTACAAAAACGTCAAGTCTAAGATTGGATCCACAGAGAATATCAAGTACCAGCCTAAAGGAGGACAGGTAAGACTATTAACTCAAATGTATTACTGTTATATCTGTCTGTGGTGGGAGGCATGTTCATTGACACATTTATCAGCAATTTCAAACCGTATAAAATATAAAGTAATTGGAGTAATATGGATTTATTTTATATTATACTGTTATACGTATACATTATATGTGGATGATTTTTTTTATGAGATTGAGAGATGTCCTATGCAAATGGGGCAAAAATGGGAGGGTGCAATGGCCATCTTAGGAGGCTAGTACCTCCCCAAGCCTTCCCCTTGCGCCGTCCCTGTATAATACTGAAATACAAAGACCCTTGACCTTCTCTTAGCTTCTAATGAAATAGGTAGATTCTGAATTGGTATAATTACAAAACGAGCCCAGCAAATAAGGATGTGCAGTAATGTAGAGTGAATTCTGACATAAATGTTGAAACTGTTAGAAATCAGCTAAATTATTACTGATGACCAAAAAGAAAACAATTTTCAATGCTTAATTATAGAATACAAGGGCCAATAAACAGAGGATTAGTTATGGTTACAATCAATTATATTATATTATTATACAAGCAAGTATATTTCTTAGTTTGTGAAAATATAGCAATATAAGTATTTAACCTTATATTCTCAATGTTTAACACCAAACACAGATATTAAGTATTTCATTATATAAATTCACCCTGCTGTGTTTAAAAAAGTGTACCTAACACGAGTTTTTGCTGTTACTATTATATTGGTAAGGCTGTCTCATGAGTTGCGTTTTATCACTTTACAGGTCAGTTCAAGCAGTGTTTAAAAATAGCCTCTTCAGCATAAGGTTTTCCTCGCATACCTATCCAAGTATCCAAAAACAACTGAACAACTGTTGAATCTTCTGGTTTTAGTTTAACTACTGTGGCTGTTATAAATCTTCACACTACACAAGTGTCTGACGGCAGTGTGGCCTTGTAGGGGCTTTCTCTCCCTTATAACAATGTGTTAGCAATGACCAAAATATCACACATGTCCCTGGGATGAGAACTGTAAACATTTAAGACTATTTTACTGACTTGAAGGTATCAACATCTGCAAAAAATAAGAGATAAATTATTTGAGTTCACTTTTTTAGCCAACATAAAAACAGTAATATCATTGTATTCATTAGTGACTGGCAATTCCATTGTTTTCTATGCGGAAATGAATACTTTTTATCATATGCATTACCTTAAGCAAGCCTTCAGTTGTTTTATTGCTTAATATAACAAAGTTGTTGTAATGTAATAACCATATGGCAATCTCAATTTAACATAAAGCAAAATGGCACACTAAATAAGTATATATATATGATAAACAACAATATTGTATTAGAGCCTTTTATTCTATTTTGTCTATTACATTCAGCCAACTTTCACATTAGCGTTTATTGTATCTCTTTGGTACTTAAGTTCAGCCAGTTGTATTTCTATTTAACCCGGTTTACTGTAGTACTCCTGTCTGTGTTAAATGTTTTGTCTGTGTAGTTTATGTAACATCTAAAAATGTTATGTGCTCAGCACATTGTATCTTCTGTTGCTGCGCTATGCATCACTCCTGCTCTCTCTCTTTCTCTCTTCCCCCTTTCTTTCTCTTTCTGCTCATTATGGAACTACTTTAGTTCATCTTCCCTCAGTTTTGAACTAATGATCTCCCATTTGGGATTCATTCACTTGGCGTGTTGTTGCATCTTGACTTTGGAGCCTGCTATTTTTACCCTTTGCTCCTTTAGAGTAAAACATAATGCTAGAGTAAAGCACCACTGTATTATAATAGTGATAGAACTGGATGCAATTAAATATGGAGAAACTGATAGCTGTTCTCTCATTCCATGGTTTTATAAAATGTGTTTGTGGGATGGCAGAAAGACCACTTTGCTTAACCATGGAAAGTATATTTATATAGTTAGCTTTCCAACCAAACTGCGATACAGTGTACTGTACTGGTTAAATACAGGCTTGCTTGGAGTTACATGCTAATGTATTTGCTCAAAGCCGAACAAAAAATATATAACACAATAAATACATACTGATAAACATCGATTATAATTGTAAAAATCGTATACTATGATGGAATGTTACTATGCTCCATCGCCATAGAAAATGAGTAATTCAAATCGAAATATTTTATTGTTTGAGTGGGGAAAAGAAAAGAAAAAAAATTATCTGAAATCCATGAATAGAGATCAGGATTGTGTTGACTCTTTACACATCAAAGAGTTAACTTTTTATATTGTTGTGGTGGCTAATTCAAATATAAGATCTATACATAAAAATCATAACTTGGTGGAGGGTCTGTCAAATGCTTTTCACGATGGAGATGTTATCACTTCGTCTGGACTGTTTCTCAGTATGGTATTAAGCCTTCTAACTTAACACCAAACTAGACAAAGTTACAGATCAGAACTGTGGAGAGGCAACCCCACTCACTTGATTTGTCTACGTATTTTTAAGATGTAAAAGCATTTCTGATTGAATAAATTGTTCAGTGTCATACTGTGGAACATTCCAGGCAGAGCAATGACATATCCATGGAAACAAGAAGGTGGCGGTCCCTAAACTGAAACGTTACACAATGCACCTTTAAGCACACAGCCCCAGTCTTGCTCACTGCTCACCTCCTTGCTGCAGGTCCTCATTCCCAGTGTAAAGCTGGACTATAGCCATGTTCAGTCTAGGTGTGGCTCGCTGGACAGGAGGGGCTACTCAGCAGGGGGTGGACACGTGAGTCTCTGTGCCAAAGCGCTTTGTTTTGTGTGGTTTTGATGTCTGTGTTGTCCCTGTACAATTCCCTTCATTCCTTTCATGTATTTTATCTTTAGTTTTCACTAAGACCCAAACCTCTACCTTGCTTTGACTTTCACTTTCAAAGGGAAGGAGTGTGAACCCATTTGACATGTTGGTCTTGCATGATTTCTATGAAAGCCACTACACCAAGCAAGACAAGTCAAGATTAATTACTTGTCGGCTACTGTCAGTTACTGGTGTAGCTAATCGTCTGCTTATTTTTTATGTTTTTTTCTGTATATATTTTATACTGACAGCTATAATGATTGATTTCCTTTATAGCTGTCTGAAGTATAAAACGATTAGAGCAATGTGCTAAAATCAAAATTATGTTGCACTGGCTCGATAATAAAGCCATTATAAAACTTCTCCTGACTGCACATTAGTCTCTTGGGGTTGTGCATTTGCAATTAGAGACAAGATGTTACCAATAGCAACCAGCTATAGCCAACTGAACAAAATAAGAGCAGATCCTACCCTCATAAGAGGTTGATTTGAATTTAAAGGTAATGTTCCACAGTTTGGCATTAAACATAATTTATTTTAGTCCAGGTGCTTTTATTTCTCTACATTGTTACTATGAGTGAGTTGTCTTTGTAGAGACAAGCAGGTGGTAGACCCTCCACCAGAAACATTACATAAGTGCACCTTTAAGTAAAAACAACTACATACCAGCTAAATACGTATTTATGTTATGAGAGGAGGTAATAATAAAATAAAAGTTGGATCCTGTTTTTATTAAATTGAGGTGCAATTCCATATTATATACCGATGAGTTGAGATTCTGTTCATAAATCAAAATGCCACCTGCATCTAAGAGTATAATAAATGTGAAAGCACATAATTTACTTTGCATGGCTGTAAGAGACAGACAGGTTAATGGATTTTTGCCACAATATCAGACAAATGCTGCAAATATCCTCCCACGCTAGCCCAGTCCTGTTGGCAAAATCAGGCATTAAAATCTGACATTTGATGCATGGGAATAAGGAAGACTCTGCTATTTATTATAATGGATGTCTAGATGTTTTTGGCTGTCCCGAATGTGGCGAAAATTGTGAAAAACACATTAAAAAGTAGTAAATGATATTGTTATCTAGCAGCAGTGTTGGTGGTAATGACAGGGGCAATCCATCACCATTTAAAAGATGTGGAGACTTTTTGTTTATTTAGTCTAGATTTCGCGTTTCGTCCTTGAGTTGTCACATAACCCACTATATTTTGTTTTCTAGCATTTTCCTGCACCAGAGCAACAAATAAGACCCAACACGGTTTAATCCGAATAGATTTCATAAACTCATGTTTGTGCTTGTAGGTGCAGATACAGAATAAGAAGATCGACTTGAGTCATGTGACCTCCAAGTGCGGCTCTCTAGACAACATCCATCATCGACCAGGTAACTGTCAGGCAAAGACAAACAGCTCAAAGCTCGCCAGCCCCTGTATTTTTAGTACAAGGCCAAATTGTTCATGCTTTATTCATGGTTTTGTTTTTTCCTGATTAAATTATGTTGGAAAAAAACATCTTTTAGGTGTAGATTGTTACATTTATTTTTGCATGTTGAACACCACCATCTAGTGGCAATATTGGTAATACAACTACACATATAATAGCCTTAATAAAGCATTTTTGTAATTCATAGTAAGCACATAGCGAACTAAATGAAACTATAGACTGTATATATAAATGGACACAGCTAACACGCTACCTGCCTTGTTCAAAATAAGAAGTTCACATGCAGGCTCTTCTGGCTCCTTCTGACCCTGGCTCCCTTTGACTTAGATTAAAATATTGTGACCCCTCTCTCTGTAATTACTGCAGTGCAGTGTTCACAAAAAATCCTACTCATAATATAGAGCCTGGCTCCAAATTCACTTCTGTAACCATTAGCATTGTGACCTTCATCTGAGTGGCGCTGAACGTTATGGGTGATGTCACGTGCGCTTAGTCCACTTTTTTATACAATATGAATGAAACCCAAACTCCTAACCCTAACTGCTGAATTAAGTAGATGCTAAGCCTGACTCATTCTTAATAAATTTTTCATTATGAATTAAATCTTTGTTCATGCTTTTTAAAGGCTGGAGGTGGACATTATTATTATTATTATTATTATTATTATTATTATTATTATTATTATTATTATTATTATTATTATTATTATCCATCCATCCATCTTCTCCCGCTTAATCCAGCTGGGTCGCGGGGGCAGTTTACTGCCCAATCCTCATAGCACCTGACCCCCCCATGAACCCCTCTGCAGGTGGTGAGCCCATAGGAGGGTATTATTATTATTATTATTATTATTATTATTATTATTATTATTATTATTAACAGAATGTTTATTTTAATATCAATTGCTAAAATTATTTTAGCAGTTAGAATCCATTTAGTTTTTCCTGTTTATATGTTTTTCTTTTTTCACTAGGGGGCGGTAATGTACGTATTGAAAGTGTGAAGTTGGACTTCAAAGACAAAGCCCAAGCCAAGGTGGGTTCCCTGGAAAATGCCCATCACACTCCAGGTGGAGGCCGAGTGCTGGTGAGTGTCTGCTCCAGAAATGACTTAAAGGAAATCATAAAGTTTTGGACAGATTGTAGAATTAAGTATAGTAGTATATAAGAATATGCACTAGTTCAAATGCTTTATTTCTAATCTTGTATGTTTTGTTGTTGTTTTTTATACTATATTATGATTTTTTTCAAAGATAGTCATCAGGACATGGTTTTATACAAAATTTTATACTAAATATGTGCAATTGTGAGGCAATAGATGAGGCCATATGATAATCTCTAATCAAATAATACCTAAAATGGTCAATCTTCCACAAACTTTTTGCGTTCCTTTAGCTGCAGACAAAGGTATAGTACTACCATTTTTGTCCCATGAAAACTTTAATCCCAACTAAACACAGACATGTCACTCCTCCTGTCTAAATATCTACTTTTGTTTATACCTTTTCCCCATTTAATATTTTTGCTTTAAACCCTGTGTCTTGTCCTTGTGCCTTTTTCATTCATGTCTACCCAAACTTACAGTACTTTCATGCATACATTACTACTTTCTTTGGAAAAAGCTGTATAAATAGTTATTTAGCAATATTATTAATCAAAAGGTTCTGCATTTACTTTTTTTAATTCAGTTGTGTCAGAGGTTAAATCTCAGTATTAATCTCGAATCAAAACAAGGACTAAATTGATAACATTACTTCGCGGCTATGTTTTTCTACCATATTTTTTCAAACACACACTCAGTGTTGGTGTAAATCTGAAAAAAATAACCTTGAAATACTTCTTTTACTTTTTTTTTCTTGAAAATGTGTATGGTAATTTAGCTATTATAAATTTTCCCAATATATTGAAGCATGCATGATATATATTGTAAATACAGTATCTACAAAATGTAATGCTATAAAGATACACTATGTAGCTTGTTTCCAAGGAGTATTACTTCTACTGTCTAGAATATTCCACAGAATGCCATTAAACATATATATCTCTATGGAAATGATCAAATGAGGCCACCAGGCAAAGTTGTGAGTTTGATCTTTGACCGCAAGAATTTGTGCTTTTCATAGTTTTGAGGAAATGATCAACTTTAATTGTATAAGTGTGATATAAGTTTAATGCCATATTGTGGGACATTCCAGGCGGGCAATAAAACCATGGAGACAAAGAGATGGCAGACCACAAAGCAGCCATCAAAAAAGTTACATTGTGCACCTTTAAATGTTCTCCTCCATACCTGGGTCCCCTGACAGATCGAGAGTCACAGGCTGATGTTCCGGGACCAGGCGAGAGCCCGAGTGGACCACGGGGCCGACATCGTGATCCAGTCTCCGCGGCGCTCTGGCTCCATGTCCCCCAGCCGCCTCCGGGACCTGTCCTCCTCCGGCAGCCTCAATTTCAGCGAGTCCCCACAGCTCTCCACCCTGGCCAAGGACGTCACTGAAGCTCTGGCCAAACAGGGCTTGTGAACGCCCCATCCCATCAGACTATTCTGGGTTCTCCTTCCACCATCGGGCCAACAATACTCCTGTATCCAAACCACAGCCTCTAACCATCAACTTCCACACAAAACAGTAGAGACTTAATTTAGGAGCTTACTCAAAGTATTTCTTGTCGATTTTGAACCTGGATATGTGAAATTTCTAATTTAATGGCCTCCTATTTTGGACAATGGTATAATAGAAGTTTTGAAGATCGATTGATTGATATTACCAGATATTTGCTTGGTTCTACGTGTTTTAAAGAAGCCACACTTTTATTTTTCTTGAAGTAGAAAGTAAAGTGGCCCTTACTCCATGCAGCACGTATGGTTCTTGCTCAGTAAATGTGCATGGACTCCATATCCCTTGTTAACAAACCAAGCATCTTTACTGCAACTCATCCCAGTCATCTTCTATCCAATATTACTACTATATACGGAGTTAAAATACCTTGCCATCTACATGTCTTTGAAAACATTTCAAATGGAAATCACAATATGGCTATACCGTAAAATCTGTAAAATTGCATTATTACTGCAAGAACTAGGTTATGTTAAGAAGCATGTATTGATTCTAATATTAAAAAGAGGCTATTTTGTATTTAAAGAAAAAACAAACAAGGATTTTAGTAATTTATTTCCTCACATATTGAGTAACAATGATACAACTTCATGTTTTGTAGTTATTAGTTGTTTACAGTGTAATGCTTGGTGACAGCTGGTGTTGAATGCAGTCCTGGTAAAGTTTTAGAGATCACTGGTTCTCAAACTACAACTGAGGAATGTCTGGATTTGGAAACCAAAATTTTGATTTCTACCGGATTAATTCCTAATTGTGTCCTCTTGTAGGCCTGATCGGTTGTCTAGAGTTTTGTCTTAGTTTGAACAAATTGTGAGCTGATTTTTTGAAGTGATATTAAGCCCTTCTTGTTCCTGTGTAGGCTCCATTGAGTTTATTTGCTGGGGAAATATTGGAGTAAACTGTTTGAGAACCACTGCTCTGTGTCCGTGCCTGTCTCACTGAAGACATTGTCAGATAGAACAGTTAAGTTAGTGCATACAGTAGTTTAGGCTTTCTATGATCACAGTCAAAATCAGCTTTTTTATCAGGACTGACTATTGTTTAAGGGGAAGGCTGCAGTCGGCAACTTGTGAGGACGCAGCTTGTATGTATTTGAACATGTCCGTGTGTGTGTGTGTGTGTGCGTGTGTGGTACATATCTTATGTTCAAGACAGACGCTAATGTATCTGGATGTTATGTTGCAATGTGGGTCAGGAAAGTGGAAAAAATATCTGAAAACTTTATTTAAAAACACTCTTGAACACTTATTACATCTATTTGGAAATAAAAGTGTATGAGTGATCTAGGTTTTTTCTTTACCAGCTGCAGTGTTTCTCAAACTGCAAACTGGTGCAGGTACCGGTGGTGATATGCAAGCTACTGTTGAAGGTTTTGCATTTTTCATTTGATTTTTTAAAATTTATTTATTTATTTATTTATTTATTTATTTATTTATTTATTTATTTATTTATTTACAACAGTTTACAGATTAGGGAGTGAACTTGACTGGATTTGAGTCTTAGTTTAGCGCACTGATAGTGCTTTCTGTACTTACTTAACCTGGAAAGAGTCCTGATCAAAGAGAAGAACAGATGTTTCAGTGGCAGGACCTTCTTGCTGTGAGGTGAGTGCTAACTAACTAGCGCTGGATAAGCTGCACTTTAGTTCAAGTCCAGTCTTTGCCCTGGTGTAGTTCTGGTTAAGACTTGATTTAAGTTGTAGTTGAAGCTTTGTTGTCATTTTTGTTGTAATGCTTATTTTAGACAAGTAAAAAGATATTTAAAAAGACATTTCTCTGAGATGGTACTCTGTGTGAGGTTTGAGAATCACTGACTACATTTGTGATATATAACTGCCTCCATCTGCGACTCTTCTGTTTGCTTCTGTGTATTTTCTGCATCTTACCATTCCCATGTGCTTTACCCACCACCTGCTCCAACCTACGGCAACTGTAAATGTATTTAAAAGGTCAAGTAGATGTACGCAGTTTTTCTCTTGTTGATATGACATAAATGACAATAATTACTGACAATAAAATGGTGAAAACTGACTCACAGAGGACTTTTTTGTCTTAGAAGTAGTAATGTCATAATATCAAATGTGTGTTATGATCATTCTGAGAAGTAACATTGTGATTTTACCATTGTTTTTGAATGACAGTATGATCAGACAATGGTGAATTCACTTTAATTCATTCTCTAATAGATTAACGCTCCTCTAGTTTAACCAGCTTTGTGAAATCAAACTTTTGGTTTAATGGTTTACTTTTTAGGAAGATAGACTGAAAAATTACACATTTTTTGCTTCTAAAATTGCCATGATTATTATTTTTTCTTACGGTTATTTTGTGACTTGAATAGTTGTGTTTATCATTTAGCCAACTCTTAACTAACTAAACTAACTAACTAACTAAAGACATAACTAAAGTGTGTGAGCAAAGAAAGAAGGAAAATTAAAATGGGAGATTGGATAAAGTTTATTGTGAAATGACCGAGGGAGTACAATAAGTTAAGACTTAGGGAAGGGTTAGGAAAAGGATCAACTTTGATGGCCGGTCCTGGGCCAAACCAGTTACTTCAGCCAAGATCGTAAGCAACAGAAAAACTCTTCCATCTCTTAACGCTGTACAAACTTGTGACAACACAGCACCAATGTGGCATGGGAGTTCTTGTTTGGAAAAAAAATAATGGATGCATCTCTTGGACATTCAGGACGTTCCCAGGAATAACTTGTGAAGGAGGAGAAGTTGAAAGCACCAGTTGGACAATAAAATGTAGAACAAAAAAAGGGTTCATGACATGTTCAATGACATCTCATAGTCCATTGTTCCCCCCGTTTCCTCAAGGTGGTGCTGGAAATGGGGAGTGGATGTCGTGACACCATGGGGTCTGCAAGTATACGATGCTCACCAGCTCAGTGGCAGGGTCCTTACACAGACATGATGTGCTTCACAAAGGCTGCAGGCACAAGAGAGAGAGAGAGTGAGTCACAATGAAGCAAATAGTTCAGAATCGCATATTACAAATGAGCTATTATTGAATATTAACATGTTTTCTTAAGTAAAGAATTAAAACAACACTCAGAGTATGTTTTTAATACAATGTCCATTGCTCTTCCACATATACAAGACCTAAGTCAAAGTACGAAATAATTCATTCATTTTTAATTTTAAAAATGTTCTAAATTGTCTTGTCCTATGGTAGTATTAATGCTTCAACTTGGATTTACATTATGTATTAAAAATATAATCAGAATTATTATGTATTCAGTATGTACGTTTAGTTTAGTTAATACAGTGAAATGTATTCTATTCAAATGTATTACTCCAAAGACAGAACTGAAAAAGTGAGAGGATTTAAAAGACCCAAGCTAACAATTGAAATATAGAAAGCAATGAAATGCACAGCTCTAACTCCATATTGAACTCACCTTCATAGTTGACACAGCCATTCTCATCCTCCTGTCCTGCCATGAGAGCATCAATCTCCGCCTCAGTCATCTTCTCTCCTGTAGGGGGTATCAAAGCCACATTAACACAACATATATTATAAAGCATTATCAAAAAAACACAGATGAGTGGATAGTTGAACTGACCAAGTGTGGACAGCACAATACGCAGCTCAGCGCCCATGACTGTGCCATTGCCCTCCTTGTCGAAGACGCGCAGACCCTCAACGTAGTCCTCAAATCCGGCCTTGTTTGGGCTGTTGATGATGGTCTGGAGCATGGGCAGGAAAGCCTCGAACTCTACTCTCTTGTTGGCCATGTCTGAAAACAAAGGTACAAATGTATGAAAAACGGTCTAAAAAACAGTCTAAAAAAATCTTATGTCCAAGGTCTTTTAAATGCTTCATAAGGGTGGTGCTGAATGAGGTGTTTAAATTACACAAGAGTAATTTTTGTTAAATCCTTCAAAGGCCCACAGTTACTGTAATAGCACTCTGCTATTATCACTAAACTTACAAAAACATATAATTTATGAAGCTATACAAGACAATGTATATGTATCAGAAGAATGTAAAAGATGTAAAAATATATCCTGCCTGTCCTATAGTAATTAAGAACATAGTCCCTTCATGTACCATCAGCGGAGGGGTTTCCCAGCAGTTTGGTGACTTCCTTGTTGGTAGGGTTCTGTCCGAGAGCACGCATGATGTCAGCGAGCTGGTTGTAGGCCACCTTGTTGTCACCCACCCTGTCGAAAAGACCGAAGGCCTCCCTGTAGTCTGAGAAAAGATACTTTCAGTAACTCACTGGAAAAAACTTGATTAATGTGTCATTTTGCATTCACTTAATATTTGTCAACAAATACACAACAGTGTAGAATTTTGCAAGTTGCAAATAGTTGTCATCTTGATATTATTATTATTATTATTTATTTTTTTTGTATTTATTTTTTTACATCTTACTGTTGCACCTATGCAAAAACCTATTTACATTAGGGCACATATGGCATGCAACAAATGGTTATTGCACACTATAAAAGATATGGATACATATGACTTGGAAAGGTTTGGCATAGCATGTAGCATTCCTAAATCTTAATATAATCTAAGTGTTTATTATCCTTTGTAAGAATGACTACCATTTGTTCCTAAAGGTGTGGGTGTCATAAAAGTCAGCGTACCATGCTGAATGACGCTGCCAGCAGGTGGGGGCAGTGGTTTCTATAGGTAGGACACACTACACTGTAGTGTAGGCCTGAATACACAGGACCTCCTGAGTGGAGCCATGCCACAAACTATTTCAATCTCAGCTGTCACCTTCTCTCTCAGCTGGCTGTGGGTTGCTATTGGCCCTTTGAAAAGACCACCTTGGAATTGACAAACATAGCTGAGAATATGAGCCCCCTCCTTTTAAAGGCAAGGCTCTATGTGCGCGAGCAGCTGAGCAAAAGTGGGAAGCGCTGACTGCAGCATTACCAACATTTTTGCTCAAACTGAGTTTAATAAAAGAGCATTTATTTGAGTTTAGTTTTATATCAGAATCTTCATTTTTGCTCTCATTAGAATAGGCTCTATAGCAAATGTAGAGAGGTGGAGATGAGATATCACTGATGCCGTGATACTGAGACACAGTCCTTAACACAGTTACACTGACATAGGGCCAAGGATGGGTGAGGTTGATCTGTGTAGTCTAATTAGGAGTCCTTATGATTGGTGCATACTTTTTAAATATAGGCCTGTATCTTTATACCAATGATGGGCAATTTTGGATCAGGATAGTCAGCAATGACATTTATTTGCATGTTACACTTTTGTACAATGTAATGATTTAATAGTTTAACCAAAAATATGACTTACCTTCAATCTGGTCTGCGCCGAATTCCACCTATGAGTCAAAATACAACAGCCTTGTTACTTTTTTTTTTTTTTTTTAACTCAATCCAAACATACAGCCCAACAGCAGTTAGTTCAGCATGCCATTTCACCTCCGTCAGCTACTCGTTTTTCGGCACATCTGCAGCCTTGGCACTAATCTTACATAATTAATTAGGTTTAAACTAGGCTTAAACTCATCTCTTTGACAAAATTAGCTTTACTGGGTGACATCTGATCTGCACGGATCCATGTTTAGCTGCATTAACATGGCCACATTTGGATCACCCATTAGTCAGTGCTGTAGTCCAATCCAGAGAGCGGAGGGTTTGGCCTAAGCAGCAGCGCTATCCATGGTTCTACTCATTCATTAACTGCTCTGCTGCTAAACGTGCCATTCAAGTCTCTGCCCAGACCTGTGTTTTCATCAAAGTAAGAAACGCGAATTGAGCAAAGCGATGATGAGAGTGCACAGTGGGGCATCTGGACACTATTGTCTCATTTGTCCTACTTGAATTCAAAAACACAAGAGAATATCCTATCACGTTCAGCTCACATACATGAAACATGGAGCGGTAGATATCACAGTCCTCCATACACTTCATAGACTCTCATTCATTGGTGCGCAGGAGCTAAAACTCACCTTGACTGCGGACAGGTCCACAGCGGGGGCTGCGGGCGCAGGTGCGGGCGCAGGTGCGGGTGCGGGTGCTGGTGCGGGAGCTGGGGCGGGTTCGGCGGCCTTCTTGGCGGGAGCTGCCTTAGGGTCCTTCTTGGGTGCCATTTTGGTTTAAAAGTCGAACTAAGTTTTGTCCAATGGAAGTAAAGACAATTCCCGGTTCGGGTGACAACACAAGGAGTGTGAGCACAGAGTGGAGGGGACTCGGAGCACGAAATGCCCGCCTGGGCGTATATATATGAAGCTATTTTCCTCTTGACCCCTGCCGGCACTGTCTCTGCCTGAGGATTGGATAGGGCACCGGGGGGGTCTGCGTACGCGGGGGGTCCTCTCCAAACATGGAGTATAGGGCTGTGTGCCAGAAAGAGCTTATTTATGTCAGATATCAGCAATGAAAAACAAAAACAGTGGAGACAGCACTAAGGGTTACCTGAGGCCAAGACATTTCCGGTCCACATCAGCACATCCGATATCAGTACTTTTTTATATACCTTTTCTTTATTGTAAGGCATGCAACATGGGACATTAACCTATAGTACATTTGGTATAACCAGCTAGACGTTCATCAGCAGCCCTTTTCCAGATTCAATTATTCCGTCCAGGTCAGACGTCAAAATAAGAAATAAGACTCTAGAAAACATAAAGATGATCACGTGGTCACATGCGCACACTGGAAAGAAATTTAAACTTTAGACAGCTGCATCGTCCCTACTCAAGTTTGTTTGTGCAGCTCCGGAAGATACATAAACATTGCTGTTTGCTTGTTTACTCTTCATGTTTCGATGTTCATTTACAATACTCAATCATACTGAATAATACTCTTCACAAAACACAACACAATACATTTACATTTTAGCATGTCTGGCTCTGTATTTGCAAATCCATTTGCACAGTTTTGGTATGTTGTTTAGATTGCTGTTCTATGATTAGACTGCCTTCTCCACAACCAGAATTATAGCATAAAGTTCTAGGTTTTCTGGTGGCATCTACACCAGGCCCTGTGTAAACAAGTTACACCCAATCCCAAATCCCTGTCCACGACCTTGGTTCAATCGAGGATAGACTTTAATTATCCCAATATGTGGGATGCACAATTTGATGTATTTGTCCTGTATCTGTTTTTACATTCACAGCAGTGTCCTAAGCGATGCGATACTAACTGCTAACATTTCTTCATACTATAGACTGTATATATAAATGGACACAGCTAACCTGCTAGCCGCCATGTTCCAAATAGGAAGTGAACATGGGTGTTCTTCTGGCTCCATTGAAAAATTGGCACCTCTCTCTGTAACTGCTGCAGTGAGCCATGTCATTTTGTTAAAATGTTTGTATTAATCCGCTCTACATGATCCTGAAATTTTGTTTGTAAAATAATTCCAAATATGGAGCTCATCTCCAAATTTGCCCATATAACTGTTCACTTCCCAAACTTCATTTGACTTGAGCCAAAAGCTATGGGTGATGTCACACTCCCTTAGTCCACAATCTATGGTTCATACAGAGCAGCTGAATGAAAATATGCAAAGTCCTATTTGGCTGAAGATCTTATTGCAGCACATAGGTTTGAGCACTTCCTGGTACTGCATTCATGTGGGCAGGTGTGACAACAATATTGTCCAATTAGCCTGTTTATTTGAAGAGCTTGTCCCGGACCACCGGGCACAGCACCTGTGCCCTGTGTTTGGGGAGATGTGTTGTGCCTGGCTGAGTGAGGACCACTCCTGTGGGAGGATATGACATGAAAGCCCAGAGAGATGGAGATCAATGGAGCTTCAGCTGCTGATGCCTGTAACCCAGACAAGACCAAGAGTGCAAATTCTGTCTCCTTAATTCACATCTATATCTGTCTCCAGTGCAGCGGTGCAGCCCTGCCCCCCACGGCCACTATGATGGGGCCAGTGACGGAGGAAGCGCACACATTCCTCCACCCCCAAACCCCACGGCCCACCACTTGCTTTCACTGACCCCATCTCGACAAGGCCAAACCAAAGAAAGCCAAGCCCCTCAGCTGTCATCAGGGCTCACCCGCACTCCCTGCACCTCCTCAGAGCTGAACTTCCCTCTACCCCCCCACTCCGTCCCTCTCTCTCTCAGAGCGACAGCCCTGCACCTGTGCCAGTCTCTACTCCAACTCTGCACTGACTAATGGATTTACCATATAGTCTATATGAAGAGGTGATGGCAGGTCAGCGGGAAACTAAAGGAAAAGAGCATTATCAAGAACTTTATCAAAAAAGTGGGACAAAAACCCATGGGAGTTAAAAGGAACATTTTACACATTTTGAGGCATGATGTTCACTGTATGTGATACATGCAAACATGTAAAAAATCCTGATAAATAACATGGGGGTTTGCTGCATAATACACCAAATGTGCAGCTTTTGTTCAATATTATAAATAATACATGTTATAAATAATGCATATATTCAGAAGCAACAAATAAATGGCTTCTGAATGGCTTATTCAAATATATTTTTCTAAGAGCCAAATTGTGTAAAGTTATTGACCTGTGAGGTGGACACCCTTCTGTGTTAGACTAAAATATGTAACAAATTGGTTTATTTACAATTTTGTGTCAGTTCAGTTATTTATTTATTTGAATGCAGACCCCATGCTGCTATCAGACCCTGTACAACTTAAGGGGCTTTTTATCCTGACTCAAACTTCTACTTATACATTTAATCTTGCTCATAGAATAACGTATACTAAGCAGTGCCTGATGCCCATGATAGCCCCAGTGGCCTGAGATAAGAGGTTTCTAAATTTGTTTGAGCCTTCTGTCTGTGAGACATTCAAAGCATTGCATTAGTGAAGACAAACGATCTTCTAAACATGCCACCCTTTACTTATTAGTGCTGGTGGCCAGCTCCCCAGAGGCTGCCATAGTAAAGATGTGAGGTCAAAGCTTTCAAAACTGCGTGTGCGTGTGTGTGTGTGTGTGTATTTGTGCATGGGATGGGCGGGACAGGGTTTCTCCTCAGCATCATGTCATTGGGCACAGCTCTGATGGGGTGAAGGTGCATTCAGCGAGCACCTTTGTCATCCTGACAGCAAACTCCAGAGTGGAATTACTTCTATTAAAAGGGCAAAGGTCACACAAGGATTGTTTTCTAATTGGTAAAAGCCTTTATCATTTCATTACACATGTCCTAAAAAGGGTTTCACGGTAATAATAAATGTTTATTTATTTAAAACATTTAAATGAAAACATGGGAAATAGTGAATGCTCTATACTACTAGAATACTCATTAGTTAGTGTTCCTGTGAGCCTAAAGTCAGCTGATCTGGAAATAACCAACAGCTGAGTGGCAGCTGTAACAGCTATTGATACATTTTATGTGCCTCTTTGGACAAAGTATATAGTGAGTGCTCATTTCTTCATTCTACTTCACATATTTAAGCTTTGTCTTTAGCAGTTTTGACACTTGTTGTCTTTTTCACTTGGAAGAATGTGTGAAATTCTGTTTGACTGAAGAATTGCTGATCATCATTGCCTTAAGATAAACTGGGGTGATTAGGCATCTGTAGTTGTAGTTCAACACAACAAAAGTAGAGAACAAATGGAGTGCATTTCATCAAAACACTATTATTAGCCATCTGTTTCACTGCTTTGCAATAATTCTGTTCATTTTCAAGTGCATTTGGAGAGATACTGGAGCAGAGGGATGCTGTGGGCCACAACATCTCTGACGCTCACTAACTGAAACGTGACTAGATTTTATTACTTTGAGCGAGACATTTGGTGACACTTTGATGTTGCTGTGTGCTTGTCTATCTTCCTCCAATCGCCTGTGCTGGTTGAGACTGACACCTTGTCCTTGGACAGGCACAGGGCATTTGATAATTGCTCCTCCCGATTTGCTCCAGGACATGCTATTACAGTCTTTCCTCTCAGGCATGGCACGAATGTGAACACTGATGGCTGATTGTTTTGGGGCATACATAATGCTCTCTTTTATTTCAACATCTGAAACCTTGCATGAACTTTTGACTGAAGAAATGCCAGTCGTGGTTCTGACGTAAAGCCGTGTAATAAAGACGAAGCTGCTTCAAGAAGACGGGGAAGCCTCTCTTAACCTTTCTCTGAGTATGATTAATGAAATCCAATGAGGTCAAGTCATGTGATGAGTGCTGTTGGATAGCATCTATGTAAGACAGCTCACTTCATCATAAGTAATAGCCATAAGTGGGTAAATTATAAATTTTGTAATATATTGCTCTCATTTGACTCTAGGTTAAAGTTACACTGGAATGTTTCACAGTATTGCACTAACACATATCTCCATAGACATAAACAAGGGGTGCCACCAGGCCAATCTACACAGCAAATCTGTGGAGAGAGTGTGTTTTTTGTTTTTGCAATAAAAGTAATAAATGCATGATGGATAAGTTTACTAATGCCATACTATGGAACATTATGGGCAAAGCAATGGCATGGGGACAAGCAGGGGGCAGACTCCCAACAGAAAAGTTACACTGGCCACTATTAAGTCTAAGTTTTATTTTAGTAATTGTGATTCCAATTGCATACAAGATTTTTTTTCTTTTTTGGAATGACAAGATCTCATTAAGTATTGTGATTTAACAACAATCATATCAGTTTTAGTGACTCAACTAACTGTGACTTGTAGTTGAGGAAATCTCCCCTATCAGCTGCAGAGGTCATCCTCTGAGCTAGTAGCCATGACTCAAGACAGGAGTCTAATTCGGACCCCCTTTATTTCTACTGACTTCTTCCCCCTGCCCTCCAACCAGCTCGCCCCAAAGGAATGGGGCTGTAACTGAGCCTGGTGGGACAGATGGAACCTATTTATAGAGCTACATTGAGGTGTGAAGTTTCTTGGGATTTCGAAGAGCGGGGGCCATGGCTCCTTAAGGGCTGATGCGCGCTCACACTCCATAGTCCCTCAATAGCGCTTCACTGGCCACACTGGGATTAACTGAGGCCAGGCTAAACAAAGCAGCCTGCCGGTCTTTTTTATTGGGGACGCTACCTCACTACATAAGGGGGGACATCTGAGTCGTCCCTTCTTTGACACTCCGCAGAAAGGAAGACAGGCAGGACAATCACGTCTTCAAGTAGAGATGCCAGCTCCTAAAACAGAGGGGTGACAGGGCACCGGATATTATTACAGTGACTTAAGGATACATTAAAGCAGTGTACATCTATGGAGAAAGATGATGAGAAAAAAACAGTGTGCTTTAGTTAGGTCTAATAACTGTGAGGTTGGCGTTCCCACTCTTAACTGTTGTGTCCTTGGGCAATACATTTAACCCACTTTGTCTATATGAATGTGTTAAAGTGTGATTTATGATGGTGGTTGAAGAGGTCACTGGTACAGTAAACCTTTCACATCTATGTCTTTAGAGATACAAAAATGATATTATTAGTAATGATACAGAATGCATTCATAAATGTAAAATACAACAGAGAGTAAATGCTTGTCTCTATGGAGACTGTATTGTTTGCTAACATGTATTTCAATTATGTTTTTGACAATTTAATTGTTAAAAATTGGGTGGGTGAAGAGTCTTGCTGGAACAGTTACAAAAGAAAAAGATTCTAAAGGAAATTGTGAAAGTCATCTTAAAGTTAAAGTTGCTGGTGTAATACAGAGCTCCTTTGTGATGGAGCTTGAATGGTGTCCATTAAAATAAAGTGTGAACTTCCAAAGCTGCGCAACAGAAACAAAGGTGTGCCAAGGTTTTTACATTAATCCAGCCGAAAGGTCACTGTGGATCTTAAACATCCTAATACTCCCTACTCGTTTACCTCGCTGTGTTTTATTATGTTTACAGTAATCATTTTGAACACCATTTTATCATATACATGCATTGTTTATTATGCCAATAACACAATGATAAAAATATTGTAGTAATAAGGCCAAATTAAGGAACATTACATTTGGATCAATTGAAATATTTTTTTTCAATACCTCCTCACATATCTCAGTATCAAATTTTGATGCTTGTTTTATGGTTGATTCATATCTGACCATAGACTTTTGAAAATCCTATGCCAGACTAATAAAAATGGTGAATGGAGACCTTGTCATAATGGAGCAATGCTTTTGAAACTCAAACTCTATATTCTTATGTCAAAGTAGGATCTAAGTCTAATCCACTACTCTCCACATCATTTAAGATTCTTAAAATGAGCCATCCTTTATTTGCGTCGTCTCAGGGCCGATGCTTGGAAACCTGGCAACAGCATGGAGGCAGTTGCTCTATTTCTGTCCGCTCTTAAGCTCGATCTCCATCTGAAACGCACACTTGAAACCGAAGACAATGCAGTGTGCGGACAGACAGGCCTCATCACTGGGACTGTCCCGGACCAATCACAGCAGGGATCTAAACACCACTCAACATCACACTACTCCTCTGCCTAAGGAACATATACTGCATGTGTGTTCCTACTAACATATACTGCATGTGTGTTCCTACTAACATATACTGCATGTGTGTTCCTACTAACATATACTGCATGTGTGTTCCTACTAACATATACTGCATGTGTGTTCCTACTAACATATACTGCATGTGTGTTCCTACTAACATATACTGCATGTGTGTTCCTACTAACAAGCAAAATTTTATAAGCACCAACCATGTCCCCAAGTCACATGCCTAGGAAATTGTGCTATTTCAACAGTCTCAAATCAGTTAATTTGGCTAGGGTGTGTCAGTAATGAAGATGTTATGCTTCTTTGGCAAATATTTATTCAAAGGTTTATTTTATTTTATTTTATCTTATCTTATCTTATCTTATCTTATCTTATCATCTACTGCATGGGCATTTTTGTAATAATTTACTTCTGCTATTTTCATTATCCTAGACACTTCCCACTAAATATTTACTATGTTATCTATGGTGTGAACAACCTTAATAAATCTTAAGTTTGTAAACCATCTTTGGAGTATGTATGGATTACTTACAGCTCCTTAAGGGCCCATAGAATAGCCTTCATGTTCTTGTGGTGTGAATGAAAGCACGGTTTAACCTTAACACTTCCTACATGACAAGCATGCATAGGCCTATATATACTGTATACACTACTCTATTTTAAGAGCGGCTTTCAAGTTGACTGGAAATGTTATGGGTTCGACACAAAGCAGTGGTTAGTGGAATCATTCATCCAACTCACAGGTGGGCAGTTTGATCCCTGCCCAGCCCATATACTGTTTTTGTGTCCTTGGGGTAGACAGCCAGGGCAGCTGTGGCTACAGAGGTAGCTTACTGCATGTGCTTTCAGACTTGTTAAAGGTGCATTGTGGAACTTTTTTCTGGTAGAAAGTTTGCTATTTGTTTTCTCGGAGAGGGTATTGCATTGGATTTGAATTGCCTAAATGTTTCACTTTAGGGCATATTGCATATATGCACAGCTTGCATTTCCTCATGTATTTATTGTTAAATGAAGCCCTTGTGAGAGGGGTTACCTCTCCTCAGACCTGACCTGTAATGTGGTCTTGTGGCATCACTTGCTTGTGGGCACAGAGATAGATAGATTTAATGCCTTACACTGTGGAACATTCTAGGAAAGCAATAACTTTATGAGGACAAGCAGGTGGGCGCTCCACCGGAGAAGTCACAGAGTAAATAAATCTAATCACCAGTTTCTTAATGAGTTTGTCACATGGACTGGAGCATCTAGAGCAGGGGTGCCCAAACTTTTTTCATCTAGGGCCATATATTAAAACACAGACCAGTGTGAGGGCTGATTGAGGGTCATAGACTGGAGGTCAAAACAGTGAGTAATTAAAAATTTATAACAGGTTTAAATGACCCTCCAGACCTTTGTTCAGGCTTAGACCCTCAAAAGGACAAACTACATTTGCTTGATCAAGGTAGATTTCAAAAACATGCAGTAAAAAGTACTACTTGTGGTAGTATGGGCCAATTCACCTGGAAGCCTGAGGGCCAAAAACAACTGGTCTGAGGGCCACATTTGGCCCCCGGGTCATAGTTTGGACATGCCTGATCTAGAGCATCACAGTCACATGACCTGTGTATCAAATGTGCCATTACATTTAATCACGTAACGTGTTTCACCACAAGATGTCAGCAAAGCACCACAGTAACCGAGAACCCCATAGGAACCAGGGAAACCTAAAGTAGAACCATTTTTCCAAGTAAATGCAGTATTCATTATAGTTTTGATAATGTTTGTATATTATAGGTTTCTGCCCTCAAAATTATATATATTTTTTTAAGAAAAACGAATATATTGATTTCTAAATTTTAGCCAGTTATCAATACAAATGTACCTATACAGTTTAGATCTTTCAGAGTCCAACCTTTATGATAATTCTTGGACAACATTAGAAAACTAAATATGGAGCAATTTCATGTACATCAAATATATTATCTAAAGTCAAACGCCGATGTAAGACTTGTGCAGCCTGCTCCAGTTCTTTGACTCGCTCCACTTTGTGCAGAGTGCTGAACCCAGCAGACTGGCAGTCAGTCGTCTCCACAGAGCACAGTCCTGCAGTCATCAGCAAAAGCACACACCTCTCTAATCCCCCACCATTGAGTTCGTCTGTCGGCCGTGTGCCATTTCCCCGCGGGAAACGGGCCCAAAGGAAAAGCTGGGGGAGTTTGAGGAAGTTACAGTGGTTTAGGTCATGAGGTACATTATTTAGTTAGTGGTCCGTTATAATAATTGGGTCAAATATGTCATTAGTAAAAAAAAAATTTACAGCGTAAGCATAGCCACATTTACAGTGAAATAGTAGGCACACACGTAGCCTATGCAGATTATTAAATTATGCTATAACTGTTACACCCACTTATAATGGATATGATTGAGGTAGCCTGTAACCTAAATGTTTAAAATAGGGGGCTATAATTATTTATTATATCACTTTATCCTTCCTTTACGCACGTTTACGCAAGTTTATGTTTTGAGAATACAGTTGGCTTTTCAACTTTCATGGCCTTGTGGATTATTTTATTGTTTTTCACGCCTCTCAGTTGACCAGTCAGAAAAGAACGCGCTCCGTGCGTAAAACGAAACGTCTCCAGTAGCCAACCAGGACGCACGCCTCCTGCGCCATCTATCGACAGGAAGAGGCGTTCCCCCAAACCCACATTCATTCATCCATGTGTCAAGTTGGTTGACCCAGAAAAGTTAAGACGATTTATCAAAATAAGCTACCCAGTCCTAGAGCAGGTCTAGCCTAGTCTTTTACCAGTCGGAGGTTTAACTATAGGCTATTTGATAATTATGACAAAGATTTTACAAGCCTACAGCCTTGCTAAATCACTACAACGAGGATGTGTGGTTGGCAGAAAAGGTGGAAACGCATCAACTACGTGGTTGAAACTGCAACCTGCTCATTTTTTTAGCGTCAAGGTAAGAAAAAACATGAAAAAAACATACCATAACTTTTTCGCCAAAACCAGACTTAGTTGAGAAAAGTGCAATAGCTTACATAACACACTAAGTAACGAAACATACTTTAGCTAAATGTGTAATTACGCAAAATATCGGCTTTCTCTCTCATTCGGCGTGTGTTAAAATATTCGTGAAATAAACTGTCAGGAAGTTAGCCATGTGTTGTAGCATCGTGGGCTGAGCGAACGCGAAAACTGGAGCGTGGCTCCAGATGCGGCTACTTGGCAAAAAAAATCTTAATATGTAAAAAAAAAAACTCTGAAAACGCGATAATATGTTAAACTGGACTCCCAAGATGCTAACATAAAAAAGTGAGTTATCTTCATTTTAAATGCAAGAGTCTGATATCATTGCATCATATTTGTTCCGCCCTAAAATATTGCAACATCCAACCACATCACGGTAGGATTCCTGTGTCCTCAGCTCTCTGCTGCTTATACAGATCTCCGAGAAGACCTGTGGCATTTTGCATTTGTCCAAGAGAGTATAATCATCATTGTACCTAAAGTATTGAATTTGCACAGGATCCTATTGAAGTTTACATTCAATTTGCACTACCCAAAACATGCTATATCTAGCTTCATCCTAGTTCACCATTATGTAGACAAAAGGGGGGAAATGTCAAGCACAGAATATTTAACGGCTGCTCAGACTTGTAATTACAGGTACTGCATTCATACATACACAAATATGCCCCAGAGGCCAGTGTCTTTCAGTGCCCTGTGATGTATGATGTGTCTAAATGGGATTGTTTTGACTGACACTTGCTTTTGACTGTGTCCCAGGCCCAAACAGCACATCTCGTTTTAGACGATGGCACCAGGATTAAAGGGTTTTCTTTTGGTCACAGCGGCTCTGTGGCTGGAGAGCTGGTTTTCAACACTGGACTAGTGGGGTAAGACAAGTGAACATAGACTGATGTCATGGGATTTGATTGGCCATGTTTAGAAATATGTAAAATACAATGTACTTTTTATAGTTCTTTTTCATAAACTCCACATTTTACCATAGGGGCAAAGCATATAGTAGCTGTAATTATATTTATTTGGAGTGGTAGTAAGAGTTGTTGTAATAGGCTGTAATAGCAAAAGCAGTCCACAGTATAATAATGCAGTAATGGCCTTAATAATTTAATTAACAGTAAATGGAGCCAAGTTATGATCTGTACCATATATAAGCATAATTTTCTTTGGGTAATACAATTTAAAAGTTGAGGTACCCTTATGTGAGTATACACTTCCCCTGTGTCATATTAACAAACTTAATAAATCCAATTATTTTTCCGGTTCAGTTACCCTGAGGCCCTGACTGACCCAAGCTACAGGGGTCAGATCCTCACCCTGACCTACCCCATTGTGGGCAACTATGGTGTCCCAGACACACAGGAGCTGGATGAGCTGGGACTGAGAAAACATGTGGAGTCAGAACGCATACAGGTAGAATAAACAGCATTATTGATGGTGAGAGGTAATGTATAGGCATAGTAGAGACCTCATGGTTTAATGGATCATTCTGAATTCTCAATCTCCAAAGTACTTTGATGGTAAATACTAGTAATAATCGTTTTGGCAGATTTTTCCAAAATCATTTTGTGAAGACAGTTATTACTCCATGCCCTTCCTGACCCTATTATCTCTAAAATATTTCACTTACACAGCCCAACTTTATTGATTCAGAAGGGAAATTACTTCAAAACAGAAGCTCACAGATTACAATATAATAACAAAGAGCACAATAAAGACAGATTTGTAAATGTAAAATATAACAAAATACAGTAGGTATATTATCTAGCCTACATACTAGAGATTGTCCGATATGGGTGTTAAGAATCCAGAGCGATGGCCGATTTGAATTAATTTTGATTTATGACAAACTCACCTACTGTCTCTTTTTACCATAAACCTTCAAGAGGGATATGTAGTCACATTTTGAGGAGTTTTCTTCTAGCATTTGTGTGTACTCTTTAGGCAGCAGGTCAGTCAAAACAAAATATCATCCTGTGCTTGATATTTAAGGCCGATTTGCTAAAAAGTGCAAATGTCTGTACTATGCATAAGAGTGAGTTGTTGTACAGTTGTATGGAGTATGATAGGTCTAGGACTGTAACCAAAGGAGTTTCTTGCTTTTTGTTTTGTCACACTTTTTGTATTTTGTATCTTGTGTAATGTTTATACTATTGCAACTGACAAGTAATCAAAATTATCTTAACTGACAAATAATCAAAATTATCTTAAAATAATTATTTCATTAATTATTTTTAGTACAATAACACATTTAATAGATCTAAATCATTTGTGTGTATAGGTTTCTGGTCTTTTGGTACAAGATTATAGCCACGAATACAGTCACTGGAACTCTGTTAAATCATTGGGGCAATGGCTGAATGAAGAGAAGGTTAGTACTTGGCTTATTGCATAGTATTACAAGAAACTGACTTCAAATATATTTGATTGTTGCTTTATTTTGTTTTTAGGTACCAGCACTGTTTGGAATAGATACCCGAATGCTTACAAAGATTATAAGAGATAAGGTACATACAAACAGTATGTTACTTTATATTACATACTGTGAAACACTTTACCCTTAATAATAGCTTGCCTCATTTTAGGGTACAGTTTTGGGAAAGATTGAATTTGAGGGGCAGCCTGTAGAAATTACTGACCCCAACCAGAGAAACCTTGTTGCAGAAGTGTCTACAAAGGTAAGCTTTTTCAATATATTTTATTTTAAGATGTACGTTGTATAAGACATTTTATTTACATTGTGTGGTGTTGTGTCTTGTTACCACCAGGAGACCAAAGTTTTTGGAAAAGGAAACCCAATCAAAGTTGTGGCTGTTGATTGTGGCATTAAACATAACATCATCCGTCTTCTGGTGAAGGTTAGACTGAAGAGGGATAAAAATATCAGTTTTTTTTAGTCCATCTCATTAAATTACACAAGTGGCGTTTTTATGATGCTAGCCCAGATAGTGTTTCCTTGCAAATTTGGACTTAGTCGGTACTTTGTTGCATGATTTCAGCAAGTTGACCTAGAAAATCAGTGTAAAGTCTAATGAGCTCATACAACTCCAAAATGTAAAATGTCATATTTCAGGCAAAATAGTTTAGTTTTACCATGTAATATTTTATTTTACCTATTGGCTATGTACAACAACATTTTAATGGCTATGGTTTAGGTGAAGTAAAAACGTCCTAATTATGTATATTTTCAAATGTATACTGTTTTATCACTCGATATTGCCTCTGCAGCGTGGGGCTGAAGTCCATTTAGTCCCATGGAATCAGGACTTGACGAATCTAGACTACGATGGTTTGTTCATCTCAAATGGACCAGGAGACCCAGCTCTGGCTCAAACTCTAATCCAGAATGTCCGTAAGGTAGTACTGCACACAAATGCTTTATATTTATGTTATTTACTGTATATATATTTAACCCTCTGGCATTGTTAATAAAAAAAATCACACTATTTGGACATCCAGGAACATTTTTGGTTAATTGTTCTATTTTTAATTAATATTTTTCAATATTTTTTTCAATTAAATCCAAAGATCCCTGCTCTAACCAAAAATATCACATTTAAATTTTTAATTGCTAGAAATAGTTAGAAAACCTGAATTTCCCATATAGTGAAAAAGTGACATCTAAAATTGGGGTACATTTTTATATGTGTCCTAGGAAGCTTCAAGTTTGTCTAAAACTTGAGGTTTGTGGCATTTTTAGTTTTTGTGTAGGATCAGTTTAAAATCAGTTCTGAGGCTTTCCTTCCTATTGTTTATAATGGAGCCTTAAGAAAAACCTGCAAATTTACCTTTATTTTATCTTTCTGTAACAATTGAAATATAATCAGATATTAAGGTATATATTTGGTTTTATTTTTGAGAAAACAAGTGAAATTTGTCAATTTAGGTATTTTTCACTGAATTCTTTTTCACTTATAAATACCCTATTATGTAGAATGGAAAAAAAAACATGAATTTTATGTACCGTACATGCAGTGATAAAAAACCTGAAATTGACAAAAAAAAAAAGGTAAAAATTACAAATTTGACACATTTTCTCAAAAAGAAAAACATTTATTAATGATTAATAAGATATTTTTGTTTTATTGTTGGTGCAAACAAATAAAAAAAAAATAAAGAAAAATTTCCAGAGTAATAATTTTCCTTTCCTGATTTCCATTTGTTAAAAAGCCCCTGGAAGGAGTAGCTAAACAATCAATCAATCAGTTTGTCATTTATATAGCATAAATTACATAAATTATAATTTGTTAGCTTGAAGCCTCAAATCTTTTAAAGTTGAGAAGATATTATTATTATTATTATTATTATTATTATTGTTATTATTATTATTATTATTATTATTATTTCATTATTATTTATTATAGCTTATGTTGAGGTGTGAAGGTTGAAAGGTCTGAAAGCTTGAAGTCTCTTGAAGATTTTGTTTAGTCTATCTGCTGTGGACCAAAAACATATGAGCAATTAAAATTCACAACACGTTTATGTCACATGCGACAGCCCTGACCCATTATAAACAATAGGAAAATAGGCAATATTATGCCAACAGTATGCCAACAATAGGCAAAAGACAAATTTTTTTAATAAACTAAATATTATTAATTTCACTTTTTTTCTCAATAAAGAAATCAAACCATCCATCCATCCATCTTCTTCCGCTTATCCGGGGCCGGGTATCTCTAAGGGAGCGCCCGACCACTCTGCGGAGGAAACTCATTTCGGCCGCTTGTATCCGCAATCTTGTCCTTTTGGTCATTACCCAGAGCTCATGACCATAGGCGAGGGTAGGATAGATTGAGGTATATCGAGAGCTTTGCCTTTCGGCTCAGCTCCCTCTTCACCACAACGGTCTGATACAGCAACCGCATCACTGCCGACGCTGCACCGATCCGCCTGTCAATCTCACGCTCCATCCTCCCCTCACTCATGAACAAGACCCGGAGATACTTGAACTCCTCCACTTGAGGCAGAGACTGCCCACCCACCCGGAGAGGGCAATCCACCTTTTTCCGGTCGAGAACCATGGCCTCGGATTTGGAACAGCTGATTCTCATCCCAGCCGCTTCACACTCGGCTGCAAACTGCCCCAGTGCACGCTGCAGGTCCTGGCTCGATGGAGCCAACAGGACAACATCCGCAAAAAGCAGCGATGAGATCCTGTGGTCCCTGAACCGGACCCCTTCCGGCCCCTGGCTGCGCCTAGAATAAATCCATAAATACAATGAACAGAACCGGTGACAAAGGGCAGCCCTGACGGAGTCCAACATGCACCGGGAAAAAATCTGACTTACTGCCGGCAATGCGAACACAGCTCCTGTCATACAGGGACCGGACAGCCCTTAGCAAAGGGCCCCGGACCCCATACTCCCGGAGCACCCCCCCACAGGGCACCACGAGGGACACGGTCGAATGCCTTCTCCAGGTCCACAAAGTTTATGTGGACTGGTTGGGCAAACTCCCATGAACCCTCAAGCACCCGATGGAGGGTGTAGAGCTGGTCCAGTGTTCCACGACCAGGCCGAAAACCACACTGCTCCTCTTGGATCCGAGGTTCATCTATCGGCCGGACTCTCCTCTCCAGTACCCTGGCGTAGACTTTACCGGGGAGGCTGAGGAGTGTGATTCCCCTGTAGTTGGAACACACCCTCCGGTCCCCCTTCTTATACAGAGGGACCACCACCCTAGTCTGCCAGTCCAGAGGTACTGCTCCCGACCGCCACACGATATTGTAGAGACGTGTCAGCCAAGACAGCCCCACAACATCCAGAGACTTAAGGTACTCAGGACGGATTTCATCTGCCCCCCGGAGCCTTTCCACCGAGGAGCTTTCCAAACACCTCAGTGACTTCAGCCAGGGTGATGGACGAGTCCGCCTCCGGGTCCCCAGCCTCGGCCTCCTCTTCGGAGGACGTGACGGTATGATTGAGTACATCCCCAAAGTATTCCTTCCACCGCCCGACAACATCCTCAGTCGAGGTCAGCAGCTCTCCTCCCGCACTGTAAACAGTGTTGGTGAAGCACTGCTTCCCCCTCCTGAGGCGCTGGACGGTTTGCCAGAATTTCCTTGGGGTCCTCCGATAGTCCTCCTCCATGGCCTCCCCGAACTCTTCCCAGACCCGAGTTTTTGCCTCTGCAACCGCCTGGGCTGCAGCACGCTTGGCCTGCCGGTACCCGTCAGATGCCTCAGGAGTCCCCCGAGCCAGCAAGGCCCGGTAGGACTCCTTCTTCAGCTTGACGGCATCCCTTACTTCCAGTGTCCACCGCCAGGTTCCGGGATTGCCGCCGCGACAGGCACCGCAGACCTTAGAGCCACAGCTACAAACGGCCGCATCGACAATAGAGGCCGAGAACAAAGCCCACTCGGGCTCCATGTCCCCAGCCGTTCCCGGGATCTGGGAGAAGCTCTCCCGGAGGTGTGAGTTGAAGGCCACACCGACAGAGGGTTCTGCCAGACGTTCCCAACAGACCCTCACGATACGCTTGGGCCTGCCAGGTCTCTCCAGCTTCCTCCTCCGCCAGCGGACCCAACTCACCACCAGGTGGTGATCATTTGACAGCTTTGCCCCTCTCTACACCTGAGTGTCCAAGACACACGGCCGGAGGTCAGATGACACGACAACAAAGTCGATCATCGACCTCCAGCCTAGGGAGTCCTGGTGCCACGTGCACCGATGGACCCCCTTGTGCTCGACCATGGTGTTTGTTTTGGACAAACTGTGACTAGCTCAGAAGTCCAATAACAGAACACCGCTTGGGTTCAGATCAAGGAGGCCGTTCCTCCCAGTCACCCCTCTCCAAGTGTCACTGGCGTTGCCCACGTGGGCGTTGAAGTTCCCCGGTAGAACAACGGAGTCCCTGGTCGGTGCACTATCCAGTACCCCTCCCAGAGACTCCAAGAAGGCTGAGTACTCTGCACTGCTATTCGGCCCGTAGGCCGACGCCACAGTGAGAGTCCTGTCCCTGACCCGAAGGCGCAGGGACGTGACCCTCTCGTTCACTGGGGTGAACTCCAACACGCAGCGGCTGAGCTGAGGGGCGATGAGCAGGCCCACACCAGCTCGCCGCCGCTCACCCCGGCCAAAGCCAGAGAAATGGAGAGTCCAGCCCCTCTCAAGGAGTTGGGTTCCAGAGCCCAAGCTGTGCTTGGAGCTGAGGCTGACTATATCTAGCCGGTAATGCTCGACCTCCCGCACAAGCTCAGGCTCCTTCCCCCCCAGCGAGATGACATTCCATGTCCCCAGAGCTAGTCTCCATGTCCGGAGATCTGGTCGCCGAGGCCTTCGACTGCCGCCCAGATCTCTCTGCACCCGGCCCCTATGGCTCCTCCCATGGATGGTGGGTCCACGAGAAGGCGGCCCCACGTCACTCCTGCGGTCTGGGCCCGGCCGGGCCCCGTGGGGAAAGGCCCGGCCACCAGGCGCTCGCCCATGTGCACCCACCCCAGGCCTGGCTCCAGGGTGGGGCCCCGGTAACGCCATTCCGGGCGACGTCACTGGCCTTGTTTTGTCTCTCTTCATAGGGGCTTCTGCACCACTCTTCATCTGACCAGTCCCCCCGGACCTGTTTACCTTGGGTGACCCTACCAGGGGCATAAAGCCCCAGTCAACATAGCTCCTGGGATCATTGGGGTGCTCAAACCCCTCCACCACGTTAAGGTGGCGATTCGAGGAGGGGAAGAAAAAAGAAATCAAACATAAACATAAATTAGTTTATTTTTGCATTGTTATTAAAAGATTTAGAAATAAAGATCATTTTCAGAAAGCCCCATTAAAACAAATGGGAAGACCGTTTCAGAACTGATTTTAAACTGATCCGATACAAAAATTGAAAATGCCATTAACTTCAAATTTGACACAAACTTGAAGCTTGAAGGTTTCAGCTTTCTGGAAATTATTTCAGTTTTAGAGGTCATTTCTATACTATATATGAAATCCAAGTTTTCAAACCAGTTTCAAAAGAGTTAAATATATATTGATATTTTTTTTAATGATATTTTTTATTAGAGCAGGGATAGATCTTTGGATTTAGTCAAAAACGTATGAAAAAAATATTAATCTGTGATGATTTTACAACAGTTTTTCTGTTTTGGTTATGTGTGACTTTTTTTTTTGTATCTCAAAAACAAAAAAATGTAGACAAAGTTGAAGCTTCTCAGGGCACATAAAATGTACACCATTGTACCATAATCTATGAAGATTTTACAGTTGTTTTTGTGAGTGGACATTTGTGTCCTTAGGGTTGTGAATATGACTTTTTTAAAAGAAGGTCTCAATTTCTTAGTTGTGACATACAGTAGGTGATAAATGGCAATTGCCTCATAATTTCTAAGAACGTGCTTCCTTAATCTTTACAGTAAATCTCTCGCAGCTTCTTTGCTATGTTAACCATTTCATCATATAACATGTGTTTAACTGTATTCTTCCAGTAAGTTACTGGATTTATTTTAAATGTACTCATGAGTTGAAAAGTGCTGCAAATGTGGCTAAATACATTTTTTGCAGGTTTTAGAAAGTGATCGTCCTCAGCCTGTTTTTGGCATTTGCATGGGAAATCAGATCACTGCTCTCGCTGCTGGAGCCAAATCATATAAACTTCCTATGGGTAACAGGTAATGGGCTTCATAAAAATGTTTGAATATCATTGGTTCTGTGATAGTAAAGTTTCATCTGTTTCTCTGGCTTTCAGTTTTTTCTCTTGTTTTGCCTATTTTGGAATATAATAACATGATGCTCTGTTTTATTCATACGTGTGGTATCCCAGAGGCCAGAACCAACCCGTGTTGAATGTGATGACAGGCCAGGCCTTCATTACTGCGCAGAACCACGGTTACGGCATTGACAGTGAGTCCCTGCCCGAGGGGTGGAGCCCACTGTTCGTCAACGCCAATGATGGCACAAATGAGGTTCATATTTAGTCACAATACTGACTTGTGTATGCTGGCACTGGTACATAGAAAGGATCAGGCCATTTTACAAAAATTCTATAGACTTATGGATTGGAATGTTCATTAATGAAAATAAATATCTCTGGACCTTTTCAGGGCATCATGCACGAAACAAAACCTGTTTTCACGGCCCAGTTTCATCCAGAGGCTAAAAGTGGTCCCACTGACACAGAGGTAATTAAACAGTTAGAAAGTAAACATTTAAGATTCTTGCTTGTCACTGCTCCAGTACACTATAAGTGTCTGTACTACTGCGTGGTCCTTATTTTGTGAGGTTATTACTGTATTTGATTCTAGTAAGAAACTAAACAAGCATTGCATTATGTTTCTTTAGTCTAAGTTGTCAATTGTGATTTTTAAATACTATTATTTATTAACAACATTTAACCTAAAAATATTTAGTTTAAAGGTTGCACAATCTATGTCTTTAAAACATCAATAATATAGTATTGATGACACTTCCTGTAATTTTAAACTTTTAAAAACTTTTGTTCATAAACTGACTTTTGATTGATGTAAAATTATTGTTATTCTACTTACCACAGGTACTATCGCACCAAAGTAATAATTAGAAGAAAAAAATGAAAAACAGTCATATGTATCATAAGGCTTTGGGATAATTGTTGCAATAATAGAAATTAAAAGTTGAACCATACTGTACAGACAGAGATAGTGCACCACTTGCTCTGAGAGGCCCCAGGTGTATCTGTGCCTGCTGGTAGTGTTACATGTGGGGAAGATGCTAGTTTAGCTGTATATTTGGCACTTGGGGTCCTAAGTTCAAATTCCTGTCAAAGTACGTCACAACAATCAAACTATTGCACTTTGACAAGATGTACAGGTGACAGGTTGTTGCTCAGACACACGTCTCTCATATTACTGCAGGGAATATATGGTCTTTAATAATTCACCTGCTATCTTGTATCTACGTAATGCTGACCACAGTCTGTGCACTTTTGCTTACCTGACATTTGGTTTTGTAAAAGCAATATCATGTTTTTAATGTATGATGTTTTTCAACCTGGCCAGCCTAATTAATTATACTAAAATGATTTCACTAAACTGGTTATAATCTTGTTTTTATGCCGACTGCTAAGATTCTCCCTGTGTTTACAGTTTCTCTTTGATGCATTCATATCCTTGATCAAAAAAGGAAAAGACGGCAGCATTGTATCAATCATGCCCAAGAAACCATCTCTCCCTCCCAGACCTAAGGTACAGAATACTACATTATAAATAAGTGACTGTGGAATCATAAACCAGCTCTGTAAGTGAATACAGCTTTGTGGACACAGGTGTCAAAGGTTTTGGTTCTTGGATCTGGAGGTCTGTCCATTGGTCAGGCTGGAGAGTTTGACTACTCTGGATCTCAGGCAATCAAGGCTATGAAGGTATGATAACATTTAAAATTAACTTAAAGGAATAAATATAAAATGTTGTGTAATTAACTGCAGATTCAAATCTATTTTAAATGCACCTTTATTTTGCATTTATTCAATTAAGTGCCATTACTGTTAAAAATAAAATGAAATAAAAAAAAGAAAAACTTGAAAAGATGCATTCTAACTGTGAGCGGGCTTCATCTCTCCACTCATCTGACATGTTACTTGGCTAGTGGCATCACCTGCTTGTCTCTATGGAAATAACTTCAATGCTATATCAATCCTGGCGAAGCAATAACATCTCGGACACAAGCAGATGACAGACTCTCCACCAGACATATGCAACTTCAAATGAAAATACAGATCACTGAATCTACAAGCTTTGTTTACAACACTAATGTTTTCAGTTTGATTAAAATGTAATTCAAGTGAAATGATTTCATAAATTGACATTTTTTCATGCAGGAGGAAAACTTAAAAACTGTGCTGATGAACCCGAACATTGCCTCTGTTCAAACTAATGAAGTGGGAACAAAGCAGGCAGACTCTGTGTACTTTCTACCTGTTACTACACAGTTTGTGACAGAAGTGATCAAAACTGAGCGCCCCGATGGCATATTACTGTCTATGGGAGGACAAACTGCTCTCAACTGCGGTAATAAATCTGCATCATTTTATTCATAGGTTTCAGGCATAAGGATTCCTTCCTGATTTGAAGGATTTGGCATGTTATAGTAGTAATGAAATTCAAATCAAAATACTGTATCTTTTGAATAGGAAAAAAAATCAGACAAAACAGGAGTAGATCATTTGCCTGAAACTCATGAATACAAAATATGTGTGTGGCAATAAAGTCTTAAGAATAAGAAAAATAATTATACCTCTATAACATAACATTTTTTTATTTTATTTGGTGGTTTATGTTACATTAATTGTATGATTTTATAAAGTCACATGTTCGTCTATTGGACAATGTGAATTAAGGTAAATAAATATTTCCATTGTGTCAAAAATCATTAAATTGTAATGTTCTCACAGTTAACACTTAAGTTTGCTAAAATGTGATATTATGGCATTCCTTTTTAGGAGTTGAATTGTTCAAAAGTGGTGTCCTGGAAAAGTATGGGGTCCAAGTGCTTGGAACCCCAGTGGAGTCCATCATGGCCACAGAGGACCGACAGCTGTTTGCAGATAAACTCATGGAGATCAATGAAAAGATTGCACCCAGTATAGCTGTTGAATCTGTAAGCAGTCTGAAAATATATTTGTATTTATTGATACATACTTACTACTCAACGAGCTTCATTGCAATGCATATTTTTGTTAATTGTTCAGGTTTCAGATGCTTTGAAAGCAGCAGAACAAATTGGCTACCCTGTGATGTTGCGGTCAGCTTATGCCCTGGGCGGCCTGGGCTCTGGTCTGTGTGCCAGCAAAGTGAAACTGGAGGAAACAGCTCGCAAAGTGAGAACTAGTAATTCATAAATGGTATAACTAATTCAAAAACTGTACCAAATAATTATTAACTGTTTTTTCTTCTGTGTACGTTGAAGGCTCTGGCCATGTCCAGTCAGATCCTGGTGGAGAAGTCGCTGTTGGGTTGGAAGGAGGTGGAGTATGAGGTGGTGCGAGATGTAGCAAACAACTGTGTGACTGTGTGCAACATGGAGAACTTTGACCCACTGGGAATCCACACAGGTAGATACTTAATGCTATATCTATAGTGTTGTCTTTCCATGTTAAAGGTGCATGGTGTCACTTTCTGGTAGTGGATCTATCACCTGCTTGTCTTCATGGAGATGTTATTGCTTTGCTCAGTATAGTATTAAGCCAAGTTGCAAGTGAGCAAGGCAATGTCGCCCACAGACATTTTTCATTTTATTTATTTTTTCAATAAAAACACCTATAATTTAATAAATGCATATGTACATTTCATGCCATACTGTTTTCAACAGTAACTCTCATTGGGACAAAGAAGTGTCAGACCACCCAGCAGATTAGATAGTGCACCACAAATAAACTGTTCATATTGAAATACTGTATGTACAACAACTCACTGAAGTACAATTTTAAATTTCTCCATGGAATTTACATGGTTCTGCATTAAAGTGTTTCATAATTATCCACCTTGAGGGAAATCTTGCATCATATTAGTATGCTATGTCTTTGTTTCCTGGCATTTAGCTGTTTTGCTCATTACATTCTCTTCTATAGGGGACTCGATAGTGGTGGCACCCAGTCAGACTTTGTCCAATGAGGAGTACCACATGCTCCGTGAGACAGCCATCAAAGTGGTGCGTCATCTGGGTATTGTGGGCGAGTGCAATATTCAGTACGCTCTTCACCCGTCGTCCCTCGAATATTGCATCATTGAAGTTAATGCTCGCCTCTCGCGGAGCTCTGCCCTGGCATCCAAAGCCACTGGGTGAGAAAAATGACAATGATGATATGATACAAACACAACAGACATTATAGGGGATGACAGTAACTCGGTGATAGTGCTGGTGGTTAGGCACACTTAGCCTGCTTCGCCCCCCAGTGTCTACGTGCACTGCTGTATGAATGTGTGCGAATGGGTTACATTTTTTCAAAGGGTTTTGAGTGCCTTGAGCTGACTGTTGAAAGCACTATACAAGTTACATTATGTATCACCTTCTTAATATGAACCCAATATGCAGCAGATCACAGACCACATCAGGCAGTCATCAATATGTTCATGCATTATCTGTATTGGTTCACTTTTCCTCATATTTAAACATCAGACAATTGAATAATGAGGTTAAAATCCCTAATCATTAGATAACCCATAGTTGGTTAACCTTTAAATACATGATGTTACCTGTTGTCTTTTTTGTTTGTTGTAACCACCTTGATTGTAACCACCTTGATTGAAATTTTATATTTCATAGGTATCCATTAGCATTTGTAGCCGCTAAACTAGCTCTGGGCATTCCTCTACCGGAGATCAAGAACGCAGTATCAGAAAAGACCACAGCCTGCTTTGAGCCCAGTCTGGATTACATTGTCACCAAAATCCCACGCTGGGATCTGGACCGCTTCCAGGGCATATCCCGGGAAATAGGCAGTGCCATGAAGAGTGTTGGTGAGGTGGGAGACTATGATTATCAAAATTATTATTTATTTTGTATTTGTTCAATTACACAACATGCACTCACACTGTGACCAAGGACACCTGTCCACAGATCTGCTTGTTTTCATGGCGATAGATAAGTTAAATGCCGTACTGTGGATAACATACAGAATTCCCCCTTAACATATTGACTTTTATCATGGTTACAGCCAACAAACACTATGTCTGTTTACATTTTTATGAGGGATTAAAAGAACATATACACATTGAAGTTTGTTCTGTATGAATTAATGGTCTTGAGTTTGATTGCAAAAGTTGTAAAAGCCTCAAACTCCACCATAAAACCCCAAAGATGTGATTAGTGTTTGTTGTGGAATGTTGTGTATGCAGGTGATGGCGGTGGGCCGGACTTTTGAAGAGAGCATGCAGAAGGCCCTGAGGATGTGTCACCCCTCTGTGGACGGCTTCATGCCCCGGCTGCCTCTGAACAAAGCCTGGTGCCACTCTCACGACCTGCAGCAGGAGCTGGTGGTGCCCTCCAGCACCCGCATCTTCTCCATTGCCAAGGTATAACCACATGCAAATGGGACTTGGGCTGGATCCTCATTAAAGTCACAAACTACAGAAGCCTGATATAGTATTATATAGTTATAAAATATTTTGCCAAATTACCACGCTCTGTATCTGTATCACAAAAAATTTAAATATTGTACAATTATTCAACTAATCTGCATTCTAGACTGGAAATTCAAATACTGCCCACTATGGTAAAAAGGTAAAACAAACATTAAATGCACTTTAAGTTTAGACTTAGTTTTATGTCCTTTCTTCAAAATAATGTTTTTAAGAGATTCAAATATTGATTGTGTGTGTGTGTGTGTGTGTCTCTCTCTCTCTCTCTCTCTCTCTCTCTCTCTCTCTCTCTCTCTCTCTCTCTCTCTCTCTCTCTCTCTCTCTCTCTCTCTCTCTCTCTATCTCTCTATATATATATGTGTATATATCTATCTCTCTCTCTCTATATATATATATATATATGTATTTTCCCATCTGACGTAATTGTTCATATCATACGCACTTAAACTCAGGGTCAAGCTTCACTTCATAACAGGGACAAAATACAGTATGGAAAAACCTCTCCAGTACGTTCAATAAGCTTTTATCAACAGTGCAGAGGATTGTGGATGTTATGTCTTTGTCAAGACCTCCAGCTTTGTTAGTTTAGGGTTTACTTTGTGGAGATGAAATTATCTTTTATAAATATAAAGAGAGAGTGAGTGGGTGAGATGCAGGTCGGGATTAATGTACCACATCCTATCTGCAGGCAATAAAACTCTAGAAATAATACCTCCAAGGTGATCAACACATGTATTGCCCCCATTTTGGTATTTTTCCTCATAATTTCTTCCTAAAAACTACAATAAACATGGTATTATGTAGTGCATTTTCTCTATATTCTATTGCATTATAAACCATGTGAATCTGGTCCATTAAAATCTGCCTTTAAAATCTGCAATAATAATTCTTCTGTCTTGGCTAGCCATTTTTTATTTTGTCCATGCAAGGTTTTATGCACTATTTAGTAGACCCCTCCCACACTGTGCTGAAATTATTTCTTCTGTCAGACATGTAATGAAAAATAATAAAATTTATTTACTAGCTGTTGTCATGGGTGACCTTTGCCATATTACAAGTAAATGAGAAAACCTGGCTGATATTTGATTTTTAATAACATGTCAGTATTGGAGAAGTAATATAATTGAATAGCATTGATTTTCCATCCTGCTTTGAACAGATAGAGATTTTGATGACAAAAAGCAGCGGTAAACATGTTTCTAATTAAGCACATTCAATTTATTCTTATAGGCCCTCCATGGTGGAATGAGTGTGGATAAGATACATCAGCTGACAGCCATAGACAAGTGGTTCCTCCATAAACTCAACAGGATCACACAACTGGAGCATTATCTGAGTCTCTACAGAAGGTACTCAACACAAAGAAACAACATTAAGTCCTAAATGTCTAATTAAATGTACAATGTTCATTTAATGCATACTTAAAATTAATTACCTTGACTAAAGGAAAACAACATGACAGATTTGAGTGTAGCCTTTATTTACAAGAATTTCACAAATCAGATACATTATAATAAATACATACAGTTCAATCACCAATGCCCTTTACAGAGATCTTATTGTCCCTGTTTGTTAGCCATACATTCTGCTAACCCTATAGCTTAGACATCCACAAACATGAAATGCATGTCCTTTGTGTATTAGTTAAGCAGTTTTAATAGAGTCTTCATGAAGAGATCAAAATGAATCACAAGTTAAATCAAAACAGTGCTTGTCAGAATTAAATATATTTTTCTAACATTTTTCAGCTCAGATGGCCCTCATTCTTTATCCTGGATTGACACTGGCACAAAGTATTCACTAGCTCTTGATGTCATGTGGCTTTCTCCTCCCTTCATTTAGAGTTTATGAAAAAAATTAAAATTCTCCAAAAAGGCAAACTTGTTCACATTTTAGCATTCTTGCTCAGTGGTTCTTTTCCTGTCTCTCTGCCCTGCGGCTCTTAGCTGGACAGCTCAAATCAAAGCTGCTCTGAATTTTCATGCCTCAGCCACAGGTCACCCACTGCTTCCTTGTGACTGTTTAATAATGAATGTGTGTGTGTGTGCGTGTGAATGCCTGTGTTTTTGTGTGTGTGGTGGGGGTCCGGTGCTGACACAGGCAGGCTGCGGTGGTCCCGGGCCCCCGTAGAGCAGAGGACACTGGAACAGGGACACAGCAGAGGCCCCTGACAGCCTGATGGACTGTGGAGGTGATTGGCTTCAGGCTCTGCTGGTCAGCATCCTCTGGTTGTGCGCTTGTTGTCTTTGGTTCATTGGTGCAGGAGAATGAAATTTGGAAAACACTGGTAAAAATCTAGCACATATATATGTATATATGTATATGTATATATATATATATATATACATATATATGTGTCTGTTTGTGTGTGTGTGTATATATATATGTATGTATATATATATATGTGTGTATATATATATATATGTGTATGTGTGTGTGTGTGTGTATATATATATATATATATAAAAATCTCTACAGCTCACACAGGTTTTCTTCAATCAAATAACAAATTCATATTAATTGTCCTGCCTTAAATAAATCATACCTGTTGGGTAGATTTGATTACCTGTACTTGACTTTTATGGTCTTAAAAATATTAAAAACAGATCTAGTTCATTTTAAATGGTTTGCAGTGGTCCAAAGTTATTCCCCACTTACCTTCTGTATTCTAAGCTTCCTAATTATTCACTTAATTATTTTTCATAATGGATAAGCTATCAACAGCCTGCTAATTTTGACTTGCCTATGCAGTATATCTATTAGAGCAAAATAAATATTGCTCAGATACTTGGGAAAAATGTTTATAGATGGATAATAACAGCTATAATATAACTATAGTATATTTTTACTCTAACTGGGTAATCATAAATGGGTTATCTTCACAAATGAGAATGGAAAGTTGTGTGTTAGTTCATAATCATTGAAGGGTGCGTTATTTTCTCTAATGTGATTCTCCATTGAGGATAATTGTGTGTAGGATAACGGAGTTTCCATGTGAAATATTACTTTTCTTGCCATTTTGGGGTTTTTCACTCTTCCTGGCCTGGTTCGTGCTGTGGGAGTTAAAACACACTTGACATTTTCAATATTGTTGCTCTCGGTGGTCATAAATAATTCAGATAAGGAGGAGTAAGAGCAAGTGGAGCTTTAGCAGAAGCAAAAATTCACAGTTGGTGCTGCCAGTGCCTTTGTTAAAATGTATGCAAAACCTATTCAAATCAGTGGCATATTGTACTGCCAACAGTCTGCACACGTTTAACTATAATGTCAAATGTGATTAATTATTCAATATTGTTGTAGCGGTGTGACTGCTACACCGTATAAAGGTAGGACCAGACATATACATAGATCTTTGCAGAGGTTCGTAGAATAGCTGAAAGTTGTACAAATATTACTTTAAAAGTAAAGTTGCTTAAACTCATATTACTCAAGAGGAAGTATAAAGCATCCCAGTTATATTTAAGATTTAAAAAGTATTTGTTAATAATAATAAACAATAGAACCAGCATCACAATGGTGATTCAGAATGAATGGAATCTGATCAATTACTTTGAAAGTTGCACAGAATAAACTTTTTGTCACTATATAAGTAACTATTTTTCTTTCCTTTTTGTGGTTTCTTTCACAGTAACACAGTCCCCAGTGAGCTGTTGTTAAAAGCCAAACAGGACGGCTTCTCTGACCGTCAGATTGGTCAGATATTTTGTTCCTCTGAGCGGGCAGCAAGAGAGCTCCGTCTGTCCCTCGGGATTAAACCTTGGGTCAAACAAGTGAGCACCACCAAAATCAGAAGATTTAAGTCCCTAACAAGCTTTTTGTCATTTACGATTTTGTATTTCTTTTCTAGATTGACACACTGGCAGCAGAGTATCCAGCAATGACTAACTACCTCTACTGCACATACCATGCTGAGGTACGCGATGCCTAGTCAAATATATTTCCATTTATTATGAATGTATTGAAAGTATGGTCACAGTGGGTGAGTGAGTGGTAATCCATACAAGTATATAAATGCAATGATTAATTAATTAATGATTAAGTAAAAGGAGAAAATTTGAATACACACCTATTTCTTTATCATTTCATTAGGAGCATGATCTAGACTTTAAAGACCAGGGGATAATGGTTCTTGGTTGTGGTCCGTACCACATTGGTAAGAAAAAAAACAAATAACTTCCAAATAAGTCTTCTCTCATATTCTATTGACCCATAAGTAATCAATCTATACTCACAAATGTGTATAATTTGATATTTTAGGCAGCAGTGTAGAGTTTGACTGGTGCGCAGTGTCCAGTATTCGAGCTCTGAGGCAGATGGGGAAGAGGACTGTTGTGGTGAACCACAATCCAGAGACGGTCAGTACGGACTTCGATGAGTGCGACCGCCTTTACTTTGAAGAGCTGACTCTGGAGCGCATCCTGGACATCACACAACAAGAGGTAAACACACCCTACATTACATTACATTATATTACATTACAGTCTATATTTCAGATCTTTAATACAACTTTATGATAAGGATCTAGTTTTATTGTTGCTGTAAAAATTCAAGAATACAAGAAAATGTCAGTGTTATCAGACAGTTAAAGCACAACCAGTAAAGCACAATTTGCATAGCATTAGCAAAAATAAATCTATTAATATGTTTTTTATGATCACAAAAACTCACTCTCAATCATTTTTGAAAATTGTTTATGACATCTTCAGTGTTATATTATTAGATTATTTTTTCAAAATTATAATAGCAATAATAAATTTTATTTCTGAGCACATTTCCCTCACAATAAAAAGACATAATAAAAACAAAACAATGAACAGTCACATTGTTAAAAAGCAATAAGAAATGTTATTAGAAAATGTGTACAGTAAAGAATGTAGCAGCATATTCAGGGGATTATGTGGTGTAGACTTGGTGAAAGAGATGGGTTTTTAAATGGTATCTGAATGTTATGATTGAAATTTCCAGAGCTGGGGGGATTTTTACAAATATATCTTTTCTCTTTATCTGTGCTCAATCTAAACCCAGAACTGAATCTGTTTACCTTTGGAGTGAAGCAGGGAAATTAAAGCTGCTAAGTTAAGCCACTACAGAAAATGGGAAAATCTAAATGTGCCTAATTGAGTCATTTATTATGCAGACAGAGCTAGATTAAGAGCTTACTTTTAGTTGCAGGTGCAGGGCTCTCTCTAACACTGAGGACTCTGTGGGTGTGGAATGAAACGGGTCTAATATGGTGCAGACTGATATTAGCTTTAATATTAGCCCTGATCTTGTGTTAGTGTTTTTGCTAATTGAAAAGCTAGTACAACGTTGCCTCACCACAAAAAGTGCATCTGGTTCTATTCCCTGACCACGTGGCTCCTTTTTGTCCGGAGTTTGCATGTTCTCCTTATGTCTGTGGGTTTCCTTCAGGGGCTTCAGAGTTCCTAGCTATCTAAAACATGCATCTTATTGTCCTGCTAGGTAGTCCTGACCAAGATTCTGTCTTTAGATCTGGAAATTTGCCCCGAGAGTGCTATACTGCTATTCACTACTCCTGACAGCTTGTAGAGACCTAATAGTCTACAATATTACTTTACAAAGTAATTTACTGTATAGAGAAGCAAGCAGACCTTCTAGGCAAACTAATCTCCTCTGGCCACAGTGCAACATGTCCATTGAGATGCATTAGCCAAAGTTAAGTAAATTAAAGAGCCATGAACAAACCCAATAAGCTGCTGGGTAACTACTGGTAAATATTTTTCTCACTACACCTCACTACAGTACAGTTTCGAAACACATTTACCATCCTAAACTCTACATTAGTTTAACATTAGAGCAAGGGAAGTTTCTATGAAGTGTAATAACACAATCCCAATCTCTATAGTTCATAAAGCAAAAGCCGGAAACTCAAGCATTCCTTTGTATCAGCTGTTTAGTCTGTTTATTTTCAAACTTCCAAAAAGTTCGATCTTTTACTATTGACTTTTCCTCGTCACGACTTTCCTTAGCTTAAGACCCATAATCCTGTACAATCCCTGTGATGAAGTGTTTGTTCAGGTAGATGGTGTTGGCATCAATCCCCCTCACGTTGCTCCTGTCGCCCCCTGTGGGTGTATGTCTGCGTGTGCGTCTAAAGCTTGTGCCTTTGTGATAAATGCAGCATTAGTGGCTTGAGATAGACCCTGGACAGGAACAGGAGAGCGGTCCATGAATAATGAACAGATACAACCTGGCGTTACCGTGGAAACAGCATCCCCCCGGATCAGACCGACTGCAAGAGGAGCTGCATCCAGTTATTAAAAGAAAGCATTCAGACCTCCCCATGCACCAACTGTCAAAATTAAAGCAACTCTGCTCTGTTTCTGGCTAACTTTTGCCACTAAAAACAAGAAGGGGTAGTTTGTGGTGTTAAGAGCTGGATCTACCACTAAAACACTGGCAAAACATTACTTTAAGATGCACTATGTAACTTTTTAAGATGCTTGTTTCCAAGGAGATGTTATTGCTTTGCCTAAAATGATCCACAGAATGACATTAGACATATTTATCTATGTGGAGACAAGGAAATGACTCCACTAAAGCTACAGGTCAGATCTGTGGAGAAGTGACCCCGCCAACAGTAATAAAGCATGCGTTTCCAGGTATTTTGAGCAATAACAACCATCATTTAGTTGAATACATGAAAGACAGATAAGTTCATGCCATATTATGGGACATTTCAAGGAAAGCAAAAATATCTCCCTAGATGCAAGCTGGACTTTCCAGCTGAAAGCTTATATAACTCACTTTTACCCTCTTCTTATATTATGACAAAACACTGAGATTGTGTTTGCCTCGAAAATTAAAACTCAGTTTAAAATCAATGCATCTGGTTAAATTATTGCTGTTTACAAATATGAAATAATGCAGAGGAATAAAAAGTGAAAGTGTGTCTGAAAACTCAATAAAGATCTCCCATGGTGATGTGTTTTGTTCAGAATATTAATGATATTTTGTTGCAGACTCTAAAATGTGCACTGTTCAATACTTTTCCTCCTCTGTCTGTGTCTGTGTCTGTCCTCCCTCCAGGGCTGCTCTGGCAGTATAGTGTCAGTAGGAGGTCAGATCCCCAATAACCTGGCTGTCCCACTGCACCTGAACGGAGTAAAGATTCTTGGGACCAGCCCGTTACAGATTGACCGGGCCGAGGAGCGCTCTGTCTTCTCCAGTATTTTGGATGACCTTGGAGTAGCCCAGGCCCCGTGGAGAGCACTGAGTTCATTGGTAAGATGAACTAAATAATGTATAGAAGACTTAAACAGACAGAAGTTCCCACTGATTTCCTATATAGTCCAGAAATGCATTAAACATTGTCCCATTTTGTCTTTTGTGAATACCAATTGCGTAGTTTAGTGTGTAGTTTTGATTTCTTACTAATTTGCACTTGATAAAACAAGTTATTCTCATGTTTGTTTATGTTTTTGTAAGAAACAATGAACAGACTTTGTGAAAAAAATCTGTAATGATCTGAGTAACAAAATGAATTAGTTTTTGATTTTCATCCATCTGGACTGGAGCCATGGAATATTGTTTACTATTATGCAGGGCAGGGCAATATGGCCCATAATTGATTGGATATAAAAGAGAAAATTTGAGATAATATAATTGACATAGATTTTTTAGTATTTGTAGTTGTTGTTTTTCAAGCTATCTGTTAACATTGTCATTGTCAATGTTCGTAGGCTCCACAGTCCACACAGGGTTTGAACTCTAGTAGAAAAAAAGGAGAGAAATATTTCGTAAAGGGCATTATATGGCCCAGTCCTACAATTGCAGTAAACTTGAGAGCACTGCAGAGCACACCTATTTCAGAAAGCAGAAAATTCATTGACACATTGACACACTAGCTATTTGATAGTTGTCATGTATGAGCTTATCATTATATTGATGGAGGGCAGTTCAAATCTTATTCTTCCCACTAGTGTATGTGTTTTATTTTTCTGAAACACATATTATTTGGTTGGAATAACTTCAGAAGAGCCCCAGGGAGGTGGTGCTTTTGAATTAGGGGAACCTTTGTTTTCTTCAAAGGCAAGAAAGACTAAACAAAAAAGGTGAAAGGCATCAAGGTTGTGTAATAGTTGTTATGAAGACAACTGAGAAAACAATGAATGGCAAGGCTTTGTTTTATATTTGTCTTTCTAAATAGATTCATAAGGAACATTTAAAAAGTCTATCAATACGATTTATTGCTTTATTTCTCTGCTCCTTCTTAAGCTTCAACATAATCCATAGATGTAGGTCTAAAATACATGCGCTCTATAACAAGTTAATTCAGGCTGCAACCAGGCTTCCTCTGGAGACATCCTTGAACTATTTGAGATCGTTTTAAAATGAGACTTGTATACTGTTTTGCAAGAACAGCATTTTATCTTTGTCTTCTCAAAATGAATTTGTACATGTACTAGTCCCCTAAGCAATCAGAAATGTTGGCAAAGTTTCAACTTTATGCCAGGCTGACAAAAAAGTAATCTACAGCACATAAATCATGCAAATTGTGTGTCATAACATGCTTGTGGATATTTTTTGGTTTTAATATTGCATTAGATTTGTACCTGTGGCTGTGGCCTGTATTATATTTTATACCTGGATTGTGCTGTAGCTGCTATATCTAAATATTTTACCTGAAAATCAAAACTCACCACTTATTCTAATGACCTCTTCTTACTTTTACAGGAAGATGCCTTTGCTTTTGCCAAGCAAGTGGGATACCCGTGCCTGCTTCGTCCATCCTATGTATTGAGGTAAGTTATGAAATATTTCATGCACGTGTTACCGGATTCTCATTCCCAATTCTCTTATTGCAACATATTGTGTATTTTTTCTTCAGTGGGAATGAAACATGATATGTAGATGATGGGTAGTTAGCTTGTGCATTTTTTACTTGACATTTACCCTGAATGGCAAATTATAATGTTGTTTATTTTTTTCTGAATCACATTATAGTAGTTGTAGACAGGTATTACTTTATTATTCATATGTGCATGCAGTACCACAGTTCTCCAGTAGATGTCATGGTGGCTTCCTGTTTTGCATTTGAGTACTTTGTCAAAATATGACTGTGTAATATACTCTGGACTTTATGGTTTTTCGGGAATGGAGGTGGTGGTGTTGTAAAATGGGTGCCCTGCCTCTGATCTCATCTCCTCCCAGACGGTTTTTGCTCTCTTCTGACACTCAGGGTAATGCTTTTTGAATGTTGCTCTCATCTGCAGCTCATATGCACAAACACGTCCATTTACACCCCAAACCCTCTCCTCGTGTCACATTCAGGCTCCTATTTTTTACATCAGTGACTTAAACCGTGCTAAAACTCACATTGTTTGATGTGTTACTTACATATCCACTGATCTTTTGCACTACTAAATTATCGTACTAATATATAATGAGTCTTAGGGCTGGGTGATATGAAAAAATCCTCATATTGATCTAAAAAAAAATGGCTATGGCTAAATAGTTCCTCCAGCGTCTGAACTTTGCTCCACACCACTTGCATTTACTCACAGAGAATTCCGTTCCTTATTAAAATGTGATTAATTGAATAGCTTTACTACCATGGCTTGAGTGTTTATTCAATATTCATCAACAGCTTTATTTATTATTGTTAATATATTGCTTGATTCATTTGTGGGGAATTTTGAATATTTCATATTTGAGGGCATATATGAGGGCAAGCAGTTCATTATATGGAGAATATGCATTTTGACGCATATTTTCAGATTCACAGTTGCCTCAGATTCACAATTGTCATTTTGCTTTTAATTACCGGTAAACTGCTCAGATAAATTACATTTTTTAACATAATACAATTTTTTATCTCTAGATCTGTTTTTACTCAGATATACAGGATTAATACAGCTGTTGCCCCAACCCTATGAGCAATGTCAGGCCATTGGTCCCACAGCTTTGCCCAGAGCCTGCAGCCATTGCTACCCTGTTTCCTCCTGCCCCTGCCCTTCAGGCAGGAGCAGAACAGTCCACCTCTCTGTCTCTGAAACCCAGAACAACAACCACAACATAACTTGCCTAAATCAGTTGTGTTTTAATCACTGAGTTTTAAGAGCCTGCAGTGGTTTTCGACCTAAATAGCAGCTCTTTTTTTCTCCTTCTCTTCTCTCTTCTTAATTTGAGTGTTTCTAGACCCCGTTCCCTGATGGTAATAGTGATGCAACATGGAGATAATGAGTGTTTTGAACCATCATTTGAAGCTTGTATGTTCTCCTGTTTCCTTGCCTCTGCTCCTCTCCTGTGGCCTTTTGTTTCATGCTCCTCCTCTCTCTGTTTTTCTAACCATCTTCAGCGGATCTGCCATGAACGTCGCGTATGGAGAAGAGGAGATGAAACGCTTTCTGGAGGAGGCCACTCAAGTGTCACAGGTGAGATCAGTGACGTCTGTTCTTGAAAAAAAAAAGAAAAAACTCCATACTATGCTGTTGTATAATTACTCTGTCTAAAATCCTAAACAAGTAAACATGCACTTTGTAGCTTCTGGTGTAAGGTCTTGCACCTACTTGTATAGCTTCACTCATAGGTGTTTTTATTACAAAAAAATACCCTTGAAAAATATATAGAAAATATATAGGTTTAATGCCGTACTGTGGAATGCTCATAGAAATCATATAATAATATCTTCATTGAGTCATTGGTGAACCCACCACCAGACAAGTTATATAGTGCTCTGTTAAATCCTAAATAATTAATAATAAAAAAAATTTACTTGACTTGATTGTTCCATACCATCAGTTTGACGCTGACTAAACATAGTCTCTCCTCAAATGAAATGAAAAATTGCACTTTTTTTTGTAGGAGTTAGGCAATTGAACTTTTGCTACATTTGACTGTAGACTGTATAAAAATACTAAGCGAGTCTGACATCATCAAAGCATTCGGCTCCACTCAAATGAAGCTCACTGATGCTAGCAGTTACAGGGGAGAATTTGGACCCAGGCTCTGTATTATGAATTGAATGTTTTTGTTGAACAAAATAGCGAAAACACCCAGGATCATGTAGAGCAGGTTAATACGAACATTTCAAGGCCAAAATGATGAGGCTCAGCAGCAGCAGTTACAGAGAGAGGGGCGACATTGTTCCAATATAGGTCAATGGGAGCCAGGGTCAGAAGGAGCCGGAAGAACCTGCATCCAAATTTCTATTTGGAACGCGGTGGCTAGTGCATTAGCTATGTCCATTTATATATACAGTCTATGTATTTGACACAAACATAGCTGTTCACCTTGTTATATGTGTAACTTGTTGGGGATATGACACATTTCTTGTCTCATTTGCTTGCTTTGCATAAAGTTTCCTAACTTCTTCGTGTTATGTAATATATATTTTAGAGTATATTGTAAAATGAAGGGTATCTTCAGAGAGAGCCGGTTCTGAGCCATTTATAATTCATTTCTAGGAGCATCCAGTGGTTATCACAAAGTTCATCCGTGGAGCCAGAGAAGTGGAGATGGACGCTGTGGCCAAAAAAGGAAAGGTATGATCCAGAACTTCGTGACAAAGATATGCTGTCATTTTTAAATGTAATAGTAAGAATTAGTAATAGCAATGAATAAAAGTAAGGTCACCAAATGTATTACTTCTTTCTATTTGAAAATAAGTAGTGAAGACCCATTTTTGAACTGTTGTGGTGGACAGAGCCAAACAACTTAAAAGTTAAACATTTGACAGTATTATAATCATCTCAGATATTTGCTAGATCGTTCAAACATATTTCCTGGATACTTCAACCCCTGAAATACAATCAAAGGTTTAAGAAAGTTTAAGTTACCACTCATATTTTATATAGATGTGGTCAAATTTCCATTATTGATTTTTTAACTTTGGCTTAGTAAGAAGGCTTGTCCTGAGTCTGTAGAAGTCATCTGAAGGGTGTGTGAAAGTGGCCGGTCCAATAGAGAGGTACATTTGATTTGTCTATACTTCCTCTGAATGAACGTCTCCTATATCATCAGTATCACATTAATACAACGTCCATTTATAGCATACTAAACAGGCTTCATTCTTCTTGCCTGGTTGCACTATATGTGTGGGAGAACGTCAGAGATAACATGTATTAATTACAGGCTGTATCAGAAGTGCTAATGAATGCTGTGGTTAGCAGCACTTAGCTAATGACATAGCAGCTCATTTTCAGATACAGGCAGTTTGCTGATGATACAGATCTCCTCTATTGGGACTAAGTGTCAAAAGTTTCCTTTGACATAAGCACGAAGCAAAGTCTATTTAATGTTTGTACACATTAAAGAAAATCAATTTGCCAGTTCTAGATCGTCTCAGCAGTCTTATTAGTATTAATTGATGACCATTATTATTTACTGCTGCAATTAAAATATCTTATTAGCATCAAATCCTTATGGCATTTCTAATTATTTACAAATATTCTTAGATTTAATCCTTCATAAACTGCATTTTGTACTTATCACTTATCTGGCTGCGTGAAAACCGTATTTAATTTAATATAATTGTCCTCCTTTGTAAACATACTTGGAAGAAAATAACATGCGTGCACAGATTTATATGCATTAAAGCTAATAACAGTATACATTTTGTTGTGTTGTTTGATGTGATATTACATTTTGATGCCACTCATTGACTGGTCCATAAAAACTGCAGTCTAATCTGTTCGTATGTCTTTAGGTGCTGGTCCATGCCATCACAGAGCATGTGGAGGATGCAGGTGTGCACTCTGGAGATGCCACGCTCATGCTTCCCACCCAGACTATTAGCCAGGGAGCACTCGAAAAGGTCAGTAATTGTGCCATCATATTTCTCAATGAACAATAAACCATTCACTCTCGCATAAAATGTTTACAGCCACTTTCATGCATAATATCGTTGTGCCTTTTTATTTCTCATTACTCTCAGGTTAAGATTGCCACCTGGAAAATTGCCAAAGCATTTGAGATTTCAGGCCCTTTTAACACCCAATTTCTGGTCAAAGGCAATGATGTCATGGTGAGTGATATTTCCAGCTGTGTGAATAAATGTAATGGGGATGAGGTTTTCAGCAAAGGCAATTCAATCACTTTTTACGGGATAACCGCTGCCGTTTCTGAATCTTGTTTTTTGTTTTGTATGTTTTGTCGATTCTTTACCCTCCATTTAGACCTCTTATCTGCAACTTTTTAATTCCCTGAAATATGAAAGTCCTCTCTCACTAAATCTATGATGAAATGCTGTCAATGCGGATATAGGTGACATCATATAGAAATGAAGTTTTATTGAAGGGGCACTATGTCAACCTTTAGGTGGAGGGTCCGAATGCTTCTTCTGTCCATGGTTTCTCCTGGAATGTTTCAAAAATTGCACTTATCCTCATGGAGATAAACAGGTGACATCAGGTGATTTCGGTCAGTTAAAACGCCTCTAACAGAAAACTACATTTTTAGGAACATTCCAGGCACAAAATAAAAATATATACAAAAAATGCTACTAAATACTACTATAAATTGCAGAGGCTAACCTCAATATCTATTGTCTGTACTTGTCCGTACCATTTTGTCTGTGACTTCTCTATAGTCTTTCACTTCTTATCTCTAATCTCAACAGCCCTATACCTCTCTCCACCTCTCTGTCTTTTTCTCAGTGCATTTTCTTAACAGAATTTACAATGTAGCAAAATTCATTTGTTATCGTCCATAGGTGATCGAGTGTAACCTCCGGGCATCTCGCTCCTTCCCATTTGTGTCCAAAACTATCGGGGTGGACTTCATAAATGTAGCGACCAAAGTGATGGTGGGAGAGACGGTGGATGAGGCCAGCCTGCCTTCTCTGGACAGACCATTCATTCCTGTTGACTACGTGGGCATCAAGGTATGTAAGAAAATGACGACATATGGCTGTTGTGAGCTGCTGGACTCCAAGTATATTTAAAAAAATTTTAAGGTTTGGATTTTTTAAATTCATTTAGTTGTTGAATATATTTTCTTTTATATTTTAGAAGAATGTTCGGGTTTGGTTATAGGTGCTCTATGTAACCATGGAGATGTTAGTGCTTCATCTGAAATGCTCCAGTGCATGGCATTAAAATTAGGCCAGGCCAAGTTACAGATAATATTAGAGAGATGAGCATGCTTATAATAAGAATACATGTTTTTCAAGGTATTTTTGACCAATGCACATTTTTAAAGAGCTAAACTGATACATTTAATATACTGTGGAACATAACTGGGAAAGCAATAACATGTCTATGGAGACAAGCAGATGGCATACCCTCCATCAGAAAAGTTAAAATGTATAGTTTTCAACTGGTCCTTCAACTGGTCCAACTGGCGCTCTAAATACGAGGAGAGGAATATGTGTCACAGTTTTGTAGTGCAAATATATTAGACTAAATTGAAAGTTTTACATCAACCATGTATTATGCTTAATATACAATTTAGGATACTTGGGCTGGTAATATTGTGTTACTTTAACGCATTTATCCATGATTTTCTTTTGCTAATATAAAATATGAGGTAATGTAACTTAATTTATAAAGTGCTTTACACAGACACATGTCCCCAAAAACGCTTTACATTATTGGCATTCATTATTAGCATTATTAACAGAGCATTCTTTATTCAGTCCATACTCGGTGGTGGTAAGCTGCTGTTGTAACCACAGCTGCCCTGGGGCACACTGAGGGAAGCGCGGCTGCCAAGCCAACCGGCGCCATCAGTCCCTCCGACCACCACCATCACTCACGCACACACACCACTTTCACACCTACAGTGCATGTTTTTTGTTGGATGAGAGACTTTGGTTGGATGAGTTCATACAGTCTTTAATACCTTCAACATAATTAGAAGTACAAAAGCATATACTTAATAGGCTACTCATTTGTGCTGATAGTTGGATCTATTCACCATAGTCTTATATTTTTTCTTTGTAGAGACTTCCAGTATTGTACAGTAATAGGTATTGCCTCCATTGGGTATCAGTAAAAAGACAGCAATTACCGTCATTGCCTTTTTTCGAGAGCATAATGTGCAAACGGAAGGGGGTGAGTTCAATCTTACACTGTCTAGGGGGCTTTACTTTTAAGATGCCATATGAGCGCGTTTACATGTCGCCAGCTGTCCCAAAGCCATTTTTTCCAAAGTCATTTCTCCTTCTAATTACAACAGAGCTGCTTTAACAATGGGTGTAGTTTGGAGCCAGTCACGCAGGTATAATCCCCTCCACTCTCCCACCTCCTAAAGTTTTCAATTTCTTCCCTGCGCACTGGTGAGGAATATTAATGACTGCCACATACTCTCTAGGCAGTGGCTCTTAAAGACTTGTGTGGGTAATGCTACTGACTTCACTCCTCCAGTCGGACGCGTGTTGAATGTTTGATGAAAAAGTCTTAATTTCTTATCACACCAAACACTTTCATAGCCGTATTGAGCCCCAAACTGTAAACAAACTGTAATTTTGGGAAGTCATCCAGCTTTTCATAGCCTCAAGAGTCAGTTGTGGTAATACTGCATACTCTCACTCAAAATTTCACTGTCCTCAAAAGGGGAGAAGATATAAATGATGGAATATATTGTTAAAAAGGTGTCTTGATTTGAATTTATTTGTATGTAATCTTTTAGGTCAGTGAATTGTTTTGCATTTCATTTAAACTGGGGATGTGGATTTTACATATTTCATAAGGTCTTGCATGCTAATTTTCTGTTGCGTGCACAGGGCAACAAGTACAAGGAAGTAGGATGCATTCTTTGCTACAGAATTTTGAAATGAGATTAGAGCCTTGACAAGGATATGTGCTCTTATTCACCGGATTCTGCCCACTCACTTTTCCTACAGACTTAAGGTGAGACATTAAAGGTCCTAGATTACGCAACATTGTCTCTTGTGAGCGTTAAGCCGTGTTAGAATGTTGTTACTTCCTCAAATACATGCTTGTGTTTTGTTTCATTCACACATTTTTCAAAGCTCAATATGCCCTGTTATTAGTATTATTTTATTTATTTAACACAAGGACAGTGCACAGAAAACATTAATGTCAGAGAGAAAAGATGCTTTGTGGCAGATTTAGCTACAAGCTACTTTCTATCTGCAGTCTGTTCCACCTTGTGATGTCATGTATTGGTAGTTTTCAAGTTAACAGTTACCTTTTACCTTTATTTCAGTAGAAATGGGCAATTGCAGCGGCACAATTATCCAAGTGATTCTAGTGAAGGTGTAAGGACTTTAAAAACACAGTGGAGCACTTCCTGTATTACCACATGACATCACAAGGTGGAACAAGAACTCTAAATTTACAGGGTTTGTGTGTTAAACATGTGTGAATAAATTAAGACACAACTCTAGGTATGTTTTTGATGAGGAAACAACATTATAAAAGATCAGAAAATAGTGATATAGGCCCTTTAATTACAAAGGAAAACTAGAGAAAAATATTGTTGTTCAAATATTATATGAAGTAGCTTATTTTGAGTAAATTATTATTCAATTATTATTATTATTCAGTGTTCATGTGCACCAACAAGTCTTTATCTTTATCTGGGTGTCTTCAAAATGACTGTAGATTATCTTTGCTGTTGAGATTGGCAGCTCTATGCAAAATCATGCAACCAGAATGATGAGAATGGTGACGAATGTGGCAATTTATAGAATATAATTATCTTTAAAGTTTGTTTTTAATCTTTAAGCTTCATACAAAGTCTTTCAAACTAAACATGCTCTGCTGCACTGTTGAAATAGTCATAAAAAAATTTGCCTTATACAATGGTAGGAAATTCACACCCCCAAGCCTTAATGTGTATTGCCACAGAATACAGCCCACAGAGGCCAGTGTAATTTGTCTGTTTTCTGCTCCCATCCTTGTTCTGTCTCTCCTCTATGACACTTTGTCTTGTTTTAGGCCCTGTCTCATCTCAGCTAACAAGTCTCGGTAGGGTCATTTCTGGCGCTGTGTTAGAACTCAGGGACAATAATGATGCTCTGGTTCTGACACTGAGGGCAAAGTGATAAGAGGAAACAGCATTTGAAGAGACAACTGCTCACAATTACATCTACAGTAACAGACTGAGGAGTGATGGGGAACATAGCGAAAAATGTATCAGTGATTTCTTGTTTAAATATTAGATTACATTTGGTGACAATTCACAAGAGCGCCTATTAAGGAAGATATTGAGGAAAACATGGTTCAGTGTGTGTAGGTCTTAGAGTCCTTGCTAGATAGGACTAATAGTAACTGACATTTTAGTCCCTATGACCAGTTAGACTCATTTTACTAAAACACAGTTAAGATATATTTATACAAAAACATTCACACTTGTTTCCCCAATTTGGCCATGTTTAGGCTTAACATTTTACTTTACGTTTACCTGGTTAGAACATCACACTCCTTCAATGTATGGTACATAGAATTATGATATGACAAATTAAAATGTAAGAAAACACCTTTATTTTGCTGTAATGTTTAAAATATCAGAAAAATATGTTTCTTGGCTAAATTGTGCCAAACTTTTAGATAGAATTCTCCCCTGTGTGGTGTGTTTAGAACTCTATAATTTTCAACATATTTTTAAATTTTTCTTCACAAATTGCTTCTTGATTAGTGTAAGACTTTCATTTATATTTACAACAGGTTTTATCCCACCAAATTAAGTCAAAATTAAACAATCATGAAAATCTGTCACACACACAAATCATCCAATTTCATGGGCTCACCATTTTATCTTTTTTACAACATAATTTCTCCACTAAAATGTTTAATTGTTACTTTTTATAATGATTTGATTACAAGAGATAGATCGATATCCCCAGCCGATATTTTGGTGGAATACACACAAAACTTTTATTAACACTTTAATATGAAGAGATAATTGTACAAAACATGTCTACGCAGCTCTCTTAAGGCTTTGTGTTTAAAAAGGACTGTGGGTAAGTTTGTAGTAAATTGAAATTATTGGGGAAAATAATCAAGATTAGCCCTATATATTAGCGCAAAAATATTGGCAGACTTTATTGGCTACCAGTTTTTCTGGATTCTAAGCAATCAGTATCAGCATTGGGCATGAAAAAAAACATAGCGGCCGATCTCTGTTACTTACCAATAAAATAATACAGCTATTTGGAAAAAAAAAACTGTCTTTTTCCATTCCTGTCTTCATTTGGGACAATAGTGAAGGTGCGGTGGAGGAGCAGCTTCTGTGCAAATGAGTTTTTGTGCATCAGAAACATTTGAGCAGAACTCTTGAGCTCAGCTGGTACCGTCGATAACATTGTTCTGTGTGTGACACGTGGCCAGTGTGGTGTGAGTCTGCTCTTTCCAGGAGGGATGTACAAATCCTCATTTGTGTCATACATTTTAAATTCATCTGTGAAAGTACACAGAATTATGCATCACAACACTATTGTCTGTATTTTTATTGTATTCCTGTGTAGGGAAAAATTAAAACAATGGTGAAATGAAAATTTGAATTTAAAGGTGCATTATGTAACTTTCATGGTGGGTGGTCTGCCACATCCTTGTGTTATTGCTTTGCCTAGAATGTTCCTCAGTGTGGTATTTGTATTTCTAAAACAAAACACATTGAAAATTGTTATGATTTTTATATTTTCATATAAAAGATTAACAAACATACAGAAATAATGTAAAACAAAAAACAAACATTAACCACACAGAGACAATTGTCAGAGGCAATAATGAGCTGCAAACATAAATATTTATAACATTCAATATTGTACAAGTGATTATAATAATTACTTCTTTTCAAAAACTCAACTTAGAGTCTACAAAGTCCTCAGCTTTTTCTCTTGAAAGAAATGTCAATCTTTCCAATGCAACACAAGATCCATTTTCATAGTCCAAATCTTTGGAGTTTATAATAAGGCAATAGTTCTTCTGGCCTACAGGAGACCAAAATCCACCAGCTGTGCACCTAAACATGAAGTTAACTCGAATATAATTTTCAGGTTGAACAAATTTGATATGATTATTTTTAAAGAGGTACTATTTTGTTGCTTGGGACACACATATAGAAGGATTGTGTTTTTGAATTGGTGACATAGAAGTCGATTTGACAAAATGAAATGTAATATTTACAAAAACATTGATATTGTCTGCTTTCTGTTGGTCTAAATATTCTTCTTATCCCTATTCATTTCTTTGGCATTCTTTACCCATTAGACTTCTCCTTTCAGACATTATCTCTGCTTGCGTCTCTCTCTGTGTCAGATATATTTTTCGTTTGCTTTCCATAATCTTCCTCTATATCTCCACACAGTTCTGCTTTGTCTGTCTCTTTGAAACCGCTTGATACGACTTACACTGGTTCCCCGTTTGCCTCATTCCTTTCTATTTGTCGCCTGGTACATTAGTATGCCAACATTACATTGGGCTGATTAGATAGCCTGCTTCAAGGATGAATCCCCCCTAGTGGGCTCCGAATGCGCGTGCGTGCACAGGCCAAAGCTGCACAGCTCCAAACCTCTTTTCAAGGTAATGTGGCCTGGTCTGCTCTTTAAATGGAGAAATAAGAATGTCGGTCCACATGGCTTGACTGTGTTGTAGTCATTTGTAAGTGATCAGCTTTATTCTAGTGCTCATAATGTTGTATTTCTTTTCAATGTTCTTTTCAGTATTTTCCCTCTTCTGTCCACATCTTTTTGTCTCCCCTCACTTGACTTTTTGCCATCTTTCATTCATGCTGCCTCCAGTATTGTTCTAATATTCAGGCAAGAAAAAACAACAAAACATGCTTCATTAAAAGACAAAATTCAGTACTTTGGGGAACACCAGCATTTCTGTTGGGCTTGGTTTTAGCACCTGTTGAACTATTTTCTTTATTTTTTATTTTCTTTATTTTTATTTTTTTTTATTTTAAAACGTGTGTCTTTACAGTGTTGTGTCATGTGTAAGAACAGAAAATGTGAAATACTTCACACGTGTTTTTGAGCACAAACCACAGTTTCGTAGGGATGATGGACCTGTTACAAAGGAAACTCTGAGTCGCCTCTAGGTGGCAGCAGTGTCATTATTACCTGAAATTATTCCAGTGGGACTCTTGATGTATAATGTATGCTGTTTATGCAGGACTTAACAGAAGTGTGCAGGTGTGAATTTTTCAGTTTGCCATGGGAATTGTATTTCATATTTTCATTACACAACCATGTTCAGGTTTAACAATTGTGGCTTATTACTGAGAATACATGTTCTGCATTAGCTCTTGACAACCAGCGACTTGAAGCATCATAGAAACACTCAAAGTTTTATGTTTTTCTCAGGCGCCCATGTTCTCGTGGCCACGACTGCGTGATGCTGACCCAGTGCTGCGCTGTGAAATGGCCTCCACTGGAGAGGTAAGACTTTCTGTTATACTTTAACAGGACACACACAGCGCTGTACAAACTCACTCTGTGAGCTACAGTTAACTGTTCCGTTAGAGGAGGACCAGTGCAGTGACAGGTCCCACAGCCCATTCTTATAGATTGTGGATGTTTCTGTGTCTTTAAAAAATCCTGCTCCTGTATTTCATTTTCACAGCGCTCCTCATGTACACTCCCTGTACTTTTAATGTTGTTACAGGTTGCTTGTTTTGGGCCAAACATTTATTCAGCCTTCCTCAAGGCTATGCTCTCCACGGGCTTCAAGCTGCCCCAGAAGGGCATCCTGATTGGGATTCAGGTAAGACTGAGACTGAGGGACTGCGTCTGAACTTCTGCAGCTTGTTTCTATGCTGCCGGAGCTTTGTCTGCACCTGTCTGCTTCTTTGAATACAGCGTCTGTTTTATCTGATCTCACATCAGGCTCACATTTACTACCATTTTTACTACTTATTTGATACATTTATATAATATTTAAATTTTATTAAAATCATTTTCAAAAACTGGACCACGGATCACTCCATTAAATTATTTATAGTGTATCATCATAACTGGCATCTGTATGTTTATTATTCTGCAGTTTAATGCTTTTGGGTGATATTGCAAGTAGTAATTTTCTTAGTTTTCCTACATACTAAACAGTTTGCCCACCTCATTGACCGCTTTACATTCTAGCAAATAGTTATTTTTTTAATTATATTTTATGCATCCCTTCTGCAGTACCTACAGTGATTAGCATGGGGCTTGTTTTTAAGGTGACCACTTTAACCATTTCCATCAGGACTGAAATAAAGTAATAAAGCCTTACAACATTATCCTAATATGCCATAACACATTGTTAGCTGCAGCTGTAAAATATTTAACACCACCACAGTATGGAGTAACTGCTGCTGACACACTGCAATAGCTAATACTGCATTACTACTGCATAATTAGTGCTTGGGGAAAATGGGTCCATTTTAAGACAAGATCCAGGGTCAACTGTTCACAGCAGGATAACTGACAGTCAGGCGTACACAAGGGGGCGCACCTCCAAAATATACAGGCCCCCACCAGCACTGTGTCCCAGGGCTCTGCTGACAACACACGAGAAGTGAGTCTGTAGAGGGGCTTTAACATAAAAACAGCAGCTATTTCAGTGAGGCATGTAAACTGTCAAAATGAGCAAAATGAAATGTCTTCAGGATGTAATAATAGTGGAAAGTCTTAATATTGTGATGTCTTACTTCAGAAAATCAGTTCATTTCTTTGTCACACTCCTTGTATAGTTGACAATGATTCACTTTTCATAACTTTCAAAGACCAGTCACTGTAAAGCTAATGACAAGAAGCATGCTACTGTGCACTTCCTGTTTACTGGACAATAAAATGCTTTATAATTAAATGCAGACAGCAGACAGTGGACATATTTTGACCTCCAAAGTGTAGGAAGTGATCAAAGCTGTATGTACTAAATATTTAAATTTTCCAATTTTAGCAATCTTTTCGACCAAATTTCCTGGCTACAGCTCATCAGCTGAAAGAGGAAGGATTCAAGGTATTTATCCTGACTACTTTTGCAAATGTTACCACTGCTTTGTTTTGTCTGTGTATGTGAAACTAAATGGTGCTTTTATTTGTTCAGCTCTTTGCCACTGAGGCCACCTCTGCCTGGCTCCGTGCTAATGATGTGCCTGCCACTCCTGTGGCCTGGCCCAGTGATGACGGACAAGACTCAAACCTGCCCAGTATTCAAAGGTTAGAATTTCACAGGATGATTGAAATTATTATTCAGTTAAAAGTTATGTTTTTTTTTTTTTTTTTTTTTACATTTTTAACAGAACCTGAATTCAATTCAGTAAAAAACAAACAGATACAAAAACAATCCACACAGGTCTTGTCAGCAAGAAAGTTAAACATATTTATAATAAATTGTTAATAGTACAAGTTGAAAGTTGCATTATGCAACTTTTCTAGTGGGCATTCCACTACCATGATATTATAGCTTTGCCTGGAATGTTGATTTATAACATCATAACAACAAAATCTGATCTAATTTGCATTTATTTATACTGTCAGTGGGGTTCCCTTACCTGTAACTAAGCCTGGTGGCATTGCCTGTCTCCCTGGAGACAGACAACTTCAGTGCCACACTGTTGAACATTCTTGGCAAAGCAATAACATGTTCATGTATACCTCCACCTGAAAGGTTACAAATTAAAACCCTGATTTAAAAACAACAATTTCAAAATTTGAAATAGATTAAATTTGAGTGTAGTTCTTTTAAAACTGTTCTGCGACTATATTGGCTATGAGCCTTGATTAATTTGCATGGATTTACACCTGTGTGCAACTACTTGTAAAACAGGGACTATTTAAGCAGACAGTGGTTGTAGTTTTTCAGGTAATGATTCCAAAAACAAGGCATGATTGTGCCTCAGTGAATCCATCTGGACCATATGTTTTCTTATGCTATGCAGATAGCCTCAGCTGCGATACAGGAGCAGCTTTATATAGAGATGAACATGACCTTTGCGGACACTGTTGATCGGCCTCCACATTTTTCCATTAAAATTCAGACCTCATTTCACCCTCAATGTCAGAAGGCAGAATGAAATATGTCAGTTTACTTTTTGTGGCAGAGTGAATGTATGAATGATAAATTTGAGCATCTTTTTCCTTTCAGGCTTATCAGTGATGGAGACATTGACCTTGTAGTAAACCTGCCCAATAACAACACTCGCCATGTAAAGAACAACTTCCTCATTCGCAGATTGGCGATTGACCATGGCGTACCCCTCATCACCAACTACCAGGTACTCAACTAATTTTGGTTTTCACATTACGATAACAGGACTTTGCACTCAATGAGGTATGATAAAGTAAAGAGATTTTGAATTCTGTTGATCGCAATTATAGCGGTTATCTGCAAAATTCTAATAGAAAATAATGTCAAAACAAGGCCAGAAAATGTGTTTATTAAAGGTGCACTATGTAACTTTTCTGGTGGAGATGTTATTGCTTTCCCTGGAATGTTCCATGGTATGAGTTATCCATCTAGCGCTTATTCATTATGGATGTTTACTCAAAAATACAATAATTCCTTTTATGAATAGGGGCGACTCTCCACTAGAAATGTTACACAGTGCATCTTTAAAGTTGTAATTTATTATTATTATGTTTTCAAAGCTGTTTTTCACATTAGTGTGGTAGAACATGGCTATTAGATAAAGTAGAAATATGAAAAAAGAAATTAATTAAGAAAGTCTTAAGAGATTAAAATTCTAATTAAAAAGTGAATACATGGTGTTTTTGTCATGGTTTGAGTGTGGTTGAGGACCCCAAAGCAGAGACAGAGGCGCAGGTAGCTGTTAAACAGGTTTATTGCCGGGATTGAAGGAGGTAGTGATGGAAACTGGCTGGAGACATAGACGGAGGGAAGACACTGGGGTAGACTCACAGGTAGACAGACAGGACGACATGGATGTGGACAAGGGATTGACAAGGAATGAACTGACACAGAACAAAGGACAAGGACAGAACTAAGTAGTGGGGCTGATTAGCCAATGAGCTGCAGGTGAACCACCGAGCAGGTGATCCACACTGCAGCATGAGCCCAGCCACGCCCCCGAGAGGAGCAGACGGACACAGAAGGGAGGGGGAACACACAACAAACACCAAACCCTGACAGTTTTGTACAGTTCTAAAGCTAATTTGCTAACTGTGTCATGCTGCAGGTGGTGAAGCTGTTTGCAGAGGCCATCCGTTACGCAGATGAGATCGACACGACTAGTCTTTTCCACTACCGACAGAAAGACAGAAAAGAGAATCAAGCGAGCCAGCAGGCGTAGAGCTCCTGTCTTTCTTCTGCTTTATTGTGCGTTCTACTAAATGTTTCATGTATCTGATCTCTCCCTGAAGAGGGGGAAGATCAGATGCATACATACATCAGAGAAGAAGAAACATGTGAATTATAGCTCCGGAATGACACACGTAAAATGCCTCTTGTTTTAGCTCTTGTTTACAACTTATCAAAGACTCTTGTCTTTGGTGCTGTAGCTTGTTTTCCCTGTGGATATTTGCTCTTCTATTGTTCATAATTGTCTTAAGTACAAGCCTATGAATAGCATGTTTAGAAATAATAGCTTTGATTAAATGAATATTGAGAAAGCGACTATCAAAGGTCATTATGCCAGTTGAATTGTGGCCAAGTATTTTAAAAGAAATCCTTTTTTGTTTAAGGGCTTGTTTTTGTTCATAGTGTTAAGATAAAAGAAAATATGAGATTGATAATGTATTTTAACTGAACCTACAAAGCAGAATGTTTGTTACTGAATTTTTTGGATTGTTTTTTGGAATAAAGTGACAGGTCAAATGGTGTGAAGATGTCATTTACATGGGTAAAGATTCCTTAGTATCAAAATTGAGTTTAAAATGTTAATATCATGATGCATTCTTCAGTATTACTTTAGTGTACCTTTTTCATTTGAGTTTGTGAATGTTATTAAATGTTATATTAAACTGTTTCTATCTCGATCTAGATGGATCGAGATAGAAACAGTAGTTTCTATCAGATTAAATCAGATAGTTGTACTCCCTGAGTATCTTTGTGTGACTAATGTTTTGAAGTTGACCAATTCTACGGTCTTCAGAATTATTTTAGCCTGTGTAGCGAAGCAACAGCTGTAAACTATGTGGTCAGTGGACAAGCAGGACCACTCTGAAGGTAGCCTATGTCCCAATTCAACTTCTATTGCATTTGTACTTTACTTTCATGATGAAGGATCTGCCACCTGCTTGTTTCCATGGAGATGGTATTACTTTTAAATTGTGTGTTTTTCTATATGTTTTAAACAATGAAAAGACCAGTAACTCATTAAATGCAAGATGCAACATATGTTATATACATTTATGTAAAAAATACCCATAATTGAACTCAGACCATCCCTAGACTGAATAAATACCTAAAATGAGTATCTGGTATTACACCTTTTCAAAGTAGATAGATGAAAAAACTCCAAAAATCAACAACAAAAAAGGAAAATAGTGATAATAAATTAAAACCAGGTACATTTTACAAGCCCAGAGACAGCGAGCGCGAGCATGTTCAGAATCGTTAAATAATGTTGGTTCTGTTGCTCCAGCTGGCATGAGCCCTGCTGTTTTTGTCGGAGGGAGAATAAACCTGCCTAATTGACATGCGTTTTTCATGCTGAGCTAAATGAATTATTTACGGAGGTGATGTGCATACAGGGCTCAGGAGGCAGCCATTTGTCAGGCTTGACTCACAGATCACTTTGAAGGGTTGTGGAGAAATCTAGCCTGATTAAACAATGGATATATACTTAGCCACCTTCTGAACTAATGTTACCAGAAAGCTTCTGTGTTTTTTGTTTTTTGTTTTTATAGAGATTCAGTTTACAGTAGTGCACATTTACATTTAAAATGTATTTGTAAATATTCCTGTCACAATATATTGTATAAACCATAACAATATATTTTGCGTGTCAGTATTTGTTCATATGTAATTTTTCTTCATAAGCCATAAAAGGTTGAATTTATAACTGCAAACTACTCCTGCTTTCTGTTCATCTTATCTCTTATTGTCTTTATATTCACTTCAGCAATGTATCATGTATCATGTGTTATCGTGAGAGGTCTATTTGTAAAAGGACAAATACAGGCTACTTAGAGCATGTTTGTTGTTTTCTAATACAGGTGTAGCAGGTATGTATGTATACTACATTATGCACTATTAATACCCCAGTTTAGTCAAACAGTCATAAGACTGAATGGTTCTTTCAACAGTTTTTAGTGGTGTTTGTTTTTCATAGAACATTATGAGATGTTGTGGTGCCATCACAATTTGGCCATTTCAGTGTGTTCTCAGTATGTTTGCAGCATTCTGAATTTTAGTTTTTAGAGATTTGTGTTTTCTGTTGCCATTAAGAAGAGTACTTTGACCACTTTTTCCCTCACAGGCATAGGTTAGTCATAGTTCCATTTTTGGTCATTGAGTCCTCCGTTGTGCAGAGTTTGTGGATCTCTGTGTTGCTGCAGTCCTCAGTCCAGTCAGTTCTGTGGTAAATTGCCTCCTGACAGCACAGAGCACCACATTAACTGTAATGGAGGCTTGTTTCAATAGTGATTGTGCAGCTAAATTGTTTTCAAGACGATCAAGCTGTTGAAGTTGCCATCTTTGTAAGGACATTATTGCCTTAATGAGGTAGCATGCTGCTAGAGCACAGCCACCTATGGTGTGACATGCTGTACTCACATCAAGAAATTGGCAATAATTTATGGTGTTGTTTGGTAACATATTACCTAAGGTTAAAAAAAAAAGCTTGTAGGAACTAATTGACTTATTTCCCTGTGCAGTGTAGGTTTAGGGGACTCTAAAGTTTGTCCATAGTATCTTACCTACATCTGGATTCTATTAATTCCATGATATTGGTTCTGCCGATATCCTGGTGTTTAATCAAATGAGTCAAAAAAGTGTATTTACTTTGCTGAATAAATAACAACAGATGAATATAGGTTAATATAGGTTAATATCTGTTGTAGAATTAAAAAATAAAATTGAAAATACTGTATTGTATCTCTAACAATGACACCAGCAAATACAGCGGCATTTCCTTGCTAGCCCTGTAAGCCATTGCCATATACATTTGTGTATCTATTTATTTAAAGGCCCCACTTTACGCACATTTCTGATCTATGTTCAAATGTTGTTTCCTCATCACAAATATGCCTGGAGTTGTGTTTTGTTTCATTCACACATGTTTAACAAATAAATCCCAAGCTGAGTTCTTCTCTCTACCAGAAAACACTTTGTTCCACCTTGTGATGTCATGTGGTAATACAGGAAGTGCTTTATGTGTTTTTAAACTTCATACACCTTCACTAGAATTATTTGGATAATTTCAGTCCTGAAATTGCAAATCTCCATTAAACAGAAGGTAAAGGGATCTGTTAACTACATCACAGAGTGGAACAGAGCATTTTGAGCTTTGGAGATAGACAGACTAATAATAAAGAGTTACTCAAACATGTGTGAATGAAACAAAACACAACTCCGGGTATATTTTTACTGAGGTAACAGCTTAATAACATGACTTAGAGCTCACAAGAGTCCGTAATGTGGGACCTTTAAACACAGAGGAGCTTATATGTTAATTCTTTGTTATTTGTAAGTTCTATGCAAAAAAAGCATTTTCAAAATAGACGCTGTTGTTCCAAATGGAAGTAAATTAAACTGCCTACTTCTCCTTCACAAAAGTAAATCCATCCTGACATCAGAGTGAACTATGTCCCCAAATCTCATCAGCTCTTCAGTTTGGTGCTTGATGAGCCACTGAAATTACACCAGATAAATTGCTTCCTTGTTACAACACAATTAGGAACAATCTGTGAAAGGCATTAATGGCCGCCGTTGTTTTGTTATGCGTCTCATTTAGGCTTTAAAAACACAAACTCTGCAATCAACAAAACAACTTTAGCTTCGTCTCAATCATCGCTTTTGTTACCAAGAGACTTAATGTTGGTCTTAAGCACAGGTTCTTGTATGGGCTTTGAAGAGTACAACTGAAATACCTGCGTAGAAAAGGGAATCATAATTGACATGTCTTTCAAATGGTGGCATCCTGCTAGTACTGAATCTGTTTAGCACTACTTTCACTTTGCTATCAAAAATTGCTTATTTATTTGTTTATTTATTTATTTGATAGGGACAAGTATAATTAAAGGTGCATATAACTTTTCTGGTGCGGGGTCAGACACTTTTTTTTTCTTTTCTTTTTTTACGGAGATGTTATTCCACAGTTTGGGATAACGGTATCTATCTTGTGATGCGTTATTGTTCAAAATATCTTAACAAACACGCATTCTGTGTTCGCCTTGCCACAGATATGACTCGTAACTTGACTCCTAATGATAATAATGTTAAGTTTAATGTAATACAGTGGAATACAAACACTGGAGTTGTGTTTTGTTTCATTCACACATGTTTAACACTCTATATTTAAATATTTAAACTCCATACATCACCTCTAGAATGATTTGGATAATTCCAGCTCTGGAAATGCCAAACTCTACTGAACTAAAGGTAAAAAAAAAAAAAAAAAAAATAGCTGTTAACTTGAAAACTACCACTTCATGACACCAAAAGGTGGAACAGAACATTTTGAGCTTTGGTGATGTAAACAGACTAATACAAAAGGATTACTCAACCATGTGGATGAAACAAAACTGTAAACCCAAACATAGACAGTAATTAAAAAGATTAAGTTGTGTATAGTCAAAGTTTTAGAAATAGCTCTAATAACTTTGTAATAATTAAGTTGCTCTAACATGTTCTTCTTTTTGAGTCACTTTAACATTTTTTGATTAAAGGTATGGATGTGGGTATAAGTGAGCGTAACTTTATAACATAGATGAGGTATTACTTAGTAGACTTAAGTAATTAAACACTGAGAATGATAAAGTCCTGTTATTTCTATTGTTTCAAATAGGTCAGATGATTTAAAAATAAACTTAATTTATATGCTAAAATACAATACCATTTCAAAGCGCTTCACCACAATCTCCCCATTTTAAGTCATAATAAATGAAAAAAATTGAGTTGCCTAAACAGAAAACTATGAGTCAAATAAACTGGCAAATAAAGTAGCGATTCATCCAACCTTTTTAAGTTTTAAGTTCATCAACTTAAGATAATTGAGGCAATCGATTGCCTCAATTTTTTTGTGTTCTAGAAACTTATTTGGGTTTACAGTGTACTACTAATACTACTACATACTAATATGGCTTAAACCTCACAAGTCAGTTTTGTGTAATATAGGACCTTTATGTTAAAAGCATGATGAAACTACAGCTACTTCTCCTATGGTAGTAATAGTATGATCGAGCTTTACCACGAGTCCAGCACTACAATTATTACTCCTACATAGTTTTCACATTGTACTGTACTTCTGCCTGTATAGTGTATATTTACTTCTCTCACTAATAGTTTAGGCAGGCTTGAGGCTCATCCAATGCCATTGTTTGCAAACAGGATTCATTTATGAACAAAGGTTTTTCATTGAACTTTTTTGATAACGTCTTATACTATTTTACCCTTAGCGACTTCAGGCAAGAGGAGCTTAAAATAGCAGCCCTTTTTGATGTAAATGACAGATTTTGTTGCATTATTAGGATCATCAAAAGCTCGGCCTATGTGTTTCATCTTTTTTTGCTTTTTTCTCTCTTTTCCCTGCGGCCTATGGGTTTCTATTATAACCAGTGATACAGAACCATAGCACAGTTACTGCTAATTTTTCAGAGCAGCAATTGGTGATGCCCCAGAGATACGCCATAGTGGTCTGACATTTGATTCAATATTTCATTATTTGAGGTTTTGAAGATGGATAAACATGCATGATTTGGCATTGAACGACCATTGCTGAATATTTAAAACCAAATCTGGAGCATGGGGAAATCTAATGTAAATTGAGATAGTAACAACAGCGCATTAATGATTGAACGTGGCCTCTCTTACATAACTGTGTTTCTTTAGGCTCATTATGAATCAGGGTCAAGTAACTATTCCATTATGGGCTACTGTTAAATCTGATCTTTTGGCTCTCTGTTCTCTGTGGGTTATGCTATAACTATACACATTTAGTCAAAAAACACAAAAATACTGCACTGTTTTAATGTTTTAGAGAGGGTTTTGGTCAACTTTACCAGGTTTCACAACCCTCACAGAATCCATTGTATTAATTGATGTGTACAGCATCCATTACTGACCCCCAGTGGCTGGCCTTGCCTATTTAATTTCAACTCATTATTACAGAATATAGTCAAGACGGGGTGTCCAAACATTTTCCTCTGTGTGCTAAACTTATCACGTAAGTTTGTCTTCAATGATATGTATGATAACGTCTTGAATTCTTGTGCTTTTTAGGAGATACACTGGTATGGGCTCCCTTTATCATCATCTTTTCAGATCAGTTGGTTCATGCCAGACACATGACCTAAAGGCATCTGGCGGCCATGTTGATTCTACTTCTAATGTAAACAAATAAGAAATAAGACTCTCTGTAAACTGCTCAAATATCTGAGCAGTCCTATTCTTTACTGTCAGCTGTGGTGCAGACATTTATATAATAACAAATGACATTGTAATGTAGATTTGGCTTCCTTGCAGCAAGATACTAATTAAATAGCAATGAAATTTGACTTACCTAGTATGAAAGTTGTGTTTGCATGAATGTTGGTGATGAGGGGTTGACAGCCTACCTTCCATCAGTCTGCCCTGTGGCTACAATAGTAGCTTACCACCACCGAGTGTGGAGGGAATGAATACTGCACTGTAAAGAGCTTTTGGTCTCTTGAAAGGAGCTGTATAAATGCAATGATTAATGAATGATAAGCATTTGTGATTAGCATACAGGTCAAATATAATGGACTCTAAGAAATCTTGTAACATCTGAAGCATGGCCTACAAGTCCCACTGATCAAGATGTAAACAATTAATCTCTGTGCCTATAGTAACTGTCAAAATATTGTTCTTCCTTTGGTACTGTGTCTTACAGACAAATGACTGAATTACTGAAATGGAAGTAGCTGTGAAGAGGAGCACAGAGTTGGAGCAGTGGAGCAAGTCCATGTATGATAAAGTGGTACTGTAGTGGTAGCAGTGCCCACAGGACCAAAAGCACTTGACTAAGGAGCAGAAGTCATAATGGAGGAGAGTGTTCATTGATTAGGCCTCATTAGAGTGCAAATGACCCACTTTTAAAGCCAGCAGATGTGGCATTACCAAACCTGTTCATGGGCTCACACTCATGACTCAAGAACCTACTGTGATAAGCTTAAAAGGAAATGTGGGTGTTCTGCTTGTTTTTACTCATGTAAAGTTAAAGTCACAGTTTCGAGATGTCAGGGTTCATACCTTAGAACCTAAATACATGCAGAATATGTTACTCCTCCTATTGTAGTCTGAAAAAAAAAAAAAAAACTATGCTCGAGATCTGGAGATGGGTCAGAGAGTGCAGCACTGCCAAAGCCCACAGGTTGCTTTATACAGAGGAACCATTGAGAGCATCCTTTCCAGCTGCATTACTGTGTGGTGCAGAAGCTGCACTGACCATGACACTCATAGTGAACATAGCCAGGAAGATCACTGGTGCACCACTCCCCTCCCTGCGAGACATATACACCACCCACTTCACCCGCAAAGCCAACACAATTGTAAGTGATGCAATTCACCTTGCACACAATCTGTTCAGCCTCCTGCCCTCCAGGAGGTACAGGAGGCTCCATTCCTGCACCACCAGACTCGCTAACCTCATCCACCAGGCTGTTAGGATGCTGAACTCTCTCCCCTCTCTAACCACCAGGCTGTCTCACTAAAGAAGAACTTTGGACTTTTCCTTTTAGTTTATATTATTATTACTATTATTTAATTTAGCTTTGATTGAAATTGATTTTCATATGTGCATATGAAAATTTGACAATAAACTTTTTGAATCTTGAATCAACACTGGGGATGGGTCAAATGCAGAGAACAGATTTCCCTATGGGGACAATGAAGTGTACCATAAACTCTAAGTTAATGTGGAAAACAATGCCTTTCCACCATGTCTCCTTTATTTGCTGTATATACACATTATATATGTATACTGTGTGTATATATATATATATATGTATGTGTGTGTATATATGTATATATGTATGTGTGTATATATATATATATATATATATATATATATATATATATATATATATATATATATATATATATATATATATGAAATAGGCATATTTATAGATATTCATGTCTTAAGAATAAATAAACAACAAGCATTTATATTTTAAATTATATATTTTATTTTACCAGATATACAAATTTGAACAGAATGTTAATTAATTAATAGTTAGAATTGGTTAGATGACATTTACTTTAAACAGCTGCAGATTTGGGATGTGTAGTCCAAAGTATAGTGATGGATTATGAGTAGTGAGGGTGTACAGGCAGATAAGAAAATGCATCTTAAATTGTGCAAACATGAATTCATAATTTCTACATTTTTATATGCTTGAAACTTCTCTCTTTGAAAATGGTGCCTGGACATCAGTGCTAAGAGCACCTTAAGTGCAGAGGCCTTGAGTTGAATTGATATGAACTATTGGCATATTGTATATAAAATATTTCAGAGGGTTAGAGGTATGTGTCTATGGACTTCTTCAGTCACAGGAACAAACAATTTATCAGAATCATATGTATATGTACCACATTTGAATAAAGACAGGTGGTAATGGTAAAAATCCAGTTATGTGAGTGTTTCTCCTCAAAGCTTCAACTTCTCATTCCATGAAAAGTTCCAATAAGTAAAAGGATTACTTGTTCTTCTGTTCAACAACTGTATCTTAATTTGTGTAGCAATGTATTATGTAACTTTTATGGTGGAGGATCTGCCATGTGTAGAGATGTTACTGCTTTACCTGGAATGATGCACAGTATGGCCTTTACTGTCTTACAAATCTGAAAATTAGTTTACTTTAAATAGTTGGCTGTGGTCCAAAGTTATTCCTCACTTAACATCTGGACATCGTAATTAGTCATCACAATGAATTAACAAGCACTTTTCGCAGGGGTTTTTCTGTGATGTTGTAGATAACAGCAACTAGCACAGTAAAACACACTTCCTGATTATTGGACAATACAGCACTTTCTAATTAGATGCCGACGGCACGCAGCGGACTTATGCTTCTGCAATTTATCTGTTCTGGGGAAAGACACATTTTTCTCAAATACATGGGAAAGATCATGTCCAGGCCCTTTAACTTATTGCATGTATTTTATTAACGTCCATTCATCTGTAACATCATCCTTAACTTGGGCTACTGGCATAAGCCCCTTGTCTGCATGGTGATATATGTGCTATACTCAGTGCTGGAAGAAGTACAGATACAGAGGTAAAAGATAATATCAGTAAGTACACATGAAAAAATCTACTAATATTAAAGTTTCAAAAGTTTCAAATCTAATAAAGCTTCAAATGTAGTGTAATGATTTTGATAAAGATATGTGCTGAATTTTGTTCAACACCTTTTTTTTCTCAGCTGTTTTTATTTGTATCAATCTGTTTGCTCAAATTACAAATGTGTTAAAAATAAACTCCTCAGTCAACAACAACTTCATCAACTCTCAAACAATAATAAAAAATACTTACTTTTCAGCTCCGTTCAAAAAATGTAGTGGAGTAGAAAGCACACTCAAATATAGTAAAATAAACAGAAAAAGTATCCACATTAAAATGTACTTAAGTAAGATACAGAGTCCTACAATTTCTACTTAAGTACAGTATTTTACTACTTTTACTCACTTTCCTCCACTTGCCATACTGTATGACAACGAACCCTGCATCTAGAAAAGTTTCATAGTGCACCTTTAACTGACCTTGAATAGTCTTATTATGAAAAATTTTACTGTCTCCTCTCTGCAATTAAAATTTACGACAAAAGAAATAAAACATTACAGGTTAAAGACAATTAGTAAAACCAATCCAGTAATTATAACATGCTCTTTATGTAAGAGCAGTCACCTGTACAAAATGTCAGTGTAAATAATGAGAGTGTTTGATGACTTCCTTTTGTTCGGCAGCTTAATGCTTTGAGGTCAGAGCCACGCACAGACCTGTTCTTTCAAAGAGGCAGAGGCTGTTGTTTATGGTGTGGTCTATCCCTCTAAAAGTTAGTCAGCCACGACTAAAGGTGGACCGTGCTCCATATTTATGAAATTGGCTCAGTGTGAAATTGGTTTTTGCCTAATGGATCCCTGCTTGGGCGCCCATCCTCAAACTTCACTTTATCGCCACTAAAGGACAGAGTGGGGGAATGTGAACAAAGAAGCCAAAAAATAATAATAAAATAAAAAATACCAATATTCAAAATTGACAGCATATGAAATAGTGGGGTGTTTATGAAGTCTAGTTAGGGGGAGGTTCAGTGGGATTTTGGCAGAATTTAAGTCAGAAATGATAAAAATGATGGTCCGCCAAAAACTCCTAATAATAGCCTAAAAACCTTCAGTCACATCAGGAAAAGTACCATTAAGAGAAAATATACTTTAAAAGAAAAGAAAACAAACATCAATTGACCTCAAATGAGCAAAAGGTTCTTTGCAGTAGTGGTAGCATTAGTACTCTTATATTTATTTACTTTCACTTGACTATTTTGAAAGTACTCTGTGGACTTGAGCAAAGCTTCCACCACTGCAATTAATTTTGCTAAGAAGGATCAATAATCATCTGGCATTTTATATAATCCTCTTAATAAATGATCAATATTTTCACATGTTTTTAGTTTTTTCAGGTTGCCCAGTAAGACAAAGACATACATCACATCCTGTAATAAATCTACTTTATATAGCAGTTTATGTTGAAACATTTGCATTTGGAGAAGGTATAAACTTTTAATTTAATTGCATTTCACTGATTCCTTAAAACAAATTACATTATGTTTGCTTCTTCACTCCAACTATTGTTATTGTGTTACAAGAAAATCTGAGAAACAGCGACAATTGAATCCTATAAGCCCAATTTCAAAGATGCTGTTTCAACTGTCTGCTATACCTTTTAGCTCAGTATTTCCTCTCAAGGATATCTAAAATATCGAATCCCTGGATTTTTTTTTACTCAAAGAAAGAATAATTGACCACCTGACACTGTCCATTTCTTAAAAGACATCTAAGATGTCTAAACTGCATTTTACCTGGAGACAGCTCTCTGTAAATGTCCTGAGACGGAAATGAGGTGGGCTTCTGGGAGGATAGAAGAAATAGAAAAAAGGGAGAGTGGGGGAGGAGCAGGAGGGGTTGGGTAAGGAGTTTAGGAGGGTGGGGTGAGGTCAGAAGAAGGGAGGTGTGGAACAGGAGTAGATGGGAGTGGGTGGAGGTTGGGATGAGGAGTTTAAATGGGTGAGGATCCGGAGTCAGTGGCGGTAAGAAGTAGGATTGGTGGGAATGAGAAGTTAGAGTGGGTGGGGGTATGAATTTTAGGTGGGTGGGGTGAGGATCAGGAGCGGTGAGGTGTAGTTGTGGAAGCAGGAATGGGTGGGGAGTGGGAGGGGTGGGGGTGAGAATTTTAGGTGGGTAGGGGTGAGGAGGGGGTGGTCAAGCATTTTAGGTTGGGATGAAGGGCAGGACTGGGTGGGGGTGAGGATCAGGTTGTGCGAAGTTAAGGTGGGCGAGGGAGCGAGGAGGAGTGCGGGGAGGGGGTGAGTGTCAAGGGTGGGTGGGGGTGTGCAGTCGTGAGCAGTTGCGGGGGCTTGGATGGATGAAGGTTGGCTGGAGCTGTCAGTCTCGTCTCCTCCTTGTCTCTCCTCATCCATCGTGTGCGTGCTGACAGCAGTCTCCCAAGCAGAACCGCAGCACCCTCACGTAATTCATATTCCCAGCAGCCTGCCCAGCCACCACCACCACACGGAGTCACACAGGGAGGGAGGGGGAGGGAGAGGGAGGCGACTGGGGAGGAGGAAGGCCAGAGCAGAGAGGAAACCGCTGAGACGTAGGTAGCAGTGTGAGTGACAGAGAACAGAAACCATTCGGAAGGAAAGGTGCATGGAGGATAGAAATAATCTCCCTGGCAGTTTGGTAAATGTAGATGTAACCTGCTTGTTAACTCATCACTGCTCCTATAAGCTGTCCTTCCAGCTCAGGCCGGTTTTGGCATTGTGAGAAGCGCCTCTCCTCTCAGCTGTCTGTCAGTTTTCCTCCATAGAATTATAAAGAAACCTCAGCCACCAGAAAAGCACAGTCTGCAGGCCTTTGTACTGTTACAGATATGTGATTGGTTTCAGAGTAATTCTCTGTAATGATGAGGCCAACTCAAGGCTTTTAGCGGTAATGAGAACAAGGTCCATGCACCCCGCAGACCCCAGGGCCATACAAACTTATACTTAGTATACACAAGGACAACTCTCCTGTTTTAAATGTGCTCTTTTCTGTCACACACAAATGCGCTGTCCAGGCCAGGGCCAGGGCTCTACAAAGAAACAAATGAAATGTTCACCAATAAACTCACGTCTTCTTTTTCATATTTTGTTTCGGAGGAGGGCTCTTCACAGGCATTGTGCAGTGAAGGACACTTGTTCCCTGCTCAGTTATGTTTGTCTGCTCTGAGGCCTGTGGAGCAGCAGAAGACTGGCAGAGCTCCACACTGGTGCATGGTGCTTCTCTCTGGCACACAGAAAGGCACTGGTGAGTCTTGAGCCTCCTACCAGGCACACATGTTACATGTGCGATGCCAAGACTGGCATTTCCGCACCCCTGCTCCACACGGTGTGAACACAGCAGAGGGTCCCTCTGTCTACCTGTGTCCTCCTCCCACTATTCCCCTTCCAAACAGAGAGTCTACCACACATTCTCCTCCTACCACACAGAGCACATGAGCCACACACTTTTAATACATACAGTTCTCACAGGGCCCAGAAGCAGACAGATGCTTGTATCCAGCCAAACAAACCCCATCTCTGCTAAGAGTCCACCGACAGCACCGGTGTGAGCAGCTCTGATGCTCTATAATCACAAAACTCCTGTCCCTGGTGTGGGAGCCATTGAAGACTATGTAAAATAGTCACACTTCACAAGCACAATGTAATGACGGACGGCCAGATGCTCAATGAAACTCAGTGGAGCCGATCACTGCAGAGGAGCTCAATGCTGCCTGTAAGCCCACAGCTGTGCTCTTCTCACCAGAGACTGTCCCCTGTCCTCTGGAAGTCCCCGGAGAGTGACACAGGCTGGTCTCTTCATCATCATTGTGTCTGTCTCCAGACATTATATGGATTTGTCTCAGTGATAATTCTCTGTGTCTATCCAGCAAGATGAGTTTTTGCTGCTTGTCTTAGCTAAAAGCAATGTGTTTTTTTTCCCTGGAGTTGTGAAACCTAAATCATTATTCCCCAAAGAGTGAAACCCCTAAAGATCCAGAGACATGGTCGGTAATTCAGGCTTTGCTTTAACCCACCACAAGTTTAACCACAGAGATGAAGTTTGGAACCATTATATCATCAAATTAAAACTGTTGGTGTAGTGTCTAATAGTGTAATAGATATGATCAGAACCTCTTTTAGACAGAGCTCTTTTATTTTACATGTTAAAATATGCACAATGAGAGAAAACAGGCGATGCAGCTAATGGAGAGTCTGAAAGCATGTGTGGCGTGGTGGCTACGCTCCGGGTGTCCTCCAAAGATGATTGAATGAAATCACAATTATGCACACGCTCCTCGTCATCGCTCTACCTGCTGCGACTGTGATGAAGAGGAGATTAGGCTACAACCCACACTCATGTTTAGTAAACACAAAGGCTAATGGAAAACCTGTGAAGAATTGAAACATGGCATATGCTCAGGGCTCTGCTTGTGACTGTCATGTTCACTATACCTGGACAGCTCATATTAGAGGGTTTTACATCATTCGCACTTTAGTCAACTGAGGCAGCACCGTTGGTGTCATCATCAGTGTACTTTCGTAAAGTACTTTCTGATCTGTGTTGTTTCCTCATCACAAACATCCCTGGAGTTGTGTTTTGCTTCATTCACACATGTTTAACACACAAACCCTGCACATTTAGGGTTTTTCTCTCAAACTGAAAACACTCTGTTCCACCTTGTGATGTGATGTCATGTGGTAATACAGGAAGTGCCCTACTGTGATATTCAGTTATACACTATTAGAGGACTTCACTAGAATCGTTTGGATAATTTCAGCCCTGGAATTTCCATTCTCTACTGAACTAAAGGTAAAAGTTAGCTGTTGAAAACTATCAGTACATGACATCACAAGCATTTTGAGCTTTAGAGATGTAGACTGACTAATAAGAAAGAAACATGAAGTACAAAGATATAAATACACTATACACTTTACATCAAAACATGGCATTATGAGTTCCAAAATAAAACTTGTATGTGTATAACTTGCCATACATTGAACTTTGTATTTGCAAGTCTATGATAATAAAAGTTGAACCGACAATGTTATATGATGATCATTAGGCCTACTTTTGTCACTTTTGTGTATCATGACATTTAGCCACTGCCAGACAGTTAAAAGTAATGTTTTCACAAGAGACCAGTCATGTCAGTGCTATTGTTGATACTGATAAGGCCACTGGAACACAAATACACAATTCCACCTCTATCATTTTGTTAGGCTCCAGGCAATTTGTCCTTAGCATCTCTCCCATGTTAATTCATCCACTGTTTTTTGTAGTTTATGTTTCTATCCCAGAGAACAATAGTTGATTTACAATTTACTATAGCAGTATTTTGGGAGTACAATTCTACAAAGAAGAGCTTTGGGCTTTATTTGATGGGTTGGAGAATACGTTTTAGCGTTTTAGAGGAAAAATAGTGTTGTGAGCCATCAAACTGAGAATTGTTAATGAAAACAATTCTCAGTTTGATGGCTTAAGACAACATGTATTGAAATAGCTTGTCACTCAGCCTTTGTCTCTGCCCTGTTTTTCTCTATTGAGCTGTCACTGCTGACAGCTGACAGCACGCAAACACTGTCTAGAGCTGTGCCAAGACTGTACTGTACTCTACTGTATGTTAAATAGGCAGCTGCGCCCAGGAGGATTGCATTGTTAGTAGTAAACTATGGGATGGTACAGGTCTCTAAATGTCCAGGAATGTGGTGTGGATAAATTAAAGGTCCTATATTATGCAAAATTGACTCATGTGAGCTTTAAGTCATGTTATAATGTTGTTACTTCATCAAAAACAAACCTGGAGTTGTGTTTTGTTTCATTCACACATGCTTGAGTAATGGTTTCATAATAGTCTGTTTACATCTCAAAAACTCCAAATGCTCTGTTCCACCTTGTGATGTCATGAAGCGGTAGTTTTCAAGTTAACAACCACATCCATCCATTTTCTTCCACTTATCCGGGGCTAGGTTGCAGGGGCAGCAGTCTAAGCAGGGACTCCCAGACTTCTTTTACCCCAGACACTTCCTCCAGCTTCTCCGGGGACACCCAGAGGTGTTCCCAGGCCAGCCGAGAGACATAGTCCCTCCAGTGTGTCCTGGGTCTTCCCCGGGGCCTCCTACCGGTGGGACATGCTCAGAACACCTCCTGAGGGAGGCACCCAGGAGGCATCAGGAACAGATGCCTGAGCCACCTCAGCTGCTCCTCTTGACATGGAGGAGCAGTGGCTCTACTCCGAGCTCCTCCCGTGTGACCGAGCTCCTCACCCTATCTCTAAGGGAGCGCCCGGCCACCCTGCGGAGGAAACTCATTTCGGCTGCTTGTTTCAGTCATTACCCAGAGCTCATGACTGTAGGTGAGCATAGGAATGTAGATTGACCGGTAAATTAAGAGCTTTGCCTTTCAGCTCAGCTCCCTCTTCACCACAATGGTCCAATACAGCGACCACATCACTGCAGATGTTGCACCGATCTGCCTGTCAATCTCACGCTCCATGCTCCCCTCAATCATGAACAAGACCCTGAGATACTTGAACTCCTCCACTTGAGGCAGAGACTCCCCACCCACCCGGAGAGGACAAGCCACTTTTTTCCGGTCGAGAACCATGACCTTGGATTTGGAACAGCTCCTTGCACCTGCCCCATATGGATCCTCCCGCAGGTGGTAGGCCAACGGGAGGGGGGCCACATGTCACTTCTTCGGGTTGTACCTGGCTGGACTCCGTGGGGGAAGGCCCGGTCACCAGGCGCTAGAGTTAGAGTGCCCACCCCAGACCTGGCTCCAGGGTGGGGCCCCGGTGACGCCGATCCGGGCGATGCAACTGGCCTTGATTTCATTGTCATCATATGGGCTTGTGAACCGCTCTTAGTCTAACTCATCCTCCAGGACCTGTTTGCCTTGGGTGACCCTACCAGGGGCATAAAGCTCCGACAACATAGCTCCCAGGATCATTCAGGCACTCAAACCCCTCCATCACGTTAAAGCAGAACTAATTAACTTCAGCGGTAGTGCTCCCCCTACAGGTCTCTTGTGAGAATGAACTGTCATAAATACTCTCCTCACCCCCTCCCCTCCCTGCTCATCAGCGCGCTCACGTTTGTTTACATAAAGCCCGTGTCCGCAACACAATGTCTCAGGTGGGTAATGTTTTTTTACTCAGCACCACGGCTCACGGAGCACCGCGGCTCACGGAGCACCGCAGCTCACGGTGCACCGCGGCCCGTAGCGAGCACCATGGCTCACGGGACACCACGGCTCACGGGGCACCGTGGCTCACGGAACACCACGGCCTGTAGCAAGTGCCGCAGCTCATGGGGCACCGCGGCTCACGGGACACCGCGGCTCACGGGGCACCGCAGCTCACGGAACACCACGGCTCATGGGGCACCATGGCTCATGGAACACCACGGCCCATAGCAAGCATTGCGGCTCATGGGGCACCGCGGCTCACAGTGAACCGCGGCCTGTAGTGAGCACCGCGGCTCACGTAACACCGCGGCTCATGGGGCACCGTGGCTCACGGAACACCACGGCCCATAGTGAGCAATGCGGCTCACGGGGCACCGCGGCCCGTAGCAATCACCACGGTTCATGGAACACCACGGGGCACCACGTCCACGGGACACTGCGGCTCACGGAGCACCACAGCTCACAGAGCATCGCGGCCCGTAGTGCCTGGAGCTCTTCAGTATGGGTGTGTTGCTAGCTCGGTGAGCTGTGTGTAGCTGAAGTGTCATAGAGCAGTTTGGCTCTCGTAAGAACAGAACAGACCCTGAGAGCTTGATTTGGGTAGGTAGGAGCCAAGTTGCATGTGCGTTTTTTCCGCCCAGAGGCAGATGAGGACACCAGTGAACCCTTCAAATACCCCAAAATGTCATATCAGAGGGGCTTTCAGAGACGTTTAATTAGGTAAAAAGTTACTTAGTTCTGCTTTAAGGTGACAGATTGAGGAGGGTTAACAAGTACATTTTAGGTTTAGTTCAGTAGAGCACTGCATTCATACCATACTCCATACAACTGTACAACTCACCCTTATGTAATGAATAACCCTATGTCTTATCAATAATCCTATCATTGTTTCCTATCTTCCTATGACCTCTATGTATATAGCTGAGATTTTATATTTTATTACTTATTTTTCTATTTTATTTTTACTTGTACATATACATTTACGTAATTATGTCTTATTTGACACCTGTCTTTTGCTATCTTTTTTTGCTACTTATTTAGAATGTATTATTACATTTATATTTTTTCTCTTTGTTATTAAATTATATTGCAATGTGTGAGCTACTGTGTCCAAATAATCTCCCTTGTGGATCAATTAAGTTTGTCTAAGTGTAAGTCTAGAGACTGGCAATTTCAGGGCTGAAATTGTCCAAATGATTCTTGTGAAGGTGTATGGAGTTTAGAAATGCAGAGGAGCACTTCCTGTAGGAACACATGACAGCATAAGGTGGAGTGTTTGTGATGAGGAAACATTATAAAATAGAGCAGAAACTAACGTAATATGGACCCTTTAAAGAAGCAATGAAAGTGGTTAAACAAGTTCTTATAAGATGGAATATTTTGTTTGTTTAGTAACAATATATATTTCCTTATACAGCTTTGTCTATTGTCATAATTCATTTTTAAATCTTGAATGGTCCAGGTTAGATCTCTTTTTTACAAGTTCTTGTTTAATCCTGCCACACAACTAGTAGACCATTTGCATCTTATCTACATAATAAAAACTAAACCAAAACCAGACTTTTTATTTTAGACCTAATAATAAGAAGCACAGTGGGTGTTTCTGCAGCTGAACTTGTCCAAAAAGGGACACAGGGAATTTCCCTTGGGATCAATAAAGGATCTCTATTGCTCTCTCTTAGTATCCTGCTATTTTAGTATGTATCTATGTATCAATGCCCATTATTAAAAATGAAACCTTTTTCTATGTTGCCACTGTAAATTTAATGAAACTCTTGAATTAATGTGTTACCTTAAATGAGCAGTTGACTTGTGTTAAGTGTGAACAATTACATTGATTTTAATATGTCAAATCTCAGCAGACAATTGCCACTTCACCCACAGTGACTCTTTTGAAATTCTAACATGCAGCGTAAATAACAAATTGGGTAACTGCCAAAGGCTTTGTTAACAAACCAATTAGTTAATAAATATTTATAAGTGTGAGTGAACGTGGTTCTGAGGTAATCTGAATGGAGTGTCAGCGTACATTAATCCAGTCAAACAAAAGACCCTTGAAGTGAAAATAAACTTCTGTAGTTCAAATGGTACTGAATACTGTCAACCCAAACAATACATAGCAATTATTTTTTGTAGTTTAGGTTGTAAAGCTAATACAATTTATACATTTTGGAAGATATTTAAAGCGTAATGTAAACTTGTTTTGCCTCAGTACAGGTCATGTAGGGGTAGTTTTCAAGTTAACAGCTTTTACCTATAATTTAGTGGAGATTGGCAATTCCAGGGGCCAAATGATTCTAGTGAAGGTGTAAGGCATATAAAAACACAGTGAAACACTTCCTGTATTACCACATAAATCATCATAAATCAAGGTGGAACAGATTGTTTTACTGTTTGAGAGAAGAACTCAGCCTAAATATATAGGGTTTGTGTGTCAAACGTGTGTGTGTGAATGAAACATAACATAACTCCAGATATGTTTTGATGAGGAAACAACATTACAACATAATAATAATAGTTAATATAGGCCCTTTAAAAAGTTTTTTTTAAGACAGCAAAAAGATGTGCAGAATAATTAGAGCATATTTAAAAGTTTGCATAAATGGCTAAAAAAATGTGTGCATATCTTCAAAACAATGCCATAAAGTGAGTGAATAGTTGGATGCTACTTCAAAACAATAAAACAAATCTTTATGGTCATTTGAGGAGTATACCACTAGAAATGGCATAGCTATGAATCCACTTTAGCAGAAAAACACAGATTAGAAGAAGAGCTGGAGCTGGTGTGGTTAAAAGAGCAGCTCCAGGATGAAATGTAGAAAGCGCAACTGTGTCATTACCTTTTCATTCTGAACACTGCCGAGCCTATTACTTAATTTCCCTTTCCAGTTGTCACTATGGCATAAGTTTAAGTGAGTTAAAACAAACCTGCAGAGGCATACTCCACCTTAAAGATGATAAAAAAGCTGAAATAGGATAAAAGATTCAGTTTTTGTTGGAATTGATGACATTCTCAGAGGACTGACTTCTAAGACATCGCAGATAGTTAGTCCCATTCTGTGCATCCCTTCCACATTGTACAGTATATTCACACAAACATACATTCTTACACATTTATAAATGACCAATGAGATAATCTGATGCCAGTCTAGCTCTCGTTGACAAAATGTGCAAAACTCAAAATATAGTAACAGTCCCAAATTAATTTACGCAGTAGACAGCAATATCAGATTTGGAGAAATGTTACATGGGAGAATGGTGTTGGCAGATACAATGTACAATATATTGTAAACCACTTAACAAGAAGGTAGCAAGTTCAAATCTCTGACCAGTAGCCAAATCTGGGTCAAACCAAATATGGACAAACATTCAATAACCCATGAATACTGACAAAAATGTAGAGTAAAAATATTTCACGATGGTGGCTGTTATACGGGTGAATTTAGAACTGACCTCCATATCAGGAATAGAAATTTATTTACAGACAAAATAGCTAAATAAAAAATTCAGGATCATATAGATCGGGTTAATATGAACATTTTAAGACCAACATGACGAGGCTCACTGCTGCAGTTACAGAGAGAGGGGCCAGAGTAGATGGAGCCAGAAGTGCCCACATGCTCACTTCCTACTTGGAACATGGCAGTTAGTGGCTTAGCTATGTCCTTTTATATATACAGCCTATGGTCAAAACTGAATGAGGCCAAAGCCGCACTTATAACTAGGGCCTTTTGGAACTTGTGTTGTTTGACATACTGTAGTAGTGTTGTGAATTCATATCCTTTAAAAGCCCTAATTTGCAAAGCTGCCAATATATGATTAGCAAGGACAATTACTCAGGAAACGGCTGCCAACCACATAGTGTAAACAAAAATGGCCCATTAGCTGGTGGAATGCACCTCAGCTCCACCAGGGACAGTCCTGAGCTGTGGCTGGCACACTCACACGCATGGAAACGATGCTTTGATTGTGCCTCTCATGACAATATACCCGGACACACTAAATAGTAAACAAAGTGATGTGGATGCTGGTTCTGGTTGATTAATCAGCAAACTCCATGTGGATCTCATGCTGACTGCTAATTACATGAGAGTCAAATATTTCAAAGGAAGATGTAAACAAGAACCGAAGCTGTGTGAGTGAGACTTGCACATGGTTAAATACTTGCACATGTTTAATATGTTGAAATTACTATTTTTGTTGTTGTTTGGAGTGAGACTAGTTGCCCTTCTATTGTTATGATGCTTAAAATTGCACAAGCCTTTCTGGTGGAAGGTCCACTACCTGCTGATATCCATAACCATATTTCCACAGATATGACTTGTAAGTTGCACCCTCTGCTTTTCTCCATGCTATGTTTAATGTTGCACTGTGTACCATCCCAGGAAAACTAATAATATCTCCCTAGAGACAAGCAGGTGGCACTTCACAGTATATTCACACAACCTAACATAAATGCAGAAAAGTAATCTCAAGTCTATCTTAACCTCCTGAGACCCTGTGGCCTCATACGAGGACATTACATTTTTGCCTCTTGGCACCATGATTTTCAATTATTTTAAACTTTCACCTGTAATCAACTAAAAACCTCTACAGCAGCTCCCGAAAGTCTGCATGGTAAAGTTTAGATGCAAAATTTATGAATAAAACCAATGTATTTATGTACAATAATGTCTCTTCATGTATCTTAATGTCTCTTCATTTGGCATTAAAATTTGACACATTTTATTGACCACAGCAGACGAGAGCATCAGGAAATGTCATGTCCTCGTTTGAAGACATTGGGACTGTGTTATATTATTGATTGTACATGTTGTTAGGTAAACTTGGGAATATTTAGATGAGTTTACAGTTATAAATTGCTGGACGTTTCTGCTGCTATAGGGAAACTGCTGCCTGTCTCCACTTTTTGCACCTCTACTTTTTTTTGTAACGATTGAAAACCAGAAAAAATTAAAACTGTGGACCACATTTTCAGGCCTTTTTGTGTGTTTTTAACCTCACTCACTGAACCCCAACCCGCTCACGGTCGACCTGCGTCACATTTGGCAGGTTTAGGGCTTGAAATAAACAGCTAATTGCTGTTTTTTTTTTTTTTTGTAATTTATTTATATATTTTAATGCTTTTACATTTTTTAACCAATGGTGTCATACAGAAGACTTACTTAGTAGGTCCTACTTATCCCAAATAGCAAGAAGAAATGAAAAATGGACACCAGACAAAAGCTCGGGTCTCAGGAGGTTAAGTTTGTAAATGCCTGGAGAGATTTGTGAGATCATTTGGAAACCGTCCAACTGTAATTTGATAAAATGCCTGAAAATTCCAAGTATTTTCTAAGTACAAACTGAATTTCAGCAGTGGAAAGACTAAGCTTAGTGGAACAGCACAACAGAAAGTGGGAGGACTCAAATTTATCCATCCATCTTCTCCCGCTTAATCCGGCTGGGTCGCGGGGGCAGAGTATTGGACTCAAATTTACAATGTCATTATTTATATGGGTGCAAAATAAATGTCAGTAAATACTTATTTTGAAAGTATATTGATGATTTGTCCCAAAATTTTAATGTATAGGCTTGAAGCCTTGAAGTGCTACTCATTATTCAATCTCTCCGAACTCAGCGACACATCTTGCCTAAGGACACAACAGCAGAACCTGGTCAGAGCAGGAATCAATCCTCTGACCCTTGAGTTGGTGGAGGAATGCTTCAAACTCCCTGAGCTCTGTACTGGCCTCACTCTAACTATTTGCTGAATGTCTCTCTCCACTCTCCACCTCTACTTTTCTCTTCTGAATGGTCCAAGAGGCTTATGGGCCAAAAATTTTAAATTATAATAAAATCCTTCAGACATTCACTGGAGAAGACAGTTTAACAGTTTAGTTAAACTGAATCAGTATGCGGCATATCAGTTGTAGTAAGTTGGAATAAATTAATATTTCAACGTAGTCAGCAACATTGTGGAAATAAACTTACAGATTCACAAAATACATCTGTTGTTACTCCTCACTACTGCAAAAAGCAAGAAGCTTTTTATAATTCAGGCTTAGTCATTTGAAACACACATTTGTCCATGTCTTGGGGCAAGATCCGGGGCTTTTTTTTTCTCTTTTAAAAAAAAATCAATCTCATTTGTAAATCTTTTTTTTTTTTATTTCCATCTCTTCTCCACTGAGTCATACCTAAACCCACTTTAAATATGCACACAACACAGGCACAAACCCACATGGATCATGAGCTCACACAGAGACAAAACCGGAGCTTAATTAGCACCGTGCTATCATGTTTAAAATTTAGGAAACGCCAACAAGACAGCAACAAGAAATGATATGCTGAAAATGTACTCAAGCAAAGCCGACAAAAACTGCAGCCTAGAATCATCCGACAAGAACTGACATATACAGCTTTTGAACAGAGGAAGCCCAAAATGCTTTCGATCCTTTGGTGCCATTCCACATTGCAAAGACATAAAGCAATGTACAAAAGTGCACTGTACCCGCCAAATCTGATAAACAACATGACAGGCTGTGTGTGCTAGCCTGCCATGACAACACACAACAGCTTAGATGCCAGTACTGGCAATATACAAGGGGAAAACTGCTCATGTCTGCTCCACTTTGCCTCATGATAGATTCGGGTAAAATGGAGGTGAAAACCTAGCTTCCTCCTCTCCGAACGCTTTTCAGAATATACCCAAAAATGTGCAGACGGGTAACTGAGATTCAATTAAGGGGAGACAAAGCCAGGGGAATAGGCTTGGTGGCGGATTGTTATTTAGAGTGTTAATCCCAAGCCACTGGTGTCCAAAAGAAAAGCTATAGGGCAGAATGAGCTGTTGCCTTTAAGCTAATAAGATATTAGCCAAATCCGCTTAGCCAAACTATTTTGTGAGGGTTCACTGAGCAATCGTCTGCCTGGCACTAATATGAATGGAGAAGAGCAGGGGTTTGAAGTGCCAAGCTGAGAATGACTCAAGAGGCAAGACGCTGTTTAAAGGGACATATACAGTCCATGGGCCAGACTAAATATCAGTATCATGTGGTGGTAAGGGCTATCTGTGAGTTTTAAAAAGTGTGACAGACTTTTCTGAGTTTTAGCGGTATCACAGTAATCTGCCTTTGGACACTTTAGACACAGGTGCATATTCTGGTTTCGGCCATGTGCCGTTTGTCGCATAATGATTTAAACTACTGTGTTTGGTGTGTTAAAGAAAACTGTTTTGTTTTTGTGTTGAAGCATAATTGTGTGTGTCTCTGACAATTACCCCCAGCTATTGCCATATCTTTTCAAAATGTCACTTGAGGACATTTTGGAAATGTTTTTTTTTTTTTTTTTTTTAACACTGAAACCTCCTGGATATTAAATGAATAAACCTGAGGATTCAGAAAATGTATAACATGTCTTTACTGTTTCAAGGGTCCCTCCATGAGCCATGAAGTACATGAAGGATTCTGACAGAGGTGTATCCCCCATAGAACGAAGCCAAAATTAAGTGGAACTAATCAGTCTTTAAGCTAAACAAAAGATTACAACAGAATTGTTATATGTAAATTGTATTGTATATTAATTTTTTAGGCATATTAAATAGTTAGATCCCGAATACTCCCCCCATACTTATCATCTGTTTTTTTTCCCATTGCATTTTTGCAGATTAAGTTTGGTTAACTGGAATGCTTTTCTGCAAAACTGAGTTCCACTTTTTCACCCATTTTTTGAAGGTTATTAGTTATTTTGAAGTTTTATTTGAAGTACTTTTGAATTAAATTTTAGTCCTCTAATTTGGAACACTGATCAAATAAAAAAAGCACTCTAACAAATGTCCAAGTCTCACATACAAACACAAAAAGATCTGAAAATCACTATTTTTAGTTTTAATTGGTCCTCACTTGTAAATATCACTCATCAACCCCGTTCAGTCCTTCCCATATTGTACGATCTGCATTGTAATCTATTTAAACCAAACAAACTATTGAGTATTGTGACAAAAGTAACAGAAGCTCTCAGTGCAGGCAGTGGGAGTGTGAAGAGTGGGGTTCGGCCAAATCCCAAACGGAAACGCAAAGCTCAGAATAGACTGACGTGCTGCCATGGTACAGCGCCAAAACTCTCTGAATCCAATATATTTCACATCATTCATTTCTGATAATTTGCTATAATTTACACAACAGATTCATCACTTTCTCATGCAGATTGCAATGGAAAGCAAGTTTCTTTTAAAACCGCATTTATTTTTCAATCATTCATTGCATCCAATGTGCATCTAATATTTTGTAAATTTGGCCCCATTCCTGTGTATCAAATATCAATGAGTCAGGGACAGACCATAGCATTGATAATTCTCTATGACATCGTTTTCATATTGTTCATCATTTTAGAAAAAAATACAAAATGGATTTAAAGGTCCATATTAAAGGTCCATATATCCTATATTACATAAAAATGACTCTTGCCATGTTAGAATGTCATCAAAAACATAACTGGTGTTGTGTTTTCTTTCATTCACACATGTTTGAGTAACCCTTTATTATCAGTCTGTCTACATCTCCAAAGCTTAAAATGCTCTGTTCCACCTTGTGATGTCATATAGTGGTAGTTTTCATGTTAACAGCTCGCTTTTACAGTTTGTTCAATACAGATCGGCATTTCCAGAGATGAAATTATCTGAATGATTCTTGTGAAGGTGTATGGAGAGTTTAAAAACACATGGGAGCACTTTCTGTTTTACCACATGAAATCACAAGATGGAAGATAGTGTTTTCTGTCCGAGAGAACAACTCAGCCTAAGTATATACAGAATATATAATATATGAATATGAAACACAACAGTAATGTTTGTGATGAGGAAACAACATTATAACATAGATCAGAAAATAGTGTAATATGAAAAGTCTTAAGGGAACAATGTCATAACATGGCAGAAAGCTCTAAAACATTGGTTTTGCAAAATACCTCCTGTTTAATAATAGTGGAAAGGAGTGAATGGGAAAAAATAGGGTGAATCAATGTTATATTTGGACCTCCATTGAGCATTTGGTTTCAGCTAAGGTTGGTGGCATATTTACGTCTCTGTTCATGTATGATAGAACCCATAAAACCAGAAAAAGTTTACAAAATATTGCTGACGGACCACATATTCAAAATATTATTCAAATCTGTAGCAGCCGTTGTGAGATTCAAATTGAGCTTTTGAAAATCCCAGTAAAACTCTGGCTTTATTCAGTATTTTGTGTTCAGAAATGGTATTTACTGCTCTGTGCTTCAGCAGTCAGTGAAGCGGCCGCCTCCTCATCGCCAACAGAGAGATAAAACTAACCACCTGCTGATACAACTCAACCACCACTGTGCAGGGCTACAGGGGGCCGCTCCCACCCCCATTTACAAGGCTGAGAGAGACGTTATGGAGCTAGGCTGATAAAGTCATGGCTCTTAACCCCAACATTCACAGAAATTGTTTTAATAAAAGATGCCGTTTTAATGAATTAGGTTTTTAAATGTCAGCTCAGTTTTTTTAGCAGCTTTTTGTGACTCGAACTTTGCTTTTAATGCACCAGTGTAACACAATATAACTGGTTATTTGGGGTTTTATCATGGCCCTGCAGGGGAATATTGATTTATTAAAAAGTTTTACACTAGACTACACCATGTTGTGTTCTTGGGTAGGGCAAGACACTTAACCCGACTCACTCCCAGTGGCTGTGTACACTGGTGTATGAGTGTGTGTGTAAATTTGTGAGTGGTGCCTTGATGTAAAGAGCTTTGAGAGTTGAAGGTGGAAAAGCGATATATAAAAATGTGACCATTTACCACGTAACATTTCTTGTGGAAGATATGACACTAGTTTGTCATGCCATTAAACATATCTGTTTCCACAGAGACAAGTTGGTGCCTGAACCAGACCTACTTGTTACAGGTCAGATCTGGAAAAAGGTGACCTTACTTGCTGTAAGAATGCATGTTTGATAGTGTAGAAAGACAGGTGGGGTGTGGGACGGTTTTGTTTTGTATTTTTGCTATGTAAAATGCCTAAATTTGTGGGGAAAAAAGAATGCATGTTTGAAAATAAGATTTGTTCGCCTCTGCTTCTCCTGCTCACTAACTTACTCGGGTCCAACGTGTAACATTTATTCAAGGATCAATTTGTAAAATATGAGAAAATGAGCTCTCACTGACCACTCCAGTTTCTATAGTACTTCCCATCCTAGTCCTTAAATTTGCATGTAATACAATAATAGCAGTGATGTAGTACAGACTGACACCACAGCACTGTGAGAGAAGCCTGAGTCTGATGGGTGCCCACTTACGCCGCTCTGCTCTATATGCTAATAGATTCAAAGGGCACAAAAACAGGTTGATTTACACATTGACCCTTGCCATCCCAAACAGCATTACAAACAGCCCATTTCCTCTCACTACAGACAGGGGCCAAGTGTATTCATCTCGAGCTGCCCTCGCGCTCACTGCATCTCTCAGCTCCGCCAGTGAAACTGCAGGGGCTGTGCACAATGAACACACAGCGAATAGTGAATAAATATGAGCAAAGCGAAGAGGGACTACTGTATTGTAATTCATGCTTTCATTCACATTCACCTAACTCATTTTGGTCAATGGTTATATGGGGCATACTAGAAACACAAGAGCCTGCCAGAGGTTTTGATCATGTGCATTGGCTTTTTTTTTTCTTATTTGTGCACATACCAGTATAGTAACTGGGCAGGATAAGGTGTCTTTTCCAAGGACACAATTTAAAGGGCCCATATTAGGTTATTTTCCAATCTATGGTGTAATGTTGTTTCCTCATCAAGAACATACCTGGAGTTTTGTTTCATTCACACATGTTTAACAGGCAAATCCTGCATATTTAGGCTGAGATTTTCTCTCAGATGGGAATGGAAAATACAGGAAGTGCTCCACAGTGTTTTTAAGCTTCATACGCCTTCACTAGAATCATTTGGGTGATTTCAGCCCTGGAATTGCTCATCTCTACTGAAGTAAAGGTTAAAGGTAGTTGTTAACTTGATAACTACCACTGCATGACATCACAAGGTGGAACAAAGCATTTTGAGCTTTGGAGATTTATGTTTTTGGGTGAGGTAACAACACATTTTAAAGCTAGAGTCAAGAGTCAATTGTACATAATATATAGCTTTATATAGCTTTATTTTAATCAAAATATTTTTTGCACATACTGTATATGTCACAACAGAGGTCGCCATGCAGGGCTTCACATAATTGTTGATTTAACCATCAGAAATAGTCATTGGGCAAAGAAAATGGATGACTGTCCTTAAACATTCCTTCTCGGCAAGGACATTTTTCAAAATTCAATGGGAAAGAGAAACCAGGAGGAGAACCACAGTGAAGGAGAGCGCCACTCACATGGGCGGACAGGCTGGAGATGTGTCCAGGGCTTACATAATCCATTTACATTGCATCCATTTCCAAGTTCAAGTGGGTTCACTCAAGCACAAACCCTACAGCCTACCACTGGGAGCGCCTGCCTCTTCTGCTCATAGGATACTTCCCTAAACTAAGACCCTGGTTATAGATTGACTTCATGGTTCAGTAGATGAAAAATGTACTCCTTCACTAGAAACCAAATCCCCATTGATTACATCTAAAACTAATCTTGTAGTTCCCAATAATAAAAGCAGCAAAACATGCGATACATCAAACTACCAAAAGTAAATATCAACACTTCCTTTTGGCTGTGTGCAAGTTAAATAAAATAAGTGAAAAAGGGGAAATAAGATGGTTGGAGAGGCACTAGCATCAATTCTCTTCTCCATTCACATTTACCTGACAGGCCATCACTTATGTGCGTGTGATTTAAAAAACAGATTCCGCTCAGTTCAAGCTCCTATCAGCGAATTCCCTGCGTCGTGTATCAAAGTTTATGAAAGCTGGCGACGTCACATCCTGCCTGAGTCGCACTGATATCCACGATAGATTTGAGTTCTGTGCTGCTGGATGGTACCAAGAAGACGCCATACATCAGGGGGCGACGTAGAGGTGTCAAAGCGTGAATGGGTTTTGTCATGAATGAATAACTACCAGAAATGTGCAGAGAGGGCAGAGAGGAGAGCTTTACTCGGCTAAGACGTTTCATCTGCTGTGATCCACACTTCAGGGTTCAAGACAAGAAAAAAAAGACTGAAGTGCTGAAGTGCTTGAAATATGATAATATGATAAAAAAAAAATCAAACTATTGTCACATTTGTATTTGTCTGTTCTCTTTTTTTTCATTAGAGATTTTCATAGTGAACTGGTCACAGTAATTTTGCTGTTACACAGCCCCTTTAAACTATAATTTAGGATTTGGGAGGCACAAACATCTCCTTAGTAACAGGCAGATGGTGAACCCTTAACCAGAAAAGTTACATAGTTCATCTTTAGTACACATTTAAGATAAATCTGTGGAGCAGAACAACTTAAGTATAGACTGAGTGTTTGTGCCTTTGGGAGGAATTCAATGGAGTTAAATCCAGTGGTGATGAAAAAAAGAACTTTTCTCACTCCAGGCTTTTTCATCTGCTGTAGATCTGCACCTCGGGGCAAAAGAGGTGGAGTTAAAATAAACCAATTCCTCGTGGGTAGAAGAGATACAAGGAAATACTGTAACAAAGAAGGAGAATACATGTATTTAAACTGGTAGTACAATGGAAGTTGTAAGTATTCTGTAAACTGTACCCTCAGGGCTGCATTGACAGTGCACTTTTATTTTTCACTAATTGTACTTCTTAGGAAAATGCATCACAAGAATATGCAAGGAGCTAAAAGCCTCCACCGAGCTACACAACTCCCTGTCAGCACTGTTTTCTCTGGAAGCATTCAACATGACTGCTCTTTCTGAATACAAAACTCTCTATTCAAGTACGAGACCACAGTAAATAAATACGCACATCTGGGATTTATAATTTTATGACTATTTAATACTCCTTTGTTCCAAAATAATTGCACCATTTCATCTCTTTTAGAACCATTTTAGAACACCATATTTTGTTAATACAACCCCAAATAACATGGTTTGACATTTTAATACATGTGTCCAGTATTTAAAAATCCTTTATTCAATATTTTATAAAACCTTGACTTTCTATTTTGATTTTCCCCTCCATGCAGCTTCACTAGAATCATTTGGATCATTTTAGCTGTGGAAGATCCCATCTCTGTACCTCTTAACTTAAAAATTACCGCTTCATGATATCACAAAGTGGCACAGAGAATTTTGAGATTTAAAGATGTAGCCAGACAAATAATAAAGGATTACTCAAACAAAACCCAACTCCAGGTCTGTTTTTGATGAGGTAGCAACATTCTAACATGGCTAAAAGCTCACATGAGTCAATTTTGTGCAATATAAGAGCTTAAAAAAACAATATTCCTGGTATAGCTAACATAATATGCATCGACTGAAATGGGAAATACACACAATGGCGTATGGATGGTGCTACAGGCCTTGGTGAGTGAACAGACCATACTGTGAGGAGGTGGGTGCGACTCCAAAGGTGGGGCCCACTCCTCTGGTGGGCGGGGGAGGGGGTGGGGAGGGGTACAGCGCCACAATCCCACACGCTGCCTCTCCTTCTGCCCTGGCACATGCACACTGGCACTGCTCTGCTACTTATTCCTGTTTTCCAAGAATGGCAAAGGATCTGCCAGATTCACAGATTAGAGTTTACCTCTCCTCACCAAGACCTCCTGGCACTGCCGTGACCTAATGACCTTTTCACCTCAGACAAATATAAGGTAAACAGATCCATCTTGTGTGACAGACATATGGAATTCCAACTATTGTACATAACAGACTCAGAGTAGAAGTTTCAGGCTACAGCTGAACAGTGCATAAAGAAAAATATAGGCTACGTTTACTGGTAAAGTTGCATTGGGTAACATTTCTAGTGGAGGGTCTGCCACCTGATGTCCCCATGGAAATGTTATTGCTTTATCGAGAATATTCCATAGTATAGTGTAGTGTAGACACCTTGGGAGGGGAATCAAGCAAGTTACAGCACTACTCTATGTTACAACTCAGAGTCGCAATAAAAAAACCCCTAATGAACAAATGCGAGTTGGAAATATTTAAAGTCACACCATGGCACATTCCAGGCAAAGGAATAGCATCTCCATGGAGACAAGAAGGTGGCACACTGTAGTACATAGTAATTCTGTGACAGGACAACCATATTCATTATGTTGGAGTCATTTTGATTAATTTTGTCATTTTGCCAAATTGTGAATGTGTTAATCACTCTCTTCTTCACAAATAAGACAGTGTGGAGGTTCCTTCACGTTAATCTTTCTTTATAACCACCACTTGTATCTTAGTAGGTACATAAAAAACTTGCTCAATGACAGGACTCTTCTTTTTAACAAGCAGTTTATTTTCTATTGAGTTGTCTTATTTTGTTGAATTTGTTCTGCTCCATGTTACGATTGTCACCCAATGGACCATAGCTGCATGTCTCATTCATACAGAAAGTCTTTTATCAGATCCCTTTCAATCAGGAGCACATGGCTGCATCTACTGTAGCGTGTCCACTGTACCCTTGGTTGTACAAGGTCTAGTGATTTATGTATTTACAGGGACAATGAACAATGAAAAACACTTATTAGATGTCATGCTCTTCATTGTTGGTGATCAAGGTTAAAGCAGCCTTTTAAATGTACACTGCTAGTGAAAAGAGGGCTGTATGGGAGTGTGTGTATGTGTGTATGTGTGCATTCCCCATAGGCTCAGTGGTTCCTCCTGACTAAATGTGTAATCGATCATAAAAAATGCTGAGTGGACCGGTCTGGACAGGAGTGGGAGACAGCAGTCTGTAAGGGACATTGACTGAGTTAATGGTGGTTTATGGGAGTCTCTGTGGTCAGTGCATGGACTGTCTCACAAAGGGGATGTTTTACAAGAGGGTGCTGTGATCCTGGCCAGCCAACAATGAGAAAAAGGTTTCATGTTTTTTGTAGAGTTCAGCTATAAAATATATACAATCATTTTCGTTTCCTCCCTGCAAAGCAGCATTTGGGAAATGAGCATGGAAGTATATTTTGTACAGTCTATTCAAAACGCCTAGAACTTCCTGCACACCTATTTCCAAAATTTAAAAAGAAGGTTTAAAGGTTGTTTGATCGACCCTTTATTAGTAGTCTGTATACATCTCCAAAGCTCGACATGCTCTCTTCCAAATTGCAATGTCATGCAGTATAGTTTTTAAGTTAACTATAACTTTTACCTTTAGTTCAGTAGTGATTGGCAGTTCCAGGGCTGAAATTATCCAAATGATTCTAATGAAGATGTATGCAGTTTAAAATCACATAGAAGCACTTCCTGTGTTACCATATGACATCATGTGAGACTGATTTCCATTTGAGAGAAGAACACAGGCTAAATATGTAGAGTTTGTGTGTTAAACATGTGTGAAACAAAATACAACTCCAGGTATGTTTTTGATGACGAAACATTATAAGAAAGATTAGGAAATAGCATCTTATAGGCTCTTTAAATTTATAACATTTGTTCATTTGTAAACATTCAGCAACATGTTCAGCATATGGGTAAATAAGACGGCTTTCTTTCTGCTCTCGCATTGATAATTTGGCAGGATTTTATACCAGATGCCTTTATTTGTTGTTGTTTACTGATGTTTTAAGATAAACCCGAAGTTTCAAATACATTTTTGAGCAGGTATTTTTGTGATCAGTCTAATCACATGTTTACGATTGTGGTTATTGCTGCTGAGTTTAATGAAAACCAAATTCTTATACATTTGAGCACTATTTTGAATGTTTCTTTATTGAAAATTATTAAAACCAAAACTAACTGAATGACTAAAGCAAATTGAGAGATTAAGATTGTTTTTAGTTCAGCATTAGAATGTTTAATATATGAACATAAATAACCATGTAATCCATGTTATACAAGACTTAATATAAAGTTTATCTGTGGATGTGGAGTTTGTCTTTTATCTCCCAGGGACTGTTTACCCGTTGTAATTAGACCATTCATCAGCCTAATGGGAACATCCTCGTCACTAAAGAAGTTGTAGTGCTGAAAGCTGCAATCCAGGCAAAGCATTTTGAGTAAAGTGGGCGCTGGTATTGGTTTTAGGCAGTGTGCCAAAGAGGAGCAATCTGTCAATATTCCATACACAATGTTATCTTATTGTTAGGTCCATTCAAAGATAATAATAATCCTAACAGAATATGTCTAATTGTATTCCAGATGTGGGCTTATTTTCTCAAGTGCTGTATTAACAGTTGGAGTAATTATAATGGAGAAAGTGCTATTTGAGAATCACTTGTAAAATGTAATTCAAGCTTATGTGAATTTACACAGTGACAAATATGGTAAAGCAGATTCTGACATATGTGCCCAAATCATTTTTTTTCCAATGTGTAAAAACTGTTGAGCAAATTGCAATGATGCCAGCTCTGACACCTACTACAAATACTATAATTAATGTTTGTCCAGTGTAGTTTTTGGCTGTAAAATGCTTTTCACGTTTGCCAGACTTGTGAGTCTTTTCATAGAAGAATGAAGCCGGGAGGCTGGAAGAAAACGGAACTTTTTATTCGACTCCAAACTTTTAAAAATCTCTGGAAAGGAGCTGCAAACATTTGCTCGTACACCACTGCTAATAACTAGCATGCTAACAGAGCACTACCTGGTTCTTGGAGTCTAAAAACACTGTGTATTATATGGAGACAGCACTCAGCGGCGTCATTTTTATGCTATAAGAGTTGCTTTTACAATATGTGCACTGCAGATTTTCTTTTGTTAGGCCTATATGAAAGTTAACATTTTGTTTTTTGGAATTAGCTAGTTTAATTTCAAGCAGTGGTGGAACGTAACAAAGTGAAAGTAGTATTACTATTCTTAAGTACGCATTTATGGTATATGTACGGGCATATACCAACTTCACTTTTACTTCACTACATTTTTGAATAGGACTAAAAAGTAAAAGAATTTTTTGTCATTGTTTGAGACCTGCTGAAAAGGCTGAGGGTTTATTTTTAACATTTGTAGTTTGAGCAAAAATATATACAAAATATGCAAATAAAAACAGAATGAAAAATGACTTCCACTTTCCCTGTTGAACAAAATTCAGTACAAATCTTTATCAAAATCAGTTCATTTGGAGCTTTCTAAGACCTCGAAATCTGTGCAAATAGTTTTACTTTTTACTCTTTCCTTTTTTTGCTCCAGTATCTGTAATTTCGCTTAAGTAACATAATTGAGTACTTATTAAACCACTGATTTCAAATACATGTTTGAGTAAAATTATACATGTTATTTTAGTACAAGTATTTGAGAAGTACTAGAGGAAATGACCTGAGTAAGGAATCTGCTAAATACAGAAGAAGCAAGCCTTGTCATAATTATTTCAAGGGGAACTCTGATAACAGATATGGTTAACCTGGTGTCATTAAAACACTCCATTTCAAGTTGGTGTCAATGAATCTACAAATACTAAACTTCTTCTTTCTACACTCATTCTCACAAACTTAGAGCTATCCAGTGAACAAAACCTATTGTAGTGTGGACAGACAGTTCAGACAAAGGCAATACCGTGGACAAGAGACTCCATTACGACAAGCCCAGAATGGAGCAGGCTGATCAGTCATTGGCTGCTGAAGATTTCGGAGGAGCTGTATTGCCCTTTCATTTCCCTGTACATCTCGTTTTTTCCCCTAGGCATGAGAGGACTACTACTCACCTCTTCCAAGTCGCCTTTGTGCCCAGTCTTTCTTCATTAAGATAGGCCTTAATAGACTTTTCTATGGTCCCTTCACTTACGCAAGGAGACAAGGGAATAGGAGCTAGGCAAGATGTAAAGGGCATGTGAGGATTTGGATGATTCTGATAGCGTTTCTCTTGTCATCCACACAGCAGTAGTCCAGAGTGTCCCAAAGAAAGAGACAGTCAGTACAGAAAGAGGACTCACATTCAGCGAAGAATGAAAAGATAGGAACAGTATGATACAGTTTTTCAAGAGGTTTTATATAGCGACATTTGATTCAAAGATGTCACTGAAGTTTTCCTATAACACTCAGTGAAACAATATTCCAGTTGATGCTTCACAGGAGATGTCATCAACATTACCTGGGGGATGAAGCTAACTAGGGGCACTTCTCTATCTGAAGCACTAATACCCAGGAGTTGTGTTTTGTTTCATTCACACATGTTAAAGTAATCATTATTAATGTGTCTACATCTCCAAAGCTCAAAATGCTCTATTCCATCTTGATGTGATGTCATGAAGTGGTAGTTTTCATGTTAACAACTACCTTTTACATTTATTCAGTAGAGATGGGCAATTCCAGGGCTGAAATTACCCAAATGATTCTACTGAAGTTGTATGGAGTTTAAAACATAGTGGAGCCATTTCTGTATCACCACATGACATCATAAGGTGAAATATGAGTGTTTTCGTTTTTTTTTGTGTGTGTGTGTGTTAAATGTTCAAATGAAACAAAACACAACTCCAGGTATGTTTTTGATGAGAAGACAACATTATAGCATAGGTCAGAAAACACTGTAATATGGGCCCTTTAATCTGAACAGGTAAACAGATAAACAGTCCATCGAAAATAACATAAAACTAACATTTGGCAACAGTTTTTCAGTTAGTCACTCACCCTTTTGTGTGCAGTGTGTCACGATGGTAACTGCTGAATATTTCTCGGTAGACATACATGCAGCGCCCCTTAATATCACTGCAGTATGAACACATTTGATATACCGGTATCTAAATTGACATCACCACTCTCATTATGAGAAATATGTCTGAAATGTGTTTCTTTTTAGTCTCTGCCCCCTCACACTCTCTTTTCAGTTCATCTCTAAGCAGCAGCTGCAGACAGAGGAGCTTGTCGAGGTCTTAATGGCTTTTGGCAGAATCCGGAACCTGCTTGTTACCTTTCCTGCACTGATCAGCTCTATTCCCCTCTCACCACTTTACACTCTTCACAAACTCTCCCAGGCTGCACGCAGAGACACATCTGAAGGGACAATCTCAGTAGTGCACTGTTACTCATGGTGAATGATGTCAATTGCACTGATTGCTTAAGAAAGATATTTTGTCCCTTTGTTTGATAAGTCAGTAAAGCTGTGGCATAAGTAAATATTATAATGAAATCCAAAAACTTTTTTTAGGTGATTATGCTTACAGAGCTTGTTTTTAGATTAATGAGGTAAACCTAGTAATTTCACTACACTACACCATCCTGTACCTCACTGATTAAACCATTAATCTTACATAATGAAATGAACCAGAATGTGCAACAGAATGTGACAAGTGAGTGATCACGGGGGATGACAGGAGTTCTGCTGTTAAAGTGTTTGTCCATTGATCTGAAGGTTGGCAGTTAAACATCACTGGTAGAGTGGTCAAATCCACTGACCCAGGTTGGCAGTCCGAATCCAGCTTCCAGATGAATGCTGCCATTGTGTCCTTTAGCAAGACACTTAACCCACCTTAACTACACTCTGCATACACTGGTGTCTGAATGTGTGAATGTGCGAGTGGTTCCTCGAGGTAAAATGCAATGACTGCCTTGGTAAATGGTAAATGATTACATTCTTACAAAGCCCTTGACATCAAGGAGCCACTCACACATTCATACACCAGTGTACACAGACACTAGGGGCTCTCATTGTGTCCTTGGGCACAGCATTCATCTGTGGGGACTGGAATTGGACCACCAACCTGTGGGTCAATGGATCTGACAGCTCAGCCAATGATGCTTATGTCTTACCAACTGGGCTACTGTCGCTTTGAAGGTGAAAAAGCACTATGTAAAAATGTGACTATTTCCCATCACAAAACCTGATACTGTCTCAACCCAACACAATGACCTAACCAATATTACTGTAATAGTCTCATCTGCTCATATAACATTAAGAACACGCAGTTAGTTATACGTAATCATGAGAAAATAAACTTGCATCTGCTTTACCATTGTACTTTTAACTGGACTTTTGCATATTGTTTTTGGATTGAAGTGGTACTCCAACATATTTTTGTATTTCAATCACGTGGCTTATTTCACTTATGCACGCCATTTGGGTGCGTTCAACCCTTTAAGAGAACATTTGTTTTTAATTACTATGACAACAAATCCTATTTTTCCCTCACCCTAAATTGGCTTTATACATTGCTAAACAACACCACTCATTTTGCACCACCAGAAAAAAGTCTTGTCTCTCACCCAGCGCCATCGTTATCTGGTGAGGGTTTTGTATTCAACATAAGGGTCATTCTCATTAGTCGGTCCCTTATATGGCAACGTAATGAATTAAATTAGGGATCTTATTAACCAAGCAACTGTGTGATAGGTGATCTCATTTGAAGTGCACATGCTCCTGCGTCTTCTCCACTAATCCTTGTATTGACAAAGAAAGGTCTGTATTCAGTGTACAGAGGAGGGGAATTCTTCTCCCACCTTTTGCAGGGGAATTAAAGCAATTTTCACTTGCCTAATTTGGGTTGCCAGGAACAAGAAAACTAATCGCAATATGTAATTTTGATAATAAGGCGAAATGAATGAGACTTAACTACAGAGAATTATGTTGCTTCGTTTTGGCACGGTAATTATTATCAAGATTTTAATGGAGAGATGCTTTGTTGTTGAAATGCTAAAAAGAAGGCCTGGCAGGTCCTCTCGGCTTTTTCCAATTTTTTTTTCAAATAATGATTGTTGAAATTATCTAGTGTAATGAAGCAGTCATAAATAAAAGTAAGTGATTTGATTGTGTAACAGAAGAATTTTAATACGTCATTGCAAAAGATATTATGATAATTATTTAGATTTAAAAGTTACTCTTAATGTTGACTTTATTGTTAAGCACACAGATTAATACTTGAACTTCAATCTCAATGACAGCGCCTCCAATTGGGCAGTCTGGAAAAGAATGTGGACAAACACTTGAACGTTGCACTTGTCTCAAGCTTCAAGTGTTGACAACCAGGTGAGATTTGGACTTAAACCTGGACACAAACCAGAAAATAAAAGGTGCTGTTTTTTCTTCTGACATTAGAGCAGTATAATGGTATTGATTAGCTGTATGTTGCTAACAGGTAGTTTTGTGGGGCTATTCAAGAAACATGAGCTGTTTCTGATGGGGTTGTGTACATTTTTTAAAACTGTAAGTCAGTGATAGGTGGATACAGTAAATACCAAAATATTGTTAGATTGATTCTGACTGAGGTATTAAAAAATACCATTTATCATACAAAAGGGTGTACTGAGTAATATTTCTAGTGGAGGGTCTGCTACCTGTTTATCTCCACGGAAATGTTGTTGCTTTGTCTAGAATGTTCCACAGCATAAATTAAGCCTATCTAACATGAGAGAGACAAGCAGGTTACAGCACTACGCTACAATACAATTCAGATCTGTGGAGATTTACCCCACTCACAGAAGAAATCATTGCATTTTTAAGTAAAAGAAACACCCGTAATTAATAAATGCTACATGAATATGTTTAATGTCATACTGTGGAACATTTTAGGGAAAGCAATAACATCTCCATGGAGACAAGTAGCGGAGCCTCCACCAGGAAAGTTGGGTAGTGAAAAAAAAACAAAACACAAAACTTTTGATCAATTTTTGATAGTTTAATCTGGGGTCGAGGAAAAATAATGATAGTTGCTATAGGTTAAGTTAAAATTGTTAGTTTATGTCGATTTATGAGCATTAAATGGAGAAAGCTTCATCAAAAGTAAAAACAGCTCCGGGTGTTTTTGATGAAAAACAAAAATAAGTCAACAGCATAAATTTGTTGCAAACTGATTTGAACCGGTGATGAAACTACCATCCTAGACATATTCATGTACTCATATGTTACATGATTCAATTTAAAGGTGCATTGTGTAAGTTGTCTGGTGCAGGGTCCGTCAAATGCTTGTCTCCATGAAAATTGTATTGCTTTGTCTGGAATGTTTCACAGTATGGTATAAACCTTTTGATCTTTATGGAGACCAAACCAGACCATGTTACAGGTCAGATCTGTGTAGAGGCGACCCACCTCAGAGACAGCTTTGAGCTATAAAACTATCTGTATTTGAATAAACATAAAATAGAACGGTTTAATATCATACTGTGGAACATTCCCTGCAGAGTAATAACATGTTCATAGAAACAAGCAGGTGAGAGACCCCCAACCAAAAAGTTACACAGTGCACCTTTACTGTAATGTATATTTGCACAGACTCGCTATTATTGCCAAGTTATTTCCCCACTTTATTTTGTGCTGCAGAGGATATGGAGAAATACAACAGAAAAGAAAAAGTGTACCGAGGACGCAGCTGAGCCCCTGTTTACCGCATAATGACTTTACCAGAGAAGACGCATTTCTTTAATATTTGTTTATTATTTTCTGTGTTTCCTCTCTCCCAACTGCCTTTCCCACACAGCAAAAACAAGCTCACCACAAGGACAAACTGCAGTAATCAGGGCCATGAGTATCCATTATTTTAGAAAAGTGGAGGATGATTGATGCCAATATGAATTAAAGTTCAATTGAAGGACGGAGCTCACAGTTATGGCTGCTATTCATCAATTAGATCCTGAAACACCCCCTTCCCCTCGGAAAAATGGAGAGCCACTGTGGAGTTTCCTGCCTTGGTTTAATCCCAGGCTCCAGACAGACACAACTGACTAGATCCATTGGGGTTTTAATTTGGTGAGACAAAGGTGGTAATATTTCCATAGATTAGAGTTTGATATGTGGATGGTTTTGACCTGCAAGAATAATATTTAACAGGAGAGGTTTTAGGCATAAATCTGCTCCACAGATTTCATGGACATGTTTTACGGGGGTGAAAAGTAGAAATATTTATACTTCTACCCATGCATATCAGACTGATAAAAAACCTATAAGACCATTGACATTGCCTTAGTGATTATTCAAAGATTAAAAAATTCAAAAAGTTTATTTTCAGATTTTCATACGCACATATGAAAAATTTAAATTATGTTTCTCACTCTCAATCAAAGCTAAATTAAATAATAATAATAATAATAATAATAATAATAATGATGATGATGATGATGATGATGATGATGATGATGATGATAATAATAATAATAATAATAATAATAATAATAATAATAATAATAATAATAAAAGGAAAAGTTGCATCACTTTACACTTGTGATGGTTTTGCAGGTGAAGCGGGTGGTGTATATGCCTTACAGGGAAGGGAGTGGTGCACCAGTGATCCTCCTGGCTGTGTTCACTATGCATGCAGGGCTCTCCTGCCATAGACAGTGCAGCTTCTGCCCCACACAGTGATGCAGCTGGAAAGGATGTTCTCAGTGGTTCCTCTGTGGTTCCTCAGTAGAATGTGGTCATGATGGGTGGTGAAGCACTTGCCCGCAGGAAGTAGAGGCACTGCTGGGCTTTCTTCACCAGTGATGCAGTGTTGGTAGTCCAGGAGAGGTCTTCACTGATGTGCACCCTGAATTTTCAGCAGCAGCACCGTTGATGATCAGTGGCGGGTGTTGGGTGTGGTCTGTGAATAGTTTGTAATTGAAATGACTTTTCACACTACTTTCTGTCATATAAATAAATATAAAAAGTGCCAGTCTTTTGAACGACTGTTTGACATGAGCGGATCCAAAAGATTGGGATCTCAGAGTTAAAAGTCGCGTCTCTAATGTACGTGGCCTTTTAGAGTTACAGTATGCTTTGATGTGGTTGAATAAGAAGCCAACAATGCTAAATGTCATGTAAGTAGTCGTGGCAAGCCCACCTATGTTTCTTTAGTGCTACCGTTGATACTCCATTACAAATACCACACCACATCCCTCACACTTTTGTCCAACAGCTGAACTGAAAACCAATAAAGAAGCAAGCTTCCTTGACATTTCACAGCTTTACCTGTGTCAATGCCAGCATACATTGTTTCTGAAGGAGCTAATCCGTGACATGGCGCTCTGATCAGGTACTTGTTTATGGTGCGGCAATCTAAGGCCCTAATCTGGCAGGGAGATCTCACGGTGTCATCCCCGGGCCTGTGGAGTGGAGGCAGGAGTGTCTGGTCGTGACTCTGTGTGCATAGAAGGGGATTATCCAAGAACAAAACAGTCACAAAGAAAAGTCGAAATAGGGAAAGTATATAGAGGAGAGATAAGGACTTTGCCTTCTGTTCCAGCTAAAAAAAAATAAAAAAAACACATACAGTGCGGCTCTTGAGGTTCATTATTAAAATAACTTGAATGAAAACTTAAGAGAACAATGTGTGACTTTGTACTGCAATTAGATGCCATTTTGTTGCTTGCTTTTAGCTGCTATTTAACACCGCAAGACAAATGTGTTAATGTGCTCCAGTATGAGCGGGGGAGCTTAATAGTGCTTTGAGAAATAGTGCAATTGAAGAAAGGCTTTACTTGACTGGTGTTCTTTTAAAACCATAGACCGCATGTATGAATGGACATGGCTAAGGCGCTAGCTGCTGTGTTCCAAATAGGAAGTTCACATGTTGTTCTTCCAGCTCTTACTGAACCCTGGCTCCCTTTGACTTACAGTGGGATTTTGCCACCCCTCTCTCTGTAACTGCTGCTGTGAGCCTCGTCATTATGTTTGTATTAACCATCTCTACATGATCCTGATGTTTATTTTGCTATTTTGTCCATCAAAAAAATAACATAACATAGAGCCTGGCTCTAAATTCACCCCTGCAACTTTTAGCATCACAACCCTCATTTGAGTGAACGCTATGGGTGACTTAGTGCATTTTTTAAATACTGTGGTTCCATATAGGAAGTGAACATGGGCGTGCTTCTAGCTCCATCGACTCCAGTTTACTCTGTATTGTAAAAACAACACAGCTCCCTCTGTAACTGCTGCTGTCAAGACTCCTTTTTTGTCTTAAAATGTTTGTATTCACCCACTCTATATGATTCTGGTGTTTATTTTGCTATTTTGTCCTTAAATCAATTCCTATTCGTAATATGGAACCAGACCCGAAATTTTCCTATATAACTGCAAGCATCAATTAGCTTCATTTGACTGGAACCCAACACTATGGGTGATGCCACACTTCCTTAGTCCACTGCTTTATACAGTTTATGAGTATTCCTCACTTCCTAATTTTTCACAGCAGTGCGTTTAGAAGCACTCTTTACAACTTGGACAAAGCAGACTTTTGCACACAGAGTCTAACAACTTCCCAACTCCACCTTCAGGTACTTCACACATCTTTATATTCACTTTATCACACAACTCTTTACCTGCCAGAGAGTACCAAAATAAAAGCTTATTATTTCAATAAAAGATTACCTCAAAATTGATGCCTGTTTTTATCCTCTTGTTTGAAATAGAAACGGTCGCAATCCAAGAATTCATAATTTTTCAAAGATGTTCAAAATCACATTAGAAGTAGCACAGTCTAGCACATTACACTGATTGGTTGTGTTTCCATCAAAATATATTAGAAGTAATCCCAAAACCTATTTCTTGCGCTTTATAGTTTTTGATCATTTCCATTCTCATTTTTGTATTGTTAAAGGGCCCATATTACGCTATTTTCTGATCTATGTTATAATGTTGTTTCATCACAAACATACCTGGAGTTGTGTTTTGTATCATTCACACATGTTTAACTCACAAACCCTGCATATTTAGTCTGAGTTCTTCTCTCAAACAGAAAACACTCATTGTGATGTCATTTAGTAATACAGGAAGCACTCCACTATGTTTTTAAACTGTATTTACCTGCAGTAGAATCATTTGGATAATAACAGCCCTGAAATTGTTCATCTCTACTGAACTAAAGTTAAAAGGTAGCTGTTAACTTGAAAATTACTACTTCATGACATCACAAGTTGGAACAGAGCATTTTGAGCTTAGGTACGTTTTTGGTAACGACATTCTAACATGTCTTAAAGCTCATAAAAGTCCATTTTGCATAATATATGACTTAAAGATTTACCTGAATGAATTATAAACAGTTGATTTGGATACACTGGCTCTGTGCCGTTTTGCTATAGTGCATAAGTCAGCCATTGTAGAGCAGTGGTGTTTTGTCTTATTATGCACCCGCATGCCAAGTGGATGAGAGATTATAGTGCAGATTAGCAGTACTCCATCTCTGTGTCCCAAACACCTCAGAATCAATGGTTTATTGGTGGAGCATGAATTACACACCAACTATTTATGCACAACATGTTTTTAGCGTCAAAGTCATCACTCAATAGAATCAATGCACAGTGCAAGCCTATATGTTTTGCAGTGTAGGTCAGTGCTCCATTTGAATACACAATACTCCATTCAACCAAAATAGTTTTTATAATTACTTGGATGGCTTTGGAGATCTAGTAAAATAAAATTACACTATGGGAAGCTAGCTGGTTGGGGGTTTAATTCCTGTTCACAGCAAAAACAGTTAAATCACCTTGCATAGAGTTGTAGAAATTAACAAATAACAGGTTTTTCAGTTTTCTAAACATAATTCTATTCAAGTAACACAGTAGACGAAGAGAAATTTAGAGACAAACATACATTATATAATACCAAGCTACACTGTACTGGTCCCTAACCCAGATAAATAAAGATTGTTGTGTCACGGGTGGTTTAAATAGATTATGAAGTGCCCTTTAAAACCATCTGATTTAAAAACAAAAATTAAGTTTCTAAAACTGAAAAACGGTTCAGTAGCAAATAAGTTTTTCTGCTGGCCTTTGTGGCTATTAAGTCTATTAAGACCATAAAAGTTGCTGTGGGGAAAATAAAGCTATTTATATTGGGGTAAAAAGATGTTTGTTTCTGAACACATGTTAAATATCTTGGGGAATCATCTGTCTTCTTAAAATGTTACTTTATAGAAATAAGGTAAAATAGTGTACATAAGGTATACACACGTCTTATAATTTTTCACTCTCTTGTCTTCCTTGGGGCAAAGCTAGGAGCAGGGTCCCAACTGCAAAGAATTAAGAAAATATAACAATAAAAAATGCTAATATACAGCAGAAAAAAATGAAATCATAACTTTTCGATTCCATCTGACAGGCAGGTAATTTGTCTGTCTTTAAAAGCCTCGGGACCGTGTGTGTGTGTGTGTGTGTGTGTGTGTGTCTGTGCGGGTGAGTGTGAGCCTCTGTAATTGCTTTGTGCCAGCGGGGCGCCCTCCTGATTTCTGTGAGCCTATGTTTATCCACATTTAGTGAATGTAAAGTGGAAATGGTCAATAGAGTTTTCATATTTTGCATAATGCCTTTAAAAAATGCTTTGGCTATTCATATTCTAGTCTGTAATTACTAGCACAAAAGCCTGGGCCAGTGAACAAGTAAACAAAACATATCCCCAATGATATAAACGTAGTAGTAGTGTTTTTATAGTAATGATTTTCAGTGCTATTGTGTTGTAGTGTTGTATTGTTGTTACCATATTTTATTTCTGAAGTACTTGTGATTCTTGCAAAGAGTAGAAACTTAACCAGGCAATTTCACATAAACTTGTAGAAGTAAATGAACCAACTAAATGTATACATTAAAGGAATATAGTACCAGTCAAACGTTTGGACCCACCATCTACAAAGCAATAACATCTCCATGGAGACAAGCAAGTGCAAAAATAAAGTCTGCATACGGAAGATCAAATATAAATAAAATATATTAACCAACGATGTAGTAAAGGAAAAAAAAAACCTCTATAACTTAAAATATCTATACCTTTATATACCTAAATATATGTTATAAAATACATGTTTAGTAGAGTTTTTCTTTATACAATTCATATACAAATCTTATTTCATACACTATGTCTTCTGTATGCATGTAAAATGTAGAAAGACAAGAAAAACAAATGAATGAGAGAAACTTTTGATGGGTAGTGTGTACTATAGATACATATTTTGCCTTACAAATATTTACGTAATTACAATTCTGCAATATTTCTTGAGTCAATGCAATAATGAACTTCCCTTTAATGTCAAAATGATTGGCAGTATAGTCACTTGAACAGTACGTCGTCTGGTGATTGCCCTCCTGCTCCTGCCTCTGAAAAGCATCATTAGCCACACTGCTCTCAACAGAGGCCTTATAGAGCTTTTACACTGTGATAAAAGTGAATGTGAGCCCCCCAGGTGTACTTCTCACAGCCCATAGTATAGGAAATTCTGCTGGAAAAGTTCTCAGATCAGTGTCAGCCTTTTACTTGAAGTCTTATCTTAGAGGGCAACTATTTTCTATTGTTGTCCTTTTTGTTTTTATATTGAACATTCTTGATTGTCCTAAGTCTGCACTGTGCAATGTTTTTTTTTTTGGTTTTGGTTTTAGTTAGAGACAATATTGAATGCTCTTTTCTCTATGGATCCTTTGAAAGCAGTGTCAATATAGCACAAGCACGACACACTTAAACAGTGATAACTTCAAAGCTCACTGGAATATTGGTTTTAGAAAAGAATATAAAGGGTAAGTAGCTGTAGTAATAATAGAAAATGCTGTGTTTTTAAGCCAAATTGGAGACTTGAAAGTTAAACATTGCAAATCCAACTTGGCAATATAAAATTCAATCAGTAAAAAGCCATCCAAAACTGTGCAGACAATGATCAACGCAGATCAATCTAGTACAAATAATGCTCTTTATAACGAATAAAACAGCTCATACCAGTGTGGTCTGACCCAGCAGGCATCAGGCAGTCAGCACACAGCAGGATCTACCATTATAATTACTCCATGTTACAAAAGATTATCTGCAGATCACTTCTAAGATAAGATAAGATATCCTTTATTTGTCCCACAATGGGGAAATTTCAATGTTGCAACACACAGTTGAGAACAGCAAGAAAACAGTAGAGGCAAAAGAAGTACAGAATTACTTAAAAATAGACAAACTCTATAAAGATCTACAAAGATAAGGATTATAAAATTCTATATACAATAAATTGCAATCTTAAGACTGAATACAGTGGCTACAGTTTGTATAGTATAAATAACATTATGTCTTTAAAGTGGCTACAGTATCTTACAGTAAATAAATACATTTGTAATGGATAAAGTGACTGCTGGACATCTTATGTATTGCACATGGTCCCAGTATTGCACAGGCAGCAGAGTTAGCAGTGTTTGTTGTAGAGTCTGACAGCAGCAGGAAGGAAAGACCTGTGGAACCTCTCCTTCACACAGCGAGGGTGGATCAGTCTGTCACTGAAGCTGCTCTCCAGAGCAGACAGGGCCCTGAAGAGGGTGAGACTCCAGGTCCAGCATAGAAGTGAATCTGGCCAGAACCCTTCTGTCCCCCACCTCCTGCACCGAGTCCAGGGCACAGTCCAGGACAGAGCTGGACTTCTTGATGAAAATGAGCACCATTAAGTATTTTAAGCAACATTTTATAGTACTTGTAATCATAGTATACTTATTTTATAGTACTGTGGCCATTCCGTGTTATGTAAAGTGGGATACCATTTGTTTTGTCCTTTTTTCTTCTGGTTTTAACTTTTGAGTGGGACTAAACACTTAAAAGGATAGTTTTTTTTGTTTTTTTTTACATGAATCTGTATGACATCCCCTTCAGGAGTGTCGTGCATCAACACCGACTTACTTCTCGACAGCATCCGGTGAGCCCCGGTTTTGGTGCTGATGAAAGTAGTCCGGCAAGTTGGCTGGGGTCATGAAAATAAAGCGTTTTTATTTTTTAATTTTTTTCAAAACAATATGTGTTCAAAAGAATGATACATTTGCATCACAAAACCATTGTCCACGAAAAAATCAGACCTCATAATCACTTGGCAGTCAGTGTTGATGCATGACACTGCTGAGGGGGATGCCATACAAATCCATGTCAAAAAACACAAATTCTCCCTTTAAACTTCACCCACAATCATACTTCAGATAGAGCAGTTATTTAGGACAATATTTGCATTAAAGAAAAGAGTGAAAGTGGAAGATGGGCGGGGTCTAGAGGTATAAGGAACATTGTGATTGGTCTAGCAGATATAAACACTTCAAACTGTCACATAGTACTTCAACTTGTTTTTTAAAGTAAATATACAAATAGAAAAAAATTACAAGGAGCGGTACACAATGCTATTCAAATACAGACAGCAAAAATGATTTACTATTTAGTTCCACTAACTAGTCCACTAAAATTTTATTATAAGTTTTTGCCAAATTTTAGTTTGAGTGTATTTGTCAGTTGCACAAATTCTGAGGTACGATGAGCAATGCAAAAGGATGTGCTAATGGAAATTAGCTTAAAACTAAAAAGCATTAAATTATGACTAAAACTATGACTCAAATTACATCTTTTCTGTGATCATTTAAACAAGTGAACAAAAACAAGCAGAGACTAGAATAAGTGTGTTTTAAACAATCATCGTTACACAAACTTTTCTGATTCAAACTTGCAGAATTACACTACTTTGATTAAATAAACAAAAAAACTTGCAAACAAAAACTGTTGTAAACTTGGAGCCCTTACCAAAACTGATGTCCACTGGTGCTCATTATGAAGAGACAACTTGGGCTGTACTGAGTGTGTCTTGAAAACAGCAAAATAGAAAATTGAGACGTGCCATTTTAGTGCGTGAAAGGATACAATTATACTCCACTGTACGCCACAAAGAGCCATCATCACAGCATTATGTTCCACATGAATAGAGCTGCATAATTGCAAAGGAGAGTTGACTTTACAATGACGCCTCCGTGCTTAAGACTGCAGCTTCATTAAAAATGCTACATCGGCCACAATTACTCTCATTTATCACGGGCTCACATGTTATTAGGCGGGACTTTCTATGAGTTAAAAGTGTAAAAATTAGCCATCAAGTCTGAGGGGAAATGCTCATTTTCCAGCTGCATGTGACATTATCATGAAACATGAGTTAAAGGACGATTAGACAAAATTCAATTAGTAAGTCTCACCATTGCAGTCCGTTGTATATAGCTGCAATTCCATCTGAATCTGAGGTGAACCATGCATTTGTTAGTTGTCTAAGTATAAATTAAAAAAATATATGACGTATTCAAACACAGACACATGTAAACGTGAGAAGCTTGTTGGACATGTGAAAATAATTAATGAATTGAGCAATTAATCTTTAAGGTGCACCAAGTTACTTTTCTAGTATTGCGGGTCCATCACCCACCTGTCACCATGGAGATATTACTGCTTTGCCTGGGACTGCCTCTTCACAGATCTGACCTGCAACTTAACCTAGTGACATCACCTGCACGTTCAGAGGGGGGTTGCTTTGGTCGCCCTGGCAACTGCCCGTATGGCCTCCTCGACTGAAGTTGCCCTTCCAGGCTCTCTCCAGCTCTTCTTTGAGCCCCTGGTATTTCTCTAGTTTCTCGTGTTCCTTTTTCATATATATATATATATATATATATATATATATATATATATATATATATATATATATATATATATATATATATATATATATATATATATATATATATATATATATATATATATATATATATATATATATATATATATATATATATATATATATATATATATATATATATATATATATATATATATATATATATATATTCCTTTATATTTGAAAGTGAAAATAAAATAGTTGCCTCATTCACTTACATTAGGGCACCGCAGTCTGGAGGGAGGGGCTCAGTTCTGTTTACAGAGCCACAGAGCTGCACGCGACCAGGAGAGAGCTGTTTTTAGACAGAGAAGTTCAGGGTGTATTTAAAGGATCTAAAGTTCCATGCATTTGGGTGGAACGAAGGCGTCAGGCGCTCACTGTGAGTCACCTGGGATGGATTGTTTTGGAGTGAAAGGCTATGTAACATGTACAGCACTCATGAAAACTCATGAAGAGGTTAGAGGATAGGAGGAAAGACAAGAAAATTATCATATATGGAACATATATTATTTAAATTAACTTGGAAAAAATATTACAAAAACCACTAAACCTGTTCTGCACAACTTGGTACATTCCTGAGGTAAGGTTGCTGGCACTAAGTTTGTTGGCTTCTTTGTTTGTAAATTAAAAAGGCACTAATCACCTAAAATCTGCCCATTTCAACAATATATAAAAAGTCAAAAAAGTACATTTTACATATTATGGTAAATGGTAAATTGTCACATTTTTATGTAGTGGCTTTTCTACCTTCAAAGCACTCATATTTCTTTACGTCAAGCAACCCATTCACACACACATTCATACACCAGTGTACGCTGACACTGGGGCAAGGTGGGTTAAGTGTCTTGCCCAAGGATACAATGACAGCAATCATCTGTGGGAGCTGGAATCACAGCACCAACCTGTGGGTCAGTGGATCTGACCACTCAACCAATAATGTTTTATATTGAAAGTGGGATTTAAACCACCAGCTTTCGAATCAGCGGCCAAACACTCCACCAACTGAGCTACTGTCACCCCATATGTGACTTTTGTGCAGGTTTACAAAAAAAAGAAAAAAAAGAAAAAATAAACCGAAAATCCCTTCTTCAAACCAAGATTAGAGCACTAGTTTTGGCATTGTGAGATAGACCCACAGATTGTAACACTTGTAAAACTTTCTCCACTACATTATTGCTTTGCCTAACTAAGCAAGTGATGCGCTCTAACTGCTGAGTAGCTCATGTTTAGCCATAATCAAGTGAGATGTAATTCACAGGCACCATGCAAACGACCACACAGATTGCCTTATTAATCTTAATGTGTGCGTTGTCAACTGGAGATTAATAAATTGCCTGACTCTTTCTAAACCTGCGAAGCATGAAATGACACTGTTTTCCATGTTGCTGAAAAGAAGTCACTTGTACAAAGTGAGCATACTATCTTTCAGAAACACACAATAATTCATGCTATATGTCATTACAGTTAGGATTATGGCTAATTTGATTTATGGGAAGACAATTTTGGGAATGGAGAACTTTTCATGTTGGTCGAAATATTTTGGTTGTGACCCTGGTGGGCAACAGAAAAAGAACATTTTATATTCAGGCTCCGAGCTCTGATTCAAGGTAATGTCCAGATACACCAGGCTCAAATCTGTACTTCCACAAATATGCACAAGAGGTGACCTTGACCTGGGCATGTCTTTTATATTTTAGGAGATTTGCCACTTTCAAGGCCTGATGTGTCTGTTTTTGTGAGGTGGAATGCAAAGTAGGGACATTATTATTTTTTGATTGTGTTGCCTGGAGCAGTTTATGAACAAGTTTTAAACAATGATGGGCAAAGTGAAACGAGAGGGACAGAAGACATTTTGTTTTTAATCAAACATGGTTCTTTTGCCACCAAATACAAAATACAAAACCCCAAAAAGTACACACCCTAAGATCAGACTTCCTTGTCATTGCTGGAGAATGGGAAAAAACTTTTGTTAGGGTTAAGTAATGAATGTACCTACTGAATCATTTTAATAAACTAAACATTTTAAAAATGAAAAACATCCCTGCAGTTGTACTTTGCTTCATTCACACGTATTTGTCTAACCCTTTATTATTAGTCTGTTTACATCTCTAAAGCTCAAAAGGCTCTGTTCCACCTTGTGATGTCATGAAATGGTCGTTTTCATGTTAAGAAGTATTTTTTGCCTTTTGTTCAATAGAGATTAGAAATTCCACTGTCTAAATGTTTGGATGGTTTGAAAATACTGTGGAGCACTTCCAGTATTAACACATGACATTAGGTAGAACAGAGTGTTTGAGAGAAAAACTTAGCCTAAATATGCAGGTTTTGTGTGTTAGACGTGTAAATGAAACAAAACACAACTCTGGAAATGTTTTTGATAAGGAAACAACATTATAACAGATCAGAAAATAGAGTAATATGGGGCCTTTACTCCTTTTTTTTCTTGAGGCTAGTACTGGTTCTTAGCACTTAGTACTTACAGTAGTTACAGTGTAGCCCATGTTCTCAATAGGACATCATGTCCAGCTGATCTGCACTGTGTAGATAGATCAAAGTATGTATGACCATGTAGGCAGCCGTCCCACTGCCGAGGCCATGCTCCCATGTCAATAACACTATCAGGCTGCATTAATTGTTTGTGCCCCTCAGGAAAGCACATTGAGAGAGATTCAGGTGGGATTTCTGTATGGGCAACCTGCACTGAGCCCTGTGCATTGCCTTTGTGTGTGTGTGCCTGTAGTGACGCTGACTTCCAGAGATAGACAGCCTGTGAACACAATCCAATATGCTGCTCCATAATGAAAGCTTTCAAGAGGGATCGCTGCACTGCTTAGAGGCTTTGTACATCCATTCAGGGTACAGCTCTCACATGAAAACATATAGAAAAACACAGACAGGGCAGTGTACTAGTATAAAGCTATGGATACTGTTTCATAATTATTGTCATTTGTAATGCAGGATATTGTAACTTTTCTGGTGGAGGGTGCACCACCTGCTGAGCTTATTGTCTTGAGATGTTACTTCTTTGCCTGCAAAGTTCCACAGTATGACATTAAACCTTCTATCTTGAATTTTTTGTTGTTTATGGATTAAAAAAATGAACTGATAACCGTGGTTCCCTCTCCACAGATCTGACTTGTAACTTGGCCTAGTGACGTCACCTGCTTGTCTCCATGGAGAACATTCCAGGTCAAGTGCTAACATCTCCAGGTGGCGGACCCTCCACCAGAAAAGTTACATAGTGCACTTTTACACAACAATAAAGTAGAGGTGAGCAATATTCCTGTAACAATCACAAAATATTCTTATATTGTGGCCCAGTGCTGAGTTTAAATACAGGCTGCGTACTTTCCTACACCCATTTCTCCAGTTGGTCAGCTGCACTTAGGCTAGTAAAATTTTCAGTTACACGCATAGTAATAAAATGGTAAAACAAATGGCAAATGGCAAAACAAAATGACAGTACTAATATGCATGTATTTACTTAATTAGTTTATGTTTTCAAACTGAAGCAGTTGTTATTCACAATACTACAAATCGCAGCTACTTTACATAATTGTTTATAGGCATCATCTTTCTTTTTTTTTCCAAAACATATATTATTTTTACACAAAGCTAACCCAAACCTGTTTTCTTAGTGCAGCATGAAGGTGTAGTGCTAGAGATTGATGCACTGTCAAATAAAGGGCTCAGTTTATTTGCTGAGACGTGCCATTCAATACATCCCCAAAGACATCTCACATCATTTACATTCAAACACTGATCATCGCTCATATCACATAAAAATCCATACACCTCCTCAATCAGAGGTTGGGGAGAGGGGCTGAAGGGGAGGGAGTGGAGTGGGGGGGCAGTGACAGATTGATCCGATCAGACTTCATTACCATCTTGAGGCAAGTGCTTTTGACTTTGCATAGGGCAAAAGCTGAGGCGATGCTGATCTCTTTATTGAATTTCCTATGATAATGGTGCCAAATGTCATCAGCAGAAAAAGAGACGCATCTATCACGCACCTCCGAGTGTCACGAATAATGACAGTTTATTATCGGGGCTGAGGCGGCGTTCTCCTCCAAGTGGACAAGTTTTGCGAGCGTGAGTGGCTTTTAATATCACTCAACCCAGAGAAAGGCTCAGGTACAAGGGTGGATTTTGTCAGAAAAAGCAACACTCATTTCAACCTGGAGAGACGCAGACACAAAAAGAAGGTTTTAGTAAGCTTTATTGAAGAAGACAATGTGATGAAGGGCGTGGACAATTAGATGGCGTTTGGGAGATGTCTTTCCCCCCAGGGCCTCAACACTAAAGTTGGTAGAGGTGAGGCTGTGGAGTGTGAGGGGACGATGAGATGATGAGAAGCTGAGGTGGTGCTGGGAGGAGGTGGAGCACAGCACAAACCGAAGTGGCCGTGGGGTTTGAATTGGGGGGACTGGGCACTGATTGGATGAGGAGGCGGTCCAGCGAGCATCAGAGAAATTGGACTGAGATGATGAATGCTGAGGAGCAGTTAAACTCTGGAGAGGCGGTGAGGTATGGGGGCACAGTTAGGTCTTCCAGGCTAGCTCCACTTTACTATATTTGACTCCACTGTCTTCCCTTCACTAACCTTCTTTACAAAAGTGCCCTTTGGACATGGTTTGGTACATTGGATATTATTCATGCTAATTTAGTTCATTTTAAGTCTATGAAGAAAAAAAACACTTTTAAATTGGAGGAGTGATGGGATGGGCTCTCAATCTTTTTGATCTGGGGGCCTGACTTTTCCTGTACAAAGTAACCTAAGGCCCAATCATATATTAAATGTATTACATTGTACTGATTGTGCGGCCCTCAAGAGGGTGCTCGGAGCCCTACTTTGGGTCTTGGGTAGTGGTAGAGATGATGTGCAATACTGATGTGGTGAAAAAAATCCCACACACCGTCTTACTTGTAAAATGTGAGATTTATTAGGACCTGCAACGTTTCGGCACTAGGCCTTCATCAGACAGAGAACCTGGTGCCGAAATGTTGCAGTTCCTAATAAATCTCACATTTTACATGTAAGATTTTTTTCACTACATCAATATTTTTTCTCTGTGTTCTTGGGCTGCTCCCTTTCCTCCAATGCAAATGCATGTGCAAATTTCTTATTCTTCAATACTGATGTGGTAAGAGAATATTATAAACACCTTCATGATGGGGCTTTACATTGAAACTGCTGATCAGTCACTAAAACCTAATTCTTTCACTCCCCACACAGGCAGTGTTAAGACACTATTGTAGCCACGGCTGCACTGCGGAGACCCCCTCAGCTCCACAACCACCGTACCACATTCATTCACAGAAAAAGTGGGTGTAAGGTCCAAGGACACAACAACAGAATGCACCAGTCAGAGCAGGGATTGAACTGCCAACTTTTAGGTGGGTGGGAAAACACTCTAACCACTGAGCCACAGCACTCCCCGTCAGTCTTCTTTTATTTACTTTCTCTCTCAGCTTCATACGGTCTACATTCTGTTGAACAAGGTTTAGTACAGACGTAGATCACTCTCCGAGCCGTGGGTATTTCTGAGCTCCATGTACAAACAGTGGCCTGGAGGTGCCAGCTGAGAATACAGGCACCATGCTTTCCCATGAGCCCCACAGAGCTGCTTGATAACAGATTGACATTTGAAGTGAGGACCCTGGTTGCTACGAGGGCTCCGACTCAAGTCCTGGTACAACTGGATCCCGGTTAGAGGCAGATGAAGGCAGATGGCCACAGTGAGGCTGATCTTAATCAAAAAGGCACACTGAATGATTTAGCAGGGAGCAGCGCCGCACATATTTACACTTTGAAGTTGTTTGAGAACAAAGACAATTCCACTGCATCCACAACTTCGACTAAACCACCAATGAAACTCAAGAGGCGTGTTAAATATTGACTGATCTTTATTCATATTGAGTTAAAAATATATTTTGACAGATTTATGTAACAAAACAGAGGGGATACGTATTTCAGTAGTAGCTCAGGGAGGGAAAGTAGTGGAGTCCAGTGAAATCGGGTTTACACTCTAGAAAATGCAATGTCTGAGTCCATACAGAATCATTGTTTTATATTGTTTCAATTCAAGACGTACATTTCAATGGATCCAATGACTTCTGACGTACAGCAGCCAAAAACATGGGTGTAAGTAACCAATGTGTTCCAATGCAAAATATGTAGCAGAAATAGCAAACGAATCTGAGAACTAGTTCAATTTAGCTTCTTCTTAGCAGCATTTGTGAAATCAAGTGCAAAGAAATTCAGTCATGAAATTTACAGTGAGTGTACCATGACATACCACACTGGTGAATTTGGTGCCATTCCTCATGCCAGATATTCAACGCAAATGGTAAAAGATTGAATCAAATGGCAGCTTTCTAAACATCTGATAGATAATAGTAAAAGTAAGGATTAATTAAAGGGCCCATATTACACTATTTCAGATGTGTATGACGGAGCACTGGGGCCATTCATGAAGGAAAAAATATTTTTTGATATGACAAGATTAAAGTCAACATGTCGAGATTAAACTGGAAATTCAAAGAACAAAATTGAAATTAGATGTCGTCTTTAATCCTGATGTGTCGACTTTAAACTCAACATGTTGACATTAAACTTGAAAATGTCAAGAATAAAGTTGAACTCAAGTTGACTCTCGACACATTTAAACTTTATTCTCAATATCATCGACTTTAATGCTGACATGTCGAGTTTAAAGTCGACACATCAAGATTAAAGTTGACATATAATTTCAACTTTATTCTCGGAATTTCCAGTTTAATGTCGACATGTTGACTTTAATCAAAAAATATTTTCTCCTTCATGAATGGCCCCAATGCTCCATCGTAGATCTGTTATAATGCTGTTTCCTCATCACAAACATACCTGGAGTTGTGTTTCGTTTCATTCACACATTTTTAACACAAACCCTGTATATTTAGTTCTTTGCTCAAACAGAAAACGTTCAACTTTTATTTGTGATGTCATTTGGCAATACGGGAAGCGATCCACTGTGTTTTTAAACTTCATACACTTTCACTAGAGTAATATGGATGATTTCAAATCTGGAATTGCCTGTCTCTACTGAATAAAAGGTCAAATGTAGCTGTTTAAAACTACTGCTTCATGACATCACAAGTTGGAACAGATCATTTTGATGTGTGAATGAAACAAAACACAACTCCAGGTATGTTTTTGAGGAGGTAACAACATTCTAACATGGCTAAAAGCTCACAAGAGTCACTTTTGCATGATATAGGACCTTTAAAGCCAAACTTTCACTTAATAGTCACTGCAAAACTCTCCCAACATTACTGAACCCCTTATTGTATTGCTACACTAGTTCATCCGTATAGCCCCCAACAAGACAAGCTTAAATGTGCTGCAAGTAATTCTACAGAGGTCAGTGCAAATAAAAGGTAGAAGCAGACGCATAGGTCCTATAGTAAAAAATAAAATAAACAAATGACACTGCTGAGTTGATAATGCTATGATAAGAAAAGTAATATACAATGTTAGTATTGCAATAGCTTTTTAAGAATGTACAAAATCTTAAAAAAAAAATCTCATAGGTTGGATAAAACAGGTGAAGGTGAAGATAAGAAGAGAAATCATCTGTAAAGTTCAGGTTGAAACAAAATGCACAACGTAGCTAGAAAAACACAACTGCACATTCACAAAAGAGGAAGTAATGAGTTGGGCGTGTGCTAGGAGACCCTGCCAAGTGTCAAAAGGTCAAAGTTCACTTCTCAAATAACATTTACAGAATATATATAATATTTACTGTATATATTTATATACATACAGAAAAGGTCTTCCTCAAATCATAAAATAAGGAACGATATAACACTAAATTTGCAATGATTTAAAAGAAAAAAAAACTATCAAAGAGAGCTAAGAAGTAACAGAATTATCCTATTTACAGATGAACCTGCCACCATTTGCCATCATTATAAAAATACTATCCCATTTTAGGCATTTTAATTGTATTATGAAACAACACAGAGCTGTTCTTGAAACACTTGTTGCTTCCAGTGTTAGCTCAGAAATCTTTTTCATTGTAAACTGTGCTTACTCAACCGCTATTGTCAGTTACATGGCACTGTAGAGATTACACATGAGGCTGAATGGAAAATATAGTTTACAATGGCCAAATGAGAATGATAGCTGCGTCGTAAGCTTGCACGCACGTATTAATTATAAGGTAGAATAGCTAAACCCAGTTCTGAATAGCTATCAGTTAGAACATTTGAATTGTATGGAACAAAGATGCTTTATAAATCATTTTCAGCAGGATCCCTGGTGGTCCCTATTCACGAACACAAAATGCATCTAAAAAGGACAGCGCCATTTTTAAAGTCCCCCAAGAGCGCAGTGTTTGTCGACATTCATTATATCTTTAGTAACACACATATTTTGTCAGTCTACTTGCCTACTAAAATAGCAAAACATCACATGAAAAAATCCTTCTTGATACATTGTGATAATATATATTGCAACAGTGTTCTGACCTTTAAATGGCAAACCTGCTATGCGCTGACTACAAAAGCTAAAACCAAAATGTACTCAAAGTCGAATTTCATGAATATGCTAATCTTGGATAAACCCAAAAGTTATTATGTTTGCCTATCTTCCTACACACACTATATATGAGTGTAACATTGAGATTTAAAAAAAGGTTGAATGAGACAGACTTAATATAGGCAAAGACAACAAGTATCCATGGTTACTCCAGAAACGTGATGAGAAAAATGCACGAGAAATACTGCGACCAACTACAAAGAAGTAATCTGCAACTCATTTTTGCCACCGAAATGTATTTTTATATTCTTGGAGTACTGATCATAATTCTTCCCAGCCAGATTGCTTTATTTTTTGCAATTTTGACTTTGTGAGCTGCCAAAATCCTGGTTTGCTACATAGACTATTCCGCCCTCACATTTGAAGAGAAAAATGGCAATCAAGTTGAAGTTGCTTTTCCCTGTTACAGTGCATTTGCTCCCTCTCCCCTCATGAGCTGTTGTAACATTGATGCATGGCTCTGCTAACATGTGTGGAATGCTAATATGTTAACGTTAAGCACTGAGCAGGATTAAAACGCACTGTGCAGTTGCTGGGGGTTCCTCTGGAGCGCGCAGGGAGAGATGGTGGCTAACGTGATTTCCCCGTAGAGCTACAAAGGGAAAGTGGGTGAATTAGCATTGAAAAAGCAAAAAGCCCCTTGTGATGTTGGCTGGATATGGGTTACTCCTCAGTAAAATTGGGTTTATTTTTTCATACAAATGCATTATGGGTATTTTGTGGAACTGTCGTGGCTTTAAATATACAACGTGACCACGCCATGGTAAAAATATACAGTACAATTTGCTTATTGTAAAAAGTGATACTTCATTTTGTCAGGTCATTAATACAGGCTGCAGCAGTGGATAGAGTAGCCAAAAATTATAATATTACACAGCCCACCTAAAGTAATAGCTATATATATCAAGTACTTGAAGTTGACATTAATTTTGTCTTGTGTCGAGAGCCAAGTGAAATACCCCCAAATTGTTGACATCGCATGATCACGGTTTAATTAGTAAGGATGTTAGGAAGCAGCATATCAAACGCATAATAGGCCTGTCACGATAAATACTATATCAAAATATTGTTCAATACATGACTGATGGAACAATACTTTTTAAGGGTCAATATTAGGTGCAAAAGTATCTAAATAATGATATATCGTAATACTAACGTTGAGGATACAGTATCGTTACCGTGAGCTATATCTATATACTGCATCATCAAGAGTATGTTTTAGCAATTTTTTAGCAATTTTTTTTGAAATTGCACTACAATTTTGCTGCTTATTTAGAGTAAGGAAATTTGTTTATGCAATGTTCTTGACATATTCACTGTTTTGATGATTAAAATCGATGTATTTCATATTAACCTTGCACAAGGGGTGGTTTAACAAAGAAATATTATTGTTAAAATGTATTTGTAATGGTTCTTAAAACACAGGAATAGCCTATATCACAGAGTATCATGTGCAATTTATCGATTATTGCTTGTATTAAGACAGCTCTACTCAATATTTTCCCGGGTATTTTTCTTTGTACTATTGTGGGACTTTTTGCCATTTTTCCTGTTCTACAAGTAGGTTTGAGCTGTGAGGGTTGAATAAATAACTTCTATAACTCATTATAGATACAAACTAAGTGCCAGAGGGTTTCATTCTGCAGTTTATTTATTGCAGTGTTTTGTTTTTTAAGCATATGTAACTATTAAGAATAGTATTTTGTGTCATGGTTATCGTGTCAGTGGCATAAATTTGTTTCAGTGTTATAATTTATCGTCTACACTTTCTTCAATAGTATTTCACACTTCAAGATTTGTTATCGTGACAGGCTTACTAATACAATACTACTTACCAGAATCCTTCCTGAATCCAGAATTTACATTACCTTTGCTATTGCAGAGTGGAGCCATTCAAGTGTTTTAGTGTTTCTAGCCTGATAATTCATTGTCTTCTAAATTTCCTGGCCTATCTTATTCATAGTGCATGTTTTACTGCACAAGCTGTAGCCAGTCAGGTCTCAGCTGGAGCTCAAGTGGGTGATAATTATTTCCCATAAAAGCAGAGGAGAAAGCACTGCACCCGGGAACATCTGCACTCTGGACCCAATCACCAACTGCGCCATTCTCAATACAGTTCAACAACATGTACGAACCGAGACTGGCAACAGCAAGCCCACCTGAGGCACAGCACAATCCCGCCCTACGGAGACCACCTCAAATAGTAGAAAAAATAGGCACGCTGTTGAATTTGGTGGGATATGAAAGGATAGACTTGAGAAATTTGAATTCATAGATGATAACTGTAATTACCCTAAATTATTATTTGATTTTATACATTGTAACATACAGATTGCAGTAGTGTAAGGTGCCAACATGAACTTGAATGCCAGTAAAACCAAAAAGTCTTTGTTCTTGGTGAAAAAAATCATATTTTTCATAAATTAAGTAGCATCGATGAAAAAGCAGGACATTATGTAAATAAGTGGGACAAGAGACATATCTGACTGTGCAATACAACTAGAAGTATCCACTATTTTAATAAACTACAGTATAAACTACAATATTTGGCTTATTGTTTGTTCTTGAATGTATCAAAATCATTTCCATTTATCCAGGCTTGGGACAGTCATAGACTAAACTGCCTTCTAACTACTGAAAAATCATTGTGTATTATAAACTAAAAAGATGAATTAAATTAAATCCCAAGTCTCAAGAATTTCATTGAAAACAAACTTGTTAATTTGACAGATGAAAAGAAATATAGAGAAGGGCTTAACTGACAGCTTTTGGTGTAAGAAGTTTTAATAAATGAACAAAAGAGGCAACTTTTGTATCTTGGTCTTTATATGTACTTTTTGAAAGCAGCTTCTGACCATGCGCCGTAATGGCATGTAATGAGCCTATTTACAACACTTACTGACAGCAGTGCCTCTTTCTCAGCTCGGCATGTGCTCTTAATTATTCAAGTCCAGTGTTAGACAAGGTGACATGGTGAACGCTTTGATCCCTGATGCCTAAAAATAACAGAAACAGTCTGTTCTAATGGTGAATCCCTTTAGTCCTAATATGTGGTCTGCTTGTGGGGTTGTGAATGGCTGGATCCCGTGCTCAGACAAAGATGGCAGACTTAAAGGCATAAGGTCTGTGTTATTTGAAGCTCAAACTGGAGGAGACTTTGTACCAGGAGTAGAGTGCAGAGAGCTTTCAGTAAACCTGTTGTGACATTTACTTTCTCGCTGACCCCCTCACAACCATGGACCGTACAGCCATCATCCACACACTGTATCCAGTACAAGGTAAGAGCAACCTCCCCTCCACAAGAGATTTCATAGAGCAGCAACAGTAGCAGCCTTGTCTGGCAGTGTAAATGTAAGGTTATTGTCAGAGCTGGCGGTGTGTTAACATGTGAGATGTGCTGAGCCAGAAGAATGCATTACTGAAGCAGGGATATGGTGAAGTCAAAGGGAAAGATATGCAGAACGCTTCATAAGCAGGTTTGCTGGTGAGACACAAAGCGATGTGCAAATGAACCACACACAAGCACATATTGCTATATGGGCAGATCATGTCAGGAGAGCTGAATGCGCTAAAGAAGAAACAAAATAATTATAATAAAATGTCATTCACAGTCTGTGTACAGTAACCAATGAAGGTCTTGCACTGACCTCCCAGTGCACATCCTCCTAGAAACCCTTATGGTGTGTTCATGTGACACATATAGCTGAGGAGCAGAGCAGAGAAGTTTCTCATGAGCTATTTTATGAAATGGTTAAATGGAGTCTGTGTCAAAAGACTGTTAGAAATCGTTATTCAAATTCTGGTGAAAAAGCCAGAACTTCAAATGGAAATAAAAGAGTTGTGATCAGACATGGCACAAAGTGTTCAGCGGGTGAGTTCTCCCATGTGGAGAAAGTCTGTGGAAATGAGTGGACAGTCTGAGCCAATCACCTCCAGCCTGTGTGTGCTACAGTGGGACTACACCACAGTGTTCCTCTGTCTGTAAGGGGGTGGGGGCAGCACATTGCCCGCCTTCATGGCTGCCTCCGAGAGGTACTCCTGGTTCTCTGCCACAGCGGGACGGATGCGTCCGTTCTGCCGGTAAAAGAAGCGTGTACTGCAGTCCTGCAGGTACTCGGGGTTGTGCACTGAGGATTTGGGGGGGAGACTGTGCTGCCAGTATTCAGGATTGTCAAAAGTGGCCTTCTTGGCTTTTTTATCAAACATGATGGTGCTGGTAGTGCCTGAGTGCAGAGTGTGTCCTGAATGGGCAGGGTGCAGTGTGTGGGAGGGGTAAGAGGAGTGGGGCAGGTGACCGGGTGGCAGTACATATCCACTAGACGACACTGTGTGGCTGGATGTGGATGGGACCACTGTTTGAGAAACTGTTTTTGGAGCAGAGGCTCCTGCCACAGAGATGCCTCCTGCCAGGCCATTCTTGTCCCCAGGGTTCAGAAAGGTGTTCAGATACAGGGGCTCGTTCACATACTCCTCCTCTGTGGAGGGGGGCTGGCTCTTTGGGGCAGTTCCTCCCACCACCCCCACCATGTGGAGCGTGTGGCAGCCTGCGCCGTCTAACACAGCATGGGCCTCTCCATTCCTCCGGCGAGTCACAAAGGGGTTTTCCTCTACAGGGTTCACATAGTCTGAATGACAGAAAACACACAGAGCTAACAGCAATACTTCCTATACATGGTTTTAAGTGGATATACTTGTATCTGCCACTGTGTACCTGTGCTGTTCTTTTCTCTGGCTGCAGCGTGCTCCTTCTCTGCTTTGGCCACTCGTTCTGCTAACAGAACCGTGGGGTCTGCACTGTAGCGCTGTGCACTGCCATCATCTCCTTCACATAAAATCAAAACAAATTAATCTTTTAATTTCCAAATTTAAAGAACTTACATTTTTGTCCCATGCACATACCTGGAGCTGCAGAGCTAACAGTCAGCATGCTGGCCCTGGGAGAGGCCTGTTTCCTCAGTGTACCGTTACAGCGGGGGTCCTCCTGGCTCCGGATGAAGCCCCCCAGCACCACTGAGCCAAGCTCCTGCCCCGGCACACATCCCCCTGCAGAGGGCACTCCAGGCACCACTCTGGGCAGAGAGGTCAGCATGCCCTCCATACTGAAGCTGGGGTCCTGGTATGCAAACTGGCCCTAAAGGCACAGCCAAGACAAAGTCATGATCAGACCATCACCCTTAAAGGAGCCATTGTGTAGTCATAGCAATGGCCCAGCCATGGGGGATTTCCTCTCAATCACACAGTTCACTCAAGATATCTCTCCATGGCTGTCGCATTTCTGACAAGGTTTCATTATCTTACTCTATTCACAATTAATGACACTTAATCTTTAGTTATTTGTCACCCTGGTTCCTGTCAAAAAAGTTATACGATCCAAAAATCAGTGGGATTGACAGACATTTTGAAACTAGGAACTAGTTTGACTATTCCAATTTTCTAGAAGAGAATCAGCTGGTTAGTGGTGTTGTTTATCAGCTGTATTCAAATACAGCAGGCTGGGGAGACACATAGCAGTAGCAAACAATGTTGTGACAGCATGACTGCCAAGGACGACTTAATTAAAAGAGTTTTAATTAAAAGGCTTGGCGTGGCAGTGGTCTTTGAGCGGCAGTATCAGCGTGGGCCTGCTGTGTGCATTTGTGCTTTTGCTTCTAACTCCAAAGTGTTTGAAGAAGTAGAACTGGGCGCTTTATTCTGCTGTCTCTCTTTTATTTATCCACAGAGGTGTGTTTTCACTTGTACACTGGCCCATGCAGCGCGGGCCGTCCTGTGGTCATACTAATCAAAACACACAGTCATTGTTATTTCAGGAAGAGGCTCCTGTCAGGACGGCACAGTGGTCCATACGCCGTCTACCAGGTACCAGACCCTCCCGTGTCCACAGATATTTTTACTTTAAAAAAACACATGCACAAATCCTAATATATTTAGTCTTCTCTACTGTGCCTCATACTGGGCCTTATTTCCAGAAAATCAAATATTTTATTTGCCACCTGGTATTGAGTAATTTGAGTTAATCAGTTAAATTCCACATGCAAGAGTAGTTTAATCACACCATCATTCTAACTAGGAAATTAACTACATTTTTTTTTTCTTTCGATCACAGTTTAAATTTTTCTTTTCTTCCTCAAAGATTAAGATAATGGACATAAACAAGACATACTTTAAACCAGTGCCATTTAAAAACTTAACTCTTGACTGTACATTCACTCCAGGTCCAAACCATATTACAGATAGAAGAGCAGCAGTAGAGCTTTTGATTAAAATAACCAAAATGATTCGCAATTTGAAACATTTGAATCTCAATTAGATTAAATCACATGCCCTAATAAGAAGAAGCAACATGTCATCATATAATTTTTAAGTTTTCTTTCATAAAACAGAAAATACTGGTTTGTGCTTGGTCAAAAAAGTGAAAGAGAAAAAAACATATTTGGACCATACTTTACTCTTGTGTGTGGTTGGTTTGATTACAGCTAGTTGTGTTTGTTTCTACTTGTCTATTACAAATCTGATCTGATATGTGTCCCCACCCATTCCCGCCCGATCACACCGGTCCATTTACCACTGAAAGAAAAACTATTATGAGTAAAATGTTAAAACAAAATGAGTTGAGAGAGAAAACACAGGTGGCTATTGGATGAGAAAATGTTGGAGCTGCTTGGGTTTGTATGAGATTTGGATTCAAAGAAAAACATTTGAAGTATCCTGGCTGGAAAATCTCACAGTTGTAAAAAGGCAATTACCAGGGTTTTACACAGAAAAAGAGCCTGAAAACAGTATGTGCATGGACGGGGTAAGAATTGAAGTTGTGAGCATTCGTAGATCTCAATCTTTTTTCCTTGAAGACTAGAGCTGTGGCACATGCAGCGCAAACTCATTGGTACATCACTTAAGTGGCTTTCTCTATGATGACTGTGACAGCACCAACTTAGATCATCCCGCTCCCATCATGCCTCAGTGCACCCTACCCGCTGAGCCTCTATCATACAAACTCTAATAGAAAAAAAGTGATCGAGAGTTGGAACTAAAAGGGATAGAAAAATATATATCCAAAAACGCTATGCCAAATAATGATTCTTTGGGAAGTTGGTTGATGTAAAAAATGTTAAGCAAGTCTCTTAGGTCAACAAAAATACAGATGGGGAAACGTATTGGCTAAAAAAGTTGTTTCTAACCAGTCAGTACAACATTATTAGTACAAAGCTAAAACCTCTAACTTCTTAATGTGATGATTAATCCCTGATTTTTATTTTTTTTTTTGGAATGGTCAGTAAGAGACCATAGAAGTATTTAATATTTTTTTCTGGTGTGAACAGAACTCTTGAACTCTCTATGAAATCTCTGTAATAAATTGTCATTACCCTGTTATAGATCAATAGTTTGTTCCTAGTGTCAAGCTGGTTAGATGCAGGGTAGCTGTAAAATATATTTATTCAGTTTTTTATTTATTACAAAATGACAAAAATATACAGGAAAAACACTAACCATAAATTAGCAAATGGGACTCCCCTGAAGGCCTTGGCTTATAAATGGAGCCCCAAGCAAATAAAATACAGAAATACATAATACAAATTACCTACATACTGTTATCTACCTATAAAATTCATTATTAGAACACCTTACCTATTACTACAAGAGATAAAATATTTACATTCAACTTTACAGGTAAGTCAGCAAGTTATTAAATAATTGTTTAAAAGCCATCAGGTGAATGGGGTTTTAGTTCAGTGTATTTGTTGAGAAGCTCTAGTTTTATTGTGCCTCTTGTCTTTCCTCAAACTGTATAGACATAAATAAACAGTTGTAAAAGATGTCATTGGGTTTTCATTGCGCTCTAGGTATAAGGAATAGAAACATGAATCCGCTGGTGACATTATCGCACACTGCTGCTGTGTTCTTAGACCAATCCTTCATAAATATGTATGTGGCACCCAGTCCTGCTTCTTCAGTGGCTAGCACTCATGCCTCACAGCAAGAAGGTTGTGAGTTCAATTCCCGGGTTGCCCGGGCCTTTCTGTGTGGAGTTTGCATGTTCTCCCCGTGTCTGGATGGGTTTCCTCTGGGCTCCAATTTCCCCCATCAACCCAAAACATGCACTGTAGGTGTGAAAGTGGTGTGTGTGTGAGTGTGGTGAGTGGTGGTCGGAGGGTCCGTTAGTGCAAGTTGGCTTGCAGCCGCGCCTTCGTCAGTCTGCCCCAGGGCAGCTGTGGCTACAACAGTAGTTTATAGAGTGAATGAAGAATGCTCTGTAAATGCTGTGTAAAGCGTCTTTGGGGACATATGTCTGTGTAAAGCGCCATATAAATAAAGTTACCTTATCTTTATAAGAACCCAACACAATGAGAATCATTCTAATTTCATAGGCCTAATGACACATGTAGGATATTTTTGTGAGGCTTCTAGTGGACACAGAGACATAAAATACAAACTTGGGATTTAGTGAAAATAATGATGTAAAATATATTACTCACTTCTTGTAAAGTAGTAAATTTAAAGTGCAGAATCTCAAAAAATTACATCCAGTCCAAAGGGACTGGTTTTACTGTAGAAAGGAAACAGTTGACGCGCTGATGTTTGACCCAAACATAAGATCTAAATATTTGTCAGAACCCATCTGGTTCTGACGGGTCCCGTCAGACTTTGGTTGGGTTTCCGTGCTCTAGTCCACATGTTTTGGGTGTAGATGAGTGTGCAGTATATTGACAATTAATCCAGTAGCAAAGAACACTCGCTCCGTCCTGCACGGACGTCGCAGGTACACTCAAGTAAGTGCTCGTTAACTTTGTCAGGCGGGAGTATTTCTGTTAGTTTGCTTTCTACCATGTGGGGTCGGTGTGGAGCGGTGGGCATATATATCCTGGCAGTACTGAGTCAGTTCAGTTGTGCATGTTCCTGTCTCCTCGCTGTAATCCTCGCCAAAAAGGATCGCGAGTCCCTTAAGTGAGATATAGCTAAAACGAAATTACTATTCAAAATTACTATTTGATATTCGAACATATAACGAATATTCGGCTATTCAAAAATCATGTCTCATCCCTAACAGTATTTATTTTTGTATTAAGTCCCATGAGATAAAATCTCTTTTTTGAGGGAGACCTGGCCAAGAGGCATTAGGCATAGTATTTATCATGACAGGCCTAGAGATGACTGCCGTAAAACATATGATTTTGGAGCCAACATAGTACATTCAGTGGTGTCCTATGAATATTGGGTACCTTGTTGGGCTCCATGCGGGGGCGGGGCGGGTAGGCCAGAGGGGGGTATCCATGTGGGAGCAGGTACTCTTCAGCGTCCATCAGCTCCTCCAGCTCCTCCTCCTCCAACAGATTCTGGAACAACTTACTGTCTGTGGGGCCAGGCAGCTTCATCCGGTCATCGCCCTGGAGACAGTGGGCCAGGGGTGGTTCAGTAAGTATTAATATAAAAATTATCTTTGAACAGAAAATGGTGTTAAAGGACACATTAGCAATGTTAAATATGGGTGAAAATTAATAAAAATATATTATTGAGGTTTGGTTTTGGTTAGAAAGGGTAAAATTCAGCTGATTGGTTGTCATACTGAAAGGTTAAAAGTGTTAAAAAGTAGTGTAGTTATCAATGAATAATATAGTAAATGGTTTGTCAACTGACTATCAGCACAAAAATGATGTATTTTATTTAAGAGGATTATAAATGTATTTGAATAAAACTTACTTGAATGACCAGGTATCTCTGAGGGTCCCGGGCCATTCGTGTAAACTCTGCTGCCAGTTCTTTGAACTTCGGCCGACTGTCAGCGTCAATCATCCAACCTGAATACACACAGAGATGTGAAATGTTCAATGTGAAATGATCAATAATGATGGCAAATGTCAAATCAGTCCCTTAAAGGTGTACTGTGTAACCTTCTGAGTGCAGGGTTCATCACCATGGAGATGTTGCTTTGACTGGAATGTCTGTTAGTATATCTTCTTCCATGGAAATAAGCACCAAGCCAATTTATAAGTCTGATTTGTGGGGAGGTCGGTCTGCTTACAGTAGAAGGCACATTTTCTAGGTATTGTTTTATTGCAAAAAAACAAAACAAACAAAACTGTAATTAAATAATTATCTAGCAAGTTTAATGCCATGCTGTGTTACTTTCCACATCCCCACTATCCGCCCATTGCTCTTTTATTCAGCTGTTTCAGATCAAGATTGTTTCCAATGAACAAAATACACACTAATAATCTACATATGTTATATTAAAACCAGAACAATGTTTTCTTTAATAAATGGACTACCCTGAGCCAGTTCATTATTAGAATCAGTAAATAACAGTTTCAGAATGGTGTTTGCCAGTTTTCTGCACTTAAGTAATACAAACAACGACCTGATGTCTGTAATTCTCAGATCTGTGGGCCTTGGGGTGTTGTAATGACTCCCATTTCCAGTTTGAAGATAAATACTGTTTTTATCAGTGGAGTGGCCATATGGAGAGATGGGCCTTTCTGCCAGTTTTTCTGAGAACAACACGGACCAGCGCCAAAGCAATCACATGTCGAGCAGTGAGAGCCTAACAATGCGTCCGCTGTATGGTATAATAATGGAGAGACATGGCAGAGAAGTGGCTTTACATAGACCTGTAGGATCCATATGTAACTACCACCTCTGATCTGAGCACTTGTCCAATGATGTCCGATCAAATAAAAAGAACACAACTGATTTGTGGCCATACTGGCTTGTCAAAGCCTCATCTCGTCAGATCTCAGAAGCTAAACAGGGCCGGGCCTGGTAAGTACTTGGATGGGAGACCACTGGGAATTCCAGGTGCCACAGTGTCCCAGGGCAGCTGAGGCTACAGTAGCCTACAGTAGTACCTTACCACCACTGAGTGTGGAGTGAATGAATAATGCTCTGTAAAACGTCTTTGAGTGTCCGGAAAAGCACTATATAAAACAAATGCATTATTATAATTCATTATTTGATTTTCCTAGCATTTGTTACATTTTAAAATTTAATAAACGCTAGATAGGTACCATAGACTGTATATATAAATGGACATAGCTAAGCACCCTTCTCTCTCTGCAGTGAGCCTTATCATTTTAGTCTTAAAATGTTCGTTAAAAGATCCTGATGTTTTTATATCATTATTGTGTCTGTAAATAAATTCCAATTCCTAATATGGAGGAATCTGGAGCTCCAAAATTTGCTCCTATAGCTGTTAGCCTCGTGAGCTTCATTTAACTGAAGCCAAACGCTATGGGTCACGTCACACTCCCTTAATCCACTTCTTTATACAGTCTATGGTTGGCACGTTCAATGCCATACTACGGGATATTTCTGATAAAGCAACAACATCTTCTTGGAGACAAATATGATAAAAACTTGCTAAAAGAATGCTAAAATTCAGCTTTGTAGTTAAGCTGAAAGTCAAGTCAGTTAAATCTATTTGACTGTTTTGGCCGTTTCTCTGCCTAAATATTGTCACTGGTTGATACTCACATTTGACCATGACCATGTATACGTCTATGGTGCAGATTGGCGGTTGTGGGAGACGCTCTCCCTTCTCTAACAGGTCGGGGATGTCTCTGGTGGAAATACCATCGTAAGGCTTTCCTCCAAAGGTCATCAGCTCCCAGATGGTCACGCCTAAAGACAGACACAAAAGTCACTGTACAACAAGAGAGGTAGAAGGGTACAGGTCTGTGAAAAGAGTCAACTGAAACACACTGAAGTGAATACATTAAGTTCACTAGAAAGACTTTGGAGATCAGACAAGATCAGACAAGCTATGAAGGAAATAATATCGTGAAATATATAAGAGGAGACAAGAGTCAAGAAGGCACAGGAGTACAGGCCAAGTGAAGTTTTCAAATTTGCAAGTCATCTCTTCTGACATGTCTTAATTGTTCTAATTATAATGAGCTCATAATTGACAAGTGATGTAGAGAGTCTGTGCGTCAGGAGTACTGGGACCACAACTGAGAAATGCATGCAATGAACTATGGGCAAGGTCAGTACACTTAATTCAAGGCTTTTGTTTATTTTAAACTTTATTAATCCAGATAGATTGATTGAAAACAAAGCCTTATTTGCAAAGATGACCTGGTCAAAAACATTAAGCTATCATTGATCATTTTAGCTCATCATATCAGTATTCAGACAAAGCTCCATTTTCTCTGACATTTTCTCAATGTCTGAAAAAATGAAAACAATTTTAACCTAAGCTGAACAGCACGATTCAGAAAAAAAAGAAAGAGGCACTGCGAGATGAATTTGGAATAAAAAATATGTATAAATATATAATAAAGTAGATGTAAATATGTTTTTTTATAATTATAATTCATGGAATTTGAGTGTAAATGTACTTACCATAACTCCAAACGTCACTCTGATGTGTGAACTTCCGATAATGAATACATTCAAGAGCCATCCATTTGATTGGCATCTGACAAAGAAAAACAGTAAGTTTCATTAAATACATTGTGTAGACCATACAATAGACAGATAAAGGCTATAATCAAAAGATATTAAAGTGAAAGACAGTCATTTCATCACAAAGCACCAGATTGGATCACTCCAATGGTGACACAACTCACACTTCGAGTATTTATTGTGCTTGAACAGTTTCCTGCTGTGGTATTGGCTTAAGCCTATGATTAGATTTGAAGGTCTATCTTATTGATTACAGAGCTGTAGGAGGAGGGAGGGGCCAGGTGCAGGTTAGCACCTGTCTGTGTCTGAAAGAACAGTGGATAATAGCACATTGCTTATAGTGCGGACACAATGGACAGATGAGAGGAGGGGAGACTTGAAAAAGACTTGAAAACCAATACAAAGGATGGATAAAGATTAAGAGAGGCCAGAGACTCCCAAGGACAGATTTGTTTACTTCATTTATATTGTTCTGAGAGCTTCGTCCCCCAAAGTAAATATAACGGTCCAATAGAGCAGAAGAGGAGCCTAGAGAATGTGCTTAGTCGGGTTTACTGATGGGCCCAGTCCCTCCCACAGGGTCAAAATGATGAGGCTTACTCTCTGCTTTCATATCATGCAAATAACACTCATGTCTGGGTATCATCACTGAGATACAAACAAAAAAGGAAGCACTAATTTAGCTAGTTTAAACAAATACTCTGAACTGAAAAATGTAGTTTGCATCTACATATGTGATTAGTAGTAAATGATTTGAGATATTTTAAAGTTGATCTATTATGAAAACGGATTTTTCAGCCGTGCATGTTTGAGCAATCTTTAATCGCTTGCATTCAAGATGAAATTTTTCTGATCAAATTCTGTTTTCTTTGAGTGGAATTCAGCAGTGTTGCATAGTCATTTTGGTACAAATGAAAAAAATAGCTGTGACTTCCTAGTGTGATGTGGAGCTATACATCAGAGGTGCCAGCTCTTTGTTATGATGAACTTTACGGCCACTTCAGCTTCTATTGGGCACTGCAGTTTTCTAACATGGAAGTTAACAGACTTGCTTTCCTTTATTAAGTCATTTTAGATGAAGACTGCACTTTAAAATGTCCAAATTGTATCATAATGATCCACTGGTGCCATGGATTACGACCATAGATTGCATAAAGAAGTGGATTAAGCGAGTGTGACATCACCCGTAGTGTTGAGCTCCAGTCAAATGAGGCTTGCAGTTACAGGGACAAATTTGAAGCCAATCTCCATAACAGGAATAGGATAAATAACAAAATAAATATACCAGGATCATGTAGAGCAAACTATTTAAGACCAAACTGACGATGCTCACTCCAGTAATTATAGAGAAGAGTGACAATATTCCAATGTAAATCAGAAGGAGCCAGAAGCACCTCCTTACTAACTTCCTGTGGAACGTGCCGGCTAACGTCCAATTATTTATACAGTCTATCATTATAACGCTATAAAGCTGCGGCACGGTGGCTGAGTGGCAACACTCAGGCCTCACAGCAAGAAGGTTGCGGGTTCGATCCCCGGGTCGCCCGGGCCTTTCTGTGTGGAGTTTGCATGTTCCTCCCCGTGTCTGGATGGGTTTCCTCTGGGTACTCCGGTTTCCCCCATCAACCCAAAACATGCCCGCACCCCTATGAACTAACATCAAGGACCATGTTGTCCACCCTCCTGTGGGCTCACCACCTGCAGAGGGGTTCATAGGGGGGTCAGATGCTATGAGTATTGGGCAGCAAGCTGCCCCTGCGACCCAGCCGGATTAAGCGGGAGAAGATGGATGGATGGATAACGCTATAGCAGATGCAAGCACAACAGGGCTTCTCGATGTTTATGTTGGCGAGGTTGTGATCAATTTTATGTGAATAACAGTTTTTATTTGAGTATAACAGAGAATTTGCCAAGAGGCTGTTGATCAAAATAACATGAAACATTGTCTTTAATAACAAAATTTTAATATTTCACTATAATTGAAAGAACAGAGATTTGGTATTTAGATTAGAGGTTATTTCTGATGCGAGCACAGTCTAAGGGGAGATGGATGTTAACATAGTCTGAAGTGCATCTGTAATGGCCTCATGAATGGTGCAGTGTTAGCAGTTGGCAGTGTTTACCTTGCCCCCATCCGCGTTGTACTCCTTTTCATTGACATCGAGCAGGCGCGCCAGGCCAAAGTCTGTGATCTTGATGTGGTTCGGGGTTTTCACCAACACGTTCCTGGCGGCGAGATCTCTGTGGACCAACCGGCGCTCCTCCAGGTACATCATTCCCTATAACACACAGTAAAACACCTTGTATTGGCTATAACATAAAGCAACATTATAGTGCCAGGGTCCAGCCATTAATTCCCTAAAGAGCATGTGACTACTGTTTGTCTATTCTTAGATTTACCAATGACAATCATATATAAGACAGGAATAAATAGTTGAAACTCACACAGGTCTTATATTAAGTAAAATTCACTCATGTGAGCTTTAAGCCATGTTATAATATTACCATATCAAAAACAAACCTGGAGTTGTGTTTTGTTTCATTCACACGTTTGAGTAATCCTTTATAATTAGCCTGTTGACATTCCCAAAGCTCAAAATGCTCTGCTCCACCTTGTGATGTCATGAAGCAGTAGTTTAAGTTAACAGCTACTTTTATCTTTTCTTCAGTAAAAATAGGCAATTCCAGGGCTGAAATTATCCAAATGATTGTAGAGAAGGTGTAGGGAGTGTAGCACTTCCTGTATTACCACATCACAAGGTGGAGCAGAATGTTTTCTGTTTGAGAGAAGATCTCAGCCTAAATATGTAGGATTTGAGTGTTTAACATGTGTGAATGAAACAAAACAAAACTCCAGGTAAGTTGGTGATGAGGGAACATTACAGATCATATGGGCACTTTAAATTACGTTGTCGATCTAATAAAAAACTATTTACATCATGGGGACCTGATTTTTGTCCCCAGGAGGACAGGTCCCATGAGTGTGTATGCAGAATTTAGACCCCACAATGTGATAGATACCTGCCCACACAAAATATTCTATTTTTTGATATTAACCAAAAAAGCAGAAATCCTGTCCAAATAAAACAAACCAGATCTGATTATTTTAAGTAATACTAATAACTTCCATCTCATGCTATGACATGACATAGCTTAGATACATATATTACCACCTTTTATAATGTCCATTGTGAAGGATATGGGCAAGCTTGTGTTTCTGTGATACAATCTTCACTACTGCCAACTGCCCTAATCACCCCATTAGATCATTATAATTATGTGTCTCATCAACGTTATCAATACAGTGTTATTTTTATAGTGCCGTATGCCATCAATCACCTATTTGAGCGTGGAAAATCCCGGTTCATTATGAAATGCTCAGTGAAGTAAAAAAAGAGAAGTTCACTAGGGTTAACCCACAGGCACAGCTCTATTGGAGGAAAATATAAGAAAAATATAATCCGCTCCTATCTCACCCGTTTCTTACAGTTTTCTGAAACATGAGTCTATTTGTCCAAACAACATGGTCACCTAAGCTTTATTTAAAGGTCCACTGTGTAACTTTTGTGGTGGAGGGTCCGCAAACTGCTTGTTTCCATGGAGATGTCTTTGTTTTGACTGAATTTTTCAACAGCATTGCATCAAACATATCCACTGGCATGAAACAAAAAAATTAAGCTAAAAAGCCAAGTTACAGGTCAGATCTGTGAAGAGGCGCCTACTCTGACAATGAGAATGCATGTTTTTAGGAGATTTTAGAGCAATAGAAATATCTGTAATTTACTTAACGAATGATAGATATTATTTATGGTATAGTATGGATCTGTACATCTGTATGGACAATTAGGTGGCTGACCCTCTAGAAAAGTGACACAGGGCACCTTTAATTGGCCCTCGCCTAACGTGGCGAGGGCTATTGTTCTTCGTTTTTCTTCCGCCAAAATGATCGCATTTTTGACCCCCTGAACGTCGACGAAAAGTCTCACATGGGGGTATAGAATCGACCGGCCCGGCGAAAAATTCGATAAAACGGAGATCGCAACAATGACCAAAGTGACCCCACTCAACGGCGCCCCCTAGAATTGGACCCCTATGGGAGAGGGGACAAGCAAAGTTTGTCGCAGGGAAACGAAATTCGGGACAGTGACAGAGAACCATGAGACAAGCCAAAAGATGAATTGGAGCACGTCACTATGACCAACAGGAAGTCGGCCATATTGGATCAAAAAACTCGCCGCTGTTTTGACTGCGTGTACGCCCAAAGTCTTCAAGTGTCTTGGTTTTGGTCCAAACGAGCTCAGATTTCACATGTCGCATCTACAGTTGTGGCTCCACAAACGCATCATTTTTCTCAGCGCAGTTTTTCACGGTTTGTCCGTAGCACGCCGGCGAATAACACCTTTGTTTCCTGTTTCTTTGATGACCTCTCACGGCCACAGGCTTCGGCCTACAGAGCTCAAACTCACATCACTATTGTGTGATCCCGGCCTGAATGTGATGAAATATGAAATATAATAAAAGTGAACTCTGTAGCGCCACCTAGTGTATACGTGAAACGTCAACATTATCGGATTTGGACCAAATTTGGGGATTAAATTCTATGCATGATTTCAAGCAAAATCTTATATTATGGACATGGTGCAATTTTCATTGTTTGCCACCAGGGGCGCAAAGACTCCCTAAAAAAATTGTTTAAAAATGCCTACACACACAGGCTTTGTCTGATCGTGCTGAAATTTGAATCACTAATGCCTGATTAGGGCTTGATTATAATAAACTATAAAGCATATGAAAAGTTACTCTATAGCGCCACCTAGCCTATACAAGAAACATCAACATTATCGGTTGTACCAAATTTGGGTATTAAATTCTCTGTATCAAAGCAAGCAAAAAAAATTATAGATATGGGGTGTTTCCCACGGTTGGCCAAGCAGGGGCGCAAAGACTCCCCAATAAATAGTTCAAAAATTACTACACGCACAGACTTTGTCTGATTATGCTGAAATTTGAATCACTAAAGCTTGAACATAGCCTGAATATAATAAACCATAAAGCATATGAAAAGTTGCACTATAGCGCCCCCTACCAAAAACATGAAACGTCAACCTGATCGGATTTGTACCAGATTTGGGGATTAAATCCTATGCATGCCTACAACCTAATAAGTACATTATGGTTATTGGGTTTTTTCCCTGAGACCCCCACAAATATGTTTAAAGTCACACTATGTAACTTTTCTGATGGACGAGCTGTCGGGAAGAGAGAGTGTCATGCCAGGGGGGTCGTGAGTCCTGGTCGGTCGCCTGGGAGAGGCATGCGCGCCGGCGGGGCCATCATTGCCGCAAGCGGCTTTAATTTGATTTTTCATTCATTCATTTATTTACCATCTTACATTCAAAAGCAAACCTTAAACAGTAAAAACATTACATTTGGAATTAATTTCTCCTACCACCAGAATTGTGGGGTGGTGCACAAAGCAAACAAAGCAAATGTGTAACATCGTTTGAGCTTTTAACAACAGATAACACAAAACCGTTTCAAAAAAGATCACTTTAATTTAACTGAATACATACTGAACTGAAAAACAAACGCACCGATTTACAAGTGAACTGCCTTGAGTTACCCACATGTCTGGGCTCCTCATTGTGCATGGAGCTATTCACGGTGAACCCAATGAAAAACCGAGACAGCTCAAAAGAGACGAGCAATAACAGGCGCTGAGTTTGAAGTAGCAACAGAACATGAAAACAAGGTCTTCTGTGAAGCCAGAGCAAATTGGATTTATCTGGAATGGGCTGAAATGAACGGAGGAGTGCGTGGAGGAGAAGGGGGGAGGAGGGATGGGAGGGGGAGGTGGAGAGGGTGTAGCGGGGGCTGCCTAAGAGGTGAGATTACATCGCAAAGGCTATAATCACACCGCCTCATTTGGCTGGTTCCCAAGGGAGCACATGTGGAACCTGAACACACCTGCGCACCCCCTTTTACCCTCTCTTTATCTCTTTCTCTCTCTCTCTCCCTCCTCCTCTCTCTCCCTCTCTCTCTCTCTCTCTCTCTCTCTATCTCTCTCTCTCTCTCTCCCCCTCTCCCCCTTTCTCTCTTACCTCATCTCCGCTCAACTCTCAACATAAACCAGCAAATATAACCAGACATATAAGAGATACATGTAATCAGTGGTGGAAGAAGTATTCGATTTTGATAGTAAAAGTACAGATACTGGAGCAAAGAAAGTAAAGTATCACATGAATAAATCTACTTAGGTAAAAGTATTAAAGTACTTGTTTAAAAGTGTATTTAAAGAGTAAAATGTAAACGTTTTGCACACAGACTTTGATTTCTAATGCTTCAAATTTGTGCTAAATTTTGTTCAAAACTCTAGAATTGATTGATTTATTTATTTTTTTGGCAGCTTTTGTTAAGACTATGAACAGAATAAGCCGCAGGTCTCAAACTATAATTAAAAAAATACTTTGACTTTTCAGTGCAGTTAAAAAATGAAGTGCAATAGAAAGTACAAATATCTCCTCTCAAATGTAGAGAAGAAAAAGTAAAACTATCCACTTTAAATATAAAGTGCAGTACTTCATTGTAGTACTTTACAATGTATATTACTATGTTACATTTCACCACTGAATGTAATATGTGTATGTGTAATTCTTGGAATGGGAGAAGCTCTACAAGATCTTGAGGGAAAATTATAAGATGATTGCGCGCATGGAGGAAATATATTTTGTGTTACAATTCATGATAGCATGGTTAGATCCAAAAACCAGTGCTATAATGATCCCAAAATATTAAATAAAATAAATAAAAAATCAGTAAAATTCTTGTGTCTTGTCTTGTGTGATTTGTCTCGTCCTATAACCCCGTAATTCTCAAATGAAAATAACGGCACTCGTGTGGAACAACCTCCAAAAGCAGACAGACATGTGTGTCTTTCCTCATTTAGCCTCCCCTCATTCACAGCCTTGCTCAGGTCTGCACTCATTCACTCAGAGGTTGAGAGGAGGTTATACAGGGTTTTTAGTTTCTCTGTTCAAAAGAGTGTTATGTGTGAGGGTCCTGGTCTATCATTAAAACGTATCCATCTGTGGTGAATAGGCAAGAGAGTTGTCAATACCTCAAAGTACCAGTACAGGAAGAAACACAGAACATCAGTAGGGAAGTTGCGCAAGGAGTACCCATAATGTGTCAATATTCACCAGGTCAAGCTATAAGATTTCCTTAAGCCCTATCGTGGACTTTTTTATATGATTATCCATGGGTTTTAGAGTGATGGGAAATTAGCACAGTTGCCATATAGACCCTTAGTAAACAGTGGTGACGTAGGCATAGTTGCACACGCGTTTTGGAAACAAAAGTATAGCAAAGCTCAGCGGCTTGTCACGCTCTGCAAAAGGATTATTGTCAAAAGATTTCCTCAACAAGCAGATTTTGATACATGGTGTCTGACTGCCAGATCCTTGTGCCATCAGTGAACAAAACTTTAAAACTTTAGTCCGCCTGCAGAATACTGATTCTGACAACCACACACATAACAATCAGCCATTTTGGTGCTGAAAATGTTTTTTATTGCCGTCTTCTTCTGTCTGTGTTCAGGCTGAATGAATCGGAATGAATGGGGAACAATGCTACTTCTGTTGCCAAAATGCGCACGCAGCTTTTTTTTTTTTTTTATCACTTTTGCCCTAAAAGGGTCTATATTATGATATTTCTTGATCTATGTTATAATGTTTCCTCATCACAAACTCAGCCAGAGTTGTGTTTTGTTTCATTCACACATGTTTAACACATAAACCCTGCATATTTAGACTAAGTTTTTCTCTGAAACAGAAAACACTCTGTTCCACCTTGTGATGTCATGTGGTAATACAGGAAGTTTTTAAACTCCATAAATCTTCACAAGGATCATTTAGATACTTACAGCCCTGGAATTGCCAATCTCTCCTGAACAAAAGCTAAAAGGTAGCTGTTTACTTGAAAACTACTAGTTCATGACATCATAAGGTGGAAGAGAGCATTTCGAGACTGAGTAATAATAAAGCATTACTCAAACACGTGTGAACAAAACAAAACACTACTCCAGGTATGTTTTTGATGACGTAGCATTCTAACCTGACTTAAAGCTCACAAAAATCAATGTTGCGTAATATAGGACCTTTAAGCCCTACCATGGACTCTCTTATATGACTATCCAGGGATTTCAGAATGATGTAAAATGACCACAGTTGCCATAGCAATTTACAATTGAAAAAATATCATGAAGACATCTTATTTAACAGGAAGCTGTACAAACCATCAAACCAACAGAAACAAGTAACACTGGTATCAGTTTTGGTTTAGTAGGCTTCATTGACATGCAAAAAGCAACACTAAAACCGTAATGGAACAATATGAATGCTACTTGCCAACAGTGCTCATGTGTGATTTGCTAATGTGCTAATGGCCACGCACTAAATGACTGTGGGGCTCTGTTAAAACCAAATCTCTGTGCGCTTGATGCATGGACTCTGCCAGTTTAGTGACAGATTCTTATTTGTACATATATCGAGGCTGGTAATCTCCTCAATTTTCAAGACAATTAAGCAGTGAAAAGAAAATGGATGACTTGGCAACTGCTGAACGTTAATATGCCAGTGTGAGATTGAGATGGGGAGGAGATGGAATTGTGAGTCGCAAATAAACTTTTTTTCTCTACTTGTTTGCGCTCATTTACAGACCTCCCGAGTGGACCCGGTGAGAACAGCTCCTGTAATTGCAGTAAATGTGTTAGTGGTGGTCAGAAGGGAGCTCCTGGAGACAGAGGCGTGTGGGGTGACGCTGGGAAAATGCACAGATTTATGATGGCATAGTCAACAGGTTTAACATAGGACTCAATCAGGACCAAACCAGGACTAAAGCAGAATTTAAGCAGCAGGACAGAACTATTACACTTACACATGCAGTCTAAAGTAGGAAACTATTGCAAATCCAATACCGTCTTTAAAGTAATACCGTATTTTTCGGACTATAAGTCGGGATTTGTTTGGTGCGACTTATATATTACATTTTTCACAGTCCATAGACCATATACATGAATCGTATATATGAATCAAAAATAAAAACAAAAACAAATCAATATCCGCTTTTTCATTTTTTGTTTTAGAGACAATAAAGAAGCGAGTTGTTTTTATTTTCTTATTTTTGGTTCTATATTGAAATACGAACGAACAAATGATACATAGATTCTTCTCTATTGTTGTTTTTATTACTATAACTATAACTTCTATAACTTGTCTTTCAAGGTGAAATGACGGTTCTTGGTCTCTGATTTTATAAAATAAATTTCCCTCTTATAGTCCGGTGCGACTTATACATGTTTTTTTCTTCTTCATTATGCATTTTTTGGCTGTGCGACTTATACTCCGAAAAATAGGGTAATGTTATCTGTCTCAATGCATTACAGTTTACATAAACTATAGGCCAGTTACTAGCATTATCACCATCAATGCTGAATTCTGAAATATAACTGACTGAAATATAATTAATTAATTAATAATATAATTCTGAAATATAACTATTTTGAGAAGCCCTATGCCATTTCAGTGCACTGCTATCTATACTTCAACATTAAAGGTGCACTAGGAAACTTTTCTGGTAGGATGTCCGGCACTTGTCTCTATGTAGATGTTATTGCTCTGCCTGGAAGATTTTTATTATAATTTTTTTAACTTGATTCAACTCAACAAAGCCTGGAACTCAGGACAATTTTAATAGGTAGTAAATTGGTCTGTTTGTCCTTTAATATAGCTAACCTTGCATTCTTATTGTGAGTGGGGGAACCTCTCCACAGAGCTGTCCTGTAACTTGGCCGCCATCTGCTCGTCTTCATTGAAATTGTTTAATGATATATAGACCTCCATTGAGAAAGTTACACAGTGCACCTTTAAGATTTGAATGGACAAACTTATTCACAGGTAGACATCTATAAGGAGTTTAATATTTTGTTTTTCATTAGAGAAGTAAGCAGTGAAGTATAATGTGTATCCACTAGAAAGCAAGGGTGAGTGTAATTATAGTCAATGGAGTCATTTTGTTCTGAACACTGACTTCTTCACAATAAAAAGTAACTTCGGTACTCTGGACTTTTCCCTTTTATTTTATTTTACGCCCCGGTCGGTCTCTCAAAGCGGGCTGCAGGGTTTGAGCGGGGCACAGGTTGTTTATGCTATTTTCTGTTATCTGTGGTGAATAATGGCATGCTCTTATTTTAGGGCTTTTGTGACACTAGCCCGGCATCTGCTTGACATAGCCCATGTTTAATGTATGTAGTTGATATAAAAAAGGAGCCAGTGGGAACGCCAAGGTGATTCACTGTTTTAGGAATGAGCTGAAACCAAGCGAAGCGTTGTGGGAGGAGGGGAAGCCATAATACAATAATGATGAAAGTGGTGGGCTTTCATTTCATTGTACGCTCTTGTGTCAGACTGAATTTAGGAAATGACATCAGGGGCAGGGTGAATGGGAGTGATTTGTCTTTGCGAGGAGTGGGTTAGCGCTCCGTGAGGGAAAGCCCTGTCTGGGTACATTTATTCTCTATGATCAATGTTAAATGCCAGACAGCACAAACCTAGCACTGAATACACAGAGATATGAGAGAGGAGAGATGCAATAATACACACGGTAAAGCAGATGTTAACTAAAATGACCAAGTACAAGTGCCATATTGTAGGATATTTTATGGAAAGCAATATCATCTCCATGGCAACACGCAGGCATTACCATAAGTTACATAGTACATCTTTAAAGGTCCTATATTTTACCAAATAGACCCACCGTGTCAGAATGCTGTTACTGCTTCAAAAACATACCTTTCATTCACATATGTTTGAGTAATTCTTTATTATTAGTATGTTTATGTCTACAAAGTTAAAAATGCTTGTAATGTTATGAAGTGGTAGTTTTCAAATTATGAGCTACCCTTTGTCCAGTAGAGATTGGCAATTCATGGGCTGAAAATATCTCGCTGTTTCTAGTGAAGGTGGATAGAGTTTAAAAACACAATGGAGCAATTCCTCTATTAGCACATGACATCACAAGGTGGAACAGAATGTTTTTTTTTTGTTTTTATCTGAGAGAAGAACTCAGCCTAAATATTCAGGGTTTATGTATTAAATGTGTGAATGAAACAAAACACAACTCCAGGTATTATAACAGTTTTATAAAATAGATCAGAAAATAATTATATATCAGATAATAGTGTAATATGGGCCCTTGTGTGTTGTTTAAAATGCACTTTTATGAGCTTTAGTGCTAAAAGTGTTTTAGTATTAGTGCATTAGTGTATTCATATGCTTATCCAGAGAATGATTTTGACTGATTCATGCATGGTTGAGTAATCCAACTTTGAGACTCCAAAAAATTCACTTTTCACCTACCCCCTATCTCTGCTGACTGCACTGCACAACTAAAACAAAATCAGACTCCAGGTCATATGTGTATGGTTCAGAATGGTCATGTAGACATTTTTCAATAATATAAACAAGTAAATGCAAATCTGCTGCTTGATGCGGTGAAATGTCACTCTGAAAATGTGGGGTTTATCCATTGTGCAGTTTTGAACAGAAAGTCAGTATACCTGTTTTTACTGTCAAGCCAATTTATAGAAATATGGCAATTTACAATGAACAAATACAGAGGAAAATGCAACACATATAGTGGCCATACTGGTTTGTCAAAGCCTGATCTCGTCAGATCTCAGAAGCTCAGCAGGGCCGGGCCTGGTTAGTACTTGGATGGGAGACCACAAGGAATTCCAGGTGCCACAGTGGGGCGCCAGTCACAAAACCTGTCGTTGTGTCCTAAGGCAAGGCACTTCACTCACATTGCCTAGTATGAAAGTGGTGTGTGCGTGAGTGGTAAAGGTTAAAATCTCATGTAGAATGTTATTATTTTTGACAATTTTGAACAGGTGAACTTTTTTTTTTGTACTTCGTCTACAGAGTTCATCTTCCTGACCATTAACTGAATGGCTTGAGTCTTTATTAGGGATTTGAGTCAGCAGTTCATAAGAATGATATAATGAATCACTTGGCAACAAACTCATATTTTCAGCTGACACATTCAATACCTCTATCCACTTTTAATAAGGAGAAGCCGCAATAATAGCAGCATTTGCCAAAAACATGGAGTTGATAAAGGGACTTTCAGGCAAATGAGAATACTTACAACTAAACACTGCCCATAAATTACACCTCTGAATGCACTGGAAATGTTGACATGCTTTTACTGACTTACTAAGCACTTTTCAACTTATTTACTCTATTAATTTTAATACTTTTTAAAGACTCTTAGTCCATGTGGCTTTTTTTGTTTTTTAGCTGAACTTCAAAGTGTGGTCTAGGATTTAATGCCCTCTGAAGAAATGCTTTTTAAAAATGTATTTTTAGGTCATTTCCACCTTCAAGTTGGACATCACATCCATCAACTATGCTGCCAAAACACACTTAGCACAATCTTGTTTGTGAACATTTGAAAATAATTGCTCTCTCATCTAGTACAACATTTTATTTTAATAGTTGTGACTATTTAAAGTAGCATGTCCATGTCCAGAGTTTTGTTCCATTCATTTTTTATAGAAAATATTGTGCTTGAACATGCTATATAATCATAATCTATACCTCCTGTGGATCATTATGTTAGAATTTGGACATTTTAAATACTCATCTAATAAGCCTTACTAAAAGAAAACAAGTCTGTTGACTTAGGAAACCTGCAGTGCCCAGTGGGAGCTGACATCACAATTAATGTCATCACAATAAAGAGTCGCAAAGTCGTCACCACTTCCAATGGATACTTGCACATCGCATAGCAGATTTTTTTCATTTGTACTAAAATGATGCAGTGCTGCCAAACCCGTCACGTATTAACAATTAAGAAAATTGGAGAACAAAGTAAATATGAAGCAGTAGTGGTATACCAGTGGTGGAGAACATGGGGTTTGGTCAGAGCAATGACGCCTTGTATATGGAAATAGAAGATGACATAAATATGCATGAATCACACTAAATACAACTTCAAGAGGGTAAATGAGAGGAAAAACATAGTTAAATGCTATAAAGAGTTGATTTTGCATAATAGGCCTGTTTAATACATGATGTTTGTGTAATCCCAGGTAATGGTCCATGGCAAGAATTTAATTCTGGACAGAGTTTTTAGAGTCACTCTCAAAACTTTTGTCCAACTGACAAAATAGAATTTTCTTTTTCTAAACTCAATACAGATTTACATAAGCACTTGGTTAATGAATGCACAGTGGAAGTAGTGACCATAAATGTAAAAGTGAACATCTGGAGCTGGGTGGGGAGAGCTGGCAGTGAAGCTAATATTTTTGCAGCCCTTCGTTCACTCTTATGAATTAATGTATGAAGTGGTCCATTTGACCTCCCCACTTACAGAAGAGGGAGGGAAAACTCTCCAAGGCAAAGTTAGAATAGCTTACAGAACAATGAGGCTGCAAGGAGAAACGCATGCAGGAAGTGAGGAAATCTAGACATTTTGGCTGCTTTAGAGGAAGATAGATACAAGTTACCTCCTCAGTTCACATTTAAAAACAGAATTTATTGGTTTGTAACTTAAATATTTGTCTATGAAATTCACCCACAAAAGTAATATAATAATATATTTGGCTGTGGCTTGTTTAGTAGAAAGGAAGATCCAATGTAGTGATGTCAGGGTGATTCAGATTTCTGGCGTCAGGGCTGGGTTTTGCTCACATAACATAAATACAACAATGACAACTGGTGGCGGGATAAACTGAAGTACGCAGAGGAACACAATTCAGCTGAAAGACATGTTGTTTATATATGTCCAGATAGAACCACTGAAACTACATTGTCCATGGTCAAATACTCATCCCAAACTTTAGACCAAAAATAAAAGAAGCAAAATAAAGAATGATCTAATATTTGGAGTGGAATTGGCCTTATTCTTCTCATTCTTAGCAATGTTGATGCCCAAATATGGAACAAAATTAATGTAGCTTGCAATATATTTCCTCTTGTTATGGTAATCCAGTTCCTGTCATTAAAGGTCCTATAATGTGCAAAATTAACTCTTGTGAGCTTTAACCCATGTTAGAATGTTATTACCTCCTTAAAAACATACCCAAGATGTGTTTTGTTTCATTCACCCATGTTGAGTTGTGGTGGGTGTTGAGTAACCCTTGATTATATCTGTCTATAACTCCCAAGCTCAGAATGCTCTGTTCCACCTTGTGATGTCATGATGCAGTAGTTTTCATGATCATAACTATGTATTACAATTTGTTCAGTAGTGCAGTAGAGATGGGCAATTTCAGGGCTGAAATTATCCAAATGGTTCTGGTGAAGGTGTATGGTTAAAACACACAGTGGCGCACTTCCTGTATTATCGCAATCACATGACATCACAAGGTGGAACCATGGATGTATAATAAGAGTTGGATAAGACACACCCCCTCTATCCGTGCCTGCAGATTGATTTATGGCCGAGCGAGGAATTGCAGCTGCAGCCTAGGAAAAATTCACCCATAGAAGCACAATTCATTTTTTGTGAAATCAAACTGCACATGCTCGGCTGACAGACCATCCACAGCTTTCATAAAGGCTGGATTTTGCAGGGATTCTTCCGTATTTTTACAATATGAACTTTACATTAAAAAAAAGTCAAAGCACCTAAAAGTCAGCTTTGTAAGAGTTAGCCTAGCCCCGCTCTGAGCCAGCGCTAGGTCCGCTCTAGCAGCTCTGATTGGTCAGAACTGCGTTTCTGACATCACAGCGCAACAACCTTGGGCTGCCCGACATCACACGTTGGGCTGTGTTGGGCTGTGTTGGGCTCCAAACGGTCATGCGCCAATGAGCACAGGCCATTGAAAACAATATGGCGCTGTCTTAGATTCATTTTCCAACTTTCATTATAGTTCTATGGGTGGAACATACTTTTCTATTTGAGAGAAGAACTCTTGTGTGTTAAACATTTGTGAATGAAACAAAACACAAACTCCAAGTATGTTTCTGATGGGGAAACAGTATAATAATGGGCCCTTAAGTTCTGTTTCACACTGGGTAAATGTGACAGCTTAATCATAAAAAGGTGCATTTAAAAGGTATATTTAGGCTGGTGGTAGTGCATCCTTCACTGAATATGGGTCACTGTGCAGAGGAGATTTAGAGCACACATCACTGCTCCATTTTAGCTCCATTCACAATTGAATAAAAGTCACACTATTCTTACTCTCTGGGTAAGAAATCCCTGGGTAACCCTGCTCACTTTCTCCTAGCATTTACACAAGGGCAAATGCCATAACTCACTTGCTGCACTGTGAATTAAGATATTATGTGTTAAATGTTAATCCTGTGATGTTGCTCTCTTCTATCTTCTATCTTCTATCATTAATACTCTTTTGGAGATAATATGCCCTGTACTGCTAGTGTTGTCACAATACTAAAATTTTAAACTTGATTTCAATACTAAGGAATAGACTCAATATAGATTCTAATACCACAATGAGAATAAAAAACAGGCTTTCTTTAGACAATATAATGTGATTTTCAACATTAACGCATAGTACTTTCTTTTATATTTCCATGTGGTCTGGTATCTGTGTAATCCTTTAGTCATTCAGGTATGTTCCACAGTGGTCCATGTGCATATACTAGTCTATGTGCTCTTATACTGTTTCTGATACAGCTCAAGCTCGTTCTAAAGCTATTTAGGAAAGATTCATTTCTGTTCTTTGAAGGTGACTTTAGTATCAATACCTATCCAGGAAACTAGAAACTATGTATCCAGTTTCGATACGAGTTTTACTATCAATCTGATTTTCAATACTTTTGACAACCCTACTGTGTGCTTATCAATCAGGAAACAGGAACAGTAACAAGCTTTAACATAAAACACACAACAAAAATGGCAAGCAGATATATATGCAGATATTTCCACATTTTTAGCCTTCTTGAAATGCAGAAATTGTGAAATTTTAACATCACACAGCAAAATGAATGAAAATGTAATAGTTTTTTTGTATCCAGTCAAAGGGCCATTTATGCACCATAATAATAATAATGCATCAGTTTTATATAGCGCTTTTCAGGACACTCAAAGACGCTTTACAGAGCATTATTCATTCACTCCAGACCCGGTGGTGGTAAACTACTATTGTAGCCACAGCTGCCCTGGGGCAGACTGACGGAAGCGAGGCTGCCAATCTGCACCATCAGCCCCTCCGACCGCCACCACCATTCAAGCACACACCACTTTCATACTAGGCAATGTGGGTAAGGTGTCTTGCCTAAGGACACTACGACACCTGGAATTCCCAGTGGTCTCCCATCCAAGTACTAACCAGGCCCGGCCCTGCTTAGCTTCTGAGATCTGACGGGATCAGGCTTTGACAAGCCGGTATGGCCACAAAAAAGAACAGAACCACAACAGAAAAATGCTGATTAAGACAAAATAGTCTTAATTTAAAGTTCATCCCATGCAAACTCAAGAATGTATTTATGCAAGCAGTTCTTTTGATGCTATCTTTTGGCTGATATTATGTCTTATGCAACTCTGACTCAAACAAATCATAGTCATAAACTGATTCAGATCACTGGAGGCAACAGATGTACTTGATTTTACAGTTCTAAAAGTGTGACCCAGATTGTGGCACCCATCCTGGTTTCCATTATGTCACCCTGCCAGCACCCAGCCCACAGGCACCTTTGGGATCAGGTGGCAGATCTACAACATACGCCAACAACATGACCTTGTCCAGGGCCAGTCCCTGACAGGAGCAGAGAGGCCAGAGGGGTGAGAGGTGGAGGAGTGAGACACCAGATGGATATGTTAATGCATTTGGCAAAGCATTCACAGTACAATTTATCTCTATTGTTCGGTCATTTAGAAGTGGTCACAAAATACAATTGCACCAGAAATCGAATGAATTTATTGGATGCATCACTTTTTATAGCAACACTTTAGGTAGTGTCAAGGAAGGATTTAAGTGTTTTGTAAAGTATTTTGAAAATGAAAGACTGGAGACATAAAGTTCAAATGACCTTTCGTCATGTTAATAAAACGTAGCTTTGTACATGGACACGGTTAAAAATTCCCTAGAAGCCGGTAACACTGTGAAGCTTTAGAGAGAAAATGCTTTACATAAAACCTTATGATTATTGACAATTACTTTGCAGCCTTAAAACAAACAAAAGTGACTGAGCACATATTCAGAAAGGTGGCTAAAAAGGGTATACATTATACAAATGTATTCTGAAGTTAAATTAATTTGCCAGTTATCACTAGAAATGGCCTGTAAACATTTAGGTGAGTCACACTGAATGTTATTTGTGTTTGTTTTAATGAGGCAGAGACAGAGTGAGTAATGTGTGCCCATATAAAGATATACAGCTGCAGATGTGAACACTCCTACAGGAAAACACAGGAACAGACAGAATATAGGACCAGTCTGAAGAGGGCACCTGGTCTCACTAATGCTATTCATGTGATTATCCAAATGCATCAAACCGCTGTGACCTTCGTCATACTGCATATTTACTTATACCATTATACAATGGGTTTAGTTTGACTTCATTGTAAGTTTCACAATTTGTGCATTTTCCTTTTGGATATTTGTAATGAAAGAAAGAAGAACAATTAGGACAGTTGCTATAGCAATTAACCAAAACAAAAAAATATCAACACAAAGAAAACTAAATGCGATTTCAAATCAAGGACCATTGTGAAAACTATCCTTTTTCGTATGCACCCCTTTGAAAAGCCAAATCATTCTTCAGATTGCATGCTTATCACAGACTCTCTGAGTCGTCTTGTGAAAACTTGTCATTTCTGTGGAGAACTGATGTTGAGCCATAAGCTGGTGCGACAAACCTAAGAGTATTTTTAATCGTATTGGAGCAGCCCCTCACCTGGCACACTGCTAACATTTGCAGTTATGAGTCAGCAGCTGAGTAAGGATGGTAAGGTTTAATATCTCTATCTGTAGACAGGGGAGCGCGGTGTAGGCAGAGCTGTCTGTGTGAACGCCCAGATGAGGGAGAGAGAATAGCCCCGGGATGTTTGTTAAGGGGGAGCTCCAACACACACACAAGAAAGGTAAATGTTGTTCGATTTAACATCTAATGTTATTCACACTATGGGGCAAATAAGTACAGAAATCTGGCTATTTTAAATTGAGAAAAAGACTTTTGATACTCTACGGGTGACATACTCCATATTATTTTGCAATATATTTCTAGTATTTCTGTTTTTCAAATGACAACAGAGCATACAACATAATGTTTTTGTGTATGTGTTTACTGATGACATAGATAAAGGGACGCCTTTATGGAACTCAGTGCTACTTCCTGTATTTTTTATTAACTTTTCTACTTTTTTCATGCCACTGTCTCTTGGCTTGTAAAGCCACGATGTCTATATATGTAAGATCACATACCCATGAGTTTCAGAAAGTATGGCTGTTGCTGTAGCAATTAACAATTTAAAATAAAATATTAATATTCTATATAATTTTGAATGTTGAAAAAAAAGCTGAAGCCCTTGAATAGATCCCACTGATTCTGGACTTGGATATGTGGATATAATGGGCCTTTCTCAGTGGTCACTATGTGTGATTCAGAGGATTTAAATGCAACAAAACTGGACCGTCCACCAATCTATGGACAGAAAAACAGCCACTTACACCATTATGGCTCCTCTTTCAGGCTGCGAGTAATGAACTGTAATAGAGAAATGATAATAATGATGATGGCTGTAATTAGAGGGATAGCAGGGCAATCACGGGCTGCAATATTGGAGGCATCAGCTCCACCTATCATTGATCTGGTGCTAAGATCATGTATAAGACAGTTAATGTTGAAATTGATTTCTGTCCATTTCAGCAATCTCTAATGTTTGTTAAAAAATGGAATTTGTTTAAAAAAAATATTTGTGTTCAAAAGCATCATAGCTAGAACTTGCGATGTTTTCTTTGGAGATGAGAAGGAAAAATGTTTGGACCACTTTGTGTAGAATTACAGGATTCTGAAGGATCAAATTCAACCTCAACTATTTCTATCCAGACACAACAAACAACAAAGAATTTAGTTACCCGTAGAAAAAGGTGATGCAAGTCTAAGCACTTTCACTTAAAGTGCAAAACTATTCAAACGAATAACTGTTCAATAAAATCACTAATGGATTTGGTTTAAAGGGAAGGCCAACAGTAGACAAAACTAGACAAAGTTTCATTGGTCCATGTTCTGCCAAAGTAATATGCCATGTTTTTAGTTTTGGTGCGCTTTCTACTATTATCTCCCAGCCTTGAACGATGCATCAAATGCAGAGGACAAATTTCTATACATGGACCGTTTAAAGTGCCTCAATATCTGTGTAAAACTAATGTGATTAAACTAAATATACAATTTCTGCAAAATATTTAATGGAAAATGTTCTGACAAGTATTGATGATTAAAGAGTTACTTACTCAAAAACAAAAGTCATGTATATGAACTGCTAAACTAACACAAGAATAACAAGTACTTCAGAACATGTTGTAAAGGTTTATACGAGGGAGTTAGCACATCGTATACAAGATAAGACAAGGGACCCTATCTTGCTTGTTTTTTCTGCGTTCCTCATTTCGTTTGCCTCCCATTACGCAGCAGAACAGTGTCTATCTCACGCACTCCCCATCGCACATCCCACTGAGCGCTGCTCTCCCCCTGGCCATACCCGCTCCCGCCTGTCCTGGTTCCGCTCCCACATCTATCACCAGACCTACGAGTGTCCGCCGCTGCTACTGCTGACCGCTCACAGTCCTGTCTCAAGGATGTCCACTGCATTTGGTCCCACACAGGTGAATGTCTTGCAGATTATGGAATTGTTTATTGTTAATGTCAAATGTTCTGATGTTAAAGCTTTGTGCACAGACTTGGATTAAATCAAACACAAGGGGGGGTGACTGCACGATCTGCATTTGCCCCGCACAAGTGAGTCATATGCACCATGCACGCACAGAGCAGGATGTGCAGGTGTCTGTATGGTGTTCATGTGCATTATAGCCTACGTCTCTATATGCACTATACGTCTACTATAGGCCGCTGAACAAAGCTCTACTGACTGCTTCTGCCAAGAAAGCAGCACATACGAGAGGTGCGTCTGCTCTACTGTCACCGCCCGAGCTGTCAGTAAATGAGTGCAATGATCTGGTGTCGGTTTGACAACTACAATTCAATTTTTGTTTCAAATGTGATGTACTAGTATAGTGCTTTTTTCAGTACAAAGTAAACTGAAGCCATTGTCGATGGAGCGGAAAGTGTGCCCATGCTCGCTTCCTATTTGGAATGTGATGGCCGTCGTGTCAGCTATGTCCATTTATAGTGTATGGTTCTCATTCATTCCAGTAAAGCCTAGATGCTGCTACCTTGACCATACCAGTCTCTATGTTGACTTTTTAGTGTCTGGTCAATCTGTCTTTTTCTTTTCCTTTTATAATGATTGTTGTGTCCTGCACTTTGGTCAACTGTACTGTTTTTAAAGTGCATTAGAAATAAAGTTGGATTGGATCATATGGGAGATAGAGGGACATATAACTATCAATATTGTACGGCTTTCTTCTCTGAGCCCTGGGAGTCTCAAAACTTGCTTGAATATTGTCCCACAAAAGCCACATTGTAATGGGTGGGTGCTGTCTGGTCCGTGATAACAGGTTTAACAAAGCCAAATGTGACTGATCGGGACAAATGGGTGCAAGGAGGTTTTGTATCATTTTTTGAATAGTTTGGTTTCATTTCGTCAGCTGATAATGATGACACTCCTGAATAACCTTGAGCTGCGACGGCTTCCAGGAGGCGTCTGGGGAGAGTTTGAAAGACTGACAAGATTTTTAAATATTCTGTTTTTTCAGATAAAGAATCTGCACAAAAAAGGTATGCATTCTCAGGGGCACCAAGTCAAAGAAACAAGAAGAGAAGAAATATAAACAAAATAGTTGGATAATATAGTTTTCAGATAAGAGTTACATTTATATGCAGGTGTGGGGACATCTGTGTCACTATCAAGTACATATTTGGTATTTAGACATGTTTATATTTTTGTAGTGCTTTGGCGGCACGATGGCTGAGTGGCTAGCACTCATGCCTCACAGCAAGAAGGTTGGGGGTTCAACCTTGGGGGTCGCCCGGGCCTTTCTGTGTGGAGTTTGCATGTTCTCCCCATGTCTGGATGGGTTTCCTCCGGGCGCTCCGGTTTCCCCCATCAACTCAAAAACATGCACTGTAGGTGTAAAAGTTGTGTGAGTGAGTGTTGGTGGTGGTCGGAGGGACTGTCGGCGCCACTTGGCTTGGCAGCCGCGCCTCCGTCAGTCTGCCCCAGGGCAACTGTGGCTACAACAGTAGCTTACCACTACCGGGTATGGAGTGAATGAAGAATGCTCTGTAAAATGCTGTGTAAAGCGCTTTGGGGACATGTGTCTGTGTAAAGCGCTATATAAATAAACCTTACCTTACCTTACCTTACCTTTGTTCTTGTTTTGCCTTGGCTCTCACCAATGGCACATACAAAATTGTTCTTGCTTTGCCAAAAATGTTCCACAGTATGGCATTAATCATGTTCACCTCCATAGAGACAAGAAGCTGACACCACTAGGTCTTTCTAGAGGTGTAAAGTCAGATTTGTGAAAGACAAGACAACCCCAGTCACAGGAAGGGGTTTTCTGAAGTTTTAGTAACAAAAACATCAAAATTGGACTACACTCAAAAAGTTTAATGCCATATTGAGAGCGTACCACCCACCAGGAAAGTTACATAAAGCACCTTTAACTTAACAAGACAGAGCCAATGAAAAAGGTCATTATGTACACATGTAGTCTGCTGCCATATTAAACATATTCATGATTTCGTATGATGCAGAAGCCTGTAATAGCCACTCACACAAGACTGTCTCCACTGACCAAGGAAGTTGAACTATGCTCAGTCTGCGGCCCATAAGATTTTACTGCTAATTGCACCGTGCTGAAAATTGCAGAGGTTAGGCTCATTAAGACTTTAATAACATGTTTCATTCACTTGGATGTGATTGCTTTCTCCCTGGAGTTGCACCCCTACTTGGTGCTGAGTGCCTTATTAAAGGCTTTTCGTGAATGTCTTTGCACTTAAAAGTGCATATTTAGACTTGTCAATCGATACTCTATATAATGCAAAACAGAGAGCAGTTTTAATGGGATTTATTGTACTAAATCTGTATAATGATGAAGCACAACATGCCGATATAACTGCTGCCTCGTTCATGTGCATAATTACATTATATTAGACTGTTTGCAATCATAAAATGTAATGTATGCCTATTAAATTTATGTATTCTCTTATCATTTAGTTAGTGGCAGACAAAGGCCTCACCTGGTGCAGAAATTATAAACCTGCCACTGTCGCTGCACAGTGGTCAAATAAAAACTGGACTTAAAGGCTGAGAAGTGAAGACTACATTTATTCAGGCAAAACTATTCATGAAGAGCTTATATGTAGTTTTTATTTGGGCATTTAAGATTACAGTCTACCACTCACTATTTCCTATAATTCACTGTGCTCTCAGCATTTGCCAATAACACCTAGTGGTGGTAGTGGTGGGCTTAAGATGCCATCACTCCATTCTATAGGCCAATAATAATGAAAACAGAAAAATGTAGCTAAAATAAATGTAAAGGCAGATTTATGTTGCAGTACAGTGGATTCTTGAATTTATTAGGGTCAACAAGAAATTATTAGGCTCAGCATTTCATTTTGGAAAAACCATAGCAAAATATAATGTAGTCAATAGGGACAACTGAATTTTGCCCCCCATTTGGGAGTATGTGTCATCACACTGTAGAATCTGAAAACCATCCATATCACTGGCTGTCTCTGAAGGTTATAAATAAATGCACACCATGTTAAATTATTGACCCCAGAGGTGAGGTGCCACTGAGGTCAGCACCTGCTTCATGACACTGTCCTTGTATTCTCACCACATGAACACTCCATCACAGCACCAGAAGATTCACAAACTCAGGGTCCCACCAATGCTCCAGGAGAGATACATGCACCAAAGCTGTAACATCCACTAATGGAATGACTGCCACTCACGCCATTATGGCCTCCTCTTTCAGGTCTCGAGTAATAAACTGTAATAGAGAAATGATAATAATGATGATAGTTGTAATTAGAGGGATAGTAACAGGGCGATCACGGTGCCATATTGGAGAAAGTACCCCATCAATGCACCAAGACAGGCCATCCAGACCCTCTGTTACCTATAAATACTTTGCAGTGTTCTACATGTATCTTTTTGGTTTAATGTTTAGCAGTTAACATAGATACACAATGCACATATTAGCAAACACTGTCAAAAAAGATTTAAGGTAGTCTGAAAAGTCAAGAAAAATACAAAATTGATTTAAACAGCTCATTTTCAGGAGCCTGTGGTCAGTCAGCTCTTTGTGGTCAGATTGTTTTAAAAGAAACATCAGATTAAAGTCTAACGTGACTAACAGAGCTTCTGACAGAGCAATGCCTACCATTAGTATCACACCCCCAGGGAATTCTAATGACTGCAAAGTATCAATACCCAAGCTGTTGATGCACTGACCCACCTGCTCTCTCCATGGGTACAAGCCTCAGTGTGAAGCTGCACCTTAGAATGGATGTAGACTGAAGCACTATTTTATGTGAATGAGTCTAATTAAGAGGACAAAACAGCTTTCTTTCAGATAAAACTGTTAAGCATACTGTAAAGGCATACTAAAACTAGTATACTCAACTAACAGTTATCAGTACTGAAGAAAACATAAAAAGGACAACATTTGACCTTCCCTTTACATACATGGTATTGATAAAGAGATTCTATATTGAAGCTATGTAACTTTTTGGCCTGGTGTCTGTTTTCTGCTTGTTTCCATGGATATGTCACTGTTCTGCCTGGAATGTTCCATAGTATGACATAAAACAGCTCCACCTTACATTTATTTATTTACAGATGGTTTTATAGCTCAAAAATACTTAGAAAAACAAGCATTCAGACTGTGAGCGGGGTCGCCTCTCCACAGATCTGACCTGTAACTGGGTCTGGTTTGGTCACCATGAAGATAGAAAGGTTTAGTGTCATACTGTGAAACATTCCAGGCAAAGCCATAACATCTCCATGAAGAAAAGCATCTGATGGAAGTTACACTACGCAACTTTAATTGTGGTATTGAAATCAGTATCACATTTTTAGTCGTTTAGTATCAAAATCAAGTTGACAACACTACTACACTACTCCAGCAAACTAAACCTACTATATGCAACATGTTTAAGTTTGCATTATTCATATTTCTTATTAAAATTCTCCACATTTTCATAGCGGTGACTAGTGCTGTGATAAAGCCCATATCTCCTTACTTTAAGCTAAACCCTAGAAGCGTTACAGGGTTTGCTTGCATATGCCTGTGAGAGCCAGAGCAATGGAGGAGAGATGATGCGCTGAGATGTGTGTTGGTGTACACTGCTCCTCGGGGAAATAAATATGAAATCAGAGGTGAACCTGATCTGTAATGAGCCATGCAGGGGGAATGCAGGCCAGAACCCCAACATTAAACAGGAAAAACAGATACACATCTCCTGTGTATGTTTGTGTGAGAGCTGCTCAGAACGTGTGCAGGCATGATACAGGAAAACAAAAAATAAAGATGGTAAAAGTATGGTTGATTTGTTTAGGACTATTTCATCTTTATATATTTTTTTTTATTTATTAGTGAAAAAAAAACAATAAAAAAAAGAGTCCGAATCCAGCTAATTTCCATGGAGATTATTATTGCTTTGTCTAGAATGTTTCACAGTATTAAATTTTACTTATTTATGACCAATGAGATAAGATAGAGGCAACCCTGGTTATATTAAGAACGCATCTTATCAATAAGAAATATTTTGCAATCACACAGGTTTTTATAATTTCAGCATACAAAAATATACAAACAAAAACAGCTAGGAAAAGAAAAACAATCAATTCAGTTTTTTCTACTGAGCAAAATTCACTCAAGGTCTTTATCAAAATCAATACATCTGAAGCATAATTATATCTGAAAAAAGCAAAAATACTATTACTTTTAATACTTAATGCTTTTACTGATGCAGATTTTTCCATGTGATACGTCATGTGATCTTCAAGCACTGACTGATTGTATGTAATACATGAAACTGAAAGGGTGATAGTTCTAGACAGTCGCTAAACTAAAGGGCTATTGACTTTATTGTTATTACTCATGTGTTGTATGTAGCCCTGTTTCCCTGTCTGCCCCATTCATCTATCCTATCAGTCCAGTCATCTATCTACCTCTACATGAGCCCATCCATCTCCTCTGAGCCTGAGTCCTGTGTGGGAGCGGGTGAGTGGGTCGAGAGACACCGGGGCACACTGGAGGGAGGGGGGAGAGAGAGGGGGATGGGCTATTCCATCTTGAGTGACAGCGTAGCAGCCATATGAGTCAGGTCTAATAGCCTTTGTGTACCCTTCTGTCCTTTGTTGTGACCATCTATCTGTCTGGCACCTTGGGCTTTCTCTTTGGTATGCAGAGACCATGTCCAATCTCCATTACTTTGTATAGTTAGAAGTGATAGTAATTCACCAAAGATCCAACAACAATTTTATATAATGTACACTGTAGATTAAAGGACTCATGTTATACAATTTTTTGATCTCTTACAATGTTTCCTCCTCATAAACATACCCAGTGTTGTGTTTTGTTTCTTTCACTCATGTTTAGCACACAATTCCTGCATATTTATCCACTTTGTGATGTCATGTGGTAATACAGGAAGTGCTCCACTGTGTTTTTAAACTCACTATACCTTCACTGTAATCATTTGGGTAATTTCAGAATTGCTTATCTATACTCAACTAAAGGTAAAAGGAGCTATTAACTTGACTTAACTACTGCTTCATGACAACACAAGCTGGAACAAAAACAGGTTTTTTTGAGACTAATAACTCAAATATATGTGGCTGAAATAAACAAAACACAATTTGCACTTTTACCTTGAACAACAAAAAACAATATTTGTTTAAACAGCCATTCTGCACGTATAACACATGTATTAACCAAGCCATCAACACAAGGTCAGTAGCTCATAAAGTTCAATTCAGGGGTATAATGGTAGTTGCAAACATTCAGTCATATCTGTATAGACATTATGCAGTGAGATAAAAGCAGCACTGCAGGTTAATTAGCAGAGAGGGGGCGATGTTGAGCAAGCACAGAGGGAGAACTATGGATTTTGTATAGACTGAGGTTGGTATCAAGGTTTCAGGTCTGAACATTACTTTACATGGAAGGCACACAGCCTGTCAGTACTGTAAAATTAACACACGAATCTATTGATCTGAGAGAAGAGAAGAAGTAGAGAGAGGGGAGAAAAATATTGAGTGTAGAAGAAAAATGAAAAATGAAACGTTGCCACGGGAATTAACATTTCCAAACACAATATTACATCTTCTGAATGATGGAAAGTACTCAAAATCGCACGTATAAACATGAGCTAAGTGATATTGGGTTACTTGAGTAAAAAGATTTTGATATCCACATATTTCTGAGTGTCAAAATTTTATACAGAGCTGTAATTTCACTGCAGCTTTAATGCTGATTGTGTAGTAATATTAAAAGTCCATGGAGATGTGCCTAGAATGTTCCACAGTAGGGCCATAACCTTATGAATCTCCATGGAGACTTGCAAAACAAATTACAGGTTAGATTTGTGAAGAGGCAACCCTACTCACACTTGTAGTTGAGTAAATTCAAGACATTTTTTAGTTTAATACCGTACTGTGGACAATTTAAACCACAGTATTAACATCACCATGGAGACAAACTGGTAGCAGACCCTCTCCAGAAAAGCTACATAGTGCACTTTTAAATCACAAGGAATGTCAAAAACAACAGTGTATAGGTATATATGTTCAAATGACAACATACAATGACAGTTTATCTCCAGACACAGTCCATAGTTGATCTAAAATGGGGAAGAAATGTTCAGTGGAGACTAAATTAAGAAAAAAAACACACATTAATGTTGGCAATTAAGCTTCTGAGTACAGGGATTGAATGAATAAAGCCTCAGGCCTAACACAGGGTCATTACTAGACATGCTGGCACAGAAATGGACTGGTGAATAGGTAATACAGATTTCAAAGGTGTGCACCACAGAAAGATCAAAGCCTGGGTTAAAAAGTGGGCAGCAATTGGACTGTTCCCATAGTGATAAAACTTTAGCAGCAAATATTCACTATATTCATGCATTTTAACTGACACTTTTGCTTAGACTTGAAAACAGGAATCACAAAAGTATCTTATAGGCCAATATGTCACACAGGGCATCATTTTATAAAGTTATAGTTGAGTTCACACAAACACTCCATCATGAAAAAAAGGAAAAACTATCAGAAATATAAATATAAAATATGCATCTTTGCCAACAACATAGAACATCAACTGGATGATGTGTGTGTTGACATGGTGAGTAAATGCTAGACTAAGAAACTGTATATTTAAAGTCATCTGGAGTAGTACTTCTAGGCTTTAAATCACCATAATGTTTGACTGCTGGAGTGGACTACTTGTCAAATACTTTATGATGTACTTTGACAACTTTAGACATGCAGTGGATGTGTACTTAAATATAAAGAATAACAAACCCTAGGCTAAGTAGAAGATTTGAGATGCTAGCCAACAAAATAAGAGCACTTTGATATATTAGGTTACAGTGTGGGTAAAGATAAGCTAAAAATATCAATATTACACATAGGGGAAAAGTACTGGATGTATATGTATGTATGTATATATTAAGATGAATCTACTCATTAGCGTGGCTTTGGTGGTTACATTAATAATCTATGGAGATGATGGTGGCCATGAGAGGAGAGGGAGAAGGGCTGGTGACATGATGTAGAGATCTGTCACATGCAGGAATACAAAGGAAATTTGGAAAAAAAAAAAAGTACACATGTATTTAAAGTGGAACTACACACTAAATCCAATTGTTTCTGTCTATATGGTGTTTTAATGGAATTGTCTATTGTTCCAAGACATCTTCTGGCAATATTAGTGTAAAGTAAAAAAAAAAAAAAAACCTTAAAGTGCGCAATTTCCAGTAGTTGGTGACATCACAAAAGACTACCCAGATTAGGGGGCAGAGTCTGAAGCGTGGATATCCATTTCAACCAATCACACAGTTCCTCATACTCCAAACTCCACCCCTCCTCACCACAGACCCTGTCTAACTCTATTTGAAATATGGTTGTGGGCAGAGTTTAGTCCCACTTTAAGTGAAAGCACCACATGATCACATAAAAGGAATAGATGCAACACATAACAATGCAAGTGAATGAAATAAAAACAGATCAACTGATAGCACTTTATTTTCTACAGAGCTAAAACAAAGTCTATAGCTGATAAACAGTGAACAGTTTATATTTACTTAATTTATTTAATGATGTTCATGTATTATATTTCATCATATTATATTTTTAAACTTTAAATATATGTTTGTTACTCCCACATGAACTAACTTGTCTGTATTAGCACTACATCATATCATTTGCATGGTACACTGACAACTTTATTGCCAGTTATTCCCCTTGTTGACATCATTCATTTAGATCCATTGTCCCGTGAGTGTGTAGGTCTCTTGTTATTAAAACTTGATCCCAGACGGCAATGCTGTCCCCACGAGCAGCATGCAATTATTGAAAACACTAAACAAAATGCGCCGGAAACTCTAACGCTGGCAAATAATACACAATCACACCACCTCTTTATGAATTATACATGTCTAGTGCTTGACAAGTGTTCGCAGTGGCCAGAGCTATTTGTATTCTGTGCACTGGCGGAACAATGACTGTAGCTGGCTTTCCTTTCTCTCCAAGAGGTAATTTCTGTGATTAATTGTATACAGTAGGAATATTTGTGTAGCGCTATGTGGGGAGTTTGTCAGGATTAATGCATGTTCTGATTGCTATTGGGATAAAAAAGCACTTTATGAGGTGTATTAGGCAGTCCACATGTAATGGATGGTTTAATATAACTTAAAGAAGTAGCATTGCTAAAGCAAAATGGGACTTTTGAGACTGCATGTGTAAAAGTATTTTTGAAGAGCGTGGGCAATAAAAGGTGTACCAATATTCCAACATGCTTGGTTTCTAAAATTACAATAAATACATACATAAGCCAGTGGAGAAACAGAAGTACACAGCACAGCGCAGTCAAAAGGACATTCTCGCACTGACAAACAGTCAAGTCAATGATTCAGAAATAAATACTATTTTTAAAGGAGTTTTAAAGGTGCACTATGTAACTTTTTGGCTGGGGCCTGTCACCTGCTTGTTTCTATGGATATGTCATTGCTCTGCCTGGAATGTTCTACAGTATGACATTAGACAGTTCTACATGTATAAGTTAACAGGTGGTTTTATAGTTCACAAATACCTACCTCCAAACCATACCAAATTATTTTTCCACAGATCTGACCTGTAACTTAGTCTATTTTGATCTCCATGAAGATAGAAAAGGTTAATACTATGAAACATTCCAGATAAAGCAAAAAGTCAAAAAGCCTGAAAAAAGCATATGCACCTTTAAACCAACTACATATAACAATACAGTTTTAGTAAAAGTTGAAATTTCCACTTTTCAAAATTAGCTAACAAAAAATTTCAGCAGTCATTTGTCCTTGGTGGATTCCTGGTGTGATTGTTAAGAAAAGCATTTTGAAATCCATCACACGCATTTTTACACTCAATTTTAGGACATTTAAATGAACACATTTCACTGCAAAGTTATCACACCTAACTATAATCAACCTCGCTCTGGAAAAACAGCACGAGTCTATTTAAAAAGTGAATGTGGCTAGATTAAAGTGACTGCTAACGTGGTTGTACATCGAACATTCTGTACTCGCATCGCACTCCAGACTTCCTCCAACAAAGTCAAGACTTCTTCTGAATTATTTACTGCCATTCTCTGGAGAAGCGGAGTCCACCGTCTGCGGTGACCCCACACAGCACTGCGCTCTCAAAGCAAATGCACTGTCTCAGTCTGTACTTGTTCATTAAAGAGAGCTCTATTCACAATAACTTTTAACACCTCAGAATGTACTTATTACTACACGTAAATACTATGATTACTGCATCAAGGGAAAGCAATTACCTGTGCGTTGATTTCATGCGCAAACTAAGCATTTAACAAAAAGCCAAAAGCTGTGAAGACTTTTTTTCAGTCTGCTGACATTGCATCCTATTTATTCATATTTATTTATGTTTTTGCATATTCAAGGCTGGAAGTAGTCTAGGAGTTTACAGACTTTTTTATATTCAGAATAATGTTGCAGACTGTCTTGTTCTGTATAAAATGTCACTGTACAACTTGTATACATTGAGATAACAAATTTTTACTGTCCTTAAAACTATTTTAAGTGACACGCACATTATGTAGAAAAGCAGAGACTCACATGCACTGATGACTTTGACACAAGTTTATACTGTATACAGAAAGAGTGTATATACTACTATGCTTTCTATATGTGCCGCTACACACTACAAGAGAATTTGCCCAATTTTGGCTGCGATTTCTTCTTCCCGAGTTCGGGGAGGTGTGACCTGACCTTTTGTCTTGCTCCTCATGTGTGTGGTGTCAGTGTCAGATCGTAGCCACCAAACATCAACAACACTACGGTAACAGCCAATAAAACAGAGCGTCAGGAGCAGAGGAGCGATGGACACAGAGACGCAACATACAAACTCGGGATGTGTGGAAATAAAGACTTTGTTATTCACCTCCCATAAAGTGGTAAATTTAAAGTGCAGCATCTGATCCCCATTATCTATAGAAATTGTCCTCTGCAAATAATGACATACAGTCCACAAAACTGTGCTATTAATCCATTTTGGAGCGTTCTTTGAAAGTAAAAAGGGAAAAGTTGGTCCTTGCATGTGTTTGTTTATGTCCACAGAGCGCAAAGCTGCAGATTAGCAATAGTGACTCTACTTCCTGTGGACTTTATCTCCAGTCTTTTATGCTTTAAAATCCTGTATCTGAAGTATTACACTACATTTCACAAATAATAATAACACAGTTTTGACTTGTATCTAAACTAGAAGAGAGTAGAGTAGAGCTCTGATCTTTTGAACACTTAAGACTCTCAATGAGATTAGTTTTACTGTAGACAGGAAACAGCCGAAAGTGATCGAGTTCACAGCTTTGCAGCCTGTTTTACGCAGACATATCACGCCGCAGTCTTTGCGATCAGAGATTTTAAGTCTCATAAGTTTCTCCTCATGTGTGCGCATTTTGTTGCACATTTAAAAATCGTTTAACAATGAAAAATCCTCTAGTGTGTAGTGGCCTTTTACACAGACTTATTAGCATGCCTATGATTTTGTCTGGTCCTTACCTTGGCGATCTGCACACACCAGTTGAGTAACAGTTGTGAGCCAATGTTGTCTTTATGCTCATGCATGTAGTCCAGGAGGCAGCCGTGGGGCATGAGCTGAGTGACCAGTTGAATGGTGGGGCTCAGACACACCCCCAACAGGCGCACCAGGTGAGGGTGCTCCATGCTGGCCATGATCAGGGCCTCCTGGACAAACACAGACACTATCAGATATAGAGCAACAAGCAGCAAGCAAAACTGGACTATATGGTAGAAATGTGCAGTTCTACTGTTTCAGTCGGTAAGTAAATATCTGTCATATAACTTTTTGTGTTCAGTTGTAAATTGCATTGGAACACAGTCCTAATTTATCATCACTTAAAAGCCTGCATGGATTGGAAGTAGATACCTCGTGCAATAAAATAAATGACTATTAGGCCTGTCACAAAAACAAATTCTGAAGCACAATATATTGTTGAAGAAAATATACATAAAGATAATATTGAAACAAATTTATGCCACTGACACATTAACCATAAAGTATAATTATCCCCAAAAACTATTTTAAATGTGTGATTTGGTTAAAAAGCACAAAGCACAATAAATAAATAGCAGAATGAAACACTCTGGTTCTTAGTTTGTATCTATAATGAGTCATAGAAGTTATTTATGCAGCCCTTACAGTCAAGTCGGACTGTGGAACAAGAAAAATGACAAAAACTTCCTCACAAAGAAAAAATCATAAATATTGACCCCCAGAAATGATTGTTCCATCTATCATGTATTGAATGATAAGTCAATATAGTATTTATTGTGACAGGCCTAATGACTATATAATTAAACACAATATTTTTGGAGTTTTCCTTATAATCCAGGCCCTTTTCAGCCTGCTTACAGCAGTCCTAACTAACAATCCTAAATAATGTGTTTAATGTCAACAACTATTAACAAAAATTCCAAAGTGCATATATATTATCTATCAGTTTATCTCTAGTTTGTACAACAAGCGCCAGTCTGCATACCACTGAATGTGTCTCTATGAAAGTGCGAGAACCACAGGGTATAAGGTAGTTTCCTAATTTGTACTATTCACTGTTGCTTATGTTCAAGTCACTCATTCAGTAAGTGACAAAACACGGAGAACAGGTTCAAAGAGGATGTGCATGCTGTTTACAAGTCCAGACCACAACTCCAAAGATCACAAGAGCCCTTATTCTGTTTTAGCCTCCACTTTCTCTTGAACTAAGTCAGGAAGATCAGAAATATAGTCTAAACCTGACATCAAACACTCTCAATGCTTTGTAGTAAACTGTGAATATGTAAAGGTAAAGGGCCAGTTGTTTGGATTGATTTTGGGTGTATTATTTGACATGTAACAAACAGCATTTCATGATCTAATATGGTTGTTGGAAATATAATGTTTATTTCAATTATGTAGACTCAACTATTTCAGAGTGCATCTTTGAATGCCTCAAACAGAATTCAGATGTATAACCTTTTGGCTATGGGGCAAGTGTAGTAACCAATACCACTTCATCTATTATCACTATGCATACTACTAAACTACTCCTACTACTGCTACTCCAACTGCTATTCTTACTGCTACTCCAAGTCCTACTACTACTACTACTACTTGCTAATGCTGCTAAAAATATGCCTTCACTACAACTTATATTGTGCAGCTACTATGACTGCATACATATAAACTAGGTGAATACACAGGGTTTAACAATATTTAAAATTATTATTTGTGTAAATTGTGCACCTATAATTTGTTTATGCTGCTACCATCTTTAGAATAAATAAATAGCTAAGAGCACACGATGCAGTAAACTTATGGTAAAAATGCATATTAACTGCAATCATTCACAGGAAATGCTAAACCAAACAAAAATAGAACCTTCATCCATTAGGAGCGACTGTGAAGCTACTTATCACTTGGCACCACACGCAAGTTTTATGGCTTTCTCCGACTATTCGTCACAAGATGGATAGTGGTGCAAAGTACATAAGGTAAAACAATGGCTTTAGGAGCATGCATTTGACTGAGACAGATACTATACCAAGTCAAGTTTCAATGAAAACTACAGCAGTCTAGTAGAATGTATTTCCAATGTACTCCTTTATTTGCTTGCTGGGGAAGACCTCTACAACATTTACACTCATTGATTTGTTTATGTGAGGCACACCATTGAGTCTAAGCATGTATTTGAACTAGGGCTGGGAATCACAGGGTCCCTCATGATTTGAGATACGATACACAATACATGGCTCACAATACGATATTATTACGATACGGAGATACATGTGATAATCTGTAAATCACAAATGGTATTCTGTGATATAGTGCAGCACATTTAGTATTGTGATATATCGCTATTTTAATATTTTTGCACACTTCTAATTTGAACACATACTATGAATCTTGAGTAGGGCCCATGGATGTCCACAATGACCTGCTGTATTTGCTATGTAGAATTTAGCAGGCATGTGTTTTAGATGTAGAACGAAAGAGAGATTACACATTAAAGATGTACTGTAGAATATTATATTAAGTATAAGGGGTCTGCCACCTGATTCTCTCCACAGAATAGCATTAAAGAAATATGTCTTTAATTTATTTACAAATGTTTTTATTGCTCAAAAGAACCTTGAAGAACACGCATTCTTGACTCATAAAATTTGGCTTGATGGCATCCTTTGCTTGTCTCCAAGGAGATAGGTAAGTTTAATGCCAAACTGTGGAACATTGTAGGTAAAGCTATAACACCTTCAGAGAGACAAGCCGGCGGTCGACCTTACACTAGAAAAGTTACATAGTGCAGCTTTAACAGAGACACAGCAAGGATGTGTAATGTGTTGCCTCTTACTTTAATACATTTGATTTAAAAACAGATTAAAAAGCCAAGATGATTAACCTGACTACTGAGGAAATGTTTTCTCATATTTAGCAACTTTGCAAACTCGGTAATAAATGAACTTTGCTATTTTAAATGTTTGTATTATATTCAAAATGAACTATCTGCCCATGTGAGTCTTGGGAATATTAACTGCTGCAGCATAATAAGTAGTTGGATCAAAATGAGTCTGTTTGGCTGAAATTCCTTTTGAAATATGAATGAAAGAACAGCTGATTATCATCTTCATTCTTGAGGGAGCTTGCAGACGAACAAATGTCCTGAAATGTAAAAAGGCCAAGTATTCAGGCCTTTAACCAAATAGTGCTACGGCTAGATAAACTTGGATCACGATTATAAGTTCATTTTCAAACACCATGCTTTTTAATGTGGCTGATTTGTGGTTAGGCACAAGAGCATACAATTTAACATAGGTTATTCATCAAAGCCGCTAAAAATAGAAATGCTAACTCCAAATGTCTTCCTGGTAAGCTGTCTAACTAAGTGCAAAAACATGAACGCAATTGGGTCGCTTTCGATGCATGCCTGTGTTGATGTAGTAGTCTATTTCATCTGGGTTGCATCATCAAACTAATAATTTAGACACTTTTTCAGGGTTTAGAAATGGGTAAATGTTTCATAATAGGTCTTACTGTGCTGGTGGGGCCAGTGGCGTAATGTGTGTAGTATCCCTACAGACACTAACATAATGCATTATTTCACACATCAAATGAAATACTCTGATCTGAAGTTTAAAGTAGCTTATTAGGAAGTGTAATTGCTTTATTAACAGTGACAAATATTGAGATGTTCAGACTGTACTTACATCCATAAACTCCACGTTGGCCTTTGGTCCAGTCGCTTCATTCAAGATTTTTATGGCTACAGGGATCTTCACCGTTTCACCTTCAGGAACCCAGATTCCCTAAAGAAAATACAAGTCTAATTTTTCACATTAATTTTCTATTTTCTACATACATATATTTAATTAATATATTAACACCAACAAACATTTTAATATTATGACAGTATTTTTCACAAAAGAAAACACACTGTATGATGCATCCAAGTGGGATAGAGATTAGGTGCAAGCAGCTGGCTTCCCAGTGGATACACAATATCTGCCAGTTCATGGGCACCTTCTCCTCTTCAAACGGCCACACTTTTTGGCAAGTCCTCTATTTTTATACGTATCCAACTACTTCATTAATATATTGCAGATATGTCAGTGTAATTTAATCTCTCATTCGTTAAGGAGTAGTTGATCATAAATGGTAATGGTCACATTTTTATTTAGCACTTTTCCACCTTCAAGTCACTCAAGAGTTTTATATCAAGGAAACAGTCACCCATTCACACACACATTCACACACCAGTGTACACAGACACTGGGGGTGAGGAGGTTAAGTGTCTTGCCCAAAGACATCTGTGGGAGCCGGAATCGCACCGCCAACCTGTGGGACCATGGATCTGACTGCTCTACCAATGAAAACTTTTCTACTAATACACGTATGTATTCTTATCTATTTCCTGGAAATCCCTTCAGTATTGAAGTAGACTTTAGAGTTGAGTTACATGTTTCATATACACTGACAATAAGCCTGGCTGTGCATCTTACTTTCTGTGGTTGATAAAGTATTCAATGTCAGGTCATACCTTTATTGCAGTTTCTTATGTACTTGGCTAACTAGGGTGTGCAGAGAACTCAAGTTAAGTATTTGGAATATAATTCTGACTGCAAATTATCTTTCACTCTTTTACCTCATCTGTGATATCTCACAAAAAACTACAATACTATTATCCTCCTTTACTGGGCTGCAATTTAAATAAATATGTGTGTGAAATAAATACAAACATTGTATGGCTAACTTCTTGAACTTTGAAACGATGCTTAGGAAATACAGGCAAAAAGAGAAATCCAGGAGTGTCCCACGGGCCCATAGTAGCTAAATGATGTATGTAGTAGCTTTGACCCAGATGTGAGCTTTAATATAAAAGGCTAAGTGAGGATGACACTTCCATGACACAAGTGCGACAGCCTCAGTATCATTTCATTGGCTTCTTCAGTGACCTCCCCTCACCTCTGAGTGACACTGTTGGTGACCTCAGCTCTCTTTTGCCTGGTCCCCTGTGGCTCCACTGTGTGGGCCATTACTTATTCTATTCATCCCCTGCCTCCGGACACCAGCTTATTTCCTGCCATTAATAACCCCACTGAGACCTCCTCCCATGACTTCATGGTTCAAGAAAATTATTTGTACTGTATTTGCTAGGCTAGAGTCTTCATTCATACAAAGATTAAATAAAAAGGCAAAATAGTAGTGGTAGTTACCCTGTAAACAGTCCCAAATGCCCCAGAACCAAGGATTTTGACCCGTTTAAGTTCGGTCTCCTTCAGGATGCGCAGTTGGGCCTGGTTGGGTGCAGTGCCGCTGGGGGTTAGGGGTTCCACGAGCTGAAACAACAGATATAACACAGACAGTGAATCTATATGAAAGTCAATATAGTATTACAGAGAAATTATTGGCATTAAACAGGAACTTTTTATCAGAACCAGTGTAAACCAGTATAGAAAGTGCACTATAGATGGTTTTGCATATAAATAAAACAGTATTTGTTACTGTTCTTTGTTAATTCTCCAAACATCTCGCTAAATATCACTGATGACAGTATTTTTTTTTTTATTATGTGTACAAACAGCACTGACACATCAAACTAGTGGGAAACTAGTGGGATAGTGATTATACCACCAGGTGCTTGTCAGTGGACACACAATACCTGCCAATTCATGGGTTTCAGAATTATGAAAATAAGAATGGTTGCTCTAGTGATTAATAATAAAAAGGATCTATTTGAATTGGAAAATGTCCTCAGAATATTGCTTAAAACAGGGAGTTTCAACTCTTCTTTGCTCTTTTCATGCACCTTTGTTCAGGCCTTGTTCACGTTCAGGCCCATTCTAGGTGAGATTCACACCTGAAATGCTTCAATGAAACACTTTAAAAAAGTGACACACTCAAGGCCTTTTATGATTATGTTCTGAATCACTCTGAATGGCAATCTTAGTGAAAAATAAGTAACACTTATTTGTGTTCAATCAAACCAAACAGGACGAAACTGGGAACTGCAGAGCTTTCTAATTAATTAAAAGTCCATTGAATCCTCAAATTAGGCACTTCTTAACAAATGTCTGGATTTTATGATTTTTTGAATAGAACTGATTGATTGAGATTCTACATTCTGCAACACATAGATCAAATTCAACCGCTGTCATCATCTTTATCATCAAGTAGAGCAGTAAAAGATCCTAAAAACCTAAGAAAGAGGGAGTAATAAGAAGCAATAGAAGTCAGGAGAAACAGAGACATGTGAAACAAAAAACACAGCCTGCAGTGTCCCTCTGGCTCATAGTTACCATTTGATTAAAAACAATAGCCATTCTTCATTTAAATGGAACAACAAATCAGCATCCACAGGCGATACACTAGCAGAGAGGGAGGCACACACACACAAACACACGCACAGAGCACATTACATTACATTACAGCTGTACTAGAGCAGGGAGCTGTCCGTAGGGCCAGTGAGTGCAGGGAGCTGTCCAACCGCTGTGGTGCTGAAGACACACAGAGCTGTCCACATGTACTAGTGCTGAACTCAAAGAAATATGTTTTTTCTGAGTTTAAATTATGTCATGTTGTTTTGTTGCTTTTGAACAAGTCTTACATGGGACAATGCCTGGTCAGTTCAACAAATAGATAGAGATGTACCTAAATAACACAAAGAGTTACAGGCTTTTGAATGATTACAGAAAACTAAATTAATACAATTGACTGTTGTGATAAGTGATCAGTTCATCCTTTTTTATGAACAATTATCTGGCTTAAATGGCTATAACAGTGGCTAATACCTGGTTAGTTGGAAGAATATACATAGACATACCTTGTACAACAAAATGCATGTTTTTGAACAGAAGAAAATTGGTTCATTCTATCATAATAGCATAAATTATTTGAATATTTTTAATTCCAATAACATTACTGCAAGAAAACTTAAGTGAAAAAATGCCATATTTGAAACCTGAACACAGCTAAAGCATTGTGGGTATGAACTGCTGGCTTGGATTGTCACAATGGGGGGATGGGGTTAAACTGCATGATCTAAACATACAGAACAAGAAAAGCAATTGATTGTTTAATGTAAAAGATAAGATAATACACAAACTGTTATACGAGTGTCAGTTAAGAGACTTTTGTTACATTATTTCCTCTCAGTAATATTTTAATAGCTTTATTATCACCGCCATTGTGTCACTGATACGCCTTAATCTGGTGTTGTCTAAAAGAAGAAACAAAGCGATAAGAGTTCTTATTAAGTAATCTGGGCAATTGAGAAAGAGCCTGTATGGCACATGAGAGCAGTGTAATAATATGCCACATCAGGACCACAGGAGTTTGTCATTACAGCACCAAGCGTCAGGTATACTTCAGAACACTTGGAGCCCTGTTCAAAGCCTGTACAAGAGCAGGGAATTGGGCTCTCATCTGCTTTTAGAACACAGGAGGAGCACTTGGTCTTCAGATGATGCTGCAGACCTGGACCATTTTCTGATAGAAGGGCCCTCATCAGTAACACTATGGAAATGCTAACATCTCTATGGGAAGTCTGCCATAGTATAAGTTTATGCTTTTACTTTCTTTCATTTTACCAATTGAAGTCAAAAGAGAAATATTTGTTGCAGATACTTTCTGTTTGAATGCCGGTGGGTCTGAAACCAACGTGCATCAAACAAAGCTGCTATTTTGCGTAGCTGCTATTTTGTGTCCCAACCCCGGAGCCGTCCATTCAAGTCAATGGGCTGAGCTGAATGGTGTAATAGATTAGCCTTTAATGGCCAGGTATGTTTGGAGGCTTTCCTGCCCACCCACCATGGGCAGTAGAGCTCTTCTCCCATGCAAGAATGAAATGAGAAAAAGTTTATAAAAGTCACCACAAAACCCACCCGTTTTGAAAGCTGGAGATGCCCTGTCAGCCGAACATGAACTGTTTGTGATTACATTGCGCTTTTTGAAAAAAAACCTCTCTGGACAGGGGGGATTTTTTTTATTGTAGTACCAATGAGTGGCCATTAATCCAACTCAAGACAGCTCCAAACTAGCACTGGCATATCTAGTAAATTTAATAGATCATAGATAATAGTGTCTCTTAGATGCAGAACACATCTCCTCATGAATATTCTCGTATCATTCAGAACAAAATGTATAACTTTATTTTTTACCTCCGATACACTGGTTGCTGATTTTGTAGATATCTGTACCAGTTCCCTGTGTTATCATTTCAAGTTTTTACTCATAATCCGCCATGTTTGTTTCAATACCAACACGTCACACTTTTCTCTCATTGGTTAATGTGAATGTCAGTCACAACCATGGAAAACCAGGGAAACAGGACCCAGTTTCCAGACCTCTAGTTTTTCATAGTTTTGACAAAAGCAATAACAAGAAACCATTGCACTGTTTTATTATCAGCCTCAGTTTCCATAGCCACGCTTACTGTAAGATTTCCTCTCTACAACCAACCAGTTTAGTAAATCATGTGACCATAAAGGCATATTGGCAATCTGGGTGTTTTCATCTAGAACAACTACTACTAATACTATATATATATATTTATTCTGATTGAAAGTACCACCTCACCTCTGTCTCCAAAAAGCGTCGCAGAGCTCTCTTCTTCTTGATGTTCTTGCGTCTCATGGACACTGCCACACCCAGCACAATGATAACCACCATGAAGAGACCTCCTATCACCCCCGCTGCAATCAGAGGCGTCCTGCACAAGGGAGCCAGAGAGAGGAGGAGGAAAGAGGGTGAGAGATGGAAAGAGGGAGAAAGAGGGGCAGAGAGGGGGAGAGAGGATAGAGTGAGTGAGAGAATGTGACGGAGCGATAAGGCAAGGAACATCAGAACGGGTAGAAGTTTTGGATGAAGACAGACATACACTGAAGTCAGGCAGCATGGCAATAGTGTTAAGGTCCTATATTATGCAAAACTGACTCTTGTGACATGTTAGAATGTCGTTACCTCCTCATACCTAGAGATATTTTTGTTTTGTTTCATTCCCACATGTTTGAGGTTGAGTTTATTATTAGTCTGTCTACATTCCAAAAGCTCAAAATGCTCCGTTTCACCTTGTGATGTCATGAAGCGACAGAGTTCAAGTTAACAGCTACCTTTTACATTTTGTTCAGTACCGATGGGCAGCTGAGCACTTCTTGTATTACCACATGACATCACAAGGTGGAAGAGTGTTTTTAATATGTAGTGTTCGTGTATTAAACGTGTGAACAAAACACAACTCAAGGTATGTTTTTGAAGAGGAAATTAAATTATAACATAGATTATTAAATGGCATAATATGGGCCCTTTAAAGTTGAAGCTGGCAGGGTTCTGGTAAGTCACTACTTTTAATATCTGTTTGAAGGAAGGCGCTAACTATAGTGAAGTCCTGGACGGGTCTGATTTTGACAAACCGCACCCGCCCGTGCCCATCATACATCAAAGTGCAATGAAAATAAGTCAGAGAGCCAAAAAAGAGCCACAACTTTATATTCTCCACTCGCTAATTTTCTTTTTAGGTCCTTGCAAGTCACTTTGAACTGAAAATCAAAGCGGCAGAGATTTCTGGGAATGCGCATGTGCAGCAAAAACATATTACATTTAATTAGCTTTTTTTGTTGCTAAAATACAGCCCTGTTTTAGTTAGCACATGATGTTTTGTAAACCGTAGATTGCTTTCGTGTGTCCAACCCCACCCAAACCCGCCTCCGACACAGCACATTTTTCACCCGTTTCATTAAAATTTGCGGTTCACCCATCAGGTATCCACGGGTACCCAAACAGATGCAGGACTTTCAGGGTAAAAGTAACACATCCTAGTAATTTACAGTAAGGAGTAACGTATATATGTCCATTAGAAAGTACCTTCAAACAGATATTTAAGGCAGTGATGTTCAGAACTTTGTCAGAACTGAAGAAGCTATCTGGATAAACAGCATCTACTGGTTGACAACAAGACCCTCTCATAGACCTTTTTATTTGAAAATTAGAAGGAATATTTTTACTTCAGTGGGTTTTTATCATCATTTCAGACCTATCAAAGGCGTAACCTAAGGAATAGATCTCTTTCTGCAGAACTGTCAGTCGTGAAAATGGAAAAGTATTACCATTTTGAAAACATGCATTAGTGTATCTACTCTATGCAGATGTAGGTCAGATTAACACACCTCCTCACCTCTTTACTTTTATTCATTTTTTTTCTTACTAGGCTTCTCTGTGCTACAAATATCCTCCATGGCCTCTCATTAAAACTGAGGCTGAGATCAAAAACATGGAAATAACCATCAAAGTGAATTCTAAGTGCCGTGCCAATGCTGTCATTCGAAATCAAGGCCTTCAATAATATCTGATACGCTGCACAGTACAGCTAGAGCAGAATGAGCCCTGAAGAAATTGGCTTTTTCAATGTTCTGAAAAGAGCCTAATTTGGTCAAGGTACACTGGGGGCTCTGTCTTAATCAGTACCAAAAGGCTGATTTGAAGTACAGGCCTGGTAAAATACTAGCACAGTTACACACCATGCTTTACTCTCTAGAAATGAGATCTAAGATTATAGCAGAAAGTCAATTTAAACTATACTTTCACTAGCAACTGTATCAGGTCAGAGTGCCTACATCTCTAATTATTTTTAGCCTTAAAAAGATGCAGTCATGTATTAGCAGTGGTTGGAAGAATACTTTGATAATGAGAAGACTGCCTGTACCAGCATAAAATTGCTCAACACTAGTTTCATGTTTTAGTTTCTTCCGGGCACTGCAGATTATTATACAAAAGTGATGAAGTTTAGAGTACTGGATGAATAAGATGAAAGGATTTGTAAATCTCTTCAAACAATTGTATTATTATTATTATATATTTTTTCAATTTAGCAAAAGAAACAAAACTGTAAATGAAAGATGAATTGAAGTAGAATTTCTATTACTAGTAGTACCAACAATTTTGAATTCCTGTGATCATATCTCAGTTTTTGAAGAAATTGTAACATATTTCAATTTTTGACCTTCTAAAGTTAATTTTAGTCATTTTTATCATCTTTCTGGTCCTAGTTAATTTAGAGCATTTAAGCTGGATGACCTCCCTGATGTACCTGTTCCACTTGTGACCACCTGGTTGGAGTCATTTTTCTGGTTTGCTTTTGTAAATAAAGCATAATCAACTCAAAGCTATGATGTTGAAGCTGTATACATATTTTGTAGCATAATACATTATTGAGTAAGCTGTGATTCATTGATGTTATCTAAAGCCTGAAATAATGTGTGTTAATGCCAGCAAAAGATGCCCTTTTGAGGTTTAGTGTAATCACGTATTTGTGATAAGCTGCGATTTGTCACGCTCAGAGCCGGCCCTGCCAACAGGTGAGGGATGGAGCAGATACAGGCCTCTGAGCACATGGGGGGTGAGGGCTACTGCCTGTTATACACCAGACAGTTATCAGCCTGCTGATAAGAGCTATTCACAGGGTCAAACTGATAGCACTATCCCACCTGCTCTGCACAAAATCAAACAGGTTAGGAATAAAAAGGGAGCTATGCAATATTGCTAATTGTTTCTCTTGGCAACAGAAATCCAATTTTCATTTCTTGTGCTTTTCATCTATCAGACCGGATCTTTACAACAGTCATTTTCAATTGTGCTTATCACATTCTGACGAAATATACTTCAGCAGTGACATTTCCTTTAGGTAAGCATAAACCTAACATGGAAAACTGAAATTTAGGCAAGTGTGTATAATCTTTTAAAATAATCTGTGAAATTTTTATTGTTTAAGCTACAAACCAAAACTACTAAGACAGGACAGGTGTATGTTTTGTTAGGGTGGTTCTGATACCGATACTGCCATCAGCAAAAGCTCAGACCAAATGATCGATCCAATATCACTGTATTTTTCAGAATGAGGACCCATAGATAGAAGCACTGCAGCTGGTGACGTCTGTGGCTAATGCTGCCACTAATGGTCCAGAGCAGGTTTAATGCAGTCTGTGGAGGCTCTGCAGACATGCTAATAATAACCACGTCAGTACCACCGAGTACACTGAGGCCAAGTAGGGGAATTGGATCGGATAAAATAAATCAATGGTACAAACCTATTCTTTTGTAGATATTTTGGAATTTGAATTAAACAAATGAAATCAATTTCCTATGCATGTGCTAATAATTTGGCTGTTTTCAAATAGTCGTTTTTGGTTAAATGAATGTGTTGAGCAATGCCAGCCATTCTCTGTGCCACCTGATCCCCACCTGGCTCCTTCCTGTTTGAAATCCGTAAATCTATTTGTTGTAAACACTTAGCGGTAGTTTGTTCCATTTGCTCCCTCTCAGCCTTCAGCCTTGGAACAAAAGCTAAAGTGCTATCAATTTATCAAACGGCAGGCAGATCACACACACACAAACACACATGCACCCACACGCACACTAACAGACACACTGCTGGATTTTAGCCTCAGAGCCAGTCATTAATCAGAGACTTTGCTTACTGTGTTATTGTGTGTGTGTGTGTGTGTGTGTGTATGTCTGTGTGTGTAGAGGTAAAATCCAGCACAAAGGGAACCACAACTAATTATTTAGTACCTGTCCATCCAGCCAATGCAATCCTGGAGTCTCGGTCCAATACACCTGCAAAGACAGAAGGTGAAAGAAGTGCTCAAAGTCTGCAGTAAAGTTATGACTGCCTGTCCAGTGTGGGGGTCGCCCTTGTCACACCTGATCAAATACTTAAGCTTGTTGTTTGCAGTCGGCTGTGTTCACATTCTACAGTTTGATGGTGTCGTGATCTCAGATGGCGAACAAGGGTCATTATAACTCTATGGGAGATTCACTGTTTTTAGAAAAAATATCCAAACTAGAAATCCACAAAATTTGAACCACAAGATTAGTTTCATATCTTAAAGGGCTAATATACTTTCTGATCTATGTTATAATGTTGTTTTCTCATCACAAACATACCTGGAGTTGTGTTTTGTTTCATTCACACAAACAACACACAAATCCTGCATATTTAGGCAGATTTTTTTTCTCTCAAACTGAAAACACTGTTTCACTTTGTGATGTCATGTGATAATACAGGAAGTGCTCCACTGTGCTTTTCAACTCCATACAACCTTCGCTAAAATCATATGGATCATTTCTGCTCTGGAGTTGTCTATCTCTACTAAACAAAAGTTAACTTTGAAAACTACTTCTTCATGACATCACGAGATGGAACAGAGCTTTTTGAACTTTTGAGATGTAAACAGACTAATAATATAGGATTACTCAAACATATGTAAATAAAACAAAACACAACTCTGGGTATGGTTTTCATGAAGTAACATTCTAAAATGGCTTAAATTGCATAACAGTCAATTCAGTGTAATACAGGACCTTTAAAACTGACAACATTCATGTCTGTAGTGTTGAATAAAGGCGCCATTTTATGAAGCCATTATAAAAAAAACCTTCACTTTACTTCACTAAATCACTTTTGTTTATTTATTCTGACAGAAAGGATGCTGGACTGTGTGTCAATTGTTGGTTCATGTGGATAGGCACAGTAATTACTGAGATATTAATCATATACCAGATCAACAAATGTGAAATCTGGCAGTTAAACAGCTAATACTACCATAGATGTCTGACCTGTCCCCCAGATCCATTTTAAACTGTGGGGAGATCAAAGCAGTGAGCCTGGGTTTGATTAAAATGGTAGATATTTTATTTGAAAATGTTGCAGGAATATTAGTTTATGAAGAGTTCTGAAGCCATCATAGTAGTTCAAAAGTTCATCCAGCATTTCAAGCAAAACATGCACAGTGTGTAGGCAGTTTTCACAAATTAGCCAATAAAACTGAAAGTCAAGTATGTTTTATTATGCCTCCAGAAGTGAACGATTTGGAGTTTTTGGATCATGAACACACACTTTTCAAAGACCAAAAAGAAAGAAATAAACCACTATTGAGCATAGACTGAATGAAGTAGATGCACTGACTTCACAGTATGTAGTTTAAGAGTTCTCTTTTTATCTCCATATTTATACAGATAACATCAACAAAGCCATGTGTTTATGTGATGCCTGTGGGTAAATACAGACTAAGCAGAGAATTTTAACTTTCATTCACAAGTCTAGCTGTTAAGAATCGGTTTGGTTTCACAAGTCTGCTTCACAGTTCAACTTTTTTGTTAACCTATCCTTTCACTAGTCATGGTAACACAGTGGTAGTAGTAGTCAGTGGTGGAAAGTAACAAAGTACAAAAGTACTCCACTTAAGTACAATGAAATTAGGATTCATCAGGCTCAAATTGTGACAGAGTGGTTCAGGGAGCATGAGACATCATTTTCACACATGGACTCCCCAGAGTCCAGACCTTTACCCCTTTGAGAATCTCTGGGATGTGCTGGAGAAGGCTTTGTGCAGCGGTCAGACTCGACCAACATCAATGCAAAATCTTGGTGAAAAATGAATATAACACTTGATGAAAATAAATCTTGTGACATTGCAGAAGCTTATTGAAACAATGCCATAGCAAGTGCATTAATGTCATAAATTCACCAAGATCTTGCATTGATTGTAAGAGAATTTAAGTAATTTATCCTCCACTTACATTTCTCAGTTTAATATTGACTCACAAAAGCTATATTTACACCATGATCTTCTCTTGGCATACCATTGGCATACCACTATCTAAATTGTGGCATATTGCTGTCTAACTGGAGTCTTACCCAATAGTCTTCATAGTCTCCCCACACTTGCTTTATAAACCTCCTCCTTGAAGCAGAGTCAAGGGGCTTGAACATTCAAAGATCATACTATATTCTCTTTTCAAATTATACTATATTGACTTTTCAAGTCAATTATTCATGGCAAATAAACTTCTCCTGCTTAAGACATGCAGTTGGTCTCCAGCCTTTAACTCCCACCCTTTCTTGGACAAGCTGAAAACTACAACATTGATGAGGGTCGAGTCTGACCGCTGCACAAAGCCTTCTCCAGCACATCCCAAAGATTCTCACTGGGGTTAAGGCCGGGACTCTGTGGTAGCCAATCTATGTGTGAAAATGATGTCTCATGCTCCCTGAACCATTCTTTCACAATTTGAGCCTGATGAATCCTGGCATTGTCATCTTAGAATAAGTCCGTACCATCAGGGAAGAACAAATCCACTGATGGAATAACCTGGTCATTTAGTATATTCAGGTAGCTCATTCTTTGCGCACACACTGTTGCTCACCAATTGGAGCAACCTTGTACCTGTTTACTTAGTTAAATCCAGGTGGCTACTTTTCTTTGTTTGTGTGTTTGTGTGTTTTATTTTGGCCAGGCAGTGAACTTTTACTTTTTACTCTAAAAATACATTTTTAAATGGGCACTTAAGTAGATTTTCATACATGATACTTTTAGTCAGTAATTTTTTGCCCCTGTATCTGTACTTTTACTGAAGTGTCGAGTACTTCTACTCGTGTTGAGTACTCCATCCACCACTGGTGGTAGTAGTAGTAGTAGTTGTAGTAATAGTAGTAGCAGTAGTAGACCATACGTTGCTTTATCCATGGCATTTCATGATTTTCAAGTTGTAAGTCTTGGAGTGGGAGTTACCTTAAAGGTGCACCAGAATGTTGGCGATGTTATTGCTTTGTTTTGCAATGAAAACTTCTGTAACTGAATAAATGAAATACAGACATTTAATGCCATACTGTGGAATTCCAGGCCAAGCAATCTTACAAGCAGATGGTAGGCCCCCAAGAAAAGTGCAAAACGTCCATAGACATTAGCAAAAACGTAATAACAATAATATAAAACAAAAGAGTTGTGGAACAACCAGGTAAGGTGCCTGGGTCTGAGCTACTGGTAACTACAATTATCACTCTGTAGTGTTAGAAAAAAAAAATTATTTAGCATCTTAAAATCTCTAAAGGTTTAACTGCAAATTCTATGATGTGCGATGTGAGTAAATGGCATAGCTTTTACTTTTATTCCCAAACCAAATAAGACACTTTTAGCTTGCAAATTGACAGAAATGACAGAAAATATGATAGCCATGGATTCATTGTAGGAACAAAGTTGATTAAGTACAGAAATTGGCTATTACCAGAAAATGAGAAAGTATAATGCAGCACAAAATCCTCTCAGTCTACCCTGAAACAGGTGGTGCTGGAACAAAATGGCTGATTTAGTCATCTAAGGTAATTGACTACACCACACTAACCAGATATAGAGGATGACACTCAGAATACTGTGTGCTTTGGCCAGTTTTAACCATAGACTGCTAGTGCCACTACAGTACTTCTATAGATACTACTATTATGGCAAAATAATCCTTGGTTGTAAATGTGGCAAGGTTCTCATCTTACTTGGTTAAAGACACTTACAAGTTTTCATTCATTAATTGAATGTGAAATATGCAAAGGTGGAAAGTAAATAATTGCAGAAACTTGTGTTATGGTAAGTAGATTTTGGGGTTAGTTTTAGTGTCAGTTTGTATACATGTACTTGTATTTGGGATATGGTAAAACTCCATATAACAGTACTTTTACTGGAGTACTTTACATCACTGAATAGATCTTCAAATATACACTACCAGTCACTCATTCATTATTTTTTTCTATACGTTTATTACCTTCTACATTTGATAGACATACGGAAGACATCAAATAGCTCTACTATTAAAAAAAATAAAATAATGATAACCACATAATAAACTCAAATTGGTCGAAAAACATTGAGTAAAGTTATTTAAGTTTTTCTTCTTCACTACATAATTCCATACATCTTACTTAATATATTTGATGTCTTGCATATGTATATCAAAAGTAGTAAACATATAGAAAAAAACACTGAATCGATAGAGTCCAAACTTTTGACTGGTAGTATAAATACATTGGAAGCATTTCTTCCATCCTGATGTCCCACACACATTTGAAGCTTGCGGCGGGTGCTCTTACCCCTGGGTGCAGTTGGCGTGGCAGGGGTGACACTCGTTGTTAGCCTCGGCGTACTTAAAGATGAAGCTGTTGGCGCCCTGCAGCCCGTCCGGACACTTCTCCACACAGTTTGGTCCATCTTTGAAGTGAAGGCACTTTATGCAATGCTCTGGGCCCTGTGGGATCACAACACACACAAAATACAGGGCTGGTTTTCATGGAGGTAACAAAAGAACACTAGTTTAAAGAAATAAAAGTCTTAAGCCTCTTTCAATACATTTGCCAAGTATATACACTGCATTTCACTGTGAAAAATAGAGAAATAAAAAGAAAAGATTTAATTTTTTATTTCTTATAAATTCTGAATTTAAAGGTGCACTATGTAACTTTCCTTGTGACAGTTCACCAGCTGCTTGTCTCCATTCTGTTATCGCATTGTCAGTGCTAAACAGTATGAAGTGTTGTTAAGAAAATATCTTGCAAAGTGCGCATTTTTACTGTGAGCGGGTCACCTCTCTACAGCTCTGATTTGTAACCACTTGCTTGTTTCCATGGAGATACATAACTTCATTGTACTTTTCCATGCAACAAAAAGTGCAGTAAAAGTATTCAAGTACATACAACTTCTAATACTACTATTTCTGTTTGCTACCATTATACTACTGCTATTATCTCCTGTGTTTTTCCCATTATGCCATAATAATCACACATTTCCACTCATTCTGCAATAAAATAGCTTTTTATGCAACTACTTGTGTGACGTTAACATGTTGAGCATACTCCAAACCAAATTAACCTTGCATTTTAATTGCTATTATATTTACCAAGGTACAGAGTAAGTTGCATTCAATACTAGCTATATGAAAAGTAGCTGCCCACCTATGATGAAATAATGTCTCATTTTGAATGAATAAGACCTGGACTTGGACATAGTGCATAAATGTCATAAAAGCAAATTGAACAGGGCACTGGGGTCATTCAGAGGAGTGCATGGAAGATGGAGGACAGAGAGAAGTTAAGATTTTACAGAGTCGTGTGTTACAAGATAAGAGTGTGAATGAGATAGAGAGAGACAGAGAAAGAGTCTGAGTAAGAGAGAAAGAGAGAGACATAGAGAGAGAAATAGGTAGAGAGAGGGCGGGAGAGAGACAAAGAGGGCGCATACAGACAAGACGCATAAAGCAACACGAACAGAGCAGCCCATAATAACCATTGCTCAAAGCACACGCAATGACCACAACAATTCGCCCAGCACTGGATTTATGGAGCTAATATAAAAGAGAAAGAGGAGGGGAGGAGAGAGGGAGAGGAGAGAAGAGAGGTGAGAGAGGAGGAGGAAAGGAAGGGCTATGTTAACAGGATGCTCATTGACAAACACATTCATACACATTAGTACAAATGTGTTTGAATGGCACACAAAGATACAGTTTATCCAGAGGACTGTAAGCAGATAGCAAAAGACGTATAAAACAGTCAGTATATTGACTGAGACAATCTTTTCAAGCTCGCAAAGAAATCACAGCAATTTATCCAACAACATTATGGCCACGTGCTTTGAGTTATTCAATAATCTCATTGCAATAGTTGGAAGGAGACAGTTTAAGGTAGTGTTATTGCTGCTGCTGCTGCTGCTATTATTACTATCACTACTACAACTACAACTTACTACTAGTACTTACTACTACTACTAGAACTACTACAACCACTACTTACTACTACTTACAACTGCAACTACTACTTACTACAACAACAACAACTACTGCTACTACTAGCACTAGTACTACTGCTACTACTAGTACTACAGCTACTACTACTGCCATTACTACTACTACTACTACTATTACTTCTTACTACTACTTCTTACACCATGAGTATTCAATCATGCTCATGTTTGCTGTGCATTGTACTAATACTACTGCTATTATTGTTACTACTAGTACTAATGCTACTGCTACTACTACTACTACTACTACTACTACTACTGCTGCTGCTGCTGTTACAACTGATACTATTACTGCTAATACTGCAAGTAATACCCCTACTGCTACTACTGCTACTACTAATACTACTGATATCATTAGTACTAGTACTACTGCTACTACTACTTATTACTACTTTTTACATCATGAGCATTCAGCCATGGTCATGTTTGCTGTGCATAGTATGATGCATTCAGCTCAGTATAATTATGCAAATTGAAATTCTCACTGCTGTTATGGGCGGCTCTGTTGAGCCTGGCACTTTGCTTTTCTGAGACTCTCCCCACCCTTTACTGTTCTGTGTGCGTGGCCAATAATCCTACCTCATCACCAGACTACTCCATCACCAGACTAAACCCCATCACCAAACTAAACCATCACCAGACTACACCATCACCAGACTAAACCCCATCACCAGACTAAACCATCACCAGACTAAACCCCATTACCAGACTAAAACATGTGTCAGTGGCATCGCTTGTGTTGGTAAATGTAGGAATGCTCAAATTATTAAAAGACAGTGAATGCACCATATCTCAAGCAAAGACCCCTGCTGTAAATTTAAAGTGGTTATACCAGCATGATACAGGATTTCTATTTGTTCGTGTGCTGATATATTTGCTTTAAAAAAAAAAAATAATACTGTGTATACTACTTTGTAACTCTCAACTTTTGACTTACACATCCAGAATCCAGGAATTTCACTGTTTAAAGGGGCACTGTGTAACTTTTCTGTAAGGGGTTGGCCACCTGCTTGTTTCCTTGGAGATGGCATTACATTTCTAAAAAACAAAAACATCTTGCATTTTTACAATTAGGTATTTTTATTGCTCCAAAACACCTTGAAAAACTATAAGCAGGGATGCCTCTTTCTGATATCTCCATAGAGACAGATAAGTTTACTGCATGCTGTGAAACATTTCAGGCAAAGTAATAATATCTCCATAGATACAAGCAGGTAGCAAACTCGTAATCAGAAAAAATCCATGTGGAGAGCAACACCGTAGCACATCACCTCTATGATGCCACTGAAATAGGAAGTTGAACCCATAAGATTCCATGGAGATGGATGAGTTATACTGTGGAATATTTTAGCCAAAAGAACAGTATTTCCATGAAAACAAACAGGCCTGCTCACAATAGGACACGTTATTTAGTACTATAAAAACAGCAATGAAAAAAATGAAAATGAGATGAAAAAGAAAATCAAATAATTTAAATGATTTTTTGCCAAATTCATTATGTAATCACCATGGGATGATTTTTGTTGATCAGAGTGGAACACACCGCAGGCCAACAGTGTATGGGGTCCCATTAGCACATACATTCCATAGTTGTTATTCATTGCATTGTCATATATAAATGTGCCGTGTGTCCTCACATTGGGCCTATCAAATCACACTGTGTAAGCTCTAATGTAATTGCTGTGGGCTCCAGAGCAATAACACAATTGTGGTAATCCATTTGTGATTCCTGTGATGTTCGTATGACGTTTACAACAAGACCACAAAGGTTACTCTGGGACATGAATACACACTGACGCATGTTACAGAGGAGAGGGATTTCCAGTGCATTCCTATACAGCATTTTAACAATGGATTAGGTTATGAGCGTGGGTAAAAGACATCTTTTCAAACAGTGTAAACCAGCAAAGGTGGAGTATATAGGGGAACAAAGAGATATGGATTAATCTACTAACTGCGCAATAACTGCAAACAACTGTACAACAACTCCATATTTTTGCCATGTCAATCACTATTTCATCTTTGCACTCTATTCTTCTTATGACCTCTTGTATATACCTGAGAAATATACTTGTATTAATTTATTTCTATATTTTATACATGTATATAATTATGCCTTATTTGACACCCATCTCTTGTTATGTTTGCTACTTATTTTGAATCCATTATTACCATTTATATTTCTGCTCTTTGTTATTATAATATTGTGATGTGTGAGCTAATTTCCCTTGTGGATCAACAAAGTTTGTCTAAGTCTAAGTCATCATCATATTTATGCATAGAAATACATAATGTACTAAAAATAAGACGCTATAAGTCATTGATACAATGCCCAACAATTATAGGTTTAAATTTGCACATCTCTATCCCTCAGTGAGACTTTAAAAGAGAAGTTGTGCTTCTGAATGTCTATACAAACAAATAAGCGTAAAAGGTCGCATAACTTTTTCTCTTTTATAAAACTGAACTGCACAGTCATTTTAAACCTGCCTCCATTTGAACAAAAAGTACAAACGCAGACATCCATCAGTCAGTTTAACCTCTGGTTCAGACAGAGCTATAATCAATATCAGGGCTGAAAGCTGTGTCTCAACTTTGAATAATGCTCCTCATCATAGTGGACCACAGGCAAAGGCTACAGCAGGGGCTGATTAATGTGGGGCAAACAGGAGCTTTAAGGCCTCAGTATATGCAGTATTTTCCTCAGTAGTTTTTGGAAGTTTTCAGCCAGGCTAAATTGTTGTTACCTCCTCAAAAACATACCTGGAGTTGTTTTGTTTCATTCACCCATGTGAGTAAACCTTTATTATTAGTGGGTTTACCTCTCCAATGCTCAGAATAATCTGTTCCACCTTGTGATGTCATGAAGTGGTAGTTTTCAACTTAACAGCTACTTTTACCTTTAGTGCAGCAGAGATAGGAAATTTCAGTGCTGAAATTAGCCTATTGAAAGTGTATGGAGTTTAATAACACAGTGGAGCACTCCCTGTATTACCACATGACATCACAAGGTAAAACAGCGTGTTTTCTGTTTGCAAACAAAATATGCGGGATTTGTGTGTTACTCACATATGTGAATGAAACAAAACAAAATCCCAGTATATCTGTGATGAGAAAACAACGTAATAACAATAATAACTTTTCTGGAGAAGGGTCCACCACCTGCTTATCTCTTTGGTGATGTTATTGCTCTGCCTGGTAGGTTCCACAGTATGACATTAAACTTATCAGTTTTTATGAATACAAGCTGGTGATGTCGACAAGCCGTAACTTGACTTGTCAACATCAGATCTGTGAAGAGTTAAGTTTGCTCACAGTGAGCATTTCTGAAGGTATTTTTAAGCATTACAAACACCCAGTTGAATAAATGTAAGGTAGCCAAGACTAATGCCATACTGTGAGACATTCTACCTTTAAGAACATGTATTACAAAACAACATATTACATTTTTTCTATAGGTCCAAATGTTTAATGTTGTGTAATTATTTTAATCATTTTAATCATTTACTCTCAAATTATACTAATGTCCTTTTTTTAGTTTTAATTACCAGATCATGATTGTAAATGAGAATTTGTTTTCAATCAACCTACCTGGATCCAAAAAGTTTAATAGTGAGATACATAGGCATAAATTCTTAGATATTCACAACACATTTGTATGACAATGATAATAATTCCATATGATTCAAAGATAGGAAAGGTCCATATCTTATAAAAGATGTATCGTGACATATAAAAGAAGGACATTACAGTTTCTTCTTCATGTAGACTTACTGGCCCGTTGCAGGTCAAAGAGTCTTCCTCTGCTCTCTCACACTGGGCGTCGCACTCCACACACACAGAGCCATTGGCGTACTCCCGGATCTCCCTGGAAACATCAGCAGAGATAAGAGTTAGGAAACTCATCTAGTATATACAGAAGATAGAGCAGATAGGGGCAAAGCCACTTGAAATGATAACTCCATGCTCAAAGCCTGCTACCAAAATAAGAGAGAGTTGGGAAACAAGATTTCAGAGGCTCTTTAATTGAATTAGCATGAAAGCAGTGATGAGATGAGCCACAGCCAGCAGATAAAACCAGAACACAGAAGGAGAGATGTTGAGGTCTAAGGCTGGGAGATACTCATATTTTCTACTTTTAATATTACTTTATAAGCAGCCTATTTTTTTGATAAAGGTACACTGGGTAACTTTTTCTGATGGGGCGTTGCTTGCTTGCTTTGATTAAAATGTTCCTCAGTTAGACTTTAAACTTATCTTTCTTGTATTTATTCAATTACAGGAGTTTTGTTGCTTAAAAACACCTTCAAAAACATGAATTCTTGAGTCGCCTCTCAGCAAATATGACCTGTAACTTTGTCTGGTGGCTTATCTTCATAGATATTATGTCATACTGTGGAACATTTTAGGCAAAGTAGCAACATCTCTAATCAAGACAAGCAGGTTATTATTTTCAGTATAGGACCACAGCCATAGCCCATCTATCTCTCTTTTATTAGAGCACATAAACCAATTGCTACCCAATCCTCTGAATACATTAATCACTACTAAATGAAAGAGGGAAAAGAAAGAAAAGAGCATAGAGCTCTTTACTAAAACATGCATACCCTGAAAACTGGAAACCCAAAATAACACACTGGAGGATGTGCGAAAACCCATAACAACTAAGTAAATACTGATGAATACTGACTATAATGATGAAAACATTATATTTTAATAATTTAAGTGTTTCTACTTGGTCTGAAACAAAGATCCTAGCATGTACAGCAAAGGTCACTAACTTATAGAAGCACTGCCAAGCTGCTCCCCTGAGAACTGGAGTTAATTAGCTAACTGATAGCATCACTCAGGATGGTGACACAGCAGCTGAGAGGCGGCATACCTGCAAGGGCCATACTCTTTTAAAAATCTATTAAATTAAGTGCCTTGTTATTCAATTTCTCCAATCCCTTTATAATAGCACCAGAGTGGCCAGGAACACTCATTAAATCTGACCACAATGCAACTGGCTTGGCACGCTGCCTTTGTCACCGCTGGACAAGGATAATGACTTTTGGGGGACTTCTCTCTGGTCAGTGGGGGAAAACATACTGGTTAATCTCTGCAACAGAAAAATGCAGCATGGCCCGTGGGATCTCAACCAAATGAGTAATTAATTATTCTTCATCTGGCCTTCACAAAACCTTGGCCAAGGTAAGGCTGTGTCCACATACGTGCTGCTGGAAATAGTAATAGCTCTGTGATATCACTGTTGCTCAATACAGAAAAGAGAATAAAAACAAAATCAGACTGACAAAAGCTGAAATAAGTATGAAGTACAAAATTAATTAAAACAAAACTACAACTAAATTGTATTAGGTATACAGATGGAAACGGTGTCAGTAAGTGATATAAAAACACAAAACATCTGGTGTGGCTGTGGTGATATGTAGGTAGTGATGGTGAGCAGAACAGGGTGGTGCTGGTAAGCCAAAGGACAGGTAGGGGGCGCTGGTGAGCCGGAGGACAGGTAGGCAGGGCGTGGCCCCGTGCGCAAGCATAGACTGTGACACGCAGTGACACGCCTAGCCCTCCTGCCCCACATCCTCTTCTTCATCTCTGTCAGAGTTACTCCTGAACATTTCCAGTGAGTCTGGTTTGGAACTGTGGCTGATCACTGTTGTTTTGATTTCAGACAAACTCAATATTTAAAAAAAAAAAATGTGACACAGATCTCATAAATCCACATTTTATTACCTGTACAACATGAATAGAATATATCTTACCCTTTCATTGAAAATGAGCTTTCTCTGAATAAGGTGACAGCTACATATTGCTGTGAGGGGGGATGCTATAAAAAGATATTCTTGTAATAACAGATCATTACAAGAGAATCTTTACATAGTAAAGTAGTAGATGCATTAGAGGCCTACAAGCAGCAGCAATGCACTGAAAACAGTCATTATTTTGAACTTGAAATCACTGCATGGGTCAGGAACACTCCCAGAGGACCTAGCCTGTGAACACAGGTTATAAAATGCATGTTAAAGCTGTGATCTAAAGAGGAGAGGATCCAGTATTCTTGGATCACATTGTATTTGATTAACATTTAAATGAGCTTTAGTCCATCTCAGTTTCCACACCTGATATGTATACACTCTCCTCGTCGTTCCTTTTGGCTTTTCCTTCTTGTCTTTGCCGGGGCATTTCTGTTTCCTGGCATGCAAAAACGTGTCATATAACTTTTACACCAAATGTCCTTTCTGAAAGAACCCAATTGTTGCACTTAGTTCTAATTAAAACACACACTAGGCAGTGACGGTTACCCCGCTGTTATTCTATAGGTTATTCATAAAATGCAAATGCCTTTCTGTTGTTTACCAGCCATATTGCGTTAATAGTAACAAACTTAAACCTTATGCTTGGGAGTAGTGCAGAGCTGAGGACGTGAATGACCTGCCTGAGTCCCCTATGCTCCATACAATTAATCCAGGAGCCCTGGCTGAATGATAAACAGCAGCAGAGCGGCAGGCTGGTGATTATGACAGCCACTGCACAGTGAGACACCACTAAATGCATTAGCTCTGTGCCAAACACCGGGCCTCTGCAGGAAATGGGCCTGTTTTGGAGAAGATTTCACATTACTGCAAAAAAGGATAGAACGAAAGACATTTGCTTTATGGTGTTATGTACATCTGTTGTCTCTAGCTCAGGGCTTTGTTGTGCTTACATTAAAACATGGTGCAGAAAAAGCATAGCGAGGTTTAAAGCTGAACACAGCAAGCAGTACACGTCTTTGTTACAGGCAGACACACGTTAAATGTCTAGTTTCCCTAAGCAAGGCAGCCCGCCCACAGTACCCAGTCACAGTATGTGGCTGGGGTATCTAGCATCAAAATCAGCCAAAATAAAATAAGTTTTTAAGCGTAAACATATTCAAAAAAGCAACCAAAAAATGAAAAACATTGTTATTAAGGGTGCATTCACACTTGATTTGGTCCTGGTTTGAGCCAGTTTGTTTTTTTGTTAATCAGTGACATTGGCTGTATGATTAAGAGTATAATTCAGGTATGATTTCCATTTGAATAATTAAGAAAACATACGAGTTATGTTTTGTTATTGCTCACAGAGCAGAGTCCTGCCCCTGGACCATAGACTGTATACAGAAGTGGACTAAGCGAGTGTGACGTTATCCGCTCAAATGAAGCTCGCAAGGCTCACGGTTACAGGGGCAAATTTGGAGCCACAAATTTGTCTGTCTGCTCTATGTTATGAATAGTTCAGTGGTTCTTAACCTGGGTTCAATCGAACTCCAGGGGTTTGGTGAGACAATCTCAGGGGTTTGGCAGGGGTCAAGACACACATCCAACTCATATAATTCATGATGACACGCCCCGTTTGGCCGTTATTGGCTGTAGGAAATTTTGTGCACACAATAGTCTTGTGACTGTCATGATGGTACGTGTAATTTCTTTCTTAATATTTTCTCTTCATACTAACTATGTCGAGCAAAAAAAGAAAGTGGTTGGACGAATAATTGCAATATGGATTCACATGTGTGCACCAATAAAATATATACCTATGTTCTGAATTTGAAAAAAAACATATTTTATTTTTCCAGTTAAGAAGGGCTCGGTGAATGCGCATATGAAACTAGTGGGGTTCAGTACCTCTAACAAGGTTAAGAACCACTGCTCTAGTTGAAATGCGATGGCTAGTGCATTAGCTAGTAATATATATACAGTCTATACCCTGGACCCAGAACCACACCAATGGAAATTAGGTTTTATAGTCCTGGTTTAGTACTGGTTCAGTCCTGGTCTAATCCACGTTTAGTTACATGTTTAGTCCTATTTAGCTCAAATTTTGATGTGATCTATGTGCAAGTGTGAACACATTCCAAGAAGATTTCCAAAGAGGAGCAGCTCATCTCTAAAACCAAACCTTTAGGGTCTCCTTTGGGACATCCATATCTTTAATCACTATCTCTAAAGTCCCAAATGCCCACTTTGCCCATTTGTTAAGACTGGTCAAAGTGAGTGAGTTACTCTTTTACAGTCCATTTTAACAATAAATGCACACTGTTGTTGGAAAACACATTTCCATAACTTGAAATGCACTGAGAATTCCCATTACTTAAAAACAATGAAAAGGAAACAGTTCCCAAGACATAATGTTAAGTGTTAACTGTCACCAGAACCCAAAAGGCAGACCTGCAATCAAATTCAAAGCCATTAACACTTGGAGGAGGTACTGGTTAAGACACTGATACTTTCACTATAAATGTTTGTAAATAATACAAATAAAAATCAATATATCATAACAAAACTGCCTGTGTTTTTAAGTTGGATTTGATTATAACTGTAAGATTTGTAGGACTTCTGAAAACAGCAGGAGGTGAATCCATCCTCCAAATATCTCCCTTATAATCCCCATGCAGGCCGTGACAGAGAGGAGACAGTGGACATAGAGTGGACACATCATGGACACAGACTGGACATATGGACTAACCCTTGGTGCAGGTGGCAAGCGTCCACACAGGTGCGGCCCCGGCTGAAGAATCGACAGGTGAGGCACTGGTCTGGACCTGGGCCCCAGCATCCAGCGTCTGAGCACAAAGGGTCACATACCATACCCTCCCGAGCTGCAAAACACAGAGAGTGTTTGCAAAAATCATTGTGATATTCATGAATGGTGTCACTAGATACACAATTACAGTATTTTTATATTATGATTATGAACTGTGTCCACAGGAAGAAAATGTACTCAAAATCTTAATTATTTTACTATATTTGCTATGAAATTCATATTAACATTCAAGTTATAATTTGTATATTTGTTTACTTATTCACAGTTTCTAAAATACTAAAATATTTTTGGACTATGACTTTTAAAATATAGAAATTGTATCTGTATAAATATAGGCTATGTTGCAGAACTGTACTATATTTGTGTTTGAATGAATTCAGTAGTAAAATTCTTACTTCCAAATTCCTAGCTCCTAATTCCTAGTTTCTTTACTTAGTTTTCCTAGTCTGATGTTCCAGTGACTCAATCACAGAGATGTACTGTGAGCAAAAACACAAAACATCTCTCCCTGCAGATGCGTAAACAGATTTGTTACATGAACCTGTATGTAGTGCTCTTTCATCTTTCATTCAGATCAGTTTGTGAGCGAATTCTTGCGAATGTGTCATTGGTGAGACAAAACATGTTTGGCTAATGTAGAAACATGTGCTATTACCAATACCACAACTGCAACATTAATAACCCCGTCTAAAACAGCTACAAAACCTCAATATTATGCTTTTTTTTGTGGAAACAGTTGAAGGACTACCACCATAGCCAAATGCGCAGCGTATTTGATTCCTCCCTTATTGAAACACGCTGTTATAAATCCATTCTCCTCTGGTACCTCTGCTCATTTCTTTTTAAAATATGTGCGAGGTGTAGGCGCTGCCCTGCTATATTTTAAACAGTGGCCAGATGTGAGCTGGGGGTGTATCACGCATGTTGTGAATGCTAAACGATTTTGACAGAAGGATGTGGGATCATGGAGCTGTGATCTGTAAAGGACATGGGATGAGAGCAGAAGACAAAAGCATCAATGTTGGAGCTTCAAAGTTAAAAGACTGAGTATAAAAAGATGTAGTATGTGAAACACTTAAACATAAATAAAGTTGAATTTAATAATGACTGAGGCAGTGCAAAATGTCTAGCAGTGACCAGATTTTAAAAGTAATATTAACATAAACATATTAACAACATATTTTCTATCCTAGTATTGAAGAATGATCAGTGAGATAAGAAATTAAAATACAATAAGATGAATATGAAAAGATAAATACAAAGCTTTAGGTTTCTGAATAGAATATTTTGTTTTGAATTGTTAATTGCTATGGCAACATTGCTAATTTCCATCTAAACATCCCTCGAACAAGACTGAACAGTGGTTAAAAGCTCACTGTTTCACAAAGAAAAATAAGGAAGAATAGAAATAGACCAATACACTGAAATGTTGAAATTCCTAGAATTATTTTCTATGCCCTGGGTTTTATCCCACCAAACTAAGCTAAATTTGAGAATCATAAAAACCATCATCATATACACTTTAATACAGCTATACAACATTATTATTCTGAGATGAAGAGTTTGGTATCCCAATGAAAGAGCATTCAAATAATAATGTGATTCATGTTACTCTCTACAAGCTCCATTAGCATTATTCATTCTATCTCCACACTTGGTGGTAGTAAGCTTTAACTTCTGACATCACAGCTGCCCCGGCGTTGGCTTACACAGATATGGCTGCCTCTTATAGACCGCTTTCATATATGGACAAGTTACAAGGGTGAAGTGTCTTGCCCAAGAGCACAATGGTTGTGTAAACTGGTCTCCTGACAAACCAAACCCTGAACAATGAATATGAGATCACAAACTATTTCTTTATTTAGTGTGTTTCTTTGTTTACTGATATATGATATATTTTCATATTCTTCTGTAAAAAAAAAAAAACATCTTAGAATGGTAGATGAGTAGATATGGCGTATAGTCTTTTCCATGATGTAATACCACCCTGTGTCTATTAATACAGCCATCTGTGTTTTCACAACAAGATATGTGTTTTTGAAATTTCACTCTTTTTCCCTTTCAGATGGTTATTTTGTCCAATCATCTTCAAACATCTGCTCCTCTGGTAGTGAATTTACACATGATCCCATCTGTACATTCACAGCAGCTGCCTCTGTCTATTAGAGAGATGACAAGGCCTGTGATGACTTATCAAATGTGTGAATTATTTACTACAGCCTACATCACATTCTTTGTCCCATAAATGGAACATTTAATCACAAACAGAGAGGTAATTATGATAATACATTGCTTTGAAAGAAATTTAAAGTTGGGTAAGTATGAGTTTTGAGTCAACAATTATTTTTGATCTTGTAAACACGATTGGGCATAGTTATTTGTATGGGAAAATGCTGAGTGGTTATAGTGCAAAGTGTTACTGATCTTTGGGCTAGACACCTTGCCTTGTGTTGTGTGTGAGTGTTGATAGTGATTGAATAGCAGATGGTACGGACTGGCAGCCTCACTTCTGTCAGTCTACCCCAGGGCAGGCATGACTACTAGTTGCTTAGTTACCACCAGATGCCGTGAATGAATAATGCAATGTAAAGCATCTTTGAGTGTTCAGTGTCCAGACTGTCCAGAGCAATATATTAATCAAAAGACTTAAATATAAACAATTCAAATTATAATGTTACAAACACAAGTGAATAGAAATGTTACAAGTAGTTGTCTAGTAGTATAAAAGTGTACTGTGTGTCAAGTGAAAGACAACCTTCCACACTTTTTGTACATTTGTGTATGTCTGATGTGGTCAAAATACTAAAAATGGTTTTGTAACTAATCAGATTAGTTGGATTCCTGCTGGTGGATGTAGTAGTAGTAGTAACAACTCTAGAATACATTTAGTATCACTGTTTCACGGTGCACCATATGCAGCTAAAGGGCTTTAGTCTGCACTCATCTCTTTTAATGTTTCTTTTATGATTTGTTTGTATTGTGAGTTTAAAGTCTTTCTTATTCTGTAAAACACTTCAAATTACTTTGTGTACAAACTGTAATAGCTGCTCATGGGTTTCAGCATCCTGGTAGATGGTACCATTTTAGGGATGGTTGACCATTCAAAGTATATAATACTGAGTTTTAAACTGTCTTAACTTTTCATCACTCTGAAATCTGTGGATATGATTTGACTGTTAACAGTACAACAGTATAGGTAATGGTAGTAACACTTGTGCACAAGCAGAAATGTACTAGTACTACTACTACTACAAAATACAGTACTACATGCATTTATATTGTTTCACTCACAGCATTCTTTGGGACTGCGGTTGCTACGGATCTGGACTTTCTGGTTGTCCGTCCTGAACAGTTGGGTCCAGTTGAGGGTGTTGTGGTAGCACAGTTGGCTGTTGTCGGCGATGTGGATGTTCCCAGCGCTGATCTCCTTTAGAGACTGGAGCTGTAGTGATGAGATGAACTGCTGCTTCAGTATCAGCAGAGAGATGCCACTGAGAAGAGAAAGGAGAGGAAAACGATAAAAATAAGACCAAAAATCAAAGAATGGGTGTGTAATATAAGGTGCGCTAGGTCTGGGTAGGAGCACCTAGCTGGAGAATAAGCCTATTTAGCATGTTTAGGTTAATATAACTTATATTGTTCCACTCATTTGAGGTTGAAATCTTAAGTAAAAGCAACTAAAAGCATCACATCCTCACTGAATGAATCAATACTATAAATCCTATGTATCAACTAAACAGCAAACCTCTCTTCTACATGTCTCATTATTTTCAATTTATTTCAGAAGAGCCCACACTACTGTCATGTGTACAAAGCATTTCCAAAGCTTTCCTGTGTTTTGGCTGCATTCTCCCGTCCAGCAGGCAGCCTCATTCACCTGCGCTCATTTCACATAGAGCTGGACAAAGCTGCTCGGTGATGCTGAGCTGTGTACCTGTACAGTTGTCTGCCTCCAATAGTGGCCAGGTTGGAGAACACACTGAGGTCTGTCATGTTGTCAGGCCAGGACTGGATGTTCAAATACCCTAAACGGAAACAAGACAGACACGTAAACACATCCTAATGATTCATCAACAGTCTAGTCAGCCATCAGTCTGCTGCACTGCTCTTAAACACTCAGCACTGAAATAGCATAGACAAGAGAAAAAGAGAGGGAGAGGAGGGCAGAAGGAGTGAAAATATCTGTCCATGCAGCAAGATACTTTACTTGACAAGTTATCTTAAAATAATCTACCTCTAGACTACAATTAAGCAGTCTCAGAACTAACAAGAAGATAATAAATCTGAAAACAAGACGAATCGAAAAAAAGACAGAGATAGAGGGAGGGAGAAAGAGAGAGAGCAGGAGAGGCAAAAAAAGAGACAGAGAGAGAGGGGGGATAAGAAGAAGAGAGAGAATAGCAGGGAAAGAGCAAGAAAGTGAGTGCAATAGATAGAAAGAGAGGAGAGATAAGAAGATATGAGGAGGTAAGAGGAGAGAAGAAGGGAGTAAAAGCGAGAGAGATGAGAGAGAAGACATGACAGAAAAGAGGAAAAGAAAGGCGAGAGATAAAGAGAGTTTTTTGGAATCCAGAACATTCCAAAACCTAAAGGACAGCACCTGGGGCTCAGTTAAAGACTGCCAAGGTTTTCACAGCCAGGAAACAGTCCCTGAACTCAAGTAGCCACATAGAAAGTTCAGACCCCATTCAGGTTCAGTTTACAACTATGTATTTTTTTGTTTAATCCAAATGAATGCTCAAATGTTACACGGGGATTGGATACGTGTCCTTGTTCCATTATGAATCGTTTTTGTCCAGCCTTAAAAGTTCAAACATTTTCATCCCAACCAAGCCTTATTGATTAAAGCATTTCAAATAAATCAAATAAAGTTCAAAATATATTATAGTAGGAAAATTATTTATAATTACCCAAAGTATATATTCACATTCATATTCATATTCCTTCAGTATATATGCATCTTCAATTAACTAAAATGACAACCTAACTACTAGGAGGAACAAAAACAAGCAAAGATGAGCTGGGGAAGTCTTTCAGTAAACTACGTTCAAAATAAGACTAAAATAGAGAAATTCATTAAAGGTGCATTGTGTAACTTTTTTGGTGCAGGGTCTGTCAAATGCTTTTCTCCATGGAGATGTTATGGCTTTGTCTGGAATGCTGCACAATATGATATTCGACCTTTCTATTTTCATGGAGACCAAACCAGACCAAGTTACAGGTCAGATCTGTGGAGAGGCGACCCCTTTCACAGTCAGAATGTTTGTTTTTCTGGGTATTTTTTAGCTATAAAACCACCTAGAATTTAATGAATGAAAGTAGAGCTGTTTAATGACATACTGTGGAACATTTCAGGCACAGCAATGAAATATACACGAAGAAAAGCATTTGACAGACCCTCCAATAGAAGTTACAGTACATCGTGCATATTTAAAAAACTATCTCCATAATAAGCAGGTACTAACTCGGGTACTCATAAAAGTTTGGGAAGCACTGGCATAGAGCATTCAGTCCAGTTTATAAATTCATATGTCCTTTATATAGACCTTAAATGATTTAGAAGTCTAAATGGAGATCTGTGAAGGTAGATGGGCCGCAATTTTAATAATGAATTCAGAATTATGAAATATTTACAAGTGTGAGAGTAGGGGGTCCACTCCTCCAGCCAACCTTATAGGATAAACAAATTGAGTCCTTGGCAAAAGGCACAGTGGGGAGTGGGGTGAAAGACTGGAGGTGAACAGATGAATAAAGGAAGAGGTGCATAATGAAAGGAGAGGAAGAACAGAATGTCACAAATGACCTTAGCATGAGACGACAAACAGCTGCTGCACTCACATCCTACTACAGTGGGAAGCAAAATGTGGGTACATCTGCAGCCAGTAAAATCAGAACAAGAATTAAACTAGAATAATCAGTTAACTACTGTAGATCTGCTGTGTGTTTATGTGTATTTAAAGGTCCTAGATTGCACAAAATGGACTTGTGAGCTTTATGCCATGTTATCATGTTGTTACCTCCTTGAAAACATCCTTGGGTTGTATTTTGTTTCATTCACACATGATTGAGCAATCCATTTTTATTAGTCTGTCTACATCTCCAAAGCGCAAAATGCTCTGTTCTACCTTGTAATGTCATGAAGTGGTAGTTTTAAAGTTAAGAGATACATTTATTATTTTACTTCAGTAGACATTGTAATTCCAGGCGTGAAATTATCCAAATCACTGTAGTGAAAGTGTGTGGAGTTTAAAAACACAGTGGAGCGCTCCCTGTATTAGCACAAGACATCACAAGGTGGAACAGAGTGTTTTCAGTTTGAGAGAAGAACTCTTGATGAGGAAACATTATAACATGATCAGAAAATAAGGTAATCTGGTGACATGTGTCGGCTAATCAGTGGATTTTTAGAGTGGATTTCTTTATTTTTTGTTAGTTTTAAGCTTTCATGTCAAAAGCTACTTAAGTGTGAAGAACCAGAAATCAGATTACTCAGATAAGATACATAAGTATAATAAGAACATGTCAATAATAACAGAAATAATAACAGAAACAAGACAATGATCAGATGTTTGGTGAGCATGTGAACACAGTCAGTGAAAAGTGTTTGAGTCGACTGTGTATGTTATGTCTATTATTAATGGGCCTCACGTATGCATTTTACCATATGACCATGAGAGCAATACTAAGCAATAGACAAGAAGCCAGGATTCTCAGTCTGTTCGGTTTGTCTGAATGTTTGGCCATGGTGTCAATAATTGTCACAAATAAATAAATGGACTGGAGAGGAGGGAAAAAAAAATAAAAAAGAGAAAAGAAAAAAACACTTCAGATTCAGGGTTGCTTTTTTCAGAAGAATGATTACAAATTACTTTTGCTTTTTAAGTTGTCAGGATTATAATTGTTCATTTCTTACACTGACCTGAATTATCACAATTCTCGTTTAACCAAATAATAATGGCTTTCCTCTTGAAGAGCCAGACCACAGTCAACTCAACAAATGAATAGTAAGTATATATTGAGCAGGAAAAGAGCAATAACAATAGGCCTAATTGGTAGTTAAGTGATTTTTTTCAGCTCCACGTCTGTTCCATTGTAACACAGAGCTAGCAGCATGTATATTGACTGCATCTGCCAAGACAGGAGCACATTTCCCCTATTCTCTCCTAACAAGAGAACCTCTCCAGAAACTTTTTCAATCCTGCCTCCGCCTCCATGGAAACATCTTAACACAAGAAGAAAGCTCGGACACAAAATGTCGGCTGCTAGTTTCTTGCAGTGCCATCTTGCAGCCGAATTATAGTATTGCATTGTATAATATTGCATGTTTAAGCGATGTGAAAGAAGTTGCTTTACACAACCTTCATACATTGTTTTCACCTATATGTGTGTGTATATATATGTGGGATCATTAAGTTTTAATGCGCACATTTTAAATTCATGTAAAGCGACTTCTACCATGTGTATCCTATGTGTATCACAGATTAATAAAATAAAACTGTAGATTAAAGTAAGCAGAGAGCAATGGGCATATGCCAATAGCAATGGAAACAGATCATCAATATGGTATCTTGAAAATAAAGTGATTCCTCAAAACATGCACAAACCACCCTGTACAAATTTGAGAGGGTAAATGAGAAGAGGTATCAATGCAATTAAAGTGTAATCATTCTAAAGTGTTACCAAACTGTGTTCTAATATTTATTTCAAGCCATTCTGCTGGCATTACATTTTATTTTACCTATGCAAGATGAAGGTAAATTCATACAGGATCAGAAGCCAGTGCACCATATTCTCCCAGTGCAGTTTGGTCAGCATGGGTCATCTTCTATCTCCTTATATAAGTCAGAAATGGTACAGATCACTGAACCCTTTCATCACAGTGTGCACCAGTGGCACACACACACACGCACACACACACACACACACAGACACACACAGACACACACAGACACACACAGACACACACAGACACACACACACACACACACACAGACACACACACACACACACACAGACACACACAGACACACACACACAGACACACACAGACACACACACACAGACACACACACACACACACACAGACACACACACACACACACACAGAGACACACACACACAGACACACACACACAGACACACATACACAGAGCAGATTACATGGAGCCACTTAACTTAAGGGAAAGGCCATGTGCTCTAAGCAAAGGTTAAGAGAGGTTTAGCACTGGTTATTATATTCACAACACTGTGTCAACTGCACTGCTATATTGCGTTTGTGTCTTACCTACTGAAACATGTAACCCAACCTTTATGAAAAATAAGGGGAAAGAGCAGGAGAAATTAGAAGAATAATGGCTTGTACAGTCTGGTGGTGGTGCTGAGGAGAGGGATCTCATTTAAAAACAGGAGCGATGGGAGCTGTGACCTCTGGGTCACACACGCAGGTTCCACTGACAGCTCCCAGAGATGACAAGCAGAGCTGACACATATGTCTAACTCCACACTTTGGCTATGGTTTGTCTCCTCCTCGCCAAAAGCTATTTGTGGTTTTCAGATTTTAGAATGTCATGATGTCCTAACCCCACATGGTGGCAAAAAGGTGATTTCCCTTTTGATTGACAGTGCACTTTTCCATAAAATATCCAAAAGGTAAATGCATAAATTGTAAATCTGAAAATTTCAATAATTGACTAGACCCTAGAACTCACTATATTACATCAAAATCTACATTATAACAATATTCATACCAGTGCAAAGACTGAAAATACCATATCTCTCCTTAAAGAGAGAGTGTCCTATATTACCCACAATAGATTCTTGTGAGCTTTAAGCTTCACAGATGTTTGCGTAAACCTGGTTTATTAGTCTGTCTACATCTCCAAACCTCAAAATGGTCCATTCCACATTCTTGTGATGTGATGTAGTGGTAGTTTTCATGTTAACAGCTGCCTTTTACACTTTTTTCACTAGAGATTGGCAATTCTGAAATTATCCAGATGATCCAATTTTTTTCTGTTTGAGAGAAGAACTACATATGCAGGGTTTGTTTTTAAACATGTGTGAATAAAACAAAACACAACTCCAGGTATGTTTTTGATGAGGACATAACATTATAACATAAGAAAATAATAATACAGGCCCTTTAAAACATGATAACGTATGACAAAACTGATCTAAAGTTGTTATTTATCCTTCAAGTAGAACACTTTTGCATACAGATGTTACGAGACTTTCTTAGCCTATCTGATCAGGTGAAATTATAGGTCTGTCTGAGAAAACAAAATTAGGACTAGAGCTGATCCTAGTATCAGTACTGGAGCAGCCCTGATGTTAACCCTTTCTACTAGGAGGTGCACCGTCTCATAAGAAATTTCATTCGACTGTAATTCCAAAATGTCACAAACAATTCCTCAACCTTAATCTTAGTGATTTCTTGAGGAATTGTCACACTGGAGGGACCAGGTTTCTCTGTCTACAGTCTAGTCTATAAGCTCAGTATGGTTTATATACAGTCTGTGTGTGTGTGTGTGTTTGAGGACGGTTTTGGGATTAATGATGCGATCCACATGTTCAGGAGCCTTCTTCATGGAGTGTGAAGGGAGAGCTGGGACATGGAGACTGAAGGATAGGGACTCCTCATGGGACAGCCAGCAAAGAGACACTGAAAAGACTTATACAGAATTCATCTTCTGTTTCTGTCCTTGGAGTGGTGGTCTCAAAGGAAAGAGGTGAAGATGACATGGGCCAAAGCACAGCGTGAAGCACACACGATGGAATGACTGTCTATAATGACGATAGCCACAATATGTAGTTATTTATTTATGTGTTTGTACGGAGAGGGTACAGCTGCTTCACCTGTGATCTCCCGAACAGTGCGAAACACGTTGAGTTTTTCTGGGTCCAACGCTTCAATGTTGTGATATACGTCCCTGTGGATAGTAACATGTATCTATTAGTCATGCAACTTTAAAGACAAGATTTGAGAACACGTTTCTTGCATTTTTCAAATTTTAGAATTACATAAAAATGTCTGTTTGTTTTGCAGATTTCAAGTGCAATGAGGTGTTTTAAAGGTGGACTGTGTAACTTTTCTGGTGGGGATTCGCTACCTGTTCATCTCCATGGAGAGGTAATTGCTTTGCCTGGAATGTTCCACAGTGTTGTCTATATTGCATCCATTCAATGACAGGGTTTTTACTGTTATAAAAATACCAAGAGTAACAGCAAGTTCACATCTCCACAAGTTTAATGCCACACTGTGGAATATTCCAGGCAAAACATCTCTATTGACACAAGCAGGTGGCAGACCCTCCACCAGAAAAATTACAAAGTGCACTTTTCATTTACTCACACATAAAATGCTCAAATCTTTAATCCATTACTAGTGTAGTTGTTTTCCTGCCTTTTAATTTGACTCATTAACTAAGAGTTTGCCTTGTACAGTTGTAGTAAAACATTTATTATACAATAGGGGAGGAAAATCTTATGCAAAATGGACGTTCTACGGAAACTATTGCACTGATTTACATACAGCTTGGGGGATATGCAGGACCACAAAAACATTTATTACATTTTAGAGCAGATGTTGGATTTTAATGACTTAACTTTGCCGGATGTTTTTCCCCAGGATAATTATAGTTTCCATAGTAATAGACACAAACCCATAGACCATTGCTAAGTGTTTGAAAAGTACCTCGGAAAATTTGAGAGTTTGCCCTTGACCTGAAAACACTGTTTTTGGAAAACATAGATGTTTAAAAATGTTAGGTTGTTTTTATATCTGGTGCATTGCTCTTATTTTCAGACTTGGAACTGACACAAATAAACTGATTGTGACAACTTTAAAATTGTAATACTTTATACGAAAAGATTTCTGAACTTTTTATGCGCATCCTGAAATTCCACCTTGTCCCATTATAAATTAAGAGAATTTCTTGAGTCATGCAGAGTTGAAATTCATTTTGTCATTACTTCCAGTTGCATCATATTCAAATCTCAACACTTTCGTCTCTTACCCTTTGATTCCCGTAATGAGGAAGACCAGGTTCCCATTTATTTTGGTACAGTTCACAAAATTGTCGATGTTGCTGGAATCCACAGTTTGAGCTTCCTGCAGGCTGGCTGTACCTATGCCATCACATGCTGCAGAAAACAACACGGGTTATGTCATAGTCAAGTCAAGTCAAATCTCTATGTATTCTGTGTTATACCTTTTGGACAAATATCAGTACACGGGATACACATCTTAATGCGGTTTTCCTCCACTTCCATCTTGTTACTGGGACATGCTCTGACACACGAGCTCTGATCTACCACAAAGTTATCTGCAAACAAGGTCATAGGCCTTAGAACAGAATATAGTATGCATACAGTGGTATAGTATACATATAGTGGCATAGTTTGTAACAGCACAGTGCAGGGAAAGTTAGTAAGGAATGTATTGTGAAAAAGTTGTTATAATAGTATTATCTATGTGAAATATGGCCAGGCGGAATTCATGATAATCATGCACTTCTGGAAAAGTTTTTGATTTTTGGCAGGGTGTTAGGTATAGGCCTAAGGTTTTTAAAATCCCATGGATACAAGTTGGGGCCCCCCACAGTCGCCGTTATGCATAAAATCCAAAATTGCCCCCACTGAAAAGAGAAAAAGTTATATCTCTGCTTTCTTTCGTCTTACATCATTGGATAATGTAATTTTTCTACCTTTTTGATACAAGGAAGCTAATTCAGATATAGATATATATATAGAGTGAGTTTTTATGTTAAAAAATTCTATTCTCATTGTCATATTTAGCTCAAAGAAACTGTCAATATAGCTGAAAAAGGCACAGGGAGGATTGAATCCAGGGACTTGGGCTATGAGTGAGAAGAAGCTCCCGAGCTTCATTGACTGACTCAACACCTTGAAGAACACCATTCTTACTATACATGAATACAGTCCAGCGTTTGAGAACTCGCATGTGCACTGATTCCAGTGTGGGGCTGGTTGGGTCTTGGGTGAGGGTGTCTGTGAGTTCTGGGGAAAGCTGCCCACACATTCCATGCAGTTTTTTTTTTTAATTCCATACATTGCTGATACGTCGTCACATCCTGTGAACGCATGGAAGAGGGACAGTGCTTGTCATTTTTGAGGTCCCAGCATTTCTGAGATGTGGTTGATTGGAATATCTTGATGTGCCTTCTCTGATGCAAAACCAATCCATAGCTCTGAAAGCCCTAACTCCTGGAGCAGATTGATGGCCAGCACAACAATATCACTATCTACTCTTCTTAACTAAGCCTTGGTGTGACCTTGTTCGGCAGCATGACATAAATGTAGCATCAATCATGTGTCTGCTTCCTCCTGGTGACATGGTGACAGTGCTCTTAGGTCAGTAGTTTTGTTGCTCAGGACCAAGTTAGCCTTTGTTGTCAGTAGGTGGTACTTTGAGGCAGCTGTGGTCTTGTAAACTTCATCACTGAAATGGTGTATCTTTATTTTCACTGTCCTTGAGGAACTTCTGCCAATGGGCTCCCTTTGGCAGAGATATCTTTACAGAGCCTCATGTTCTGTACCCTGCTGTATCACCACGCTTAACACAAGTCTGGGATTGGAGACTCTATATACTTGTCCCAGACTGCATCCACTCTTGTCGTCCTGTTAGTTATCAGGCTGTGTAATTATGCCATATCAAGCATGGCCACAGAAGCTTCTTTGGCTGATGGGGAGGGGTCAGGCTCTCAGTTGTTAAGGCAATCAACCTTGTTTAATTTGTGCCAAAAAGTTCTAATTTTTTTTTTACATTTTACAATGGAGTCTACAACATTCTAGTAAAACCAGCTGAATCCAAAGGCAAAGCTTGGTTAAACTGATTGAACACATTCTGGAGCATTTCATAGAGCCATGAAACAATTTCTGCACTAAATGTTCACTTGATTTAAAAAATAGGCAGTTTCTGGTAAAGGTTTTTGCCAAACAATATTTTTCAGACTAGAATGGTGGTGACATGTTCAGGATTATTACTTAAGGGTGAACATATGGGTTTAGAGGCCTGACTGATCTTTAGACAGTATGTCATTTTATTTCAAAGATATGGACCCCTTTTCAGGCAAAACTGACAATGACCATACATTTGGCATGAAAATGGCCTTAAAATAGGAAGATACTATTAAAATCATATTCCTTTTATCAAGTCAAGTAGAAAAAGTGTCGTTATACAACACTTTAAGACTAAAGGAATATGGAATGCAAACTTTTCTCTTTTTGCGGGGGGCAATTTGGATTTTATGCATGTCAGCAACTAGGGGGTCACCCCAACTTGTATCCATGGCTTTTTAAAAACCTTAGGCCCATACGTAACACCCGGCCAAGAATCAAAAACTTTTCCAGAAAAGAACAACCCTCATGATATTTCACAAATTCCCTCCCAACTAAGTGGTGGATGAAGTACCCAGTTTTGTTACTCAAGTAAAACTGCAGATACAGGGGCAAAAGATGACTCAAGTAAAAATATTATATATAAACAAAGTATCAAATGTAGTGATTTTGTTAAAGAATTTAGTGCGCTTTCACAGTTCAATTATTTAGTCCACACCAAGCAATAAAGTAGTTGGTCTGATTGACGTATATCCAAGGCTCCTGTGCACAGCAGGTTCAACTGCACGTAGCTCAGGAACGCTGAGGCTCTCCCTCAGAAGCAAGGCTGAGACACACTCTCTCACCCAGTGGCCTTCCCACGGAGCCGCTCTGCGGGGTAGGGATGGTGGGGGCCGGTCCCTATCCCCCCAAGCCAGGGACCCCTACCTAAGGGATAGGGAACCCTACCTAAGACACAGAGCTACATGGTTGATATTTCCAGTAGCATATGCTTGTCTCAAAGATTAAGCGATGCAAGTCTAAGTATACACGGCCGGTACAGTGAAACTGCCAATGTCTCATGCCTACTGTACGGTCTATGGTTTGGACCCAAGTTTGCATTCTCACCAGAGGGACCGCACCAGAGTTTGGCATTTGGTGTGGAGTCAAGCGTAAATCACCTCTTTTTTGAGGTCTCGGTCCACTTGATGTAGTGCAGATCTGAGTGCGACTGATGTTTTCACACCAACGAAAACGGACCTAAGAGCGTCTAAGAGACTAAGAGCTTCTAGTTCGAATGGAACATTTGGTGCACACCAATTGCTGCTGGTGTGAAAGCACCCTTAGTGATTTTAAGTGATTCAGTTGTTTTCTTAATTTTTCTAGCTGTTTTTGTGTATTTGGTTTGCTCAAACGCACCCCTTAGTGAAACTAATTTCACACAAAGAGACAAGAAAGCAGTGGCAGAAATAAAAGAATAAGATACTGATAGTACAACACAGTAACTGCCTTTCAAACATCAACTGAATTGCCCATAGTAATGAATTTCTTCTCAAATATTCTCGAATGCATAGTGATAACGGTTAGTCAATTATTCTCAGCTAATTTGATGTTTGTTTTCAAAGCTAACATATTAAAAGTAGTCTGTAGTATGCCTAGTAGTATTCTCCTGTTTAGTAGTATTCTGAAGTTTGTGTGTTGGGGCTTACGTGGACACTTCTTGACGCAGAAGGCTCCGTAGGTGTACTTGGCTCCAGGGTTGTGTTCCAGTTGGAATGAGGTCGGGTTGTAAACGAAGGGCTGTGGGCACTGGGTCACACACGCACCGCTGTCATTGAAGTTTGTGCAGGCCTAACACAGGACACATAGTACTTTTACCACACCTTAGTCAGTCTAAAAGGGTGTTTTTGTTATACATTATTTGTTTAAATTCATTTTGCTTGCATTTCTTCCTTTTTCTATTACATTTGCCTTCCAAGTTTAAATGTAAGAAAAAATAGCAACATAATGATGCTCAGTAGTGATACAAATATAGTTTAGTCCATAGGGTGCAGTATTTTGCAGCACAGTTTCTGTACCAGGATCAGCATCATAGGTTCAAGGTGTATGTTAGTGTAGAAAAGCTCAAGAAGGGATGGGAGCTGTAAATTAGCATTAGCTTTGTTTTGTAACTATGCCTGACTGCACATACGGTTTTAGATGTTCATGGGGGAGCTTCTGACTCAGTTTCCAATTGACTTTACGCTGAAAAACTGTCACCCCTCTTTCAGTAACAGCTGTAGTGAGCCTCGTCATTTTGGTCGTAAAATGTTTGTATTAACCTGCTCTACCTGATCGTGGTGTTTTTATTTAGCTATTTTCTCTGTAAATAAATTCCAAATGTGTCCCTATAACCACCGGCCTCATGAGCTTCATTTGACGGGAGCTGAACGCTGTCATTCACACTCCCTTAGTCCACTTTTTTATACAGTCTTCACGTTAGTCTAGCTCTGTGCGTGTGTCCACTCACAAAGCAGTCCGTGTCCTTGGGCCCGTAGCAGCCCCCAGCACACTCGCGGTGGCAGCAGTCGCTCACATAGGGCCCAAAGCAGCGGCCGTCACACTGCTCTGCACACACTGTCTTTGTCACTGTGGAGAGAGAGAGGAAGAGAAAGAAAGGGGAGGAAGAGAGGGGAGAGGACGGGGTTGGGGGGTTATAAAGAGAAAGAGAGGGAGAGACAAGGAAGGGGAGAATGAAAAGGGAGAGAGGGGGAGAGAGAGGAAGTGAAAGAAAACGAGAGTGAGCGTTCTTGATTGTTGCGACACAGCCTGGCAAATGTAATCAGATACATTTACTTGATAAGCATTTTGAAGAATTTGTATTTTTTAACACTCCACACTTGTTAGTTGTACTTGAGTATTAAAGTAGTTTTATAAAATACCCTCTATGAGTAGGTATAAATAAATTACAAAAACTTGATCATGGCAGGAGCTTTGAAGGGCCACATTGCACTTTTATAATACTCTCTCTGCAAAACAACTCATATGATATTTTTACCCTTCCTTGACTTACCAGTTGTTGCTTCTCTAGTTACCTCTGGACAATGAGACGATTTACCCCATTTGTATACATTACATACACTTGACTATTGGCTATGTTATCCATAGTCACAGCTTAAAGCCAAAAATAGTCTAGTATAAGTGCAATATAGAAAGCAGTTGAGCAGAAACCATGGCAACTTAATGGGTGTAAGCTTTTAAACCATGAGAGATGAGCTCATTAAATTCAATTAGTCTGTTAATGGACATGTTCTCACAACAGTATTTTGTGGAGAAAAAAAACAACCTTTTAGTATTGCAGTAAAATGAAATGCATTTAGTAATAAAAAGTGTGGATCTGTTGTAGTTTTGGAAGGGGTAAATAGATTCAGATTCAGAAAACTATTGATCCCAAAGGGCAATCCATTTGCAGCATTCTCAGAGCAGTTTTCACTTCTCAAATGCACACAAACACACACAGTGTGTCAGTCCGTTACAGTCCACAAGTTGAACTCAATAGAACAATATACATATTACAGCGCAAAACATCAAAAAAAACCTTTACCCTCAGAATTAACTATTTAATAGCAAAGGGCACAAAATAATTTGAGAAGTGGTTTGTCTTTGGAAAATAAAACAGACACCATGAAGGCATCATGATAAAGTCAGGGGCCAGGGGATGGAGGGGCTGAGCCAGGACACACTTCGCTCTGCCCAGCACTTGCCCTTCCCACAGAGAATGTAGCTACCTCAGTTTGACACCAGTGATTTTTGAGCAGGTTTTAACAGTGTTCTGTAGTTTGTGTTTCAAGGACAGGGATTGAAACCTGCAAATGAAAGAAAAAGTAAGTATACTTTTGATAAAAGAAGAATAAAGTAGTTGAGAATTGGTTTGTTTACATCAAAAGAGTTCAGTTTTCTTACCAGGTACATTCGTTGAGAAAACTGAACTTTAAAATCAGTCTGTCAAATGTGCATTGTGTAACTTAGCTGGTGGAGGGTCTGCCAAATTCTTTTCTCTGTGGAGATGTTATTGCTTTGTTTGAAATGCTTCACAGTATGGTATTAAACCTTTCCATCTTCATGGATACCAAACCAGATCAAGTTACAGGTCAGATCTGTGCAGAGGTGACCCCACTCACAGTCAGAATGCCTGTTTTTCTAGGTATTTTTGAGCAATAACACCATCTGTAATCAAATAAATGCAAGGTACTGCTGTTTAATGTATTACAGTGGAACATTCCATGCAGATCAGTGACATATCAAAAAAAACAAGCAGGACCCTCCACAAAAAATAATAAAATAAAATGTTATTATTTAATATAATGATATTTATTAGTATTATTTATTATAATTTGACAATAACAGTATTTTTTTCTAAATATTGTCCTTCATACTTTTTCCTATAGGTCAGTGTCAGAAGCCACACCCATGCATCAGGGAGCACTTGGCGTTGGGAGTCATCTGTTCTGCTCTGGTTGTAATCAGCCTCATGCTCCTGTGATTTGCTGTACATGTGAGTCCAGTGTGTTCCTGCTCGTCTGGAGGACCATATGTCTCTGTGTGTGGAGCTCCTCAGACATATGTAAGACCACGTCACGTTAGCAGGGGGGCAGAGGGCAGCTACGGATAATCCAGAGCAGAATATGTGGGATTATTAATTAAAATTAAGGGGGGAAATACTTAAAGGTGCTCTATTTACATTTTCTGGAGGTATGTCTATCACTGTGTCTATCAAGTTGCATGTGTGACCTCTCTAGTGGGGACCCCACTCAATGATGTATAAAGTTTCATCAAAAACAGAAAAATGATGTACAATATTATTCCCAGTTGAGCTAGTTTTGTTGCATTCTGATATTAATCCCCTTTGCATACTGTATCTTTTTCACCATTACTCAAAGTTCCCAACTGTACCTGACCCAGCTTGATCCCATATACTCCCTTTATGTCAAAAGAACATGTTCACAAACAAAACAATGACTGTTACATATTGTTTGCCAGTCAATAATTTGACCTCTGAGGCACAGTAGTATCCACATCACCCATGCCAAGGTTGTAAATGAGAACTTGTTCTCAAACATTTTCTTAAACATTTTGTTAAATAAAAAAGAATATATAACAAAATAATACTACCGGTACTTTGAATAAGCAAGACTACATCTTTAAATTATTTTGTGCTGTATTTTAGATCATAGACTTTCTGAAATATTTTGATATCAGCAGCGTTTTATGAATGAGGGACAGCAAATGTCTTTAATCTGGCATGTTTACATTTCAGTAATTTAATGCATGCAGTATATAATCATTAACATACATCGTATGATCAAATAAATCTATTGAAATACAAAAATAAGTGTATAATCAATCATTTGTAATTTGTGACATAATGTAACATAGCCAGAGTAAAGCACATATGAGATCCCATTAGTTTTATTGTATACACTGTACATATATATGTATATACACACTGTGTTCTTTTGCCTCTAGGCTCTGCTGTGATGAGATACTATCACAATGATGGATGCCGTGGAGCTACATTCAAACACACACGCACCAAATTTCTGCCTAACGTACCATTGCACTACCATTAAGCATGCGCCAGCCTGGTTCACTCAAAACACACTTTGTCAAATGGCCTTGTTGAGACACATGCAATACCTTTGATCAATTTGCCTTTAAATTTCCACTTTACCAATGAAATAAATAAAAGCAAACAGAATAGTGGAGGGGAACACAAAGGGAATATATCTGATAAACTATGGCCCCAGGCCTCTATTTGAACCGAGCATGGACAGAAGCATCAGTCACAAGAGGGACTGCACATAGATGATAATGCTTTTTCTCACGTGGTTTTCAAATGAACTTGATAAATAAACATAGCTCTGGTGTTCAAGACAGGGACCTGACTTTATTCTTGTAACTGTGTGGAGTTAGATTTCTACCCCAGAGAGTACACCTTAAAAACAGCACTGTGAGATCAAATAAGAGCCATAAGCAAGACTAGGTGTGACTGGTGGACCATTCAATTCTTTGTCTGAAAAGCGATTCTAAAGCTGCATAGATCCCCCCAAATGAATGCATGACAATATTAAGAATGTCCCATATTGTTAGTGAGATATAGGAACAAGTTAGAAAATTGGGCAATGGCGCCTTATACATTTCAATAAATGTTAAATGTGTATGTTAAATTACATACAATGTTTTTTAATTCATTTATTTTTGTTTTAGTTCAGTTTTACTACTTTGGACCACATTGATGGAGCACTGCAGACTACACATTGGTCTAGCAATCATATTTAGAGCCTATTAACAAATTCACTCAGATCTCAACTTGTCTCCATCAACTTGGAGATAAAAATCAATATAAATACACTTAAAGGCCCTATATTACTGAAATTTTAGTTATGTTTGAATCTTGTCACCTCATCAGAACATACCTGGAATTGTGTTTTGTTTCCATCACATATGTTTGAGTAATCCATTATTACTAGGCTGTCTGCATCCCCTAAGCGCAACATGTTCTGTTCCACCTTGTGATGTCATGAAGTGGTAGTTTTTATGTTAACAGCTACGTTTAACAGTTTATTTAGGAGCGATTAGCAGTGGAACATCTGTATTAGCACATGAAATCACAACGGGGAACCAACATCATAACATTGATCAGAAAATAGTGTAATATGGGCAATTTAATATTCACTAAATGTCATTATTAGATATTGTTAATTTTCCCCCCATTGGTCATAATATTGTACCACATTGTTATACATACTCTACTTACAACGTTACCCATAATTCCTTGCTTCCACCTACTTCTTATGCCATTGGCACCACATCCCGACACTAAAAAGGCAGTGTTTTGTTGCTGTCTGAGTTACAGGCACAGGGCAGCCTCTAAAAGTTGGAGATATATTTTATTATGTAAGTAATGAAGTGTTCTCAATAAAACGCTGCACTTAATGTTGTCTTAATTAGAGAGAATAAAATGTCTGCCTGCACCTGGGCTTTGTCTGGCTCAGTGGCTGCTACTCTGCTGACACCGGGGGAATGCATTTTTGAATATTTAATTTGACTGTGTTTGGCTTTGCTATTTGAATTCTCCGTATTTGCTCAATATGGTGCAATGATTATAAAAACGGAACAAAGCAAACTGTGCCGTAATAATTAATGGGTGTAAAATAGCGTCACTATTCATCAAACTATAATGATGGTTTATGTGTTACTCAAGGATAGTAATTTTACTTGTTCTACTTTACTACTCTCAATTCTCTGTCTCTCTACTGCTATAGCCATTGTAGCATTGTTGATACTTTGCAGCGGATATCATCAATATTTCCTGAGGGTGCGGTGCTAACTGTAGGCTTTGTCTGTCTGAAGCTTGTTAGACTTTAATCTGAGTTTTAAACAAACACAAACTGACCATAAAGAACAGACTTAGTTGGAACTACAACAGGTGAGAGGATCTGTGCTGTTAAGTAAGTGTTTATTCACAGACACATGTCCCCACTTTACAGAGCATTATTTACATTTCATTATTCATTCACTTATCATCAGTCCTCTGCTTGTCCTTGTCTTATTTTATTTTTAAAGAAATAAATGCTATTCTCCGTCTTTGCACTGACATTGGTTGATATCAGTTATCAACAGATACTTAAAGTTATACTATTGGCACTGGTATAGAAACTGAAAAAGCTGGATCCCAAGTACTAATGCCTGACATATGAAATGCACACTTGACAAGCCTTATAAAATCATTACACTATCATCATTATAATTCAAACCACACTATTCCTAGCCACAGCGGGTCTGGATTTCACTGATGGAAAAGTCTACCAATCTGTTTCATCAGCTCTTCCGACCCCATCACTCACATTCATACACAGGCAATGTGAGTGAAGTGTCTTGCCTGAGGACACAACGGCAAAATGCACTGGTCAGAGCAGGGTTGAATTACTAACTTTTGGCTTGGTAGATGAGCAGCCTAAGCTCGGAGTCATGAATGTAACAGCTGCCTTTATCCTTTTCTTTAGTAGAGACGGGCAATTCCAGGGTTGAAATTATCCAAATGATTGTAATGAAAGCTTATGGAGTTTAAAAACACAGTGGAGTACTTCCTGTATTACCACATGACATGTGTGGGAGAAACATGAATAAAATTTTTTTAAAAACTCTGAGTATGTTTTTGATGAGGAAACAGCATTTATAACATGGGCTTTTTAATATCCAAGACGAGGTCATGAATGTAACATTGGTAGGTCTGAATAGTTTCTCGATAACAAACTAAGCGGCACGGTGGCTGAGTGGCAACACTCAGGCCTCACAGCAAGAAGGTTGCGGGTTCGATCCCCGGGTCGCCCGGGCCTTTCTGTGTGGAGTTTGCATGTTCTCCCTGTGTCTGTTCCTCCGGGTGCTCCAGTTTCCCCCATCAACCTAAAACATGCCCGCACCCCTATGAACTAATATCAAGGACCATAATGTCCACCCTCCTGTGGGCTCACCACCTGCAGAGGGGTTCATGCGACCCAGCTGGATTAAGCGGGAGATGATGGATAACAAACTAACAAAAACTGGGCTAGCACTGAACTGCTATTAAGTTCATTTTAAAATAAATAATAATTTGGTTAAAAATATTGTCACAAAGTACTCACAGCTTTGGCATTGGTCGTCTTTGGGCCCCCAGCAGCGACCATTGCAGGAGCGATGGCACTTCTGACCTGAAAAAGCACACACAGATATCATTATTAGCTATGGATCTTTACAGTAGACTGCAGGGAGAACACATTACATAGGCAGTACATAGTGTGGCCCAGAAGCAGTAATTTCCCACAGCTCTAATGAATAAGTCATTTCCTACACAAAAACAGGTTTGGTTTAAGAGTTGTTCTAGACACCGTGCATCATTGAGGTGGTCTGGGGCTGGCTGTGAGCGCGTGATAATTATGGTAATTGTGGATATGTGCAATAAAAGTGGGTAAAATATGCAGGTACCTCAGCAGATGAGTGGGCTGATAATTATATAATGGGATGTTTATTAACAATTTTTAAATGGTGTGTGTAAAAGTAACATTCACGTTGACCAAGTTAAATGTTTTTTTAAATAGATTTGAGCTTTTTTGTGTTTGATTGATGTGTTTGATGATTTATTATAGTTACTTGCTGAAGTAGCACAGAGATCTGTCTATCTATCTCGACCTGTCTCTTTCTCTCTCTATTTCTCTTAATCTACTTTATAGGAATTAATAACAGGCTTGTAATACACATATTGCTTTTCCACTTTCAAGGCACTCAAAGCGCTTTACATCAAGAAAGCACTCATCCATTCACACACACATTCATAGTGTGTCTTGCCCAAGGATAAGTGTCTTGCCCAAGGAGACAACAACAGCATTCATCATCTGTGGGAGCTATTTTTCTCTCCAAGTTTGAAGCAAAAACAACATTCATCTATAATTTTCCTCTATAGTGTGTGCATTACAGGCTACACAACAGAGCAGGTTGGTACAGGCTGTTCCTGTTCACTAAAAGCCTAAAAGATTTCACAGCAGAGTAGGCATTTCTGTACTTTCTCGACATAAGGTAATATCTATCTATTTCCATATGGGCACAGCAGGGGTCTAGCTGGGAGCAGGTGAGGCTAAATGCTTCAGAGTAGATAATCATAACCTCTCGACTGTAGCCTAGGCCTTTTTATGTTTGGAAGACCTAATTGAGTGTCTGTAATTGACCGTGGGGGAAGTGAGCTGGGTAAGTGCTGTCCTCTGTCCATCAGGCTCTCCACACCAGGAGCTGTTATGCTCCAACACACGAGTTCACAAACATTTCATTGTCCAAATAGACATACAGATATAGATGACCAGTTTTACAAAAAATGTAAAACTTTCTGAGACAAGGATGACAAAGAAGAGAAAAAAAAGAAGCCAGACAAAAAAAAACAACACAAATTTAGAATCACTGTTTTGTCGAAACTAGAAAAAAAATGATATCTTGTAATTATATGGTATATTTTGCAACATTTTAAGTATAAAATATTGGACATTTAAAATTTTTATGGCTTCCTAGAATAATAACATAATCATCAGTCATGCTTTGACCAAATGGAGTTCTTTGTATATTTCCGGTCCCCAGACTCTTCTGTGTCTGTAGGTGTTATTGGTTCTATCCTCAGAGAGAGCCTAGACAAGAAGACACTTTCAGCCTGAGTCATCTTCTTGACTAAGGTGATTTGTGCGCCATAGAAACATATTGTAGTCTCGCTAAAATCTATGTCTGTTTTCTCAAAGTAAAATATTTACTTCAATTTGTCTGGGAATGTGAGTTCAAATAATTTCTACCTTGTGTGCTCTAAACATAAATTCAGTCTATTATGTGAATAATTACTTTTTCTCTTTTTTCCATCAGATTTGTGTGTCAAAGTATAGTAAACTAGTCCTGAGTATTTTAAGTCTCTGGATGTTGTGGGGCTGTCTTGGCTGACATGTCTCTGCAGCATCGTGTGGCGGTCAGGGACAGTGCCTCTGGACTGGCAGACCGGGGTGGTGGTCCCTCTGTTTAAGCAGGGGGAGCGAAGGGTGTGTTTCAACTACAGGGGAATCACACTCCTCAGCCTCCCCAGTAAGGTCTATGCCAGGGTACTGGAGAGGAGGTACCGACCGATAGTTGAACCTCAGATCCAGGAGGAGCAGTGTGGTTTTTGTCCTGGCCGCGGCACACTGCATCAGCTCTGCACTCTCCATCGGGTGCTTGAGGGTTCATGGGAGTTTGCCCAACCAGTCCACGTGTGCTTTGTGGGTGTGAAGAAGGCATTAAAACGTGTCCCTGGTGGTGTCAGACCTGCTCCCGGTACATGCTGGACTTCATCAGGACTGCCCACCTGTTCTGTTCATTGTATTTATGGATGGAATTTCTAGGCGTAGCCAGGGGCCGGAGGGGATCCGGTTTAGGAACCACAGGATCTCATCTCTGCTATTTGCGCTTTGCAACCGAGTGTGATGCGTCTGGGATGAGAATCAGCTGTTCCAAATCCAAGGCCATGGTTCTCGACTGGAAAAAGGTGGCTTGCCCAGGCCTGGGGAAGACCCAGAATGCCTTGGGGTCCCCCGGAGGAGCTGGATGAAGTGTCTGGGGTGAGGGAAGTCTGGGAGTCCCTGCTTAAACTGCTGAACCTGCAACCTGGCCCCGGATCAGTGGAAGAAAATGGATAGATAGATGGAGTACAGTAAACTAATGCAAATGTCAAGAATGTCAAGAATTATGACAGTCAATTGTGATTAAATATGTATGTATGGCTGTTGTAAGTATGTTATAATTACAAATATACAAATGAAATTCACATTCCAAATCATTTTGAATTAAAGGTCAATATGAAAACAAATTCAAATTGAAAAATTTGATTTTATAAAGTTGATCTTATAATAAAGGTTTGGCAATGTTTTAGACAGTGTCAACAAAGGATTTAACTAAATAATAAAGCAGCAATGATGTAACAATAGTGATTATCAAAAACATCACATGTTTCGCCTCCCAGTATTTATGAAGTGGAAATCTGATTTGTGGAAATGATTAGTTTGTGTTCACACTGAAAAATAATTGATTATATTTTGAAATTTGAAAATACAATTTATTTTCAATGTTTTATTTCATTATTTGGGTTGCACAGAAGATTGATTTTTAATGAGAAACAATAGAACTCAAGTTTAAAACCAAATAACTGAAAAACTGAATAAAATTCAGCACACAAACCACCCAAGTATATTTTTTTTCTGTTATACAATATGGTAGTTGTATTTTAACTATATATGCTTGGTGACAACTCAAATAGAACTCACCATGACAGTAGAGTAAAGAATATATCCAACAATTTAATTACATTTTTTTTCTTCATTTCCCTAAAAGGGTCAAAAAATGACTTTTAATGCAGTTATGCTATACAGTTAAGAATTTGAAGAATTTAAAGGCTGAAAAGCAGGCTTGAAAACAAGTAGTACAATAGCAGTTAGCTAATTCTGTTAACTGACAACATAATAGGGAACTGTTACTGAAATTAAAATGTACTTCATAACTTGAACAGTGCCTCTGCAGATTTCTGTGTGTAACATTTTTTATAAGCTACTAAAGAAAATATCAGTTCACAAAATGCATATTAAAGCTATTTTACAATGAATAAACTATAGTGTTGTTAGATTTATAGTCTTAATTGTCATACACGGTTTCCAAGTTCCTCTCTTATCACTCTGTAAGTGTCCAACCGGCCTTTTTCACCTCCTCTCCTCTCCCGGAGTGAGCAGGACTAGAACTACCACTTTGGCCATGGTTGAGAGTGGGGCCAGGAACCTTGACTGAACGTACAAACAGGATAATAATATAAATGTCACACAGTTAGAAGCTTGTCTGACAGAGCACAACATAGCTCTATCTCAGTGCTGTCTCTCCGAGTGCAGTCAGTTGTGAAGTGAAGTCATATACAGGTTTTTATTTAGTGACCAAGGACTCCTCCTCTGTCTTCACGTATAAATTCTGTCTGACCTGAAATAAACCTGAGTCTCCTCCTTTCACTGCTCATATTCTTTTATAGGACACTTACAGGTGAATAAGGTAAAGGGGTTTATCATTGTAGGATTTTTCAGATGTATCTGTGCCCTCAAAACAAAATATTTTAGAAGTTTTAAAGGGCCTGTCCCCGTCTTTACAATGTGACAATATTTTTAACAGTTTGCAGCAGTCCAATGTATTATTTATACATTTATTATTTTATTGTCACTAAGGGCACTATGTAACTTTTCTTGTAATCCATCACAAGTTTATCTGCATGGAGATGTTGCTGTTGGAATGTTCCACAGTATGGCATTACACTTTATTTATTTCTACGGAGACAGCAGGTGACACCATAGGGCCAAGTTACAAATCAAATCTGTGGAGAGGCGATTTTTTAAATCAATAATAAAACATGTTACTGGGTAAATGCAAGAAGGATACGTTTAATGCCATACTGGGACATTCCAGACAAAGCAACATCTCCATGGAGATTTTTGTGGGGCAAAAACAGATTAAGTATGCATACGTTTTTAAAATAATCCTATGTTTTAACAGAAAATGGCACAAAAATATGTCCATAGTCTGTCATTTATAAACAAAGAATCAAATTAAGATTTTGGTGTTAATACTGGATTACAGATTAGAAGACCTCTTGATCTTTTAGCAGTAGATAGGATTCTTGCTTAATAATTTGGATCGATTTGGGTGTGAAGGGACAGCAGGGAGATCAGATAAGTGCCAGGATATTAGTGTGACAGCAGAATAAAGTAAAAATTCAAAACATTGGACCCATTATGTTCGGTGGGCTTTTTATTCAATGAAATGTCAATACTAAATTGATAAATAAGAACAATTGCACACAACAATTTTCCTTTATGAACTTTATTAACTTTATGAATACTTTTATCGCAAATACATGAATAAATAAATACAATTAGATTCAAATGATGTAGAAATCCTCTTAATCCTGCACAGATGGCCATACAGTAATCAATATAAACCTCATTTGCCCTCTTTATTTAACATATTTGTTTGTTTTTATGGGTAAGATGAAGGAGAGGTTCCGCAGGTCTTTCCTTCCTGCTGCTGTCAGACTTTACAATGAACACTGCTAACTCTGCTGCCTGTGCAATACTGGGACCCTGTGCAATAATGTAAGATAGTAATTTATTGTATATATAGCTTTTTTGATTGCAATTTATTGTATATATTGTGTATATATTGTCTTTAGATCCCTATAGTGTTTGTCTATTTTTAACTTAACTGTACTCTATTGCTGCTACTGTTTCTTGCTGTTCTCTTTACTGTGCGTTGCAACACTGAAATTTCCCCATTGTGGGACAAATAAAGGATATCTTATCTTATCTTATCTTATCTTAAGATGTTTGTTTACATCTCAGCCAATCACAGTCCGTATGGGAGAAAGATGAGGCAGAATTTGCAACTGTTTTTCATTTTCTAAAGGTTAAGTTTTGTGTATGTATTGTGGTTTAAGTGATAATATAATAGTAAAAAACATACATACAATAATTTCTGTTGAGCATCATAGCAACTGAGTGTTACAGTGCAGACTATTACCACAATAGACATGCATACGTATCATTAAATGGAATATGTGACCCTGACTTTGACAGTATATGCCCATTTGAATCTTATTCATAAATGCATAATTTCTTTGCATTGGAAATCAAAGAGCTGAGCCCGGGGCTGGGTCGAGGGTGAAGCAGGCAAACTATCTGAGCTGGAGGCAAGGTCTTCTTTATGCTCTTCTCTGTTCATTTGGATTACTTTATAATACAGACAATGTGGACTGTCAGGCTTATACTGTTTTATAATACTGGAGAGCTGTGTGTAAAATAAATCATCCAAAACAGATTATAAAAACTAAATCTAGGACGTAAAGGTGTCCTGTGTAACTTATCTGATGGAGGGTTATTGACTTTCCTGGCATATTCCACAATATGGAATTAAACCTTGTAGTAGCATTTATTTATTCAATTATAGGTGTTTTATTGCTTAGAAATGCCTTGAAAAACATGCGTTTCACAAATCTGACCTGTAACTTGGTAGTGGGACTTGATTGTCACCACAGAGAAATACACATTTAATACCATACTGTGGAGAGCAATAACATCTCCATGGAGACAAGCAGGTGGCGGAACCCTCCACTAGAAAAGTTACATAGTGCACCTTTGTATAAAATACTACACTTGCACTGTAAATGATCAGAATTGCACAAGCTGCTGAATACCACAAATACACCTCTGTGCCACAAGGGGCGCCCTCCTCAAAGTCTGAAAACCAGTGCATAACGGTCATGAGGAGAGCGCCTTAAGAAACAATAACAGCAACAGCAGACTTACTCAGAAATGTCAAACAGCTTAAGTGCTAATTGAAAAAGACAAAGGCGAGTGTGTTTGTGGGTTAAGACAGTCTTTGAAAAGCAGGATGAAGCAAGGTCACAGATTACCTCATGTTTCTCTAATGAATATATGCACGTGTCACCTTAAAGCCCCTCGGCTGCAGCTCATTGTCTCATTTATTTTCAGGACAATGGGAGCCTAATGTTATGGTGACAAAACTGGGTCAATGGGTGATCTGCTATTGTTTGGTATTGTTTTTTTTTGTTTGACATTTGCTCACTATCACTCGTGTAGAGACGATACATGCCTGTAATTATAATAATTGATGAAATATGTTAAAATGGAGACCCTATAAGTTGTAAGCATAATTCAGTTCTAAAAAATTATACACTGTATTTAGAAAGAAGTGATGTATTATACTGTAATACAATCGTGCAGTATGTAACTTTTTGTTGGAAGGCCTGCATTTGTTTTCCATTTACAAGTGTTTTATTGCTTAAAAATACAATACCAAAGCATACCTGACCTGTAACTTAAAAGACACACCGAGCATGTGTGAGTCAGCTCTGTAAGAGTGTGGTGTCACTTACATGCCACACTGCTGTTGGTGGGCACAACCAGAGGATGGACTCCAGGGTTCTTCACAATGTCCTGCCAGTGGATGGTGTCTGCATGGCACAGGAATTTGTTCTGGTCCACATAAACTCCTCCACTCAGGATCTCTGCAGAAAGAAACAGAAGAGAAGTTACACAATTGTCTGTAGTGCATATTGTGACTTTGAAATAAAATAAGCAATCTAAACATGTAATCTAAAGTACATTGTAGATAGAAATTACATTATTAAATTGAATGACGACAAATAGCACATGGTCTCTTTTATCCTGTTGCCACCCACCTAATTTTGTCTGTGCACAATAGTAACACATACCCAAATGTCATAGCTTATTAAAAGAAAATCTTAGACCTCACATGCTTGTGTGATGCATAATTTTAAAGCTTAGGCCTTCTAGTTTCTATAGATATGCATATGAAGACTGTGAGTGCAGCTAACTTACAGTACAGACATTCAAAAGTGTCAAAAAAAAACTTGGGCATACATCATGCTACACTCACTGTTTAAGTTGTTGGCAACAACTGTGTAAAATTTCAGATCTCTGGGACTAAGGGTTTGAATGCTGTGCTGTGTGGCTTTAGGCATGTTTTCTTAAGATAAAAACCTAAAACTAGCCAAAAATGTCTCCCAAGATGCGTCTGATGCCCTCCCGCAGTGTTTGTGCGTCACCACTAGACTACAGCCTCTCCAAACAGCCTTACGCAGCTCAACACAGAGCTGCTCTCTCACCTGTGCCACACGTCCCGCCCATTGTTGGAAAGCTCTGATAATAGGCTAAAACAATATGTCAATCACTTTCTGGTAGAACCAATGACTGAAGAGCTTTGCCATAAACAACACAGCTCGGACATGCGTAAAAGAATCGCTAAGAGTGTGCACTCCTTTTATTCAATGGGCTGTGCCAGCTACACCAAACCAGGTATTGTCTCGGGGATGGTCTCATTTTAAAGACAAGAGTGTGAGGAAAACAAGCATATCCAACAGTGCCAACAGAAGTGGAAGCTAAGATGGCGAAAGGAAAGGATTATTTCCCCACATGGAATTATTTTATGGAAAAAACAACTGGAATTACACTTTCAAACACTGTATAGCATGTCAATAGTGGAAAAATAATTAAAGTGAATATCCTGCTTGACTTTTTAATGTATAATTGCCTGCGGGTGGGCGGGTGGTATGAGGTTATATTCTAGGTACTCACATTCATACAGCAGTGTATGCAGACACTGAGGGTGTGATGGGAAAAGTGTCTTGCTCAAGGAAACAAAGACAGTATTCATCTGGTGTGAGCTGGGATTAAGCTGCCAAAGTGTGGGTAACTGTCTCTGACCGTTTTATATGAAAAATGTTTATGCCAGAAGCAGGATTCAAACACCACCTGAGCTACTGCTGCCCTGGGAAGGCAAAGAATCAGTCACATCTTAAAGGTGCACTGCGTAACATTTCTTGTGGGAGGTCTCCCAGCAGATGTCGCCATGGAAATGTTATTGCTTTGTCTAGAATGTTCCACAGTATAGATTAAACCTATTTATCACGAGGGAGACAAGCAGGTTACAGCACTATTCTATATCCCATTCACTTAGAGCGATTTTAGCGGAATTAGAGCAATAGAAACACCCATAAAGAATGAATGCTAGATGGAAATGTTTAAAGTCATACCATGGAACATTCCAGGCAAAGCATTAACATCTCCATGGAGACAAGAAGGAGGAGGACTCTCCATCAGAAAAGTTGCGTAGTGGACTTTTAATGTCTGGACATACATACTTAGCCATATCACTGACTGCTGTCATAGAGCTGATACTTTTTGCATCATTAGATAATTTAACACAATTTCTTCCTAAATACTTTGCTGCAGCATGGTTTTGATTACAGTTAGGCATGGGAACTGTGTAATCCAAGGTTTTTCTTTTCGCTCCAGAAATCAAAGCAGAGAAAGACAAAAAACAGGCGTAGCGGAATGAGCAGGCAAACAGACACAAAATGAATCCCAGTAGCAGATTTGCATTATTTACACAGCTTACATGTTCTCTATCTTCCTCCAGACACATTACCGACACAGGGCTGAAACTGATGAGAGGACTTCCTACCCACAGTGACCACCAGCTGCCAAAACATAATATTGCTCCACAAAAGCTCCATTAAATGATGCTCTGTGGATAATAGGTGAAGCTGGGTGCATTAGCTCTCTAACTTTGCAATTCTTCAGACCTCATCCCCAAACTTCTCTATCTTTCCCTGTGTGTGGTGTGAGCGGGTTGGCGACATTAATCCTGGCGCTCACTACAGGAGGGATATCGCTTGGCTAGGAGGGTCTCAAAAATCAAATTGTGTGCCCAATGTGAGACCAAACTCTGGCAGAAATTGACCCAAACAACAGAGTATAGTTTTATTATTTGGACAATATAATGTGGTACAGTAAGTTTGTGGCAGGATTCTTCATGAAACTCGGGCTCAGTCGGGATATGCATTTTGGGATGGTTTATTGTGCTCTCCCACATTGCAAAAAGGTACCAAACATGTGTGAAACATTATTTACAGTGGCACAGGGGTAGTTCTTGCTTTAAAAACTATAATTTAGTTACCTCCATTGCAACTGCGCTTAAAACCCTAATTTGCCAATTACATAACACTGTTTGGAAACATTATTTACACCATTTCCACTATTAAATGGCTAATATTTCATGTGCCAAAAGTTGCCCCAGGACAATAGCTTTAATACAAAATCAAATACAACACTTCAAATACACAGAGAATATGAATAATAGCCCATGCAAATTATTCGTCAGTGCAACTGCAGGATTTAAACTACCAGTGCAGATGTGTCCAGGTTTGCCAGAATGCACCATGGGAGGAGGGAGATGGAGGCAGCATGAGGATGGGTGGGCAAAACGGGCGCTTCTAAGTGTGCACCCTTAGTTGCGGCAGAACACCCTGGAGAGGTTATGGAAAATTAAGTTTTAACATATGTTTGGTAACAAAAGGGTTTGGCACACGGAGCACAGCAGATGAGGAAACGTCACGTGGTCTCCCCAGGGATAGCGTCCTTAGAGACGGAGCAGGTCCGTCCCTAAGGACGGTTACATGGGAAACCAAAAAATAGTGTCAACCTGTATCTCGTACAACTAAAGATAAATTGTTAAAGTATATACTGTAGATAGTACTGAGGGTCAATAGAGATTTGAGCATTTGGTATTAAGATAAAACAATAAGGGGATTTACAAAAGACACCGTCCATACTATTGCAAATGGAGATTCGCCATGATCTTAGAAATTGTGTACATTGTAGACTTGGGGTTCAGCAATGTTTTCTTTCATTTTACAATCTACCTACCTGCTCTTAAATCAAACTGGAGTTGTGGGAGTCCAAATAAGAATACAAGAAACAAGGAGTAGCGCTGAAAGAAAACAGCTGTAACTTGGGCTAAAATAGCTTGTACACCCACAGGTAAGACAGACGCAATGCAATGAAGAAAACAGGCTTCAGGATCTCAGAGGCGAGATGGGGATTCTGAGAGGGCTGGTGTTTTGCTGGTGTGGTGAAAATGGTCCATACTAACTACTATACTACTACTCCAGATAGGTACTAGATAGATTCTAGTTCCTGGCTCAAAATGGCTCCTCGGTGCTGCGCTGCGGTCATCAGCTGACAAGCTGCCCTGAGGCTCTGGCAAAATGAGAAGTAAAAGTTCCCTGTATGTAGAAGTCTTCATCAGTCTTTAAAATATGTACACTACAGTCAAAAGGTTGGACACACCCTCTCAAGTTTAATATTTCTACATTTTAAATACATACTGAAAACATCAAATATATAATGCAAGCTATACGGAATTATGTAGCAAAGAAAAAATGTGAAACAACTAGCTAATTTTTTTTTTATATTTTAGACTCAAATTCTCACAGTAGTTACCCTTTGCTTTGTCAACATCACTGCAAACCCATGCCCTTCTCTCAGTGAGCTTCTTGATGAAGTCTCCTGAAATGGTTTACATTTTTATTATTATTTTTATTTAAAAATAGATTTGAAACACTTATTGAGTTTATTTTTTCGTTTACTACCTTCATTGCCTTCAGTGAGAATATGCAAAGAAATGAAAATCCGTCCAAACTTTTGACTTATAGTGTAACATGGGGGGCTGCCACCTACTCGTCTCCATAGACATGTTTTTACGTTGACTAAAATGTTCCAGAGCAAAGCATTAAAGTTATCCGTATTGTATTTATTCAATTGCGTGAATTTTTATGGCTAAGAACATGAAAATAAATATTTTCTCACTGCAAGCCCCTCCACAGATCTGACCTGTAACCTGATTTGGTGGTGGTGTTTGTCTGAATGGAGATAAGTTTACATTCTTGACATGTTTATGGAAAGAACCTGGTAGAATTTCCATAAGAAAACTCAGTGTGCGCTCATTATAGCACAATATCAGACCTTTTAATCCCATCCCCATACCTTCTCGTAGCTTCCCCAACATTTCCTCTCTTCTTTCAACACATGCTAGCAATATTTTCATTACTGCTAAATGCTTGCTTTGCACATTAGCTACAGTTAGCGGCCAGGGGCAAATCAATGGTTAAATTCTGTTGTTGATTGTTTAGCGACTGGAGGAAAAACGCCTTAATTAGTTTGTGGACGTGGCTATGGCTGGTGCATCCCAAAAAAAGACTTCATCATTATTCTTTATCCCGAGAGCAACTCCGAGTGTAGCTTATCAGACACCTTCAGGAAGCCAGTGTAATATCCAGTGTGCATGACCGTTAGGAAAACAATATGAAATTCACAGAGGCAGAACAAATGTATGCAGGCAATTATTTTGATGGTAAGAGCTTGTTGTTGTGAGTTTTTTCCCCTTATTGCAGAGCGGGGATGAGTTTGATTAAGAGTGGGAGGCAAATACGAAACCAATGATCAGAAAAAAAAACATACTAATGAGTTTGTGAGAGTGAATTAATAAGCCTAGTGTGGATTGTTTAATGAAGAAAGATGTCGAACAACAGACGCATCAAAAAAGACTGAGCTTGCAGTGGTGGTAGGGTTACACTGTTTAAAATGCACAAATATAGGCCTAAAAAAGTCAAATAAGAATGGGAATTGAGAAAGAAATAAACAGTGGACAATAGGCAGAATTTTAGATAATGTATATACTCAATAGGTTGTAGGATGCATTGAGTTATAAAATGTCTACTACACCTGGATCAAAAGTAGATTAAATCAACAATAGTAAATCAGCAAATTAAAGGGCCCATACTATGCTTTTTTCTGATCTATGTTTTAATGTTGTTTCCTCATCACAAACATACCTAGATTTTGTTTTGTTTCATTCCCGCATGTTTAACACACAAATTCTGCATATTCAGGATGAGTTCTTCTCTCAAGCAATAAATGAGATACACCTTCACTCAGATAAAAAAAGGTAAAAGGTAGTTGTTAACTTGAAAACTACCAGTACATAACAGACACAACACACAACAGAGCATTTTGAGTATGTAGACAGGGCGGCACGGTGGCTGAGTGGCAACAGCCTTTCTGTGTCGAGTTTGCATGTTCTCCCCGTGTCTGGATGGGTTTCCTCCGTGCACTCAAAACATGCAGCACCTCTATGAACTAACATCAAGGACCATGACGTCCACCCTCCTGTGGACTCACCACCTGCAGAGGGGTTCATAGGGGGGTCAGGTGCTATAAGGATTGGGCAGCAAACTGCCCCCAGCAGGATTAAGCAGGAGAAGATGGATGGAGATGTAGACAGACTAATAATAAATGGCTACTCAGACATTTGCGAATGAAACAAAACACAATCCCAGGCACAAATCGGAAGTGAACATGGGGACGTTTCTGCCTCCATCATCTCTGCTTTCTCTTAACTTTACATTGGAAAACTGTCACCCCTCTCCCTGTAAGTGCTGCCGTGAGCCTTGATATTGTGGTCTTAAAATGTTTGTTTTTCTCTATTTTGTACATCAATAAATTCCTATTTCTAAGATGGACCTGACTCCAAATTCACTCCTGTAACTGCTAGCCTCATGAGCTTCATTTGACTGGAGCTGCTCTATAAGTGATGTCGCTCTCCCTCAGTCCACTCCTTACTACAGTCTATGTATGAAACATACTTGGATTCTAACTGGGGATATCATAGACAGTTTGATTTATGTTGGAGTGCAGCAGTGTATATTAAACCCATTGTACAGACAGTGAGAAGCCAGAGCAGAGGGACCATGAAGGTTTAACTTGGGGTCCCTGTTGTCTCATTGACTTCCACTTGGTTTGGGCTGAGTGCTTGGGGCCGGGGAAAGCAGAGGGGAGAGCCAGGGAGGGAGGATGAGATGCATTGTGGGTCAGAGAGGCTAAATGCCGGGGTGCACAGCCTGCTGCACAGCCCAGCAGAGCAACAGGGTTCATAGTGTTGCTAGGTTACTATACTGTAGACTGATAGACACTGAAATAAGATACAAGGAAATGAGGCTCAAAAACTCAAAATGCCGTGTCCAGCACAGCGGCTAGTGGGCCATTATTTGAGAAAAAAAGAGAGGAAATACTTGAAAATGGCCATGAATGTTAAAACCTTTGAGGGATATTGTTTTATAAGCTTTCTCTCAATATTTGGTTAGAGAATTGACTTACAAAAACATAAATATTGGAATAGTAAGTCGATGCAGTGGTTCTCAACAAGTTTGTAGAGTGGATAGGATTTTCATTTGGGCTTTTGAAAAATTATAAAATCTTACAAGAACGACAAAATCTTTAATAATAAAAGTACATGAGAAATATTTTAGATTTCTTTATAGCTTATGATCAATACTTGTCCAGAATTGTTTTATTATTTACTTTAATAAATTGAAATGATTACTTATATTTGAATTTGGGTTATGGTTTTATCATCTTAACACCATGGTGACACAAAGCACACATTAGCAAACACTGTCAAAAAAGATCTGAAAATTCAAGCTCAAGACAAGTATTCGTCTAGTTTAGGAGTTTAGGAGGATTTTCAACAAAAAGGTGAAAGCAACTAACTGAAAAACTGTTAGCTAGCTCGCTTATAACTGTAATTTATGTGTGAGAGACTTGTTAAAACCACAAATCAGCTCACTAAACCTGCTCTTTCTGGTCAGATTGTGTTAAAATGAAGCAGATTAAACTCTACTAAGCCTCAGATAGAGCAGTGCTTACAGTTAGCAATACACCCAGGGAATTTTGATGAGATAAGGTGAAAAATATCAGTATAATAATTCTTAAATATTCATTTGATTAACAGGGACAGTGTGCATGTATAAATGTCTATTAAAGTTTCTGTTTGTGAGCCAAAAACACGTCCAGTGATTCGAATCCCTGCCATATGCACTGCTGTCTTGTACTGGGACTCTGCAGCCCCCAGAGAAGCCCAAAGTTGAAAGTATCTTGCTGTGCCATCAGAAGCCATCATGTCCGACAGGCTCAGAGCTGTTTGTTTCTCCAGATGTGAGGAGTGAGGATCAGTGGCACTGCTCTACAACAGGTGAGTCCTCCCCAATCCATCATCTGCTGAAACTGCAGCTGTCAGCCTCCCTGCTCCTCTCTGCAGGCTGCTCCGCTGTGTGCAAGACATCCCGAAAATGTTCAAAGACAACTCACTTTTTGGTGTGGAATACTGGTCTTGTCATAAGAAATAACTTCATGAAATCTGTAGTGTCATAAGGTACAGGATAAAGTGAAGTCTTATTAACGTTGTGGTTTTAGAATTCTGAATATTGGCAATTTAATAAAGAGTTCTTGTGAATAGGGCAAAATCTTTGGCTGTGAAAGCCAGGTTAAAATAAAGGTTATGCTAAGTACCAGAAAGTTATTTCAAATTATTCGCTTCTGGATCACAACTTGATGACAGAATAATCTATAAAGTGTGAGAAACTGGCACGTGAAATAAATTATACAATTTTGAAAAGCATGAACAAAAGAAAGATGGTGCACTGCACAACTTTTCTGGCACTGCTTGTATCCATGGAGATGTGATTGCTTTGCCTGGAATGTTCCATGATATGACTTTAATTTTAATAATACATTTAACTTTACTTTAATATACATTTCCATCTCGCATTTATGTGTTTCTATTGCTCAAAAATGCATTAAGTCACTTGAATAAAGTCACGTGAATAAAGGCGACTCTCCACAGATCTGACCAGTAATGTAGCGTAGTGCTATAAGCTGCTCGTCTCCTTTGTGATAGGTTTAATCTACACTGTGGATCACTGTAGACAAAACAATAACATTTCCATGGAGACATCAGGTGGCGGACCCTCCACCCGAAATGTTACGCAGTGCACCTTTAATAAACAGTTCTTTACATAATAACTGGCATGCTGCACATTCAGAATTTAAATCAAACCAGGCCACAAGGAGGAAATAGTTTCATTTTTCCTCACTGTACATTTCTTTATATCAAAAACCTCTCAAGGCCATGTCCCTTTTGACTTCCTCGATGACAGAAAAAAAATTGGTCCATTGAACTATCTATTAAAAATGTCTTATTATAAGTCCTAAAGTGTGCAGTGAATTATGGCAAGCCTCAAAACTCCATCAGCTTCCATGTCTCATCACCATAAGGTCAACGGTTGGAGCTGCACCCAGAGGAAAAGCGTGCAATTTTAACAGCATTAACAGAGTCCCCGCAAAACGGCGCTACCCATTCAAATTGTACTTTTATGTGTTTTAACTATTGACCTGCAAAGAACAAGTGCATTAATTCCTCTCTATAAAAGCGTCTCATGAGATGCTGGTGCGTCTCGGGATGTGGCGTGGGCAGAGAAAGCCTGTGAGCGCCTGTGCTAATGCAGTTATGAAGGAGGGCATAAAGGCAGGGGTTTAACATGGTGCTGCCACAATGTACGATGAAAAAACACATTAAAATTTAAAACATTACAGGGCAACACATGGAGTGTGGTATTTCTATGAAGAGTACGTGTGGATGTGCATGGGGACTTATAAATTAAATGCATGTTTTATTGGACGGAGCAGCTGACCTGACCTCATGCAGTGTACTTCTCAATACGGGATATTCGGCCATTTTAATCATTTCTTTTGCATACCATGGAGTAGGTAAGTAAGCTGGTGAGGGGGTAAGAGTGAGAAATGATTTTGTAGAAAGGCAAAATCAGTAGAATGTGTGATGATTGGCTGCAGTAGATGAAAAAGTATTGTATGTGATTAGAGAGAGTTAGATGACACGGAATGACTCCTGGTTGAAAACAACTTTTGTCTTTATAAAAATGACAGAAATATCAAAACTTTCAAATGCAACATTGAAGGGCCCATATTCTGATCTGTTATAATGTTGTATCCTCAGCAAAAACTTACCAAGAGTTGTGCTTTGTTTCATTCAAACACACAAACCCTGCATATTCAGAAAACACTTTTGTAATGTCATGTGGTAATACAGGAAGTGCTTCATTGCGTTTTTAAACTCCATACATAATTTCAGCCCTGGAATTTTCAGTTTCAACTTAACAAAACTGAAAGGGCTGCTGTTAACTTGAGAACCACCACTTCATGTCATCACAAGGTGGAACAGAGCATTTTGAGCTCCGGAGATGTAGACAGACTAATAATAAAGAATTACTCACATGTGTGAATGAAAAAAACACAACTCCAGGTATGTTTTTGATGAGGTAACAATATTCTAACATGTCTTAAAGAGTCAGTTTTGCAGGACTACAGGACCTTTAAAAGCCTAGCAGGACAATAAGTTATGCTCACAATCTATAATTTCATAATATCATAACTTCAGATCATGGACAGGGCCTATAGATTTGCTGTTTTTGAAAGACATATCCACAAAAGCTGAACCTTATCAGTTTGGCTTCATAAATTTTCCAAAAGAATCATATGGCCTTTCAACTGACAACAAGCACATATTTAAGAATAATGGCACCACTTCCTGAAGCTGTTGTAAAAACATGATCTTACATTTGTTTGCCAGTTTTGGTTTCATGACAATAGGCTCAGTAACAGAAATATTAAGAAGAAACCAGGACAAAACTTCTGCAATCTGACAGAAAGTCAAATTCCGCCATAGAATTGTGACCAGCACAATTTTACTATAAGGATTCTAAAATGTTGTGATGTTAAGTGAACCTGTCCAATTACTAAATCCACTCATTCAATAATACAATATAAATACTTAACTTCAATATATAGTAAGTTCCTTTTTACTTGAACTTGTGGAGAACACTATCTTTTGCTTATCGAGCAGGTCAGACATGGAACACAGTGCCTGCTCAGTGCTCACATACATGAGCTCTCAACACTGGCAGCATTGAAAACTGTGGCTGTTCACTGATCAAATATGTCACCATGTTTAACAAAATGACAGTTTAATATTGAGGAGCTGTTGGTTTAACTTTTCCCTTGAAATGAATTGTATATATGGTGATTAGTGTTGCTGTTCTTTTCCCTGTACATTATTTAACTTCAACCTGCTGATGGACTGAAGATGGAAATTAGCCATGTTGTTTAAAATCTTTACATATTTACATTTTAAATTCTCATGAATATGTTCTGTCTCTACAAGTAGATAAAATAAGAAATAAGAACAGACCTGCGTATACCTCACTGTGCAAAGCAATCATATCCCCATGGAGACAAGGTACAGATATAGGAGGCCATTCATCAAAAAGTTTACATGATGCACGTTTTAACCCGCTATTATAGACTCACATAAAGTTCTCCATTAGTTGAACAAGAAATGCAGCCATGGTTGAACACCATATCCTTGGGAGCATGAACAGTTGGCAGAGGCTCACCAAGGCCTGTTTGCGCTGTGCTTACAAAACATGCTGCACAGCCTTCGCCGAGACACAGTAGGAAAATAAGTGACATTGGGGATAAATAAAAGAGCAGGGTTTGGAGGGGACATGGATTGCGTTCTGAAGAGTAACAACAAATGGAGCAGAAGTAGTCGGCTCAAATGGATGTCTTTGGATGGGCTGGGGTAAAATAAAGCTTGGTTGATGATAGCTGTTGGTGTCTTCACAATAGCACTGCACTGTTTTCTTCACCGTTATGTGCTTTTCAGTTCTTAGCAGTTCTAATAGAGTTTTTATCCATACTGTAATATAGCATGGGGGTGGCAGCCATATTCCCCAATCTTCTAAACATAGGGCTTTCCTTTGTCAAGATAACTACATTCACAAACTGCTCATTAAATTTAGCCCAACCCACTTGCAATTGTTTCGTATGAAAAATGGCGGAGATTTACTCATTATAGAATTACTGCAGAGAAAGGCAAAGCAGCTGGTTAGAGATGAGGAGAGAGGAAAGAATAAAATCATGACAGGGAGGTTATTGCATTGGGAGAAGCATATTTTCAGTGTTTTGGAACTGAAAGCGTGATAAAAGCGAGGTAATATGAGTCGTATAGATGGATAGAAGATGAGGCGGAGAAGTAATAATACAATACCTTGAAACAAATGATGAAAGAAGGAGATTATCAAGGGGACAAACAAGTGCGTGATTAAAAAAGAAGTAAAAGATCCTTCAATGACTGCTGCTGAGGGCCACTTAGCTTATCAAGGCTGATGTGCAGAGGGGCTAAGGGCTGAATTCAAATGAGTCGCACTCAGAGGAATGGGCAAAACAAAACAGGCTCAGAGAAAGAGCGCCGAATGAGAAGGAGCAGAGCAAAGAGTGAGCAAGCATATTTTAACACGCAAATACCAAACGTGTCGGTTTAGCCGTTGCAAGGAGGCGCCCACCACAATCAGGGCAGGTTTAGTCAAAATACAAAGAGAGGTCATGTTTTCCCAGGCACACTTATGAATAATGGAAGATGGAAAAGGGAAAATGTGAAAAATGTATCTTCAAGGGGCTGGATATTATACCACCTCAAAAACAGAACTAGTTCATTCTAATGGCTGCTTATTTCTAACTTCATCAATCTGTTCTAATGCCAATTATACACCACTGAGGTTTTTTTTTTTTTTGAGCGTCAGTTAAAAAGCACACAATGACACATTCAGGTCACAATAATCAATGATTAAATGTAAAACAAACAGTAATATGCTATGGAGTCCGTGATGCTCAAATGGAGGAAGGAGACCAGAGTGGAATTGATAAAAAATATATATAATTACATGTGGACAACACAGTGTCTCATTTCAACCTTTTAAGAGCTGCTTTTACATTACATCTGCACTGGGGTAAGACAAGTTTTACTTTATGACATGAAGAAAAAAAATTAGTACAGTCGGTTTAGTATTTTTCATTACTATACTCCTAGGAGACTTAAAATGTATGATATCAATGCGTAACTTAAATCATTGTGTTGCCTGGCAACAGAACAAGCTGCTTGAGGTACACCTGATTCAGTTGCTGTTACAAAATGCAATCTTTAAAGTTTCTATGGAAAATCATCCAGGAGCAACAGGAGACACTGCAGTGTTTATAGTTTATTGAGACCGATTCAGGCTGGAAAAGCATTTAATTAAAACGTTCGAGTTAGGATTTAGGGTTAGGATAATACGTAGTTGCTGAGCCTCAATCATTAATCGACATGATTTATTAATAAAATCTCATGATTTATTAATAAAAGCTCATTAAGACATTAAGTCATTATAAAGTATTACTCTGTACATTTCTATTTCTGAACACCACTGTTCTCCGTGCTTTATACTGGCCACTTTATTGTAATAAAAAATTCTAACACATTGCAAAACCCATGCAAATGCACGATAGCCTCTTCAGTTGTGAAGGGTGCTGCCTGTTACAACACCAGCAAAGCTCAGAGGGACCTGAGAAGAGCATGTCCCATTAACTATCTCTGCCTCCATCAATAGCTGCTCCACTTTGGCCTAAGAGGAAAAAATAAGTGTATTAATTATTAAGTTGCCGAGGGAGACAAGAGTAGAGGCAAGGAGTAGGAGGCTAATGTGCGTGTTTATGTGTCGGTGGTGAGCTGGGTTTATAATTGGGTTTAAAACATAGCTGCAGAAACTGGCTGATGATGAAGACTGTCATGCTGTGATGAAGAAGGCTTAAGCTGTGTTAGGTTCTACTTTGATATATCAAATGTGAAAAAAACTACTAAGATCTACATGTAGGTTTAGTCATAAGACTTTCCTTATCTCTCTAAGCTGGTGGGGAAACCTGTCAGAATCAGCACCCATTTGCAGATTTTGAGCTAATTGCGCATATTTTAGGAACATTACTTGCGTCACATTTTGATTAAATTTTCGATTTTGGACTCACGATTTTCTATTCTTGTTGGTTTTGTTAACTTTTTTAAATGAGCTTATTTTCTTACATTTATTATTTCCTACCGTCCTTGTCTAACTCAGTATATTGACAGCTTTGACCACATTATTTTTAGCATAATCATTTAGTCCCAATTTATTACAATTCTTTTAAGTTTTCATCATTTAGATCTACCCCTTCCCTACAGTTTGTCAAACCATATAGCACTGCTAATTTGTTCCTGTTTCCAAAATACTTCAATCAAAGTACTTCAAAGTAGAATAAAGTGATGTATTATTAAGTAGTAAGCCATTTGTTTATTAAGTCACCAAACAAAACATGTCAAATTCCTTCACTGATTCTTTCCTTCACAAAATAATCTCGGAGTCCACAGATGTCCATTGAGTGTTGTTACAATCTGATCCAAAGTGACATCTCCCTTAGTGGCATTTGCAGACCACCCAGCCGACAGTCACATCCCATTTTATTTGCTTTCCTCCTCATTTGGCTCGTCCGGGGAGATGGGTGCAGAGCGAGTGTAGCATCAAAGATCCTTAGAATCAAAGCAGGAAGCTCGTGTCAAGACTCTACTGAAGAAACCACAGCGACAGAACATAAAGTGAACAGGGCATCAGCAACATCACAGAGGAGGCCCTAATATGATGTGTATTATGGGCCCAGTGCAAAGAGCAGAGTGGGGGGAATTTATCATACTTCAGTCATAGTTATATGAGGGCTAAAAGCTTATGTCAATCAAGAGGGATCTAAAAGAAATTTTTGGGTGTTATGAGGAAGTTTTGGACCTATTGATACTCTGCAGTGACGTCATGCTGGGTGTGTGTACATGTATGTGTGTGCACACCTTAGCAAACAGAGCCAAATACATTTTAAGGTCTAAGCCTGAAAACTCAAGAAATAATACAAAATGGATTTAAACTGTGATCAATAATCTAATACCAGTGTTTCCCACAGCGCTTTACATTTAAGGTGGCTGCCTTGACAACAACTGACTACGTCCCTCCAAACCACATGAATCGTCACTCCTCACCTTTTCTCCGTGACACGGTATCTACCGCCTTGCCTAATTGATTTTCTGTGGGAAACACTGAATACTAATAATCAATCTAATACTAACTAGCTTGTGACTGTAATTTTATTTAAATGGGACTTTATCAACTCATCTGTTGTATGTCTAACTAAGTCAATTCTTTCTGTCAGGTTACATTGAAATATATCTTAACAATATAGTTTAACAAAGCCCCAGACAGAGCATGCCTACAGTTAGCATCACACCCCCCAGGGAAAGTATCAAAGCAAAAGCATAGGCTGTAGAATAATCTATGCTGAGATGTAAAAAGAGAAAAAACAGCACTTTGCACTTTGAACAGTCTATAGCAACAGGTCACTTTCTAATATAAATATTATTGCCTTTGCCGAGACTGTTCCAAGGTATGGCATTAAACTTGACTTTCTTGTATGAATTCAGTTGTGTTTATTGCTCAAAAATACTTAACATTGTTACTTAGAGAGGAATTGCCTCTCCACAGATCTGATCTGTAAATTAATCTTTTCTTGCCTGCTTGTCTAAATAGAGATAAATAAGATTAATGCTATACTGTGGAACATTTCAAGCGTATTATTTTATACTTTTTCATTTGATCAAAGAACAATAAATATACACAAACATAACCATCGTGTATTTTCCTGATAAGTTATCATTTGTATTAAACACATGCACTCCAGCTACAGTCTCTTCACACTTGTTGAATGCGAGTTATTGGTTTATACATCACAGCAGCAGATGCTGGTCTGATCTAAGCACTAGCCTCCGGGGATGCACAGTTTTGAAAAGAGAGGAAAAGACAGTGTTTGGATAAATAATCTGCATTAAGATCTGATCCACACCAGCACAAACTTTAAATGAGCTCCAAATCCAGAGGGGGCAGAGGTTCACTTTGGAGGGTTGAAACTCAAGTAAATGCAGTTTTGCAAAGTGAGTAATTTTAACTGGACAATGCATAATCAGAGACAGTGATGGGATTTGTGCATTCAAAGTAACTACAAGCTTAAGTTGTTAATTATTTAAAGCATAGACACACATGAGCGCTACTGCAATCATGTATTCACACACTCGCATGCTTCGGTAAGTCAAGATTTAAAAACAATCCCGAAATAGAAAAGATTATTTAGTATTTATTTTTCCTTTCCAATCTCACCAAAGTAAAGCTAAATTGCATATAGTTTTGAGCAGATCTTGGCTCATGATGCTATATGATTGCATTTGGTGCGTGAGGGTGCATTCGTACTTGTTATTATGTGGTTCTGGCTGACGTAGCTTTGGTCTGACTGTGGTCTAGTCCTGGTTTAGTTTCCAGAGAAGTCCAGGTTTAGAGGCGTTGTTAATATTTTGCACTGATTGCCCCTTTTGAAAGCAAACCCACTACATTAATCTGAGCTTGAAACTGGCTTAAACATGTCTTAGACAAATGATACAGATACAACCATTTTTAAGAAATACACCGTGGGAAGAATACTTTGAAAATGTATTTAGTTACAACATACTGAATACTCAAAAGAAAATGTATTTTGTAATGTATTTTGATATATAGTTCAATCAGAGTATTGGAGTCTGAATACTTAGAATACTTTCACATCTAGTCGTATTTAAACTATAGTGTAAAAACTCAGCACATTATTAAAAACAGCTTTTGTTTCACTGTTTGTAATACATGTTCTATCACACAATGGAGAAGAAAAAAATCTCACATGCACCACAAGAACAGTGTTTTCTATTTTTCTCACTAATTCTGTGCAGTTTGAAGCCTATTTGTGAGCTCAAATTCCCACAGTGTACTCCACCGGTTTTAGAAAATAACGGTATTCTGAACACCACCAAATAAAAAAATAACTGTACCAAAATACAGTTACTCAAAATGAGTATTCAAGATATATATTCTTGGTGCATATATTCAGTTACATCCCAACACTGGAAATAAACAGCTGGTATGCTCCAAAAGACAATATTTCAACACCAATGAGCAAACTTTGATGAATTTTTCCAAATCTACAAGCTCCCAAATCACATTTAATCATGTCTTTTCAGGTAATGCATTTACAAAGTGATTCACAGGTAATTACCAATCGTCAGCAGGTACGACTGAGCCAAAAGTTAAACAGACCGTGGTAAATCAAAAATGTAGTAAATGTTTGTGCTGAGATAGATTCAAGAAGGGACATATTGGACTTTTCTCAAATATCTTAGGAGGAGCAGGAGGAGGAGGAGATACGTTTTTTTGAACCTGCTACAGTGGGAAAGAGGTAGAACAGGGATGCATCATCTATAGGCAGGATGAAGGAGGGGAGAGAAAGTGTATTTATATGAATGTGATTGGTTTGCAGTGGTTCAGTTTGGCTTCAAGTTAATGACAATAAAAAAAACTCAAACAGTGCTGAGTTTTGTATAAATGATGAAAAATTAGGCCGGTTGCCATAGTTGTTGATAACTTAAAAACAGAATATTTTATCTTTTTTAATGGTGACACCTCAAAATGTTGCCTATACTTTGCAGTGACATCATTCTGGGGGTGTTCTACATGTATCTCTATTCGCTAAACGGGGAATGTTAATAATAATATAATCATTTTTATTTATCAGGCACCTTCTTCTGGACACCTAAGGTTGCCTTACAACAACATAAACAAATTAAGTATGATTTAAAACATACAGTTAAAGCCTACAGTTAAAGTGGGACAGTATTTAATTGATTGATTGCATTTAATGTTGTATTTAGTGTTGTATTTTATTAGTATTTAGTATTTAGTAATGCATTAGACAGTATTTGAATTGACTGTATTTAATTTACTTACATTTTACTTACAATACTTATTAGTTACCAGTGACACAATACACACATTAGCAAACATTGTCAAAAAACATTATAAAATGGTCTGAAAACTCAAGAAAAGTTCTTTACGGTTAGATTATGTAAAATACAGCACAGATTAAAGTCTAGTAAAGCCTCAGACAGAGCAGAGCCTACAGTTAGCATCACACCCCAGAGAATGTTGATGATATCAGTTTCAGTTTCCAGTTATATGTCACATGTTACGTATATGGCCTTTTTTCCATTCAAAAGATAATTTAGTTTTCAGTTGTTTATCACTATGACAACTCATTTCGTATCATTCTGAAACCCATGGATTTTAGGAAACTGAAACTAAAACAATTTCCCCAGATTTGAGACCCCCACAAAAACTAACTTCTAAAGCTATATTATTCCAACCTGTTTTTCTTGCATAAAGTCCACTCACTTCACGTCTGGCAAAAGCCCCTCTCCCCCACTTACAAAATGGCTTCTCAGTACAATCAATTAACTCCAAGCACCTTTAATATCCTGTTCTGTCCCCCAATTTAACACATGTGCCCCCCACTCTCCACATTAGAGGCGTGCAAATGTGACAATGTGATCCTCGTCCTTCACAAAACTAAGTCCCTCTCTCTCTTCGTCCTGTAGCAGTGAAAAATTGACTGTGACACCGAGGTAATTGCATGGGAAGTAATCAATTAGACACACAATTGAGGGAGAGCTGAGGTCTGCTGCCTGCCAGGCTACAGGCTCCTCACTAAACTCTGGTGCAAGTGCAATACAGCCAATCTGTGCCTATCTTCCTCTTGTGGCACAGTTGCTCCTTTCTTCACCTTAGCCATTACAGATGGAAAATAGGAGTCATGGAGATCGGAGGGAGGTAGACATATTACGCCACGCTCCTCTCAAGAGTGCTTTGTCTGTCAGCTCATCCCCGTCACCTTGAACCATGGCTCCTTTGACTCCCCAGTGACTCTCTGTCTTGAGATATGGGAGCACCGATCACATTCAGAGAGTTTTCAAATATTAGAGGTGAGATGTGTTTTGAAGAACAATGGATAGTCTTGGTGGAGATAAAGGAAGAAAATGAGTGTAGGAAGAATGTAGGAGTTTAGGCCTTAGTTGTTTAATAAGTTCGTGGTAAATGGTAAATGCTTTTCCACCTTCAAGGCACTCAAAGCACTTCACATTCAGGAACCACTCACCCATACAGACACACGAGTATATGCAGACTGTGGGGGCGAGGCGGGTTAAGTGTCTCGCCCAAGGACACAATGAGATATTCATCTGTGGGTAATGGAATCACACCACCAACCTGTGAGCGAGTGAGTCTGACTGCTCAACCTATGATGTTTATGTCGGGAGCAGGATTCAAACCACCAACCTTCAGATTAGTGAAACACTCAACCAACTGAGCTACAGTCACCCATTGTAACTTAGTAGACCAAAATTTGTATTAGTTCCATCCATCCATCTTCTCCCGCTTAATCCGGCTGGGTCGCTTCCCCTATGAACCCCTCTGCAGGTGGTGAGCCCACAGGAGGGTGGACATTATGGTCCTTGATGTTAGTTCATAGGGGTGCTGCATGTTTTAGGTTGATGGGGGAAACCGGAGCACCCGGAGGAAACCCATCCAGACACTTGGAGAACATGCAAACTCCATGTCGAACCCACAACCTTCTTGCTGTGAGGCCTGAGTGTTGCCACTCAGCCACCGTGCCGCAATTTGTATTAGTTAAATAATCATTTTGCTTAGTGTGCTACCTCCAGAAAGTTACACAATGTTGCTTTAAAGGTGCACTTTAAAGTGACTTTTCTGGTGGATGGTCTGCCATAGTATGGCAAACCCACATGTAAAAATTAAAGTGTGAATAAATAAATGCAGAAAATAAAGAAAACATTTAAATAATTAAAAAATGTAAATAAAAAAAAGTTTTAATAAATAAATGTGTATACTAGTACAAATATACAAATGAATAAATGTGTCAAAAATAAATGTACAAAAAATGTGGATATAAAAAAATGTAAAAGTATTTATTAATTTATACAAATACATAAAAACAAACATATTTGGGGTTTTTAATTTGCAGAATGTATGCATTAATGTGTGAAAGCATTTATTTATTTATACATTCATATTTTTATTCACCATTTTATTTAATACTATTTGAATACTTTTCTTTTTTTTTCTTTTTTTTCTTGTATTTATTCATTTCTAAATATGTCACCCAGCAATAATAGGGGGCATCTGGCTTTAAAAAAACTAACCAAACAAAGCATATCACAGCAGGCAAAGGCAGCCAAGTGAGAAGAACAGATGTCAAAACAAAAGATGATTCTATCGCACTGTTTATAGTAAAAGCAAAGTATGATTCAATTTCTGTAAAGAGAAACCAAATTGCCCAAACATGGCCTCTGTGTTTGAGAGCACGGCATCAGCTTGACAAATCCAGACAATCAGTGAAGTGGTATGAGGAGAGCGCTCAGAAGAAAGTGGATGAGAGATGGGAGGGACGAGAGGATGGGACAGACACAGAAGCAGCAGATGGCCCGTGAAGGAGTGGATAACAGTTTGGCGTCTAACTCAGGCTTGTGTACAGCGATCTGCAAACAAGCACTCCGATTGGGCGCTTGGTTTTGGACAGACGTGATGCAGGCGGAGGTCAGTTAGGAAAACTCATCAACAATACTAAACAAATCTGCAGAAGACACAGAACACACTGGACTCGGCCTGCCATCTTCTGATCTATGGTATAATATTGTTTCCTCATCAAAAACATAACCGGAGTTGTGTCTTGTTTCATCCACACATGTTTAACACACAAACTCTGCATAGGCTGAGTTCTTTCATTCTTTCATTCTAAAATCACTCGTTCCACTTTGTGATGTTTTAAACTACATACACCTTAATTATAATCGTATGGATTATGTCAACCCTGAAATCGCTAATCATTACTAAACGAAAGGTAAAAGTAGCTATTAACTTGAAAACTACCACTTCATGATATCATAAGATGGACAGTTTTGGAGGTGGAGACAGACTAATAATAAAGGGTTACTCAAACATGTGTGAATGAAACAAACACAAATCCAGGTATGTTTCTGACAATGTGACATCATTATCACATGGCTAAAAGTTCACAAGAGTGAATTTTACATAATATAGGACCTAAGGCTAATTAAAGTGTAGACATTTTGAAGTGTTCCCGAAATACATGAGATACTTGCAGTTCATCAGTTCATATTTCAGTCCTCTCAAACGTTAATCCTCCTGCAGTCTTTAACAAGGTACACTTTACTTTTTATACATATCACATAATCACAATACCTTCTACAAAATTTGATTTCTATTTTAGACTAGTTTTTTCCCCAAATCTACAAAATTTGATTTCTATTTTAGACTAGTTTTTTCCCCCAAATCTTACAGCTCTACACTGGACCAAATGAGGACTGTGGAGAGAGGCAGGAAAGAAGAGGGAGGGCTGGCGACAAAGTGCACTACATGAGAAAAGCTCATCTTGTGCCACTTATTGAATCTAGGCGGTTATTATTTTGCCAGGAATGCAGGGCTGTAATTACCATGAAAGTACACAGGCTGCCCAGGGTTCAGAAGGATCCAGATGAAATGCAAGTGATGCTGGCCCAGATAGTGAAAAAGACACCGTTCACTGTTTGGCAAAATACAGATTTAGGAGCTGAAAAATGTCACAAGGAGTTCTGCTTTAACCTTTTAGCTAAAAGGCAGGATATTGGCTTTATTATTATGTTCATTAATGCAATCTAAAGCCAATTTGAGACTAGAACCAAAGCTAAAGAATGTTCCATAATCTATTGGTCGCATAGAAAAGCACTGGACAATTAACAGTTAGTTAAACACATTGATTTTTTGTTAAAACATGGCTTAATCCTAAAACAAAAACCACCATCCTTGAGAACTCCCTCTTCAAAAACAGACAGAATACAAGGTAGTCAAAAATAGATAGTAGATACTAATCAAAACTATTTGAGCAGGTATCAATACTTAAAAAGAAAGAAAGAAAAACAAAGATTTATCCATGGATTTGAAAATCAAAGTTAGGCCTGTTGACATAACATTTAAAATTTCTAAATAAAATATTATGTTTTAAATGGTTAATTGTCCTCAAAATGGCACCATAAAACAGGAAGCTGAAACCCAGGGAAAGTACAAAGTTGAACTTTTACAGAACAGTGAATAATTTTGATCTATAAGAACTAGTGTTGCATAAAATAACTACTGTGGTATCAAAATTGGTATTAAATATTTGGCATTTTCCTTAATATTGAAATCAAGTTTGAACATTTTCAGCATGATGCCTTAAGACAGTTAACAAAGTTTGTTGACTAAGATTGATATAGAAAACCAATCAAACAAACTTCTCAAACTTAAAGAATCCATCACATTTCGAATTCACATCACAAATAAACAAATCCTCCACTCTCCCACCAACTCGCCAGTCCCTTATAATTCATATTCATGAGGATAACTTGGCTAAGCTTGATTGAAAGGTGCATTGGAGAGCGTCCTATCCCTCTCTTCCTCAGACCTCCTCCAACATTCACCCTGCGCTGCACCCAAATCCACCGAGTCCATTCACAGCTGGCAGAGAGTGCGCCGGGGAAAATCAATAAGTGCAATGCTACAATACACTAGCGACAAATTGATTTCATCCCAAGCAATTTCGACTAGAGCTGAACGTGGGTGGCTTTCAGGCTTTAGCGAGGTCCTTTAGTGCTACCACTCCCGATTAGCCCCATATGTATTTAATGCGATTTATCCTCTTATATGTGCTGCTTATGGATCTGTATTGATCATTTTAGGCTTGTCCCACCAGCTGCTGACAGGGGACAATGAACTAATATGACAGTAAAATCATAATGTAATGGAGGATAACCCAGGAGGTATAGAACCTTGATGCAATAACAACTTTACACTGGGATCAATAGTAATTGTATTGTGCATCTTCTTATAGAGATAAAAGCAGTTTTGCTGTTGGTAGAATACATACTGACGCTCTAGAAATTTGCTGATAATAGTAGCCCATGTTTTTATGGGAAGTGTAAAGTGCTTTATACCATTATACAAGGTATACAGCAACATGAGAACTATCCCACGGCCACTATAAGCAATTTTTATACACGTATCGACAGATTCACACTCATTTTCTCTCACACTGTCATTATAGAAATAGCAGATTCACCAGCTAACCTGTTTTGGACAGTATACGAGGGAGAGTAAAGAGAGTAAAGAGAGTACCAGCCACGGGAAATTTTAATGTAGGAACTCCAAAAGTGGGGCCCATGGGCAAAACTTGGCCCAACAAGGGATCTAATTTGGCCCTCCAAGAGTTGCTTAGAAATAACTATTTTGATTTAATTTTGCACTGAAAAGAATGTTAGGAAATGAAAAGAAGCACATAGCCATTTAAGGAGAATAAATTAACACAATTTAATCAGAAATATCTTTACATGCAAACTTTTTAAGTGAAAAACATTAATAGGTGTGCGTTAATACGTATTCATTTTAGCTCACTGAGGAAAAAAAGTTTGGCCGCCTCTGTTTTAATCCATATCTTAAAATGTCCCTTTATAATTGATATTAGAAACTATTTTCACTAACTGACACAATAAAGCCTATATGGTGTTTTATTCTAGTGCATCTTTATCATTTAGACAAACATACAAAACAATAACATCATTTCAATTCCAGCCACTAATTTTAAAAGTAATATTGAGAAGCCAAATACCTTTAATTGAGGTCAAGGTCTGAGAACTGAACACATTTCTACATCCAAAATAGGCTGTACAATTATTAGACCTAATGTAAATTGCGGTCAAGAGAACGGAGGGAAAAAAGAAAATAAAGAATAGTGTAGGACTGGGAGGCCCATTTCCGACAGCAGCATGATTAAACACGGACACAGTCAAAGAGTTCACTGTGTCATTTTCCGATTCATCTCCATTACCATTATGAGCACATTTTTGCCCTGCGGAAAAAAACAAAATAGATGTGTCGCCCACGGCAACATATCAAGCATCAAACCTTTCTCTGGACATAAGGTCAATGCCCCTGCTGGAATGTAGCTGGTACATTTTTAATGTCACATGACTGAAATATTGTTAGCAACTTAATACAACTTTTAAGAAGGATTTTATTCAATTAAAGTGAAAGTATTGGGGCCATACACAATAGTACACAACTTCCCCTAGACTTGAACACTCAAGGCCATGGATAGCAGATCAAACTCTCGCCCCCTGCGCCCTCCACAAACCCGACTTGGCAGTGTGTCTGCTGCTGGTGGTGGGCATATGCAAATCCAAGAGCATGGCATAAGAAAGAAAACAAGATGGAGGATGGGACAAAAGCAGCAGTCTGAAGGCTCAGTGTGGCTGTGGCGTTTGCTCCGGCTCTGGGGAAGGGCCAGGAAGGAGTGCTTCAACAGAACAATGAGACAAGTCTGAATTATTTACAAAGACTTTGGACACAGCACACAGCCTTGGTGCCATGCTGCTCTTTACAAATCTAAATAAAGTCTGGCTCCTGAATGATGTACAGATTTGAGACAAGAAAATGGCATTGTGCGAAGTTGGTGTTCTTTTCTATTGTCACAGGGTGCATTCGTCTATGATCTTCTATTTCTTCTTTGGTTATTTGGCTATACTATTACCGGGTTTTTTAATCCTTTGTGAGGGAATTCATTTCTTGAATTTGACCATCATTTGACCAGTGCAACTGACACAACCTTTCAGACTTGGTTCTGTGATACGAGAAAAGCAATGTTCACACCATGAGGTCAACAACACAACTGATTAAAGCGGAATTCAATTTGTAGATAGTTTTTTTTCTTTGAGCTGTGTGCTGTGCATGGAGTTACACACATAATGAGCTGGCCCACTTAGCCCTGTAGTGGAAAAGCTTTACATGTCTTTTGCAAGTCAAGAGCTTCATTTGGATCTGACTTTGGGGTCAGGGAGCTCAGAGGGGCAACAGTTCACTCCTTAGACAAAAGCCCACACACTTCACTGTTTGCCAGCATTCATCATCAGTCTTTTTACTAATACTGTTTCAACATAATGAGATCATGCAATAACGGGATATGAGGAAAGTACTGCTGCTACAAACATGACATCTCTTTTACTAACACAATCACTTCTACCACCTAAGTTACCACTACTCAGTACTCCTACTAAATTTACTTAGTACTCCTTTTTTGAATTGTATCTTACAGGAAGTATGTATTCACTTCGACTTAGAATAACCGTAACAGTTACAAAGATAGGAATAGTGTGTAAATTCCTTGTATATTAGACAAAACATCATTATAACGGTTACGATATGATAAGACTGTACCTGTGAGGTTTTTGAGGCCCAGCTGGCGCAGACCAGAGTTCCCATCTCTCCTGTAGTTGAGGAACACAGCCAGAGAGTAGCGGTCTTCATAGAGTTTGGTCCCTCGAATGATCCTCAGGTTTTCCAGGGGCAGGTAGTCAAACTGGTTCAGAGCCACCAGCACATAGCCCGTCACCTCTCTGATGGACTGCAACACAGGGACAGAAAAGAAATGGGTAAGAGAATGTGCATTGTTTGGGATGGACAAGACATACACACGGAACTCAGTTTTGTTCAGCTTAAAAGTGCACCATGCAACTTTGGTCGGGCGTCCCTCACTTGCTTGTTTCTATGGATATGGACCTGCTCTTCCTGGAATGTTCCACAGTATGACACGAAACTTGTAACTTGGCCTGATCTGGCATTCATGAAAATAGAAAGTATTACGTTTTATTATGTGAACCATTCCAGAGAAAGCAATAACATCTCCAGGGAGAAAAGCATTTGACAGACTCTCCTCTAGAAAAGTTATGCAATGTTCTTCTAAATCTAATATCATCAAAATCTTTGTGACCTTAATACCTTTCTTCAAGGTTCAATATTTGTGCAGCAAACTCTGAAAAATTAGGACTTTCTTCACACAACCTTTGGCAACTTGCGTGTGAACAAATGTACACACGATTTCTGCAGACAACAGCAAATATTGACTTCTCAGACTTGGAGAAATAAGCTTTTGAAACAGAGACCAAATAAGATCTATTGTTGCTGGCTTTAGTGCTAGTGTTATCATTAGTGCGAAAATAAATCTATTGTGAAAAAAGGATATCAATTTTGCCAAGTCATTTTTCAGTAGAAATGCTGCAATATGGCTATTCCAATTGATCATTTGATGTGCTGTTTGACTGTGCTACATAAAAATGAAAAATATATACATTTATAAAGTCTCACCCATTTTTGTTTTTAAGAAACAAAGAAAAGTACATCAAAATGAAAATATATCGCAGTTCATAGCTACATTAAGCTAGAAGTTCATAATATTCATCATGGCAAATTATACTGAATTTATGCACGATTTCAACTTTTTACTGACCTAAAAATGCCTTTTTGTTTGTTTCTTGTATCGTTCTATTGTAGAAATATGTCAAAAACTTCCTCAGTTGAATCGGAATTCCAAGCATGTTAAAAGATTCAAGATCTACTTAATCTACAATCCCCTCTGTGAACTCAAACTCTAAAAGCCAAACAGCAGTAGCAGATTTAAACAGTGAACAGCCTAAGCTACACACATACACATAAAAACAATCCCTATATATGGGCACAGTGACAGAATACACACTGAAGGTCATTTTACACCACACCCTCCTGCAGTACGAGCAGTTGGGCCCACAGGGGGAGCACTTCCTGTGTTAGTGACCTCACAGTGAATCTCTGGCACCAGGTCCACAGCGCTGACCCCAGCACAAGGACAACCACGGCTTCACACCCTCGCACCACCGCACAGCTAACGGCTAAAGACTAAACAGCACGGATCTGACTGATAGGCCCTGTCCTCCGTCCCTGTCTGCCAATCCTCGTAAGTGTCATTATCTGGACGAGACGCCTTTCCAACCTGCTCAAGCTAATAATCAACAAGTGTGTGTGTGTGTGTGTGTGTGAGGAAGGGGTCAGGCTGATGTACGTAGCTGAAATCGGTGGTGAGGACTCAGCCGTGATGGTCTGACAGCTGTCATCGAGCATGGCCATCACAGAGCGTCACTACAGATCCTCGTCACTACTAATATGATAAGGGCTAATGCAAGCAGACGGGGCCCAGTCTGGAGTGTGAGACTCAAGGGCCGGGAAGAATTATTTTAAGTATTGTTTTTATTTTTCTGTTTTTTATTGCGTTTTTGATATTAAAAAATATGAATAATGTCACAATATTTATCCATCTCCTGGACTTTGATTTGCACAGAAGTAAAATAGATATTATGACAAGCCGGGCGTAGCCGTCTGAGAACGGGATGGTTGATGGTTTATATCCATGCATGGGTTCATAGTTGTGTCCTTGGGCAATACACCTATTAATACATTTCATTATGTCTTCTTTCCATGTGTTGTTTTTATTAAGACAAAATAGGTTGTTTGAGCAATACACTTATAAAAGTCTTATAAAAGTCTGCAATGTCTTACAACAAATATTGTAAGTGAATAAACTCCATTTGGACAATATGAAATGACGTCTGAAAATTTAAAATCTGAAAACTGATGCTACTTAAAGGGTCTATATTAAGCTATTTTCTAATCTATGTTATAATATTGTTTCCTTATCAAAAACATACCTGGGATTGTGTTTTGTTTCATTCACACATGTTTAACACACAACTCTGCATATTTTGGCTGAGTTCTTCTCTCAAACAGAAACTGAAACTGTTTTTAAACTCCATGACCTGACCTAAAGGTAAAAGGAAGCTGTTAACTTGAAAACTACCACTTCATGACATCACAAAGTGGAACACAGGATTACTCAAACATGTGTGAATGAAACAAAACACAACTCCAGGTATGTTTTGTGGAGGTAACATGTAATATTATAACATGGCTTAAAGTTCAGTCGATTTTCCGTAATATAGGACCTTTAACTACTATACTACATCAAAATACAATATGATCACCATTAGAGCACAACTCCACTCTTCCTTCCACTAATACCCAGTATACAGTAGCTCATAATTATTTCAGGGCACACTTCATACTTGCTTTTTATACTTTTCTCCCCTAATCCAGTTTAATAGCTTGCTCACCGCTGGTTTGTTATTTTCAAGCCAGTGAATCGATCGTCTCCAAAAAGCAGCGTTGCAGAGGGAAATAAAAGGGTAGGTCGAGTCGCCATGGCAGGTACACACTACACTTTCCCCCACAGAGTTCAATAACGCAGTGCACGGAAGAGGGAAACAACTTGTAGTGATTATAGGCCCTCGCCGAGCTAATGGCCAAATCTGCTCACTGTGGTCAATTTCATTAAACACAGATCAACAAAACAAGCGCACTCAACCCCCCTCCCATCGCTGTTACAAGAGAGCACCATGGCACAATGTACAATGAGCTTGGAGATGGGGAATAGAAAACATGCTGATATCAAATATTTAAACAACTCCCAATACACAGAAGACTGAGGTTTCACTTTAACGATTCGGTCACGCTGGATACCCCAAGTAATGTTCCAATCTAAAACAAAAGTGAAGTTATTTCAAGTCATTTAGTGGCTTTATAACACAAAAGACAAATTGATTTCTAATTTATGCTGTTTGACAAGCATACTTAGATTGGCTAATAGCATTCACAAAGTTATCTTGTAGTATTATATTATAGGTCTACAAATATGTTTGTTTTTCCACTTATATAAATATATAACAAGATTACTAAAATGGAAGGCACAGTGCAAGCACTTGCAATCACGTTCATTATAAGAGAAAGCTCAGACTCACATCAATAGAAGATATTATTTTAGATTCAGCCTTGATCCCAGAGTTAATTAGCGGATAGACGCTGTTGCTACATTAGTGATTGAAAAACAACAATATAAAAGAGCAACCAGCAAACACAGGAAGGGATGAAACGCTCAATCAAATAAAATGTCACAATGTTCATAGTGGCATCTAATCGAGGTAGGACAAGACACGATTTCTACATGATAAGACAATATGAGATTTTGACATGATTTATAATAAACAACTAAGTGAGGTTCAGTACACAATATTGGTCGCAACATTTTTTATTTATTTATTTAGAAATTAAACTTGAAGCTCTCTCACAAAATCATTTACTAAAATAAATATTTTAAAAAAAACTTATGGCGATATATTGATAGAGCAGCCAACAGTATCAATACTAATTCAGTATCATAATTACTGATATTTTATCACACCACTAGTAACTAATATAACTGAGTTCTATACACAGGATTGTATAGTGTAGTCATTTAACATTTTCCACGCACACTGGTATTATACTGTGTTTTTGCTTTGTTTTTGGTGCAGTCAAGTTAAACATGAAGTGAATATATGTGTACTGAAATACATACAATATTCAAATGCATTTCCCGAGTCACACATATGGGCTTGGTATATTCACTGTACACAGAGTCCACATCACAATGGCATAACTGTTTAACCATTCTTCCACACTCTGCTCCCTGGTGATAGATGCTTCTAAGTCCCAGTAACAGTGAACAAAAGAGACAGCCAGAGCCAGATCCACTAGATTAACAAGGATTTCTGCCTCCTGCCTGCGCCCCACTCCCCCGAGCCCAAGTATTTGTGAACGGAAGTGTGGCAGCAGAACAAACCCCTCACTTGAGTCACCCAGACGTGAGCAGTTTGAAAATCAAGTCTTTCGATCCACAACTTTAACAGCTAAAAGGAGGATGGGAGGTATTCCAGTGTAGAGGATAGGGGAGGAGTCCAGTCAAGTGGATCCGAGTGCATATATTTTAATGCATAAATAAAAGCACACCTGTTCCAGTTCAGCAACGGAGAGGCAGACACAGCCCAAAGGGTCCACGTGGAGGTGAGGTGAAGGGAGGGGCGCAGGACTGGATGTGTAATGATAGCATTAGCATGTTTGAGGACACTTCCTGCACGTTAGCATGGCTGACTCTGATTTCCATACATATAAAAGGAAAGCTCAGAGGGAATGCGGTCCCAGGAGTCATATACACAATAATGGTGACTGAAGGTTAAGGTGATGGAAAGATTGTAATATGAAAAGATCTGCCTATAATAATCCCTGCAGAATAAGATCAGGGGAAGCAACTTGGTCTGGCAACCTAGTTAGTTAAACAAGGGGAAACTTTACAATTAAAGACTAAAAACTCCACACCACTATCTGCATCTGAAAGTATATATACAGCACCTCTCAGCCCTTAAATATGCACTATGTTAGTTTTCTGGTGTCTGCCATCTGCTTTTATCATGGAAATATTAATGTCTTGCTGGAAATGTTCCACAGTATATCATTAAACATATCCGTGTTATTTTTATACTATATGATAGGCCTTCTGATCGCTAAAAATATCTTCAGAAACCTTCAATCGAACTGCAAAGTCACCTCTCCATAGATCTGACCCGTAACATTACCTGCCTGTCTTCATGGTGATAGAAAAGTCTAATGCTATAGTTAAGTAGTGGTCAAAATTAAACAGCCTTAAATCATACTTTATCTGATTTTCACTGTCTACATTTACTGTTTACTTATATTTTGAAATAAAAGTGAAAGTGAGCAGTTCTCCTTTAAGAAATTGTGCTCGTGTGATTTTATGGGTCTTTTCTGATACATGCAAAAAGCTGTAAATCCATGTAAACAACTGGTACCACTTTTAAATCCCCTGCAGAAATGCCACCGGATACTAATCCCACTTCTCTCTGGGGGATGGTGAATTTCTTGAGCTTCATATTTGTGACGTTGTAAGCCACCAAAGTACTTTCTCCTCCGCCATCCATCTCAATCCTTCTGGACTGCCTTAAACCCAATCAGAGCCACTTCTTACCTGTATTTGATGCTGGCTTTGATGTGGGTGCCAGTTTCAGCATGCACTATACAACTCGTACATGGGTATGATCAAGTGTCTGCTATAGGAAATTACTGCTTGGATGAGAAGCTATGGTGACTCATGTTTGAAGATAAAGTTGAGACGGTCCCTTCTGTGGGTTGCATCACAGCCCTGATCCTCATATGAAACAAATGTGTGTGCTGGTGGTTTATCACATTGTGAGGACTCTGTATACACACAAGCCAAGGACACCTGCCTTTCTTTCCATTGACGTAAACCCTTTATTATTAGGTCAACAACATGATTTGAATTTCAGATATGGATTAACAAGGTTAAGGTAAATTAAAGTAAGTAGTGACTATAGCTACGGTTAGGATCAGCCTCACGGAAATGAATGTAAGTCAATGCAATGTCTCCGTGAAGTAACAATGATGTACGTGTGTGTGTGTGTGCGCCTGTGCATGTGTAACATTAGTACATGGGGCTTCTTTAGTGAGATTAAAGAGTGTTGGTACAAGCCACATGAAAGATACATGTAGCGCTCTGTTGGTGTTCCATGTCCTTCCTTTGCTTCAGCTCTGGGTCACACAAAACAGGCACTGTTTACAGGCAATTCTGAGAGAAACCATGAATGACAAGAATATAAACTGAGACACTATATAACAATTTGCATGTATAGCTTTCAACATGATAATACCAATAAACAACAATGACATTAGGGGTTGGTATAACATGGTAAATTAACATTGGATTACACAATAATCTCAGTCAGCAACACTAAAATATGTTTTAATATATGTAGGGAAATATTTCAGGGTAATTATGTAGGAAAATACAACATACTAATATAACGTTACTTTCTGGTGGAGGGTCTGTCACCTGCTTGTCTTCGTGAAGCTGTTACCAGAATGTTTCAAAGTAAACCTATATATTTCTATGGATACAAGCCAATAATGACAAGTCATCAGTCAAGAGGGAACCCCAAAACGAATGCATGCTTTTGAAATATTTTTAGGAATGAAACACCTGTAATTGGATCAATACAATATCACTAAACATCCATACAGCATCCTCACAAACAGCATATGTTTGTGAGGGTGATAGTGATGTGATGTGCCAGGCGTCAGAGGAGCTGTCACTCACTAATGAGTCTGGTCAGGCTGACTGACTTTGAGGAGAGAGGAGAGGGAGACAAGAGGGATGGAGAAAGGAGAGAGAGGAAGAGAGAGAGGGTAGAGGGAGGGAGAGAGGAGAAAGAAGGATAGAAGAGAGAAAGGGAGAGACACAAGGAGGGAGAGGGGAGAGAGTAAACAGAAGGAAAAAGAGGGAGAGGGTGAAGAGTGCATGACGACAGTGTCCAGGTGGAACGTGGTGTGAGCTCTGTGTTTGAGGATCATTGGCCCTGACAGTGTGACAGTACACCTGTCAGGCTCTCTGACAGGAACGCCCTGTAAGGTGCATTCATCAATGACAGACAGCACCTTGGCATTGGGACAAAACAGGGGAAAGGCCATACAGTGAGAAAGGTAAATATTCAAGAAGATGGATTTCTCAACTAATCAGATTCAGTTCATGTAATGTAAGACTGGGCAATATGGCAAAAAAGATGAACCATTTCTTACACTGGCTGATCATGTGAAGAAGATAGTATTTTAATAATTGCATTTAAACACAAACAAAACAAAAACACATAGTAAAATTGCTTATTGCTTCATTTAAAATATGAAACCATCTGCTTTTATGGAGAATTGGCTGAAGACATCTCAATTAAAAAAGACTACAGTAAATGACTAAAGTTTATTTTTAAAATGCCACAGTCACAATGTTTTCAAATGCACTCATCAAAAAGTATGAATCATAAGAAAAACACATGGAACCTCTTTCTTTTATAGAGACAACATTCAGTATAGAATAATGAAGTGTTTTATGATGTCCTAAAGAAATGTTTAAGGATTACGTTGCTTTAAATTGAATGTACAACACTCCTATATAAACTATAATATTTTTCTTTGTACAAGTGTAATACATGCCAACACCATATGTTTAAATTGTTTGCATTCTACAGTGAATTAAAAAAAAAACATTTAAAAGTAATATATCCCTGTGGACTTAATGTAAGTGTTTGCAGAACAGTTAGTCTGCACTGTCAGGTCTGAACTGCCTGGGAAAGCTCTCTGTCACTGTGAGTGACTTTCACCTTTGAGCACAAAATGAATGGTGAAAAGGTGGACTTGGGCTAAGTGAGACTTTACTACTGCTTCCTGTTAGAGATAGTTTAGTTAAAGCTGCTATTGTTTATCAGATACTATACCATCACAAGTATTCAAAGTACTAATAATGTTATTCAAGCTTTGGCCTACCAAGCCCACGCACTTTTACAATAAGCTACTTTACAAAGATGTCTGGTATTGTATCCTGCCTCCTCTGTTTCCAGTGAGCTAATTGACAGGTAGATGAACCAATCAGAGAATCTAATTAATGTCAAAACAAATATGGCATCTTACAAAAAACAAAAAAACAAAAACATGGAAGATGGAGAAATGTGAGGTAAAAGAAGTTACAGATTTGTTCTGAATAATAGGAGGATATAAGAGAAGAGATGTGTTCCATATTGGAGAGATAACAGATGGGAAATTATAGACTATACCCTTCAAGCTCCTCTGTTCAAAGACATAGCACACATCTGCAAAATATTACAGTAATAAAGCATACATTCATACATTCAAAAACACAATACAAATAACTGCTGGGTTCTGGTATTGGTTTGACCAAGTATTTACTGTTGATTATGTACGTGTCCAAGCAATCACTGAGCATGTTTAACTGTAACTGTCATTGAAAAACAGAAGATGTAATAAACACATTTAACCAGAAGAGGAACTCTGACTTGTAAAGAATCAGCAGTAGTGATCTCTAATTGCTCTCTGCAGTATTCGGCAGAGGACAGGTCTCATCAACCTTGCTGAGATAAAAGAGGAGACAGAGACTCAGAGACACAGTGACACCAGTCCCACACGGACGCCTTGTAACTCCATCAGAGCTGTGGTAATGACTGGACTCCTTGGGGGAATTCTCAAAATGGACTAATTTGTAATTGATTCAGTGCATTAATTACCGTCCTGGTTACGCCTGTGTCATGGTTAATATTGTGCCGATCTGACAAGGCTGGAGGCCTGAGAGCAGAGGGACTGTTGGGGTGAGGCTGCTATTATTCAATTATAGTGCGCATATCAGAGCAAAGGCAGGCCTAATCCAGGAGTAATCACTTCCCCACGCTCCCTGTGTGCAGATGCAAAGGGGAGGGGCTGCTGGGAAATGTAGTCCTAGATCCACAAAGCTCATAGTTAGTGCTTTAATCAGCCCTGCTAACCAAATCACACCAAGGATTTAAAGTTTTCAGACACTAAAAAGAAGATTCACAGCTTAGGCAAAGGTTAGAGAGGGATTGTTTCTGCAGCAACTCATTATGCCTGAAAGGCTCATGCACTTTAAAAGGTCCTATATTACCCAAATTGACAAAAGTGTGAGCTTTAAGCCATATTAAAATGTTGTTACCTTATCAAAAACATACCTGGAGTTATCTTTTGTTTCATTCAGACGTGTTTGAGTAGTCTTTTTATTAGTCTGTCTACATCTCCAAAGCTCAAAATGTTCTGTTCCACCTTGTGATGTCATGAAGCAGTAGTTTTCAAGTTAACAACTACCTTTTTCCTTTTGCTCAGAAAAGATTGGCAATTCCATCCATCCATCCATCCATCTTCTCCCGCTTAATCCGGCTGGGTCGCGGGGGCAGCTTGCCGCCCAATCCTCATAGCACCTGATCCCCCCTATGAACCCCTCTGCAGGTGGTGAGCCCACAGGAGGGTGGACGTCATGGTCCTTGATGTTAGTTCATAGGGGTGCGGGCATGTTTTAGGTTGATGGGGGAAACCGGAGTACCCGGAGGAAACCCATCCAGACACGGGGAGAACATGCAAACTCCACACAGAAAGGCCGGGGCGACCCGGGGATCGAACCCGCAAACTTCTTGCTGTGAGGCCTGAGTGTTGCCACAAATGCTTCTAGTGAAGGTGTATGGAGTTTAAAAACACACTGGAGCAATTCCTGTATATAACATCACATAACATCACACAGTGGAACAGAGTCTCACAGCAAGAAGGATCCGTGTTCGATCCCCAGGTCGCCTAGGCCTTTCTGTGTGGAGTTTGCATGTTCTCCCCGTGTCTGGATGGGTTTCCTTTGGGCACTCCGGTTTCCCCCAGCAACTCAAAACATGCAGCACCCCTATGAACTAACATCAAGGACCATAACGCCCACCCTCCTGTGGGCTCACCACCTGCAGAGGGGTTCATGGGGGGTCAGGTGCTATGAGGACTGTGCGGTGAACAGCTGCCCTCGCGACCCAAATGGATGGATGGAGGTCTCAGTCTTCTAGGTTTAACAGATTTTTAAAAAAAAGCAGAGGATGAGACAAAAGTTTGTTCCTCTACAAAAGTTTAGTTTGGCATTCAAGGATTGGAGGCACAACTTCAACTTGAGGAATAGTTAGCTAGCAATGCAATCGATGGGTCCTAGACAGAAATAGATCCAAATACCCATATGGTAGTCACACAGGCTCTAGAGATTAAGAGTTCTCTTAAATCGGGCTCGATAAGCTTATGCTTCTCCCTGTTCCCTTTTGAACATGTGCACTTTAAGTTGATGATATGCAGGTTGCTCTGTACAAAAAAGAGCACTTGAAGTGAAATATTATTGTCATAATGACACATGTTTCAAAATAAATAAATACATAAATTAAAAAATAAATAAATCTGACCAGCCCAAGGTTAGAAAAAGTCCTCCTCCAAACTGGTAGAGGGTCTGTCAAATGCTTTTCTCCACGGATATGTCATTGTTCAGCCTGAACTGTTCCACAGTATGGTATTAAATAGCTCTACCTTTTATTTATTAAATTACAGGTGGCTTTATAGCTCAAAAATACCTAAAAAACATGCATTCTGACTGTGAGCAGGGTCGCCTCTTCACAGATCTGACCTGTAACTTGATCTGGTTTAGTCTCCATGAAGATAGAAAGGTTTAATGCCACACTATGAAACATTCCAGACAAAGCAATAGCATTTATACATGGAGAAAAGCATTTGATGGACCCTCCACCAGAAAAGTTACACAATGCACCAGTTACTAATGAATAAAAGCTAGAATCGGAGTGAAATTATGATGTCTCAAATATCTCAGAGTTTAGCACACGCTGTGGCCAGAGATGTCTGTACAGAGGAGGTGAAGCCATGGCCTCTGGGGTAAGATGCTGCTGGAGCACAAACAGCTTAATTACAGAAACACTCAGGTCCAAGTGCATCAGAATACATTGTCCTTTGGGTGAACCATGTCACAACAAAACAAGACAATTCAAGCGCTGCCTCCAAAAACATCATTATTTCCTCAAAACAAGGTGTCGTAATTTACATGGTAACATTTACAAAGTGAACAAAGTGGCCAAAAAAAAGTCCAAAACAAGATTGCAATGTATTTCAATGTATTTCCTCATCATAAATAAAACATTTAGGAGGCAAATCCAGAACATCTCAACATAGTAGGCCTGTCACGATAATGACTATATATTATGATTATGAGTATGAGTATGATTATTGTTAGTATTGTTGTTATGATTATGATTATTTGGGGGGGCAATATTTATGTGGGCAATTGTTCTTTTTCTGTAGGAAGTTGAATAAATAACTTCTATGACTCATTAAGTGTTTCATTTGATTCAAACTCAGGTTATTTTAACAATAGAATCTTTTTTGAGGATGAAATTCTGCTTTAGCATTATTGTGTCAGTGGTATAATGGAATTCAATACCATCGTCTATATTTCCTTTAGCAACCTATCATACTTGAACTTTTGTTATCGTCACAGACAATTCAACTGAGAGACCCTCCACCAGAAAAGTTGTTGCACCTTTAACAAGTTACTGGGGAGAATTGAGTTTCTGAGCTGTGTCACATTTCATTTTGACCATAGATCGCTGACATGAGTGGCCTCCAGAGTGTGGATGTGTGCACAGTTTCCCTCAGAAGACTGTAAAGGGCCCTGTGAGCCATCTCAGGCCACACTTAATGGTCCTGACTGCATTATTAGCTCATAAAACGTGATGAGCCTCAGAGACTCATAAATTTGGCCACAAGAAGAAGCCAGGCCTTATCTTATAGAAGAACAGGTAAAAAAATACTACTATTTACTACTAACTACTTACCACTACCACCGCTGCCACCACTACTACTACCACTACTATAACTACAACAATAACTAAACTACCAAGACTACTACTGCTCCTAAAACTCCAGGAAGAATAGCTACTGATATTTCAGTAGCTAATTTGGATTTTAATAAACCAAGCTATCACTACTTACTACAACAACAACTACTAATACTGCCACTACTACCAATACTTTCTACAATAACTACAACACTAACTACAACTATAGCTACAGCTAATGTTGCTGCTACTACTACAAAACTCACTAACACTTCAAAACTCACTAACCACAACAGCAACTACCACCACTACTACTGTTGCTTCTTTTACAATGACACATGCAGTACAAATGACACCACAGGAGAGAACTCAGCTAGTTTTACTTGGCAGCCGAGCCCATGAGCATTTGGGGGAATTAAACAAATAGATAACAATCATGTTTAATTAAGACATTGAAGTGTTATGGTGAAATTAGAGCAGGACAATTAAAACAATGTGCTTCTCGGTGGGATAGTGGCAAATCCTGTTCCACAGTAGGACAAGGAACCACACTGGGGAAAGTGACAGAATATTAAATATAAGAAATATTACCCAACCTTTAAAGACGACCTATTATGCAAAATTGACTTTTTAGAGCTTTAATGTTATAGTTGTTTCCCCTCGCCATTTACACATTGGAGTTGGAGTGATTAGAGTGTATATTTGATCAATCTTTAATGGCTTATTTTCAAGACACCATATGACTGATCAACTCATTTCAGTGTCCAGTTTCATAATATGTCTTCTTTACCTACCTTTGCTTAGATTTCATATTAACTTCCAGTTGTATAGGACTTCATAAGGAACAGTGAAATGGCATATGTGTTTTTGTAAAAAAAACAAAACAAAAAACACACACAACACAGACCTATTGTGCTTGTGTCTGCTATATGGTTAGGCCACTCACGGATCATTATGTTTTATGAATTTGGACATTTAAATCGCAATATTCATCTAAAACAATTTAATAAAAAAGTGTCTCTTCAATTCCAAGTTGGAAAACTATAGTGCCCAATGAGACCTAATGTCGACGTAAACATCATCACAACAAAGAGCTACGTGTTTGTCATCATCTCCTGTGGATGGCTGCACATCACAATAGAGAGAAGCATTTTTTTTCTCATTTGTACAAAACTTATGCTGTCAATTTCTACATGTATCACCAATTAAGAAAATAAAATTAAAGTACAGACCAGTGAGCCTATAGCGGTGGTGGTATGATCACAGGAGTATAAAAATTACTCAAACATGTGTGAATCACTCTAAATACAACTTCAAGAGAGTAAATGAGAAGAGAAACAACTATAATAAAAGCTCTGAAAAGTCAATTTTGCATAATTGGTGCGCTTTAATGCTTTTTCCTTTATTTCCAGAGCATGCTTTTAGTCAACTGGTACTTTTTTTTAGATAATCAAAGTAAAAGCAAAAAGCATGACTCTGTGAGGAAGAAGAGAAAATGATCTTTCAATAGGTAACATTAGAGGATTCACATAATAGCCCACCTATTATGTATATTTTTTGCTAAATCTCTTGTGTAACAATGTAATCTCTCTTTAAGTGATTCATGTTCTGCCTTTTCAATAAGTTTCACAAAGATTTCACAAAGCCTGTTCCTGGAACAACCGATTAAAGAGTACCAGTTTACTCCATTGTTCTTCAAAAGGAAAAAGGAACTGAACCCAAAACCTTAGCAAGTGTTTGTGACTGGTGGAAGAAGTACTCAATTTTGTTCGTTGAGTAAAAGAAAAGATACAGGGGCAAAAGATTACTCAAGTAAAAGTAGAAGTAACACATGGAAAAATCTACTTAAATAAAAGCTTTGAAGTAGCAATTTAAAAATAGTACTTTGCACAGTTTTCGATAAAGATTTGACTGAATCTGAATCTGAAACTGAATCAATAGCTATTTTTATTTGAATATTTTTGTTTGCTCAGCCTTTTCAGCAGTCTCAAACAACAATGGAAAATACTTTTACTTTTCAGTCCTATTTCAATAATGTAGTGGAGTAAAAAGCACAAATACCTGTTCTCAAATGTAGTGATGTTAAAGTAAAAAGTATTAAAAAGTATAAAAAGTATTAGTTATATTTAATACTTAAAAATGTATTCTCAAAAGTTGCAGTGAATATATTTGAAATGTGTCTTTGGGCAAGACGCTTCCTCCCCAAGCCTTTAGGGTCTAACTTGTCAGCACCAACCATCAAATTTATGCATCATTCACCAGTGTCCAACTATCCACGAACATTTTTAAAGTATAAAATCCAAGTTCATGAGGATTATTTTTTATGAAACATATTTTTTACCTCCTACTACTTGCTCTGGGTACTGCCGATTACAATGCTGTAAAAGTCAGAGCAATTTTCACTTCCCAGATAGTGATAGTTGCATTAGACAAAAGCTGGGGCCATTAGTGATAAAGAAAGATGGTTCATAAAGGTGGAGTCATCCCTGTTAGCTTAGCACAATGCATTCATACCACACTAAAAGCTACAATTATATTTAAACAGACTTTCTTTCTAATTCTCTATACTTCTGACTGTTCCTTTATGCCCTATCTAACTCCAGTCTCTTTAGAAGTCTCATCACTGTCAACCAATGGGATATTATCTGCATTAAATATTGTCATCAATGCGCAATTAAGTTATTCACTGGCTATTTAGGGAGAGGAAAATGAGTCCGTGTGAATAGAAGAGAGAAAAAGATGTCTTCCTACACCACCTCTGTCAACTTTCTGTTCTTTCAAGTTCAAAATGGGAGAGATTTTCTGAATCATCAAGTACAGCTCATAAGTTTAGAGAAGAGATTCAAATATTCTTAACGAAGACTGCTTTTCTGTCATTTAGTTACACCATTTATGACTTTATTACATTCTGTTCATTTTAAATTGTAATATTGATCTATGGACTCCAATAGAAAAGGCACTGATGTCAGACACTTCTCACTGGTCTCCTTATGTTATCTCATTCTAAAATCGTCACCACAAATGATGCTAAACCATGCTGACAGTTATGGCTATGTGAAACTGTTGTGGCCAGAGACTGTATGTATGTATGTATGTATATATATATATATATATATATATATATATATATATATATATATATATATATATATATATATATATATATATATATATATATATATATATATATATATATATATATATATATATATATATATATATATATATTATATATATTATATATATATATATATATATATATATATATATATATATATATATATATATATATATATATATATATATATATATATATATATATATATATATATATATATATATATATATATATATATATATATATATATATATATATATATAATATATATTATATATTTATATATATATAAATAAATGGACATAGTTAATCCGCTAGCTCTGTTCCAAATAGGAAGTGAGCACAGGGGATTGTGGCTCCAATTGACTTTACATTTAAAAAATTGTCACGGCTCTCTCTCTAACTGCTGCTGAAAGTCTCGTCTTTTTGGCCTAAAACAGTTTGTATTAACCCATTCTACATGATCCTTTGCTATTTTGTCCATGAATAGCAAAGAAGCCAAACGCATTCCCTTAGTCCACTTCTTTATACAGTCTATGGTTGTGCCTAAGTGTGCCAGAGTTTATGGTAAGAAATGACAGATACGTGGGTGTACTGTACATAAGGGGGGTGTGAAAACAAGAATTTTCAGACCAGTAGCACAGTTCAGTTACTGCCTCTTCCACTACTACCACCACTACAAGTACTATCACCACTACTACTACTACTTAACCTAACTTCCACCAATATTGATTGTATTTTGCAGTACTGTATACCTGATATACAGAAAATTCCATGACTATATGCCAACATCTATAAAAGTTATATCACTAGTTTAGTGACATTTATCCTGTGTAAACGGTGCTGATAAAGTGTCTAAACAGATGTGAATGTAGTAACCGCAAAGACGTGATGTTTGAATATAGTGTAATAGAAAGAGAACATATTCAATAAAGAGTACTGTGCAAATGGCAAAAACAGCTGATAGGAATCTGTAATATGCATTTTGTTTGTGAAGGGAGATGATGAGGATAGATAGAAATGTGTGGGACTAAGGTGTATCTAAAAGTAGCAGAAACACCAAGTCAGCATTTTTAAACTCCTAAAAGCTCCTACTTTAATGAATATAGTGCCCACTGGAAATGATTTTACAGGGCACACTCTGTGAAGTGTGCTGGGAGCAGAGCAGTGTATTAAGCTACGCCATAAACAATTAGTCACTGGTCATCAGTCATTTGGAACAAAAATGTCTCTCACCTCAGACTGACAGCGTTTAGGGCTGGTTGTCATTTTTCCCTTTTCTAATCTACCTGATGTTCCTTTACCAAATTGTTCTATTTTGATGATTGTCTTCTTTATGTGAACAAAAAATGGGTATTATTTGATATTATTTGATTATTATCATCCGGTGAAGAACTGAAGAAAGGGTTATGTTGACATTTTCCACCATAACCAAGCTCGGACTGCATGCAGTGCAGCTCCAGTCCAGTGGTCATGAATATTCTGTATAATCATAAGTGTCGAGAGGAGCTCCCAAAAGCAACAGCACAGCAGAGCTCTGGACCTCGCCTGAGTGTCACATCACAATAAGACTGGGCCACACTGGTGCTGCAGCTGGACGGGTGGAGTCTGAGCAAAGCCTTATTTTCTAAATGGCCAAAATGTTTTCCATTGTACAAAAGCAAACAAATACTTTTTTCCCACTGTAAACTGCATAAACAGAACCTATATCCTGCAAGCATCTCTGACACACTCCTCCCCTTGAGTTCACTTATCATGGGTCAGCACCCTGGACCCCTTTTCCCCTCGGAGAAGCCCCATCATCACGTCCCCTCAGCCCAGGCTCTCTGGCTCTTTATTCCCCAAAGACGCTGGTGAAATTAGCTGAGGGCTAATCAACATTTAGCTCTTCTCCGGGTGTTATTACACAGCAATTGATGGATGGTACAATTACAGGCCGTGTCACTTAGCTAAATGACTATGTAATCCTAATGAGTTTTTATTCAAACAGTGGCTAGTTAGCACAGAGAGAAAGAGAGAATGGAGAAGCCAGTGCTGCAGATGTATAAAGAGCAAACAAATGTGGAGCTATAAGTAAACAAGATAACCAGCTCACATGATAGATGAGATGACATTAAAATTAAAACATGGTATTAAGACAACATGGGTGGTTAAAATGTTAAACAGACATGAGACACTTTTTTTAGTTTTTGTAACAAAGTTTTTTTAATTTAGAGATCATATTGTCAAATACATTTATCAACTCAGTATTATATCTTATAATACTATAGTAAAGTTGTCCGTAAAAGTTTTGGTGTGTTAGAGTACTTTCTATCACCAGCACCCACAGCCTCAATATAAAATCAGTCTCCTGTAGTGTCAGCAGATAGTCCTCACTGACAAATGTAATATATACTTTTTGCTGCATACCAATAATTTTTAATATAAATACACATATTTTAAGATTTTTTGTAATAAAAAGGACAGTTTGTATAATTTAAAGGTTCTATATAATGCAAAATGTACTGTTATGAGCTTTAAACCATGTCATAATGTTGTTACCTTATCAAAAACATACCTGGAGTTTTTGAGGAGTGTTTTGTTTCATTCACACATGTTTGAGTAACCCTTTATTATTAGTCTGTCTACATCTCCAAAGCTGAAAATATTCCATCTTGTGATGTCATGAAGTGGTAGTTTTCTAGTGAACAGCTACCTTTTACCTTTTGTTCAGTAAAGACTGGAAATTCCAGGGTGGAAATTATCCAAATGATACTAGTGAAGGTGTATGGAGTATAAAAACACAGTGGAGCACTTTACAATTACAAGGTGGAACAGAGTGAGAAAAGAACTACGCAGGATTTGTGTGAAAAATGTGTGAATGAAACAAAACACAACTCTGGGTATGTTTTTTAACGGGGAAACAACTCAGCATAGGTCAGAACGTACTGTGGGCCCTTTAAAAGAAACTGAAAGAAACATTACAAAGATTCACTTTTGGAACAAGGTATGACAATTTGGCAAGGACTTGTTTTATCATGCAGAGAGGACCCCACAGTGCAGAGTGAATACTGAAGCAAAGCCCAGAGGATTACGCACTGTTTTCAATAAGTACTCCTCTTATCGGCAGACCACTGTTAATGAGCATGACACAGGTTTGTTGGAGCACACCTTTTGTATTCAGACTGCCTATAAGCGCTCGCCGCTCAAAAGGCCTTCTCAATCTCAGTCGCAGTGGGAGGAAATTGATTTGGATCCTCTAGAGAAGTTATTCTGTATGGTTCAACCTTCTGAGCAGCCTGCACAGGGAGGAGAAAGATATGAAGTTTGAAAGACAGCAGCCATTGTCACTGTCTGGGTACTTGCGAGCTCTGGCCCTGCTGCTCTCTGTGCTACTGGGCTGTGACTATCAGCGCAGTGAAATAGAGAGACCGTAGAATGAGGAGTGTATGGGGCTTTAAAGTCTCATAGTACTTAAAGTCTCACAGTATTCTTAATCTGTACACTATATTACCCAAAAGACAGCAAATATTAAGCTCTATGAGTAAGTTATAGGAATTTCACAAAGTTAACATTTTATTTTACTGTTACTATGGTCTTTCCTTAGATTTTGAGCTATGCTAAGTGTTAGGATTAGGAGTACCTAGCTACGTGATTAGGTTATAAAGTAGGTAAAGTAGAAGTAAAGTGAAGCACGATGCAGAGAATACTAATCCTGACTATGTTTTAACATCAAGTCATTCTTGAAGGTGCCCTGTGTAACTTTTTGGTTGGAGCGTCACCTGCTTGTTTCTATGGATATGTCATTGCTCTGCCTGCATTGTTCCACAGTATGACATTAAACAGCTCTTCTTTACATTTATTAAAATACAGGTGGTTTTACAGCTCAAAAATATCTTGAAAAATAGACATTCTGACAATGAGTGGGGTTGCTTCTCCACAGATCTGACCTGTAACTTGGTCTGGTTTTGTCTCCATGATGATAGAAACATCCCAAACAAAGCAAATACAAAGCATTTGACAGACCCTCCACCAGAAAAGTTGCACATAGAAAAGACCCCATAGAGATAGAACTGTTTTATGCCATATGGTGCAACATTTTAGTCAAAGAAATAAAATTTCCATGGTGACAACAGGTGGAGGCCCTCATCCAGGCCAATTTGGAATCAGATCTATGTAACCCCCACTCTTGGCTTCCAGAGTTTTTTAGTGCAATGACACCATAATGAAAATATATGCTTTTATTTTATTTAGTTATGTGCTGGGGTTGTAAGTTGGACATCAGAATGATGGATCTGGTTTGGGGCTCTGAGGAATGCAATTTTTTATGTTTTAAAATATACCCTTTATTTTTGCAGGCCAAAATTATTTGGTCTATTATAAGAAAACCATTCAAGAACATTTTCCTTCCCTCTGGTGTTTCTGTGGAGCATTTTTCAGGAGACAAGCCCAGATAGCAGATGGCCAGCAGTGTGAAGGAGAGAGTAAATGTATCCGTCATTCAGACAAGGAGAGGCTTTAACCCTGTCGCTCACACACACAAATCATATGGAAATGTGCTTGTTTAAAATGAACACTAAACACACACAGAGTGACATCTCCTCCTCCTCTCACTATCTTCTCCCCGTGCAGCAGACAGACCATCATTCATTTAAGGTGCTGCTGTCCCCAACACTACACATTGTTTTTCTCTCACACACAAACTGACATGACACCTGATCAGTGGCACCTCAGCTCAGAAGCATAATGCAGGTTTAAATAGGGCATACATAGGGCTCTGTAGTTTGCACTGTTTTGGTGCGAGTACTAGAACAAAGTCTGTTCTTTTCCTCTACAGTACTTGTACTGTATTCCTGTATAAAACATTATTTGAAGAAGAAGAAAACATGTTTTTCTCATCTCCCTTTTGACAGTTTTCAGTCTGTCAGGACACAGCAGGCATCAAAACTTGTTATCAAAGAAAAACATTTATCCAGTCCTAGTTTTCAGTACTAAAATAGGTGCAGTATCAATAGATCATTAATTGTATTCTAACTTGGTACCTTTAAACATGTTATCGTGCTGTTTTTTTTTTCCGGAAAATTGATATTTAAGTTTTTTGTTTTTTTTTAATACAGCGTGCACATTTTGCATTCACCAAGACTTCCTATATATATGGAGTCAATTTCACCTCTCCTCTTGTAATACTGTGAAGGTTATAGAGAGCTATAAGTACTTGGGCCTACAGCCTGACCACAAACTGGACTGATCTGAGAATACAGACTCATTCTCCGGAAAGGGACAGAGCATCTGGCCATACCGGCTCGTCAAAGCCTGAACCCGTCAGATCTCAGAAGCTAAGCAGGGCCGGGCCTGGTTAGTACTTGGATGGGAGACCACAAGGAATTCCAGGTGCCACAGTGGGGCCAGTGGCAAAAACTGTCGTTGTGTCCTTAGGCAAGACACTTTACCCACATTGCCTAGTATGAAAGTGGTGTGTGCGTGAGTGTTGGTGGTGGTCGGAGGGGCCGATGGCGCAGATTGGCAGCCTCGCTTCCGTCAGTCTGCCCCAGGGCAGCTGTAGCTACAATAGTAGTTTACCACCACCGGGTCTGGAGTGAATGAATAATGCTCTGTAAAGCGTCTTTGAGTGTCCAGAAAAGCGCTGTATAAAACTGATGCATTATTATTATTATTATTATAACTGCTGCTGATGTTCCACAAGACAACTGGATAAACTGGTAAAGAAGGCAGGATCTGTAGTGGGTGCAGAGTTTGACTCACTTTCATCTGTGGCTGAGAAGCGGGCCCTAAACAAACTCCTGTTCATCATGGATAACCCCCAGCACCCCCTGCACCATCACTGGACAGACTTGTTTGTCCCAAATATACACGTCTGTACAACGCATCACTATAGCTGACGAACGCAAGAGGATGGACTAATCTTACATTTCTTTTCTGTTGCTGCTGCCAATATGTGAATTTCCTTAAGTATCAATAAAGTATCTAACAATCTATCTTAATCTGTTATAACAAATGAATAACAGACAAAATATTCAAAGTTGTCACCACTTGAAATGTACACCTTCATTACTGCTTTTATATGTAGTAAAACTGCTCTTCCTGATATACCTTCCTCTATGTAATAGACTTGTCTCCACATCAAACACCATAGCTCTTCCTCACTTTCTCTTTTCAAACTAATTCCCGATGAAGCTCCCTTATCTCCGTCTTCTCTCCCTAACCTTCCCAGCGCTCAGGATCGCACATGCTCTCGATGGTCTCACTGGCGGCCCTCACTGTCCTTCGTCGTGTCAAATTAAAGTGATGGAAATGAACTTGAGGGGACGCTAATTGCAATTGTCAATCCAATCTAGGTCAGAGCTGAAAGACAGGGGCTCCCTAGCACTTCATCAGTCTTCATTAATATTGAAGGAGTTTGCCGAGGAGCAGGGGGCAGTGTAATCGGCTCTCATCTACCCCGCATTAGAAATTAGGAAGCAGGGGAGGCCATTGATGGAGCCCCGCGGACAAATGTGCCAGTCAGGAAAGGAGGAAGATGTCGGAGTTGGGAGGGGAAAACTGCACATGTTTTCAAATGTACTTGGAAAAAGGTGCGGTAATTGTAGATTCGTTTTTTTTAGAGACTTATTACTACTTACTTAAAGGTCCTATATTATGCCAAATTTAGTCTTTAGCCAATGCTGGTACTTCATCAAAAACATATCCAGAGTTGTGTTTTGTTTCATTCACACATTTGAGTAACCCTTTAGTATTAGTCTGTCTACATTTACCAGGCTCAAAATGCTCTGTTCCACCTTATGTCATGAATGCAATCCAGTTCAATCCAACTTTACCTGTAGCACATTTATAAACAAGATTTCACATAGCAATGTAAAACATTTCACTTTAAAACTCAGCAGAATTATGTTCCAAACAAAAGGAACTTCTAAAATCAACAGATAAAAGAATAATAATACAATAAAAGAAGAAAAATAACAAAATCAATAAAGGCAGTACTAAAAAAATAAAATAGATAAAACAATAAATAAATAAAAGACACAGAGGACCACACAACTCGTGCGGTTTTAAAAACCAGAGAGTAAAAATGAGTCTGAAGCGCTAGTTTTCAAATTAACAGCTACCATTTACCTTTTCTTTAATTGAGATTTGTAATTCCAGGTCTTAAAATATACAAATGATTCTAGTGAAGGTGTGTGGAGTTTAAAAATACACAGGAGCAGTTCCTGTATTACCAAATGACATCACAAGGTGGAGTGTTTTCAGTTTGAGAGAAACACTCCTAAACATGCAGGACATATGTGTTAAACATATGTGTGTATGTTTGTGATAAGGAAACATTATAACATAGATCCGAAAACTGAGTAATATGGGCCCTTTAAATGCAATGGGTCTCCTTTCTAAATTAGTAGTGAGTAATTTTCTTGAGTAGCGCTACTTTTAGAGTTTTCAGGCCGACAGAGAACCGTGCCACTGTCTATAGGCTGATGTAAACAAGGGATTGTAAAGAGATCTGAGATTAAGTACACTTTGAGAGTTTCTAAAGTTATATGTTGAGTTTAGATTGATAAGCAAGCCATTCTGTGACAATATGTGCATAAACGATCAGAGAGAGAAGTGTTGTTAGTCACTTGAGGTCCGATCCGGGTCCTTCGATGTGTCTGGCGGCTTCAGAGGTCCACACGTAAGGACAGATGGCGGCTGCGTGATCTAACAGTATCTCCAGCTTTGTCCTCAATCTCAAGAGGGACAGAAGACAAACTTCCAAGCGTCCACGTGGTCGGAGCAGCACTGGTCACTAATCAAAAAGATTATTTGTCTATAAAAATGTCAATATTTAAATTTGGAAAAATATATGAAAGCTTTGCTTTCTGTCAGATTAGCTACAGAAATTTGGGTAAAAATGTGTCAAAGAGATGGACGCAGGCTTCATATGGAGAGAGAGAACTTCTTGGGCCTTGTCCCTTGTGGAATGTTAAAGGAGCAGTAGGTTGGTTTCTCTGTCTCTCTCCTCTGTGTCTGTCTTGGAAGCTCCAGGGAGAAACTGATGCTGGGTGATAACTACCACATGTGAAAGGGGACCACAGATAAGTCTGCTCCACTTCCCCCTCCTTCCTGAATTTCAGCGAGAAATGCTGACCAATGGGAGAGATAAGGGTTTTGTGGGGGTTGAGACAAGCTATCACATTACCTCTATGAACCATCAACGGTTTTACACAAATACAAGGCATTCACATTTACAAATCAATATTAAAACACACTCATTGATGATAGTTCATAGAATGTTCAAGTTCATTCTTCTTTTCTCTATATAGTCTTTGTTTCATTCCTTTTTAAATTGTGTCTCTGTTATTTATTTAATATATAGTATTTGGATCTTCAGTCAGTATAGTTTCTTTATAAGGGAAACATATAGAAAGTTTAAATTGAACAGGATACAAACCACAGGATACAATTCACTAACCTTGATTAAGTGGAAACTGCAGGCAAGAGGTCTGGTCAAGGCGAGGTCAGCAAGGCCAATAGGAAATCCATAGATAACATCTATGGTCTGTGACCACTTCTGAGGGTTTTCTTCAGTCAAAATGGTCACATTTTAATGTTGCAATATGACAGATTCATAGGTCATAGGACAGTACCACTACAAGAGCTTGGCGCAGATAAATAATGATTTGTATGAGTACAAATGCTCACTGGTAGTTATGATGTGTTTCATGAATATTATTTCATATGGCCTTGTTTTTATTTGGTGGCAAATCCACACTGTCTGTTGATGATGCATCATGGGTTCACTTAAATGGTTTGACCGTAGGTCGTTTAGCAGTAAGCACTTTGGTTCCTGGTGTAACTGGTGCAGGAACCGGCACCAGCACCATTCTGGCTGGCCTGAAAACAGCTTTTGAGATATTCCTACAAAAGGACTTTCAGTGACATCTATGTCTCAATTGACCGTTTAATCCTATTAACTTTTTCACTTAGTCTACCAGTCGTCCTTTACCACACGTCTTCCCTTACATAGCCTTTAAATCACAGCTTCGAGACTCTTGCAAATGTTGCGCAGTGTGTTGCATAGTTTGCCCGATGGACCCCTCTCGTCTCCACGGCACCAGAGCACAGAACAAAGTGTCTGATTATGGCCTGGAAGGTTACAGCTAATGCTAATAGCACAGTGCAGCCAAAAGAACAGTTCCGACCTGCTGCAATTGGGGATCTCCCTGGATAGTATTTTTAGTATTTTTTATATCTCACTGCTTTTTTCACCTCAATGCTCTTTCCTTGGAGAAACGAGTTATTGAAGATTTCAATAACTAAATGTGTGTAATAGTGGCAGTGGGAGGTTTTCTAGTTTCTCCCATGATCCATGCCAGGTACTGTACAACAAGACCTGAATGGGCCCTTAGGCCCCAAAAAGCAGAATGGTATTTGCAAACATTATAATTGTACTTAAGATTTGTTTGGCTACTGTTCAATTTAAAATTACCATAATATCCAGCAGTTAATAATCAACAAAAGAACTGTTCTGCATCTTACCCAATACAACCGTCCAGTACAATATTCATTCCCACTAACAGCGTACTGCTATTGTGGATGATTTTGCTACTATCACTACTAATGCTATGGTAAATATACTTTCTGTGCTTCCAGTAGTTTCCATGTGGCAATGCTCAGATACAAGAGTCATTTGTGTGAGTGCAGGTCAAGAAGACACTCCACACAAGAGTTATGAGGACCACAGTGAAACACGTCACTACAGGCTGTGAAATACTATGCTCTGTCAGCAATCAGTTTGAAACTATTTTACATGACCTTTTATTACAATCAAGAAAAGATCAAATATAACACGTTTTATTCAAGAGCTCTGGTATTGTAGGACACTCTTAGAATACAGGAACCAGCATGTAAGTAATACTACTACCACTGTTGCTACTGCCATTTCTATACTATGCTACTATGCAAATGCTTTTATAATGCTGAGATATATCCTCACCAAAACCCGTTTAATGTTATGTGAATAGTTTAAATTATAGGACATTTTTCATGTATGTAAAGAGAAGCCCAGGCACAGTCCAGACTGCACAATGCCAGGCTAGAAGTTCTTGCTGAAAGAGAAAATTAATGATTTATCATTTATTACACAATTTATCATCTTGGGTTCTGTTTGAATATAAAAGCTTTTGGTGTGTTTGGTGCCACCATAAAAATAACATATACTGTAAGCTGTTGTGTGTTGTGCATAAGTGTGCATATATGTGCATATATGAGGATAAAGAAAAAGCTCCCCTAAAGTGTGTATTAATCACTGGGTGTGTTGATTCATCTGCTGTGGAAGCCGTTTGGAAGATGGACTCTATTTACTGCAGGAGCTGTAGCAGGGCTTTGGGAGGCAGCCATCAATCTGGGGGCTATCTGGAGAAGAACGCAGCCGCATCACTTTCAATCACAGGCCCAGACAGCTGCTATGGTAAACCAAGCACCGCACACAATAGTTTTTCCTTCCACTCCATCTCCTCTGTTCTACCTCAAGGTGAAGTGTCCCGCTCCCTGGAGGCTTGGTTTATTAATCTGTTTTATCATAATAATAATAATATTGCCTAAAAATACAGCACGCGCCTTGCCCTCTCTCCCTCGCTGAGTGGCACCCTGTGTCCCTAATTAGCATCTTCAATTAACCCGTGTTAATTGGCGAGCAGGAAAAGGTGGAGGAACCTGGCATGTCGGCGCCACCAGGGAGCTGCTTTGTAAATGAGAATGTTGGCCTCAACCCCTAACCTACAAACATACACCTTTTTGTAACGAGAATTTGTGCCATGGCAAATATTATACAAGGGGAACAGGAAAGTAGCAAAACTCGGCCTGCAACATTTTGATAAAAATCTAATGGAAATTTTTCAGACGAGTGAGACTCCAGGAGCATTAACACTGAAAGGTACAATGTGTAACTTCTAGTAGAGGGTCTGTCAAATGCATTTCTCTGAGGAGATGTTATTTCTTTGTCTGGAATGTTTCACAGCATGGCATTAAACCGGTTTATCTTCATAACTAGACAATGTTACAGGTCAGATCTGTGGAGAGGCAATGCTCACAATCAGAATGCCTGTTTTTCTAAGTATTTTTGGGATACAAAACCACCTCTGATTTAATAAATGTCAAGTAGAGATGTTTAATGTCATATTGTGGAACATTCCCGGCAGAGCAATGACATATCCATAGAAACAAGCTGGTGACGGACTTCCAACCAAAAAGTGACATAGTGCCTTTAAGAGAAGACTGAAATATGAACTGATAAACTATAGTTCAGTACATACATACAAATACAAGTATGATGCAGTAAAGCCATGTGGTTTGGAGAGAGACTTATTCAAAGTGTGTCTTGTTTGTCTATATTACACAAAATAGACTCTTGTGAAACATACCTTTTGTTCAGTGGAGATAGGCAATTCCAGGGCTGAATTTATCCAAATGATTCCAGTGAAAGTGTATGGAGTTTAAAAACACAGTGGTGCACCTATTACCACATGACATTAAACGGTGGCTCCACCAGAGTGTTTTTGTTTGAGAATAACCTAAATATGCAGAGTTTGTGTGTTAAATATGTGTGAATGAAACAAAACACAGCTCTGGGTATGTCTTGGATGAGAAAACATTATAACATAGTGTAATATGGGCCCTTTCATAATGAATATAAAGGGGGAAAAAAATCATTTTTTGCCACATCCCGCAGCCCCATGTATTAGTAATAATAGTAGTAGTCATGGCAGTTACCAATACTTTTCAGTTCATAAAATAAGCACTACAACCCCTGAACTAAAGCAAACCTGGCTGTAATACCGCTGAACCAATATTGTTTCCCCATCAGTTAAATAACACTTGTACTGAGAATGGCTCTTGTGGTATTGAAGTCACTGAGGCCTATTACCTCTGCAGGGGTCTAATGGTGGCAGTTTACCATCTGATATTGTATTGGTTTGTTTCAAGTCAGCAGGGACATTTTCAATATCGCTCGGCAACACAAAGAACGCATAATGGCCCTGCTTGAATGCCTGGATCAATCCTGATATTTGCCTGTCAACAACCTAAACACACAGCGGATGAAAAAGTAACTTGCTTATTAAGACACATGTAAACAAGGCATTTAACTAGCTCATCGGCCCTTCAGGACCACACCTTAACAGCTCAAGAAAGAAGGAAAACTCCAGTGGGAGTTGTCAAGAGCAGTGGTAAAAGGTAACAAAGTACAAACAGTAAAGTAGAATTTTTAGGTATTTGAACTTTTTAAGTACATTTTACAGTGGATACTTTTTACTTTTACTTCACTACATTTTTTGGACTGGACTGAAAAGTAAAAATTACTCTGCATGTGATTTGTGTTTTTTGCTGTTAAATTTGTGGTGTCACATGCCTAGGGACTACAGATGGAAATGAGCATTTTTGCTATAATCTGGCATATTTACACTACAATGTTGTCCCTGTTAAATAAATTAATTAAAAAAGAAGAGTTATTTTTTACCATGTAAGAAAAGTTTTTTTTAAATTCAAGCTTTGGCTTTAAGCAAACAAAAATAATAGTAAATGACCAAAATATGTATCATTTTATATCACTACATATCACAATGTCACTACATTTTAACAACACATGAAATACTTGTTCTTAAAGTAGATTTTAAAATGTGTACTTAAATACTTTTTCAAGTGATACTTTTCCTTTTACTTGAGTTTACCTATGTACCTGTACTTTTACTCAAGTACTTCACCCATCACTGGTTAAGATAACCATATATTTGGTAGTCATTTAAAGTATGTGACGCAATGTAAGAAGTCGCAGCAGTAGTATTACATAGAACTGTTTTAGTCTTTGTTGCGCCAGATACAGCAAGAATGTAGTGCTAGTTTTACTTGACCTCATTGGAAATGTGTGTAGTACTGAGTGTGCCACTTCTAACTACAATACTGTTGATTACATATAGGACCATTATCCTATAAGGAAGAAGGAAAAAGATGTAGTAGCTGTAATCAATCTTGATACATGCCCTTCAAAATTTTAAACACATTACAAATTAAGGTTGCACACTTAATTACAATTAGATTAAAAAAATGATATGTGTACTGCTGAAATTACCAAATCATTCTAATTATAACAGACCGTCCTTCATCTTTTTATGTGAAAAAGCTAAGCTGGAGACCACTGCAAAAATATTCTGAAATGTATGACAATCTTGTATTAGTTTAGTTTGTAGTTCAGTCTCTGTCAAATGTTAATTTTCCTGCAAGGTCATCTGCATAATTCCATGATATGGCAAAGAATGTTAAAGTGATATTTAGGAACTATTCTCCATGGAGATTGATGTTATGTTATACCATACTGTGGAAGACTACAGCCAAAGGAAACAGTAAGGAGTGAGGAGGCCGCTTTTTGTATGTTTTTCAGTGCAGTAAAAACATATATAATGAAAAACATGCTTTTATTTTAGCATATTTGGGAAAATGTTACATACTCAGTGTAACAGCCTGCTCAGGTTGTGGAAGTAAATTTTCCATTCACTTTTCCCACAGAGTTTTCAAAAAATCAAATATTAACAGTTCATGACATTGCAGAGGCTAAGCAGCTACGTGGTAACTAATATCCAAATCCACATCCACATCCAAGTCCAAAAAGCTGTTCTGCCAGATGTTTTAATAACTTTATAAAGTTTCAAAAACTAATTTTAAATAACAATAGGGTTTGTGTTAAAAACTTACATTGCAGCTATATATGCATATATATATATATATATATATATATATATATATATATATATATATATATATATATATATATATATATATATATATATATATATATATATATATATATATATATATATGTCATAGTTAACTCGTGATTAATCGCAAATTATTTGCACATTTTTGTCCCTTGAAACATAATTTTAATACCCTTATCAACATAGGAAAGTGGATAGGCTTTGTGCAATTTTTTTTTTTTAATGCAAACCATAATTGTCAGTGAGACAACTTTGTGTTAGATGTTCCACTCTCATGTTCCACTTTCATGAAGTGCAACAAGAGCAGCAAAGTGCCTCTCTTCTGTCTTCAGTCAAAGTGACTGAAGTTCCCACTGTGGGTGAAATAATGTGCTGCGACCTAAGGGAGTTCTCATTATTGAGTCTGCTGTACTAGTGAAGCACTCATGCTCTGACTTTAGGGCCGTGCCGTGTCATGCTCGGGTACAGCTACCTGGGATTCTGTGGCCCACGTTCGCACCTGCCCAGCCAGGCCAGGGCCCGGGGCCGATGGGATCATCACACGGCGCTGTTTGCTTGCATGGTCGCACAGCGGAGCTGGTGCTTTTGGCGGAGAGGGTGGGTCCCGCACCTCCGTGGGTTTGTGGATGTGGTGGTGGCGCAGGGGCGTGGAGGCGGTCGGGGGAGAGAGGCTGCAGGGCTTCTGTCGCTGTCCGCGGTCCTTCTGTCGCTGTCCGCGGTCCTTGTCGGGGGTGGGTACGGGTTTGCCGTATTTTTTGGAGCGGACTTTGTTTTGTGCTTTCCTTGTGTTGTGAATTCATGCATGTGTGTGTGCATGAGTGGCACGGCACGTGCTTTGGCCCACCTCCTTCAACCGAGGCTTCTCAGTTTTGTACAAACTGTACAGCCGGATCCTGTAGTTTTTCCTACATTGCAGCAGTGGCCACAGCTTGGTCACAGTGTTAATATTGCGCAAAAAAAAAAAATTAACAGCATTAAAATAGTTTTGAGTTAACGTGTTAATAGCGTGAGATTTTTGACAGTTTTTTTTTTTTTTTTTTTTAGAAAGTCTATGAGAAATTAAGAGATTTCATTCTGGGACCACAGGGTGGGTGGTCACTGTTTAGTTTAGTTTTAAATGTAATTAAGATCACAATTAGAATGACATTTACTCACAATTAATGTTTAGTTTATTTAATGAGACAGGGACAGTGCACATTATACTTTAACAGGAGAGATACTTTGTACCAGGCTGTCGCGCCAGTGCTAATTTCCACATGTCGTCCCTGGGCAGGTTGAAGTTATAGCTCATAAAATCAAACATACAGAGAGAATGTCTTTATAATGACTGGAGCATCATAACAATTCTATATTCTCAGTCATACCCAGTTCTCTCAACACCTTAAAATCATCCCCCTTACCAAAATCATCATTCAGTTCATTCCCTCCAGAACATGACACTCTCTCCAGACACTCCTCAGTCCACATTATGGGCACAGGTTTGGTTTGAAAGGAGCTACTTTTTCACCAGGTGTGAGAACATGCTGTAGTTTGTACATGTGAACAGCTCTGTTAGTAACATGTTCCACTGATGGACGGCCATGCATGAAAAGGGTGAGTTACCGAATGCTGTCCTGCGTTTGGGGATACTGCACTTGCCGCACACAGTAGGGTTGGGCAGTAATACAGTATCCCACATTATCAAAAAGTAGAAACGGTATCAGTTTCATTGCCGTCATTAAAAAATCTGGACCTAAAACCACAGCGCCGACTTACTCCCCCCCGCTCTCTCTCCTCTTCAAACGTCGTTACGCACAGAGATATCGATCCACACACAGCAAGGAAGAAGAAAAAAACGTGACTGACACTTCGAGTGTGATGTTGAGCCGAAAAGTTTGCAACCGAGATGTTTTATTGAACCAACACTCCACATTTCTGGTACTCTGCTCATTATATACTTTGAGTAATAATGTGTTTAATGCAGTTTTGCGCACATTTGTTTACGTTTTACAGAAACAAAACTTAAATCCGCATGGCTCATTTGCATATAGTATAAGCGCTGATAAAAAAAAACAGCTCGTGCACTGATGCTGATGTGAGCGAACACGCTGACGAAGTTTGGTTTGATCAGAACTTGTGCCTCATCTTCAAATATAAAACAGCTTTTCTGTTTCTGAATGGTATAGGTGCAAGCTACAAAATAATTCTTAATTAGTCATGGTAATACCATATACCCCGGTAAAATGCTGAGGTTTAACGGTATCAAAAACCCTAGTGCACCGTGGATCGAGTGACTCAGAAGGTGGTTTCAGAGCTCAGGGAAACAAACTGTTTTAGCAGAGGAGCAGCAGTATCATGAATGATCTTGTACAGCAGACAAACATTTGCAAACATTATCAGGTTTTCAAAACTTAAAATGTGCTGTTTCACAAGAAACAGCGCACACAAGTGGTGGAATGACTTCTTGTCATGAGTCTTGCGAGCGCTTTTATATAAAGATTCTAGAGGCCTCAGAGCTGATTTACAAGCCTGTGACCAACTTGTTATGCAGTATAAAAAAAGTGGCATTTAGATAAGCGTCAGTAGTCAGGGAGTTTCTGATGTATCTGAAATTGGCCATGTTGAGTTTTATAGTGTTTAACTTTTTAATGTGTTTTTAAATCATAAATTTGGTTCCAGAATAATTCCTAGATATTTCACCTGACCAACATTTATAATCTTCTGTCCTTCCATCAGAATTTCAGGATAGTTTTGAGGTTTGTGACAATTTGAAAAAAAACATAGAAACAGTTGTGTATTTATTTATTTTTTCTTCAAAATTGTGCACACGGCAACCACATTACTCACTGTTACAGATCCAAAACAACCATTTAGTCCCATGCTTCATAATCACGTGAGTGTGGGGCAAAATATCTAACGCAGCTTTGTTGTGGGACTGCCAAAGACTCCCCCTGGACCTGTTCATCCACATAGCAATACCACCCAGTTATTCAGTCAGCGCTTTAATTCCACCAGGGGAGCACGCCCTCACCTTCTACTTTGATCGACTGAAATCAATTGGTAGTTGATGGCTGTAGCAGTGCACAGTGCAGTCAGCATGGTCCAAGGCAGTGTTCTTGAGGAGTTGGTGGTTGCCAAAGGTCAAAAGAACAAGCTGATTTCAACTACAATTCAGCGTATTTTTCTGCCCGCTGTAAATTTGACTACAGTAACTTTAACTCGCTCCACATGACCTCTCATTACAGTGCCATTACTGCTCTGGTCCCTGGGGTCCAGTGTCCATCATGTGTTAACGCACTCAGAGGTGTATGTATATCTGTCACACTAAAGTGAATGTAAGCATTTGGAGAAACATTTTTAGCTTAGTATGACACAGGACAAATATGATTCTACTGGACTTTAGAGAATATAGTATTTTGCAATTTCCTCAGAAAAAGATTGACAAAGCAAAGTATTGTACCAAATGTACTTTCAGCAGAATTCATGTTTCATTTTTATATGTTGTATTTCTGCAAAGTCAAACAAATCAGCAACTTATGTGCCCAGAAAGGTATATTTGATTAAAAGAAAGAAGATAATACAAATGTAATAGTGATTTCAAGCCTGTGACAATATAAAATTAGCCAATTGCAATAAAGAAAATGTGCTTGACTGCACCTCAAGGGTCAAACATAGACACTGGATAACCTCAGCAATGCTCTGAGTGAGGGACCATAGACTGTATAAAGTAGTGGACTAAAGGAGTGTGATGTCACCCATAGTGTTCGGCTCCAGTCAAATGAAGCTCATGAGGCTAACAGTTATATGGCAACTTTGGAAACTAGGTTCATATTAAGAATTGGAATTTATTTACAGACAAAATAGTGAAATAAAAACACCAGGGTCATGTAGAATGAGTTACTATGGATATTTTAAACCCAAAATAAAGAAGCTCACAGCCTCACTTACAGAGAAAGGGGTGACAATTGGTCAATGCAATGTCATATGAAAACAGAGTCAATGGAGCCAGAAGTGCCCCCATAAACACTTCCCATTTGGAACATGGCAGCTAGCAGGTTAGCTACCTCCATGAATATACAGTCTATGTAAGGGACAGGCAGATTTAACTCATTGCAATGATATATTTCAGAAGAAGCACATTACTTTGGTTATCTGTTCACAATATAAAGACACTAAGCGTAAATTAATCAGGGTAAAATCAAAATTGTTATCTGGCTCCAACAAAAGTGTGGCATTATTAGTAGTATTATCATTTATTCTTTTTCTTATTTATCTGCATATTGCTAACCCCTACAATAAAGATGTTTATGTTTTTTGTCGCACTAAACAAAGAATGAGGTTTCACACTGTACAATTAGCATTTGCGTTCATGCTAGGCTCCTCTCAGAACATGCATATTTTGAGTTGAATTTCTTATGGCGAATATAGGTTAATCATGTTCCATTCATTTTTCCCTGATTATGTTCAATCAAATCTTTCAGTTATTTGGAGTTTGATCGGTCTGGGCCTGAGACACAATGAGAGCCTATAATCAGAAGGACTCTCCGAGAGAGAGTTAGTTTGATTACCCCTGATTAGAAATACTGCCTCTTCTCTTATCAGTGCTTTGGCCATTGAGCGCAAAGCAGGAGCAGCACCAAGGTCAATGATGAGAAAGTTCAAGCTGGCAACTTTTTCAGCTGCAATTTCAGATAAATGGGCATTTTGGGGCCAATTTTCCGCCAAAGCAAAGACCGCACAAAAGGAGCCCAGAGAAAGGGAAGGACAATTATAAAAGCTCCTCGGTAGGCTTGACCAATGAGGGTAATTAGTATGTTTAAAAAATTTCTAAGAGAGACAAAATTTAAGTTAATTTTGATGTCCTAATTTTTTGATATTCATTTGAAAAAAATTGTTGGATGTTGGATGTCACAACAAGAAAAAACAAAATGGTCTGTAATTATGACTTCACACTGACTGCAAGCATCTTTTCCCCAATGGGACTAAACATTTTGATAATAGTTCTTGATAATAATCCTTTGTTCAGGTTTAGAAATAAATCAAAGTGTCAGTTACACTATTTTGAATGTAACTGGATAATCAAAGTTTGCCATTAGCCCAAATGCCTTTAAGCATACAACAGAGATACAACATAGACACTGTTTCTTTGTTTTCCTTTCTGAAGTATAACCATACACGCTGTGACACACTCCCCAACACCCAAACTAATAAGCATCATAAATTACAGAAATCAAAATACAGCATACCAAAGTCATTTCAGGTTAACAGCTACCTTTTACCGTTTTCTTTAGAAGAGACTGGCAATTCCAAGGATACAATTATCCAAATGATTCTAATGAAGGTATATGGAGCACTTCCTCTATTGCCGCATGACATCACAAGGTAGTTTGAGAGAAGAACTCCTAAAATATGCCTAAATACGCAGGGTTTGTGTGCTAAACATGTGTGAATGAAACAAAACAAAACTCAATGTTTTTGAGGAAACAACATTTTAACATAGCTCAGAAAACAGCATAATATGGGCCCTTTAAACACTTCTTAGTTTTTGCAGTGCTCAGAAGGAACATCATTAACCCATAACACTCCTCTTAAATTGTCGAAGTCAGTTAAATGTTTGTAATTATTGCAGTTATAGAATTGTGTTCATTTGCTTGATACACGTTGAAATACACGTGTTGGAGGGATTAATGAGCTGCAATCTTGAGTTTCCTGTCTGATCGTGTGTGCCGAGCTGTGGAGGTGTTTTCTGACTGCACTGTGTCATTTGCATGTGATTTTATCAGGTAAACATTGTAATCAGTGTGTAATAACATTCAAATCACAAGCTGCAATTTTATTATCTCATTTATGACTGTGTACACATTCCCTTTTCCTGCAGGATTTACTGACTTCTAAGATGTTCCAGCAGAATAGGTGGGAGAAGCATGAATCAAAATATTGATATTTGGTGGTGCCATAAGAATCACAATCAAGTGCTAGTATAGTCATAATACTATCTGAGATACTAAGGAATATTCTTGATACTCTACACCAATTGCAATACTACAATGATATATTTAAATGTTTTTTTAGCAACAGAATGTCATTTTTTAACACAAAATAATCATGTTTATATTACAATGCGTCATGGTACTTTTAACAACCCTATAAGGAACCAAAACTGACCATTACCCTGGCATACAATGTCTTAGGCAGGACAAGTCTATGAAAAAAGTAATCATTAATAATAAAATCTTCTAAAGAAGAGATTAAGGAACTCTTGCCATTCTGCAAAAAAGCAAAGATCACACCCCAGAAGAGTTGATTGAATACATTACAATACATGTTAAAACCGACTATTGTTATTTTTGCACGTTCTAGACTTAAATGTGATGTTCCACTATATGAATCACGAGCTGATATTTCCCCATGTACAACTTTGATCACTTCAATATAAATTCTTCAGTCCCCATGAAACCTGCAGGTGCCCATAAGCCCATTCTACTGTCTGTGGTGCATACAGGTGCTCAGCTCTTACCCGGAGGAAGGTGAGGTCACGGCTGCGGCCGATGCTGGTGATCTCCAGATTTCCCATGACCACCTCGCAGTTCTCGTAGTACTTCCTCATTGTGCGGTACTGCAGATCCAGGTCGGACAGGGTACTCAGCTTGTTCTCTGTCCCAGCACAAACTACAACAAAACAGAGAAAAGATCATGATAAATTATGATAGCCTTTGTTTTCTATGAATATGAAGCTATAATCTAGGTCTATAGCATTCCTCATAATTCATGGAACCACTCATAAAAGTTGTGGTGATATAGGAAACTTTTTTAAAATATATTTTTATACATGTTCTGAGTATCATACAAATTTTGGGCCATGGCAACAGTCTGTGAAATCCTAAGGGTGCTAGCCTGGTGAGTCAGACACTTTGTGCTAATGCAGAGACTTTAATTTCACCACCTTTTGGCGATACAGTCTTCGCTTTTTATCTGTAGCACTCACAAATATGGAGAGGAGCACTCTGAGCAATATGTGGTTTTGTGTTGACCACAAATGTACAAAAAGCACTTTTGTACGTCAATGCAGCTCAACAAATACAAAACACATTTAAAGAAACTACTTGCATTAAAAATATCCTGTAAAATGTGGGATTTAATGCAAATAGCATGCTGTACTGGGACAATTTAAAAAATGCAGTCTACAAAACAAGCATTTGGTTCTGTTTGCCACACTGTTTCCCCAAATAACCAATGCTCTACTTTCAAAATAGTGGCAGAGTAAATGTCCTGTGTAATGTTAGTTAAGTATGGCAGCACATTTCGGATCAAGATAAAACAAACCCAACTGTCCTCTCATTTTGGGACTATAAAAGCACCACTGTTAGCATTGTAATTGACTATTTTTTGCATTATTAAAACAGTGCAAGAATTATGAGAAAGCGGAACATTTTATATTTTTAGTTATTCCTTTTTCAACCTAGCCTCTGTGCCAAAGACTCCTAGCCATGTAGAAACTAGCTCCTGGTTTGATTTGGGGTACAAGGTTCAGTCTGTTTTTAGTGAAAAACACACAGAGTAACTGTGAGATCAAATGGACCTAATTGCCTGCCCCGATTGCAGTAAATAGAAGACCGGAAACCAATTTGGGGAGTTTGTTACTATTTCAGATGTCACACAATGTTCTGCACAGCCATGAATAAGATCAGGCAGTGAGCATGATTATTAGGCCCGAACGCCAGAGGCTGGCGAAGGGCCTATTAGTATCACATAGCGATGCTCTTAGGGGGCGGGAACTAAAATGACACAACGTGACTCGCCCATAGTGACCAGGGACCCTCGCCATGACGTAGCAATGCAGCAGAGGTTTCCAAAAATGTATAGTTTGTCGGCCAAAAAAAAGCAGAACTTTGTTCTCGTATCAGAATATTCTTATAATTATTTTTCTCCTAACGCACTCACCCATTTTTTACCCATTGAACAATGATGAAAACTCATAAAATTTGGCCAAATGTTAAAAAGTCTGCCTCTCTAACTTTTGGCTCTTTCCATTTTCAATAAATACATAAAATGGCTCGTCAGCGCATCCTAAGACAAAAAGTACATAAGGGAATACGAATGACATTAAAAAAAATGCGCGTAGAATCATGAAATTTAACGCAGAAGTCGATCATGACTTGCGAAGCTGAAACGCACTCCTCCGCAGGCGCTCACCTGAATGGCCTCAAATTTGGTCCACATTATCTCCAGGTGTGGAACGTCAAAAGTTATCCAGAGCTCTCAAATCCGTCTGACGTCTCTGAGCAGTGAAGCCACAAAAAATGAACACACTTTATGGATATTTACAAATTGCTCCTATTTGCTCAAACAAACTCTGATTTCAATGAAATCTGACACAGTTATCTGCCCTAAAGCTACTGAATGTGAAAAAATTTAATTAATTTTAAAATGTAATTTGGTACATGAGTGCCCCCTACTAATAAAACATCACCTTCCCCCCCAAACACATTCAAAAACTCACTAAACTTTGCCAAAAGTTCAGAAATTATGAGACATTCGAGAAAATATAGGTTTCATGTGTGGGGATCAAAAAATGATAAAAAAGAATGATGAAATGATGAAAAAAAGATAATATGCCACCTTGAATATTAGGTTCCGCCCACTTCTATGGGAGCTATCCCAGCTCAACTTTGTTGTAGAGCCATGAAATTCGGTACAGGCATTTGTCACGTGAAGCCAAACAAAAATTATTATTATGGCCACGCCCCCTGACAAAGCAAAAGGCGGTCATCTTGAAGGCGCTTCACCCACAGGGCTGAAAATCACCATACATCATCTAGAAAAGTGCGGCTTCAAACTTTTGCTCCATTTTTTTGGTAACTGTTACGGTTTACGTGCGGAAAAGCCGCAAACTTCAATCAAAATTTTAGACAATATTCATTGTGAAGATTTGCTCCCATTGGCACAGGCTTAGTCCGATCGTGCTGAAATTTGAATCACTGATGCCTGATCTCGGCATGAATATAATACACTATAAAATATATGGAAAATTACACTACAGCGCCCTCTAGCATACATGAAATGCCAACATTATCAGATTTGTACCAAATTTGGGAATTCAATTCTACAAGACTACAAGCAAAAAAATACATTATGGACATGGTGAATTTTTCACTGTTGGCCAGGAGGGGGCGCAAAGACTCCTCAAAAATCATTTAAAGGTGCACTATGCACTATCTTTCTGATGGGGGATGTGTTGGCCGGGGAAATTTGAATCACTAATGTGTGATCTCGGCCTGAATATAATACAGCATAAAGCATATGAAAAGTGTGGTTGGGATTTACGGTTATTAGGGTTAGTGTGGGACATGGCATTTGCTGGGCGCGGCATTTGCTGGGCACGGCATTTGCTGGGCGCGGCGTTTGTGGGACACACCATTTGCAAGGCATGCCATTTGCAGGGAACATCGTTTTCTAGGGCATGCTGTTTGCGGGGCACGGCGTTTGCGGGGTGCAGCGTTTTAACCTACAGAAGTGCATAGTGGAGAAACTGTCGGGACATGATGATATCTTGCAAAAAAGGAAGAAAAAAACTCTACTGCACTTTCCAAGCTACAGTCATTTTAAATGTATTTCTTTTATGCACTTGAAATGAATTTGAATAAAGATGCATTGTGTAACTTTTCTGTTGGAGGGTCCGTCACCACTTGTTTCTATGGATATGTCATTGCTCTGCCTGGAATGTTCCACAATATGACACTAAACATCTCTACCTTACATTCATTCAATAACAGGGGGTTTTGTAGCTCAAAAATACCTAGAAAAACTGGCATTCTGACTGTGAGCGAAGTTGCCTCTCCACAGATCTGACTCGTTACTTTTTCTGGTTTTGTGTCCATGAAGACAGAAATGTTTAATACCATACTGTGAAACATTCTAGAAAAAAATTTGATGGAAAAGTTACACAATGCACCTTTAAAAACAATAAGGATCTAGGTATATTTTTCATGGTTGTGACTTAGTCTTGTATAGCTCATTACTTTTAAATGGTCAATCAGAACAACACTATGACTCCTCACAAATGGCCTGACATTTGTTCTTCTCCAACACTCTCATTCAGACTCATTTGTATTGTCTGAGAGTCCTCTTCACCTGGCCCTCTGCACGCTCCGGGACAGAGCAGCCATCAGTGTGACAGAGGGGTGACGGCTGCACCCTGAAACGTGTCACACCGTCACCCATGGGTGCCTGCCTTTCCAGCTCAACACTTCCACACTCAAAAGTCTCTGCTTTGAATCTTAATTTTAACCTCATCGCTTATACTGTAGTTGGGAATTTCAACATCAGAACTAGCAGATTTTCCTTAGTTACAGCTAATTTGCTATTAAAGGGTAAGGTTTTAGAATTTTACTTTTACTTATGAAAGTATACCTTTAAAGGTTGTTCATTTCTTTGCTATTTGCTTTGCTTGGGATGTTTCAGAGCATGGTATTTAAAAGATCCTATTATTATTTTATTATAAATCTTTACTAAGGACACAGAAAGCACATGTGGTCTAAGAACTACACAATATAGATATATATATTGCATATTATTAAAATGAAACAATATTACATTAAAAATATACATAGAAGCAATGTTATTAATTAATCTCTATTTCCTCTATTTCAATATACAGACAGGAGCACCAAAGCTGCCATATTTTGGAGGTAAACCTCACAGATCTTACCTCAAGACAGACTAAATCATAAATAACAGCATTAAAAAGATTTAGACATAAAACTGTACTGCAGATGTCCAAGTGCAGCAGAACATGAGCCATTTTTATCGGTTGGCCTTCCTTTAACTGGTTTTAGTTCTTTTTATTCCCTATTTATTTTAATTTTATTTCTTTTATTTATTTATTTATTTATTTATTAGAACTATTCTGATTTGTTGGATCATTTACTGTTTTCTTTGTTTTATGTACTTTGTGTGTGTGTGTTTTGTATTGTTCATTGCTGCTTGTACAACATTTTGTAAACATTGTTTTTAAAAGTGCTTTATAAATAAAGATGTATTATTATTATTATTATTATTATTATTATTATTATTATTATTATTATTATTATTATTATTATTATTATTAGGCCCGAGCGCCTCGGCGGCATAGGGCCTATTGTGATTGTTCAGCAGTGCGATGCCACAGCACGGTGGCACTGCCATGGCCACGTCAGTGGCATAATCGTAATTGTTCACCCAAAAACGTAGGGTGAAAACAGAGCGCAAAGCGCTCTCCCCCTTATCAAACATTCAATGCCACTCATCAGTGACACTCATGGCATCCAGTAGTACAGACTGGCATTGCCCATTGCTGCGACAGCGGCATAATTGTAATCGTTAACTTGGGTAAACGCCAAAAACGTGCACTGGGTATGTGAGAAACCGAAGAGGTCAATGGTCATTGACAATTGACCCCATGGGTGCGTTACTGGATGCGAGTGCTTTCCAATGATATGTATATGTGCCCCCATTCGTAGTGCTATATTGTTATTGTTCTGTTTTTTTCTTATTATTAGGCCTGAGCGCCTCGGCGGCGTAGGGCCTATTGTGATTGTTCAGCAGTGCAAAGCAATGAAGCGCTCTCCCCTTTCCAAGCACACTGGCACTCATCATGTCACTGACTGGTGCCCGCTGACCTGGCACGGTGGCATTGCCATGGCAGCGGCATAATTGTAATTGTTCACCCAAAAACATAGGATGCACTCGCGAAACATAGGATGCGCCTGCAAAAACCGAGCACGAAGCGCTCTTCCCCTTATCAAACACTCAATGCCACTCATCAGTGACACTCATGGCATCCAGTAGTAGACTGGCACTACCCACTGCCGCGACAGCGGCATAATTATAATCATTAACTCGGATAAACACCAAAAATGTGCACTGTGTATGTCAGAAATCGAAGAGATCAATGAAGAGCGCAACTCGCTTGACATTTGACCCCACGGGTGCGTTACTGGACGCGAGTGCTTTCCAATGATATGTATATGTGCCCCCATTCATTAATCCTATGAAAACGGCGACAGAGCAAAGAGAAGATTTTTTACTATTGAAAAGATATATTATGTTTTGAATTATTAATTACTATGGAAACTGCGCCAGAACAGCAACATTCTGAAACTTATGAAACGGAGACAAAGGAAAAGCCACAATTTGAGTACTTTTTACCATTCTAATGATACTGTTGTAATTGTTAATTACTATGAAAACAGCACCAGAGAAAAGGTGACATTTTGAGGACTTCTTACCATTGAAAGACATGACGTTATATTTAAAATCATTAATTACTATGAAAACGGTGCCAGAGCAAAGAGAACATTTTTTACAATTGTAAAGATATATTATGTTTTGAATGATTAATTACTATGGAAACGGCGCCAGAGCAAAGAGAACATTTTTTACCATTGAAAAGATATGATATCATGTTTTGAATCATTAATTACTATGGAAACGGCGCCAGAGCAAAGAGAACATTGTTTTACCACTGAAAATATATATGTTTTGAATCATGAATTCTATGGAAACGGCGCCAGAACAGCAACATTCTGGAATTTATTAAACGGAGCCAGAGGAAAAGCCACAATTTGAGAACTTTTTACCATTCTAATGATACTGTTGTAATTGTTAATTACTATGAACTCAGCACCAGAGAAAAGGCGACATTTTGAGGACTTATTACCATTGAAAAGATATGTTATATTTAGAATCATTAATTACTATGGAAACGGCGCCAGAGCAAAGAGAAAGTTTTTTACCATTGAAAAGATATGATATTATGAATTATTATTATTTACTATAGAAACGGCGCCAGAGCAAAGAGAAAATTTATTACATGGAAAAGATATTATGTTTTGAATCATGAATTACTATGGAAACGGCGCCAGAACAAAGAGAATTTTTTTTTTTACCATTGAAAAGATATATTATGTTTTGAATCATTAATTACTATGGAAACGGCACCAGAGCAAAGAGAAAAAAAAAATTACCATTGAAAAGATATGTTATTATATGTTGAATCATTAAACTATGGAAACGGCGCCAGAATAGCAACTTTCTGGAACTGAAATGGAGCCAGAGGAAAAGCCACAATTTGAGAACTTTTTACCATTCTCATGATACTGTTGTAATTAATTACTATGGAAAGAGCACCAGAGAAAAGGTGACATTTTGAAGCCTTTTTACCATTGAAAAGATATGATATTATGTTTTGAATCATTAATTATTATGGAAACCGTGCCAGAGCAAAGAGAAAATTTTGAAGCCTTTTTACCATTGAAACTATATAATATGTTTTGAATCATTAATTACTATGGAAACGGTGCCAGAATAAAGAGAAAATTTTGAAGCCTTTTTACCATTGAAAATATATAATGTTATGTTTTGAATTGATAAATACTATGGAAACGGTGCCAGAACAGCAACATTCTGGAACTCATAAAATGGAGCCAGAGGAAAAGCTACAATTTGAGAACTTTTTTTCCATTCTAATGATATTGTTGTAATTGTTAATTACTATGGAAACAGCACCAGAGAAAAGGGGACATTTTGAGGACTTTTTGCCAGTCAAAAGATATGATATTCTGCTTTGAATTGTTAGCTACTATGGACATGGTGCTGGTTTTTCATCATTCTGGAACTCATGCAACGGCGCTAGAGGAAAAGCGACAATTTGAAAACTTTTTACCATTCTAATGATATTGTTATTAGGCCCGAGCGCCAGAGGCTGGCGAAGGCCTATTAGTATCACATAGTGATGCTCATAGGGGGCGGGAATTAAATGATGCAATGTGACTCGCCCGTAGTGACCAGGGACCCTCGACATGACACAGCAATGCGCCAGAGGTTTCTGAAAATGTATAGTTTGCCGGCCAAAGAAATGCGAAACATTGTTCTCGTATCAGAATATTCTTATTATTATTTTTCTCCCATTTTTCACCCAGTGAACAATGACGAAAACTCACAAAATTTGGCCACGACTGAATGTGAAAAAAAATTTAATTTGGTGCATTAGCGCCCCCTACAGATTGAAATAAAAGGTGACCCCCAAACACATTCAGAAATTATGAGATATTCGAGAAGATATAGGTTTCATGTGTGGGGAAAACATTGAGATAATACGCCACCTCGAATATTAGGCTCCACCCACTCCTATGGGAGCCGTCCCAGCTCAACTTTGTCGTACAGCCACGAAATTCTGTAAAGGCATTCGTCATGTGAAGACAAACGAAAAATATTATTATGGCCACGCCCCCTGACAAAGCAGAAGGCGGCCTTCTTGGATTGAATTCTTCAAAATGCAGAGTTCGCATTTTTGCTCATGTTGCTTTTGAACGCACTCCTCTTAAGGCGCTTCACTGACAAGGCTGAAAATCACCGTACATCTAGAGAAGTGCGGCTGCAAACTTTTGCTCCATTTTTTTTGAAAACTGTCACGGTTTATGTGCGCGAAGCCGCAAAGTTCAATCAAAATTTAGACAATATTCAATGTGAAGTTTTGCTCCCATTGGCACAGGCTTAGTCCGATCGTGCTGAAATTTGAATCACTGATGCTGATCTCAGCCTGAATATAATACACTATAAAGCATATGGAAAATTACACTATAGCGCCCCCTAGACATGAAAAGTCAATATTAGAGGATTTGTACCAAATTTGGGAATTAAATTCTATGCATGAATACGAGCAAAAAAACATATTACGGACATGGGGAATTTTTCACTGTTGGCCAGCAGGGGCACAAAGACTCCTCAAAAATCATTTAAAGGTGCACTATGTAATTTGTCTGATGGGGGATGTGTTGGCCTGGGAAATTTGAATCACTAATGCGTGATCTTGGCCTGAATATAATACACTGTAAAGCATATGAAAAGTGGGGTTGGGGTTTACGATTATTAGGGTTAGTGTGGGGCATGGTGTTTGCTGGGCATGGCATTTGCATGGTGTGGCGTTTACACGGCGCGATTTCCTGGGCACGGTGTTTGCGGGGTGCAGCGTAGTCGCACGCGAGGGCCGATCACCGCTTGCGGCTAAATTTATTATTATTATTTTCCTCTGCCCCCCGAACACAGTTTGGCAACTTCCCACTGACAAAAACTCACGAAATTTTGCACAAAATTCAACAACGCCAAAGTAGGAATTTACAAATACTCCACACCGAAAAACTCAAAAAATTGGCACGACAGCGCCCCCTGCAAAATCAAAATACATTGCGCCTACGGCTATACCCGAAAAATGAACTTTGTTGTAGACAAACGAAATTCGGGTGGTGGATAGGTCTTGTTGTTCCAAACAAAAAAATATATTACGTGGTTGCTAGGCAACCAACAGGAAGTCGGCCATATTGGAACGATCGGGCAATGTGGCGCCGAAGGCGCATTTTCATGTCGTCGTACTGTAACGAACTCGTCCTAGGGTTTTTGACGTAGCCTCACCAGAATCATTCTGTGTCATCTCAATGAGTGGGACATTAAAAGTTGTTAAAAGCTTTTTAAAAAATCAAATGGTGTTGCCGTGACAACCGCCCAAATTTTGGGTACGTTTTTTTTGTGGCTCGCCATCAAACTTCGAAGAGCGATATTCGTACAAATGTTGGCCGATTTCATTCAAACTTTAAGGGTTGGTGTACACCCCAAGCCTGAACATATTTATATAAGAAAATCTCAAATGGGCGCGATAGCACCCCCTAGGGAGATTGCATGGAACAGCAAAAATTTACTTTTTCGTGGACATATAAAATTTGGTACACACGTTCATGACATGGTCTCAATAAAAAAAAGTCAATGACGCCCCCATGCCATTTGCCATCATGTTGCCATGGCAACAGCCCGAACATCTGTCCTCTCCAATAGGACACCCCACAAAAACGTTGGCGTAGCCACACCAAATTTGGTACACAGATGCATCATGGGAATAGGAACAAAAAAGTATATTATGCGGTTGCTAGGCAACCAACAGGAAGTCGGCCATATTGGATAGACCGTGTAACCTGGTGGCAAAGGCGCATTTTCCTGTCGTTGTACTTTAACAAACTCGTCCTATTGTTTTTGACGTAGCCTCACCAGAATCATTCTGTGTCACCTCGACATAGGGGACATTAAAAGTTGTTAAAAACTTTTTAAAAGATCAAACGGTGTTGCCGTGACAACTGCTCAAATTTCGGGTTCGTTTTTGCGGCTCGCCATCAAACTTCAACAAGCAATAATTCGCACAAACTTTGGCCGATTTCACTCAAACTTTCATCGTTGGTGGACGCCCCGATCCTGAACAGATTTATATAAGAAAATTTAAAATGGGCACTATAGTGCCCCCTAGGGAATTTGTATGGCAGAATAAAATTTTACTTTGTCGTAGACATATAAAATTTGATGCTCACATTCGTGATAGGATCTTGATGAAAAATGTCAATGACACCCCCATGCCATTTCTCATCATGTTGCCATGGCAACAGGCCAAATATCTGCCATTGCCAATGTGACGTCCTGAGAAAAACTTTGACGAAGCCAAACCAAATTTGGTACACAGATGCATCATGGGAATAGGAACGAAAAAGTATATTGTGACCACGCCCCCTCCCAAACTGCCAGTCCGCCATCTTGGATTTGAAAAAAAAATCAACACATACAAAAATTGAGAAAAATGGTAGGTTTAAGGTTAAGGTGAGGTGTTAGGATTAGAGTTAGGGTGGGGTAAGTGCTAGAGGTTGGGTTTAGGGTTGGAGTTAGGTATTATGTTAAGGTTAGGATTAAAGTTAGGGTTAGGGGTTAAATCTTGCATTAGGATTAGGGCTGGGGTAAGATTAGGGTTAGGAGTTCAGGTAGGGTCAAGGGTTAGTGTAAGAGGTTAGGGTTTATTTAGGAGTTAGGACTTAGGGGTTAGGTGTGTTTGTGGGGCACGGCATGTGCAGAGCGCAGCGTGGCCGGGGCGGAGCACAGGCATGAGCGAGGGCCGATCATCGCTGCTTGCAGCTATATTATTATTATTATTATTATTATTATTATTATTATTATTATTATTATTATTATTATTATTATTATTATTATTATTATTATTGTTATTATTATTAAAGCTCCATATGCTCTGTTCCACCTTTCCAGTTTTCAAAATAACAGCTACATTTTACCTTTTGCTCAGTAGAGACTGAGACAGGGTTGAATTTAACACTTACACATTCACTGTGTATGGACTTTAAAACACAGTGGAGCACTTCATGCATTACCACATGTAATCACAAGTTGTTTTCTGTTTGAGAGAAGAGCACAGCCTAAATATGGCAGGTTTGTGTTAACCATGCATGAATGAAACAAAACACAACTCTAGGAATGTTTTTGATGAGGAAACATTATAACATAGATCAGAAAATAGCGTAATATGGACCCTTTAACTTATCTAACATGCATTTATACAACTGCAGGGATTTAAATTCATTAACATTCTTCTACTTATTTCCATGGTAATAAATATGCTGAATGCCATATTGAGAAACATTCTAGGCAAAGCAAAACCATCTCCATGGAGACAACCAGGTGCCAGGAAAGTTACACAGTGCACTTTAAACTTTCCTGTTATTATTTTTCACTTTGTCCTCTATATGTATGCTGTGAAAAAAACAGTTTATCTTATCTCCCCTCACAAAACTGATTGTATATGCGGCCAAGATTTCCTTTCTTATATTTACACTGGTCATTATGGCACTGATACATATTGTGGAAGGAGAATCCTGGCCTGCAGCAATGAGAAAGACAAATGGGACTGCTTTAAACACAACACTGGATCTCCAATGATATTAGATAAGTAGAACAATTCCAATGTGACCCCGACAGCACCCATATGAACTGCTGGTGATTAGCTGGGCCGCACATAGCATAACGCGCTGCTCAGCAATGATGTATGGTAGACCTGGGTGTATTCAATAACAGTTAGTGCGGGCTGAGGAGAGCAGAGAGGGAGGCTCATAAACGGGGGATAGGTGTAATAAACTGTTATTGGACCTTTGGGGCAGGCCGCTGAGATCACAGGAGCAGGGCACTGGGTTGTTTGGAGAAATGGCCTTTTATTCCTATTGCTGCAAACCAAGTGAGCTGTATGCAACACAGGCGTAATTTGGGTTAGCTGTGTCGCGATGAAATTCTTCTGTTTTTAATCTACAAGGGAAGATAAACCAGATGCCCTGTCTAACACAATCTGCACTGTTTATATAAGCTTGACACTTGAGATTACTAGTTTGTAATTTCGAGCAATAATAATCAGATGACTTTTTAAAAATATGGTCCATATGCTGCACTGTACATAATCATAACCAGTTATTTATTGTACACAATAATTTTGGCATTGTGTTGTGTTAGATTTTACATCTTTTGTTAAAGGTGCACCGTTGTCTGCCACCTGCTTGTCTTCATGAAAAAGGTATAGCTTTGTCTAGAATGTTCCGCAGCATAGATTAAATCTACCCATCACAAGGGAGACAAGCAGGTTACAGCACTACACTACATTACAATTCAGATCTGTGGCGAGTGGTGCCTGTAATGAATGAATACTAAAGGAAAATGTCATAACATGAAACAGACAAAGTAAGAACATTTCCATAGAGACAAGTAAGTCACGATCCTTCACCTGAAAAGTTGCGCAGAGCACCTTTAAGTCTATTAATAGTTATTATTTATTAGTATTTATCTTGATTTTGATTGGATGCTTCCTATTCTCTTGTTATTATTGAAAAACAGCATTGCACCAGAGTAATTTGCTAATTGTGGGACAAATACAGGTTAGCTTAATTTATCTTCATAATTGTAGTGATGCACATATTTTTATAACATTTCAAAAGACAGAATAAACTTCTCTATGCCACTGCAGAGTAATGGTGCCATGGCAGCTAAAGCACTCCCTGGGTTTTTATGTAGAAGTATGTTGGCAAAATGTTTACCTTAAAAACACAAAAGCAGAAACTACACGGGCAGTGAGATGTAAACCACAACTCCTCTGTGTAATGCCAAACCGACTCAAGTTTCATGAATCAATTTATCATTTTTATGCACACATAAAAACGCGAACCCCTCGAATTCAGTACAAAAAGCCAACAGCTAAGAATAAACTAAAATGAGTTTAATACTAGATGCTCTTCTCGATGTTATCTCTTCACTAGGCACTTTCAAATGGCACAGAGTACAATGGCGTGTGACTTTTTTCCATTCTAATGACACACACAGATTCCCTATAGCTCTGTGTGAATGTGAAATGGTGCTGACTGCCAAGTGAACCACAACAAAACCATCTGTGCTGTGGAGGGCATTCACTGAGGTGTCGACTGTTGCTGGAGTAACACTGGTGATCCTAACAGTCCTGTGTCTGAAAGAGTGAGCACGTAGCATTAAATAACCTCAAGACTTTACAATATATGTTACCCATCCACATTATATCTCTGCAAATGTATAAAGCAGCATGCTCTAATCAAGGAGGGCTTTTACACAATGCTGATTATGTAAGAACAGACCAAACAATCTCCGTAATAGGGACACATGGATACTACACTGGTAACATGTTTATGAATCTGGTGTCGGTTCCAAGATATAGGTTCAGTCGATATCCTATGTTGGTATATAAATTGGTGTAATAAGACGATTTACTGGTCAATGTGGGCTCAAAACACATTTGGATCATTTTTACCATGCTATATTTTCAGTCCCTGCCCTGGCTAATGTCAGGTATAGGCAGATACTTAAAGTAATAGTACCGACAGTGGTATCAGAACAGAATTGGTGCAGCTCTACTCCAAAGAACAACGTGTAGCTTTTCCAAAATATAACTCAAGTTTGATGGAATAGGTAAAAAAAAGGAAATACAGTTAATACAGTGTGTACTACTTCAATTATTAAATTTGTTTGCACTTAATTTCTCCACCACCCTGATGGATTGAGGCAATGAATCTTAATAAGCCACAATTTTCCATTATAACTAATTAACGTAAGCATTAGGAGACGTGGGCAGGAAAGACATATTAGTACAAGTTAATGTACACCATGCTTTGACAAAACTGTAATATGAAGAGTAGATTCACTTATTTACAAGGGCACCACAATTACTTTATTATATTCAATTACACATAGAAATGAATGAGCTTTGTGTTTATCTGAACTGACTCCCAACACTATGTCCTATTATGGTCAGCACATTCAGAAATGCAGATATGGTAAGATTAAAACTAATTATTTTTTGAACATGTTGCTTTAAGTTATGTTGTGGTACTTTTGTGCTGGTCCTATTAGACTGGATCTTGTAAAAATGTATATTTACAAGTTATATGTATGTGTCTAAGTTATAGAATTGCTAATGGCATTCATGCAGGTGGATCAGCTGGAGGAGAGAATAACTTCTGTAAATGATTTGCTACTTTTAGGCAAACACTTCTGAGCCATGTTTGCAATGCCACTGAAGCAAGCTTTCAGACATTTTCTTAAATAAGTAAAATGATTAAATTATATCAAATCAAAATAGGGATTCACTAATCCAGCGTTTCCAGTCCTAAACCCGAATTTGATACTATGGCTTTAAGTTTTTGCAGATATCAACAGATACTAGTTCAGAGACTGATAACAGCATTTATTTCTGATCCAAATGTGTTATTAATCTGCTTTTTATCTCTCAAGTAACTATAGAACAGCTCTGTATAAATAAAAGTTCAAACATTATCTGACTTTCTGGGCTGAATACATCCAATAAAATAGTATTACATTAGTTTATATGCCAAAAGGATATCGAATTAACCAATATTTGGAAACCGATAGCAAATTTTTCAGTATCAGTGTTGATATCCGTTCCCAGTACTGGATTGGTGCATCTCTAAATCATTGTGCACGCAATCTGCACAGAGTCCAGGAGTAAAATCTTTGACAATCCTAAAATACAACTTTATCATAACACAGTAATATTTATTATGATTCACGTCACTAGGGCCCCATAAAGAAAGTATAAGACAACTCCAGAAAGGCTATGATGAAAACAAAGTCAGTCCACAAACTGCTCAGTGGCCCCCTTTTGTCAATTCTAAATTCATAAATTACACAGGCACTACTCTGCCAAGGTCTCTGCTCCTCGCCCAATTCATTTCATAGGTACTGCGCACAACAACTTCATCAATAGTGCCTTGTGCGATTATCGAAAGCCTATAAAGCTGGCAAAACCCTGAGGTTTATAGGCGGCTGCCAGGGAAGCCAGCAAAGGTCATCCCAATAGCCAGTAACTGACTGAATTAAATAAAGTTGGAAATGTCACTTCCATAAGTAAACACTGTCAATATGGGGGTGAAGGGTATAACGTGCCTTGAATAATCAGAAGTTAGGGTGCTTTTAAAAAACAAAAGTGTGATTTGTGAGGTCGTGGATGTCATTCGTCCTTTGACTTTCCCCCAATGGGGTTTGGTAAAGTGTGAGTTACAAGCCACTGCTCATAATGACGATCATAGGGCCCATTATAGTCCATCTGCTGAGCTGTTTCATAGGCATCAGAGATAACTAACCGAGTGTTTACGGTCCACTGACGCCTACCCGACTCCAGTGCTGGTCACCTCCCAAAAACCCTGTCGCTGTACCTCCATATGGTCACTCAGAAATTAGCATCAGTGCTCTGGCAGCTGCACACAGCTGAGCCTCATGGGAGTTTTCAGTGGAGGATAGCCCGCAGCTGCAACCTGAGCGAGGACCTTTAACATTGTGAAAACATGATTATAATGCATGTTTAGGCTAAATTACAGAGTAAACATAATAAGTGCGGGAAGGTCCTGTAAGGTCATATGGTTGGCTTTGATTCAGTATTGTTGAACAAAGGCAAAATGAAGGCAATAGAATATGAATGATACTTTCTGGCATATTAATCCAAACATGGAAATGTTTTATGTCAAAAACACAACACCACGCAGAGGTGCTTAATATTTGAGTTTCTTTATTTAAAGTTATATAAAATTGTTGACTAATTGTTCATAGCTGTGTAAAATAACTATATCCCCAGATTTTATTATGAGCCAATTCATATTCATTATATTGCATTAAATTGATCCTTTTCCTTTAAATGAATAAAGTGTGGGGTTTTGGTACAGTAGAAGTACAAATAGTCTGCAAATATTTTGCATTAATTTGATAGTGTAGGTCTCTCTAGTGTTCAGGCTGGAGACAATGGAGCTCAACAGTGACCACCGACATCCTTGTTCCAGAAGCAGATTTCTCATTAATTTTACCCCTAGGCTTTCTGAAAAAAAAGAATTTCAAATTTTGAAAGCTAGCTTGGGGTTAATAAATTGCATATTAATACCATTATTTAAAATCAGTTTTTAACACAAGTTATTAAAACATTTTGCTGAATATTGCGTTTTAAATCTGAATCATGTAGAGCGGGTTCATAAGAACATTTTAAGACCAAAATTACGAGGGTCAGTGCAGCAGTTACAGAGAGAGGGGCGACTGGATCTTAATGTAAGTCAGTGGGAAAAAGGGAGAGAAGGAGCTGAAAGAGCCTCTTGGGGCACTGCCTATTTAGTACACAGCAGGTAACACATTAGCTATGTCCATTCATATACACGGTCTATGATTACAACAAAGACATGCAGTCTCCACTAAATCAGACTGCACATGGTCACTTGAAGTAATGTATATTCAACCTCTCAATGGTTCCCTTTTGGATGAGAAACCACTAATTGCTAGCCAGTGGCTACATTACACAAAAATGCACATCTTCTCGTAATCTTAGAAGTAGATTTTTATGCCAAACAAAAAAACCTTCCTCAGTGAAACTGAAACACATACAATACATACACTACACCCAACCATCGGAGGACGTATCATTTTCTCATTCAGTGTAATAATAGTGGTAGAAAATGTGGTGGTGCGAGAATCAAAACTGACAGACAGGCTATTTGAAGACTAAGCATTTATTCCCTCACACAAACCACTTTCTGTGCATCTCCAAAGGCTCTGAATCGGCCGTCAGACAAGAGCAGAGCATGGCGCTGACAGGAGAAAGAAGCTGGCACCAACACGCACCTCATTACACTAAATTCTCTTGTTGCAGCTTGACTCTTCTGACAGTCAAGTCGAGGGCAAAGCTTTTAAACCTCTCACTGACCACACTTGAATTACTTTGGAGAAAAATGTGCATGAACTTTTCAATGACTACAAAGCTGATAATGGAACTTCAGAGGCTGCAGATCATCGGTAATAACATTCTCTTACATGTTCCTGAGTGCATTTTAAAGACCTGTAGTTTTATAGCCAGATTACTTTAACTTGAGTGATACTGAGTCCAAGTAGAATACTCATATACAACTATTTTATGATCTATGTTATAATGTTGTTTCCTGTCGTTTTTATCTAGAGTTTTGTTTCGTTTCATTCATATGTTTAACTCTCAAATCAAACGTTCTCTCAAACACTGTTCCACCTTGTGATGTATGTGGAAATACAATAAGTTTGTTTTGTTGTTTTTAAACTCCATACAACTTCACTAGAATCATTTGGATCATTTCAGCCCTGGAATTGCCAATCACTACTGAATTAAAAATAAAAAAGGTATCTAAACTATACCGCTTGATGACATCACAAGGTGAAACAGAGTGTTTTCTGTTTTCGGGAAAGTACTCACTCTAAATACGCAGTATTTGTGTGTTAAAGATGTGTAAATGAAACAAAATACAACTCCAGGTATGGTATGTTTTTGATAAAGATACAAGATTATAACATAGATCAGCGTAATATGGCCCCTTTAATGTGCTAAAGGATTTGTAAGAGCTACTTCCTGATTCCACTGCGTGAAAAAAGATGCTTTAAGAGTAACATTTTTTTTGGATGCCCTATCCTCTGTTGGCTTGAGTAATCTCCATCTAAATATAGGCTGTATTACATGTTAATTCTTAATTTAGAAATGTCCTGATCAGAAGTGCATGTCGGCCAGCTGCTGATAGCCCACCATTATGTTGTGAGCACTGAAGGGTAAAATGAACCAGGTTTACGGAGACGCCGCCAATAAGATACACTGAAATTCATGGGCCATATCTGCTAAATCATGCCAAAAGCACCTTCACACTGCTCCCCAAAGTCTCGTCATGAAGGGTGTGTGTTTGACTAAATGACACATCAGCATTCTGGGTCAAACCTACAAACAGCAGAACTGGCTGATTCATGGGATTCACCTTGGAAGCTCTCTTTGCTCCATTTTAAAAACAAATTAATTATTGTACATGTTTAAAGGTTCCACACTATTTTCTGATTTATATTATAATGTCGTTTCCTCATCACAAATATACCTGGAGCTGTGTTTTGTTTCATTCCTACATGGTTAACACAAATCCTGCAAATTTCTCCTCGCAAACAGAAACCGCACTGTTCCACCTTGTGATGTCATATGATAATACAGGAAGCGCTCCACTGTGTTTTTAGACTCTGTACACCTTCATTAAAATCATTTGGACAATTTCAGCACTGGAATTGCCACTCACTATTGAACTAAAAGGTAAAAGGTCACAGTTACCTTGAAAACTTCATGACAACGTTTGAGCTTTGGAGAGACAGAAAGCATTACTCAGACATGTGCAAATGAAACAAAACACAACTCCAGGAAAATGTTTGAGGAGTTAACAGCATTATAACATGGTTTAAAGCTCACAAGTGTCAATTTTGGGTAATAGAGGACCTTTAAACAAAGAATTAACATTTAGTTAAATTTGATCTAACCCAGTTTTAATTCAGAAACTCTTAACTTAAATTTGGTTCACTTAAAATACTATGTCATCAGAATGTGCAAAGCCAGAATGGAGGCAGCTGGAAACCAAAATAATTGGACCATAACACACTTTCATTGATTAACTGACATCAAATGTCATTGTTAATGATTGCAGGTCTTCATAACAAAAATAAGCAACATTCCCAGGGTAAAGATGTCTGTTAGTTTGTTTTTCTATTGCAAAGGAGTCCATGTTTTCGCCTAGTTCCTATTTTTCCTGCTCCAGTGTGTCAGCTCCTTATTTATTCATGAGTTTACAAGACGAGACAATCCTCTACATTACAAAGTACGTGAGGGTCAGATCACAGGCTTTGACAACTCACAAAAAGTGTTTACAGTTTAGAGGAGCAGCATGCGCTTCTGTCCCACATGTGTTCGTGACTACACAGAAACTGAAGCACAACTCATTTTTGTTTCTCAAGCTTCAAGTAGAGCCTCTCCCAGTGGGCGTGTCCTTTGCTTCTGCACCCCCTCTCCTCACCCAATACAAGCTCTTTATATGCTAATAGTGGAAACAGTCAACCCTGAGGTGTGCCATGTCCCAACAGGATGCTAAAGCGAGACAGCAGAGAGCTAGAGCAATGGGGTCAAATGAACGGCCCACATCCAAAATTGGTGCCTCCGTGTGTGTGCGTGTCTTAAGTGTGTGTGTGTGTGTGTGTATTAACCTCCTGAGACCTGAGCTTTTGTCTGCTGTGCATTTTTCATTTCTTCTTGCTATTTGGGATAAGTAGGACCTACTAAGTAAGTCTTCTGTATGACACCATTGGTTAAAAAATGTAAAAACATTAAAATGTATAAATAAATTACAAAAAACAAACAAACAGCAATTAGCTGTTTATTTCAAGCCCTAAACCTGCCAAATGTGACGTAGGTCGACCGTGAGCGGGTTGGGGTTCAGTGAGTGAGGTTAAAAACACACAAAAAGGCCTGAAAATGTGGTCCACAGTTTTAATTTTTTCTGGTTTTCAATCGTTACAAAAAAAAAGTCGAGGTGCAAAAAGTGGAGACAGGCAGCAGTTTCCCTATAGCAGCAGAAACGTCCAGCAATTTATAACTGTAAACTCATCTAAATATTCCCAAGTTTACCTAACAACATGTGCAATCAATAATATAACACAGTCCCAATGTCTTCAGACGAGGACATGACATTTCCTGATGCTCTCGTCTGCTGTGGGCAATAAAATGGGTCAGATTTTAATGCCAAATGAAGATACATTAAGATACATGAAGAGACATTATTGTACATAAATACATTGGTTTTATTCATAAATTTTGCATCTACCACCACTTTACCATGCAGTTTTTTTTTACTTTCGGGAGCTGCTGTAGAGGTTTTTAGTTGATTACAGGTGAAAGTTTAAAATAATTGAAAATCATGGTGCTAAGAGGCAAAATGTAATGTCCTCGTATGAGGCCACAGGGTCTCTAGAGGTTAAGGATGTGTTAGGAGCTCGTCTTCCTGACAACCTGCTGACGAGCCATACCAAAGCACTGGGGACAAACGTGTTCACAGACAAAGCACTATTTAAAGATTGGGTTTGGTTGTAAAAAGTAGAGTTCATTCACAACACTGTGGTATTTAACCAAATAGATTTGATCATTTGAGTGTCTGGTCTGTGTACTTTGGAGGACAATTATCTGCATTAATGACGCAGCAGTGCTATTCGAAGGCAGTGGAGGTTTTGCGCAGTCCTCTGGTTGAGTCTGTAAATGATAAATCACTGTCACGTTAATTGTTACCTTGTAATAGTCCACGTTAATGAGGCAGATAATCTTGCATCAATCTTTCTACAACATTACGATTATTTCCTGCTCATTACCGTTTGTTTTGCTGTTTCTACTCTGAAGGAGAAGCTTCTGTATTCATTTAACAATCTCATGTTTATATTGGAATCATTTGTCAGAGATGGAGTCAAAATAACAGTCACAAACGTTGACACAGCATAATCTCTCTACTACTCTGAAAACTCAGGTGTCAAAAGTCCAGCCACAAATTATTTACAGCATGTTTACCATTAAAACATGTAGCTAAATAAATGCAAGGTAGATTAGATGCAGTTTCTTGTCAAAGTGATAACATCTCCACGACAAGCAGGAGGTGGACCCTCTATCAGAAAAATAAAAATAGAAAGAAATGTACAGCCAACAAGAAAATAAATATTATCTTGATTTCTCAATAAGAAGCACAAACAAACATGTTTTTTTTTTATAGGTGCATTGTGTATCTTCTAAGGTGGGTGGTCTACTACTTGCTAGTCACCATGGTGATGTTATTTCTTTGCCTGGAATGTTCCATACTAGGACATTAAACAAGTCTCCCTTGTATTGGTTCAGTTACAGGTGTTTTATAGCTCAAAAATACCCTTGAAAACATGAATTCTTTACACATGCAGGCTTGCTCCTCCACAGATGTCATCTGATCATTAACCTGTTTCCATTGTGTTTACCAAGTTTATTTTCATACAGTGGAATCAACAAGGCAAAACACTATCTCCAAATCTCCACCAGAACAATTACGCAGTGCATCTTTAAAAAAATAACCACTGTCCTTTCAACAGCGGCTTCACCATATCCCTACAACCTACTCTGACACCAATAATAAAAGACCACAACATATAACACAAATCCCCACCAGTACTGCGTGTCCTCCTGTGACATTTCGGACCCTACTGCACTGGCCACACCTGATCTTTTTTGCATTTTGGATGTGTGCCTGACTTTGTGCGATCATCGAACATTAACACGCCAATATAAATCACCAACGCTTGAGTGGGTCAGTAGTTTGCCAGAGGTGAAACTGCTGAGATAGATATCGGTTTAATATTGTACGGCACGTCCTTCGGGGGCCATCCATCATCACAGGGCATTAAGGCTCATTCACTGGATATTTATGGCCTGAAAAAGTAAGGAGTTTTATAAATATTCTTATCCGTATACAGGTATATTAATATATAGGACTCGGAGCTGCAGACCTCTCTCCAGGCACAAACAGTTCTATGGAGTGGTTGCATGTTAAGTGCATGGCTCTAAGGCTCCTCAAGGGTGGTTAGTGGAATACAGAGAGTTTGCAGCAAAGTTTTCCCACCATCTTGAATCTGTGTCTGTGGAGGTCAGAGCTGTGGAGGAGCAGGCCAGGCCCAAAGGAATCAGCAGTTCTCTTGCTTCAGGCCTTACACCAATCTACCTTTATTTTCTGCTTTTTAATCATTTTAGTTTGGAGTCCAGCGGTTGGAATTCATATGAAAAATTTTCACATAATACTCCATCTTTGTGTTATTTATAAACAACTCTGACAAATACAAGCCAAGATTACAAGATTTTTGTCATCAAAGTACTGAAATTTCTAAATTTTGATATGAAGGGAAAGACTTGATTCACGATATAACAGTTTCTATACCAGAATAATGATAACAACTCAACACTAAATGTCACTAGTTTTTTAAATGTGGTCTAAAACTAGCTTTCCTAAAGGTACTATATTACACAACATTGACTCTTGTGAGCTTTAAGCCAGGTTAGGTTAGAATATTGTTACCTCCTCAAAAACATACCTGGAGTTGTGTGTCATTCACACAGTCTATCTACATCTCCAAAGTGTAAAATGCTCTGCTCCACGTTGTGATTTCATGAAGCAGTAGTTTTCTAGTTAAGTTCAGTAGAGATTGGCAATCCCAGGGCTCAAAATATCCAAATGAGTCTAGTGAAAAGTATGGATCTTAAAAACACAGTGGAGGACTTCTTGTATTACCACATGACAGGTGGAACAGACTGTTTTCTGTTTGACAGAAGAACTCCGCATAAATATGCAAGATTTGTGTTAAACATATGTGAATGAAACAAAACAACTCCAGGTATGTTTTTGATGAGGAAACAAGATTATAACAGAAAACATCAGAAAATAATGTAATATAGGCCCTTTAAGAGCAAGACTATTCTAAAACTATCAGGAGAGTTCCAATGTTCATTTAATTGCAATTAAATTATGTTTTGTATAGGCTAGAACAGAAAGTTAGTAAATCAAATAGTGAATTGGCCAATTAGAAACAAGCAGGTTTAACCAACATTCACAAGCAACAAGCAAAAAGATAAATGTCCCAGAGCATCCCCCGTTCTTAGACCCTCTTTCTCCACAAAGAAAAACTCATAATAAAAGGGCAGAACTATTCACTAATGTTATACAGAATGACCCCAAACTCAAAATGTGTATCCATCTAACATTCAGATAGTGTTTGGGATTTTAAGAAGAAATACTCATGTTGATAACAATTACCAAATGAACAATATATGTCAGTAATGTAATGCTTAGGTAATATTTTGTCTCTCAACTGCTTTGTATACCAACCAACTTCCACCAGTCCAAGTTCCCCATCACCTCTTCCATGGCTGCAGCCCTCTGCGGGGTCTTTTCTATGAATCTTAATCTCCTAACCAAACAGTTGCCATCAATTATCCAGACTGCTACTGCTAACTCTTCCCCAGCCTCCCATTTTTTCTCATTAAAAAAGCCCTTTTTCTCCTCACTGCAATGGAATTGCCTTGCACTTGCCTGGGCAGAGAATGATTTTTCAGCAAGCTCACACAGACCTGCCGCTTTGCTACAGGTGGAAGGAGGTACATGTATGCATTTACTGTGCTTACTGCTTCTGTGTGTGTGTGTGTGTGTGTAAGTGTGTGTGTGTGTGTGTGTGTGTGTGTGTGTGTGTGCTAGCATAGAAGGTGCAGTGGGCTTTTAATGGTCCATACCAGTCAATTTTCTACTGCAGAATTGCATGGAGTTAAAGACAAAGAAAACAATAGGCTGCGATAGGATACATAGTGCAAGAAAGTTGGATAAGGCATTTTAGTTGATTGCTATTGTTTTAAAGCAATACCAGGACTCTTGGAATAAAAAGGGTTAAGCTATCTACCTTGTGATGTCATGTGGTAATACAGGACGTGCTTCATTGTGTTTTTGAACTCTATACCTTCACCAGTCATTTAGATGATTGATGAAGACCTGGAATTGTCAATCTGTACTGATAAAAAGGTTAAAATAAAAGTAGCTGTTAACTTAAAGTAATGGCAATAAAACTACCACTACATGACAGCACAAGGTGGGACCTTATGATGTAGACAGACTAATAATAAAGGATTAGTCAAACATGTGTGAATGAAACAAAACAGCCCCACAATGCAAGTACGCACCAATAGAGGCACCAGGAATATAGAATTTTGGATGGGCCATGACAGAACAGGCTGAGTTTGTGCACAGATGCGCCCCTCTCTCGCATGTGCACCCCTGTATGCCCTTGCATGCACACACACATCAGCCTTTTTAGTTTTCTCTGCATTCCTTTATTCATTTTCCTCCCATTATGCAGCAGAACCGCTGACCGCTGCTCTCCCCCTAGTTGCACGCCTGTCCTGGCAGTGCGCTACCAAGGACTCACCTGAGGTACAACCTCTCACATTCTCATCTCACGGGTGGCTACCGCATTTGATCCCACACAGGTGTCTCGTGGATTATGGAATATAAATGTTTCTGATGTTACCGCTTTACGCACAGACATGGATTAAACCATTAACACAAGCAGGGGGTGACTGCACAACCTGCATTTGCCCCGCACAAGTGACTGATATGCGCCATGCGCACACAGAGCAGGATGTGCAGGTGTCTGTAGAGAACAGTGCTCAGGTGCACTGTAAGTCTCTTGAGCCGCTGTACAAAGCTTGACTGACCACTGCTGCTAAGAGAGCAGCACATATGAGACGTGCGTCTGCTCCGCTGTCACAGCCCCCAGGTGTCAATGAATGCTCATCTCTGTCAGAGCTCCACGGCTCCATGCAGGATTATCTATGGTTTTGATGTTCGCCTACCTACTGGCGACTAACTTTATAAACTAACCACAGCGGCAGAATGGGAATAATTTGGTCCAGAAATTAAATGGAGCTGATGACAGAAAGGGTACAAGGATGGGAGAAAATCCGACACTGGAGCATTCTGCCCACAGAGGGGGTAGAAAAAAACACTTTGGGACATCGCTGCAAACGGCCACATGCAAATGAGCAGCTTTTGTACTCTTCCAGATCAAACCAAAATACAGAGCAGTGCTAAGCCGATAAAGGAAGCAGGTGAGGGGCTGTGCTCTGTGGGAGGGCATCTGGGTGGCGCAGGAACATCCCACACAGCACACGAACATGTTATGAATGATAAGCATTTATCATCCTAATATATTTCCAAATAAAAAGTCTTGAGCATGTTACATGTTGTTTTCAGTGGACTAGTTTGATATTTACTTTACAATTCTGGCAGTTCACTGAACGTGCCACACCACGTCCTCAGTCTGCTCCACTCTGCCTGATATTCAGGCACGGCACCCCTCTTGTTTAAAGCTCCACCCCCCACACTTGCGTTAGCACAAATATCTGAGGTAAGATCAGGCCCATAGTCGTTCTTAGAGCACAAATCTCCAGTGTTCACTTATTCCTTATGATTTCCAGTTCCAACAAAAGACTAATATTGCTGGGAGAAGCAAGAAAAGCAAGTTGTCAAATTAAAGAATTACAATAACCTGGAAGGTCATATAATTTTTAATCAAATGTATCATTCACCAAATCAAATAATAAACAGTGTGTGATCTCGAGCTGTCTGTTGTGCACCATTTCTTATGTTATTCTTCAACCTACATCCATCTCTCTGACATGAAAACCAAAGACACATCAATATGCAATACATCAGTGCTATCTGGATGTTTAGATATCCCCTCCCTCCGCCCTGACTGCTCCCTGTGCTGTCAGGTAAATTGTCTTGGAGGAAAATGCATGTTACATACAGCAGAGGCCTGTCAGGGAGCTAGCTGTCAGTCTGATCAGATAATTTATTCCATTAAAGGCCGGGAATAAAGTGACAAGCAGACGTTCTACCACTGCGTTTGACACATCAAGATGACATGGCGACTCTGCTGGAGGCTCACACTGTCTCAAACCACTATTGTTCTGTGAAGACTCAAGATAATGACTGACTGGGTTACTCACATAATCTGTAATGCCTTTGTGTGCGCATATTGAAGTAGCCTCAGATAGGTGTGTGAGGTTGAGAGAGGGGAGGTGTAGAATGCCAAACTCTGGTTTCCCACTGAAGTGATGAGGTTTGAAGTCGTGGGTGAGGTGCGACGGAGCAGATGCACAAACCTGTAGGGCTTGCCCCAGGGCAGAGCCTGGCAGAACACAGACCCCCGACGTGTAAAAGGCCAGATAAGTCCAGAAGAGGAGATGTGATAAGTTTACATAATGGAGATGGTAGTGCCAATATGCAGTAGTCGTAACGGCAACAGATTCAAACTAAAAGTGAGTAAACTACAATACTACGGAATATTTAATGCAATATCACTTGAGGAAATACAAAATATGTATATCCAACAACCAAGTATAACATTTACTACTCTCGACATAAAGACTATTGGTAGAGCAGTCAGATCCACTGACTGACAGGCTATGAGATTCCACTTCCCACAGATGAATATTGTCATTGTGTCCTAACCCACCTTGACCCTATTGTCTGCGTACATTGTTGCTTTGAAAGTATTATGTAAAAACTTTACCATTTACCATGAAAGGGATCACATGCTAAACATGCTACAATAACTTATGGTATTTGAAATGACTGTGCCTTTTCTGTGGTTGGCCCAGAACTTTGGAATGCTCTTCCTCCATCAGTAAGACCATCCCTTCAGTCGATTCCTTTAAGTCTCGTTTAAAAACACACTTTTAATCACTGGCTTTTAACACAGCGTGAAAATTGTGTGCTCCTCTGACTGTCTTTTATTGATTTTATTTGCTAGTTTTCTATTGCTAATTTAGTATTTTAAGGTTTTTTATCGCCTTGCTTTTTATTTATTTTATGTTTTATATTAATTAATGTGTTAATTTATATTGTGCCTACTCTGTGCAGCACTTTGGAGACTTTGTGTAAAATGCGTCATACAAATAAAGTTGGATTGGATTGGATTGGATAAAGAATACTTCTCCAGTTCTGTTATTACTGCTACAGTGGCCATTACTGCCACTACGACTACTACAACCCGTCAGCAGAATTTGGGGGTCTTGGGAGTAGAGGGCAAACACAGGGCCACCTGCCCCCCCTGCCTGATTACAATCACTTTTATCACTATCTCCCTTCTCAATCAATGTTCCCATCATAAATACTATCCATAATAGCATATTATTATCATAAGGCATTGACAAAATGAAAAACTTTAAATATATAGTTCCTTCCCAACTTTATGCTAACGGCTTTGTCTACACACACACACACACACACACTATAACAAATCTAATTGCGATTCTGTTGTCCTTGTCACCTTGTATTCCATTCTATTGGAAAGCTTACCTCACTTTTCATCATGTGGCCGATCGATTATAATTTGTTTTAAGGCTTAGCAGATAAATGTAAATTGTCATCATGGCAACAAGCGCATAAGACGTTCTAAGCTTATATGTGTGGACAAGCTGAGCAGTGAGGCGGAGAAGAGGACAGTGAATCCAGCGCTTTGTAATCTATGTTCTTATTAGATGAGAGTGCAAATACATCATGTAATACAAAATACCAGTCAGCACAAAGTTATCAGTCGATACAGCTTTTTTTGTGTGTGTGTTTGTAGTGGGTGGTCCTGTGTGTGATATATAAGGGAGGAAGGATGTAAAGCTAACTGTATATAAATGGCATCATATATTACATAGGAGGGACATATGGAGGAGAGAGAAAGTGGGAGCAAGATATTAAACCTGTCCTTTTGTGTTTGCTGGAATATCATGTGCACTGACAATATAATCTGTTCAAAATCTTACAGTACAAGTTACTCTGAGAAAAAAAAATCGCCACAAAGACATCATTCAATGTCACAAAACAGGTAAATGTTGGGGAAAAAATTTTAATTGCATAAATATTTCACAACACAACAAGATTGTGAGCCTTTACCTGATTCTTTCTTTTGCTAATATCTTTTTGTAATTTTCCTGTTACACTTTATGCAAGAATAAGGTCTTGTACCAATTAACTATAGCTAAAAGTCTAGCTAATCAAATGAAGGATTGTACTGTTGTTTGTTACATGTATTTAATTGTTTTAGTTGTTTTATTTAAGTATAATGCTTTTTTAACACTATTATCTCCAATTATTCAGACACATCCAAGATTATAAAATACTACGGGTGAGCAGTGTTTAGATTTAGATTCAGATTTAGGTTTTATTTACACATAGTAAAAACAATATTTCAAATAGGTAGAAACAATAAAAAATTAAAGCCACAAGCGGCATCGAACGGCCCTCGCGGGCCGCGCATCGCACTCGGCCGACCCGACGCTCCCCCAGGTGGCACTGATGCTCCCCCGGGTGGCGATGACGCTCCCCCGGGTGGCACTGATGCTCCCCCGGGTGGCGATGACGCTCCCCCGGGTGGCACTGATGAGCCTCTTGTCTCTGTGTGTTTGTGGCTTTGGGCTGAACTTGTCACTATACACATAAAGTCCACACACACTGGAGATGCTGATGTGCCAACATAGACAAACATGGGCAGTTTGGGACATCGCCATGGCAACACCATGCAAAATACAACCTTGGCCCCTGGACCTTTTTCATGGAGCTGACTTGAAGAATCACTGTGCCAAATTTCACATTCTTCAATAAAACTATTAAGCCGTTATATCACTTTGAAATGTAAGACATTGTAGAAATTTTCCCATTAGGATAAGATGGAGGCTTTGGCACATTGCCATGGCAACCCAGTGAAATATACCATATGGTTGTCATTGACTTTTTTTATCGAGATGACACGAAGACTCATTGCGCCAAATATGAGAATATTCTGTGAAAGTAAAATATTTTTTCCTGAATGGGAATTTATCTGATCTTTCCCATTAGGATAACATTGGAGCTTTCGCGCATCTCCATGGCAACACGGTTAAAAATACCATATGGTTTACATTGGCTTTTTTGATTGAGATGGCCCAAAGTAATTTTGTAGAGAATTTGGTACATTTTAGAAAAAGTAAAATTTTGACCATCCATGCAAAATTTAATTGTGTCCTGCAGGGGGCGCTATCACACCACTTTTGCTCGTGTCACAATTAGTCGGATTTGGCACAAAAGTTTTACAAGTGATTAAAATTTGAGCCGAATTGGACTTTGTATGGCTGTACGGGAACAAATTTTGACATTTGAAAATTGCGAAAAATCTGAACAAATTTTGTGGCTTCGCTGCACGTAAACTGTTATGAAAAAAATTCCGCTATCGTTTGATGCCCGACTTCTGTAGTTGATGTACGGCGAATTTTACCCCTGTGGGCGAAGCGTCTTCAGAGTTCGTTCAAATGCGACATGAGCGAAAATGCTGACTCAGCAACTTCTTCATTTCAATCCAAGATGGCCGCCTTCTGGTTTGTCCAAGGGCGTGGCCATAATAATATTTTTTTTTTCTGTCTTGACATGAGGAATGCCTGTACCGAATTTTGGGACTGTACGACAAACTTTACGTCGGGACGTCTCCCATAGGCGCAATGTATTTTGACTTTTGCAGGTGGCGCTGTCGCGCCACTTTTTTATACCCATACATGCAACATATATTTTATCCAATTTTTTGGCACTTCTGAATTTTGGGCAAAATTTAGTGAGTTTTTGAGCGTGTTCAGGGGGTGAAATTAGAGCTCAAAGAGCAGAAGAAAAAAGAATAAACAAATAAATAAATAAAAATTATTTTAGCAAAAATAATTTATCCTTTAACATAGGAAATGCATATTATTAATGCATATTATTTTTTGAAAACTTTCGAGATTCCCCACGTCACCGTGGGGTCATTGGTGAATGACGAGCACTTACGCACTCTGCGTTCACCATCTTGTCGGAGTCCCTCATTGACCCCCCATTGATTTCCATTCATTTTAGCAGCTATAAATATGGCCCATGCCTTCAGCATGGGGGCTTGGATACAGCTTCATGTCAGGAGTGCGCTTCGCGCTGAACTTCGTAAGACAGTTGACAACGATGATGCCTGGGCTTCGCCCATCTTCGTTGCGAAAGCAATAGGCCCTACGCCCTGTAGGGGCTCGGGCCAAATGACTGTGCAGGAGAGAATGAGAAGAGCTTTTTGGTCTCAAAAGGTCACTTCCCCTATAAACATGATTTTAGCACAACAGTCATAAAAAGGCAAGTTAACTTTCAGCAGTCCAATTATTAAATATCATTACAAATCAATGTGTGTTTTAATTGTCTTTTAAAATATTCCAGTGAGGAAATCGATTAGGGCTAAATTATTCCAGAGGGTGGCCCCTCTGAACTTTTCTTTGATTTGTGGATGTTCTGCACAAGGGAAGATAAAAATCTCTGCAGTGTAGTATAGGTGTGAACGTCTGGGTGAAACATTGGATGAATGAACATACTTCTACATGAACAGACAAGTACAATATATGTTTACATTAAATATTGTCAGAATATTGTATTTTCTGAGCAGAGGAGCAGATGAGGAAAATCTATGTGAATAATTTATAACTCTTAAAATTTTCTTTTGTATTAATAAAATCTTGTTGAGATATGTCTAACATGTAGTACCCCAAACCATGTTACAATACATGATGTAAGGATAGATTCAACTATAATATGCCAAGCCATCATGCATGAAAAAATTGTACAGGAGTGAACTTTATTCAAAATACCAATGGATTTCATATTTTTTCTAAAAACATGTTGGGTATGATATTTTCATGTTTTGATCAACAATCACTCCTAAAAAGCTAGTTTGAACAACTTGGCACATTCACACACCAGCGTATGCAGATACTGAGGGCAAGGTAGGTTAAGTGCCTTGCCCAAGGACACAACAAGAGTATTCATCTGTGGGAGCTGGAATCACACTGCCAACCTGGGGGTAGAGGATCTCAGCCAATGATGTTTATGATGAGCGCGGCATTTGAACCGGCAACCGTCAGATCAGAGGACAAACACTCCAACTGAGCTACTGTCGCCGCCAGTCTCCAAAAACATTTTATACAAAGTACCAAACTCCCCTGTGGATGGAGTCAAACTCTCTGCATTTCTTACCATCACAAACATGCATTTCCATTGAGTTACAGTCACAGGCTGCACTCATTGTCCCCAGATTATTTCCTGCCATATTTAGTTTTCCATTATTTCCAAATGGCCTTGCTCGACACTTTGAATAATGATAATTTTATTTTCCAGAAACAACAGGGTGCTTGAATGCGCACTGTGTCGTGAACTACAACCAAACATCCCTCTTCTGCATCTCACAATTACACTTTTAATTTGCTTGGACTGCTATTGCTGCAGATACATCTTTGTTAGCTGGTGTGTGTTTGGATGGCTCTGTGCTTATTCATTAATTGCGCTCTGGTGGCCCGTTGCGTAATAGTTTCGTGTACATATTGGCGAGAAGTGGCTGGCCAAAACAGCTTAGTATTAATTTTGCTTGGGCTGAGCTGGGGGATTATATGTGCTTTCCCTTGGGAACACAGTTTGGCAGACACAGTTATCTGAAGTGACTTACAAGGTTTATTACATATTAGCATGCTATTATCTTTGATGGCCAAGCTGTCCTCCAAGGCCATTGTCTCAGAAACATGCAGCTAGGCCTGTCATGAAAACACATTTTGAAGATTTTGTGAGATATTGTTGAATAAGGATGTAACAACAGAAATATTGTGATATTGTATGGTCAAAAGTTTCACAATAATATCATGGGCCATCGCAATTTATCAACTCACCTGCTTAAATGAATTATTATGGTGCAACAATGAAAAAGCAGCGGGAACTACCGTACATTGACCATGATCCTTTGCTGCTTCAGTGTAGACTACAGCAAAAAAAAAATAGCACTTTTAACTTAATTCTTTGTGTTATAACAGTACCAAAGGCTTTTCAAGGCAATTTAAAAGGAAAAAGTAGCATATTCACAAAATATTGCAGTAAATATTGTACTGTGAGATGCAGATCATGAAAATATCGCATCAAGAGATTTGGATATTATCTCAATTGCTGAAAAAATACAGCCAATAAACAATAATATTGAAACTAATTTATGAAACTGACAGAATCACCCAAGAGCAGATTTAAATCACAAAAAACTATTCTAAAATAAAAATAAATAGCCAAATGAAACACTTTAATACTTAGTTTGCATCTGTAAAGAGACAGAAGTTAGTAATACAACCTTTTATGGCTTAAATATTATTGTACAGCCAAAAAACAACCACAGATTTCTCAGTAGTGAAAAGAAAATGTACACATGATAAATACTGACCCTAAGAATTATAGTTCCAGCTTTCATATATTGAACGATAAGTCGATATAGTAATTGTGGTGACAGGCCTACATGCAGCAACAAGGTACAAAGAAAAGCGAATACTATTGTTGTCTACGTGAAATGGAGACTCACTACAGCTGGTGGCAGAAGTATTTAAACCTGGATTGATTTTCAAATGTCTCGCGTCGTTTATCAAACACGGACAGGGATTGTGTGAATTCTTTTGTCTCGTTCATGTCGATATGCTGAGCTATGTGTTGTGTGCAAACAGAGGAGATACTGACCACAGCACCGCCAGTGTTACACCTTCAAAGCTATAATTACAAATACAAGTAGCTCAAGAACTTTTGCATACTTTCTCACAATGGTAAATATTGAGTTGTCTGGATCTGGTATTGTCTCTTTCTGCAAAGTAAATTAATAATTTCTCATCACTGAAGATTTTTGTGTTCTGTCTATTGAAATAACTAAAATCAGCAAACGCGAAGGCCGCATATGGCTCCAGTCAATAAAGCTCACATTGATAGCAGTTATAGAGCTAAATTTTGAGCCAAATATTACAAATAGGAATTTATTTACGGACAAAATGACAAAATAAAATCATGTAGAGTGGGTTAATACGACCATTTTAAGAACAAAATGACAAGGCTTACTGCAGCAGTTACAGAAATGGGCAACAATGTTTCAATGTAAAGTCAAATGGAAATAAAGATGGAGCTGGAAGTGCCCCCATGTTCAATTCTTATTTGGAACGTGGCAGCTAGTGGGTTAGTCATGTCCATTGATATACAGTACAGCTCCCACTCGTAGTGTCAAAAGCTTTCACATGGTGCTGATGAAGATTTTAGTTCCAATTTTGATGTGGTCCCTACATCACCAATAGACTGTGGAATAATATAATACAATTATTTGGAAAGCTAAAGGACCCATATTACACTATTTTTTAATCTACATCAGGGGTCACTAACTGGAGGACTGCGGTCAGAGTCCGGACTCAGATGTTCCCCGGGGGAACAGCAGTACCGTTTGCAAAAGGTACCGATGTTCCCCATTAACACTGTAGGCCTACCTCATCTCATCATGAACTCAGAAAACAGCAGCATGTATAACTTTGTACACAACTCACTGCACATCAGTCCGGAGCAAAAGCACTGAGTTCAGGTAACAGCAGAAGTCAACAGCAGTAAAGACACCTCCTCAAATTTGAGCTGAATCCCCCTGATCTACGTTATAGCTCTCTGTTAAAATGTATAACTCTGTTGTGCTGTCATGTGGTAATACAGGGCACATTCACTAGAATCATTCTACTGAACTTAAAATAAGAGGTAGTTATTACTTGAAAACTACCACCACATGACATCACAAGGTGGAACAGAGCATTTTGAGCTTTGAAGGTGAAGACAGACGAATAATAAAGGAAAAACTCAAACGTGTGAATGAAACAAAACACAATTCCTGGTATGTTTTTGATGAGGTTACAACATTCTGTCTAAAAGCTCACAAAAGTAAAATGTGTGTAATATAGCACCTTTAATAAGTAACATTTCACAAAGGTTTTTTCCTAAGCTAGCAATTGTATTCTGAAAAATACTGCTCAGTCTTTACTCTTTCTTTCTATATCTCTCGGAACCTTTCGTCATCTAAAGACACACACTTGGGACTATGTGACTTTAAAACCACCCATGGGATGTATTGACTGACTGCATATGTCAGCCCTACAATTAACTCTATATAATTGTCCACAGTGCACCCCCTCACAGCGGGCTCTGGGTTCTCGTTCCCTGTGAGAATAGCCTGTTAAAAATGAATGAATCAATCAAAGGGATAGCTGGACAACACTAAGATAGAGGAGCTAACTGTTCTTAAATCCTGCTCGAAAGCACTTGGTAGACTCTGCTCTAGTCCCTTTGGGTCACTTAATTCTCTCAGACCAATTCTTGCGCTTGTGATCAGTCATTTCCTACAATTGCCTTTTGCTCACGGAGAGTGTGAAGTTACGGAGAGAGAGACAGATCGATTCTCTTCCACTGCGGCGGTCAATAGCTGGTCGATGGGCAGGTAAAAGGAGAAGAGCTGATGATAGAGAGATAGTGTCACAGCTGATTTGTAGCGTACATCTTCCTCACCTGGAGCACTGTGATAACATTGATACTGACTGTAAGTAGCCGGCTCAATACGGCCTGAGCTTGTTCGTGGAATCAAAGTCAATTACAGAGCAGTGGTTGTGTCCTAATGTAGACAGACAAATGCAGGGGGCTGACGCGGATCCTTTAATACTGGGGGAGTCAAAAGAGATGCATAGACTTTATTCATCCGTAACTACAGAAATTCTAGATACTTTACATGGGGGAGTTCAAATGAAATACTATTTTGATTTATCATTACGTTTTGTGGAGTATTTATTGATTTGTTTACATTTTTTGTTATGTGCTAGCGGTGGTGGAACATAAAGTAAAAGGAGTAAAGTCTTGTACTTAAGTATAAATTTAAGGCATCTGTAAATTATTTAAGTAGATTTTAAAGTGGATACTTTGTACTTTTACTTTACTATGTTTGAGAGCAGGGATCTGAACTTTTTACTCCACTACATTTTTGGACAGGACAAGTATTTTATTACAGTTGTATTATTACTATAAAAGTATTTATTATTGTCTGAGACCTGCTGAAAAAGTGGGGTTATTAGCAACACATCAGTAGTTTAAGAACACAAAAATATACATATAAAAACAGTTAGGATTTTTTTTTCTGTTGTACAAAAATAAGCATAAATCTCTGATTGTAATCATATTTTAAACCTTATAAAACCTCAAAATATGAGCAAAATACTTTTACCTTAAGTAATTTTTTGACGTGACATGACCGTTATTTAAAGCTCTAAAGTTAAGATTTAAAGTTTATGTAATTGTGTACTATTAACATCCAGAGGTGGGTCCGAATAGACCCTGCACAGTTAATAACATTGTCAACTTGTACTTGAGTGACGTTAGGTAAAAAAATCTAAGGACACACAGAGCTAAAAAGGTCTGAGAAATGTACAGAGAGTTTTTTTTTTTGTTATATTTTCTTTTGAGTGTTTTTTTTTTGAGTGTGTTTTCAGGATTGCTAGTATGATTCTCCCTTACCGTATAGTAATAAATCAAAATGACTACCAGACAAACCTTTAACACACTGTACATAATACATGCATCTCTTGTCACACAGACATTTATGCCTGAGTTTTAATGATGCTGTTTGAAGAGGACACGGTGGCTCTAGTCTAAACCAATGTTCTCCCTGTGTTGTGTGTACAGGTGCGGACAGACAAACTCTTCATTAGCCTCGCTCTGCAGATGGACCCTGATGGAAGGCCCTTTCTGAGCTTCATTCTCTGTGACTTGTTGTTCATTAAAATCTAATTATGTGTCAGGAAGCATAACTGGTTAGAGGTGCAGAGGCTCTGTTCAAAATGTTCTTTGCATCGCTCACGGTTTGCCCATCTCTGCTGTGTACCTGAAGGATAATATTATATGCTATTAACCTAAACACAAAGCACACTAAGCAATTCCCCTATAGCTGTACTATTGTGGTTCAGATCTGGAGAAGGGTCCTTGGGTGTAATAGTGGACATATGAATAATACAGTATGTGAGGTGCTGTGATGCAAAGCAAATTACAGATGAAAACGTTTTTTCCATCTCCATTTGAAGAACACTACAACAGACAAAATATAATGTCAAAAGTTTACAAAATACTGGGTTTTAATATCTGTGTATAACTTCTCTTCTGGACTGCCTGTGAAGCAGGTGGCTGACTGGTGCCTTAGGTTGAAATGGCTGCCTAAATGAGATTGATGAAAAAAGGGGGAAGCAGAGGAAACACAGGGAGAGACGAAGCCAAACTACTCAAATAGTTCCGCCAAAGACAATCTCTGCCAAGCTGTCAGGATGTGCCGCTTACTTTTGCATATAGAGTAACACATCTCACCAAGGCCTGGACTACGCCTGTGAAAACATCAGCTTAGACTGTCAGGCGCTACTCCTGCCATCACATCTGAGTCACTATAGCAGCTCACATACTTGTATTCACCTGTCACAGTCTCTCACACCAGCTTTGCTCTATGGACACCAAACTCACAACATTTACCAGTCATGAGATGCTCCACTAGTCTCGATTTGCATTCAAACATGGCAGCTTTCAGAGCATTGAGTCACTTAAAGTCTCAAGTTCAGCAGACAGCAGCTTTGGCATCAATGATGGATGATGTATTTTACACACAGAGTCGCATGTGTGGGGCCATGACAAGCTTACTCGCATGCAGTGCCTGTGATCTCTCAGACCTCATCACAAGTTCAGTTTGTGCGGTGACTCCTACGTGTATCACTAATCACTAAGAAACAAAAATCAGAGAACAAAGTAAGTGTAATACAAAGCAGTGGGTGCGTATAGGGGAAAAGCAACAGTAGCTCTAGACATAAACCTCATTGGTAGAGCGGTCACATCCACTGGTCTGTAGGTTGGCAGTGTGATTCCAGCTCCCACATTGTGTCCTTGGGCAAGACACTTAACCCACCTTGCCTCCAGTGCCTGCCTACACTGCTGTATGAGTGTGTGTGTGAATGGGTGAGTGACTCCTTGATGTAAAGTGCTTTGAGTGCCTTGAAGGTAGAAAAAAGCTATATAAAAATGTGACCATTTACACTTTACAGAGCAATGGCATCTTGATAAAAAGGAGCATACAGATGACTCAAATATGCATGAATCACTCTAAATAGAATTTTGAATGGGCAAATGAGCAGGGAAAACAATTATAACATGTGTAAAAGCTATTAAAAGTCAAATATGCCTAATATATCTATATTTAAATGTGCACTATCTAACTTTTCTGTTGTAGGGGTCTGCCACCTGCATGTGTTCATTAAAGTATAATTGCATTGCCTGTAATGTTTCATAACATGGCCTATTACATTTATTCAATTAATTTGTTGCCTTAAAATCCTTTGAAAATGTAATTTTACTATAAATAAGTTTGCCTATCCTCAGATCAGACCTGACATAAAACTGTAAAAGTAGCTTCATTAAAATATACTCCTATTACTCAATGAATCAACCAACCAGTATAAAAAATATAAAGAAAAGAGAAAGAAAAAGTTATTATTAATTATTCAGTGAAATTAAATGTAGCAGATTTTGCAATCACGACTTCTTCTTTGACAGCATAATCATGAAAGTTATTGTACCAAGTTACTGACACCTTTTTTTTCTTCAGGCATTCAAGTTGTACCATTCATCTAAGCTTGTAATACAGACACTTCATTGAAGCCCCTTGGGGCAATTAACCCTGCAAATTAGTTATATGATAATACAGTTGATGGGAGCTGGTAATCTTCACTAACTGTAATTGACTATAATCAAGTGTAGACAGAGAGTTATCCATATTATGAGAGACTGTTTCAGCGGAGGCCAAAGTGTGAAGTTCAGATCAGAGAAAAAGGCTGAGGTTTGATGTTGTGGTAGTTCAGAAAGGAGCTGTCCTCTCTCTGTTGTGTCCCTGTTTAGAAAACTCCTCCGAGGGGCAAACACTTGTGTACAGTCACGCCATGGCAACCTTCATCTCAACAACCCCTCAGAAACCAAATTAAGGATTCTCTGGTCACGACAATGGACCTTTGATATGCATGTGGGATGGCTCTGCTAAAATATGCTCAAGAACATATGGGTGATCAACATTTAATGAGACCCACCACACGACTGCCGCAGCTTTCTTTCAGAGATGGAGAAGACATCAAATGCAAAAGTATTTGAAATTAGTACTGTTTTGTAAGTAAAGTTAAAGTAAAAGTCAGAATTGAAGGGTAAAAGTGGATTTGTTTTGCCATTTACTTTGTCCTGACTCCTGACCCAAAGCACAGAGGTAATCTAAGGAAGGGCATCTGGCATAAAACCTATATGCCAACCCATTTTGCATTTAGACACGTTTCCAATCACGGTTTCTAAAGGTAAAAGGTCGGTGGAAACCACTGACCTTTCTGGCCGAACGCGTTTGAATTGATAATCAAAGAATTAAGTGAATTAGGATGTGCAAGGGCGTTTGGAGTATATGCCATTGCTGGGTGTGTGAGAGGGGTAATGAAGTCAATGGTGCGAAAGTAATGCCCCTCGCCCGTGCAGGCACCTCCTCCCACCAGCTGCAGCACCCATGGGCACCCGGGCACTCCGACGCAGCCTTTTCAAGGGCGATTAGACATTTCTGCCCCATAGAGATCTTATTTACTGTCACACTTTGTACTGAAACTGCCTGTAGTGGTGTTGTGCTTGTGTGTATATTAAGCACTTGTTTACTGGGTTAAAGCTGGAATCTCCTACCACCATGAAGAAGAAATACGCCTTTGAGTCCAGCCAGGAGCTAACTCGGAGTTTCTAGTAATGTAGAGTAGCGTCTGACAGCTGAAGATGAATAAAATGCAACCAAAAAACACTTCAGAAAGAGTATGTTTCTATAGCAACTTGACTTGAAATATATCTTAATATCCATGCAGGCTTCAAAAATCCTGCATTTGTGATACTTAAAAAGTAGATTTTCCTCCGTGATCCTATAGTGTAAACCCTAAAGGCAGTGCAGATTTTTTAACTTTGAACTTCAATTACCAGAAACATAGTTTAGCACATCAATGACTGTATGATACAACATTTATTTTAACAGAACTAAGAAACCAAATAATTTTAAATCATATTATGCTAAACTGACTCTTAGGAGCTTTAAGTCATGCTATAATGTTGTTACCTAATCAAAAAAAAAAAATACTCTTGTTACTTTTGTTTCATTCACACGCTTGAGTAACCCTTTATTATTCTATTATTATGTATTATTATTTATTAAAAGCTCAAAATGCTCTGCTCCAACTTGTGATGTCATGTAGCGGTACTTTTCAAGTTAACAGCTTTTACCTTTAGTTCAGTAGAGATTGGCCATTCCAGGGCTGAAATCATCCAAATTATTCTAGTGAAGGTGTATGGAGTTTAAAAGCACAGTGGAGCACTTTCTGTATTTCCCGCATGGCATCACAAGGTGGAACAGAGTGTTTTCCGTTTGAGAGAAAAACTCAGCCTAAATATGCAGGATTTTTGTGTTAAATGTGTGATTGAAACAAAACACAACTCCAGGTATGTTTGTGATGAGGAAACAACATAACAGATCAGAAAATAGCGTAGCATGGGCCCTTTAAAAATAATGTCTTCAAATTGAATTGAAGATGTTCAAATGTTTTGACAGCAATAAATCGCAGATGAAACAATGAAATAACAATAATTTAGAAAAAGATGCAAGTCACATGTCCACTAAAGTGTGCAGTGTTAATGTAATTTTTATGAGAAAAAACCTTGACACGGTAGACTGACAGACAGCCCAGCAGAGACACACGTGCTGACCCTAGTCATGTCAGCTACACTCGGGATGGAAGAACTACAACTCCCAGAATGCCCTGCAGCGTACCACCTCATTGCAGTTGTCTAAATACAAGATGTCAAATACTGACAGCCAACAACACCAGGAGAGCCCTTATCCTCCCCACCCACCCGTCTGGCTGTCTGGCACATGATGCATTATTTTGTATGTTTTAGAAGGAGAGAGAACATTGTGGACAGTGTGGCAGAGTGGTTAGTCTCCAGGGGGCTTATTATAGTGGTCTGTTCTCGCTATAAGGAGAAATGCAGTCATGTAAACTTCCCCTCTGGTATTTGAATTCTGCCACAAGTGCACAATAGACGCATGTGCTGTTGTGTGTGAGGCTTTAGTCGATGCAATGCAAGATTTAATAAATAAAATATATATCAAGAATAAAAAAACAGACAAAGAGCTCCTTCTCAGACGTCTAAGCTTTTTCACAACACTATGGGAGCTCGTAGGTCACTCTAGGAGACATAAGTATAAACACTGTCAATCCTAATGCTAAAGACAACATGCACTGTGGCTTTGCATAGAATGTTCCACAGTATGTCATTAAAGCAATATAAATGCCTAGAAAAGTGTTTTATATGAGCAGGGTCGCATCTCCACAGATCTGACCTGGAACTTGAGCTAGTCATGCCACCTGCTGATCTCATATCTAATATTCTGCTGTTTAATGCCATACTGTGGAAGGTTCAAGGCAAAGGAAAACTATCCCCATGGAGACAGGCCAGTGGCGGACACCCAGAAAAGTTACATGTTGTGTCTTTAATGTCATTTTATGCAACTAAATACTTCTCAAGCAAGGGCCGTTTAGCATCCATCACGCCCCAAAACATAATGACAGTATTAATTAGTATTATTTGACAAAAATGCTCATTTTAATTGCGTGGTTTCTATAAACAGTTCCAAATGTTGAAAGGAAAATGTTTATCTGATTGTCAAAATGGCCTACTATCAAGACAGGGAGCCGAGACAGCTTCAAACGTTGCCACCAATACAGAGCTTCAAGTGGAAGTATCAGCACAGACACCGCCCCTGCTGGTCATATGGCAACGGGGATCAAAGGTCAGGGAGGTCCCACTCTGTCCCTGCAATGTCTCGGCTCCTGTCTTACTGAATGGGTCCCTGCTGCAGTGGAGAGTGGACTCTTTCTGGTCCACTGCATCTGTTTAATAAGGCCTCCCAGCCTCAAATGCCTCAGAGCAGCATTTCTTCATCCAAATATTATTCAGCCAAACTCCCCCTGGGGCACTGGAGGTGGTTTTAAAAGTTTGTACAGAAGATATAGTAGCAGAGAGGGTTAAAACTTGTGAAATGGAAGCAACTAAATAATCTTAAACGTATATTATGTAACTGTACAGCTGGAGGGTATGTCACCTGCTCGTCTCCAGGGGAATGTTAGAGTTTTACCTGGAAAGTTCAACAGTTTGGCATTAAACACATTCATCAACAAGAATACCACCAGACCAAGTTATCGTCAGATCTGTGAAGAGGCCTAAGCCCACCATTTTTATTTATTTATTTATTTTTTATAATAATAGTAATTGCTTAAATATTTGAACAATCCAGGCTTCAAATGAATACTGAACAACAACAAAAAAAAGAAAAGAAAAAGAATTACATTGGGTTGTTTTCTCAAAAATTGTTTCACCATGACACTGTTTTTCCAGCTTATTTTTGCACACATAAATATGACCTATTCTTTAGGGTTTATACCCAAAAGACAACAGTATGGAGGAAACTAAAAACAAATCACTGTAGCCTGGGGTTGACCTGAGAACTGCCGTTAATTAAATGAAAAGGATGAAAGGCGCATGTCCTTGGAGATATCAAAGCCTCACTATCATATTTGGGAAAAAATGTGTATGTAGGCCAACAGTTTCCATTCCTTTAACACAGAGTCAACCTAGTGTTAGGAGCTGAAGCACCTCATGCACAAAGCACATTCAGCCAATGAGGAATGTCAGGGTCAACATGGTAAGATTTATGTAAATACAGAAGGTTTTCTTGTGGGTGAGAGTTAAAATATTCAAATAAAAAAAGTCTCATTGTAACCGTTTTGTATTCTTTTGTTTTCTGTATCACCTGCCTAGGGACAACAGATGGAAATGAATTTTTTGTTGTTTCGTTTTGTTTTTGCTATAATCTGTCATATTTACACGATAATTACAGAGGTTCATTAATATGCATTGTCCCTATCAAATAAATAAATAAATAAAAACCTGTATAAAAAATAGTAGAAGTAAAGTAAACCATGTTTGTTTTGATGCAAACGGACCATGCTTCTCTCTGATTGGTTAATCCACCTGTCAATCACATCTTCTGAAATCGGGGAGACAGGATGTGGCTCCAGATCCAGTCTCGTAAAGTAAAGTCTTATCAAAGCGTTCTGGCTGGTAACTGATATTGCACTTGTGGCCATTACTCTCAATACTAGCATTATTCATTGATCATAAAGTTATTCTCAACCATTAAAATCACTTGGAACTTGGTTCATGTGAATACAAAAAATTCACAGTGAGTTCAAGTGAAAAATAATGAATAAGGTGCCCCCCTCTGCGTTGTCCAACCTCTTGTTCTCCTCCATCTCTGCTCCTTTCTCTTATAATTAGATTTGTCTGTAACCTTCATATTTCACATCGCTTTGTCTCACAGCAACGCTTGATCCTCACCACCACCCATCTCCTCACAAATGGGATTTTCAGCCCACCACAAGTTCACACTAATACTAATGTAATATGGGGTAGGAAAGAGGCCTGGGTAGCGTTGGTGTAAAAATATATAAATAAAACTCCTGCTATGCCTCCATTATGACTGGCTCTTTGCAGAACTTGTGTAAGTACTGTGAGGAAAGGGCAAATCTGTCAATGGAAAGCCGTATGGCCCCTCGCTTCCGGTGCCTCCAAAGGCCTGTTCCTTCAGCTTGTCAGATGTATTTTTAAGCAAAGTCTAAAGCTAACATGAAAATGAGAGCCAGCCTGCCTCTCTGTTGAACCAGTGAGATATGTTCTTCTACAGCCCCAGGGCACACACTCTCACTGCCTCCTCCTCAGTTCCAAATCCAGAGCCTTTTCTACTTTTTAAACACCAATTAATAAAAGTTTGAACACAGTTATGGACAGCTGATCCTGTGCCAAAAAAGAAAAATGTTGTAGATGTCTTTTTCAAAATAAATAGATGTTGAGAATTTTTCATTTAATATAAATCCTATGGAAAATCATCTCAGTAAAGTTTTGTATTATACATACACTATATGTATTTTTTTCTGGAGATCAACCTGTTGCTTATTGCTTCACCTGGAATGTTCCACAGTAGGGCATTAAATTAATCCATCTCCATGGAGACAGAAACTACACTACACTACAAAAAGTTACAGGTCAGATCTGTGGAGAGCTGAGCCCGCACACAGTAATAATGGATGTTTGTCAAGGTATTTGTTGCAGTAATGACACCGATTACATTTTATTAGATTTGATTAAATACATTTAATACCATAATGTGAAACACTCCATAAAATCTTAAAAAGTATGTAGTGGACCCCTCTACAGAAAACTTACATAATTAAATCTTTATTGCTGCTCATGGAACATAGGAGTCACATGTAGGTTTAACCTCCTAGGACATGGTGTCCACACATGTGGACATATATGTCCAACACATTTTGGGTTGTTCAAGCACTTAATAGTTTTTGTAGATCATTATTCAATTGTGACTTTATTGTGTTCCATGGAAATGATTAAAACATGAAGTGGATGTTTTATATATCATGCATGGACATCATTTTTCTCAGAAACTACATTATATAAAAATATAATCCTTTGTTTTTGCACTCATCGGGTCCCAATCAGCCCAAATAACAAAGAGAAATTAATGAAGCATGCCCTGCAAGAGTTCGGGTCCTATGAGGCTAGAGAGAGCAAAACAGCATGGGAGAGTCAAGATCATCACAAATGAATGCATATTTATAATAATCAAACAATTAGCCCAAGCTAATACAAATTCAACAAGTATATTAATGATTTGGAGATGAATTTCAAAAGAACACTGCACACATTGCACACAGTCTCCAAACCACTTTATTTTTTTGTAACTTTTTATTTTCACACAAAGTAAAAACATAGAATATTCCCCGAGACAAGAGTCAAACCACTACTTTAAAGGTGCACTTGCAACTTTTTGTTTTTTTGGTTGGGGGTCCGTCACCTGCTTGTTTTTTTGGACGTGTCACTGTTCTGCCTGGAATGTTCCACAGTATAACATTAAACAGCTCAACCTTACATTTACGATAGTACAGCTAATTTTATCACTCAAAAATACCTAGAAAAACAAGCATTCTGATGAGCAAGTTGCCTCTCCACAGATCTGACCTATACTTTGGTCTTGTTTGGTCTCCTTGAAGATAGAAAGGTTTAATACCACACTGTGAAACAACAGAGTAATAACATCCTCATGGGGAAAAAAAGCATTTGACAGACCCTCCACCAGAAAAGTTACACAATGCACCTTTAAACATTTAAGTCTCAAATGAGAGTCTCTGATGTCTGCACTTTTTGCTTCCCTTTGCCAGCCTGTCTCTCATCCACTTACAGTAAAGCCAGATTGATGAAATTGGGGGTGATAGGGCCTGCCGGTGGCCACTGATCCCATTACTAAACCTGCTTTCCCGGTGCAGAGGTCAAACGGCAGCAGAGGCGATGCCAAGGGAGCATGTGTATGCCTTTTGTTGCTGAGTGTATTTAGGAAACATTCAACACCAATGTCTACTCTGTGTGTGTGTGTGTGTGTGTGGGCGTGTGTGTGTGTGTAGGTGAGATTAATGGCTTGTTGAGCACTACATCTCATGGAGGCCAGACCACATATTACATAGAAGCACTTGTGGACGAAATAACAGCATGTCTAAGCGAAGATACAGTTTTCTCATTCTGGTGATGGAGTTCATGGGTCGTCTGTGATTTGAACATAAAGATACAAGAAAGAAATATTAGCTTGCTGGGAGACTACAGGAGACAGAGGAGGAGTTAAAAGTGAAAAAGAGATATTGAGTGGAAATCAAAGAGTAGACAAAAAGAGAATTAAACAGAAAGATGTCGACAAGTCCCTGCCCCTAACTAGTGAGTTATCTTGACAATGTTGTGCAGTGGTTATGAATCTGTCAAGGGGAACTAATGTAAAACCTATAGGAAGCTACTAACATATAATGAAATGCCTATGGTAATGGAGACAGAGCACAAACACAGTTGAGTAGTAAAAAATCAAGTAAAGAATCTAGTAGCCACAATCAGTTTTACATAATTATAGTAACTGTATTAAAGATGCACTGGTAACTTTTTAGTGGAGGGTCTGTCACTTGCTTGTGTGCCTGTAATGTTACACTGTAAAACATTAAACATGTTTATGAAAAATGGTAAAAGGTCACATTTTTATATAGCTCTTTTCCACCTTCAAGGCACTTAACGCGCTTGACATCAAGAAACCACTCACCCATTCACACACACATTCACACATTCGTACACAGACGTTAGAGGTGAGCTGGGTTAAGTGTCTTGCTCAAGAACACAACAGCAACAACAGCATTCATCTGTGGGGGCTGGAATCGCACCGCCAACCTGTGGGTCATTGGTCCTGACCGCTCTACCGCTGATGTCAAGAGTGGGATTCCAACCACCAACCATCGGATCAACGGAAAAACACTCTACTAACTGAGGAACCGCTGACCCAATATCTACAAAAACACAAATATGCAAGATAATGAAGAACTTGAATGCCACTGCGGAACATTCTGCAATAACATCAATAACAGTTGACAGACCCCACATTTTTAAAGACACGAAGCAGTAGCAGTTACATTTCCAGGAGTGTAAATTAAAGGTGCGCTGCGTAACATTTCTAGTGGAGAGTCCGCCACTTGCCTGTCTCCGTGGAAATGTTATTGCTTTGTCTAGAATGTTCCAGAGTACTGTATAGAGACAGTCGCCTTTATTCACAGAAGGGATTATTGTATTTTTGAGCAATAGAAACATCTTTGATCATGTGTGAATAAATGCTAGATGGATATGTTTAATGTCATACCATGGAACATTCCAGGGAACGCCAGAAGAGCAAATTTAAAATAATGTCTTAAAATTTCTCTAAATTGGAATAGAATGTGTCATAAAGAATCAGGTCTGGACTTTAAAAACCCCAAAGCAGTGTCATGGTTACAGCATACATTCGGGATATGTTTGATGAGAATACAAAATCTTAAGTACCACATGGTTAAATTCACATGTAGCCTGTACCACTACTGCACCATTTCCCTATAGGCCCAGCTGATGTGTGTCCCCATTGTTGTGGCATTCAATGGTCTTTCCTCAACGCGCTTTGGGAAATGTTGCTTCGCTTAATATTGCTGCGTGTCAACAGGGAGAAGACATAAAAAGGACATTTGTACGAGCAGAACGCTGAACTTTTCCTTTCGAATTGTGTAAAAATGAAAAAATATGAGTTTCTTTTGTTGGTCCATTTTGCTTGACAGGGAGGTCTATATGCACTCTCTGCAAAAAACATTGGCTGCTGTATTATAGGCCGGACGGGGAGGGTATAGAGCTTTGAATTCAGTGCTGTCTCAGTGGAATGCATTTGAAGATGATAAAGCGCCTTTTTCCCCTCAACAATAGTTTAACGTCATATGGCTAAGTTTGGACTAGCTGTCATACTTTCAATGTTTTGCCAGACAGTTTTGCAGTTATGTTGTATAATGCCCACTGCCCAGTTCACAACAAGCTCTATAATATTTACAATAGAACAACATAGCATATTTCTCTGACATTGCATTTTTGTATTAGTGTGAATCAATATTTGTTGGTTTCACATTTCTGGAGTTTGCTGCTTGTACAAATAACAACAGAATTCTGCCTTAAGGAAAAATGCATATATCCCATTCTATTCAACTATGATGAAATACAAGAAACATACAGTTATAACTGAAGTAAAGGTCCTTGTATTGTTAGTTCCTCCTGTGTCTATGAGGGGCAGTAGTGAGCAGCAGGTTGAGATGAGGTCATAGACGCTCTGTGGTCAGTCTACAGGCCTCCGATGAGCCCAGGGCACACATGCATTCACAAAGACACCAGATCTGGCAACTCAGCGCACTGCTCCCATTCAGAACTGGGGAAGCGGAAGTCAGAGTCAGAATTGAGTGTAACTACCACAGAGGGGGGCAGTAAGGGGCACCAGTTCAGTCTCTCACGAGCAGTTTGGAAGAATTTCAACAACATCAGTTAAGCGATTGTTCCTAGACCAATCATCTTATTAAATCTAATTTCCATATGTGCGCGTTCATAGAAAATGTAACACAGGTTAGACATGCTTACATAAGAGCCCATATTACGCTATTTTCATATCTCTGTTATAATGTTGTTTCCTCATCACAAACATGCTTAAGAGTTGTGTTTTGTTTCATTCACACATGTTTAACACACAACTCCTGCATGTTTAGGCTGAACTCTTCCCTCAAACAGAAAACACTCTGTACTTTACTCTGTGATTACTCAAACATGTATAACTGAAACAAACACAACTCCAGGTATGTTTTAATGATGTAACAACATTATAACATGGCTTAAATATCACAAGTCAGTTTTACGTAATACAAGACCTTTAAATAAACGTAATTTGCCCATTTAATAAAAAACAGGCCTAGATGTTTCTGATTTCAAATTACATCAGCAGGTTAAACACAGCCGGAAGTAAATGAACCTTAAGAATTGTATGAAATCTGAACTTTACCCAGGGATTACCCAAGTCAATTTCTTCCACTGTCTTGTGCAATTTAAACTTCAGATAATATATTAAAATGACTATTTCTTTGCATGTATGGTCCAGGAACATTAACTAAAGATATGGAACTGGGAAATATGCAACCTATAATGCCAAAGATAGAATTAATCAGATAATATTTACCCAGGCCATAGAGCTAGCCACACAAACACAAGATAAGTCCAAAACTCATTCAAATACTTCCACTGTCAAATCCTCATCCGCAGCCCAGCGTACAGATAAGCACAATATGCAAGACAGAGATGCCCTGAACAACAAAGCCTTTTACATGGAGGTTTATGTGTGAACGGCGGCTATATTTACAAGTGTTAACAAATAGCTGCAGGGGAGACGGTGTGCAGCAGTCAGGGGAGTGGGAGGTGCGGAGCAAATCAAGTCTATGAAAACAGTGACCTAGCGCAGACCCCCTGACGGCAGGCTGCACAATGCTACAAAAGCAGGGGACCATGTCTGTGTCACAGGACTTTCCAGTATTCATACATTACATTTTCCGACTTAATTGGAAACTGTCAAAGAGCATAGGGGTTGAGTGGCGTCAAGGCAGCAGCTGGACTGTCTCCCCGTGGCTTATGAGATGCAATAAAGAGAGGGAGAGGAAAGAGCCAAGTGTGGAGCGGAGTGTCCAATGAAAAGCAATTCAGAGTCAATGGGAGTCAAAAGGACATTATTGAAATAGTGAGGAGAGTAAACCTGTAAGCGGAGATTGTTAAAGACGAGTGCTGCTGTTGCTGCCAGTTTATAGCTTAAGAATGCTCCACTGTGATCTCTGTAAAAACATGTTTATCTGAGGCCACATATTCAACTCACAAAGAAATAGTTCAATACACTGGGTGATTAGAGATACACTATGTCACTCTTCTTTTCTCTACTTGCTTGTCTGCATACTTCTTTTTCTATAATGTTTCATGTCATGCTATTTCTTTTACACATGTTTTTTATAGCTCACAAATGCCTTGGAAAACAGGCATTCTTACAAAAAGTTGAGTCACCTCTCCACAGATCTGTCCTGTAACTTGGCTTGGTGGTGCCAGTTGCTTATCAGGTAGTTTAAAGTTTAACATTTTGGACCATTCTAAGCAAAGGAATAACAGCTCCATAATTATGTTTTCATTTCCAAGGATAGACAACTAACTGATGAGTTTTACTGTGAGTAATTCTGTGATATAAGTAAATATTATATCATTATTTTTGATTAAATGGCAGCAGGATGAATAAGAGAGTAAGGAATCTATCAAGTTTGAAATGTATACACTGGCCATGTGATCCTGTCCACCAGTGTAACCTGTATCTTAAAACGCTGAAGGAGATAATGCTAGTTCAGTATAGACAATTCTTAACATAATCAAATCACAGAACGTTTAGACCATCAATATATAAGGTTGCAGGACATATTGTTCTGCCTGGTTGATTGTGCAGTGCAATGTGCCTCAGGAGAAAGGGAGCGAGATAAATAGCACACAGCTTGATACAGAGGTCAGCAGTTATCAGCTTTTCAATAAAACATGTTATAACCTGAGGGGATTCAAAACAAAGAACCCAACACAGGTCCTATATTACGCAAAGTGGACTTTTGTCAACTTTAAACCATGTTAGGATGTTGTTACCTCCTCAAAAACATACCTGGAGTTGTGTTTTGTTGCATTCACATATGTTTGGTAATCCTTTATGATTAATCTGTCTACATTTCCAAAGCTCAAAATGCGCTGTTCCACCTTTACAAGTTATCAGCTACCTTTTGGTTCAGTCATCCAATGATTCTATTGAAGGTTTATGGAGTTTAAAAACACAGTGGAGCAGCTCATTGCTACATGACACTGCAGAGAATAACTAAAAACGCAGGATTTGTGTGTTAAACTTGTGTAAGTGAAACAAAACCCAATGCCAGGGTATGTTTGTAATGAGGATACATGTTATAACAGATTAAGAAACAGCGTAATAGAGTTCTTTATGGGAAGGTATTGAATAAAAAGACCACAAAATTACACACTTCACCCTGCCATGTCACCAGTGAACATCTGGAGCGGAAGTCAATTAGAAGTCAAAGCACAAAGCTGGCCCCGGACCAGAAAGACAAACGCAGACAGTCAACACGATCTCCATCATTGGCTGCTCACATCTATGACCCCACACACATGCACACACACCTACATACATGCACACACAAACACATCTCACTCTGAACTGGACACCTTGATGCTGAGGTCGGATGACAGCGTTTCAGTGGCACTACAGGGAGCATAAGTTCAGCACCCTCACTAGGTCAAAACAACACTTTAAACAGCACGATGCTTAACCACAGCAAAAGACTTAAGTAGAGGTTTAGCATTGTGACTAATATATTGTTAAAGGAGGACCATGTAATTTTTCTTGTGAAGGCTTGTGAAGGCATCTTCTCAGTATGGTATTAAACTGATGTACCGCCCGAAACAGAAAACACAGTTCACCTTTAAGTGTAATAAACGATTGATTAAAATTCATGGCCACAACTTTACATCATACACAATGTATCTTACTGACGCTTGCTTTACTTTTGGTCCCATCCACAAGAATACATTATCATTACCCATCCATCCATCTTCTCCCGCTTAATCCAGCTGGGTCGCGGGGGCAGCTTGCTGCCCAATACTCATAGCACCTAACCCCCCCTATGAACCCCTCTGCAGGTGGTGAGCCCACAGGAGGGTGGACAACATGGTCCTTGATGTTAGTCCATAGGGGTGCGGGCATGTTTTTGGGTTGATGGGGGAAACCGGAGCACCCGGAGGAAACCCATCCAGACACGGGGAGGAACATGCAAACTCCACACAGAAAGGCCTGGGCGACCTGGGGATCGAACCCGCAACCTTCTTGCTGTGAGGCCTGAGTGTTGCCACTCAGACATTATCATTACCCATTTAACGTAAACATAAATGGACTAGAACAGACTGTGAGAAATCGTGACAAACAGAGAAACATTCAAAAGAGCATACAGTAAGCGCTATGAAATGTCACTCCTAATAGCTCTTATTAACATGTCTCTGTGCTTCTTGTCGTAGGCTGGCACAGTCACAGCTTCCAAATAAAAGGAGCTAGAGGAAAAATAGAGTTTTGTTGTTGAACCAATCAGTCTGGTTTTACATCCGTATAGAGCGTGCAGAGGCGAAATGCAAACACTAAATTGCTGTGTTGACCTTTCTTCCAGATGAGACCTTTAAAGATTCTGAGTTTGATGCCTAATAGAGTACTGACATCAGAAAAGTGATGAGAGAACTATAGATTCAATGCAGAGAACTAACTTCTTACATCTTTGGGCCTCAGAATTTTGGTTGTTTTTCATGGCAAACTGAATAAATTGTCTTCTGTGTTTACGTATAGATTTTTCAGTCTAGTGCTAATGATCATTTTGAAACATGATAAATATGAAATTACTCAAAATTATGTTTTGTTATTTTGCTATGCACCAACCATGTCTGACAACAGATATTCTAAGTCAAGTAAACAATGAATTCAAATGACATTAAAATCACTGTTTTACTACATTATGTTACCAAATGCTGATTTTGAGGTCATTGTCATTCATTTTCTATTGCTTTAGTTTTCAACTATTAAAGGAACACTGTTACACAAGTTATCACTGGATATCATCTAACACAAGAAATGAGGACACAGTAGCACGAGGCTCTGCAGTCCAAATCCACATTTATTCAGTGTTAGACAGTCAGGAATGAGCTAAAGTTACATTGTGTTGTTCCACTAGTCTTTTCTCCCAAAACTATTAGACACACACCTGAGGGAGAACAGCAAGTGGGCTCCACCAAACACAAAGCATTTAATCACAGAGAGCTTAGCTGCTGTAGTGTACCAGCCTCTACCAGTTTTCTCACACTCCAATACTTGGCTTCTTCTTCTCACTTATCAATCGCTATAAAATCACATCCAAGCTCAACATAGACACTTGTGGTACACCTGCCCTCTGTTCATTTTATGTGAGCTCAACACATGTGGGCCACTCTGGTATTGGCTGTGTTTTCTTGAGCTTTTTGGCCCGAAGCTGTTATTGATTTAGTCCAGGGAGTACTTAAACTACCGCACCATCGTTCAGACCCTTTAATGGCCATTCACACTCACTTACAGAGCAGGGGCCAAGGCACGACTGTCCTCGCTTCAACTTTACAAACTAAGAATGGAGGATTTCAGAAAACTGTACAAGAATGGGGTATTTCAGAACAGGTAAGGAAAAGCATAGCAGGATGTCAAGTTTACATGGTTATTCGATAAAGAGGGTAGGGTTGGGCGGTAATAGGTATCCTGCGGTATCAAAAAGAAGCAATGGCATCAGTTTCATTACCATCATTTTAAAAATCTGTATAAGGACCAAAAACCACAGCGCGGTCTTTCTCTCTTCCGCTCTCTCTCCTCTTCAAACGTCGTTACGCACAGAGATATTGATCCACACACAGCGAGTGAGAAAAAACGTGAAAGACGCTTCATGTGCGATGGAAACATTTTATTGAACTCAAGAGGGGGCACGCAGCGCTTAAGAAGAGAAAGTTCCTCGCTTGAGGTCAGACTTTCACGGAGGAGATGGTAAAGCCCAATTTATGGTTCTGCATCAAAACATGTTTGTGTTGACGTGCACCCCCTATGCACAGCGTCCACGTCGACGCAGACAGCAAGGGGAAGCGACGCAGACAATAAGGGCTGTGATTGGTCCTCTTGACCACCGCTCTACATTACCGGTACTCCACTCATTATATACTTTGAGTAATAATGTGTTTAATGCGGCTTTGCGCACATTTAGGTTTTACAGTAACAAAACTTAAAACCACATGGCTAATTTGCATACAGTATAAGTGCTGATAAAAACAGCTCATGCACTGATACTGATGCGATCAAACGCGCTGGCAAAGTTTGACTTGATCAGAACTTGTGCTCATTATGTTTGTGCGCATTATGTTTGAACTCATCTTCAAACATAATGCTGCTATTCGGTTTCTGAATGGTATACGTGCAAGCTGCAAGCTAAATAATTCTTAATTAGTCACGGTATACCCCAGTAAAATGTTGAGAAGGTTTTAATTTGGATACAAGCCCTATATTCAGGTAACATTATCATCATAAAAGTATAGCTGCATGATTTTAGAGAGAGAGAAACAGGAGAGGGAAGACAGAGAAAGAAGAGGAAGAGCCAAAAGTGACAAACGTAAAGTCTGGTTGTAGGTCTTCAATACAGGTTTTTTTTTTTCTCTAAAACACATTCTATTGTCTAGATAACTGCAATCTTTGAAATTTGATAATTGCACCAACTCAAATTGCATTGATGATTAAATTGAAATACAGTATATTGTACAGCCCTAAACTTAAGTCCACATTTTGAGTACTTCTTACTCCATTATCTGAGAATCCAGATTGCTTCTTTTTCCAAACAAATGACTAGACCTTTGAGCTTGGATCACACATTATTGCACTGACAAAACATAAGCATTTGGCAAACATTCTGACAAACAGCCGACAGGGGGCACAAATAGAGAAAAAAGGCAAAGTCAAAGTTAATCCTGATTTCTTAAAACTATAAAGCAATTTTGCCTTCAAATGTCCAAAGCCAATGTGGTCATATCCCTGAAGAACTGAGCCTGCACAAGATAAAAGAGGAAACTTTGGACAGGCTGACAAAACATGTTTATATCTCCCACTCGTACACTGCTATTTTTCCCCAATGTCAGGGGCCAGGTCTGTGCAGGGGTGTTACCATTTAGCGCGCCCGGGTTTCAGGTACGCTTTCTTCTGCTGAATTGATTGTGGAGGTCAAAGGTCACCCATCTAATTCAACATTCTCCTGCTAAAGCGGCTAGACCCAACCTGATGCATCTGTGCCCACATATTCTGTCTGTTCTCAACCCAAACTGACTGGGGTTAGCAAAAAAAAAAAAAACCCTTGATGGAAAAAATAGGGCCTTTCTATCTCTCCTTTTTGCCTCTTGTCGGTTTGGTATGTACTCACAAAAGCAGCAGACAGGCAGCTAGAAATCAATTCCATGGAGCCACCAGATGAAAGCAGAGTAGAAAAGTGTAGAAAAAAGACTGAGGAGCTGTGTATAAAGATTCTGCTGGACCAAAAGCAAAAATAACTAACGTTTAAGGGCTGATCGAGCACCTTCACGCACTCCAAGTATGAAAATGTACAGCAGAGGCAGGTGGGAGTTGGTGCGCAATCCACTGCAACATCAGGACATGCCCGGAGTGATCCAAGTGAAGAGGAGAGGAGACAAACTTGCAGGAAGGACGGGTAGGTGCACTATGAGACATGCAAAGTTTTGATTTCTGAAATAAACCAACTGGCTTGTTTTGGAATCTCAAGATGTGGCTGTTGTTGAACCTTCACTTGTTTATTTTTATGGTGTGAATCAGTGCTGAAATGTCTGAAGATTTAAAGTTACCATACAGCCAACAGCACATAAAATCAATTACAGGTTAAGCAAGTAAAAATGTCAGACTTCAAATAGATATAAACAATTAGTTTAAATGGTTGAAAGTGTTACTAGATATGGCGATATTTGGCTTTTTGTAGAGACAGACCTATATAATGATTGGCCAATATATTGCGTTGATATTTGACCCTTTAAGTATATCATACAATAAATCATAATTTCCAGCAGTGGCCAATATTTAGTTTAACCACTCAAGTCCAAAGATGGTCCTGCAAAACAGCTCTTTGATCCAGTTTGTAGTAAAATAAGGTTGTGGATGAGTTTGTACTAAATTCAAAGTAAAAGATTTGGGGAAAATCATCTAAATCAGCCCCACCAAAAATATTGGCAGAGCTTACTGGCCATGAAAAAAAAAACATATTGGTCAATTTCTACTTTTTTTGTAATTGTATGTTTCTGTTTAATGACAAAAGTAATTCTCTATTGGTTTCCGAGTGATGAACACTTTGCACAGTTGCCATAGTAATTAATAATTCAAAACAAATGTATCTTTTGAATAGTTCTCAAAATGGCCTCTGTAGAGAGGAAGCTCTCACTCACATTGTAGACACTTTCTAAGATGTTACTTACAAACACCATGTAAAAGAAGGTGCAAAGATCTAAACTTAAACAAGACAAAAAGAAGCTCTAAAAAGTTGTGGGATGAGACCAGAGGAGTGGAGAGGCTTACTCATGCACATGGACAAATCCTGCATATTGCCTGAGCACACAGTGGCCGTAAGCAGCTTGTGGCAGCCTGGATCCCTCACGGCCCACTTAGAGACGAGCTCTGGGCCCTGTCCCCGCCTGCATCAGTGCTCGAATGTGTACTTTGGTGTGTACACAAACACACACTGCACGCTCTACAAGTATTTGGATTAACCTACAGATCGATCGTGGCAATGACAAGACGCACAGAGGAGAAGGATGTGACAAGAGAAAAACTAAAATGTAATCTCTGATGAACAAATGATTAAATAGCAGTGTGATGGACAAGGTGACATGTGTGGTCTGCTTTGATCAGATTTCATAAGATACATTATGTTACATGTTTATGAACATGTTTTTAAAGGTGCACTATGTCATTTGTATGTGGCCATACCGGCTTGTCAAAAGCCTGATCCCATCAGATCTCAGAGGCTAAGCAGGGCTGGGCCTGGTTAGTACTTGGATGGGAGACCACTGGGAATTCCAGTCACAAAAACTGTCGTTGTGTCCTTAGGCAAGGCACATCACCCACATTGTCTATTGTGTAAGTGGTGTGTGTGTGTGTGTGATGGTGGTGGTCGGAGGGGCCGATGGCGCAGATTGGCAGCCTCGCTTCCGTCAGTCTGCCCCAGGGCAGCTGTGGTTACAATAGTAGTTTACCACCACCGGGTCTGGAGTGAATGAATAATGCTCTGTAAAGCATCTTTGAGTGTTCAGAAAAGCGCTATATAAAACTGATGCATTATGATTATGATTATGATTATTATTATTTTTATTATTATTATTCTGTTGGATGGTAGCCCACCTGCTTGTTTCTGTGGAGACTGAAATGTCTCCTTTGTCGAAAAAAATGCATCCTTTGAAGAAAAAAAATGCATCCTTTGAAGAAAAAAATGCATCCTTTGTGAGAGGGTCACTCCTGCACCTGTCTGACCAGTAACACCATTTTGTCTCCTTTGAAATAGAAATCGTAAATGCCATACCTCCATAGTTGCATATAAACCTCCCAGAATTGCATAGTGCATGTTTATTTAGTTTAGGAATAATACAGTTTTAATAGTTAAGTGTGGCTCATTTTAAACAATACAAATTTATCTTAGGTTGTGCCAACCCGTTTCATTTACACTTTACACATTGCGCTCTTACTCCTTCAGTATTTGATTTGTCCGTGCCAAACAGTCCACTTATTTCTCCAGCAAGACCCATTACCCTCATGTCTCTTCTCCTGCAGATCAAAACCGCCACACTAATATTTCCTCCCAACACCATCCCAATAAGAAAAACACCACTCTTCACATTACAACGGCCAGATTTGAGCTGACAAGATATCATTGGATTACAAAGCCCATTTCAACACGAGTTCAGAGCTCGACTCAGTGCGGCGATGAGCTTGGTCAGGCATGTAGATGGAGATAGAGGTGCCCGTTCACTCCTACACATCATTGTCTGTGGCATTTACAAAAGGGCACTCGCCAAATCCAAAGACATGACAACGCTCCTGCCTCCATCTGCATCCTGCGCTTGCTCTGCGGACTGAATGTAACGCTTTCCGAACCAGTGGAGCGTCTGCAGTACACTTTAGCGTCGAGGCGAGCCTAGCTTGTCTGCGCACACAGGTAAAAAGCATTAGCGGAATAGCATTAATATGGCTTTTTCCATTTGTTGACAACAGAAGCGGCCATTTAGACAGAGAGAAGAGAGGTTCAGGGGAAAATTAAAAGCAGTGCATCCGAGCGACATAAAACAAAGAGGGTGAATGTGGAGGCCGGGGAAGAGCAAACATGTGTATGGCAAGGATACAGTTCCGGACCTGGATTTCAACAACTAAATCAGCTAAATCAAAAAATAAAAATGTTTGGTGAAGTAATTAAACTAATCTATAGCCACCAACAGATACCTAAGCAAAAACGATTGAAACCCCGTTGCCTCCAAGGATGTGTTAATGCTTTACCTGGAATGTTACACAGCAAGCCTTATTTTTCTTCCATTTATTCAACTGTAGGTGTTTTTACTGCTATAAACTTTGAGCAGTGTCACCAATCTCCACAGATTATTTCATTTATAAAACTGTACATGGAATTCTTACTAAAATGGACTAATAAACTGAGCACAGATGGTTTCTGTCTAGTCTCTGGATGTAATGAAGTTCAGAATTTTTTGACCACTCGTTTTCGCTCATCACAAAATTGGAAAATCACACATAACATTTTTGTATGTATGCATGGTTTATCAATGAAACCCCTGAGTTGCTGACATGTCCTTTCCTTTAAGTGCCTCCTCGTTTCTATGGAGATGGATAAGTTTGATGCCATAATGGAACACTATGGACATAATTGAATTCAATTCATTTCTAAGAATTAAAAATGCAGGAAATGTTTTTGATAAATCAGGTAAAACCCAGGAGCCATTATAATTGTGCATAATTGTTTGTTCCAGGAACCATTTTAGCCTATTCACTCAGTCGATTACACTAGTCCAAAAGTGCTCCAGCCTCTAGTACTCACTACTCATTTGCAAATCATGAACTAAATTTTACAGCACACTGGCTCCTATTTCACACCAAACAAATAGATTTCACAATGCCAACGGTTCAAATTAAATTTTTAGTACAACCAAGCAATACAACCCACAAATTTACTCAAACTATTACATCCTTGTTGGAGGCGGGCTGTTGATTTAATAGTAGAAAGTAGAAAATCTTCAGTATCACTACTTCTATAAGGACCATTTATACCACCAAAGCTCCACTTAAAAAAAACAAAATATAAGAGATTAATTCAAGCGAGATAAAACAAAAGACATGCCTGGAGGTAATTGGTCAAACATAAGACTGAGGAAAAAGGCTGGAAAAAAAAAACTCCAAGCGTACGGAGCTGGCGGAGGGAACACATCAAAGCTTGATTAGGTGCGCATTAGATAGCGGACCTACTTTTTCCATGTCTGAGTACTTAGTCCCTCACAGTGCCCCAGAGCCTTTCACTGTCCATCACAAACCAGAGAAAACTTGTGTTCCCTTTCAGAGTACATGTGTAGTCCTGATGTGAGGCAGTGTTGTAGTGTTCACGATGGAAGGCCCTGGTGATTTGTAGAGGAGGATCTAGCATCTGCGGTAGACCAGCATTAGCGATGCACTGGTGGCGGTTAAAAGCTTTTTATATGCCATAATAAGACATGTATGTAGTATGTCAAGGCACCAGGACCAGAGGGAAAGAATGTTGCTTATAGGGGCCATATTACGCTATTTTCTGATCTATGTTATAATGTTGTTTTTTCATCAAAAACATACCTGGAGTGTGTTCTGTTTAATTCACACATAATTAACACACAAACCCTGTATAATAAGTTTTTAGAAAACACCGTTCCAATACAGAATACTCAGGTAAATAGTAAATAGTAAACAAACTGAAAATCATTACTAATAATAAGAACTAATAATTATAATTATAATTGTTTAGGCCTGCTTTAGACCTGGTTTAGACCTGTTTCATACCTGGTTCAATCCTGGTTTAGACCTGGTTCAGACCTGGTTCAGTACTGGTTTAGATCTGGTTCAGTACTGGTTTAGATCTGGTTCAGACCTGGTTCAGTATTGGTTTAGATCTGGTTTAGTCGACAGTCGCTCCTGGAGCACTCGGGGACTGAGACAGTGCAGATGATCCTTCAGGTCAGCGGCAGCCGCCTGCACCTCGCCACTTCCCGGTGCTGCAGTGAGGTGCGGGCGGCTGCACGCTTTACAGCTCCTCTCACCTGGATCTCGTCGTTTCCCGGGACTCTGGGATCAGGCACCAGCAACACCTCGAGGGAATCCCCCCGCATTGAGCGGCCGTCCTTTCCCCTCTGAGTTAGACAATATTGCGCTGATGAATGGCTCGCTCATACACTAGCCCCAGTCGCTAATTCAACGCAGTTTAACTCAACTATTTTGTATAGAAGCATGACGAAGTCTGAGTTGTGGATGTAGTATTATACATTACGTCTGCCAAGTAGTGCAGGGAGCTTGAATGAAATTTAACATCCTATTTGACAAAATCCGCCATTTTATTCAGAGCGGTATCTCGGTGACTTAAGCCGGCACAAATTGTGTGAATTCACTCGTGCGCAGCCCTGCACCAAACCGAACGTCCTGTACCGAAACGAATGAAATAAAACTCAACACAAGGTATGTGTTTGATGAGTTATAACAGCACTGTAATGTATAATATAATATATATAATATAATGTATAATATAGAGAGCATTTAAGTTTGTCATCTCTTTTGTGTTACTATACTTATGAATTGTCTATGCTTACTACCACTTTTCTTCTCTCTTGGGTGTAATGCTGTAATTAACAATTATTTCAGTAGTTAACAGTATATTGCAATTATGATGCAATAATGCTGCTGTCTTTGTCAGAAAACATAATTGTGATATGTGTTTTAAAGTCTGCAGGTAATGATGAACAATTAACAGTGTTTGTTCACTGAACTAATTGCTCGCTCATGCATTCTGTTGTGGTGTCCTCTGGCAAGACACATAACTCACTTTGACCCCAGTGTCTCTAGACACCAGTGTATGAACTGGTGAGTAGTTTCTTGATGGTAAAATGCTTGGAGTACACACTGGATGACTCACATTCTAGTGCTCCTTTCTGATATACTGTTTGGTGCAATGTTATTCACAGTGTCTAAAAGAGGTTCAGTGGTTAGAGCATTTAAGTTCAGGAGTAAATACTTCATCTGTGTATTGAATGTGCACTGGCGTAGTTATAAAAGTTGTGTCCTTCTAGTGATAAATAAATAGTCATATTCCTCCCATATCATTGAGGCGGAGAGCTTAACACAGTGCTGACATGGAGAGGGGTTAGTTCTGAGCAGAGAGAGGGCACGGGGACAGAGGGGAGGGCGCTTTTAGGGCATCTGTCCACTGTTTAATTTGCCATCTGTGATCGGCTGTAGTGCCAGGGTCCCTAATCAGGCAATCCATCACAGCCCATAGAAACACTGTCAATTACACACACCATCTTCGGCCTGTCAATGTGGCTTCGAGTGCTCTGCTCACTGTTTGGGCACATGATCGAGAAAAACACAAACCCTGTTCCTCTCCAGATGTACATTTAACTGCAGCGCCTCTGAAGCCGTCACTATGCTGTTGTGAGTGTGGCATTAATATTCATATTAACATGCACTGTTTTTACACACATATTAACATTTTATGGGTGCTACTCTTCCAGTGACATCTGTGACTATCAGTCTCATGATTAAATAAGACTGGTTTATTATTAAATGGGAGAGAGATTGCGTAATGTTTGCCTTTGCCTGGCTTGTTTTGACTGGGGAAATTTGTCACTTTCGGCATGACCCAAATTAGTCTGTGGTGATATTGACACTTATAAATCCTAACGATTAAAGGTTTTATGTTACGTGAAATTGACTCTTACAAGCTTTAAGCCATGTTATAATGTTGTCACCTCATCAAAAACATACCTGGAGTTGTATTTTGTTTCATTCACAAATGTTTGCGTAACCCTTTATTATTAGTCTGTCTACATCTCCAAAGCTCAAAATGCTCTTTTCCACCTTGTAATGTCATAAAGCTGTAGTTTTCAAGTTAATAGCTATCTTTTACCTTTTGTTCAGCAGAGGTAGGCAATTCCAGGTCTGAAACCATCCAAATGATTCTACTGAAGGTGCATGGAGTTTAAAAATACAGGGGAGGATTCACTATACAGCTCCATCACATGACAGGGTGGAACAGAGTGTTTTTTGTTTGAGAGAAGAGCTCCTAAAAGTCTAAATATGCAGGATTTGTATGTTAAATGTGTGAATGAAACAAAACAGAACTATGTTTTTGATGAAGAAACATTATAACATAGATCAGAAAATAAAGTAATATGAACCCTTTCAAAAATTAAAAAAAAGACAACACATTATATATCTATAAACTTTTGGCAAGCATATGGCTGGCCTCATAGCTAACTACTTAGTCATTATGTTGCCAAACTGATGTTTTTTGTTTCATTCTACTCTCCAGACCCTGCAGCATCTGGCTGTAAAACAAAAAACTCAGTCATCTTACTGACATAGACAATTTATTTTTGTATTTTCACAATAACTCTGGAAATATGACTTAGCCTTATGCTATGAGGCTAACAATATATCTTCTAAGGTCTATATAAAAGTTCTATATATTTTGATTCTATATGTACTTATTAATATTTTTACAACTGTGATCACGCCCCGTGTATCAAAGCAACAAATATTGATTTATGTTCTAATATTGTATACGGGATAGTGTGTCTGACAGATATCAAGATAATGGGGTAACATAAAAAATACAAACAGATGCAATTACTCCAGTTAGTGTAACACATATTACAATTAGCATATCATTATCTGCATTTGTATTCAAGTTACATACGGTACATGCAAGTATAATATAATATTAGTTTGCATTGCAATGTTAGCTAAATAAACACTTGGACGTTTTGGTGCAGTGCAGTCAGTCAAAGGGCATTTTAATTTGGAGCCATCTTCTCTGTGTTACTCAGGTCACCCTCCCCGCTGTGAGGACTCATCAACAAATTAATAGACATGTCAACAGTGTTTACATGCACAATATTATGCTCACAAGCAAGAAGAACTTCTCAAAATGGAAGTCTTTTTTTTTCTTTTTATCTTGAGAAGATCTGTTGTTTACCACAGATAATATGCATCAACATTCTTAAAAGACAGTGCGTTTATAATTAAGAAGAAAAATGGCGTCTTCAAACATCAAGAGCTAAAACACGGGCTGTGTGTTTTGACAGTGTATATAACCTCCTTTAGTTTATGCATGGGAATAGTATAAACTGTCAGCTATTGCTTCCGTGTTTACCAAAAACAAATAGCATTTATGAGCAGCGCAGTGAAGTCAAGCAAAAGGTTCATCTTTTAAGTCACACCTACATCAAAACAGCAAAGACACAGACTGCCTTTTAAAAGTGTGGGAAGAAAAAGTACACCAGCTGAAGTATGACTAAGCCAAGACAAACAACAAAACTCACAAATGAACTTCCTCCTGCTACTATATTTCACATTTATGCACCAGTGCTTTTACAAATACTGGATCAAGCTCAAAAAGGGTTAGGAGAAGTTCAAAGTTACATTGTCAGCATTTAACATTAAAATATTACTAATAGCTCCCAGGAGACGCTAGATAACCTAGACTAGATGTACCTATAATGTAATAAGAGTTGGAGTTAGTTAATAATAGTAGGAGTCAGAATAATAATGATATTCACAAGGGCATTCTAATTAATATTTTGTTCCAGTAAACACTATTGAAAAATTAAGTCTGTTGTAAGTCTAACAAATAGTTGTGACTTGGATTCTGTGCTGAATAATACAATACATTCAATTAAAGTTTTCAATTGCCAAAATGTTCTCTTGCAAATTAGTACAGTTTGTCCCTAACGCAGCCATTGGTGCTCAACGTTGCTTCATTTCACTGTCTGAAAAGGTGTTCTTAGACTTAGACACTTTATTGATCCACAAGGGAAATTATTTAGACACAGCAGCTCACACATCACAAAATATAATAACAAAAAGCAAAATGGCAATAATAAATTACACAATACAAAACAAATAAAAGAAGTAAGAAGATGAAGTAGTGATTGACAAGACATATAGGGTTATCTGTTACATAAGGGTGAGTTGTTGTACAGTTGGGTGGAGTTGGTCAAAGTTGTACATGTTCCCTAAAAAGCATGTGAATTCCACTGTGTCAAAGAGTAGGTCAGGGATTGGGACTAATTAGACTATTTTTAAATACCTTTCTCTTTTTTACGGCTAGAAAATCAAACAAACAAATGTAATTTCATCTTACTCTGTTATTATACCTGCCTATCAAAAGGGCTGTGTACCCAGTGTCAACAGCAGTCGTAAGTGCAATGATAAGAAGACAACTCCTAAATGACAGTTGAGTGGCATGAGAGGTATTTTTATGGGTTGGCCATGATTCAGACAAAATGTGTGAGCATGTTTCCAACTATTATCTGCTGCACACACTCCACTTACTGTACCGGCGGCTCCAGGCAAAACGGTTTACATAAGGCACAAATCTCTGCTGGCTGCTTCTTCTACTCTAATAAGAGCGTGTGTGGTCCTGCTGGAGTGGAAGAACTGCTCCACCACAACATGCTACAGAGGAGTAAGCCATTTAATACAGGGCAATGAACTCCAAATTATCCTACCATTCTTTTTCAATAGGACTGCCTTTTAAATTATATAGTAAATGGAGACTAGTTACATTGCCAACAGTTTGATACATTATCAAAATACTGTATTATTTTACTTTCTCAGTATTAAAATGAGGATTATTTAGGCTTAAAAACCAACGGTAAATTGACTTGTTAGTCATCCTGGTAATAGCAGACATTATCATCTTGAAATGTTTCTATTGTGGATGGATTAAGTTATGCTAACAACTGTGAGGAAAATGTGTTGCTACAAAAGCAAATGAAAACTCAAAGAAGTTTTAACAATTTTAGATCATGCTCACAATATATCTGCTAATTAGGGGCAGGCATGCACTGGTGTCTATCTGATTCAAATGTTAATACTATAACCACACCAGTCTTTCACATACTGTGAACATACCTTATATTTACCCTATGGTCATAAACATACAGATTTGTTATGTGACTGAGTATACAGAGTGCACATACACATCATGGGGTTTGGCTGTTATTTTGGTTGGTATAATTATGCAGGAAATCAGGGAAATCATACTTTGACCTTTGCATGACCCTTACTGTCAGTGGGTGAACAAAAGTGTGTTTGGTTTGCAGGTGTATTGTGCATATTGTGGGGGATTTATTACAATTCATTGTCAAACTCTGTTTGCATTAATGTGCACACATGTTGACTCGCATTACAAGTTTAATGCACTCAGTTCACTGAAAAGGCTGGAAAGTAAACTTAAGTCATCAGCCTTAGTACCTTAGTAGTTCATAAAACCATACTGCACATTTATACCTCATATTCTGTGTATTTTAAAGAAAACACAAAAAAATAAATAAAGAAAGAAATGTATGTTCCATTTATTACCAAGCGCTATGGTTATGGTGAAACTGAAGTACAACCATTATTAAAAGTGACTACAATATACGTATGCATTTTATTACATTTGTTTTTTCAATTGAATATTTTACTTTCAACAAAATACGTTTTTTTGCGTGTTAAAAGCCTAAATGAGAGGAGAAAGCCGTGTCAGTCAGGGCACCTGACTAATTGTATTCTTATCCCCTTTGAAAAGCACATTATTCTGAGGTAATACGAGGCAAATATGCTCCATAATCTTTCAATTTGTTATTAATTGTACCTTTAATAGTAGTTTAACTTTGAAGAGAAACCTTCACCAGTTATTCTATGACTCTATAAAATACTAATCCAGTCTGTCTATAAAGATGTCAACACATGCGCTCCCAGCTATTAGACTGTTGACTGTTGGCATGGTTAGCTGGCCTTTAGCCATCGGACCTCTCATGCATGTGTTGGCCAGTGATAGGTAAACAATGAGCTGAATGCAGTGGAGCAGATAGACAGGAGCATTGTGCATTACCTAGAACAGCTATACAGACACCATTGGGCTGCTGAGAAGCCTCTGACAAGGAGGGGAAAGTAAACTTAATCACACAGAGTCAATTTGCCCTGATTCCATCGCTGTCTCTTCTTGAATTTTAAGTTTTGTGTCATTTGCCTGACAGCATATTGTCCAAAGCAACATTTTCAGATGTATAATTAACACAGCAGATTTATGTAAACAGATTTCTGTGTCTGAGGTGCAATAATAATTATCCACAATACAACAACAAGTACACAGTATGTCCAGTTGTTCTAAAAGGTTTTGTTACAATGAGAATGCCACTTTGGTGCCATTTTGGTTCTAGTTGCTAATGTAAATGTAAATGTAAATAGAGCCCAAACGAAACATGTGATAACTGTCCCCGTATTAAAGCGGGGGTACCTCATTTTCAAACTATTAGTTAACTGTTTCCCAGCTCTCACAAAGTCTTTAGTACATCACTAATATAGACATGCATGGATTACTGGTCACTAACACACCTTTAGAAATAGCTTTTCAGGCACATAAGTGAAGCAGGGAGTACCACCCTTAAGAGGCACCTCAATAGAAATGCTATTCCTTTACCAGGAATGTTCCACCGTATGGCATTAAATCTCTTTTTCTCGCATCTATCTCAAATTTATTTGATTACATAAGCTTTAATTGCTAAATTGCCTCTCCACAGATCTGCCCTCATCGCATCATCTGCTTGACTTCAATAGTGATAGGTTTAATGCCGTACTGTACACCAGAAAAATGACATACTGCACCTTTCATCAGCCTTAAATGTAAAGTGTTTAATAATTAGACGATGATGGTGGTATAGTGGTCTGATTTTTTACCAAAAAGTTAGGCTTTGACAGTATACTTTCTGGGGGAAATAAAGAATTTGCTCATGAGAAAAAATACTTCAGTTTTAAATCAATTTAGGCGACTTTGAGCTTTCATCTTTTAGATTAATAACTGTCTCTATATTACACAAAACTGACTCTTGTGAGCTTTTAACCATGTTATAATGTTGTTACCTCCTCAATAATACCTGTTGTGTTTTCTTTCATTCACTCATGATTGATGATCATGTTCCACTTTGTGTTGTCATGTAGTGGTAGTTGTAGTGGTAGTTTTCACATTTAATGGGCAATTCCAGGGTTGAAATGATTCTAGTGAAGGTGTATGGAGTTTAAAACATATGTGGTAAATGTACCTGTATTACCACATGACATCATAAGGCGGAACAGACTGTATTCTGTTGGAGAGAAGAACTCAGCCTAAATATGCAGGGGTTGTGTGTTAAACATGTGTGATTGAAACAAAACCCAACTGCAGACATGTTTTTGATGAGGAAAGAACATTAAACCATAGCACAATATGGGCCCTTTAAGAGCTAGGGTTATTTTAATTTAGAAGCTATATGACAAGTTGTGGGATGTAAAAAGCGGTTGTACATTGACAGCAGAGTGAGTAATATACTGTACACTCCCATGATGTAATGGGGTGTGCTTGTGACTGTCAGACAAGTTAAGGCTTGTGAAGCACCTGTCTACACCTCTCTGACAACAATGCAAAATCCTGGCAACACCTCTTTGTTTACTACTTAGTCTAATCCTCTGGGACTTAAGGTTAACCAGGCTATTATCGTAGAAACACTGCATACATGAATATATTTTTTCAGGAAGCAGATGATGGGGCTCTCGTGGGTGGCAGGTGAATTTCTCTCAGCGTTACACTGTAAACATTTAAAATAAACTTATTGACTCACAGCTGAAACTACATTATGTAACATATATGCTGGTGTTTGTTTTGAAGTTAAAATAGCAATATAAAAGGGTCTGATCTTTAAAATGATTAAGTGTGCTTGTAAGATAAGGCATACTAACTCTAGTCACAAGAGGTGCCAGATACACTGGTATATTTAAGGGTTTTGTGAATACATAGTTGAAGGTGAGACACTGCAGGCGAATATAAAAAAATATATAATTTATAAAAAAATATATATATTTGATCATGCAGTGTTTTCATATAAAATTATATTTTACGTGTAAAAAGTTTATATTTAGGGACATTCAAAATGGAACCATGAAAAGAGCCAGTTTTAAATGTCTCAATGTTAAATCGCTTCAGATATATAGAGGGGATCTTATTTAATATTTGAGTAAACTAAAAATTCAAATTTTTAGTTAAAATCACAATCAAGTCATGACTTGAAATTAGATATAAAAAAAATCTATGGAGGCAAGTCAATTAAATTTAATATTAAAACATCTTTTGGTGCAGAATGGATAATTCTGTTGTTTCCACAAGAAAACCATGTTGAGAAACCAAACTGACCAAAAAACCAAAAATGTAAGAAAAAAAAAGTTTTGCCAGTAGCCTCTCCTCGAGCATTTATAATCCGGAATAGTTTGTAGTTTAGGTTTTAGGGCACTGTAATTTTACCCTTGTGAGTAATGGTCAATGCATTTCATGCACTTTGACGTCTTTGACTGTCTATGCTGTACCTGCCTTGGCCAAAACACACATGGACATCGACTCACTGTGTGCCCTTTTTTGGCTTTCAGATTTTTTTTAATCCTTCAAAACATCAAAGCTTTGGCCTTCCCATTGGCAAGGACTGAAAGCTGTCTAGAGGGCACGTGAGTTAGCGGGAGGGTGGGGAGACCTTGGCCTGACCCCCTCTCATTAGCGCTGACCCTTGGCTGCTGTTGAGGTGAACTAGAAAGACGTGACCCATGTAGTGGCCAACTGTACGACGGCTTCACTGCAGAGCTTTATATAGAAAAGTGACAAGAGGAGGAGACACGGTCAGCGGTCACACAGCTAAATTTGTCCTCCCTAAATAAGAGCTTTCATAGGGACTGTTGGACATGTAAGGGTTACTACTATAGGAAGTATACTTGGATGGAAATGTGGCCGCCAATCACTATTAAGTGCCAGTCACTCACATGCCACATCCATAATAGGAGATGTTGATGAACAGTCTTGCCCAAGGACATAATGACAACATTCATTCATCTGTGAGAGCTGGAATCCTATGGAAAGTAGTGGATCTGACTTCTCTATTAATGACGTTTACGTCGAGAACGGGATTCAAACCACCCACCTTCAGATCAGTGGATAAACACTCTACCAACTGAGCTACTGTCGCTGCTACTGTAACCTAGTTTAACAACCTCTTTACTACTGTAAAAACTGAAATAAAACTGCAATTACTTCAACTTAAGATGCAAGATATGATAAGCACAAAGAACCTTCACACTAAACTTGATTAAACTCCAGCAAAACTAAAGTTAAAGCCACAACATCTGGGCAGCAGCAAGAATCCAGTTTATTTAATAACCAAGAGGAGAAAATCCATTTCATGTGTGGGCATTAGTATGAGCATAAATTTACATAGCAATCAACAGGACAACACACTTGCAGCCTTTGCCAGATTGTTATTTCTAAGGTTGTTTCATTCCTACATATATATATATATATATTTTTTTTTTTACCTTGAAGTGTAGTGATGTATTATAATTGCTATGCGTAAAGAATAATGCAGTTGGATTAGGTGTTGTGTTGAGAAATAAATAAAGTACGGGACAAAATAGCTGTTGATTCTAGTGGAAAATTCAACCTTAATCCGCAACAAAAACACACAATCAATAACATCAGCCAAACAGAGGAGAAGACAGGTTTGCCTCAGCACTCAGCTTTCAGGAGGACGGACACATTTAGATCCATTAGATGATAGATAGGCTGTCCTATCAAGGTTTTTTATACTTTCTTTTTAAAGCAGTGTTTCAATCAGTGCATGAAATAAGGGTGGATATGGACTAGAGTCACAGCAACTACAGCCCCAAAGCAAGGTTAACATGGACCCTTGAAGAAGCTTTGAAAAGCAGTAAGCAAAAACCTGGGGACTATCTTCACATTCTGAGATAAACTTGGGCTGGACTACATACCTGGAGGATAATCAATGTCAATTTGCTACTTGTTGCCAATGAGTCACTGGGCAATTATGAAGTAGCCATACAAAGGACTGCGATGGGTTTATCCTTGTCCTGTCTGGTCCATGCTCATCGTATATAATCCATTATGAAATATATCATAATATAAAACCCAAAACATACACCACATGTCAAATTCTTCAGCTAAGGAACAGTCCTGACCAAGCCTAGAACCAAGAGCATGGAGATGGGCTGTGATGGGAAAAATACTTTGAAAATGTATTTAGTTACAGAATATTGAATACCTGAATTAAAATGTATTTTGTAACATATTCCAATACATGGGCCAAGTACTGCATTCTGAATACTTAATAACTTTACATGGAGTTGCATTTAAATTATAATGTAAAAACACAACATAGGATTTAAAACAGCTTTGTGTCCGTTTGACCATTTGTTATGTGTTTATTTATCACTAATTGGAGAAGAAAAGACTGTACATGCACCACCACAAGATGTGTTTTCTATTTTACTCAATAATATCGTGAAATATTTGAAGACTAAATTGTGTGACCAAGTACTGTAATGTATGTATGATTTTAGAAAAGTAACTGTATTCTGAATATCACCAAATCACCAATGAATAACTCTACCACAATCAAAAGTAGCAGTCAGACCACGTATTCTCTGTACATGTGTTCAGTTACTTCCCAACACTGGAGATGGGTCCCCTTCTGCGGAGGTGGGTTTAAAAGATGGGTCAAATGCAGGAATAATAATGTGTACCTTACCTTAACCTACAAAGGACTGGGTTTATCCTCATCCTATCTCGTCTATGGTCATCATATATATAATTTCTGCTCTGTGCTCTCAAATGCAATCTCCACTTCTTAAAAATGTGGAAAACTGCAGCTTGCTTTCAAGGTGCAGTGCATGCTATACAGAATACATGTCTATTTTCCAGAACAATTCACCATAATAATAATACTAATAATATAGTTTGACCACATTTGACAGTGATGGAATAATTATCTCATTTGAATTAATATTGAGCGAGGTTATGCAAAGAGAATGTTAGCCCTGGGACATGGACATGAGCGCCTCCTCTGAGACCTAAGAGCACAGTGCCAATGACAACTTACTAATCACTGGTGTTTTTCATTTGATAATGAACAGACAGGTGACAGTCTGGACATGTTTGAGAAAACTAGAAAAAGGATATCTACATATTTAATTATAGCAATTTATTTACACTTTCACACCAGCAGAGAGTGATCTAGGGATGTTGTCATGATATTCAAGTAATGGCCATTTTGAGTTTAAAGGTCCTACATTATGTAAAATTGACTCCGGTGAGCTTTAAGCCATGTTATAATGTTTTTACCTCCTCAAAAATACCTGTGGTTGGGTTTTGTTTCACTCCCACATGTTCGAGTAACCCTACATTATTAGTATGTCTACAACAGCAAAGCTCAAAATGCTCGGTTCCGCCTTGTGATGTCATGAAGCTGTAGTCTTCAAGTTAAGCGCTACCTTTTACTTTTTGTTAAGTAGATAATCAAAATGATTCTAATGAGGGTGTATGGAGTTTAAAAACACAGTGGAGCGCATGTTGTGTCACCACCTAACATCACAAGGTGGAATAGAGTGTTTTCTGTTTGAGAAGAACACAACTAAAATATGCAGGGTTTGTGTGTTACGTGTGTGAATAAAACAAAACACAACTCCAGGCATGTTTGTGATAAGGAAACAACATTGCAACATACATCAGAAAACAGAGTAATATGGGCCCTTTACTTGCTAAAATAGTACTGAATCCTTATGTTACAGAACAGTACAGAAGAGAAAGGGATATCATGCCCTGTGAAATGCTGAGGCACTGACCTTGCTAAAATGTATGAACTTTTAAAACTGAGAACATCAGGTTATGTCATTACGTCATATATTTTACAGGAATTGAACTGAATTTTAAAAATGTGGTCAACTATAAGAATGATAAGAAGTGCATGTTTACATACAATACAATGTACAGTGACAAAGCTCATGGTTAATAGTTTGATAAATGACTTATGACTCATTTAAAGAAACTGAGCAAAATGGGCACCAATCCATTACCTCCTAAGCAGCGCTCCAGACCACGATTAAATAACACATATTACGTTATGTAATTTCATTTCATTTCTTTCATTCACACATGTTTAACACACAACCACTCCAGCTCCTCTGGGGGGATCCCAAGGCGTTCCCAGACCAGCCGAGAGACATAGTCCCTCCAGCGTGTCCTGGGTCTTCCCCGGGGCCTCCTTTCGGTGGGACATGCCCGGAACACCTCCCAAGGGAGGTGTCCAGGAGGCATCCGGTACAGATGCCCAAGCCACTTCAGCTAGCTCCTCTCGACGTGGAGGAGCAGTGGCTCTACTCCAAACTCCTCCCATGTGACCAAGCTCCTCACTCTATCTCTAAGGGAGCACCCGGCCACTCTATCTGCGATCTTTTTCTTTCGGTCATTACCCAAAGCTCATGACCACAGGTATCTCCATATCTCCATTCTATCTGATTCATTTAGACTTAAAATAAGCCAAGAAAACTGTACTGCACTTAAACACTCTACGTCCCTTTTTGGACCTTCACCCACAGTTTGAGAACCTCTTCTTTAAGAGAACTTTTACTGGCACTTTACAGAAAACTGCTTCAAAGTGAATAAAGTGGGTAGGATTTTTAAACCTTTTTTTTTTTCAAATTAAAGTTGTATTTAGCCACCTCTGCACATTTACCAAACCAAACGCACATCGTGACAAACAGATTTATTTGGCATTTTATTAAGCAAACCCACGGCCACATGTCGGTGTAGGTCTGCTCTGTGCTGTAGGTCTGCTCTGTGAGGACACTGTGAAACAACATTAGATTAGTTTTTGCTTCGCGTTTCATCTTGCCCTTCTAATCAGCATGCTTTGAGGATGGAGCCTCTACGCGCTATACAGGGGGAGGGGGGAGAGAGTGAAAAGGCAAAGAGCGGCGCACTGATGTGAGGCAGATGGATAGGTAGGATGTTTAACCTGCCCTGTGATACATGCTGGTACGTGAGGGTACACGCTGTGGCGGATAAGCCATGTGTACTGGCGGTGCATGTGGTGACGGGCCGCGCAGTGTCTCCGGGCTCCAGTGCACAGGCTGCAGAAAGAAGCCCCACGCAGTCCCGCACACAAGTACAAGTCACACTCAAAGAGTCAGACCTTGAGTAAGTGACAAGACCGAGTTCAAATGCGCTCGAGTCGAAGACAGTTATCACTGGTGGAGAAGGAAGTCCAGCAGCATTGGGTGTCTATTGAGTAGTGGGACAGGTGTGGGTCCTGCTGCAGTGCGAGGGCCCTTTGGTCGCACTGGTGCAACCTCAATTTTTTTAGTCACACATTTGAGAAATTAAGTTTGTGACCAAATTGGTCGCATTCTAGAGCCCTGAAGGTATGTGTTAACTTTAAAGTTACTGCTTCATGACATCACAAGGTGGAACAGAGCATTTTGAGCTTTGGAGATGTTGACAGACTAATAATAAAAGTTACTCCAGATATGTTTTTGAGGAGATGACATTATAATATGGCTTGAAGCTGACACAAATCAATTTTGTGTAATATAGGACCTTTAACCTCTTTCAATTTTGCTGTCCCAAATATGTTCTGTACCTGTTGTACAGTTAGTGGCTATAGTATGTTACACTGAATTGTCAAAAGTATTGAAAATCAGATATTATTCAATACTAAAACTAATATCGAAACTAGATACTCATTTGAGGAGGTATTGATACTAAAAAGATCACATTCACAGGACTGAAATAAACCTTTTCTGAATAGCCTTCATATGACCTGAATAGACATGGACCATGAAGAGACCTAACTGGACCACATGGTAATAAAAAAGAAAGTACTATGAATTAATGTTGAAAATAACATTCTATTTTCTAAATAACATGAAAAAAATGCCCCTAGCATCAAGTTACCTGCAGTAAAATGAACAAAAACAGACAATAAAAGGATGCACAAGGCATAGTCATCCACAGAACACAGAGCTGTGAGGGAAATGCTGTTTGTGACTTCTGTGTCCTGAAGGCTCCAACTGTCTCTTCAGAGCCATGATGTGTGCTTCACTGTGCCACTTTTATTACCTCATGTATTATTTTTGGTGTTTTGAGTTTGGGGAAGAATATTGTGATCGACCCAAGAGATATGACAACAAACATCAAACAAATAAGGACCTCAATTTCAACTTTTCTTTTTCAACATTGTAACTGTGTTTTAATTGACCAAAAATAGTTTGACAAAAGTTCATTGTTAGACTTTTTTTTAAACCATTCTTGGTTTGATTAAAAAGCTGAGCGGTAGAGTGACTAGATTTAGTTAAAATAGCTAATTACACCTGTGAGGGAGCTGTCATGTCTTCGTGATGTGCCTGCTAAGTCTGTCTCCCCTTCTCTTAGCCTCAAACTGCTGCTGTAATTACATACGACGCGTCTCACATCCTATTCACCCACACATCACATTGAAGACTGCGTTATGGAATAGGCGTGTGCAGCCCCTGTTTCTGTCTGACATGTTTGTCTTTGTTCATTTGTTCATCAAGATAAAGCTTCATTGCTTTTGGCTTTCTTCTATCATTTGAATTCAATAGCAGCCTGACTGACACTCTTCATTGGCTGCACAAAGAAAAGACAGTGCCCACACATACACATGCATACAAGTCTGACATGAGGCTGGCTGATCTGTTTAACATTCATTTGTTTAGGCTTCTTTGCCATATAGTTTCTACATTTGTACCTTTGTGTTGTATGTATAATATAATAGGGGGGAATAACAGGGTCCCTCATGATTCAATACTATACATAATACATGGCTTATGCTATTATCACAATATGGTGGTACAGGCGAGAATCGATACGGTCTTACTGTTTTTTAAAAAAACAAACATTTTAGCAACAACATTTCTATGTTAAACCACTGCTTAAGCAAAGTCAATATGGAATATATGTATTTTAATCATCAACAGGGAATATGTCAAGTGTATTGCTTAAACAAGTTTCCTATAAGCAACAAAATTGTAATGCAGTCACAAAAAAATGCTTAAAGATACAAAAAATACTCTTGGCGATATATCACTACAGCATGATATACTGTATCATTAAAATTAGTATCACGACATATCGGTACACCCCTAGCATATAAGCATGCATGTATATGGCCTGTCCTAATAATTACAATATCGACTTACTGTTCAATATATGAACGTTGAAGCAATGTATTTTGTGGCTCAGCATTATCATGTGTACATTTTCTTAGTGAGGATAGGAATAGGATGGGAATAGTGGGGAGTTTTGGACATGTAATATGGTAAGATCTGAGCTTAATTTCTATGGCTGAAAATTTATTCATTCTGCTATTTATTTGTTGCCTTTTAATTATATAGTCAGGGGCTAGATATTTTTGGTTGAAGGAGCTATGGGGATTTTCTGTGTTGAGAATGAATGTCCTGTGAAAATAAGGCAAAACTCTTTGGGAGCTATGTGGGTGCATTGGCCATTCTAGGGGAAGCTAGTGCTCCCTCAAGTTCCCCCTTGGCGCTACCCCTGGATACTGTATACTTAATAATACGTTTACTGGGATTATCCTGCTTTGTGTCAGTGACATAAAGTAGTTTCAGTATTATAGTTTATTGTAATATTCCTCTGTATTATTAGATCTTGTATTAAATATATACACTATGGTTCACATGTGAGCACATGTAAGAGTGGTGACTGATCGTAGCAGAGGCAGTGACAAGTCCGGTGGCCATAAAAGACCTGCTGCATGTGGGCGTGCAGAAGAGGGGCCAGAACCCAGGGAGGTGGACTCGAGCACCTCACATCATTTCTCCTGAGCCTCACAGTGGAGCAGGCAGTCACTGTGGCACTATTGTCTGCCATGTATTACCATACATTACACATCCTCCGGGGAAATGATAGAACGCCAAATCACACTTTACACAGGTGCATGTACCCGTGAGCTCAGACACAATCTGCAGTCGCACCAGAAATGAGGTAGAAAAAGATCTTGTTCTGACTAAATGGGAAACACAAAAGTGAATACATTATCCACTATGAGGAAATGTGCATCCTCATTTATGGGGAGAGAGAAGAGAAGATGAAGCCTTAGGTCTGGGTTATTTCAGCTGTAAGAGACAGCTAAGTACTGGAAGTAAGTTGCTTTTTGATGTGTGAGATTAAAGGGATTTAGCACTTGAATACCTCCTCGTCTGGATGCTCCTGAGGGTAGACTGAAAGGACAGAGCTAAAAGCCTCTCTCTTTCTCTCGCTCTCTACACATGTCTCTGTCCCCGTCTATCAGACCAATGAAGCCAAGGCCACCATTAAAAGATTCTCCGCATTATTACCCTTCACTTTGGCTTGATGTCTCTCTGATTCAGACCGGATGACCATCTTAATGCATCTCTATGGAGATCACACTTGATCCTTTAAATATATATATATATATTTTTTTTTTAAGTGTGTTCCTCACCTTCCACGGTGGTTGGTTTCTCTCACCCTCAACCAGCTCGGGTCCTCTACCAGAGACCTGGGAGCTTGAGAGTTCTGCGCAGTATCTTTGCTGCACTGCACTGCACTTTTCTGGACTGAGATGTCTGTTCTTTTTCCTGGGATCTGCTGTAACCACTCCTCCAGTTTGGGGGTTACAGCCCCGAGTGCTTCGAACACCACAGGCACCACTGATGCCTTCACCTTCCAGGCTCTCTCCAGCTCTTCCTTGAGTCCCTGGTATTTCTCTAGTTTCTCGTGCTCCTTTTTCCTGACATTACCCTCGCTTGGTATTGCAATGTCCACCACCACGGCTTTGTTCTGTTGCCTATCCACCACCACTATGTCTGGTTGGTTCGCCATCACCATTTGGTCAGTCTGAATCTGTATATATACACGTACATTTTTAAAAATGTAATGTACCAGATTAATTAACAATGCTATCATTATTTGGGATATGTGGGTCCCATTGTGTCCCTCTTTTCATAACATAAACACCTATATCTCCAGGTCTTAACTATATGGAATTAATGTCTTTTATTTATCTATTTGTTGCTGGTAATTCCATAGTATCAAAATCGCATTTGAAATTTTAAGGTGCACTGTGTAACTTGTCTGGTGGAACGTCCGTCGCCTGCTTGTCTCCGTGGAGATGTGGCTAGAATGTTCCAGAGTATGGCCATAAACTTAAAAATTTCCATGGGGACATGCAAGTCAAATAACAGGTTAGAATTGTGGAGAAGCGACCCCACTCACAGTAAGAGTGTATGTTTTTTAAAGATATTTTTGAGCAATAAATAACACCTATAGTTGAATTAATGCAAGACAGATTAGTTTAGGTTAATGTTTAGGTTAATGTATACTGTGAACAATTTAAACCAAATGATTAATATCTCCATGGAGACAAACACTCTCCAGAAAAGTTACACCGTGCACTTTTAAGTACTAGACCAAACCCTGACATACTTGTACCTAATTATACAGTATGTACCACAGCCTGCACACAGCGATATTGAGTGGTGAGTGAGACCGTATAGTTCATTATATAGATGAGTCAATATAGTGCTCGGTGTCAATTAAAGCTGATCTATGCCCTTTGCTGCTCGTTCCCTTATGTCCTGTTTGAACTGAAGGTTAAGAAGGCACAGGGGCCACACCAGGCAATAAATTCAACACATTGGTATTCTTCAGAACACCCACGAAACGCAACTCCACTGATAATCTCCGTCATCATTATCTCTTCCTCTGATCGAGATGAGCAAACAAAGCTTAGCAAACTTTTTTTTATAATTCATAGCCTTAGCCAGCTTCTTTTATTGAAGCAGTGAGTGCGGTTTGGTCAGATGAGGCATTAAAGTTTCACATTTTATCTGGAGGTGTAAGTAGTCCAAAGACAGAAGGACTTTGAAAACTTGAGTGGAGGTAACGCCAGGTTTTTCACTCTGTCTTGTGTTATTTTATCTCTGATTGACTTATTACTGATTCATGATAATGCTGTTATCTCTCCTTTTAAGGACAGAACTACTGAGCTACAGCCAGTATAAGCCAGTCACAATAACAAATCATGAAGAGCAATATTATTGCTGAAGAAAATATAGAGGCAAAAGATAATATTGAAACTAAATTATGCCACACACACACAATAACCCTAAAGCAGGATTAACCAGAAAGTACAATATCGTAACAAAAACAGAATTAAATTAGTTTGTATCTATAATGAGTCTAGTGACTTATTCAACCCCTCTATAGCTCAAATGATCCTTTATTGTATGTCTATTATAGGTTAGCCATAGTGGAGATCATTTCTGCCATGATTGCTTACAAGAATCTATTACAAAAAAATATTGATTAAAGTTACCATATTCTGCTGGTCTGAGCAGAAGAGGGATTATTTAAAAAATTCAATAGAGGATTAAAGGCAGATTTTCTTTCTGAGCCAGACCCAAGTCAGAATTTGGATAGGTGCGTTCAGCAAGTTCAGCCAATTATCAAGTTACAAAAGATGGTGTGCAATCAGTTGTCATATTTACCATTGCTGTTTTACAGGTCATAGTTTACCCTAAATAGACTCTAAAGCTTTAACCCATGTGTTACCCCTCAAAACCATACTGAGATGTACATTGTTCATTCACACGTTTCAGTATTCCTGCATTATTAGGCTGTTTGCATCTAAAAAAAAAAAAAAAAAAACAGAGCCTAAATATGCAGGGATTGTGCATTAAATATTTGTGAATGAAACGAAACAATGTCAGGTATGTTTGTGATGAGGAAACAACATAAGAACAAAAATAAAAGCATAATATGGGCCCTTTAATTAATAAAACATATAGAATTCCATACATTTGTTTTTCCATACACCTCCCTCATAATCTACTGTTTTATACCTAAAATCAATGTACTGAAGTCAGCATTTGTCGATCATCAGATGGCACAGCGTGGGCGGAGTACAGAAACACATGGTGCATTTGTAAACAGAGCAGGTTTACTTTGAAAAAATGTAAGGTTGTGAATATACAGTTTGCCATAATCAGCTATATATAGTGCTGCAGTTTTTCTGCATTTAATACTATATCTAGCAGTGTCAAGTTCAAATGATCTGTATCCTTTGCTACTCGACTCTGACAGTGTCCATAAAGGCAGCTGAATCCAATCCAACTGTAATGGCTGTGTGAGTGGCCTGTGAAAGTGCAGGTCAAGCTTGTGCACGTCGTGTCAGTGTCATGTGTTCACCAGTCACACCCGCTCACCTCACCAACACGCAGAGAGACATTACACAACGTTTGGCCGTTAACTCCAAATCTGTTTGGGACACTCCCATGGTACTCTATTACTCTTGTGCAAGCATACACTGTACAACTAAAACCCAGCAAGAAATTGGTGGAATTCACTATATTTTCAGAAGTGTTTAAAAATGTGGAAAACGGGAATAATTTTCAATTCAAATTCCAAGAATTGATTCAATTCTGATTCTCAAGATTCAGAATCAATAATCACAATTCAATCTGATCCGAAACCCCATTTCCAAATGATCCAAACCCAATTTTTGAGTTGTTACCTGAGCTGTTAAAAGAGGTTCCCAAGGTTGGTTGTATTTCCACCATACTTCCCCTCCATTTGGCTTTGTAAATCGCTTTGCTTCTATCAAGCACATCTTTGTCTTTATCGTTTCTGAACCCGAAATAGTGCCAGGCGGTAGCTTTGAGTGTTTCTGGCGTCTTCAAAGCCGGGACTTGGCTATCGTTGCCACCAGTGTCCGACGCTTTGTTAATGGTTTTGATTTAGTCAGACCACGCGCCTGTGCGAATTCAGTGATCCAACAAGTGGAGTTAAAGTTCACCAGGGGAAAATGTATTAAAAATTAAAATGATCTGGATGTATGAATCGATCTTAAGGAATTAATATGCAAATCATTTCAGAATCTGAAAATCTTTTCTTTCTTTTTTTCAACACAGCCCTACCATTGATTGACATCTGTAATAAAGTTACTTAATGCAAAGTGTTTAGCAAAAATACACTGGCAGAACATAATGGTCAGAGTTAAGCTAGGCATTAGCTGGATAGCTTTTGTTTGAACATGTCTGTAACTGTCTAAAAGTTGTGTGTGAATGTTAATTTTTTTTAATGTTAATTTAGTTAATGTTATGCTGCAGTATTTTGTTATGTTTTGGTCTTAATTATTTTAAATTAAAAATAATCCATATCTAATATTTATTTTTTAAGACATCAAGGCATTAATTGTCAGCATCTTATTAAAAAATAAATAAAATGTGAAACAGCTTTTGCAACATATGATTTATTCAAACTATTTGGCTGTGTATTATTCACTTTGGAGGGTTGCAATCAGCACAGATTTGCCTTGGCCTACATTATCTGCCAGTATTTGCCAAGCTAAATATTATTAGAATTACCACGCAGCATCTTATTGACAGATACAGTAACAGAGCCCGGGACACCTGTTGATTCTCTTCATGTGTTATGTTCACATTATCATCATTATTCTACAACAGTGGGAATTAAGCCATCAACTATAAAGCCATGTATATACACAAATGGCACCCTGTAGGGAAATCACAACAGTGGAAAATATCTGCTGCATCTCTCTATTTGGAGCTCTGTTTAAAACTAATAACACAGACATTTAGCCTGCAGGGTCGGTCAACAGGTTCATGCAAATTGTGGTGCAGCAAGTTTTTTGTGTGTGTGTTTGTGAGTGTGTGTTTTAATGCTTAGCTGAACACTCATCACAAGTCTTTCTGACAAAACCTAACAACATCTGAGCAATTTTCAGCTTTTAATTTAGTAAAACAATCAGCAAAATATCAGTTCAGTTGTCATTACTGATATCTGACACATAATTCATAAAGCTTAAGAATTCACAACTATGTATGTCCACTTAAACAATCACAACTACACTGCCAAATTGTACACAGTGATAAATGGTAGATACATGCAAAGCAAAAAGTATTGTAGTAAGTGTAGTCTAAGTTTTGTGTTGTTAAAAATTGTTTTTTCATACCAACATATAACATTTCCTCATCCGTGTGTATCGTATGTTATGGGACTGTGAAGGGGAGTTCACTGATACTTTGCACCCGATGTCATCAACATTTCCTTGGGGCGTGATGCTAAGCCTGCTGAGAAAGTCTGAGACTTTGTTAGACTTTAAGCTGATCTTTAATTCAACATAATCTGACCAGAAAGAGCTGACTTAGCTGGAACTAAAACTGAGATGATTTGTGCAAGTCTCTCTCAAATAACATTCCAGTCACAAAGTAGCTAGCATTAGTCAACCGTTTTTCTTGTACTCTTGATTGATTGATCACAGGCTCCAGAAAATGTGGTGTTTGAATCCATTTTGTATTTGTTCTTTTGAGTTTTCAGCCAATATTACAAGTTTTTGGCAGTGTTTGCTAATGTGTGCAATTTGTGCATCGTAACTGATAAACATTCCACCATACACACCCCTAGTGATGTGCCATATTGTACTGCTTTCCATTTCTGTACATGTGTCCACAGTATAAAGTGCTACTGTACTGTGTGTAGCCAGCGTGTACTGTATGTGAGATTTACTGTGTCCTTCTGGTATAAGACATTGTTCAGCAGTGGCCCATAAAATGAAGCTGTAACTGGTGGTGGTCATCATTTAGGCAGCGGTCAGCACCATGAATAAAGACATAGGACATTACCTGCAACACACAAAGAAACAGAAGGCAGAGTTAGAGCCGGGAAATGGACACTCGCTCAGCTGTAATTTATGGTGGAGTGTTGAAAAACCCTTTAGTGAGTTTAGTTTAGTGCCTTGAAATGTTAGATAATATGATGACGCAACATGTGACCATAAAATTAAATGTTAAATTAAATCTGTTGAAATTGTTCGTGCATTTGTCTAAAAGGACCCTGTAAAATGTCAGGTGAAGTTGTATAAAATCATTTTTCTTTTTTTTTTGTTTTTTGTACAAGACAAGGCTTAATTTCCTATCAGTACCATGCAATTATGGTAAATTACAATGACGTAAGTGAGTGAAGAAAAAAACTCACTAACTGATTGAATATAAATGAATACCTCCCTGCTTCACATCCACTGTCTCCCTCATTCACCCCTCACTTCATCCCTCTCTCAAACATCTCTCACCCCTCTCTTGCCCCTTTCTCAACCCTCTATTACCCCTCCTTCTACAGACAGACTCTTGTGTAGTTGGTGTAGCAGCACAAACCCAAAATCCAATCTCCCCAGAACACAGAGGCTGGTGACGTTTAACCCACTCAGGGCAGGCAGAGGAGAAAATCAGTCACGTGTTTAAAAAAAACAACATACAGGAATAAATAAGACAGCCTTTACTTTACAGCCGCTACTTTATACCAACATGAACAGAATCAGCCTCAGGGGCAGGGCAGGTCAAAGCCATTTTATTTTTTCTATTTTTCAAATTGCACTGATGAGTAGCAATTCCACTGAGACAGAATAACAGATTTAAGAGTATTTCAAGCACAAGGCTGCAGTGGCCATTGAGCAAAGAGCATGATTACTAAGCTGTGGCCTTCGAACCCCAGTCCATTCAATAATATTTTAGGTAGCAAAGAAATCTCAAAAGAAAACAGAAACAAACTCATCAAAATAGATATGAGTCAAATTTTGCACATTGTATTAAGGTAAAAGTGTATTCAAGCCATTTCATCCAGCTCTTTAAGAATAATTTTAAACTCTCTTTAACCCCTGAAGACCTAAGGGCAATTTTAGTACATTTCTCATCGCCTGGATTTTTTTCTTAATTTTGCTTTTAAAACTGCCCCTTTTACCCTATAATGAAATGTTACACATCCTTTTGTTCAGTACAACCTGTTATTTCACAATCTGCTGCTGCAGTTGTGTCATATGGCTGTAATAAAAGTTATAGGATCAGAAATAGAGATGAAAAAAAGAAAAGAAAATTCACTCTGTTATACAAAACACACAGCAAACTTGTATAAACTTTTTGGGCATAAAAAAATGCTTGATTTAGGGCCTTAGCTACAAAAATGCTAAATATCAATTCTGTAAGCAAATAGCAAGGGATGCGCAATTACGCACACCAAGATGCGTAATTTGCCCTTTATGTGAGAAAAAAACTGTACTTAGATTGGCTTTTTCAATTGTTATAAACATACACGCTTTTTGGCAAAGTTTTGGCCAATCAAAATGGATTGGAGCGCATGTGTTTGGCAGAAAACAAAAAAGTTCTTACTGGACACTTGATTTGCGTGTGACGTAGGATATTGCCGCAGATATGTACAGAAACCGCTATGTCTTCGCTTTCAGAGGAGAAAAAAAAAAGTTTCTATCTTTTACAGTTAGAAAGTTATGCGTGGTTATATAAAACATATTCCTCTGAGTCATATACGGTGTCGTAGGTCTTCGAGTGTTAAGGATAGACAGTAATAGAACTAGAGTACACTTTATTAGTCATTTTTCTTCACATAAGGGCACTAGTCTTTTTAGTCTGTCAATGATGTCTTAGTCAACCAAAATTTGTATTAGTCAATTGATTCATTTTATTTAGATTAAAAGGATTTATATGGGGCAACAGCCAAAAAGAGTAGTTAGTGAATTAGCTGAAGAGAATTTAATCTGTCTTTATATAAATACATTGTTTCAGAGTACTTTTTTGCATAAATTTGTTATGCAAAAATAAAGTTGTTTCTGCATGAACTCCCATCCAGGTGCAGACTTGTGAGTGCAGTTAGTCGAATAATCGATCAGCAGGACATGTCTTTCTTTAGTATTTAGGATTTCTTTAGTACAAGTACACCAATATAGTCCAATACTTGTTACTGTTGCATTATAAGAAGCATTCAATTTGTTTATTCAAGCCTTTTCATAACAACTGAGCAAACATCTGTAAAGTTGTAATGGTCAACAGATCATAGGTGACTTATGGACTTAACCATGAGATGAATGGCTGTACCGATTTGTATAGTTTTTCTTTCGGGATAACTATGTGTAGGATGGGAAAAGATAAGATTAGAGAAGACTTTTTAACTGTCAATTACAAATACGTAAGAAATATAATGCAGTCATAAAATCAAGCATCACTATAATTGTCTATTAAGTTGTGTTTACCCATTCTCTTGTAATGCAACGCTTATATCCCTGGTGGTAAAAACTAATTGTGGAAAGCCACGCTCCTATTTAAACACTATAGAAGACTGTCTGTTACTGATGTACTTAGTTTAATGAGTTCCTCTAAACTTCCTTCACCTCCTATACACTTTTCTTATCTTTTTAACACCCTCTGCTCTCTCACTTCAGCTCTTCACAGAACTTTTAGCTGAATTCCCAATCTCTGGGCCCTATCAGCAGAATCAATGACGCTATCATTACAACAAAACTAATTTTAGACTTTCAATTAGATCTAATTAAATGTGCACACAGTGAGATAGAGGAAGCTGGTTTTAGAGTTATTGCAGATATTACATTTTGCAAAGTTTGGCAGGTTGTTTACAATTGCAAAAGGTGCTTTATTTTGATTTTTGATTTTGATCATATATCAGTGTCCTCTTCTCTCATACCAAGTAGCTTCATTCACTAAAAACTGTTGAGATGACTGTCATTTTTTGGATTATTCATGGTTATTGACATGACAAAACTACAGAGAAATCCTTTATTTTATTTCAGTCACTCCATAACATGATCACCCCTCCTTCAGTGTGTGACCAACTTCAGACGTTCTAAACAGTAATTCCAATGTGACATAAACACATATTAATTTGGTATATAGATCGGTATTATAAATCGATTTCTAATCATTTATATTTTCTTCCAAAATCATCCGAGTTATTTTTGTTTTGCTTTTAAGATTATACTGTGATCTGTATAATCACATTCCACCTCAACATCCACGAAAAACGTCTCTTCTCTAAATGTCCACACCATCTCAATATGGCCGCTCTGATTGCATTGTCCCTCTAATGCAGTCATTTATTATCCTTTCCATCCTCATTATTCCGAAAGAGAAAAACATCTTCTGCTCTGCTCTCTTCCCTCGCTTCTTACATATAACAACATTATTTGATTGACTGAAACATGAGTACAATATGCTGCCAGTTTGAAGCAGGTTTACAATGAACGCCATGAAAAAGAGGTTTCTACAGTCAGAGATCAGCACCTCAATGAGACGTTCATAATAAAAAAGTTTTAAAAGTCATTTGCATTGTGAGGTCAGGATAACTCAGTTCGTTGTAATCCTATTAACAGATGCGCCACTGTATTTAAAACACTATCAAAAAAAATAAAAAAAATAATCCAAATTACATTTCTATGCAGTATATTTGAAAACAAAAAATATGCAATCTAGATTATTACTACTACTAGGAAGACTATTTTGTCTCACTTAAGTTCCACAGGATCGTTTAAGGTGATATGAAACCTTTCTGCATTCTAACAGAAAGAATGCATGTTTTTAAGGTATTTGTGAGCAATAAGGGCAGCTAGACTTACAAAATGTCCAGAAAGCTTGCATAATACTCCTTCATTATGTAGTAGAGGTTTGATAGGAGGCTAAACTAAGACCAGAGTGAAAGTGGGCCAACACTCCCCCATCACAGGGCCACACAGAGCTCTCCTTGGCCCCATCCCGCCATCCTCTTCAGCCTCCACACGTGTGCCTCAGTCGCATATCCTTCCCTCAGATAATGGAATTGCCGAGCTATAATAATAATAATTTGAATTTCACACCCGGGTGCGTCAGTATGTGAATGGCAGGAGAAGTACTATAAATTAGCCTGTGTGCTCCGCTCTGATCAATGGCTGAACCAGGCTCCACCTATTGATCTGAGACTAGTCCAGCTCTCCCTGTACTGAGGGCGCACAGACAGCGGAGGGAGTTCGCTAGGCCTGTGTTAGACATGGTAAAACTCTCTCTGTCATTGACTTTTTAAAGAGGCATTGGGCAACTTTTCTGGTGGAGGATGCGTCATGTGCTTTTCTCTATGGAGATGTTATTGCTTGTCTGGAATGTTTCACAGTTTGGTAATAAACATTTTAACAAACCAGCTCAAGTTGCAGGCCAGATCTGTGGAGTCAGAATTCCTGTTTTTTGTTTTTTAGGTATTTTTGAGAAGTAAAACCACCTGGAATTGAATAAATGTAAGTTAGAGCTGTTTAATGTCACAATGTGGAACATTCCAGGCAAGCAGTGAAATATCCATAGAAACAAGCAGGTGACCCCCCAACCAAAAATGTACATAGTGCACCTTTAAAACCTGAATAAAATCTGCTACTTGGTCTTTTATATCTTCTCAGGTTTGAGACACTTTTTATGGCCCTGCTAAATAAGAATAACCTATAATCTATATGTATAACAAACCAACATAATCAGGCAAAAACAATCCAAAGTTTTGCAAGATGACCTTAAATACACTTGAAATTAATACTTTATACTCAAAGACGCTATGTTCCTGCTCGCCAGACTGAAGTAGTACCATCAAACATTTGGCTGTGGCCATTTGAACTGTGCCTATCTGATGCATCATTAGTGACATATCTGTACAATATTTGAGCATAAAAACAGTTTGATCATTGCCATCTGCAGACATCAAGGCCCATATATTCAAAGCATTAATCATGAGAAAATCCAAGGAACAGTGAGTAGATGAGTGATTTAAAGGCTTTTCACGAGGGCTGCTCTGTTGACTGTCTTTTTTAAAGATAAATTAGTAGGGAAATGTTAATGGGAAAAAGGTGAATGATGATTAAATACTCGGAAGTTCAGCTCTGAAAAGCACAAAGGGAACACAGTAAAAAGATCTTTGATGCTCGATGGTGCAGAAAAACTCTGCTCTGAGTTCATTCAAAAGCCCTGAGTCGGTTGAGAGCTTCTTGAGAGACAATTACCCCGGAACACATGGGCACGCGCACTCACAGGCGATAATGTTAGCCACAATGAGCCATTTATGTGTATAGACTCGGAAAGACTCAAACAAAAACATAATCCCACAGACACACTAATTAAGCAGGCTCCTCAAATGAACCACTATGCCAGAATAAGCACATCTGGGAGCGTGTTCAAAGCTGCAACTTCACAGTGGGCAGCCTAGCCAAACAGTAACGCCCTGGTGGATGCTCCCCTGCCAAAAGAAAGCATAATAAATACTTAACAGGGGAGATAGAAGGCCTTACAAGGATAGAATGGGGATTCAATTATCATTAGCGTATGTTCAATTGGTTCAGCAGTGTCAGAAAAAAAAAACATTTAAGATTTGAGTAACAATGAGTAGTAATGAGTAAAATTAGCACCATTGCCATAGCAATTAACAATCCAAATCAAAATATTGTATATGAATTTGCAAAAGTCCAAAAATCATTTTAACAGGAAAAATAATCTATCTCCAAAAATTACGGTCATCTCACTCACACACACTCACACACACACTCACACACTCACACACACACTCACACACTCACACACTCACTCTCACTACTGCACTCGCACTCACTTGCACTACTTCAGACTTCACTTTCGCACTTCGCACTGCGCACTACTTTTCGCACTCAGACTTTTCAGACTCAGATTTCAGATTTCAGACTTGCACTCGCACTGTGACTGTGATTTCAGATTTCGCACTCAGACTCGATTTCAGATTTCAGATTTCAGATTTCAGATTGTGATTTCAGATTTCAGATTTCAGCACTTTCAGACTCAGATTTCTCGCACTCTGATTTCGTGATTTCGCATTTCGCACTCAGACTGACTTTCACTCGCATTTCAGACTCACTCTCGCACTCAGATTTCGCACTCTCACTCTCACTCTCACTCTCACTCTCACACTCACTCACGTGCACTCTCACACTCACTCGCACTCGCACTCGCACTCGCACACTCGCACTCGCACTCGCACTCGCACTCGCACTCGCACACGCACTCTCACTCGCACTCACACACACACTCACACACTCACACACTCACACACACACACACACACACACACACACACACACACACACAAGAAGTGTAGAAAACTTATCACATTTTTATATAGTGCTTCTCCAACTTCAAGGCACTCATAGCACTTTATATCCAGGAACCACTCACCTATTCATACACATATTCATACACCAGTGTACGTCTTGCTCAAGGACACAATGACCACATTCATCTGTGGAATCACATCGCCAACCTCCGGGTCAGTGGAAAAACGCTCCACCACCTAAGCTACTGTCGAACTTAAGTAGCATAAAAGTGTTGCTGTTTTATTTACTACCGCATTTTGTCAAGTGTTTTCACAATTTCATTAGGAAAACCCTGAGGAGTTGAAAAAATTAATGACATTTTCAAATCGAATTCATAAATCAATATCATCAGCAGCCCCTGACAGTGCAACAGGGGTGGTCACTTTTCTGACCTTTGCAGAGGCCTGAGAGTCCACGGTTCAAGAGGAGCGGTGCTTAGGGACACATAATGACCCAGATCAATTTTCAGTTCAGTTTGAGCTGTGCACCTCATTGTGTGGGTAAGGACGATCCAGGAATCAATAAATGTCATAAAAACCTATACTAGTATAAGTGAAACAACCCGACTGTCAGCGGTGTCCACACGTTCTAAGCAGGACAGATTGTGCAAGTTAATAAGAAGTCAAAAGCTATACTCACTCAGCTGACAATGAAGCTCATGTGTTGGAGTTCATGTAAGAAATTGGGGAAAAAATGCCAAATTATGCTGATCTGGGTGAAAGTACCTTCAAATCAAAATTGCCATAAAGGGCCCATATTATTTTCTGATCTGTTATAATGTGGTTTCCTCATTAAAATATTCCTGGGGTTGTGTTTTATTTCATTCACACATGTTTAAACACACAAACTTTGCATATTTAGGCTGAGTTCTCTTAAACTGAAAACACTCCACCTTGTGATGTCATGTGGTAATACAGGAATTGCTCCATTGTGTTTTTAAACTCTATACACCTTCACTCTTGGATATGGGCATTTGTATAATTTCAGCCCTGGAATTGCCCATCTCTATTGAGGTAGCTAGTAAAAGGCAGCTGTTCACTACATGAGTGTGTGAATGGGTGTGTGGTTCCGTGACGTAAAGAGCTTTGAGTGTCTTGAAGATGAAAAAGTGCTATACAAGAATGTGATCATTACTGTTGGACATTTGACCAAAATTTTGAAAGTGTATTCATGTGTCTCATCTTTCCAATTGTTGGCACTGAGAAATTCCAAGGTAGACATTACACAAGTCCATCCCACTCATCTCAGTTGGAGTGTCTGGTGCCTTGTACAGCTCATCTGTGCAATTTCTATCAGTGCTATGGCTTATAAGGAAAGTAGTAAGTGGACATTCTTCATTCGCACACATAATCTAAATCACACTCATTTCACGACTACAAAAGAAAGTCTAAATATTTTTCAAAGGCAAAAAGACCAACGCAAAAGGATGGAACACTTTTAGAGTACACCCAACCTGCACTGTCTATTTCACCTGCATATTTTACATCCCCTGTCACATCACAAATGCCCACAAGATTAGGGCATCGCAGAGAAAATGGAGGATCGTTTTGTGGAGCAGTGCAGAGAAAGAGCAATTGGCTGCCAGCACGCTCCTGAACCATTTTCCAAGCTTTTGATCTTGGCCCAGGCGAGTGTTACTTTCACACTTACAAAACCAAACACAAAGACTTCACCAAAAGCCATCGTGTTTGAGTAATGCAGCCGACCGCAACTTTGGTCAGCCAAGATGGATGTTATGTTCTCTGCCATCACTCCAGAAGAGATTGTTTTTCTTTGTTGTTGTTGTTGTTGTGCTGTTGTCATGATACCAACATTTCACACATGGTTCAATGGTACAGAACAGACTGGACACTCAATCCTGACACTTTATTTAGAAAAGAATGTGATTTTCAACATTAAAGGTGCACTATATAACTTGTCATTAATCTGCATGCAATGTTCCACAGTATGACATTAAACAGCTTTCACTAGCAAGGACCACACCAACACCACATGTGCGAAGCGAAAAGCGTTTATTGTATTGAAACGAGGCAGGTTGTCTGGGTTGAGACTCAGGTGGGGGTACAGTCTCAATCTTCACATGGCCCAGCAGGACAGGACCCCCCTTGTAGGCGTCTTATGTCTGGAAGAGAACAGATATGGGATGGGAGGGTGGGGTCGAGAACGAGATGGGTTGTCAGGTTAGGCTGCTATAAATAGGTTTCTGGGAAATTGAGGGGTGGCAGAAGTGAGCTGTGATTCGCTGGAGAGGAGTAGAGGGTGGTTGAGGTGTGGTCCTGCTCCCGAACTAGTTAATCATATTAACTACATTTAACTTACATTTCAATTACAGGTGGTTTTAAAGCTAAAAAATACCTAGAAAAACAGGCATTCTGAGTGTGAGTGGGGTCGCCAGTCTGCAGATCTGACCTGTAACTTGGTCAGGTTTGGTCTCCGTGGAGATAGAAAAGATTAATTCCAAACTGTGAAACATTCCAGAGAAAGCAATAACATCTCCGCGGAAAAAAAGCGTTTGACGGACCACCAGAAAAGTTACACAATGCACCTTTAAATACAAGTACTTTTTTAAAATTACCATGTGCTGTTACATATTGGTGTGTTGTTCCATATTGGTCCATGAGCGTATACAGCCAATACAGCTCAAGATCATTCAAAAGTTATTCAGAAAAGGTTCATTTCTGTCTTGTGAATGGGACTTTTTTGGAATTGATACCTACTCAAATTAGCATCTAGTTTCAATACAAGTATCGATTAGTATCTGACTTTCAATACTTTTGACAACCCTATTTTGTTGTACTTTTTTTTTCTTCCTTAGTCTCATTATTTAAGGCAACCTTCTACTCACATGACAGCCCCTGGGATGGACTATAAAAACAAGGGTATAGACATAATGCAGCCATATTATTATTATTTTTCACACATCTTCTTGGTCAAACAGGAAAAACAGCTGAAGGGCATGAATGGTGTTAATAATTCCCTTTCAACCTCCGAGGATCAGAAAGAGCAGAATCACTGAGGTTTACACACACATCACATAGGACACTGCCAGAGACCAAGATGTACATCCATGGGTCCAGAAAGATGAAAAATGAGGACTGTTGCCATAGCAGTAAACTATTTAAAATAAAATAACATATCCACTGAATAGGAAAAATGTCATAACAGGTAGAGGAAACTCATGGATGAATAGGGTACACAGGATACTCTGACTCAAGGACTAGGAGTGTGCACTTTAAATTCATATTTCCATTCAATGTATTATTATTACACCCAAACATTTATAAAGAAACTGGAGGAACAGTATAAAAAAGTAATTACAGTTGTAGCTGTTTGGAGTGGCCCTGCAAGTGACTTTAGTGGTGTTCTGCGGCACGGTGGCTGAGTGGCAACACTCAGGCCTCACAGCAAGAAGGTTGCGGGTTCGATCGCCGGGTCGCCCGGCCTTTCTGTGTGGAGTTTGCATGTTCCTCCCCGTGTCTGGATGGGTTTCCTCCAGGTACTCTGGTTTCCCCATCAACCCAAAACTTGCCCGCACCCCAATGAACTAACATCAAGGACCATAATGTCCAGGGCTCATGAGTATTGCTATGAGTATTGGGCAGCAAGCTGCCCCCGCGACCCAGCTGGATTAAGCGGGAGAAGATGGATGGATGGATTTAAAAAGGACTATATGAAACTGAACTGGTCTTATATTATGCAAAATTGACTCATGTGAGCTTTTAGCCATGTTAGAATATTGTTACCTAATGAAAAACATACCTGGAGTTGTGGTTTGTTTCGTTCACACATATTTCTACAAAACTAAAATGCTGTTCCACCTTCTGATGTCATGAAGTTGTAGTTTTCAGGTCAACACCGTAGAGATTCCAGGACTGAAATTATCCCAATAATTTTCGTGAAGGTGTGTGGAGTTTAAAAATACCGTGGAGCACTTCCTGTATGACATCACAAGGTGGACCGTTTTCTGTTTGAAAGAAGAGCCTAAATATGCAGGGTTTGCAAATGAAACAAAACACAATTCTAGGTATGTTTGTGATGAGAAAACAACATTTTAAAATAGATCAGAAAGTTGAGTTTTAAAGTTTGCAGAACTGATAAACAAAAATGACCTTTCAGAACAAAAAATAAATTAGTTCAAGAAATCAATGTGAGATAGCCGATTCCACTCAGAGCAGATGCGCAATTATGATGTATTTTAAGAACGTAATAAATCTATTTTCCAAAAGTATCTACAATAATCTGAGGGAAAGACTAGTACACAACATTAGAAACTGGAGGAACAGTATAAAAAAGTAATTACAGTTGTAGCTGTTTGGCTGTTTGGTGTTCTGCATGCATGTTTTCCATCTTGTGTAATGTGTTCAATGCGATTACCTGAGCAGTGGCACTTAGCTGTTGGATAGAATGTGTTCTCTGCCCTCCAAATGACCACTTGTCTGATGATTGTGTGACCTGCTCTGGAGCTAATGCAGCATCTGGGAGTGGTGTTGTTAACCTCCCATCCGCCTGTGTAATCAGATCATGGACGCCATCGCTTCACTTTTCAACTACGGCTATGGTTGTATGTTTAAAATATCATTCAGCGATTGTTTGAGATAAAGAGCATAAGGATTTTTGAAAATTCATAATATTGTATTCATTTTTTTTCTTAACAAGCTTTAAACCATGTTATAATGTTGTTACCTCCTCAAAAACCTGGCGTTGTGTTTTGTTCCTGTTTGACTAATCCTGAATTATTAGTCTGTCTACATCTCTAAAGCCCAAAATGCTCTGTTCCACTGTGTGATGTCATGAAGCAGTAGTTTTCAAGTTCACAGCTATATTTGACCTTTAGTTCAGTAGAGATTGGCAATTCAAGATGCTGAAATTATTCAACTGATTCTTGTGAAAGTGTATGGAGCTTAAAAACACAGTGGAGCACTTCCGGTATTACCACATGACATCACAAGGGGGAACAGAGTGTTTTCTGTTTTCTCCATGTATGTTTGTGATAAGGAAACAAAATTATAACATAGATCAGAAAATAGAATAATATGAGACTTACTAACAGTTCTGTTAAAAAAGCGACACACCATTAACTTTAAATTAGGTTAAAATGAAGTACACGTGCTAAACACCTATGATAAAAAATCCTAAAACAAGAAACACTTTGACATCTCCAACTTGAGTCTGTCATTTGGAACATTATAAAATGACTGAAGAAATATTGATCTTGTCACCACTGTCCAAAATTTTAAGACATCAATACTGTAATTTACATTTACAGAGAATCATTTCTGGTTTTGTAAATTTTAACCATTGCATACTTTTATACACCGCCTTTGAACTTTGAAAAGATTGTAGATTAAACAAATTGGTCTATTGTTTTACCAAATGACAATTAAAGTATTTTCGGATCATTATGGCTAAACGGCTGCGGCCCACTGGCTAACTGCTTCTGTTTGGTGAGACCATATGGTGTTTCCTAATGAGGAGGTTCTTGGTATTCTGCTCTCACTTCCTCCACAAGAGGAAGTGGTGGGAGGGGCAGGGTGGGGGGGCTGCTCTCTCCTCCACCTCTCCTCCTCTTCTCCTCCTCATAAGAGATTCTCGGCACACTGTTGGCCCACTTTGTAAAAAACAAAGTCTCCTTGAATCATTGTGCCTGTGAATTTCGGTTTTACTCCATCTTGTGAGCTGGGGCAAGCTTATTATTCAAGTCAAGGCATTACAAAGGGATTTAAGGAAGCAGCAATTGTCCAAATCCGTACTTTGTTTTGTGTTTGGTTTAACCCCAAACTTAAGTCAGGCGCTGATCCAGGTTCGAAGAAGCTGTGTTTTTAAAGTCTTCTACACTTGTAAGGAAGATGTTTGGGAATCAAGTTTTCAGAATCTAACTTAAGAGAACTTTAGAGGTATAAGTAGTTTTGTGAAAGACAGTATTCTTTCTACTTTTAACAATACTTCAGTCCCCCATATAAGCTACTCAAACTTCAGATTTGTTTTTCTTTTTCCATTTTCTATTCTTAGTAATGATTATGAATATTGCCTTGGATTTATCTAACATCTTCAAAATATTCAAGTGCTTTACGTAGAATTACTGAAAATCACCATGATAAGCTGCTTTTTGTTCTGACCATCATCATTACTCATTACTCATTACTGCATAAGCAAGATAAGCAAGGTGGGTGGAAGTGTCTTCCCCTAGGATACGGGGAAGACACAGAGAAGAGCTGCTGGTTGGTGGGCTCTGACATACTACTATTGAGCCCATTTTATATTTTTATTACTAAATGTGTAGCCTGAATTGACTAGCTGGTATTTAAATTCCTCACTCATGCACAAACACCATTACATCAATAAAACCCCATATTTATATTTTAACCAGTGTTTGCAAAGCCATCTACTATTAATAATGAAACATCTGAAAATCAAACCCCCACTTTACATTAGCATCACGCTCACTAAGGTGCTTCTATTATGGATAGAGTCGAATTCTCTGAGCTGGGAGTGAAAGGTTAAACACAAAGATGAGGTTAAAGTGAGTATAGATGTATAATACAGGAAGCCTTGAAACCAACCCACAACATTTATACTGAACAAGTGATCTGAAGTTTGTAATTGGTGAAACTATAAGAAAAACAGAGAAATTATGTACAGAGATGAGATATAAAAGCTACAAACACTAAAAAATGTGAACCTACATAAGCTGCCCTGGAACTGTCTATATACATGTAAAGTGAACATGATCAAACCTGAATACAAATCCTTGGTTGAGCTTGCACACAGTAATATGTGCTATATGCTTTGGTCACTACGACATTAATGGATGCCATACGTCACCACGTTTCCCGCCGAGTGGAGTGGAGAGCAGAGTGGAGGGGAGAGTGGAGGGGAGGCAGTGAGTTGCCAAGTTCAGGAGATAAAATAATGTCCAATACCATGGCCTTACTGTTGAATCTGTTACCTTTGTAAAATGAAGCCATGTTCCGCTTTGGAGAAACAGACATTTCAGGCTCTGTGATTGGATGAGCTTAAGTGCACACCGCTCCAGTAAAAAAAATACAAGTGGAGTGCACGCAACAGCGCCTCGCAAAGGTGGCAAATCTGCACTCTCCCCAGGGACACACCGGTGCGCTCTTGCACCGCATATATATGAATGCAAACTGCTTGCCGGGCAGAATCCCAAACAGTCGTTGTTTGGGATACTACTGGATATTTTTTATAGTACAGGGCAAGTTTACAAGCAAATGTAGCCTGCTGCTGGTGTTGTGTGTTATAGCGCGAGTAGTTTAGTTTAGAGCTTAGTGTTGGTTGTGTACGGGTCACAGGGAGAACCGCCAATCACAGGCAAGAATGGACTCATGATTGCAAAGGGACAAGAGAGCTTATGATGATGATGATGCTGGACAACGGTTTTCTGTTTTTTTTTTCTCTTTTTTTTGTGGCTTGAACTTCACTCACGTTTCTCCTGTTTAGTTTGAATGTTTGAATGCCTAGTTATCCATAAGTGTGGTTTAATATTTTGCTATGTGGCTAACGAATATTAAAATGCAACATAAAAACAAGTACAGATGTTATATAAGAGAAAAAAGACACTTTAAAGTTTGTGTGGGTTTTTTTTTGTTTTTGTTATTTTGCTGCTGCTTTTTTATCCTGCTGTTGGTCTGCAGGTTATGGGTTTAAAAAGTCTTCCTCGTTGACAGAAAGTTGTCTGTCCATCCCCAGAGGAATGTGGGGAATATAACAGCTTAAGTGATGATGGAAGATGATAGTTCGGCTGGTTCAGTTGGTTCATCTGATTCATTTGGTTCACTTGCGAGGTCCACTGCAGCAGAGGGTGGTGGTGGTTGAAACTCACTGGGGTTGTGTTGGAGGTCTTCGTTTAGGAAGGTGATAGAGAAAGTAGGACTCTCTGTTCCTTCCACAGTATGTGGGACCTGCAGCTCAGGGCTGTTAGAAGGGCTTACCATGGGGACAGGTGTGGAGTCCTGCAGAGCTATAGCCATGGTGTTACTTGCCAATGTGCTGTTATCCCAAGCCATGTGCTCAATGGCAACAAACGGGAGTGTGAGTGCCTCGCAAACAGTTATTCTTCTGTCAGGGTCTAGCAGCTTCAGAAGATTAAGAAAGGCTATTTAGTCTCTATAGTCCAGATCATCCAACACTCACTAACAGTCTTCCTCAGAGTGGTCAGGTGATGTTGCTGTGACGTGTCCGGTCAGCTGATTTATACAAGTTTTGGTGCTGTCTTTCTACCGGTGGAGGCAGGATGACAGCACCATCCGCAGTCCGACTTCCTCAGAACTGTATCAGCCATCCTTATAGTGTATCCTGTGCTTTGAGGTCACAACTTTCAGTTGAGCTGAGTGGGCTACCGCCTCTCTAGCATGTACTGTATCCAAAATTCATTTTTATGTGACCCACATTCATATCTCAATATGACTGTCTATTAACACATCTCTGATAAAATAATAGCAGGAAAGTGTCATGGGACAAAGCTTTTATTTAAGGGCCAGGCTCAGAGTCATGAATCTAAATTATGAATCATGTTGTCCAATACCATTTATACATGACGATATGAATGTGGGTCACATAAAAATGAATTTTGGATACAGTCCATGCTAGAGAGGCGGTGGCCCACTCAGCTCAACTGAAAGTTTACACCACCAAAGCTCAGAAGAGAGAATCTCTCAATTGAGATTGGCAATTCCAGGGCTGAAATAATCCAAATGATTCTAGTGAAGGAGTATGGAGTTTAAAAACACAGTGGAGCACTTCCTGTATTAACACAAGGCATCACAAGGTGGAAAAGAGGTTTTTGAGAGAACTCAGCCTAAATATGCAGGGTCTGTGTGTTAAACATGTGAAAGAAATAAAACACAATTCTAGGTATGTTTGTGATGGGGAAACATCATTATATCATAGATCAGAAAATGGCGTAACATGGGCCCTTTAAGATCCCATTGGCATTTGCTGTTGTCTTAAATGTTGGCATTACAAACCTCCTTCACCTCAGAGTGTGCTCTTGTTCCTGTTTTAACGGTCAGTGAGGAAACATTTCTATCGCAGCCCTGGCTCATAAATAACCCAGGTGAATAAATTAGCCTGTTCATTTGACGTTTAACTAGATAATTATGTGGTGCGTCTCTGAGCCCAGAGCGCGGCACAGGGGCGTCTATAGCTCGCCAATGGGCTGCTAACCCAGCCATGACATTGGGCGCTCCTCATCAATCTTAATGAGGCCTGTACCAGCACCGGACTCCACAATGCGGTACTCACACATGGGTGCACACGCATGGGTATGCACACACACACACACACACACACACAAGGATACACAGACACACACATACACTACACACTCACTGCACACGCACTATAAACTGTGCCGGAGTGAGGCTGGAAGGGAAGTGCACAGGGCCTTACCTTAAATAGCCCGGATGAACTTGGGAACTTTGGAGAGGGACAAGCTCTTTAATAATAAGTGAGAGTGACTGACAATGAGAGGAAGGTGTGCACATAATGTTTGTTCAGATGACAAGGTGAAGCAGATTTAACACAGGCGAAGGTGATAATGGTAGAACGTATAAAGCATCCCTAATGGATCCCTAAAACAGTACAAGGATGATTAAAATGCGACTGGGTTTCAGAGGCTGCATAACAGACAAGAAAAATAGCTAGAGTGACAACCTAAAACTGTTCAACTTGGCAGAAATAGAGTGCACACAATCAGTTCAGGTATAACTGTACTAAGACTACAAACTAATCCATTCGGTGTTCATTTTGGACACATTTTGGCTATAAATTAATTTGTGATGTACTCATTCAAGCACAAATTCCGTATGATTTTAAAAGGCCCTCAGCATAAGTAAAGAAAATGGAGAAAAAATTTTATTAAAAAAAGTAAATGTAGACACTGTATATATAACATCAACATAAAAAATAAGTTATGATTCTTGATGTCCTCTCTGTCTTTAAAGATGCACTGTGTCAGTTTTCAGGTGGAAAGACCCTGCCACCTGGAGATCAGTATGACAATGAATTTATCTGTCTTCAGTTCAGCTATAAAAAAAATGCTATAATTGCATCAAAAATATACTTTTAATGCTATACTGTAGAATTTTACCTGCAAAGCAATAACATCTCAATGTAAAGATGCAGGTGATCCCCCAATAGAAAAGTTGCAGCTACAGTACAGCTACAGTACAGTACAAGAAATTATTATGGTTAGGGCTACTTCTAAGTGAGCTGTCATTTCCTTTATTTTTTGTTCAATTCCTTTGAAATATAACATTGAATCCACAATGTCACTGCCGACTTAATCCACTTGTATCACTCACTCACAAACAGGGCTCATGTAATGATATGGTGTTGTGGTGTAATGGTGTTGTGGTTTTGCGGTCGTGTATGTCTCCTTGGAACAAATCGCTTTCATCTGCAGCAGGTTGACATTGTTCAGGACCAAATGTGAACAAATTAAATGAGGCAATTAAAGAGTGAATAAGCCTGTGTTGATAACTGTGACCTGGTATGCCAGCAGCAATCATAATGAAGCTAATATGGAACAGCACAGACACGCTCATGCACATGAGGCCACACAGCCTACAGATTAATACACTTAATAGTGAACAACATCTGACATCCACATCTGCTTGTAATGAAGGGCAGAGGCAGTGTAGCAATAGTAGTAGTTGCTGTTGTACTATTATTCCTTCACAATTAATTATATTCTGTTCTGTTAAAAGACACACTTTGTAACATTTCTCCATGGAGATGTTATTGTTTTGCATAGAATGTTCCAGAGTATGGATTAATATCTCCATATGTCTACAATCAGGTGTTTCTGAGCTATAAAAATATATGTTTGAACCTAACTGAATAAATCTAATGCTGATAAATCTATTGACATACTGTGAAACATTTCAGGCAATGCAATAATATCTCCATGGAGACAGGCAGGTGAATGAAAAGTTACATGCTGCACTTTTACAGCTCCTTAATCATTAGGATCATTTTAGAATTTAAGTAAACTATAGAGATCTTCCAAAAATGTTATGTAAACCATGGGCTAAGATCGACAGCAGGGAAATCTGTTTTGAAATTTCAATTGAGTTTGCACATAAAATAATCAAATAAAGAGGAAGTCATGAAATCTATGTGGTCTTGTGAATAATATAAGCACACATCCCCACACATAAGCACAAGGGCAGCAAAAATGAGTGGAAGGCGAAAGGCAGTCTGGCATAAAATTGAGACGGTCGGCCATTTTGGACTCTCCCTCATCCCTCCGGGTTTATGGCCCGTGAAGCCTCTTGTCATTGGGACTTGCCAGTGAGCCAAGTTAACAGGGCCTGTCCTTCCCCCACCAGCACTCCACACGTATTCCTCTTCATTATTAACCCAGGGGGTGGGCAGCAGAGGTGCAAAACATGCCAGAAGATGTACAAGCTAAACTCAAATGGGGGCTAATTATGCGGTTTTAAATGGCTTAGACAGTCAGTGGTATGTTGTATTGTTTGCAAATTGGCTTAAAAAGTAAAAATCAGTCATTTTGTTACATTTTCATTCAAAGGTTTGTAAAGGGACTAGACAAATATAATTGATTTGAGTGGATCCATATCACCATCACACATTTGACCAGGAATTTCATGAATTATTGCAAGTCAAAAGTTGCCTTCTACAATGAAAAGATACAAAGCATTTGGTGAAAAATTCAATTTATTTTGTGTGAAATATTATTTCAACAAATTAAGCTCTCAATAGAATAATCAATCAACAAAATTATTCTTTCAGACAAAATCAAAACGGTACTTATTGCAAAAATAAGACCATCTGTCTTCCTGACAAACATTGGAGTGTTTATTCTAATCTCTCAATTTTAGTATAAGCAAATATCCAACCAAACCAGCCCGGCTGAACATTTAAGAATGTAGCTAAAAAAAGATCAAGCTATATTAAATGTATTGCTGTAAATTAGGCCTTGGCAATATGGTAAAAAATCCTCTTTTAGTCTATTGTATTTATTATTGTCTTATCAAAAACTAAATAAAAATGTATTTCAGTACTGTTTTCATGAATATAAACAAGACAGCCTTAATGGGTCATTTAGCATAAAACAATATCCTAATTTACTGACCAAGCACTGGCTGTGGACCCCTTGATTAAAAAAATGATATATGACAAATATATCCTCACTAAAATCTCAAATCCCAACTCTCCAGAAGTCAAGCCTGGTCTATTCTTTAAGTTTGCGTGGGGGACGGCATCTGACATAAAACATACCCCAATTCAAACAGGCCCACTATCAATTTCTTAAAACAAAGCTGATATGATCCGATCTATCTCTACAGAGCCCAACAAATGGCCTTTTGCTTTGAAACTTGGTGTTTTTGTGCCCACCACTTTCTCACACTCTCCATCTCAGGGGCTGTCACTGGAGACTGAAGCGGGCGCTGGCTAGCCTCTGCTCAGTGGCACTCTGTTTATCTGTTCGTAATCGCTGCCTTTCCCACTGAGACAAGCGCAATCCAATCAGTCCAGCCAAGCAATGACAGGGCCTGCCTCACCACCAACCTATCAGCCTGTCACTGGTGTCCAATAGAGGTGGTTCAGTGTTCAGAGGGACCACCACAATATTTCACACACACCATTCACTTAACATTAGAGCACTGTCCAAAAATATTACACTATGTATATGACACTATTTTCTGATCTGCGTTATAATGTTTCCTCATCACAACATACCTGGAGTTGTGCTTTGTTTCATTAACACATGTTTAACACACAAACCCTGAGTTCTTTCTTGAATAGCTCTGGAGATGTAGACAGACTAATAGTAAAGGGTTACTCAGACATGTGTGATTGAAATAAAATGCAACTCAGGGTACATTTTCAATGGGGTAACAACATGATAACATGGCTTAAAACTCACAAGAATCAATTCTGGGTATTATAGGAGCTTTAATTCTTATAGGTCTAACCTAGAATATAGATCAATCAACTATTGTTTTTCTCCTGATAATTGTTCCCCCAAATAACTGCACACCAAAATAGAGGATTGTACTTTTTTTTTTTTGCAAGAGTCACAACTTCATGTTTTATATCATTCTGCTGTATTTTTGCTCACGGTTATCATATACCCATAATGAACAACAGACCAGTCCTCCATCTTCTCCCATACTAATACTAGACACTCATCAGGTGATGTAGTTCTGAAAAGTCCCTGTCAGCATTGAAGCATAAGTCCAATGTAGAACATTTTTCCACATTATCCATAATTTTCAATATTAGTTATTCAAATAAAAACGCTATCCTCACATCCTCTAACATGTCTTACTGATTGTATCCAGTATCTTTCTTTGCACCTTCTTAATTTTCCATCCCCTCCCATGGTCCTCCCTTCAGCTGTTCAGTGTGGAGCCATCTTGGTGCTGTATCTGCTGTATCGGTGTCCCAGCCTCACCTCGCTGTTTCTCTCTGATAACACATTATGCAGCCTGATGCTTCACTCAGGGTTATCTCCTCCTCCTGGCCTTATCACTGTTATGTGACACTCTTCTTATGCCCAAGAAAACAGCCTGAACTCAAACCACTGACTTTCATTATTACAGATGCTCATAACTGTTCACGACCCAGCAGGTACAGTAGTTACATTTGCTTTTTTCAAGTCTACAGAGCTCAACAGTGAAATTATTTTAGTTAAAGGGACACTATGTAACTTTTTGTTGGGGTGCACTGCCTGCTTGTCTACATGCTTTACCTGACATGTTTCACATATGAATTTAAACTCATCTTTCTTGCATTTATTTAATTACAATAATGCAAGAAATATATGACTGAAGCACATGCTAACATGCATTCTTAATAAATGTGGGGACAAGTCTACATAGATCTGACCTATAACTTGGCTTACCTGGCCTGCCAGAACCACACGTTTTGGCAAAAGGGATCTAAACCCGTATCTACCCAATTTTACAGACCATGATTGACAAGCAGATTAACCAATCAGAGAGAGTTAAGTACTTAAGTTTCCGGTTCAATTGGTCAGAGAATAACTTGGCCTGGAGCTGCCATCTGCTTGTCTCCATGGAGATACGCAAGTGCAATTCCATACTGCGTAACATTAGGGGCAAAGCATCAGCATCTCCACTGAGACAAGCAGGTGGCAGACAGTTCACCAAAAAAGTTATATAGGGTAAATTTAATTATTCATCTGTTCATATGATTTGTTGGTTTGCACACCTGCCATTTACTTGTGTGTTTTGAGTCAAAGAAATGGAAAACCGGTTTTGAAAAAGGTTATGTAATATTCACACCCAGCATGATTTATTTGACTGTTTGAGGTCTGGCAGCGAGTCAAGCGTTCCCCAGGCGTTTGGTTATGACCTCCTAAATCTCAGGGAAGAGTATTGACGGTCTATAGTGAGCTAATTATTGACGCTAAGTGCCTGCACTGCTGCCAAAGCCTTAAAGAACGGCACATGCAGATAAACCTTATGTCCAGGGCATGTCTAGGCTCATAACATACAATAGGCCCATGTGGGAAAGTACAGGGCTAATTTTAGGAACGGTGTGAAAGGGATTCCTGGAGTGTGATGGAAGATTACAGTGGAGAAATGGGTCAGGAATTAACACATCTGGTATATGTAGTTGAAATGTACCCGCATATGTACAAACTGACTCACTTGCATAACAGATTTAAAGTGCCCATAATGCAAGTTGTGTTTTGTTTAATTTTCACATGTTTAACACACAAACCCTGCATATTTAGGGTGAATAGGGAGCTGAGCTACCCTCACCTGAGCTTTGGGTAATGACCAAAAGGACAAGATTGCAGATACAAGCAGTTGATATGAGGTTTCTCTACAGAGTGGCCGGACGCTCACTTAGAGATAAGGTGAGGAGCTCAGTCACATGGAGGGAGCTCAGAGTAGAGCTGCTGCTCCTCCATGTGAAAAGGAGCCAGATGAGCAACTGTTCTGGATGCCTTCTGGATGCCTCCCTCAGGAGGTGTTTCGGGCATGTCCCACTGGAAGGAGGCCCCAGGGAAGACCCAGGACACACTGGAAGTGATGTCAACCACCACAAGTTTCAGGTCAGATCTGTCAAAAGGCATCCCTGCTCACTGTCAGAATGCCTGTTTTCTAAATATTTTTAAGCAATAAAGCCATCTGTAATTAATTAAATGTAAGGTGGAGATGTTTAATCTCAAATGGTGGAAAATTCTAGGCAGAGCAATGGCAAAAAAGCTACAATGTGCACTTTTTAATTCAGAAACATCCCAGTCTACAAGGTCAACAACTGATCAGAACATGATCAAACCCATTTGGTTGTAAGACAGGTGATGTAACTGCTATAACTGCTGTAACTGCATGGAGCCATTTTTACCACAAAAATATGCTAATAACCAATAAAGCTATAAGAATTCTGTAATTACACATTCAGCTCTATTATCTTATGAGCCCAAAACATGTATGCTAGCACGACCCAAACTGCTCTTCCAGTCATCCATATTATGATAGGTCATTATAATTTGATATTTTTACAGCCCGTGGTGCTCGAAGCCGCAGCAGTGGAACCGGGGTTATGTATCATTTTCATCATGTGTTAAATATCACTAAGCATTTTACATTGGAGCGGAGAGGAGTGGAGCATTTACGTAGCGCTTTTCCTGTCCGCGGCCATGCTCATTTCACAGCCAGATGCCTCCAGGGTAGTTAATGGAGGTCACTTTGAGATGGGGCTCTGGTGGGGGGTTTACCCATTTCTGTATGTAACAATCTCGTTTATGATGATTACAATGCACACACACTCTGGCTTTGATGACCGCCAATGAAAGTTTAAAGAGTCCAAATGGTGGGACTAATTAAAAGCAGCACAAATTGTCAATAATTCTACCTCTAAACTTTGCGCTGCCTATAAGCTTGTGCAAAAGACAAGGAAATAAGAGGATGAATAGCGCAAAAATTTGAATGTGAAATAATAATGCTTACTGACTAACCCTTATTTTTTTCTGTAGATCACCATGCCATTGATCCAGAAGTTAAAGGAGAGAGAAATTACATAGTGAATAAATTAAAGGCCGGATGTTGCTGGATTCTATAGGGAAACAATTAGAGCAAACAGGAAGGAGCTCACAGCCAAGGAGGGAGATGTATTGAAACATTTATCATATTGCTTGATTTAGAATATCATTAAATAGTCTAAACATTAAATTAAAGCAACATATTAAGTAATATATATTTTTTACTTATTTATTTAATATGCTTAGTGTGATGTTCAGTGACACTTGTGAACTTATGGAGTTTAAAAAACACAGTGGAGCACTTCCTGTATTATGACATGACATCACAAGATGTTTCCGGTTTGAGAGAAAAACTGAAACTAAATATGCAGGATGTGTGTAAAATATTTGTGAATGCAGCAAAACACAACTCCAGGTTTGTTTTATAACAGATCAGAAAATAATATGGGCCCTCTAAATCACATTATGTTCAGCACATTCCAGATGGCAATTCCAAATCATTTGAAAAGCATAATCGAGATAAAAACACAAAAATAATGATCTATTGTACAGTTTTAATAGCCCTATGATTAAAGGTACCATTTCACTGATAGAAAAGTAAGAGAAGGATTCATGTTTGTTCTAATGCTAATAACTCTTAATATTTGGGCATCTGTGTGTTTTAATGAGAACACACTGTACTTAGACCCAGGAATATTGGCTAAAACGCAGAGAAAAGGTCACATTCCCCATTACAACCTATGGGTCTGTTTTAAATCTCATTCCGAATCCACTTTGATCAAATGAATGCATCGCTTTGTGTCTAAAAATAAACACTTCCCCAAGGAGCCAGTGCGGCCACGGAAACCCTTTGATCACTGCACAAGTACAAATGAGTATCGATATCACAACATATACAAACAAATCCTTTCACTTCAACGACAGACATGATATAAGATATGTAATTATAAAACAGATCCAGCTTTAAGTTCAGATCTTCTCTCTTTATATATCTCTTTAAACTGTAGTATTCAGAGTCCTAGTGCTAATTCATTCATTATTCAAGGAGATGTGTAGCTTTGAATTAAAACTCTGTCTGAATCTTCATTATGCAACAACACAGTGCTAGACATTGCACTTCACTGTTGTTGGATTTTCCCTGTAAATAAACTGGTTACACAACAGGGTGCCCCATTTCCATTTTGGATGCAGTGTAAAGTTTAAAATAGAAAACCGACTCAAGCTAAGCACACTGTGTTTTTACAGTCTTAAAACATGAAAAGCAGAACTGGTTAATTTTAAAGCATCCTAGTTAGTCAGTGTGATGCGTTTATACTAGTGTGGTCAATCAATTAAAATATTTTATCGTGATTAATCTCATGAATGTCATAGTTAACCCGTTAATGGCACATTTTTTGGCCCTTGAATCATCATTTTAATACTCTTTTTGTTTTTTTTGTTTTTTTTTTACTGCAAACCAGAACAATCATCAGTGAGACAACTTTGTCCTCTGCAACAGTGAGCGAAGTGTCTCTCTTCTGTCACCAGTTAAATAATTGGTGAAATAATGTGCTCATTACAGAGGGTGCAGTGATCTCCAGTTAGTGTGACTGTGTTTGTTTGCCTGTTGTATGGGTAACACTCGCGCTGGGACTTTTGGGCCAGGTCATGTTCGTGTGCACCTGTGGTTCTGTGGGCCAAGTTCGCACCTGCTATGGTGCGTGCTCCTCTGTGTGTTTGTGTCGCTGTCCGCGGTGCTTGTTGTGGATTCACCGTATGTTTTAAAGCGGACTTAGTTTCGTGTTTTCCTTGTGCGGGTGTCATCAACGTGTTAATCTTGCGATAAAAAAACACTGTTAAAATTGTTGTGAGTTAATAGTGTGATATATTTGACAGCACTAGTTTATACTACTACGAGTCAACTTTCTGAGGCGAGAACGGAGTTTTGCCGCAGTCATGGTAACAACAACTAGCATGCTAAGCGTGCACTTCTTGATTACCCAGCCAGTAAAACTATTTATAATTAGTGTTACAGGCCCTTTAATCCAATATTAAGAAAATATAGTGTAAAAAACATAAACATGCATCCACGCGCCAGGTGTAGAAAGAGAGATGTGAAAATATGACAGCACGTTGAAATTAACTACCTTAAAGAATTTTTAATGTTCAGTTCATTGTTCCTTTTTAGGCCCAATAGTGTCAGGAAAAACATGAGCAATGAGTGGCACAGAAAACTGAAATGTACAAAAAATCCTAACAGAGCAAAATAGCTTTGTATAGTAGCATTGAGTTTGAATAAAATGTACTACTACTTATGCATACTTTCTCTCTTTTTTTTTTTTTTTTTTTTTACAATGCGGGTTTTGTAAAATGCCTTCACCAAAGCACTGATTTTAAAGGCTGTTTAAAAAGCTGATGTGGCAGAGAGTGACAACCGTGAAGAGAAGAAAATAGGAATATAGTCTTCAAACATAAAAAACAAAGAACTGATGAGAAAGTACAGGGAGACTTCACCGGAGTTGTTCACTTAAGGAAGTTAAAAGTTACAAAAGTTTTTTTCAGAGTTTTTTCACAGCACATTCATACATATACTGTAGTGTATTAGCTTTTAGCCCCACTGTGTATGATCTGGATAAGCTGCCCTGATATGGAGGTACTTCTGTTATCCCATTCATCAGCATCCAACAAGGGGTTTAACATTCAATACTATAAGAAACTGTGGTACTGTTAAAGATAAAACATGGGGAGATAAGTTTAAATAAATTAGATAAAAACTCCAGTTCACTTTTTCTCCAAGACCAAAATAAGCATAGATATTTGTACAAGTTTTAGCACTTTCTCCAGAGCACCATGTGGCTTTGTTTGCATGAAATTAGAGGAAATTGGCAAAATACAACAGTTAGTGTGGTTGTCAAAAATTACCCAGAAACGAATTGATACCAGAACTAGTATATACTCGAATAATACATTTGACCTTTTTGTTTAAAAGTGCACTATTTTTGGTTGGGAGTCTGTGACCTGCTTGTTTCTATGGATATGCCATTGCTCTGCTTCACATTAAACAGATCTACCTTACATTTATTCAATTACAGGCATTCTGACTGTGAGCAGGGTCACCTCTCCACAGATCTGACCCATAAAATGGTTTGGTTTAGTCTCCATGAAGATAGAAAAGTTTAATGCCCTAGTGTGAAACATTTCAGACAAAGCAATAACATCTCCATGAAGAAAAGCATTTGGCAGACCCTCCAACAGAAAAGTTTCACAATGCATCTTTAAGAATAGTATTGGAGTTAGCAATGCATTTGTACTTATTCACCTACAGTAGTTAATCCCACCTAGAGCAAAAAGAGACTAACAATTCTGGTCATATACTGCAAATTTCTTAAAAACGTGAAATATGACGCATCTGAAAAAATTATGAAAGTGCTGTTGATATCCTCAGAAAACATCTGGGATCTGTGGTATCTATATCCATGAGCCGGACCAGACCCAAACACACTGATAGTAGTAATTAGGGCTCTTCAAAACATCTTTGACTTTCATGAGCATTGATTGGTGCTGAGATTTAATACACTGCAGGTCTCAAACACACTAATCTATATGTGAGTTATAGTCCTCATCTGACCAAGTCCACTTCACATGCCAGTGACCTAAGATCACTTTGGAGTAAATTATGTACTGCTCATGTATGTTTAAAGAGTATTCTGTTTTTGTGAGAAGAAATGCCAGTAATGGTCCTAGGACACAACTGATTTCAGTGGATGGACCACCACCTGCTTGTCTCAACAGAAATGTTATTGCTTTGCCTGGAATATTCCACAGTATTTGTGGGAATAAAAAAAAAACACTATGTGGAAAAAATACAAGGCCCGTTAACATTTTGGTATATGTAGCAGCAAGGGCTACTGGTGATTTTTGAAGTTATAAGCTTTATATTTTGGCGTGACAGATGGTTTCAGCTATATCACAGTTCTCAGCCTTTCAAGTGTCGAAAATGTACTTTTGACACAGGTACTGCTGAAACTCCAAAAAATCTGTCTCACCAAAATATAAAGCTTAGATATGGAAATCACAGATAGGCCTTGTCACCTTGACTGATATGGATATGTCAAAATTGGGGATCTGGCCCATGGACTATGTCCAGTGCCTTATTGTGGAACATTCCAGACAAAGCAATAACATCTCAATGTCAAGAAGGGGGTCAACTCAACACTAGAGTAAATTTAACCATTGCACCACATCAGTGTCTGGCAAACCTCTCTATAGACATTTGAATTGTTATGTTTTTTCACAGAATTTAAACAACAATGGCATTACATATAAACATCACACAGGAATTTTTAAATGATTACAAAAATGTGTTCAACAAAACTACATACAACCACAATCTAACTTAAAAGAGTAGTAGTAAACCAACTAAAACTTCTGTGGGCAAACAAAGCCATAAGTCCAGTGGACTAGTCAAGGGCGGCAGTGACAGCGAGAGCTGGCTCCAATGTCTTTGTTTAATACCTGGTCCCTCCTCCCAGTGTTTGCCTTTTGGCTCCTAACTCTCTCTGTGTAGAGTGGGGGGGGGGGTCTGTTGGGTTCCCTGCTCTTGGGTGCTATTTGGCAAGGTCGCCCAGTGTTCGGAGAGGGAGGGGGGTAGGTGAGAAGTCCCCAGCCAAACATGTATGAGTATGTCTCCCCAGGATTCTGTCATTACAAAGGATTACACCTAATGGCTCCACAGAGTTGCAGTGGAAAACAACCTCCAGATAAGGCTATAGTGGCAGTGACATTGGCCCACACCCCTTTGTTGTGGTTTGGTGCACTCAATTTGAACACTGTTGTATACACTCTATCTCTGTGTGTCCTCGATATACTATTGAGAGTCTGGGAAGTCGCTATTATATGTAGGACCACTTTACACTCTACCAAAACAGGGAACCAAAAAGCTGGATTAAATATTATTGTACTTCTAGGTAATGTTGTCTATTTAGATTCAGATTCAGGCAATGATACAAGAACAGACAGACCTATCCACCTTATTCTGCTCTTCCCACTTTTGTCTCTAAATGCTCCTAAATCGTGCTTTTTGGGGTGGCACTGCTGGTTAAACAGGGATTCCATTTATGTCAATGGAGAATTTGGGAAACATTTTGTATCTTAAATCTGACAAAGTAGGATAATTTTGGTAAAATTTAACATTTTCATGTGCACCAATTAGTCACACTGGCTTTAAAACAGCTTTATAGTTCGTATTGAACTTATTTATGGTCATGATCGGCAGCCCCATACAGAATATAAGTCGAAACATGATGGTGGTGCCCACTGCAACTTCTGGAATAAGGTGACTACTCATGATAACGCATTTTGAAGTACAATTATAATGTATAAATGTAATGTTTATGGTTAAAAAATATTAGCTACAAAAAAATAGCAGAATGAAATACTTCAGTACTAAGGAATCATCTAGAATGAGTAGAAGATAAATAGATCTTATTTATTCAACCCTCTTCAGCTGAAATCTAATCGTATAACAGAAAAAGAACAAGAAAAGAAAAAAGAAAGAAAGTACAAAGAAAAAGTACCCATGATAAATACTGACCCCAAAAATAATTCCATCTGGCATATATTAATATAGTAAATACTGTGAAGGGGCTCTCTATCTATACTGCACCTATTTGAGGATAAGAAATAGGACAAGATATTTTGCATCCCCAATGGTGTGGAAAGGTACATTTACGACAATGTGAAAAACAAAACAAAAAAAATCACAAATCTTAAAATTCAGGCAGTCATCTGAAAAAATCACATAGCTACACAGATGTTTGTTAAAATAGCTTTTTTGGTGAAACAACTAGCACAAATTGACTCTATTTCAGACATATTATTACGAAAGTCATTTTGGGAAACCATTATGGCTTTATATGTGCATATCTTTTATCTGGGGTATAAGAACGCATCTGGGTTAAGAGGTATGGTTTCATTATAATACACAAAAACATAAAAAACCTGAGAAAATCAAGTATTGCTCATTAGTTAGTTTCCTGGTGTTCAGTAGTGTACAGTGATTGTAAAGATTAGCTGGAGCAGAAAGGTTAGACATCCTCTGCACAGGCGACCAGTGGCATTTACAAGAGAAACCCCAGAGTGAATCAGTCACAAACATGAACACTTGAACCTGACTCATGGGACAAAAACAAAGGTTAAAAACGACCATGACTTCTGTTCAGGAGTGATTAGCTCCTGATCAAACAGGTCTGAAAAAGCTGCTCAAATCCACTGAGAAAAAACATATAAAGTTAACAAACTGTGATAGCGGTGTGCAAATACACGAAGGAAAGATGACAACTAAAGCTTACAGGCACATTATGCTACTTTATGATCTATGTTATACTCTTTCCTCATCACAAACATACCTGGAGTTCTGTTTTGTTTCATTCACACATGTTTAACACACAAACCCTGCATATTTAGGATGAGTTCTTAAACAGAAAACGCTCTGTTCCACCTTGTGATGTCACATGGTATTACAGGAAGTGCTCCACTGTGTTTTTAAACTCTACACCTTCACAAGAATCATTTGGATGATTTCAGAGCTGGAATTTCTATGGGGGTAGTTTTGTCCCTTTTTTATTCAAATAAAGAAAAAAATCCAAACAAAATATACAGCTTTGAAAACAAATAAAACATGTTTACATTTTTAATCTGGAAAAATATTTGATTAAGTTTTGATTTTCTTTCATATTAAATGTAAAATCTTTAATTGCGGGCCAAAGTTTTGTTTGCAAGTCGAAAAGTTTTGAACCTCAAAATCTTTTGCAAACCAAGAACGTTTGCTTGCAAGTTCAAATGAACGTGATGGGTAAGTTTTGTTCCTTTTTTATTCAAACACAGAAAAAAAAATCCAAACAAAATATACAGCTTTGAAAACAAAAAAAACATGTTTACATTTTTAAGATGGAAAAATATTTGATTGAGTTCTGATTTTCTTTCATTTTAAATGTGAAATCTTTGATTGTGGGCCAAAGTTTTGTTTGCAAGTCGAAAAGTTTTGAACTTCAAAATCTTTTGCAATTTGCAAACCAAGAACGTTTGCTTGCAAGTTCAAATGAACGCGATGGGCGGGATCTTAAAGAGGAGAAAGGGTGGATTTCTATTGGTAGCTTGCCTCTGATTGACAGTTGGGCTGGTGCCTGCCAGGCCCTCCCACCAACTCTTCTACTACCTATCTGCCAAGTTACCCCACCCTCTGAAGACGGTGTGTGAATGGGAAGAAGTCCGTTGGTGGGAAATTGGAAGGTAAGTCGCTATAATGAAATAGTTTAAAATTCTAAACAGCAAGACCATACGTTGTATTGTAAAGATATTTGAATATAAATGTTTCCCTTGTCAGTGATACCTAGAATGCAGTGGGCGTCTGTTTTGCGCAAGCAAGACGGTGCACCAATTTACCTCATTTACTGGGCTAATACTAGAGACGTTACCTAGCTAGCTACCTAGAGAACCCCAGCACAGTTAAACTTAGACATTGTTGTGTAAGAGCTTCAGCTATTTTGATTTGGTACAGAAATTACTAAAACCCGCTCAGTTAAGAGCGAGCTAGGCCTCTTACATGCTACCCAGCTAACACGGTTACGTTGTCACAACATTGCAGATTAGTGAATTCATGACCACACATACGTTGTAGCTACGGTACCTCCTGACGTGGTAGTAACGTTGCAAGTGAAGGAGGTAAATACGTACCCTTCTCTAGTATTAGCCCAGTAAATGAGGTAAATTGGTGCACCGTCTTATTTGCGCAAAACAGACGCCCACTGCATTCTAGGTATCACTGACAAGGGAAACATTTATATTCAAATATCTTTACAATACAACGTATGGTCTTGCTGTTTAGAATTTTAAACTATTTCATTATAGCGACTTACCTTCCAATTTCCCACCGACGGACTTCTTCCCATTCACACACCGTCTTCAGAGGGTGGGGTAACTTGGCAGATAGGCAGCAGAAGAGTTGGTGGGAGGGCCAGGCAGGCACCAGCCCAACTGTCAATCAGAGGCAAGCTACCAATAGAAATCCACCCTTTCTCCTCTTTAAGATCCCGCCCATCGCGTTCATTTGAACTTGCAAGCAAACGTTCTTGGTTTGCAAAAGATTTTGAGGTTCAAAACTTTTCGACTTGCAAACAAAACGCTGGCCCGCAATCAAAGATTTCACATTTAAAAAGAAAGAAAATCAGAACTCAATCAAATATTTTTCCAGCTTAAAAATGTAAACATGTTTTTTTGTTTTTTTTTTTCAAAGCTGTATATTTTGTTTGGATTTTTTTTCTTTGTTTGAATAAAAAAGGAACAAAACTACCCATCGCGTTCATTTGAACTTGCAAGCAAACGTTCTTGGTTTGCAAAAGATTTTGAGGTTCAAAACTTTGACTTGCAAACAAAACGTTGGCCCGCAATCAAAGATTTCACATTTAAAATGAAAGAAAATCAGAACTCAATCAAATATTTTTCCAGCTTAAAAATGTAAACATGTTTTTTTTGTTTTCAAAGCTGTATATTTTGTTTGGATTTTTTTTCTTTGTTTGAATAAAAAAGGAACAAAACTACCCCCATAAATTGCCCATTTCTACTGAACAGAAGGTAAATGGTAGCCAGGCTGGCGCCACCTAGTGCCTCCACTTAATTTCATTTCTCTTCAGCGACCAGATCAGGAATCAGAATGCACTAGGCGCTTTACAAGAACCCCGCAAGTTGTAGTTGGCGCACTGGCAAATCAGCGAAACGGTGTGTTGGCCAGAACCAACCCGAGTTGCGATAGCCGACTGCATACGCTATACATATATGTATATAGTCTTCTATACGTATAGCAGACTGCATATGCTATCCTCCTTTGGACGTTGTTTGTCAAATAACAACTTCGCATTTTTTATCATACCTTTAATTCGTAAGTTCACCTCACAGAAACGACAATACTCGTTGACAGACATGTTCACTCTCTGCTTTGTTTGCTGTTGTGCCAGCAATTATTTGAACACCACTGAGCATTCCAGCGCATTACATACGTGACCACCAAATAGCAGCGATTGGCTAAAAAAAAAAAGTACCCGCATTCCTAATGTTGCAAGGTCAGACGGTTTCCATGAAGTGAAAGTGGCTGATGAATTAAGCTTGGTAAATGGTAGTTGTTAACTTAGAAACTACCACAGGATGACATCACAAGGTGGAACAGGGCATTTTGAATTTTGGAAATGTAGACGCAGGATGACTGAAATATGTGTGAATGAAACATGGCTACAAGCTCACAAGAAACCATTTTGTGTAATATAGAGCTGTTAAAGATGCACTATGTAACTGTGCTGCTTGTCTCCATGGAGATGTTATTGCTTTGGAATGCTCCACAGTATGGAGTTAAACATGACTTGTTTTTCTAGTTAGTTGTTTTTATTGCTAAACCATACCCAGAAATCATGTGTCCTTGCAGTGAGCAGGATGGCTTTTGCATTGATCTGACTTGTAACTTGCCAATTCGTGCAATCTGTTCTTTATGGAGATATGTTTGCTACTGTCAAAAACATTACCATTAGCCAAGCAGATGACAAACTCTCCACTAAAAAGTTACGGAGCACGCCTTAAAATAAACTGTTCTATGGTAAGTAATTTCACATGAAAATTAATACAGTTTTATGAAATAATAGGGCCTGACACATCACCACAATCAAATTAAAACTGTCATGCTTGAGAACACAAAGGCAGTATAGAAATTGGGCCATCGAACTATCTTCTCATCTGTAGCTGGGAAACTACTTACTTCCTTGAGTATTCATAACCAATTTGGCCCACAATTACGGGGACTTCCAGTAACCAATATAAGCACATAGTGAGTCCAGTACCTAAGGTTAGAATCTGGAGAAGCAGTTTGGAGTCTAATATTTCATGACATTCCCCGTATCCTTACGCATATCACTTTAGACAATCAAACAATGATTTAAGGATGTACCCGTGCGCACGAATTGTTATAGGGACAAACCTAGGCTATCTATGTCATGTTTTTCTCATCACAAACATACCTGGAGTTGTGTTTGGTTTCATTCACCACACAAATTCTGCATATTTAAGATGAGAAAACAAAACAGAAAACACTCTGTTCCTTGTGACATTATACAAGAAGCGATCCACTGTGTTTTTAAACTCCATACACTTTTACTAGAAGCATTTGGATGATTTCATAGCTGGATACACAAATATCTACTGAACAAAAGCTAAAAGGTAGCTGTTAACTTCATGACATCACAAGGGGGAACAGAGCATTTTGAGTTTTAGAGATGTAGACAGACAATAATAAAATTACTCAAATTTGAATGAAACAAAACACAACTCCAGGTATATTTTTATTAATGAAGTAACAACATTATTGCATGGCTTAAATCTCACAATAGTCGATTTTGTGGAATATAGAACCTTTAAACAAGCACAATGAAGCTGATATGTCTGTGGACTGATTTATCTATGTTAACATTCTGCATGAGGTCTGAGTGGCACAAACAAAGTGCTGAGTTAATTCACTTAACCTCTATTGTTCTGTGCTCTCATGCAGCGGCAGCTATTGATTCCTGCAACGCTGCAATCAAACCCTCCAAGGCACACAGATACACACAATGCTATACAGTACTATACAATGTGCACGCAATCGCAGCCAAGAGAATAAAGACATGTAATCAGATAGGGCCATGGTATCATCTGGAGTCATGTGGAGTCAATGGAGTAGTAAGAGAGATGAAGTGTTTGTGTTTTGGTTCATTCGTGCATGTTTAACACACAAATCTTGCATATTTTGGCAGAGTCTTTCTCTCAAACAGAAAACACTATTCCGCCTTGTACTGTCATGTGGTAATACAGGAAATGCTGTACTGTGTTTTTAAACTCCATACATCTTCACGAAAATCATTTGGATAACTTGCCAAATTGCCAGTCTCTACTGACCTAAAACCCCTCCTCGAACCGCCACCTTAACATGGTGGAGGGGTTTGAGTGCCCGAATGATCCCAGGAGCTATGTTGTCGGGGGCTTTATGCCCCTGGTAGGGTCACCCAAGGCAAACAGGTCCGGGGGAACAGGTCAGACGAAGAGCGGTTCAGAAGACCCTTATGATGATTAAAATTCAGAGGCCAGTTACGTCGCCCGGAATGGTGACACTGGGGCCCCACCCTGGAGCCAGGCCTGGGGTGGGTGCACGCCAGTGAGCGCCTGGGGCCCGGCCAGGCCCAGCCCGAAGGAGCGACGTGGGGCCGCCCTCTGGTGGACCCACCACCCGAGAGAGGAGCCATAGAGGTCAGGTGCAGAGAGATCTGGGCAGCGGTCGAAGGCGGGGGCCTCGGTGACCAGATCTCTGAACATGGAGACTATCTCTGGGGACATGGAATGTCACCTCATTGGGGGGGAAGGAGCCTGAGCTTGTGCAGGAGGTCGAGCGTTACCGGCTAGCTATAGTCGGCCTCACCTCCATGTAGTTTGGTCTCTGGAACCCAACTCCTTGAGAGGGGTTGGACTCTCCATTTCTCTGGTGTTGGCCATGGGGAGCGGCGGCGAGCTGGTGTGGGCCTGCTCATCGCCCCTCAGCTCAGCCGCTGCGTGTTGGAGTTCACCCCGGTGAACGAGAGGGTCGCGTCCCTGCGCCTTCGGGTCGGGGACAGGTCTCTCACTGTGGTGTTGGCCTATGAGCCGAACAGCAGTGCAGAGTACCCGGCCTTCTTGGAGTCTCTGAGAGGGGTACTGGACAGTGCCCCAACCGGGGACTCCATTGTTCTACTGGGGAACTTCAACGCCCACGTGGGCAACGACAGTGACACTTGGAGAGGGGTGATTGGGAGGAACGGCTTCCCTGATCTGAACCCGAGCGGTGTTGTTATTGGACTTCTGTGCTAGTCACAGTTTGTCCATAACGAACACTATGTTCGAGCACAAGGGGGTCCATCGGTGCACGTGGCACCAGGACTCCCTAGGCCGGAGGTCAATTATCGACTTTGTTGTCGTGTCATCTGACCTCCGGCCGTGTGTCTTGGACACTCAGGTGTAGAGAGGGGCAGAGCTGTCAACTGATCACCACCTGGTGGTGAGTTGGGTCCGCTGACGGAGGAGGAAGCCGGAAAGACCTGGCAGGCCCAAGCGTATCGTGAGGGTCTGTTGGGAACGTCTGGCGGAAACTTCCTTCGGTGCGGTCTTCAACTCGCACCTCCGGGAGAGCTTCTCCCAGATCCCGGGGGAGGCTGGGGACATGGAGTTGGAGTGGGCTTCGTTCTCGGCCTCTATTGTCGATGCGGCCGTTCGTAGCTGTGGCTGTAAGGTCTGTGGTGCCTGTCGCGGCGGCAATCCCCGAACCTGGTGGTGGACACTGGAAGTAAGGGATGCCATCAAGCTGAAGAAGGAGTCCTACTGGGCCTTGCTGGCTCACACTCCTCAGCCTCCCCGGTAAAGTCTATTCCAGGGTACTGGAGAGGAGAGTCCGGCCGATAGTCGAACCTCGGATCCAAGAGGAGCAGTGTGGTTTTCGGCCTGGTCGTGGAACACTGGACCAGCTCTACACCATCCATCGGGTGCTCGAGGGTTCATGGGAGTTTGCCCAACCAGTCCACATGTGCTTTGTGGACCTGGAGAAGGCATTCGACCGTGTAGGGGGGTGCTTCGGGAGTATGGGGTCCGGGGCCCTTTGCTAAGGGCTGTCCGGTCCCTGTATGACAGGAGCAGGAGCTGTGTTCGCATTTCCGGGAGTAAATCAGACTTGTTCCCGGTGCATGTTGGACTCCGTCAGGGCTGCCCTTTGTCACCGGTTCTGTTCATTGTATTTATGGACAGAATTTCTAGGCGCAGTCAGGGGCCAGAGGGGGACCAGTTCAGGGACCACAGGATCTCATCTCTGCTTTTTGTGAATGATGTTGTCCTGTTGGCTCCATCGAACCAGGACCTGCAGCGTGCACTGGGGCGGTTTGCAGCCGAGTGTGAAGCGGCTGGGATGAGAATCAGCTGTTCCAAATCCGAGGCCATGGTTCTCGACCCGAAAAAGGTGGATTGCCCTCTCCGGGTGGGTGGGGAGTCTCTGCCTCAAGTGGAGGAGTTCAAGTATCTTGGGGTCTTGTTCACGAATGAGGGGAGGGTGGAGCGTGAGATTGACAGGTGGATCGGTGCGGCATTGGCAGTGAAGTGGTTGCTGCATCGGACCGTTGTGGTGAAGAGGGAGCTGAGCTGAAAGGCGAAGCTCTCGATTTACCAATCAATTTACGTTCCTACCCTCACCTATGGTCATGAGTTCTGGGTAATGACCGAAAGAACGAGATCGCAGATACAAGCGGCCAAAATGAGTTTCCTTCGCAGAGTGGCCGGGTGCTCCCTTAGAGATAGGGTGAGGAGCTCAGTCACACGGGAGGAGCTCAGAGTAGAGTCGCTGCTCCTCCACGTCGAGAGGAGCCATTTGAGGTGGCTTGGGCATCTGGTCTGGATGCCTCCTGGACGCCTCCCTCGGGAGGTGTTCCAGGCATGTCCCACCGGTAGGAGGCCCTGGGGAAGACCCAGGACACGCTGGAGGGACTATGTCTCTCGGCTGGCCTGGGAACGCCTCGGGGTCCGTCAGGAGGAGCTGGAGGAAGTGGCTGGGGAGACGGAAGATTGGGAGACCCTGCTTAGACTGCTGCCCCCAAGACGCGGCCCCGGATAAGCAGAAGAAGATGGATGGATGGATACTGAACTAAAAGTTAAAGGAGCTGTTAACTTGAAAGCTACCACTTCATGACATCATAAGGTGGAACAGAGAATTTTGATCTTTGGAGTTGTAGACGGCCTAATAATCCAGGATTATTGTAAACAAAACACAACTCTGAGTATGCTTTTGATGAGGTAACAACATTATAACATGATTTAAAGCTCACAAGAGTCACAATATACACAATATAGCCCTTAAAAGTTGTATAATACTTTAAAATAATGCCTTTGATTTCTCAGAAGATACTTGCAGAATATGTCGTATGTCGTACTGACAGTGAAGCCTAAGAAAATTGTTTAAGTGAAGTGTTATTATAACCATTATCCTGTCAGCATCTTAACTCTACCGTCACATCTTCTTACAAACCTGCTCAGTGTATTCTACAAGGCTCTGCAGCTAATATCAGTGGAGTGTGCAGTCTGCAAAGCATTTCTCCAGGGTCTACAGTATCACTTGCTTTTATTATAGTGAAAAAACCATCTCCATCTGTATGAACACTCAGGCACTAGCACACAGTCTAGACAGCAGGTCCACAGAGGAAAACCAAGCCTCAAATTGTGACAAATCATTCTGGCCTAGACAATGGAGAAGAAGCAATATGGACTTTGATAACTGTGAAGGCTCAGCAAGAAACGTTCAAGGTAAATAAAAACCATGAGCGTGCAGGGAGCTGGGGTGAGTGTGTGGGGTATGATGGGTATGGACTGTCATCGAGGAGGAGGATTACAGAATCTTACAGTTTGTCCAAAAGATTCAATATTTGTTTTTTCCAGAGCCAGGTGGCGGATTCTCTACCAGAAAGGTTACACGGTGCATTTTTAAAATAAAAGTATTATAATAAATTGTATGGAAATGGAAATGTGTAGGGATATCTGTTTACCAACATGAATGCATAAACCAGGCATGTCCAAATTATGGCCCAGGGGCCTAATGCAGCCCTCAGACTAAATGCTCTTGGCCCTCAGGCTTCTAGGTGAATTGGCCCATATTACCATAAGCAGTTTTACTGTGAGTTTTTGAAAATCTACCTTAATTAAAGTAAATATATTTAAGTGTTTTAAGTGTCCTTTTGAGGATCTAAGCATTCATGCTTCTGAATGCTTGGTGGTTCATTCTAACCTGTTATAAATGCACAGACTTGAATTACTCTCTGTATTGACACCAATCCTTGGCTCTTGATCAGCTCACCGCTTTGTCAGTGTTTTGATTTTCTGCCCTTGATGAAAACAGTTTGGACACCCACTTGCATTGTTTTTTTTCATAAGCAAATTACATAAAAGTACACCTTTTTGCATTTACTGTAAGTGGTATCATGTGACAGTTTCCCCCAGATATTAAGAAAAAAATCCAAAAATGATTCCTACAATCCTTCATTCTAAACATAATGTCAGTGCTACTTGCCCATGTCCATCTCTTCATCTCTGCCTCTCTCTCTACCACAGGAAGCAGTGAGATGCCCCTCTAGTCTCCGGAGATGTGGTCACAGACTGCCCACTATACCCACTGCCAGAGCCTGGAGCTCCCTCCACTCACTCTCAACCTGACCCTCACTCATCTATCTGCACGGTCATCTGCTGCAGGGACAAAACTCACTGCAAACCATAACACAGTTAATTAGAGCAGCTCTTGTATGACAGTACAGTACATGTAAAACATTATAATGAGTTGCTATTGGTGGTTCCCTGTTGTAACAGCATTGACTGAAAGAGTATCATGGTGTCACTGAGCAAGACGCTCTTCTTACCTTACCTGCTAAATTATTATGTATTAAATATTTGTACTGACTTTTAGGCAGTTAGGACTGTGGAAAAGGGCTTTTTTGTTTTCTACCATGTTATAATGTTATTCCCTCACCAAAAATATGCTTGCCTTTTCAGTTTTCATTAGAAACATGATTACAAAACATGACAATATGACATGTTTGAGTATTTTAGCATTCATTCCTGGGCCCTATTCTAATGTTCCTTATGATTTGCTGTAAGGATCTGTGCAATGCTCAGCCCACAAGCAGATGTCATCCATGCTCCCACAAGACAATTCTTATACAAAACTGTACACAACAGCTTGACAAACTTATAAAGCATGTTAATATGTTGTTTTTGCCATGTATAGCATTTTCCAAACAATAAAAGGTGCCTTGGTGATCTAAATATGTTATGTGTTAGCAGTTAATACCCCACAGAAATAAAATACCACCTCCTTAGCAAAAGATTTACTGATTTTATTTTATTTTTTAGAATGTATTTATTGAGCAAGTGCAACATGACATATGGACAGAACATGTAAAGGCTCATTTTGTTTTGAACCAGACAAAAAAAAAAAAAAAACACCAACCACATCCCTCCCACTCCCCACCAACCCGCCCATCCCAGCCACCCCTCCCATCAACATTCCCAGAAAAAGAAAAGAGAAAGAAGAAATGAAAAATAGAACAAATTTAAGATTTACTGAATTTATCCTGGCAAACAAGTGAGTCTAATATTCCTGAAAACCATTCCAAAATTCTCGACAGTTTTTAGTCATCCAACTCCTGCCCTTCTGTTGCTTCTGCTTAGATCAGTAAACACAGGGCACCAGAGGATCCCATTCATCAGGTTAGATCAGCAGACAAACAGATGGGGCTAAGCTAACTCCTATGGCTTACCCTGGAGATGCACAACAAACCCGCTTTCATTGACTGGCTGTGGGGGGTGTCTGCAACTTGAATTTATTTAATACTCCACTGAGCAAAGAGATCTGGCATATTTTAGTCATAGGAAATTGCAAGATTAGGCCAAACATGCTAAGACTTAATGGCTAAGAAGTATAGAGCACAATAAAAGGGCTCATATTATGTCATTTTCCAATCTATGTTATAATGTTTCTTCATCATTAACATACCGGGAGTTGTATTTTGATTCATTCGCACATGTTTAACACACATATCCTGCATATTAAGTACTTCTCTCAAACAAAATACACTCCATACACCTTCACAAGAATCATGTGGATGATTTCAGTCCTGGAATGCTCAGTCTCTACTGAAGAAAAGTAAAAGGAAGCTGTTAATTTGAAAACTATGGGACTTATGACATCACAAGGTGGAACAGAGCATTTAGAGCTTTGGAGATGTAAACAGACTAATAACAAAGGATTACTCAGACTAAGGATGTGCAGTTAATTAGATTTTGATTTCGATTTGTGTGTCAAACGATCGCCAAACTCATATAATCGAGTTGAAACAATTTAAAGCTTAACAAAGTTTATTTTGGGGATATGTTTTATATAAATAAGTATATGCAGGGATGTGCAGAGGGGGGCTTTGGTTGCCCTGGCAACTGCCCGTCTGGCCTCCTCGACTGAAGTTGTAGATGTGTGTATATATATATATATATATATATATATATATATATATATATATATATATATATATGCTCTGAGCATGCTCATGACGTGCTCAGAGAATGTCTCAGACAGTGGGGCGCAGAGGAAGAGGTGCTGGAGGGACCATCATGGCAGGACAAACCCCTACACGGGGCGTACCACCGGAACATAACTGAAGTGGCTGATATCAAGAAATCCTACCAATGGCTGGAGAGGGCTGGTCTGAAGGACAGCACGGAGGCACTCATCCTGGCTGCACAGGAGCAGGCCTTGAGCACCCGAGCAATAGAGGCCCAGATCTACCACACCAGACAAGACCCAAGGTGGAGGTTGTGCAAAGAAGTGCCTGAGACAGTCCAGCACATAACTGCAGGGTATAAGATGCTGGCAGGGAAAGCGTACATGGAGCGACATAACCAAGTAGCGGGCATAGTGTACAGAAACATCTGTGCAGAGTACGGGCTGGAAACCCCAGGATCAAGGTGGGAAACGCCTCCAAAGGTTGTGGAGAATGAGCGGGCCAAAATCTTGTGGGACTTCCAGATACAGACTGACAGAATGGTGATGGCGAACCAACCAGACATCGTGGTTCTGGATAAGCGAGAGAACAAAGCCACAAAGGGTTCTAAAATTTGATGGAAGGGCCGGACCAGAAGCAGATGGATGGAGGGTTCTGGTCTGACTACATCAGCCCAGCAAATAAACAGAAAATAACTTGCAGGATCCAACGATTTACATGTGGCAGATCAAACGTCTCAATTCAACTTGTGCACCATATTTAGGGCCAATGATTTTCTGTTTCAGAAGTTTTGAATTCCGTTTCATTGCGACACATTTGATAACTCTGTTGAGTGTTGGGAAGGTTACTTTAAACTGTATTCCCTACAGATTACAGATTACATACCCCAAAATGTAGTTTGTAACGTAATCCATTAAATTACTTAAGTGAGTACCGTAATCTTTGGATTACTTGATATTGCCATTGGCTTTTTAAAACTAAATGAATATAGCAACTACCTCCTGCAAATTCTTGTTTGGTTTTAGACCTGGTTTAGATCTGATTTTCGTCCTGGTTTAGATCTGGTTTTAGTCCTGATTTAATGCTTGTTTAATCCTGGTTTTAGACCTGCTTTAGACCTGTCTTAGCCCTGGTGTTAGTTCTGGTTTAGAGGTGCACAGGAGGAAGCGCGGTCCACGCAGCGTACGCGACAAGACACGATCCACGTGCGGTGTCCACACCGTACAAGAGGAGGTGCAGTGTGCGAGGCACACTAGATATATACTTGGCCACAGTGCTTTATGGGAAGGTTTTCGGACCATGAGTGAGGAAGACGTGTTCAACATATACTGTAGTTCTACCCCTGGGCACTGAGCCAGGGGCCCATATGGATAATTTGGTTTTACATATCAATGTATCTAGAGTGCACTATCTATTGGGAAATGCCAGAATTGCAAGGAAAATAAAACTAATAAGTTTTATTTAAGTTTGGTGGGCGGTGCGGTGCTCCTTTCTTCATGTCAGAGCAAATGCCCCTCAAAATTCCTGTGCACGTCCCTGAGCATATGTATTTTAATTTTTAAATAGAGATAGTAGAACAGCTGGATATATAGTTTATTTTGGATACATTTATGTTTTTCCTGTTCAAAGTATATTTTATTCATTTTATATTTTATACATTACAAAACTGCTATAAGGTACATATTTGTAGCCTGTATTTATTTTCAATTTGAAAGTTTTGCGTAAATTATCAATAACAAGGTTTTTTTTTTTAGAGAGAGCAAATGCTGAATAAATGCATCATTTAACTCAAAAATAATCATTTAAATAATCGTGATTTCAATATTGACCAAAATAATTGTGATAATGATTTTTTCTGTAATTGAGCAGCCTGAATGAAACAAAACAACTCTGAGGTAACAACATTCTAACATAGCTTAAAGCTCGTAAGTGTCAATTTTGTGTAATATAGGAATTGTTGTTGTTGTAATTGTATATTCCATGTGCACTGATTTGGCATTGAATTGGAATCTCTTTTAGATCAGATGCCCTTCCAAACTTTATCCAATTATATAATCTTCCATCTCCTTGTACCTGGCTAGATTGTCTGTGGCTTCTAAAACATAAATAGAAAATCCTGAAAGTAAACAGAAAGCTGTTAACAGTATACTGAATTATTTGGGGAAACAGAAAAAAATATTGTCAGCCAACATGACGGGTACAAGACAGCACCTTGTAATATTCCCATGAAGATGAGGCAACACAAGCTGCATCTTTCCAAACAATTCCAATTGTTTGTTATATCGCCCAAAATGCTGCTCAGCCAGTTTTTCTCCCAATATGGTGCTGTCCTTAAATGCACACACAGTTAACAATGGTGACAGATTGTGAGGCAGGAGGCAAAAAGACCCACGCTGTAGCATTGTAAAAATGTAAAAAAAAAAAAAAAAAATCCTGCTCATCTACCAGAGTTCAGCTACTATGCAAGACACACCGTTCCTGATAAAGGAACTACAATAGCTCTGGGCAAGTCACACAGAATCTGAATACAAATATGAAGATTGTGTGTAGTTCCATTTAAGTACAAAAATATTGATTTTTTTTTTAAATATTTTGTTTTGTTCTGTTTTTATGAATTATTTGCAGGCAAACACAGGTCAATATGCTTTAATAATCATGGAATTATAAGTTAGTATCAAATAAATTAATTTGAAGAGAATGTCCTGCAAGAAACAAGAAATTATATTATTAGACATATTGTAGGAAATGGATAATTGCTGGGTCCAATATTGCACAGTTGGGCAATTAAAGTTCCTATATTATGAAAGAATAAATCTTGTGAACTTTAAGGCATGCTATACTGCTGTTGCCTCATCAAAAATATATCTGGAGTTGTGTTTTGTTTCATTCACACATGTTTGAGTAATTTATTTTTGGTCTGTCCACATCTCCAAATTTCAGAATGCTCTGTTCCACCTTGTGATGTCAAGAAGCGGTAGTTTTCATGTTAACAGCTACCTTTTGCCATTTAGTTCAGTAGAGAAGGGCAATTCCAGGGCTGAAATGATGCAAAGGATTCTAGTATGTGGAGTTTAAAAACACAGTGGAGCACTTCCTGTATTATCACATGGCATCATAAGATGGAACAGAGTGTTTTCTGTTTGGGAGAAGAACACAAACACACAGGATATATGTGTTAAAATGTGTTAAAATGATACAAAACACAAGGTATGTTTTGATGAGGAAACGCTGTAAGATACATGAGAAAATAGTGCAATATAGGCCCTTTAATCAAATTTGAATCAGGATTGAGATTTAGTCATGTCTAACTGCCAATGATCAGAGACATCTAGCAAAGACCTTATACAATGAAACAAAAAAATCAAGAACAATCAATAAAAGAAAATTACATTTTTGCCATATCATGCAGCCCTATCTACATTCCTTGGTTAAAATCGGAAGGGCATTTGACATTTTTTCCCCATAAGCCTTCTATGCCATACTGATAATTTTGCAAGTACAAAAGCCTAGTCTCAGATGGGACTCAGTGATAGGGCTTTTGTACAATGTGTCAGAGTGAAGCCACCAGCTCTGGGCCTGGCAGCCGAGCAGTAGCAGCTCTCCATTGTAACATACAGTGATGCGTGTGTCAGCTTTAGCCTCTTTTAGTTGGAGTATTTGTGCAGACTCTTCACTTTCCCATGGGGTGGGAAAACGCTGGCAGGCTGGACACAAAGCCACAGACAGGGACTTGCTGAATACTGTCAAAAAGTGTACTCTGTTCTACTACTGCTACTACTACTACACTTGCTCTTCTTTAGTTTATGCACAGATATTTGATCATACTGGGGTGGGGTGGCTGTAAGTCAGTCCACTAGTAGCAGGTGTATTTGTAGCTGTTAACTTGAAAATGAGCACTTGATGACATCACAAGGTGGAACAAAACATTTTGAGCTTTGGAAATGTAGGCCAATTAATAATAAAGGATTACTCAAACATGTGAATGAAACAAAACACAACTACAGGTATGTTTAAGAGGAGGTAACATTCTAACATGGCTTAAAGCTCACAAGTGTCAATTTTACACAATGTAGGACTTTGAATCAAATTTAAATAGGTGCATTATATCACTTTCTTGGTTGAGAGTCCGTCTCCAAGGAGATGCTACTGATGTGCCTAAAATTCCCCACAGGATCACATTAAATCTGTTTATCTCCATGGAATCAAGTAGGTAACTAGGCCAAGTCAGAGGTCAGATCTGCACTGAAAAAATGGTTTGAGAGGGGTTGCTCAAATTGCAAACACAAATTTCACAACAATAACATGACTTTTTTGTGATTGTGTCTAGCACCCATCTACAAGAGTGTGACATTTGTACTAAGATCTGAATGTGTTGCTTCCAGAGTCATCTACAAACAAAGAGTGAGAGAATGGAAAAGTTCATGAATGTTATAGTTGAAGCTAGTCGTTTTTGCACCATTCTGAAGGTGAAGTTATCAGTTAAAATAAAAATATCTGTATCTTAAACCAACTAAAATAATTTTAACAGAATTATATTTTTTCAACATAAACTTCCTAGTGAACATTTATCATGTGTTTCTACAGAGTGATGTGGCACTAGGATTAGGACTTTACACCAGACCTGTTAGCAGCACATGAGAGTGTTGTTTATGCCTGTACAATTCTAATGTTTCGGTCCATGATTATATAAGAATAAAAGGTGCTTCGACTATATTTAAATGTACAACACAAAGTAAATAATCATCATGTAATCATGTGTTATTCCTGTGTCCACAGGCAGAGACCAGAACTGGAACGCAAAGTAATGAATCATAATGGAAAAGTTCTCAGCTCCAAACAGACTGTTTTTCACTGTACCTGTGCTCTCTGTATGTTTGATTCTGTTTAAGGCAATACAGAACTGTGAACTAAAAACGTTTTTTGTATTATTTTACTGTAGAACCCTTTAAGGACATTTAATGCTGCATGTCAAAGTAACTGTGTCAACACAATTTAAATATATATAAAAAATAAAGCCATAAAAAAGGTAAGATAAACATGCATATTCAGCATGATTTGATCGCATTTCATCAACATGAAACATTTAGGTTCATGTTCTGAGAAAATTATGTGCAGAAGAGACTGAATAATTTTTGAAGCCTAAACATAATTTTATTGCATGCAACCGCTCCATATCTTTTTAATGCAAATCCAGTTACCTTTTTTCAGTCTGTGGAGAGATCACTGTGGAGCAATAAAACACCTGTAGTTAAGTACATGTCAAACATATAAGTTTAATGCTGTGGAATGTTCCAGGCAAAACAATAACATCTCTGAGCACAAGCAGTAATTATCTGCAGTAAAACATTGAACAGATTTGAATCCAAATTCTATTGGACAAATAGACAAATAGTCTATTGAATTATTAGCAGGGATTTTATTAGTAACAGAATCTCATAATAGCTGTAATTACTCATGGCACAGACTACAGTCAAGGTGTTCAATCACGATGGTAAAGATCAAGTTACGTCGCAAAGCTGTGAAAACTTTAGTCCCGACTTCAAAGTTGCGACTACAATATACAACACACTACAGTGAATTTATGTGGCTTTATTGCAGAGAGAGCGCAAAATTTTAGGCACCAATTGAGAGATTCACTGGTTTCTTCTTACTCTTGATAATTTTTGCATCAGCAGCTGTTTGGGTCCTGCCTCCAAGTCTCCAAATCTGGCGAGAAGTGTAACAGTTGGCCAGAGAGCAGACTTGTCTCATTTGTAGCTGCCACTGCATGTTTTATAAAGTGGAGTTTTCTCAGTTGTTAATGATGTTACACTCAGCATCCACCCCTCAGGGCTCATATAGCACATATGAGCCCAGAGGGGTTGATGTAATAATGACATAAACTACAAGAAACATTTACAAAAGGATTCATCTAATGATAAAGCAGTTTAGGCATTTGCAAGAATTAGGAAACACACATCTTTATGCACCAGACATTAAAAGCCAGTGTCCTGAGGGTTTAAGCCTTAACGTTCTACTAAATGGTCAACTCATTGAAACAGGACTTAGTTAATATAGTATATTGCAATAACATTATTGATATGAAAATGATGTTAAACTGCCCATATTACACTATTTTCTGATCTATGTAATGTTCCCTTGTCAAAAACATACCCAGTGTTGTGTTGTGCTTCATTCAGCAAAACACACAAACCCTGCATATTTAGCTGGCGTTTTTACTCAGATTAAAGTAAATGAAGCAAAACACAACTCCGGGTATGTTTACGATGAGGTAAGAACATTATAACAGGGCTAAAGGCTCACTAGAGTCAGTTTCACATAATATAGGACCTTTAAACAAAGTTGAGGTTAGAAGTAATTCTTAAACTCCTCCAATCATTGTTCAAAATACGGCACAGGCTATTCAATATTTTGTAGATTGGACCAATAAGCAAGATATTGGTATAATTAACATTTAAATTACACGTGGCATTCGTCATATTGTAGGAAAAGATGATTAACAACAACATGCTACTCAGAACGGTAACTTGATTTGATTTTTGTTTTGTTTTTGCGGGCATTATTAAGGACCACAGGATTTACAAACCAGCACCAAAGTAAAAGCAATAGAAACATGTGATAATGGATTGAGTAAAGAGCATATAACACAGATGAACAGAATTTGCCCTGCATGTGCAACACTGACAAGTCCCTGTGCTTTGGATTCACATCAGTGGAAGTCTATGGGGAAATAACTGAGCACACTGCCGTAATTAGAGCAACTCCTCTTTGATGAATATTTACCATTCATTAAAGGAAGCCTGGGAAACACACTATTATATATAATACAAAATAAATAGACTCCCTGGAAATGTATTCACCTGGAGGCTACGACTGCCAACATAAATGAGATGATTATGAATGAGGAATAATGAGAACGAGTGAGGAAGTAGGTCTTATTAAGTTTTAAAACGCTGACAGGACTTCAGATCACATGCTGCGAACAGAGACACGTCTGATGAGACTCCACTGAGTTTGTATTTTGTAGACAATGCAGAAATGCTCTTAGTCCGGTGTGGGTCAGTAACAAGAAAAACAAGTACTAGTAGTAATAGTAGGAGTAGTTATAGTAGTAGTCATTGATAGTCACTGCAGAAGTGGTAGAGGTAATAGTAGTGGTGGTAGTAGTGGTGGTAGTGATAGCAATAGTAGTAATAGTAGTTCTAAGTTCTAAGTAAGTAGTAGTGGTTGTAGTGGTAGTAGTAGGAGTAGCAGTAGTAGCAGTAGCAGTAGCAGTAGTTATTGTAGTAGTACTAGTAGAAGCAATAGCAGTAAAATAAATAAAAAAATAAAAAAATAAAACTAGTTAGTTAATGCTAACTTGAGGCAGCCCTATGAGCAAAATAAAATATTTATAGATGAGTAAGTAGCATATTTTGTAATAGTAGTAACCAAAAGAACAGCCATTATGTAGACATAGCAGGAATTATGTGGTATATTAGTACTAGGTGTAGTAGTAGCAGTACCAGTAAAACTTATGCCTACTCAATATTCCAATTACCGTAGACAGGAGGCAATCTGAAAAGAAAATATTGATAAGTTAAATAAAAGTACTACTTACTCATCCGTGAAGGACTAAAATTAATGCTGTATGCTTTATACAATGGTATAAAACAAAACAAGCCTGCTATTTTGCATGCAGTTACCATTACAGTCACATCTGCTGCAGCACTTGTAGCAACCATTAAGCCAGAGGAGGAAAAGCCCTGGGAGGCGATCCATCTAGCTAAGCCGTGTCTCCTTCAACAATTATTGGCGCTCTCATTCCACCCTAAAATCTCTATGCACAACACAATTCAATCCACAAATAAAAACTCATTGTGTTTAATTATATATTTCCCCGTATTGACTTGAATTTCAATAGTGCCGCTTCGCACTTCATTAAAAGTCAGCCGGGTCTGAAGCCGTTCAATAATATTAAACAAACGGGTTGCTTGAGAGGGGAGGGAGGAGAGGAGCGCAGGGAGGAGAGGAGGGAGGAGAGGAGGGAGGAGAGGAGCGCAGGGAGGAGAGGAGGGAGGAGAGGAGCGCAGGGAAGAGAGGAGGGAGGACAGGAGCACTGGGAAGAGAGGAGCATGGGGTGGAGAGGAGGGAGGAGAGAAGCGCAGGGAGGAGAGGAGAAAGGAGAGAAGCACAGGGAGGAGAGGAGGGAGGAGAGGAGCACAAGGAGGAGAGGAGCACAAGGAGGAGAGGAGGGAGGAGAGGCGGGAGGAGAGGAGCGCAGGGAGGAGAGGGAGGAGAGGAGGGAGAATGGGAGGGAGGAGAGGAGCACAGGGAGGAGAGGCGGGAGGAGAGGAGCGGAGGGAGGAGAGGATGGAGAAGAGGAGCGCAGGGAGGAGAGGAGGGAGGAGAGAAGCACAGGGAGGAGAGGAGGGAGGAGAAGAACACAGGGCAGAGAGGAGCACAGAGAGGAGAGGAGTGAGGAGAGGAGGGAGGAAAGGAGGGGGAAGAGGAGGAGGAAGAGGAGGGGGTGATAGCCCATGCGCAATCTCAGCAACTTTCAGCACTTTTTCTTTCCTGATCTATTTCTTCAGGCATGTTGGACATAGGTTAATTTCAAGGAGCAACTCGATTACAGCAACCTTTTCCCACTAATGGTCCGGCTGTGCCTTGTATCTGGAAGGTTGATGGCAAGATCACATGACCAAATTAGACTATCTCAGGCATATAATTACACAAAGGAATGTGAAAGAGTACACCATAGTAAGTAACTATGATAACTTAGTGTGATTAGGGCTGTGCAATTAGCCGAAATATCCAAATACACAATTATTGAAACCAGCAAGTAAAAAACTGCATAATCAAACATGTTGACGTACTGCAAATCACTGTTAGAATAATAATTTTATTATAATTTCACTTGCTATGACTAGACACTAATACACTGACAAAGTATTTCATGACTTAGTAGCTTTGTATTTACCAAAATGATGCTAACAGATACATTTTGAGTATTAGAATGTTATTTGAAAGAAGATTATGGTGGATTTCTTTTCCAAATAGTAGTATTAGAGTATCTTTCCCACCAGTAGCAGAATGTTACTTTAGATCCTCCAAAAACATGCAGGGATCTGGGGAGTACCTATCAACCCTACCACCAACTGTCCTGTATTTAGTTCCTTTAGCTCCACCATGTCACTCAACCGGTAAAATAAACCCATGTCATCCATTGAGGTGGAGGGAGAGCTGCAAGTGGAATGCACAGTTCACTTGTCTTGTCTCCAATAATTGTCTGCAGTGTGTGGTTCCCAGTGGTCATCAATGCTTCCCAAAGCACTTAAGACTGAGAGCCAACTTGCCCAGGAAAACAGAGCGGCCATTGAGCATCTAGGTGAGTAATAACACTTGTGATTTGTACCCACACTCCTAAGCCTGGCCTCTATCCAAGCACAGTCTATGAACGCGATCTGGTGGGAAGACAGCTCAAAGTAACAACAGACCAATACCAATATTTACTCGGTTTTCAGAGCCTTGGCTGACTGTGATGCTTGAGGTGGATTGGAACACAAAAAAACAGATACGTTGTGCAGCCCCTAAAACTTGTAGGATATCAATGAAAAAAAAAAACTATGCCCAAAAGTACCTAAAACTAAATCTAGTATTCAAACTTGTGTTGATACCAAGTTCACATGTCAATCACATATCATATCATTTGTTGTTTTAGATGGAATCAAAATCTGTATTGAGCCTTTTTTATCATTGTGACATTACAATAACAGAAAAAAATCAGACTGGCTTACTTGCTTATCTGGGGTACTGAAAACAGGATAATCTTTTTATTGTGCATATATCAACACACAAAACACAAAAAAATCATAATTGGGATACTTGTGTGCACGTATACACACTCATTGCTGAGTGATGGCCAGGAGATCCAACAGAATTTTGTTGTAAGCACTTCCCAGAGAACAATAGCAAAATCAGACAGTTCAGCTTCAAATGTAAACCAAATACAATAACAGAATCTGACACAATGGCCTCCTCATGGGCATGTTGCATTTAATTTGGGGAGAATAGAGAGTGTTAGTGAAAGCGCAGCTCATATGGTCTCTGTGGGCAAACACATAATCCTTTCAGTCATATCCGCAGGACGCACATGTTCATACACTTATAGCCAAGGGACAGAGCTAATGGAGCCAAGAGAGAGAGAGAGAAAAAACAACACCTTGTATTACATCTACTGTAATGCCTTCATACAGACAGTGGGTCCAATAATAAACTAAATAGGATTTCCTATAATTATGTGATTAGTGTAAAGATTGAGGCTTGGTTTGGGACTGTATTCATAACAGCAAATGTATCCCTACAACACTGGCAGCAATACTAGTACAGATCATGTTTTCATGATACTGTATATAGTGCTGGAACTAAATCTAATTACCGCAGAGTTTTAACTGAAGTAACAGAAGTAAGAATATTTGCTGTGCTTGAAAAATATTGTATACACACTGCTCTGTTGGTGTATGCATCTGCTTTGTATTGTTTCATAATGTACTTGTACTTATCGTCCATCCATCCATCCATCTTCTCCCGCTTAATCTGGCTGGGTCGCGGGGGCAGCTGCTGCCCAATACTCATAGCACCTGACCCCCTATGAACCCCTCTGCAGGTGGTGAGCCCACAGGAGGGTGGACAACATGGTCCTTGATGTTAGTTCATGTACTTATCGTATTGTACTTATTGTACAACGTCGTATTGTTTCGTATTGTCCTGTCTGTTTGTATGCATGTTGTAACAAATAAAAAAAAGAAAAATATTGTATAATTTGAATTTTGTTTACCTCAAGTACTTCTTACCACTCTATTGTTAACACACAATAATTGTGCTCTGGTTACTGTGGTAACGGGGCCTCTCCTGCTCCAGTTTAACTGACCCACAAGAATAACATGGACTGTTGGACATTAGACATTGTAAATGACTTTGGGGTCCAGTTTTATGATGATGCATGAGAGAAGAGTGACTGGATCTTTTGGCTTCAGAGGATATCTGTAAATATAATTCATTTAACATAAAACCCTGTCAAGTCCTCATAGATTAGCTGAAGGAACCCAATGATTGAGATCCTTTCCTTAACTTCTTTTGTGTACTCAATATATCGCCTCCATACATTTAAATAAAAGTCAAATCCTTTTGCTGCAGCTGCCTTGGGAATGTGCATGGACATTCTTGTTTATAAGTACAGGCCCCTCTCCGGTGAAGGGCTTACAGTACTGAATGAATCCTCTGTTTTCTTTAGAATCTGAGAGATCTATCATTCCTGCTTCACTTGTCCATCTTCTACCACATTCCCCTGTCGTCTGGAGCCCCGTGCCCTCTGTCTGACCCTGCAATGCCACTCTGTATGCCTCATAAACCTCCATAGCCTGGGCCTCTGGAGAACCAAGCACCAAGCACCACCCTGGGTACAAGCCACTCCAACACAACTGGCTGACCAAACTCAATTACTTGTCCCATTCATCTCCACTGGGACCCCCTTCTGGCCCCGTGGCTCCCGTGTAAATCTTTGGGCCCCAGTCAATAATCTATTCTCCAGCTCATACCAAGGGCCCTTCCATTGTCATTATTGTGAATGGGTGTGGGAGGGGTGTGTGGGACAGTGCTACCAGAAGTCATCCATCTACTCAATGACTAGTGGTCACAGTCCATTATAGGTCGTAATGCAGCCATAGCACCAAACACAGACACGGTTAAGAGCGGAGCTGATGCGCTGGTGAAGGTCAGGTCTGAGGTCTCCTGTGATTGGCTGTTCGCACACTAAAGAAAACTTATGGGCACGTTTTGGAGACAGAGCATCGCCTAAGCGCATGACAAAATCCATTCACACATCAATACAGTGTAACCTTACTGGGCCATTGCTTGACATTACATAAATTTGTTTCATATATTGGAGTAATTATCTTGAAGTGATTTTGTCAACCACCGATTAATCTTTTATCCATTCTCATTTATCACAAACACTATCCTATGGCAACTATGACACTATAAAATATGCTTTATCTGACACCGGCTTGTCTTAGTGGAGAGGCCATTGACTGAAATGTTCCACAATATGCCATTAAACAGTAAGATTGCATGTTTTTCCTGTTTTTTGAGCAATAAAACAATTCATTAAATATAAGTTAGCTACGTTTAATGACAGACTATGGAACTTTTCAGGCAAAGCAGGAACATCTTCACCAGAAAAGTTACATAGTGCACATTTAAGCAAGTATCTCATCCATCCATCCAGGTTATTCTGATTGTTTTTTTTTTTTTTATTAATATCAGTGTTGTGTGTGAGGCCCCACAGTTAGTAAATGCCAGTACAAATCCCACAACACTAGCCCATGCCCCCCTCTCTGCATGACAGCTCCGCCTGCTTGTTATCATAAGAGTGTTGCGCCCAGATAGGCAGAAGTGATAAGTAACACTGGCCACAGATGTCAAACCAAAGATGTCATATTAGATAGATAATTACTACAGATACAGGAGTGGAGTGGGCTGCTGTTGTGCTCGCCACCAACTCTGGGCTGGGCAAAGCGATCTAATTAAGTGATGAGAGCCCATATTCATGCCGTTGTCTAAGAGTCCACTGGTGATGGATGGGATAATGAGTTTCCCGAAGAGAGGCAGGCTGGGATAATGAGTTTTATCCAGGAGAGGCTCACGGGGTTCTTGAGGAGGTCCGTCGCGTCTTGAGCTGGGTGACAAACAGCTCCAGACGATGTGTGAGAGCACCGAGTTGAGGAAATGGCATCATAACTGGTGGCTGACGCGGCCTATTATTTAGCGGGCGGTAGGGCTGTTAGGAATGGGGTGTGCCACAAGTGTTGGCATAGCAATCAGTAAAGGCGATGGTGCTGCGTGATGGCGAGGCTGGCCCCTGGCTTCTTTGGCAGACTGATTAAATGATGGTTGGTTCACTGTGTCCTTATGGAAGTGCAGAGGCAGGGGGATTGGCTCTGTAACAGCTCTCACATGAGGAGAGAAGAGAGAGGGATGTGAGGGGGCTTTACCTGGGCTTCCTCACCGTTAATGATGATATTGGATGTCTATATAACAAGAGCTGCTCTGTCAGTGTTAGCGCCTCACGGTGAAGGCAGTGGGCTCACAGCTGCAGGCAAGGGTTTGAGAAGAAATCTGGGAAACTACATTTTGTTGTTTTTAAGACACACCTTGAAGAATTTATTTGAGATGATCTAACCTTATAAAGGGGCACTGCACAACCTTTCTGCTCAACTTTTCTGTACAACCATGGAGACCTGCTTGGAGACCTGCTAGAGATATTATTGTTTGGTCTGGAAAGTTCCATGGTATAACATTAAACAAATCCATCTAGCATTTAATCATTTTGGTTGTTTGGGGCTCAAAAATACAGTAAATGGGTACGTTTGGCCACATTTTTATATAGCGCTATTCCACCTTCGAAGCACTCTAAGCGCTTTACAACAAGGAAACACTCACCCATTCACACACACACATTCATACACCACTGTACGTAGACACTGGGGCGAGGTAGTTTAAGTGTCTTGCCCAAGGACACAACGACAGCATTCATCTGAGGAATCACACCAGCCAACCTGTGGGTCAGTGGATTTAACTGCTCAACCAATGATGTTTTATATCGTGAGCTAACAGAGCAACCGTGGCCCGTACAGTAATTCCATTTGTGAATGGGGGCAAGTCTCCACAGATGGGAATTGTAATGTACTGTAGTGCTGTAACCTGCTTGCCTCCCTAGTGATAGATGGGCTTGATCTACTGTGGAACATTCTAGACAAAGCAATAACATTTCCATGGAGAAAAGCAGGTGTGGGACTAGAAATATCACACCACCTATATTTCACCTTTAAATCAGTAAATCACTTTTAACAGGGGCTGCGTAATACAAAGATCTTGCTGCATGTGATAAAAAACAAACTTATAAGAGTATTAATGGAACAATATACTATTTGGGCAATCAACAAAGACAGCAAAGAGCAAAAGAGGCCTAGACCTGTGCATGATCTCAAAACTTTAAAAACAGAGGTGACAAATAATTGCGATATTACTTGAGGTAATTTTATGAAAAAGTTAGTTAAATCTGTACATCAACACAACACACCCATCTGGAAGTTTGTGTTGGTTTCTTCCATTGCAAATATTAAGAATTTGCTCTTCCAATTAACCTGCATCAGTTAACCGTGTCTCATTGTCTCCCTCTGTGCTCTGCTTTTGGTGGTGCTGCTTCTGAACAGCTTCCAAACTTGTTGAAGACAGTTGTGTGGATTTTGTGAGGCACAGAATAGAGTTTAGGCCTGTTGTATCTTTACAGCGCTCATTAAGGCACAATGAAAAGACTTCTCCTGCAGCTTTATACCGGCTGGCAGCTGCTGGCCGTTCCACCGAGTGCAAGTTACAGACAGTCCCCATAAACAAGCAGCACACTGTAGAGACTCACGAGCTCAGCCTTAGCCCGTGTGCTGTCTGTGCGTGGTAGTGGTGCGAGGCAAACTGCTCGGTATTATGAGTCTCTAAGCTGCTGTTCTGTACCTTCACATATACAAAAGCCTTTAAAGTAAATGTAAAGACAATGCAAACTGCTAAAATGTTTAGAATAACTCTTAAAGGTGCACTATGTAACTTTTTGATTGGGGGTCCGCCACCTGCTTGTTTCTATGGATATGTTATTGCTCTGCTTCAAATGTTCCACAGTATGACATAAACAGATCTAATGTCATTTATTTAATTACAGGTGGTGTTATAGCTCAAAATTATGTAGAAAAAGAGAGATTCTGAGTGTGAGTGGGGTTGCATCTCCACAGATTTGACCTGTAACTTGGTCTGGTTTGGTCTCCATGAAGATAGAAAGGTTTAATGCCATACTGTGAAACAATCCAGACAAAGCAATAACATCTCTATGGAGAGATGGACCTCCACCAGAAAAGTTCACAATGCACCTTTACGTAAAAACAGGAAAAAAAGAAAGCAAACAAATAAAAATTAAAATGTTTGAGAAGATGTAGTGGTACTATGACTCACAGAATGATTAAAAGGTTGATGTTCTCAACTTAACAGCCATGCAGTTTTAAACACTATTCAAACTGTGATTATGTAACCAGATGAAGTTTTCCTGATTTTAGAGATTCAACATGTCAGCTCAAGCTGCCAAAAATAAATTATGTACCGAGTTTGCATGAGTCAGAAATCACTCATCGTTTTGTTGGAGATTGAGGATTTGCCAACACAATAAACTTGGTTGTTGTCTATGTGAAATTTGGAACCACTTGACAGAACAGTAAATTAAGGCAAATTTTTAAAGTGCTAATATTTAAAGCTACATAAAACTGTCCATTGAGTTTTAACTGTTTCATATCCAAAACATAAGCCACATAAAAACACAAAAACTATGTATTACTTAAAAATTCTGCGCGAGTTTATAAAAAGATAGTGGTAAAACAATTGTACATGGGAAAGTAAAGAATATAAAATAATTCAAAATTAGTTTTGTAGGACTCAAAATGCCCCTGGAAACTTTACTGCAACTGTCCATGAGTACTATAAGAACCAGACATTATAACTGTGTATATGTAGTAATAGATTTGCCCTCAGCCATATTTGCTTTTCAGAAATGACTAAAAACTGCCTATTCTTATCCACTTGCACCAGCATTCCAACTGCAGACTAAATGTTTAACTAACTCACTATGAGAGGTCAAACAAATTTAAACAAAACTGATTCGGGGCTAAACATTCAAAATAGAGGCTTTCATCACCCCCTTTAGCGTTCTTAAAATCCCAGCATGCACCTGTGATGTGGAGAGGCGTACAAAAGTCACAAGAAAGACAAAACTGCAGGAGTGTCGTCAGTTTGACAGTGTGCCTGGGGCCTCGCTGCAGCCTCGGAGCACACTCGAAATACAAAGCAGAGCATAAAGGACTTCTTCAGATCCAAAAGTCAAGTCATTTGGAGCAGGCTGACAGTGATCTGAGACTATACCCCGGCCCTTTAACAGACCAGACATACAAATCGTGCACAGAGCAACAGAGCCATGTTAAATTGTATTTAAATTTACAACTAAATACAATAGTTAATCCAGGAGCAAATGATGGTATAGTGTAATGGATAGTGCAAACAATATGGTAATCCAATAGAAATGAGCTAAACCATATCCTAAAAGAGTATTAGTTGTGGTTTAAAGGGGCCATATTACACTATTTTCTGATCTGTTATTATGTTGTTTCCTCATCACAAACATACCAGGAGATGTGTTTTGTTTCATTCACACATGTTTAACACCTTCTCACAAACGGAAAACACTCTTGTTCCAGCTTGTGATGTCATGCGGCAGCGTTTCTCGCAGCGCTTTATAGTTAGCGGCCGATTTGACAACAATTTCCCTCCGCCTTGACTACGCCCCTCCAAACCACATGAATTCTCGCCAAACTACAGTCGCCGAGCCCTGGTCCTCACTTTCGCCTTTCGCCAGCACAGAACCCCTTCTCCCCCCTGCGGGAAACTCTGCATGCAGTAATACAGGAAGTGCTCAACTGTGTTTATTAACTCCACACAACACACGAGTACTGGATAATAATAATAATAATAATAATAATATAGTGCTTTTTTGGATACTCAAAGATGCTTTACAGAGAATTATTCATTCACTCCATAAGATGCTGGTAAGCTGCTATATACAGCTGTCCTGAGGCAGCTTGACGGAAGTGAGGCTGCCAATCTGCACCATCGGTCCCTCCAACCACCATCTTCACTCACACACACACACCACTTTCATACTAGGTAATCTGGGTGATGTGCCTTGCCTAAGGACACGGCTACAGTTTTTGCCACTGGCGCCCTACTGTGGCACCTGGAATTCCCAGTGGTCTCACCATCCAAGTACTAACCAGGCCCGGCCCTGCTTAGCTTCTGAGATCTGATGAGATCAGGCTTTTGACAAGCCAATATGGCCACAAATAATTTCAACTCTGGAATAGGCAATACGGACTAAAGGTAAAGCTGTTAACTTGAAAACTATAGGTTCATCACAAGGTGGAAGTGCATTTTAAGCTTTGGAGATGTAGACAGACTAATAATAAAGAGTGACTCAAACATGAGTGAATGAAACAAAACACAACTCCAAGTATGTTTCTGAAGAGGTAACCGCATTATAGCATGATGTATGAAACCCATCAGAATAAATCTTGTGTAACATAGAGTATAAGACCAATGTAAAATTACTATACAATGATGCACAAAAGTGCTGAGATAGTGCTATACATTTGTTTTTTTTCTGTTTTTCTTGCAGCTATTTTTTAGACAATATACTCTATTTCCATATATTCAAATGTCCATCCATCCATCTTCTCCCGCTTAATCCATCTGGGTCGCAGGGGCAGCGTGCTGCCCAATCCTCATAGCACCTGACCCCCCCATGAACCCCTCTGTGAGTGTGAGCCCACAGGAGGGTGGTCGTCATGGTCCTTGATGTTAGTTCATAGGGTGCTGCATGTTTTGAGTTGATGGGGGGAACCGGAGTGCCCAGAGGAAACCCATCCAGACAGGGGGAGACATTCAAATGTCCATATCTTAAAAACAACATTCACAGTACTATGTATTTTTTGATCATCTGCCCACATAGTTCACAATTCAGCAATTACTCCAAACAGATGACCTAATAGACGTAAAAGCATAACAAAGTACTTCATATCCAGCGTTTTTTCAATCTCTATGATGGTCAAATGGGACAAAATATGGCAAAATATGAGTTAATAAAGCTTCCATTTACTTTCAACAAGAGGTACTGTCTATATGACGACATGAAGTTACACATTTTACAAGTAAACAGCAAGTTTGGTTATATCAAAAGTATCTCAAATGCAGAATAATATACCGTATTTTCCGGACTATTGAGCGCACCGGTATATAAGCCACATCCACTCTATTTTTTTTAAAAATTAAGAAAAAAGTTATACAAGCCGCTACCGGGCTATAAGCTGCTAATATCTATGTTGAAAAATGAGATATTTACTGTATATACATAACAATTTTCTGATGCCAAGCTTACGAGCAGCACCACGGTAGAGGTCTGCATGGGACAGAATTTTCAGTCCCGCTCCCGCCCATTCCCGCAGTCTTCAGTACCGGTCGCACTCCCGCCCGCGCCCGCAATAAGCTTTCAGAATGATCTTTCAGAATGTGCTTTCAGATGCTCTTATTACATCCATGGTCCCGCGCCGCGCTGTTTTGTGTTGGGTCCCGCAGGGCTCTACAGTGGTTTCCTTATTGTAGCAAGATCGATGCCTTCAACTTAAAACTTGCATCATACAAACTCCTTCATGTGCTTTTCATGATGAAGGGGCGAGGATTTGAAAACAATTACCAGTTAGTAATTTGTCGTGCGTGTTATATCTGCTAAATAAAAAGTAGCGTATTCTTCTCCGTCTATCTTGTTTTTGAAATTCCGGTTAAAGCGCCCCTAGCCGTGGAAGAAAAATCCAAAATTTAGCCACTCTTTTGTAAAAGCCGCATGGTTCAAAGCCTGGGAAAAAAGTAGCGGCATATAGTCCGGAAAATACGGTATGTAGAGGAATAAATGGAAACTCAAGTGCAATAAAGTTCCAGTTGATTACAAATTATGTTGTTCAAGATGTTGAAAATTGGTTGAAAATATGACTTACTTTTAGCATTATGGAAAAACTTTGTGTGTTATAAAAAAAAGATCAAACAACGATCAAAATTCAAATTAATGGAGAGTAGCATTTTAGATGAAAGCAGTCAAATTCATCTTAATTATTTCCTTTCTTTTCTCCTTTTATTCCGTCCATTTAAAGTTCTGAAAGATCAACTGCATCAAAGAGAGGGGCCAAAGCCATCATGATCATTTCTTAGTGGAACTTTCATAAGCACCAGTAAATGAGCGTGAGTTTACCTGAAGGTTATCTTAAGCTGTGCAAGCAGGGCCTCACACTGGAGCTTTCTCTGGTTTTAATAAGCACACAGCAATTATCAGGTGACAGGGCTACAGCCTCTCCATTATCTGTAGATTACCTATACATCTGACTACAATATTAATAGCCTCTGAGCAGATATCGTTTTGAAAAATGCTTTGAGTATAATGTTAGATTGCTGTATTCATTCTTTATCAGGGCTTGTGGTGGGCGCAAATAGACTTTTTAAGGTTAAGGTTAAAGTTAAGGGTAACCTTTCTTGTCCAGATAGGGAAATTTGTCCTGCATTTGACCCATCCTTCAATGATATTACGTAACATTTCAGGAGGAGTGTCCCCCACCTGCTTGTCCCTCGTTTCCCTTAGATTCTGGGGAGAATATGGAAGCACAAATCATTTTATCTTATACAATTTGTGGAGAATAAGTGATGTTTATTGCCTACAGATACTTTGCTGATGTCCTCAACATTATCTGGGGGTGTGAAGCTAGCTGAAGGCACTACTCTGTTAGAAGACCTGTTACTCAAGTTTAATCTGATCTTTGCTTTAACACAGTCTCATCATGTCAAATTACAGTCATAAGCATTACCCAGCAGTTCTTCAGTTAGTCATTGTCACCATTTTTGCTAAAAACCAAACATCTAAAGAGGACCATAAACGCTCTTGGTCACAGGCTCCTGAAAATGTGTCGTTGAAATCCATTTTGTATTTTTCTTGAGTTTACAGACAATCTTAAAACTTTTTTGTCTGTGCTTGCTAATGTGTTCATTGTGTCACCACAGTAACTGTTGAACATTCCCCCAATAGAGATGTACAGTATGTAGAACACCCCTAGTGATGCGATTATTTAAAACAGTCCTTTTTGTCCCAGTATAGTTCCTTTTAAAAGTTTATGATAAGACAATGGGCAACAACGTATGATTATTATGATGCTAATGTATAGTTCAGGTTGTTTTTAAGACTTTTGGGACAGAATTTTCGACTATGGGGGCCACCATAGTCTCCTTGTTAACATGGTTGTCTATGTGGAGATCTTATCGCTTCACCTGGAATGACAGAATGACATTAAACATGTATTGAACATATTTTGCATTTATTAATTCTGCAGGTGGTTTATTGCTAAAAAAAAATACCTTCAGAAACATGCATTATTACTATGAATGGGATAACCTCTCCACAGCTCTAACTTGTCCTAGTGGCCTGCTCGTCTGCATGGAGGGAGATATAAGCTTAATGCCATAGTGTGGAAGATTCCAGGCTGTGTATAAACATCTCCATGGGGATGAGCAGGAGGTGTACCTTCAACTAGAAAAGTTACATGGGCAAACTCTGGGCAAAATCAAGTATGGCATTATTTGTTCTAACGGGAGCTCCGAGAATACATGAGGCGAGTTATTATGAAGTGCCTACAGTCTTCAATTATGCGTGATTTTTGTCAGCAGTCATAATAGGGACTCAGCATACATTTTATATTTATTTATTCTTGCTATAGCACTTGCCCTGTCTCATTATAAAGCAACAGCATTTCTCAAATAAATCTTTACCAACATAATAAGCCAAATTGCATGCGGCTTCTGTCTCTAAACGCTGCTGGTGCCTACTTGCTTTAAGAGTTATTGATGCTTGATGAGAATGAATGTCCCCTCTGAGTAATGCCATTAATGAACACTGAATCCTACTTGTGTTAATTAAAAGTTAATGGTATGAAAAAAATGAAAAGAAGAAACTTTGGCCCCAATCCTCATTACAGCACAAAATGTTGGGAAAATACGCTTGGCGAGGTAATTAGACATTTTATATAGAGCAGAGTGAATAGACTGTAAAAGATGGCCATAAGTTCAGCGTTATGTTGTGACGTCTAATAAATCCACGAGTGCTGAGAAAGCAGGAATGGAGAATGGCTTTTCAGTAAAAACACATAGACGAGAGGCAGTGGATGGTGCTATTGTGTGATGGTATTACTGTAATGAACCACAGAGGCACGGATCACTAAAAACCAATAAACCTCATCTTCACAATTTGCTCCAATAACCGTGACCAGATTGTCTGGGCATTCTCTTCAGTGGAGCAGACTCAAACTTTAAGGTTTTAATTGGCTGTTTTCTGTAGTTTTCAGATACTTTATTTTTACTGTAATTAGTAGGTTTCTTGGCTTGTTAATGTAGGGCATGGATTCTAGAGCTGTGATACCTTTGGTTGGTATTTGGTCCAACCCCAAATACAAAACCAAAGAATACTTATACTCAACAAAAATATAAACGCAACACTTTTGTTTTTGCTCCCATTTGTCATGAGATGGACTCAAAGATCTAAAATTCATTCCAGATACACAATATTACCATTTCTCTCAAACATTGTTCACAAATCTGTCTAAATGTGTGATAGTGAGCACTTTTGCTTTGCTGAGATAATCCATCCCACCTCACAGGTGTGCCACATCAAGATGCTCATCAGACACCATGATTAGTGCACAGGTGAACCTTAGACTGCCCACAATAAAAGGCCACTCTGAAATGTGCAGTTTTGTCTCACAGCAAAATGCCACAGATGGCGCAAGCATTGAGGGAGCGTGCAATTGGCATGCTGACAGCAGGAATGTCAACCAGATCTGTTGCTCGGGCATTGAATGTTCATTTCTCCACCATAAGCCGTCTCCAAAGGCGTTTCAGAGAATATGGCAGTACATCCAACCGGCCTCACAACCGCAGACCACGTGTAACCACACCAGCCCAGGACCTCCACATCCAGCAGGTTCACCTCCAAGATCGTCTGAGACCAGCTACTCAGACAGCTGCTGAAACAATTGGTTTGCATAACCAAAGAATTTCTGCACAAACTGTCAGAAACCGTCTCAGGGAAGCTCAACTGCATGCTCGTCGTCCTCATCGGGGTCTTAACCTGACTCCAGATCGTCGCCGTAACAGACTTGAGTGGGCAAATGCCCACATTCGATGGCGTCTGGCACATTGGAGAGGTGTTCTCTTCACGGATGAATCTCTGTTTACATTGTTCAGGGCAGATGGCAGACAGCGTGTGTGGCGTCGTGTGGGTGAGCGCTTTGCTGATGTCAATGTTGTGGATCGAGTGGCCCATGGTGGTGGTGGGGTTATGGTATGGGCAGGCATCTGTTATGGACGAAGAACACAGGTGCATTTTATTGATGGCATTTTGAATGCACAGAGATACCGTGATGAGATCCTGAGGCCCATTGTTGTGCCATACATCCATGAACATCACCTCATGTTTCAGCAAGATAATGCACGGCCCCATGTTGCAAGGATCTGTACACAATTCTTGGAAGCTGTAAATGTTCCAGTTCTTGCATGGCCAGCATACTCACCGGACATGTCACCCATTGAGCATGTTTGGGATGTGCTTGACCGGCGTATACGACAGCGCGTACCAGTTCCCACTAATATCCAGCAACTTCGCACAGCCATTGAAGAGGAGTGGACCAACATTCCACAGGCCACAATTGACAATCTGATAAACTCTATGCGAAGAAGATGTGTTGCACTGCATGAGGCAAATGGTGGTCACACCAGATACTGACTGGTTCTGAGTCCCCAGTCCCCCAATAAAGCAACAACTGCACATTTCAGGGTGGCCTTTTATTGTGGACAGTCTAAGGTACACCTATGCACTAATCATGGTGTCTGATGAACATCTTGATGTGGCACACCTGTGAGGTGGGATGGATTATCTCAGCAAAGCAAAAGTGCTCACTATCACACATTTAGACAGATTTGTGAACAATGTTTGAGAGAAATGGTAATATTGTGTATCTGGAATGAATTTTAGATCTTTGAGTCCATCTCATGACAAATGGGAGCAAAAACAAAAGTGTTGCGTTTATATTTTTGTTGAGTGTAGAAGAAAAATGATGATGGAATATGTTTTGACAATGGTATATGCAATAGGGTTGGGCGGTAATACGGTAATAAGGTATCCCGCGGTATCTAAAAATAGCCACGGTATCAGATTCATTACCGTCATTAAAAAAAAATCTTGCCCTAATATAATATTAACTATAATTGATTTAATGCCTAAATAAAGAGTGTTTTTTCAACACTTATGTATGTGTGGTTGTGTTTGTTAATTTAATACTATTACAGTTTAAAACGAATATTACTATGTTATAGTGTAATGTTGCTCTTAAGTTCCTGGATGTTGCGTAGTCACGTGACATTACCGCTCCGAAAGGAGAAGGAGAAGGACAAGACAACATGACAGGCCGCGCTGAGTTGGTCCCAATGAAAAACAACGTCTGCAATTTGGCAGCATTTCGGATTTCGGCCAAATGACAAGGGAGAGCCAGGCAGATCCGGTCGGCACTGCAGAGGAGCGAGCAGAAGGAGACAACTGCATATTGTCGCGAGCCTGTTATTCCGGGAGATGAAGACCCCCTTTTTGGTGGAAATCCAATGGAGTCGGGCGCTTTCCTTTAATGTCGCGGGTTGCCCGAAAATACCTGTGCGTTTGTGCCACAATCTCTCCATCGGAACGGGTCTTCAGCACCGCGGGCAAAGTTGTCAACCCGCAACGTGCCCTACTCAAGCCGGAAAAAGTGAACATTCTGGTTTTTCTGGCGAAAAACATTCAATAGCTTAATCATTTTATTTTCAATAAGGAGTGGCTTTTTCTGACGTACAAAAACGGTTCGAAATGTTGTATAGTTGTTCTTTTAATTTATTTGATTCATGTTAATATATTTTAAAAATATACAAACGAGCATTTCCGCTGCGTTCTCATATGCACATTTTCGGTTATGTCTTGTTAGCTAGCTTTAGCCCATAGACAATTTGTTATTTCGTTCTGTCGGTTGACTGCTGTATTTGCACTTTTTAAACATTTGTTAATAAAAGTTACTAATTTTTTACATGTTTTGTTATGTTTCATTAGGCCTATGTAATGCTTGCTTTTCTGTTTCTAAACGGTATAAGTGCAAGCTGCCATTTGGCCAGCGGACTCCACCTTAGTGCTACGAAGTGTGTTTTTTTTATTTTTTTTTAGCCTTAGCAACGGTAATACCGTATACCCCGGGAAAATGTGGAGACGGTTTAACGGTATCAAAATTTGGATACCGCCCAACTCTAATATGCAAACAATTAAAATAAAAACAGATAGTGTTTACTTATCAAAATAAAGAAAACTGCTACTCAAGACCTTGTGTGCTATTACAGAATTATAACAAAAACAGATTTGAAAACCTAAAACCACAGACAAAAGTGACCCAAAATGTCCCCAACAGCGCTAACGCAGCTTCCTGACACATGCCATGTTCTGTGATGATGTAAAGTCACGACTTTGCCCCGTTAAAAGGCTACAAGTGACTGTTACCCCTGCGGTCTTAGTGACAGAATCAGGCTATTACTGCCACCAGCTAAACCATATCCGATCATTGAGAGGGCTCCAAACAAGTCAGCTTCTAGAGTCCTCATATAGTCCTGTGGCAGAGTGGTTAGCTCTTCTATTTCAAAGCAAAGAGGTTGAAGGTTTGATAGACTAAGCTAACAACAATCTCTTGGTAGACTGCATGTTATACTTCATAGCCACTTTTCTCCACTCAAGCTATTCTGTTAATCTGATGACAATAGAGTTATTAATGTTTGTATCTTCCATATTAAACTCCATATAATGTTGAACAGTAGCAGAAAATATTAAAAATAATAACAACGCATTAGTATTTTCTAGCGCTTTTCCAGACGTTCAAAGTCACTTTACAGTTTTGTGCATTGTTCATGCCCTCCAACCACCGCCAACTCTCACAAACACACCACTAGGCAGTGTGGGTGCAGTCAGTGTCTTGCCTATGGAAACAACAATAGTTTTTGGAATTCCCAACTTTCTCTCATATAACTGCTAATCAGGCCGATTAGCTTAGCTTCCAAGATCTAATAAGATCAGACTTCGATCATGAGGTTTGGCCACCTGCTGACTTCATGTCACATTATGGGCGCAGGTTTGACAATTCAAATGAAGAAAAAAAAAACTCTGATGTGTTTCAACAGTTTATTGCTACATTAAATGATTTCATTCTAAAGTCCACCTCTTCTAACATCACTTGAAACCAGTTGGAGAACAACGATGCATAATTAAGAGTTTCAGTGGCAGTTTACACTAATGATTCTTGTGACTCTTATTAATCCCGATTATGTTTGTGCTGTAATTTGTGCATGTCTGTCCATCTGTCTGTGTGAAGCCTATAGTCTCTGAGGAGATGCTAATAGGATCTTAGCAGAACTCTGATTAAAAGGACACTGGCTCCTCAGAGACCACCCCACAGTTTGGCTTTTTTCTGCGTGCCTCTATCCCTCAGAGCAATACAAACCTTGGGTACAGGAACAGAAGGGCCCGATAGCACACTCACGCCGCGCCAGCTAATTAAATTAAGCCGGCACTAATAAAAGAGGAAGTCAACGTAACGCTTTTATCCCTGGTCCGCCATCAAAGGAACAAGCAAAACACACAACCTCCAGATATGAATTTCTTACTGTTACACTGTATTCAGGCAGGCTACCCCAGAGCCACTCTCAACCTTGTGCTGGAAACACAAAACAAAAGTACATTATTATTGAACAGCAAAACACTCATCAAGGCATTTTCCTCTTCCTTTAAACATTTACAGTGTTGTGCCGAAGATGGATTTTAAGAAGAAGCAACTAAGAATTGTTTCCAAATGTGAAAAACATTCGGAAAGATGGAGCACTTCTTAAAGACGCGCTATTTAAAGGAGTCACTTTTCTGAGGAGAGTGAGCCGTCTGTCTCACTGTAAAATCTTGCCGTCACATTTTTCTTTCCTCAAAAATACTTTGAGAAAGCCCATTTTTGGTTAACGAGCCCATATTATGCTATTTTCTGATCTACGTTATAAAGTTTGTTAATATGAAATTTACAGCTTCGTGCCATCACAAAGTGGAACAGAACATTTTGAGCTTTGGAGATATAGAAAGACTAATAATAAAGAATTACTCTTTAATTCCATACTGTGGAATGTTCCAAGTAAAATCTCCTTGGAGACAAGCAGGAAAGTTACATAATGCATCTTTAAAGAAGTTCAGGAAAAGCACACAAAAAAAACTATATCCAAAAAAGATCAATTGTGAATATGTTTTTCACAGCTCACTGATGATTCTGCACTATACTGTACATCAGAAACAGCACTCTTTGATGGGGATAAATCACAGCAGTAAAATGAGAATTTCACTCCATTGCATCATGATAGAAAGTGTAGATTATTACCACAGTTTGGGGGAATAGAACATGTTTTTATGAGGTGGACTTTCGGCTTGAGAATTCCTTTTAACCAAAAAACAACAAAACAAAAAAATAATAATATTAAGGATGATAATACTAATAGCACAGGTGGTTGTGAGTGCAGATAAAACTGTGCGTGCCTATAAAGTATGACTTTATCACTACCTTTCATGTTTTAAGGCTACTTTATATTTTAAGTCAAAACTGCTGGTCCAGGGCTTTTCATATCGAGCCCAAAGGAAATGAAAAGTCAGAAGAGGGCAAAGGGCAGAGTGAAGAACGCATTATCATAAATTTACATGAGAAAAAGTGGCCACTTTATGCAGATGGTTTCAAGAAAGTGAAACCAGGTAGACTACAAACGGATATTGCTAAATAATAAAGGAATCAAACGCTTTCCTGTCACGTTAAAACATTTGGCATGATGTGGGGAGATAACAGAGCAACTGAACTGAACTTGCTGCTAGGACACACAGTGGCAGAGTAGTTGTTGGTACTGCTTCTCAAAAGGAGGTTAAATGATCTAACTTTCAAAATAGTACGATGTATGGGTGGTTGTCCTCATAAATGACTTAGCAACCAGAACTTATCCGAGCATCACATGAAGGCCGCATTGGAGTGAAATCAATGACTGGGCTTTGATGCCTATCTGAGTTACAGTCTGGATGGGCATAAGATATCGAGTATAGAGAGGTTTAGGTTATCTTCAGTAAGACAAGAACATAATATGGTTCATATTCTTGGACAGAGTCTAGTGCCTCCACCAATCTAGTGAGAATACCATTGTTTTAGTTAAAGATCCTACATTACACTGTTTTCAGATCCATGCTATAATGTTTTTCCTCATCAGCATACCTGGAGTTGTGTTTTGTTTCATTCGCTCATGTTTAACACACAAACACACACTGCATCTTCAGGCTGTGTTCTCCTCTCAAACAGAAAACACCCTGTTCCACCTTGTGATGTCATGTGGTAATACAGGAAGTGCTCCAGTGTGTTTTTAAACTCAACTTCATTAGAATTATTTGTTTAATTGCAGATCTGGAATTGCCTATCTCTACTAAACAAAAGGTAAACGGGAGCTTCCACATCATGACATCACAAGGTAGAACAGAGCATTTTAAGCTTTGGAGTGTTACTCAAGCATGTTGAATGAATGTGTGCTTTTTTGTTCGTTTTTGTTTTAAGGAAAATTCATTCTACATGACTTAAAGTTCACAAAAGTCAATCTCGCATAACACAGGACCTTAAAATAAGTAAATTACAGGTCAGCTCTGTGGAGAAGTGGACCCACATACAGTAACAATGCATGCCTTGTCGTAGTTTTGAGTAGTAAAAAGCCATTTACATAAATAAATAAAACATACATTTGTTTAATGCCATACTGTGGAACATCCTCAGCAAAGCAATCACCATGGAGACAATCAGATGGCATCTCCTCCACCAGAAAATATTACACAGTGCACCATTAAGTAACTAGTTTGCATCTATGAGTCATAATTCAACCTCCTACAGCTCAAATCGCATTATAGTACAGAAAAACTGCCTAAAATTTCCCACTAAAACAAAGAAAAAGCCTCCACGATTACTCACCCCCAAAAATGACTGTTCCATGTATCTTTGCATTGAACACGAAGTCGATATAACAATGATCATGATTAGCCTACTCCACACAAAACATTATAGCAAGTCATTTTGGTATGGGTCAGTGTGGGAGTCGGCAGTAGGAGTCAGGCCATAGTCGTAGAAGGGGAACAGCGTCGTCTGCTTTGGTTCAACAGGCCGGTGACAGAAACGGAGGAGAGCGAAAAGAGGCTCTCCTCATGCTCATTATGTAAACGAGGTGCATGACTGTTCAGCGGCTCCCCCGAGAGTTAATTACAGTGGCTTCTCAGACTAATTGGCTGAAACTAAAGAATTTGCCATTTCTTATTCCCATGCTCGCTCGCCCCAATACCCCCTTTCCCTCCTCCCTCCTTCCTTCGCTCTCTCTCATCACTCTTTACCATTCCTCTCGTTTTTTTGTTTGGTTCTCTTGCTTTCTCTCCAACCCAGTTCTTCAACCTGTTTTCTTGTGTTTCTGTGTCTTCGCATTGGCCTTCTAGTATCATGTTGTGATGTTTAAAAAAAATAAAAAAATTGGCGATGATGCTTAATTTGGGCATCTGCTCCATCTGGCAGAGGATAAGCAGATTTTAACATGGCTAATACCAGCTATTTGGCCAGAGTAATCACTACTGGATAAAGAAGTCACCATCACACGCAAACAAAAAAGAGGGAAAGCGAATACTGGCATCTCATTTAGTCCTAAATGGATGCAAATTAATTTCCAAAAGACATGGATAACAAGTTGGAAGGGAGGAATTAAAGTGGGCAATACTGAGGATTATTATTAAAAGAGGGCAGGCGGAGGAACACAGGGCTTTGATTTTTATAGGACAGTGCAAAGTAGCTAACAGCTATTTGGGACTCTGAGAAGAAATACAAGCAAAGGCTGTGGAGCAACTCCTTCATGTGTTTAGAGAACACATAGAGGCCAGTTATACGACAGGTAATAGGCTTGGGCTATTTTGTAAATACATGGAACACACCAGTATATAGGATTAAGTGAGTCATCCTGATAAACTACTTCAAGAGCCCATCTATTTCATAAAATAATAATATAATAATAACTGTAGATGTCTAAACTCGTTATAGCCAGATATACACTATGGAAATATGGATATTCCTCCTGTGGGTTCACCACCTGCAGAGGGGTTCATAGGGGGGGTCAGGTGCTATGAGGATTGGGCAGCACGCTGCCCCCGCGACCCAACTGGATTAAGTGGGAGAAGATGGATGGATGGATGGAAATATGGATATTAGTGTGAATATTGTTTTGAATGATATTCAACATTTTAATATCAAATGTATTGTTTATATTTTTTAAATCCTGAAAAAAAAACTTTAAGTGGCTACTCCCCTGGGTAATTTTACATTTGAGTTCAACAGTCAAATACTTAAAATTTACCTAATACATTTAAATATATGTTTTAGCACATTTCTGATAGATTGACATATTATTGGGATTTTTAAAAAAGATGAGAAATTTTTTCTGTCACAACATTCTATAGGCCAATATTACTTAATACACATAGGGGCAGCCAAAATTAAGATAGATAAAAATGGAGATTTTTATTGTGATACAGTGAGTTCATTGGTCTAGGCTTTAATAGAAATGATCAGGTTTTGCGCATTCCCCTTTTGGAGATTTCATGGTAAAATGAAATCAGTAGAAAAAACTGGCTCTTGCTCCCTAACTTGGAGTATGACATCCTAAAAGAATGTGAAAACCACCAATATCACCCACTGCATTTGGCCAGCAAACCAGGCATCTCTCACATCTGTCGGTTTATAGTTTTCAAAAACTCAAAAACTGCATTTAATTCTACATTTATGCAATGAAGAATTAAAATATAGTAACCAACAGTAGTAAAACGTGTTGAAAATCTGGGTGATTCATATATATATATATATATATATAAAAAGCACATCCTTCAGTCAGTCAATTTGACGACCATTTAGTGTAGAGAGGAGTGACAGAAACACTTTTGTATTTCATAAACAATCATCACAGCCCAGTGGTGATGTGCACAATATGGTTAGCCACGCTCACAGTTCTAAAGAGAAGTACACTTTTTGCATGTTCTTGTATCTGTACCTAGACAGCTGCTGTTTTAAAGATAACCAGCGTTTTCAATAGGCCAGGCTCTGCAATACTATTTATTCAGTTTGTAATGAGGAAATATTAAAGAGAAAATCAGCAAGTGCCACAACAGAGGCGCACATGAAAAAACACAAGATAATATTGGAATAAAGAAACAGTCTCTAAGACCATGAAAGCTTTTCAATGCAATTAACAACTTTTTCCATCATTGTGAAGTTGTGTATTTAATAAAACCTTATATTTTTCTTATTCCTTTCTTGAATGCAAACTTAATTGGATATGGTCACTTTATATGTGTGTGTGTGTGTGTGTGTGTGTGTGTAATGTGTAATATCAAAGAATGCATGTTTTTAAAGGTATTTTTGAGGAATAAAAACACCCACAACTGACAAAAAACATCTTAAATAAGATTGTTACCATACTGTGGAACATTACAAGCAAAGCAATAGCATCTCCATGGTAATGTACTCCCAATCTGAAAAGTTAAGCAGTGTACCTTTAAGGGGCGTCTTTAGACTGATAATAAAAATGTTTAAAATATAGGATCATGTTTTGCTAAGGAGAAATGGGGTAGTAGGTATCCTCAATTTGATAACATTTCTCAAAATAATAATAATTTCTTGGCTAATACAAGAACAAGATGTTAAGGAATGCTTCAGCTCATTGGAGAATTAGCCACAAAATGAGCAACAATGATCTGAGAAAGCTGTATGAATCAGAAAGCACAACATTTCCATAAAAAATCCGTTTTAGGGTAGAACGGTTTTACAGCAAAGACACAATTTAATTTGGCACCTAAAATATCACCACATCAAACTAGTCAAATTCCTGGAATTCTGCTCAAAAACTTGATAGTTACCACAGTTTTGTGGTATTTTTGCAAAGATGTGAGCCAAGGTTTTGTTTCCAGAAACAATATTGTAATTTAGCCTGCACTTTGACACTTTGAAAACTAGATTGATTTGTTGTTGGAAATATTGTCAGTTATGCAAAATAGGCAACACAATATACTGAATATCTTGACATGAGCAAATCTATGCACGCAAACCTTATTTAAAGTTAAAGCCCACTCCTCATGACTTACAGTGAATCTTCTAAAAAATAATCCAATGTTAAACTTTAATTTCCAACTTTTTCACCAGACTCTGTGAAGTTTGGACATAGCTGTGCAGATATTTGACAATCGCTCTGAGGAAGACGAATGAGCCTCATCTTCACTGAACGTTTAGCCAGCACTCACCAAGCATCCTAGGCCTCCTGTTTCCTGCCCCCTTCCCTTTTCTCCTTGTCTCCTTGTCCCCTTGCCTCTTTCTCTCCTAGAGCCAGTCCGTCTGCACAGTAGCATACAGAAATCACCTTCCCTACACTAAATTACCAAGATTACCAGCGATGTCACTCACTCCACACCCCCTCCCATTCAGACTGCTGTCCTGCCTGTGTGTGGCCTGCAGGGATGCGCTGATAGACGGATGCGGCGCTCCTCTGGGAATGTTGTGGAAACCGCCGTTGGAAGCTCAAAGGAAGGAGCGTTCCAAAACCTCGACAGGAAGAACGAGGAGCCAGGGACGGAGACACAGTCAGAGGCGCACTTAACTGGAGCTCTACTGGGACATACTTATCATATGCACAGCCACTGCATGTTGTTAGTGAGAGTGGAGAAAGCACAACATTGTAAACAAAAGCTGAACATCACCATAAACTATGCAAGCACCAGTGTTGAAGTGGAGATGGCTGTTTTCTATGAGTTACATTTACAGAGAGAGTCCAAGTTAAGACAGTATTGACTCTGTTCTCTAGTCTAGTGCCTGATCTTGGTGATTCTGCTGCAAGATATTATTTTGGCCAAAATGCTATCGGTAGAGATCTTGATTTTAGATCAATCTGGGAAGCAATTGAGAAAAGGCACACCATTCACTCGCATTTTCACAAAAGAAAACAGTCCATATTTCTGCTAAAAATGTCACAGAAGTCCATTGGTGTGGTTGTTTTGGCTAATTTGGGTGCGTTGCTTTTGGCCTCCACCAAACCACAATGAGGCCCTGTGACTGTGGGACAAGATTCTCACACAGATCAGGGATAAGCTGGAGGTTTATTGTCCCATGACCCATAACATATCACTAATGAATATAACGGCATCAAATGTTCATATGGTGCTAATGTCTCAAATCTGCTATACTTAGAAGTTTCAATTTAAACCTGCATACAGAATTATACACACAATTTGACTGTGGTTTCCCCCAGAGAAACCAGCGGTGGTTTAAGCTAGAGCACCCTTTATGTCAAATACATTACAATAAGGATCATGCAGTTTGTTCATTCCTGCTCCTCAGCTTTGGTTCATAATTAACCCACATTGTAGGAACAAAGAGCGAAAAAAAACAGTCTGGGACCACTGAAATGATGGACCACCCTAAACCTTTGATCCATTGTTGAGCTTACGCTAATAGTGTTGAGAGCAGGGAAGACTCGCCTCCAGATCGACCTAACAAGCATCACTCAGGTTGGACTAATAACATCTTTCCAGTTCTCATCTACACTGACTTCAAACAGCGAGCAATGAATGGTCAAATGCAACGTAGGCCTGACTTGAAGAATGCTTATGTGTTTTTAGTCTTTCTCTATAGACTGCAGCAGATCAAAGTTAATTCCACTCTTAATTAAGCTGGAAAAGGATGCAAGCAGGCAGAGACTACCTTTTTTTTTCCTTTGTGCCGGCAAATATCACGGGATATTTAAGTGTGATTGTTGTTTGAGTAGCAGAGAAGGGGAAGTAGCACTTTTGGGGATGTGACTGTTTGAGAGAATTAATTCAACAGGTCATTTCAGATATGAGTGAAGTCTATTTGGAACCGAAATGTTGCCTTCGTGCATTTTAAGTAGGTTTACAGAGTATAGTTAAAATACTTCTCTATGGTGGACGTCAGCTCATCAAGCCAACCATCAGCATCTTTTTTATTAAGTTATTTTCTATTTTGATTCTCGATGCCGTTCCAGAGACAAGAGAGGCACATTAATTCTTCAGCTGTATTTTTTATTAATTGACAACTAAAATAAAATATTATAACTTTTTCCCCACAATACTGTCATGTGTGGCAGTAGTAGAAATTATTGGTATTAGAAATCTGTACAAGTAAGGCCCCATCCACAGTAGTACGTATTTGAGTCGTTTTCGTTGCAGATGCAGTGTTCGTCCACACTAATCCGATGGAAAATGGCTCTGGAGATGGAACGATCTGGATACGCCAGCTCGCACGCATTCGCCTGAGTATGGATCTGATCTGGCGTTGTGTGGACGCATGAAAACGCTGATACGCTGATGTCAGGGCTCTAGCTGCCATTCTTACTGTACCACGTCACTGTGACTTGTGCCTTGTGACTTGTGCCTTCCTGATTCGTGACATTGGGCACATTGCACATTGCTAGTGCAGAAAAGTCAAACAGACAAAACAAACCCTTGACAAACACGAAACAGCGTCGGCCCATGAAAAAACTGTTTTCACACTTGCCATCTTCCTCGGTTCGAAATCGGCTGCTGTAACTTCCATAGAACTACGGCAACTTCAGAAGCAGTGCTCCCCTCCTTGTTTTTACCACCCACATGGTGTCGTGACGTTGAGATGACGTGACGCCAGCCTAGTCATGTTACTAGCGTTTCTGGCAATCCAGACACAAACGCTCTCTAAGTGAGCTTGTCCATTTTGCACCTGGTATGTGTGACTTTATCTGCCCCCTGACAGCACTGCAGCAGTATACACACATACACACACACACACACATAATGAGAGGTTCTTCTTCTTCATGGTCATGTGTTGTGATGCTAATGAGCCCTCACTGCCACAAACATCCCCTTTAATTGTCCTCTTTGATCTAGAGCTAATTCTGCTCATTAGGGCTGAGCTCACAAAGTTAAACATTTGCGTTCCACCTTCAGCAGCGCAGAGGTGGAAATAAGTATAATTCAGTACTCAATGGAAACTAAAAACGTTAATCATGTTCATCAGCTTTAACATACTTGAGTATTACTCCTCCTTTGTGCTGTCTCAATTTAACAATAGTAGAAGTAGTAGTAGTATCAGAAATAGTAGAATTAATAGTAGTAGAAGCAATAGTAGTAGTAGCTATTTATCATTTACTAGCCACTTACCATTTTAATAGTGGCTGTCAAAGTAGCAGTAGTTGTAGTAGCTACAGTAGTTGTAGTAGTTGCAGCAGTAGTAGTCATTGTTTAGTAATACAAGTAGTAGTGGCATTACAACTGCAGTTTGGGATCCGACTTACGTAAACTCAGTACTTCTCTTGCAGAGCAAATAAGTTGGCTAAACTTGGAGCTGTCTGGTTTTAAACTTGCTTCCCAGCCCATCCTTTGTAAGTTTTAATGGCTGGTGTTGTGGTGTCCTGTGGTGTGTGCAGACAGAATGACTTCATCTGTGCCCATTAAGCCCACAGCACAGTGCACCTGCAGACACACTGGCCCATGCAACCAGACAGATGTAGAGGCGTGAGCTCTTCTTCTGCACAGATTAGCCCAGATGCCCCGGTCGGCTCCATCACATTTGTACATGCAGAAAGAGATTAACACATGAGCAATTTTCAGTCCAAACTGTGAGCAAAACCACAGGGCCACATCCAAATACACATTCTGTTAGCTGACAAGTTTGGAGCCACATTACATAAAGTACACCTACACAACTGAAATTCTAAATCACCAAGTTTACATAGTTTACCAAAAGTTAGTAAATGTAAGTAGTTCCTGAAACATCTGAACTCTGCTCGACACCACAAACTTTTACTGACAGAGGATTAGTTGTAGCCCTATTGATTAAAGGGCCTGGGATTTATGTGGTTGATAATTTTATCCCCTCATCACAAACATACCTAGAGTTGTGTTTTGTTTCAATCACACTTTTAACGCACATGTACTATATAGTTAGGCTGAGTTCTCCTCTCAAATAGACCAGAGTTCCACCTGGGTAATACAGGAAGTCCTCTATTGTGTTTTTAAACTTCATATGCCTTCACTAGAATCATTTGGATTATTCCCGACCTGGAATTTCCGATCTCTACTAAACAAAAGATAAAATGTAGTTGTTAACTTGAATAATATTGCTTCATGACATCACAAGATGGAACAGAGCATTTTGATCTTTGGGAATGCTGACGGCGTAATAATCCTGGGTTACTCAAACATGTGTGAATGAAACAAAACATGTTTTCAATGAAGTAACAGAATTATAAAATGACTCGAAGAAGAATCAATTTTGTGTAATATAAAACTTTTAAAACGATCCAAACACTGATAATTAGAAATGACTGAATCTTGAGCTTGATAAAAATTTGATTAACTGCACCTCCTTGTGGTACATATTACACTGTCTGTTGGCATCACAGTTTAGTTCATATTCCGAACTATTCAGGAAAATAACCTATACTAAAAATTTGCCCCGACAGCCACACCTCTGCTCGATTAACTTGTTTACTCTTAATTAAAAGTGAGTGCATCCTGAAGAAAACAAGTAGCCCTTACCTGATCTCACCATCACAGTGGGGCCCGCTTTATTGGCTTTTGTGTGCAATCAATATTAATCACAGGCAAAGAAAATAAGTCTGAAAACGGCACCTGGACTGAGTAAACCTAGTGCCAAACGCCTATAGCCACCTCTCATTCCAATCATCGCCATGGTGATCAGCTAAAGGCACCACGTGAAGCAAGATGAGCAATTAATGGAGTTGTCAGAGGTGTGTCAGTGCACTTTATCAAGGCATCGATTGTCTGGAGCTACACACATTCATCTTTACAGCACAAAGGGGCGAGTTCCTCAAATGCCTGTGCAAATCATGGGGATTTATATAAAAGATTTAGGTCTAGTTCTAGGATTGGCAAGCACTTTTATGGAGGAAACAAGAGCAGTCATCGCAGACATATAAGAGGTGTTAACGTTTTCAGACCACTAATGAGTGAGCCAGGCATAGCATTTTGTTTGTTAGACTCGTGGCTGTTGTAAGATGGGTGAGAAAGTGGTGTTAAGCTTTTTCAGTGTGCAAATTAGCGTTTTACATGAAAGTTAAGAACTTGCCCAAATCACTATGCTAGCTTGTTGCCTTGACAGGCTCAATTCCACAGTGAGATCTCCGCCTAGAAAACAATGATCTGTGCCGTTATTTGGCTTCTGACAGTATTCAACCACCTCTAGCAATGGACTTTAGCTTCAAACGTGCTGGAGTTCCCCTTTAAATTGAAAAGATGGAAATTAGATGCTTATAGTTGAGTATTATAAAAGAAGGTATACTTGTTTTTGTTTTTTTTTAAAGAAAAGAATTGGAAAATAAATTAGTAAGAAATGAGCAAAAAATTTAAAGAGACAAGAATAACTTGACAGATGAGGAAAAAATGAAGAAAGTATATAAAGTGTGAATTAAAAGGAAGAAGCTTTGAGATAAAGACTAAATTAAGTGATTAAATAATGTCCACATTATATAATTATGTTTTGTGACGGTATACAGAGACAGAGAGGGGACTCTGGGCCAATCAGAGCCCAGGCTTTAGATCCGAGGTGGGGTGGCAGTGTGGTGGACAGCACAGGGTCTCCTTGAAATTTCTCTAGGGGCTGAGGAAGGGACATCACTAACTGTTGCAGGGAAAGGGGGCATTTAAAAGGTCATTTTGAAGGTCAAGGTTATTTTGAATTGCAATTTCTACAGGCTGAATGTTCTCAAAAAGTCCTATTCAAAAGTGAGTATAAGCAAAGGAGAATTGGATCTGCCCTGGAGAGGTGATTTAAACTAGATTAGGGACTATTGCAAAGTTAAGATACCAAAACAATAGTGTAATTAATTATACTCTTTGAGGTGCACTGTCACTTTTCTGGTTCATGACAATGTTATTGCCTTGCCTGGATTGTTCTGTAGTATGGCTATAAACTTTAAAGACAAGCACTTTATACCACAAGACCTAAGAGTCAGATCAGTGGAGACACAAGCCTGCTCACAGTAAGAGTGCCAAAAACACTTGTAACTGAACAAAATAGACATGCTAAACACTGTACTGTGGCTCATTAAGTTAGAACATCTCCATGGGGAGAGGCAAGTGGTAGACCCCTTACATAGTTTTCAAGAAAATAGGCCCACTAAAATAAAATCTTCATTCAATTATTGTTATTGTAAAGTAAAATCAGGTAAGAAGGCAGGTGACAGTTGCATAGTGAAGTGCTAGTACAAAATGAACTCGACTAACAATAGACTGAAATAAAACTGGATCTCTTTTGTCAATGTATTTTTGTTGCCAAAATGTTTCAATCTGTGCTAAACTGCCTTAGCACATGCTTTTTCTATCACATTATTATCTGGAACATCGCTGTGACCCCATGTGCTGTAGCAGTACAATGGCGTAAATAACAATGCAAGCAACTCGTATTTTACTTTCACAGTGACAATAGGCCAGAGCATGTGGGCACGTTGTTGTGTAACTGGTTTGGAAAAAAACTTTTTATAGGATTTGTATCAATGTAATTGTAGGTTTTATTTAATATATAAGATTAACGTACATTTGGAGGAGTTTTAATTGTTATGATATTACTTTAGCTGCATTACAGTAATATATACTGTAGTTATGCTCCTATTTTTGCTTGCTCAGATTTGGCTTAAATGTGCACTATATTACTTTTTGGTTGGGGTCTATCATCTGCTTGTTTCCGTGGATATGTCTACCATACTCTACCATACAAATATCTATACAAATATCCTAACAGTGAGCCTCTCTGCAGATCTGACCAGTCACTTGGCCTTGTTTGGGCTCCATGAAGATAAAAATGTTTAATGCCATACTGTGAAACATTCCAGACAAAACAACATCTCCATGGAGAAAAGCATTTGACGGACCCTCCACAGGAAAAGTTACACAGCGCACCTTTAAGCCTGTAGAACATATTGGTAAACTATTAGCTTCTTGTTGTCTTGTCCTCTTGTCTGTTGTTGCTGGTTTAACTGGTTTCCCCCCAGTGCTCTCTGCCCCTGTCTCTTTGTGCAGAGGTCAGCTGGTGTTATTTGTCCACACTGTTACTCCTGTCTGGATCTGCTTTGGTGACAGGTGCAGATGGGCTTAACCAGAGCCTGTCAGGGGCCTTGATTCAGTGAAGTCAGTGGCGAATTACAGAGGACAGATGGAGGGAGGGGAGAGGAAGAGGTAATGATAATGCACGATTTGACGCAGACATCCCTTTTTGGCTGCCGATGAGCGATCTCCAGCCAAAATGGGTGAAACCATTTACTCATTGGTTATTCAAAATGCAAAGTGCAAGTTAATGCAAGATTGCTGTTTTCCTACAATAATTATTTAGGGAAGCTGGTCCATCTGACGCTATGGCTTTGAAGTGTCAATAAATCCTTTCATATGATCAAACAGATGCAGGGTGAAAGCTACAGGGCAAAGGAAATTCTGAATACTTCCAATTTCTGGATATTCAATCAAGCAAATAGAATACAATTAAACTGCAAATTGATCATGGCTTTTTATCGTTTTGCCTTGGATGTTCCATAATATGACATTAAACCATATATCTTGCATTTATTCAATTGTAGGAGCTTTTATTTCTGAAAAGTACCACAAAAACATGCATTGTGCACAGTGAGCAGGCCCCCTTTTCATAGATCTGACCTGTAACTTGGTGTGGTGATGTGACTGCTTGTCTCCATGGAGATGGTTAAATTAAATGCATTACTGTAGAACATTCAAGGAAAAAAAAAAAACATAACATCTACATGAAGTCAAGCTGGTGGCAGACCCTCTACAAGAAAGGTTACGCAGTGTGCCTTTAAAATACAATCACATCTTGCTGTTTGCACTGCATACCTGTATCTGTCAGCCAAATAATGGAATATTTTCACCAATCAAGCAGAAGTTATTTCTAAACAATCCGTCCAAGTTTATGTATGATTCTAAGTTTTGCCGTTCTGAAAAATCCTGTGAGCAGCTCTTGGGAACAATTAAGCATCTATTTAAAACAGGTCAAACCAGACACTGGCAAGACAGAGTGACAGACAATAAACATGCAGAAAAGTTGAAGTTTTCCCAAAAGCGATTATGTTAAAAAATGCAAATAAAAAGTGGAACTTCTCAGCTTCTCAGATGTAAGTGTGCTGGTTTAATCTGTGTGTGTGTGTGCGTGCATATGTGTGCATATATGTGCGTATGTGTGTGTAAATGGCAGGAAGCAGGGCTCTTCTGTCAGGCCCCCGAGGCCCTGCACATTGAGCCTCCATTAGCCTGATGAGCTCTGGCAGCTGAAGTTACTGTTAAGTTTCAGCCCTCCTTGTGGCTAAGGCTAATTAAACCTAGACCTCATCCCTAATTTAAAGATAATTAGCTGCAGGGTTAGCCACCACCACCAGGACAGACTTAGACGTGTGCGTTTGTGGAGTATGTGCACTTATGTGTGTTAAATGGTGCCGCTTCATTTAAGAGTGGCGGGATAAAAAGGCAAATAATGAGTGCAATTGATTTGGTTTTTACCTTCATCATGTGATTCTCAATGGGCACAGTAAAAAAAAAAAAAAAAAAAACTTTTGAAAGCCCAACATGTAATGCTATAGTTAGTAAGTATTAGAGTAAGTAAGTAAAGGACCTGGTAAAATAAAGGTTAAATAAAAATAAATATTAAGTACTAGCAATATTGTGAGTTTAATATTGCTTAATTTGCTTTTAACAACATTTAACAATTAACAACACAGTAAAATATAGTTTGGATAAATGACTGCATTAGTTTTAGCTTTAGATGTCTTTCATGGTCTTGCCACAGTAAAAATCATTCATGCTAATGTTGGAAAAATATAAAAATTCAAGCTCATGCTAAAGAAAAAATTGGGTGATATGCATAGATCAAGACAAAGTTTTTGAACAACAATTCAGAAATGTACAATTTTTCCAGTTTCCCATTTACAGCCTCAGAGTTATCTGTTCAAATGAGTCTTGTTGTGAAATTACGTTCAGCATTTATTAGTTCCTGGGTACTGTTTTTTTTACTTTTAACTTTAAAGCATGGCAGAGTGATTGAAAATGAACGCTGCTTATTTTGAATTGCACTATGCAGCAATAATGAAGAATATTAATTTGTAATAATAATAAAAATCACATCAGATGCAGGAGCTATATAAACAAAGAGTTCATGGGTCAATAGTGCTATAAACGTGTTATGTGTATAAAGGCCTGGCTCTATAAAGTGACCCTTGGGATGTGTATGTTTTCCCATTAGCTGTACAGACGGGCTGACATTTCCAGGTAGAGGGCTGTGATTCGCCTCTGCTTTATTATTTATCTCATTGAGTTTGCACCGCAGGAGAGTGAGGCTGACGGTTTTCCAAAGGTGTGGTGAGTGGCACGGTACCAAATACCTGATGCCAGCTCACTAGTGTTTACTGCTTAGATATCCAGGCAGCCCAGTGACACAAACACAATGTACTCATCAGCACCAGCAGAGCTCACACCGAGAACGAGGGACAGTGAGAGAGAAAGGAGTGGGAAAGAATGAGGGAGAGAGAAAAAGAAAGACAGAGAGAGGGAGAGTGAGAGAGGGTGACAGAGAGTCAGAGAAAATAGAGAGAGAGAGAGAGGAGAGGGAACAACCTGCCTGTCTACTGAGGAGACCAAATTATGTCCAAGTAAACAAAGCAGAATTCACAAAAAGCTAAAATTGTTATGGGATAGTGAATGATGCAGCAGAAAATAAAAAGCTACAGGGATATAATAAATGCAGTACTGTTAACACAGACGAAAAAAAACAGGCCAGATGCCCTTCCTAGAGTAGCCTTATAACCATGATTGTTTGCCTGGCATGTGAAACAAAGGAGCTCACTGGTCACATCATTTACAAATAAAGTCATATTTATTTCACCTCAAATCGGTCTAAAAGACACAAGCTGATCATTGACTGATCATTACTGAATATTGCTCTTGATTTTGTTTCTATTGCACCACTGTATTACCACTGCAAACCAAAATTCCCTTATTGATTGATTTTGGTGACATGTTCCCAAGCCTTATATCCTTATCAAACCCAACGATCAACGGTACAGCCCTTGAATATATAGATTTAAAATGTGGCTTGAAGTTTGTGGTGCAGTTGGTGTCAAGAGCAGTGCCATCCTCATCTCCAGGCGGGTCACGTGAGGCAGGCAACTCCGAGGCCGGCCCTCCCCGGCACAAAGCCCTAGCAGCCTGGACACACTGCACGCCTTGTTCCCCTTCGACTTGGACACTCTTCAAATGGGTGTTTGCTTACTGCAGAGGCCAACTGACGGAGACTGGTCCAAAGTCTACTACATGACAGATAAATACACAAATTCAAATGAAAATACACACCACTCTCCATAATAGTATGTTGTGTTCATGGACTGTATAAAAAGTGCACTAAAAGTGGAGTCACCCATAGTGTTAGAGCACGAGGCTAGCAATTATAGAAGATAATTTGGAGCAGAGTTCCATATTGGAATAGGAATTTATTTACAGACAAAATAGTGAAATAAAAACATCAGGATCATGTAGAGGGGGTTAAAATGAACATTTTAAGACCAAAATGATGAGGCTCACTGCAGCAGTTACAGAGAGAGAGGTGACAGTTTTTCAGTGTACAGTGAATTGGAGCCAGACTCAATGGAGCCAGAAGAGCCCCATGCTCACTTTCTATTTGTAATGTGGTTAGCAAGTTATCTATGTCCATTTATACAGACTATGGTTGTGACTGGACCACGTGACTATGCAGACTATATTTCACATCCTCACCAGATGTTGGATGGGACCAGACAATTAGACCTTGACAGTCTCATCTGTTTGTATATGCTCCTTCCTTCAATCACTTTTGACAAAATCAGATTTCCATATTCAGTGCTCACAACACGTCAACATTGAGGACCCTTAAAATGATATGGCTCCAGCTCTGTTCAGGGTTCAGTTCTGCAGTAGGCCAGTCACCATGATTACTATTTTGACATTCAATATATGAAAGAACTAGTGGAGAATATTTTTTTCTGTACTGATGATTTAAGCTGTAGAGAGTTGAATAAATAACTGACTCATTTAGTGTTTAATTTCTTAACTGCAGCTCATGATCATTTACAATACTATACAAATATTATTTTTATATAAATATTTTCTTCAGCAATATATCATACTTCAAAATTTGTTATCATGACAGACCTAGCTCTGAGGTACTTGAATGACTTGTCTTGATTGCTTTTTTAGCAAAAATTAAAAAGAGAACATTTATTTTTGCTCGTAACAACCTCAAAAATCAACTAAATTCAAAACTATGTCGATATAGTATTCAGAATAAAGCAAAAGTTCATTTTCACCAAACAAATAAATCTGCTCTTTGTAAATCGTCATTGATGCCACAGTGAAGACTTGATTCACTTCACCTGTCTCCTGTGGTCATTATATTATGAATGATCCATGCACATTACAATAATGAATATGAATTATGTGGCAATAACTTTACAAAATTAGATTCACTAAAACTGTAATACAATGGCATAAAGTGAACAGGTGCAATCTCTGAATTGTTGCCTGTCACCCCAGCAACACTGCCAACTAATGGCTTGGGTTTCTGCAGCACATAAAGCAGGTCTTGGACTTGATAAGAGCATACGGAACAGTTTGGTAGAGGGACTGGGGGCTCTGCGCACTGGGCTCACATGAGTGAGAATGCCAGTCTCCCCATGAGGTTGAAACTGTTCACACACACTCACACACACTCTAGTTAGGCTGCAATAAAATCAACAATGGCTGCAATGTTTTAGCGGTCAACTGAGACTGATGTTTTCATAGTATTATGAATGTAATAAAGGGCCAATATTAAGGTATTTTTTGATCTATTATAATGGTGTTTCCTCACCAAAAATAACCCTGGATGATTTCAGCCATGGAATTGACAAAAGTTAAAAGCTTTGGAGACTAACAATAAAGGATTACTCAAACATGTGTGAATGACATAAAAAACAACTCCAGCAATGTTTTGGATGAGGTAACAATATTATAACACGGCTTAAATCTCACAAGAGTCAATTTTGTGTAATGTAGGACCTTTAAGGCATTGGTAAAGAAGTTATGTGGCCTTTATGAAACAGTAAATCTTGTTACCATAGAAAGTGAATATAGGTATATGTAAATAGGTCTTCTTCATTAGTCATAGCCAAATCTGTTGTTTATTGTGATCAGTGCAAGCTCTGTCAGAACTATCTGGTCTACTATACTTTCCTATACAAATACTATACTGTACAAAACAGAAACAGAAAACTGAATCCTCTGCACCGTCTTATCTGTACAATACAATAGGTCTTTTTTATTGACCTTTTTATGCCAGAGAGAGAGAGAGAGAGAGAGAGAGAGAGACCACTGTACATTTTTGGCAGGAAAAATCATAAATAACACACCTCACTGATGAAAAGATCCACGCCAAGGCCACAGTCACCATTCAAACTCATCCATCAAACATGGCTGACGAGAACCAACACCAGAAACTCCACTTGAGGAGTGTTGACAGGCCTGCACATGAGAATTCACATAATACTTCCTCGACAGATGTTTTTTCTGTTGAATTTGACTAATACACTTTTTTTCCACTTTTCCTGTGTCTCCGTTCCTTCCGATCGTTAGACAAAATCTCAACAGTGTCCTTGCAAGCACACTCTGGTGAACTGGCCCATGTCAAACTCCAATCTATCAATCAGCCAGCACCCAGAGAGGGTAGGAAGGGAAGGCAGTAAAGGAGGAGACTAGGGCCAAACCGAGTTGGAGCTGCCGTTAGCCAATATAATTGCTGATATATTTAGTTATGTAAAAATTCACAGTTAATCTTCAACTGATTATAAAACTTCGGTTTGGCTCTATTAGATTTTAAATTGGGTTTATTGAGGTTACATTGTTATTCTGCCTCTTTACAGTCATTTAGAGACAGTAGGTCGGCCTTACAGCATTTTTCCAAGACATTCTAGCCTGTAAACAACGTTCTGTAAGTAAACTACCGCCTTAGCGGTAAAAGCATGTATGCCGTAGTAATTAATTATATGCATGAATGCAGACCAGTCACACTCTATTCACAGCTCATTGACATATCAATACGTGTCTAGTAACATATACAGCCACTATAGTTACTTTATAGTAGGCCAATGTAAGAGAAAACAGGATGTTTATCTGTGGGAGCTTATAGTAGAAAGTAGCGGTGGGCGATATCTCAATATTTAAAATATGATTGATGCCACGCCACGTTTTAGGACATTTATCTGTCTGTAAATTGGATTAAATGGACATAATATAGAGTCTAAGCTTTATAATGAGGTATAACATGCTCACGTAAACAACCGGCCATATTCCACAGTATGGCATTAAACATCTATTTCAATAGAGACACCACCAGGCCAAATTACTTGCTATAAGCTTGGCTGCAATTCCTCTATCAGCAAAGTTACATAGCGCACCTTTAAATAAACTGCCCCTGTCCTCATGTGATGCTGTTTTCTTGTTTATTTCTATCTGCTACCTGTCTTCCTGTCCGGTCCCGTGTTGTCTTCCCCATGTAATATTGTTTTGTATGTTGTAATGTGCGGACAGGGCGACAGGTCCAATTTCGATCGCTTTGTATGTCTTGTACATGTGAAGGAATTGACAAATAAAGGCTACTCACTCACTCACTCACTCATTTGCTCCCTCTTTGTAGTTTTTGGAGATAAGCTACTGTAATTTCTTGTCACTTAATGCAATAATGATTCCTTCATTGAAGGACATTAACTCCTGAACTGGTAGAGCTAAATACTACATCTACATGGGTCTATGTTTTTATTTATTTATGTATTTTAGATTATACCTTTTTTTGATTGGCTTTCCCCCCTTAAGAAAGGCTGTGAGTGTACAATGTCAAAAACCACCACATCGTTCTTCTCTTGTACTCTTCTGACCTATCTGTCATCTTTGGATGGACATTTTGCGGTCAGCTGTTGGACACATCTGAGAAGTCTTGGCCCAAAAAGAAAGAGGTTAGAAAACGTTTAGAGTGCCTGTATCTATATGTGTGTGTTCTGTACAGGATGAAGTATCCCTGTCAGACCCTCCGCTACCCCTGGGCTCCTCCTGATTAATTGTCCGTCCAGCTCCGGTGATAGCCCCAGCTTTAACCAAACACTCCCGGGACACTAGCCCAGGTCTCATCCCTGCAGGAAGACCCCTCCACACACACACCCACCCACACACACACATGCGCGCACACACACACACTCACCCTGGCTGCCCTTCTGCTGCTAAAATTAGGGCTAAAATGTCTGTCCCATCGCACTTGTTCACAAAGCCCACTACAAATAATCTAACATCAGCACCCTGTTCACCTTGCCGTAGGAGAATTGTGTTGTCTTGGTAGGAGGGAGCTTTTGGCACAAAGAGTTTGGAGGGTGGGGAATTTGGGTGCAATGTGGTACTCTCTGTGCACCCTGTGCAAATGTGTGTGTGTGTGTGTGTGTGTGAGGGGAGGGGGGTCTACAGTGACTGGCTGAGATTGAGCACCTCTGTCGCAGTTAAACAGTGGAGCACAACAGGGCAACATGAAGGAAAGGTTTATTTTGGATCAGGGTTACAAATCTTGTTTTGTTTTTTAACCTACGATAGACAATACTGCCAGTCCAAAAATGTCAAAAGGCATTTCTGCATTAGTTTAAAGATGCAGTATGTAACTTTTCTTGAGATGTAGTATGTCAGGTCTGTCACTTTCTTGTCTCATGTGAGACAAGAAATCAATTAATCGCACAATAATTTTTAACAAGCTCGAAAACCTTCCCGGCCACGATCATTTCTATTTGCATGCTTTTTTGTTTCCCTCGTCTCTCTTGCTCTCTCTACTAGAGAGACTGACTGGCAAAAGGCTTCCATCGCTCTCTACTGACTCCTCTTGTTTCCTTAGTGTAATGACGCTTAAATGAATGTGTCAGCATAGACTTAGACTCTATAGACGGATTATTTGTTCAACACGGTGTTGAGTGCAGAAAGTGCCACTGTCTGTGTGGTGAACATGAAGACCCAACACTAGCTAGGTCACCATCAGCGCACCAGAACAGTTCACCGCTGTGTGACAAAACAAGTCACGATGCCAAATCAACACTAGTGAGTGGGATACGTCTCAACGGCCCACATGAGTCAAATGCAGGCAATCGGGCAAAAGAAGAAACGGTTCAAATCCAGCAGACAACAAACACCCACACCCGATCGACACAACTAGCCTAGCCCCCTGGAGAGCCCGAAATCCACTGAAATCCCACAAGACACCGACACAATAACAGACAGGTCAGATTACTAAACATAAAATTACTATTTATAGTTTGAGGATAAAAGAATACAAGAATACAGCGGTCTATGCGGAATGGTGCAGAGTAACACCGTTCTGCGGTGAGAAGGGCGGGCACTCCCTGGTGAGTAGGGCGGGCACATTTAACAACGTCAATCATGACTGGCTCTTGTGGTTGCTATGATACTCACGGTCAGATTACCAAATATGGAGCCTGGCTCCAGATTCGCTCCTGTAACCGTTAGCATCGGAAGCGTCATTTGAGCGGTGCTATGGGTGACGTCACACTCACTTAGTCCACTTTTTTTATACAGTCTATGGTTGGCGCCAACTTTTGGCATTCATGGGCTGGTTGTGGTGCTGCCATGTTGAATGAAAGGAGGCACGGGCAAGCACAGAGAAGCCAAACAAGCGAAGTGGTAACATCGTAAGTAAATATAAGCATTATATCAATATATACGATATGGCAAGTTTAAAAAACACCTTGATATATTTTAAATATCGAGATATCACCCAACCCTAGTGTCTTTATTGCTACAAAAATACCTTGACAAACATGCATTCTTTCTGTGAGCAGGCTCACCTCTCCTCACAAATCTAACCTGTAATTTGGCCTTGTGACATTTCCTGCTTATTTGTATAGAGATAAATATGTTTAATCCCACTCAGTGGACCATTAACAAAAAATGGAATAATATCTCCATGGAGACAAGGTTACATAATGAACATTTAAATTACCTGAACACAATGTAAGGTGATTTGAATAGTTTTGACAAAAAATGCACTTGAAATCAGAAATACTCTCCACGGACACCTCCACTACTCCACTGATGTGTAGGAATAAATGACACATATGCACGTAGACAAAATGTTTCCTTATTTAACTTATTTAATTTGAAATTGAATAGGGTTGATCATACAGCAATGGTATTATAGGAATAACTGGTCACTGGCTCAATATTACCAGAAGATCCAGCAATTATTCTAATAAAACAGATGTTGCTATCATTACCAATAACTACCCCTTTCCCCACTTGTTAAATAGTGACTGTCAAACCCTGCTCTCCTCTCTCCAGCCGCTCCACCAGACCATCTATCAGAGTGGGGAGCGCTATAGCTAACCCCCCAAAAGCGACCAAGGTCAATTGCCTTTTCCAGTTGCTCTCATCCTGTGCTTTATGTACCTTCACATCCAGCTAAAGGCAGCCAGGCTATTTCTGCTGCAAGGTGACTGCTGCCACCAGCGCACCAGTCACACTCAAATGAACATTCAACATTTCATCTCATCATTCAACTAAGGCTTAATGCTAAGGCTAAATGAACACATAAAAGACTAGAAAGCAGTGCATGCAACCAACTAATTACACAGATTCCTTATAGGGAGGTAAAACGCATTGTATTGATATAGCAAATAGAAAAGCAGTTATAAGGCTTTACATCACATCAGAGCTATTGAAGAGTAGAGAGCCTTCAATAATGGAATTTATTTTAAAATATATTGTTGGTGTATAGCTGCTGCAGTTTTATGTTGCTTATAAGGACACTTATAGGCAAAAAGCTGAGAAGGAAGGATACACAGTAAAAAAAATGCCTAAAAGTGCACACATTTCACATTTTTATTTAATATTTACTTGTGTAACTATGTCAATAAACTTTATATATGTACAATTAAATATATAATTCACTAGGAGCAATAAACAATACACAAATCAATAACTAGGATTCTTAATGGCTCCTTCTAATGCAATCTTATTCCTGTAATTTCTTATGTGTATACACTGTTAAGAGGTCAAATCTATAGCCCTATGCAAATTCTCATAGCTATTTAGTTAACCTGGTAACCTTGAATACAGCAATGTCAATAACCATAATGATTATCGAAGTGTGTTTTTGTTAATATTTACCTTATTTCAAGGGAGAACGTTTGCATGTCTTTGCAGCAGCCATTTGTCATCCTCGCATAGATAAACCAGTAAAATTGTGAGATATGTGCTCTTTTGCTCTCCGATCTCTCTCCTTGTGGTCCCTGATGTCTCCTTACAGCTGCCATGACTGCATACTCATTTATTACAGGTCGCAAACGCCAAGTGCTTCATTTAAAAGGACACCGCCCTCTCCTCTGACCATACATGTGAAAAATTGACTGAAGAATTGCAAAAAACAGGGCAAACGGGGCTCTGAAGGCTGAGGGGCCAGAGATGTTCACAGTGGCGAAAGGGAAGACAAAAGTGATTGTAAGGCAATACTTTTTAAGAGACAATTGGGATATATTGACAGCATGAGCTCTTGTTTATTCCTTAATGCTCGGTGAGTGTTGTGGGTATGCGCGTTATTCAGTGGTGGTAAGATACTACTGTAGCTACAACCGCACTGTGGCAGACTGACAGAGGCAAAGGCTGTCATTCTGTGTTAGAGGCCCCCAAACCATTTCCACTTTCACTTACTCGGGTACCACATTTATAGTAGGTAAGGTGGGTGACGCAACAAAAATTTGTACTGGAGCCAGTGCAGAAAAAAATACAATATAATTTTGCCATCCAATTCAGTGTAATAAGGTTTTCAAATGAGGTCTTATATATCAGAGTCAATTATTCTCTTTTTTGTTGAGGAGTGGGGGGCTTAGAATATGAAATAGAGAGTAAAGAAATTACATCAAAGTATCTGAAGTTGATGTAAATGCTGCCACAGAGAAATCTCCATGGTGACGTTAAGGCCCCCAATCACTAACATGAGAACATGCTTTATACTTTGAAATACTATTGATCCATTTTGTTTTAACTAGAGTCTCTTGGTTCTACACCTCTCCAACCTGTTGCACATTGGTTCATCTCAAAATCCTGAAATCTGCTTGTATTCTGCCGACCGTATCCGATATCAGTCAAAGCCCCCGCCTGTAATTACATTGTAAATGCAGATTAGCTATGAATATTTTAGAGGGGATTACTAAAAGGGGAAAGAGAGGGGAGAGAGAGAGTTTGGCACACACCCACATGCTGCAAGAAGTGCATGAAAAGCCCTATTGAAGGTGGGACTATTCTTCCATTGCAAACTTGTCAGCCTATTATCATCCCTTCATATGTTCACTGTTATTAACTGTAGGAAAAAAAAACACACTAAGGACAGAATAAAAAAGAAAAAAAGCATCACTCCAGCATGTCAACTGGAGAGAAAGACCGATTCTTAGCATCGGACTAAAATGCGTTGATGAAGAGTGTGTCTTGATGAAGATTAGCAGTAATTTCCATTGTCATTTTGAGGCATTATGAAGCCCGCACAAAGCCACAGCAAAAGAGTAGGCGTGAAGATACAAGCACAAGAGAGCATCCCCGCAGCTTGTGAGACTGTCAGTCAAACACAGCCCCTCGGAGCCTCGCGTCCACAATATATGCACATGTTTCTGGTGCCCGGCGAAGCCTTCAAAGTGAGGCTGTCAAAGGGGTGACAGGGTGACAACTTCCCACCGCCTAAAAGTGAGGAAGATACGAGAGGAGGAGGACAGAGAGGAGCAGAGCCAACACTTAGCACAGATAAAGGGATCCCAAATATCTGAGTGACAGGGGTCTATTCAAGTTCATTCATAAAATACAGGTAACAGGGGATTTGGGTGTATACTTGTCATGACATGAACTTGTTTCTATGTAGTAAACAGCAAAGTAGATTTGGTTAATCGTAGGGCTGAATAAAATAGGAAATTAAGGAAAAATATTTAATTGTGATTTCAGATTTATAAATGTCAAGGAGAATCCACCAAAAATATGAAATGACAAAGTAATACTATAGAATCACATGTAGAGATTGGACAATATTTAAGTGATCAAAATCTGAGCTATAGATCAGCCCAAAAATATTGGCAGAGCTTGTCGGCCATCAATTGTTGTGGAATCTAAACAATCGTATCATCCATGAAAAATAAGCCATTTCTAATCACTTGCATTTCAGAACAGCTTTAGTCTACAGGGTTTTTATACAGTATAAAACGTCTTGTGGTTTGTGGAGGAATTAATGTACTTAAAAATTGCAGCCTTTGCAGTTTCCTAACTGTGTCCATTCAAATGGCGATTTCAAGTACATGGTGAGAATATTTGGCAATGGCAACATATCCAACAAATATGGGGTAGTTAAAAGCTGGTTAATCTAATACCGAACAGCAGCAGTTGCATTTTGGTCAGAGAACTAGAATATTTATTTACACTGACTTAAGTTGAACAAAATAAGATGTTTTTAAACAATTCATTTACAGTAGAGGCAAAAGTTTCAATTTGGTGAAAGCAACAACATACTCCGTGGAAAGGAAAGCAAAATGGAATCACAATCTGCAATATTTTAGTAACAGAAAATGAGTATGAAAACAGCATTTTTGAAGAGCAGAGTTTTTAATATCGGACAAAAGATAAGATTATCTTTGGGACTTGCCATTCATTGCGTTGATAATGAACCCAATCATTGAATACAAATGACAGTATTAATATGAATAAAACATTGTGGAACTATGGAGTTGTACATCATTGACATCCTTTCAGTAGCGTCAGACCATAAATTCCTTCCTGTGTATTTACATTACACATTGCTCCAAGGATTTTATAATTCGGAACTTATTTGGAATACTATTGAGGCTTGCCTTAGTCTTTGTTCTCGGTCCACTGGAGAGCATAGGGCCTGAATAAGACAGTGCGTGCGTGGGTAAGTCTGTGGGAGTTCGTTATGTAGTGAGCGCCAGTGTGAGGAACACTGGCACACAACGGCGACAATGGTCAACAACTTAATATGCATCCTATGAAACAACAATGACATTAATATGCAGTGCTCACAGTCATTGAGTTTGCAACTAGAAACGACGTTGAAAGTGGAACGAAAAGCAGCAGGGAAGACATGCTGAATCCTCTTTGGGAGCACGTTTATCAATCTGAACCCAAGTTAAATCAATAGGCTATAGGCAAATCAATACAATTTATGGTACTCTGCAAGTGAAAAGCTTAAATGTGCCTTGTGTAACTTCGCCATCTGCTTGTCTCCATGGAGAGTGTACTTTGTCTGAAGTGTTTCACAGTGTGGCATTAAACTTAACCACGTACCATTCATTCAGTTATGGGTGTTTTTATTGCTGAAAGTGCATATCATCTACAGACAGCGCGCCATCCTCTGCTTGTTTCCATGGAGATCGTTAGGTTTAATACCATACTGTGAAACATTCCAAGCAAACACTAAAATATAGGCAGTTATATAGTGCACATTTAACAATTTGTATAGCGTTACAATAGGATTAAGAGGTTATATGAGTGTAGATGACATGTGGTAACTGTGGGCCTAAGGAGGAGTGGACAGTGGGTAGCTGATTACAAGACAAATACTTATTCAATATTCAATAACACTATGCTAATAAAAACATTTACTGTAATTTTCAACATAAAGATTAGTAGTTTTTTTGCCATCTGGTCCTAGAGTAGTTGTGATATGACTGATATATAGTAGATCAAGGTAATTGAAAAAATGGTCTAAAATGGTCTAGTTTTTGATGAATTTTAGTACTGATGATTGATATATGCGACAAAGCTAAAAAGTCATTAACAGATGACCTAACTTGCATAATTCGATCTTATATAGCTTCCCTGATTACACAGCTTGCAGATATTTCTCCACTGAACAGGGACTTTTACAGTTTCCCAGAAATCTCCACTTGCCTGGCTGAAACATGCATTTGCCAACCTAATTAAAACAAAGCACATTGATTTCCCTGAAACACAGTCCCCAATCTGTCTGCACTGGCTGTGGTTTTATTGTCAAAGAATTAACACTGGAACTGTCTCTGGAGCTTTGTCTAGTTCATTGAGATCTTCTGTTCATTTATCTCCAGATGCTGGTAACACTTTATAATAACTTTCAGCCTTATGCATGAACAAAGACTGATTTAATAAAGAGCAGATAGTTTACTAAAGGTCCTATATTACAGAAAAATTATTCTTGTGACCTTTAATTCCACTTCATGTATTTTCTGTTTAAGAGAAGAACTCAGCCTAATATAATATGCAGCGATGGAGAGTTAAACATATGTGAATGAAACAAAATGGATGTATTTTTGATGAGGAAACAAAACTACAACATAGACAGATTTAAAATGGGCCTTTTAAGAATAATTCAGCCTTAGTAACTAATGAATGCCCTAACTCCTATCCCTTTAATTAAGTAGTTACTAAACCTGAATCATTCCTAATAAACTAGTGAATTAGTAGTGAAGTGATCATTTTCCCATCCTTTATTAAGACTAATTAAGATGTAATTGCTATAAACTGTAACCCAAATTCCTTCTCACCACCACCAAGAAGCGAGAAGAGAGAGAAGAAGCGAAGAAGATCCCATTTTGCACCGTGCATTCCCCATCTGCATGCACCAAACTGCTTGTAAACAACATTGCAGACAGAATTAGCATTTTTACACATGACGAGCAGCTGTAGAAATTAGACGCTGAACAGGCCGGGTGGGTGGAACTCCATAATCTGATCGTGACGCCCCTCTCACGTATTACAGCTGACAATGATTCATGGCCAAAACACATGCGTTTGTATCTGTGCGAGATAAATGGTGGGAGCAGGGCTATGAAAGGTCACGTAAGATATGATCCAATCAGTTCTACAGGCAGCACACACACACATACATAGCAAACTGGTTATGAGCTAAGAGACTAGTCCGACTGGAAATCTGGGTCCCTACTTGTCGCTACATGATTTTGCTCCTCTACAGTAAACAGCGATGTAACTTTTGTTGGAACACAATTGGATTTTAGGCCTAAATGAGAACAGTCTGAAATACTAGAGATGCAATAATTCGCAAAGCAATGCATCATGGGAGTTTTTTGCCCCAATGCATCACAAGTACAGGGAGAATCTGAAAGGGCATGCAGTATAAAACTTGGCTTTATGCATTATTGGAATAAGCATTTCTTTGTTGTGTCATCCATCCCAGTTAAAATCATGCTTTCCAGATTTACGGCAAATCATCTGGCTCAGTGTATGCATGATTTTAAATTTGATGCCAGATGCCCTCCCAGAAGCTAGAACACAAATATATGCATACCCTTTGCCATAAGTAGTTGTAACTGTCAGTGACTAGGTCCTCTCCAAATCAGGAGTAAAATATGACTGTAAAGTACGTTTCATCTCCTGATATTTCACAAAGTACCCAATGCCCTAACTTATTAAGAGGATTTTCTATATTTTGAAGACTGCTACAAAGAGGTCCCAGTGCAGGTAATTAAAAGAAATCCAAACAATGTTAGAATGAAAAAGCCAAAAACACCATTATAGATTAGAGGGGCAATTGTGTAGGCCAGTGCACATCCCAAAGGAATATTAGAGCAATTTTTCATTAGCACCAGATGCATTGTGGGTGCATGTATTATTGAAGCCTTCGTTTCAAAAGCAGTTTATTTGTTTAGATGTGGGAGAGATTTATAGCAAACTTAATAGGTCTCACTATTCTAACAATGAACATGGACCACGGTCAAGATTACAGGAGGATTTTTTCACTCTTTATCTCAGAGCAAAAAGTAAAGCCCCCGGAGAGAGGAAAAGGCAATAAAACTACAAGAAAGTTCTTATGTAGTAAGTGAATTCTTGCGTATGAAAGTGTACAGAGAAATGCTACTTACTATGCATCAAACCATGTTTTAACTAAATCAACTTCCTCTAAAGGAGACACTAGGGATAGAGACAGACTACTATACCATAGGACATTATATCACAAAAAAGCTTCTATCTTTTCTTGTGCAATTTGTAAAGATTTTCTGAAAATATTTCTGGTCAGGCATCATCAGTTTACTTGCAAAAAGGGATGAAAGTTGAATAACAGCGCTGAAGGCTTACAACTTACCCAGCGCCTTGCAGTGTCAAAAACCCAATCTATTTTAATGTAATCCCCTCAACTATTTTGTTATTAATGAAATATATAGAAAAAGTAACAATATTTTTTCAATTTAGCCACACAAAAAATGGTAAAATGTCTATCAAAACCTCCTTGAATTTTAATGATTTTCTAGAAACTTTGCCTGGTTTGAATTCAGATCAAAATTAGTCATTTGTTTGCACCGTGCAGTACCATCCTATATAAAAAGCCAGATTCAGATGTGTAGATAGAAATAAAAAGCCACCATTCTTGTCATAAAGGTGGAGGAGTTACACAATCAATATTCTTTTAACAGGCGACAGTGGCCAGAGAGATGACTTAAGAGCTTCTTTGTGGACCCAGGCAGAACTGTGTGGGCTGCTCTGTGTGACACCATTTTCTCCTCCAGTCGACAAAGGAGAGGCGGACAATGAGGGACACTGTAACACTGGGGTCAGTCTGCAGAGAGTAAGAGAGGAGGAAGAAATAATGTTTCTCACAGACATGGCAGCCCTGACTTGTGAGGCCCCATCATACTTACATATTTACATCTATATACACTTGAATTCTACTATTGTTTATCAAACCACAATATGTCATGAGCAAGTCAATTGTGTCCAGGCCTAAATAAATTGTCATGCACAAAGGGCATCTGGTACAATCCTATACACATTCTGCTGATACAATGAAAAAAAAAATTGCTTGTGATAGCTAGATGTGATGCCAAACTTGTACAATAATTTGCATATCTGATGCGCTATGTATTAGTACAAAATCAGTACCAAAATGAGCCCAAGAATGAAACTGCAAAATTTAGTTCAAAAATAACACAGCACCAGAGCATATTCATAAAGGAAATGCAGCTATTTTAGACAAGAAGGGATAATTTATAGGTTACTGGTAAAGTCATTAACACATTTATAATATCGTAGGTATGATACATTTTAGAAAGTTTAAATATCACATGATTATTACATTGACATTTCATGAGAATTTTGTTCATTACTCCAAATAACAATCACAATTATATCATACAATGTGAATATAAATATTTTATACATATTCACCGAAACTTTTGTACTACAGCCATACGGTTAAAGCAGCTGATCTGTCTCTACCACCACAGTATGACCAGAGCGATACAGAAGAGAACAGAGGAGAGACTGTTGCTGACTTGGACCTTCTGTCACCACTAAGGCTCCACGCTGCAGTTTTAGCCTGTTGTTTTAGCCTCATGTTTATATGAGCTTTCCAAAGTCTATGAACCCAATATGCTCCTGGCATCTCCACATCGACACAGACAGCCGAAGGTTCACATTGGCTTAGTCTTTTCATTGTTTTGCTCTTTTCCACAAAAATCCATCTACTTGTTCTTTTCCACCCGTAATCTTTTGGTTGTCTGTTTGCTCCGAGCACAGTTTAAAAGCTTTGGCATTTCATCCACAGCACATGTCAGTTTCTTTCTGCCAGCGTCTATCCAAACTTCAATAGCCAGGTGCCGTAAATAGATTTCTGTTCTGAAAATGCAACATAATGCAACATCACCAACAGCTGTTTTCCTGAAGAGCCATCATTTCATTTGCATGAAGTATGAGCCTGTTCACAACTGGCAATAAGCAGGTGAAATAAAGCAAGCATTGAGAGAATAGAAAAGTCTGCTTTGAACAAAACAGGTACAAGTGATTGCAACATTCCTGGCATTCAAACAAAGAAAACCCTTTTCTGTTTACAATTTTACTGCTCATCTTTTTGACCTATATTCAGAGACAAACAAAACAGGTGAAGTCATCACACATTATAAAAAACACTATTCAATAACAACATTTAACTCAATTCAGCCTAAATCAAATTATGTAAAAGAACCCAACAAATCAGTTATATACAGTGGCCTCAATTGCATGTCTCTGTGGGACAACGTATGTATCAGTTAATGGTCTATGTGCACATATTCCTGAGGCAATTGCTTTTAGGCACATTCAACTGCAAGTTCGTACAATACAAATAATGAACAGATTAATCAGCAGCGTTGATGCCAAAATACATAAACCACCGCACGCATATGAATATTTATTTCTCGTTTTGTTTTGTTCACTTGGCAAGGTCTTTATATTTCCTATACAAGATAGTGGCTATAAAGCTGCTCAGTTTGAGTTATCTACAAGCCCCTCGCTCCACTGCCTCTCACCTGCCCTCTCTATCTTACGCACAAGCTGGCAGTGAAGCGCTCCTCTCCCCCAGCTCCGTGCGTAAAACCGCGCGTGGCTGCATTGTGCACTGTGCCTCCGTCTGCCTGCGCTTAAAACACAAGTCTCTTTATTCCACCAAGGCGTTGATTGTTAGACATTGGTCCATGTTAACCCTACGGGGGGATGATCTCCATAAATGAGGAATAATGTAATTTTACGATAATCCGCTTTGCTTTGATCCCGATTAGAGGATGCATATCTTATGTATGATGATTCGGGTTACAGCTTTGCGCAAGTGACAAGTCAAAACACAGCAACCACAGCGTGTTCCCTAAAGTATTATTCCCTGAAAAGATAGAGCTAAAATAATTGAAGCACTATCCTTGAACTGAGGAGAATGTATTACGCTGATTTAAGTTGTCGACAGATTCGGGAATTCAATTTAAGGTGATAAGTGATAGATGACACAAGAGTGAAGTTTTCTGGAGCCCTCCCGCAGCGGACAGAGCGCAGATAACCAACGGGGGCACAGAGGCTTGTTGTGTTATGTTTGCGTAAAAAGACACGTGTGACGGATGATGGACATTTGAACATTTTCCCCAGATTCAACAGTGCCGCTCTGAGCACAAAAGAAACAAGACAGGTCCTTCGCCTTGGCCACAAAAACACGGAGATTGTTTTGAGTGAATGGTGGGCTATTTTTGCGTTTCACGGGTAGTTAAACAGTTGGATATGACATTTTGCTTGTGAAATATTTGACATGAGAATTTCGGACCGCTTCCACTCACCTGATTGTGCGGAGGTCGACCCCAACAACAAGACGCAAGTGAGGCAAAAGCCGAGGAAACAGAGTAGAGTCGCTGTCTTCATTGTTGCGCGTGGTCCAAGTATAGCTCCTTTTAACATTCACATGTCCAGCAGCAGCAGCGTATCCTTCTTCTTTCTGAATGAAGCCAGCCGTAAGAACGATAAGATGAAGCGCTGGAGCCTGTTTGCGGGTCCAAGAGTTTGGGAGTTTTGACGCTTTTTGTGCCTAACTTTACAACCTATGACACAGTCCGCTTTCCTCCTCGTTTACCCTTCCATGAACTTGACGTGGCAAAGTGGTAATTAAAATCGCGCCTTCTAAAGTGGGTCTTAAGAGTATAATGCACTACTCATGCCATTACTCCCCGACTTGAATACAGTATGCAGCTGGAGACTCGTATTCCTCCGGCACGCCCCCTTGGCACGAAATCTCCTCCCATGCGTAATCCGATTGGTTCAAGTAAACATCAGTCACTGCAAAGCCCACAAGTAATATCCATAGGAGCGCTCTGATAGGCTGTTTGAAGATGCTGGATTCATGAATAGAGCGATGCACCTGTCACAGCGGACTCACTGCGAGGAGACGGGCGATAGGTGTGCGGGGTGCAATAAAGTTAAACAGACGCAAAGGGATTTCCCACGTCAATTCACTACAAGTCTAAATTTAAAAGTCTCACGTTGGCAGTTACAGTGAGTCAAATGTCTCTTTATAGACTATAGTCTTACGAATATAGTCATTTGTGCCTTTTAAATGTCTGTCAAAAGTTTAGGTGGATTTTATTTCTGCCAAGGCACAGGTCTTACAGATTGAGCACAACTATGAGTCTCTTGTTAAAGTGTAACTTTTCTGGTGTGTCAAATACTTTCTATATGGAAATGTTATTGCGTTGTCTGGAATGTTTCAGAGCACAGCATTAAACTCTTGAAGAACAAACCAAGCCTTACAGGTCAGATCTGTGGAGAGGCAACCCCATTCACAGTCAGAACGCCTGATTTTTTTTAAGGTATTTTTGAGCAGTAAAAGTATGTGTAATTAAACATAAAAAAAAATGCTTATAGATAATAATTGCAATAATAGTCTTCCTACACTATAACCATCTTAATCTAGATCAAATATTAAGAACTGAATAAAATTTAAATGGGTATGAAAACTACATATTTAACTTCCTACAACTTGCTCAGTATTACATGAATCATTTGTCACGTTGTAACGCACTTTTCTTTATCGCTTATCACCAGGCATTAATCCCAAAGCCTCTCAATATCTGGGGATTCATTTCTCCATTGGCTGTTAATGACAAGTGAAAGTCAAATACAGCGTTTAGCTAGGAATAATTTTTCTGCTGCTGAGCCATTTGTAACAGTGGAGCACTCTGACTTTGCGGTGGCAGGAAATAAGTTAGGGAGATAATGTGAGAGAGACAAACAGTATGACAAAGGTTATTAGTTTGCTCCTCACCAGCTGCTGCAGACCTCTGAGCACTTTTAGGGGCAAAACGCCTCCTGGAGTTTCAGTATGGAGGCACATCTGGGCAGAGGGAGGGCACAGCGTGCAGCGCAGCCCTTAAGTCCCATATAAGGCATTATAAATAAACATGCAGAGAATTGTAAATGAAAACAACACAAATTTTGCTACGGAAAATATATCCAAGAGTTTACTCACAAATTTAAAGCCATAGTATGTAACTTTTAAACAAAAAAGGACTAAAGTATAAGCTTTTAAAACATGCATCCTTATACTGAGCTTGCATCTCCGCAAACCTGACTCTTATTTGGCCTGGAGGAGGACATTCTCCTACTTCCATGAAAATTGAATCTTCCGTAAAATTTGTCTATCTCCAACCAGGGAGTCGAAAATTCGCTAACAGCCATAAACTCTATATGCGTCGCATCAGCTGCATATTCTGTATGTAAATATGCTTGACTGCATTGTCCCTGTCAAATAAATAAATAAATAAATGAAGAATGTCCCAAAGTCCTGTTTTAACTTTCTGTTTATATGAAATCATGCAGGTGACACGCCACTTCCAGAATGTACCTGCATCTTAAAATAATACTAATAATACTAATAATACTCATAATATTAGTTATATTATTATTATTATTATTATTATTATTATTATTATTATTATTATTATTGTTGTTGTTGTTGTTAAATTGAAAAACTAAGAAAAACATTTGATCAAATAGAGATTTCATCCAATCTTGAATTTCACATTATGATGCTCAATGTCATTTTATGCGTTATTACACCCCTAGTGTTCATAGTATAGTATGCAGGTAGTCCTTGTCAAATTGAATGGAACCAATACAGTAATCCTGTTTGACTCCAAATGGGTGGGGTTTGTATCTAATAGTTTAGAGTTTTGGAAGTAGCCAAACAAGAATCCTAATTCTGCGACCTGGCCTCATGCCACCCGATAAGTGGCACAGATTGTGGGAGGTAGGCCATTTGGTGTAAAATCTACAAAGCAAATCACAGAATATCTAAAAGAGATTTAGATTTAATTGTCAAAATTGCATAATGCAGCTACTGATGAACATCAAAGCTTCATTTACATCTAAGCCACTGCATGTGAAATGGTCCTTTTCAGCACTCTTTGACTACTGGAAGGTCACTCCTCTTGAGACAAGTGTGTCTTTTCTACAGCGCCTTTAAGAGTTCACTCACACACATACACACACACACACACACACACACACATATGTTGGGTTTTCATGCTTCTTGAAGACATAACACTGACTTATATTCCTTTCCTGGAGGCTTACCCCAAGCTTAACCATAGTCACTACTTGACTACTAAACCCATGTCTGAACTTGAAATGCTGTTATTGATGTCATATAAGATTTTGAGACCAGATTGTTGTCCCCATAAAGGAGGCAGGTTTGTATTAATGAAACAGACTTAAGTCCCCACTGTGTGATAAATACCTGCCCTCTCACGACCTGTGTATGTCTGAACTTTCCCAAGCACCTGGAGGAACGGACACTTTCACTTTGAGCAGAGTCGAAAGGTTGTGTTGTTTTAAAGCTTGGTTGCAGAATGAATAGTGCAGTGAACTGTGAGGGGCACTTCTTGAACCGCTGCTGCAGTACTGACCCTTCACCAGTGGGGGGCAGTGCAGCTCTGACCTCACATGTCACAGAGGCAGCAGAGCGACGCAGCAGGGAGCGGTCCATCCGAGCTGCCAGGCCTGACTCCCTGTGTGACATTGGCTGCAGATCACACACAAGTGCTTTATTAAATATTCCTCTGCACAAATTAGCTCTAAATATCACTGACATCGCAGGTTTATCAGGAATGTATTAGGGGGAAATGAGATGCTAATTCTTCTACTGTTGACTTATTCTTTAGACATTTTCAAATATGTAATGAAAATCGCACCAGTGGTTCAGAAGGAAGAGATGTCGTCCTATAACGGGAGGTTCAAAGACAGTTTTCACTAGTTCTGTTATGCATTTGAATAGGACTAGGGTAGACAGGAAGTAGGATCTGAAGGGTAACAAAAGTAAAAGTGAAAAGAGTTGCAAAATTCTATACTGGAAAAAAAGATACCAATGTTAAAGATGCACTATGTAAGTTTTCTGGTGAAAGGGCCGTATTTTCTTATGTTCGATAGTATGACGGTTATAAATCTGAAGGTACAACACCAGAGCATGTTTCAGTGCATGTTTTTGTTTAATTAAACCAAGATAAATGCCACACCTTGGAACACTGTTGTCAAAGCAATAATATCTCATTCAGACATGCAGAAAGTGCGCTCTTAGAAAAAAATACATATTACACTTTTAAATATATCTTAAACATTTGTGCAGGTTTAGAGATATGGCTTGATAACAGGTTTTGTGGGTGTTATTGTTAACATGTTCTCTGTTCATCTTCAACTTGTATGTGTCCAAAGAGCACATGATTCAAATTTTAAATACTTCATATTTTAAAGGTCAGATATTACACAAAATGTACTCTTCTAAGTTTTAAGCCATGTTATAATGCTGCTACATTCTCATCAAAAACATATCCGGAGTTGTGTTTTGTTCATACATGTTTAAGTAATCCTTTTCCAGTTGATAGACTACATCTTAAAAGCTCAAAATGCTTTGTTCCACCTTGTGATGTCATGAAGAGGTTGTTTACGTTAACAGCTAAACACAACTTCATAGAAAATACCATTATATAGGCCCTTGAAACCAGCTAAAATGTAGTGGACTAAACAAATTCCAGCCATGCTGTAAAATGTACTGTAGGAAAAGTACCCCTTGTCAAATTTACTACTACTTCTCCACCGCTATTGTACTAAAATTCCACTTTTGATAACTGCGGTTCAACTACAGCAATCAGGGTTGAAAGTATTCATTAAGCTATAACTAATTTACGAATGTAGCACTTTTAAATGTGAAAAATCTCTCCTGTCTGAAATTCGACATCGCCATCTAGTGGTAAAGACCCGCAAGTTTTTCCGCAATGGCACTTTCTTAGTTTCCATCCCAGCTGCCTCTCTCTGTGTGACATTGGCTCCCCATCACACATACACACACACTTTATTAAATATCCCTCCACAGAAATGAGCTTTTAATAACACTGACAAGGCAGATTTATTAAGAAATATGGAAAAATGAGATCTGGCAGCGTGTTACTGAGGGGGGAGCCTTCACTCTAAATACGCCCCAAATGACTGCCGTTTATCATTCTGAATACCCAAAAAATCCAATTTGTGTTTTTTCATTATACGTTGAGAGGCACCTCCTGACAGCTAATGTTGTCAATTAGGTAATCCATTCCTTGGGATTTTGGAGAGGGGCTTCTTGTGTTCCTTTCTATTGCTAATCTAATACATAACGCCCTGATTTGTTTAATGGATGAGAGTTTGCTGCTGCAGAAGGCAATGCCAATAAAACCCAGAGCACACCAGAGGCCATTGTTGCTCATAATGATGCCAGATACACAAAGCTGGAGTTATGAAGCTATTTTTTATCACACGCCACATTGTTTTGCTCGGCTGGTGACGCGGTGAGTATAAAAGCAATCTCTCCCGGCAGCTCGCACTTAGATAAAGCTCCGCCATGATGAACGGGCACAGCCATATGTTGCGCAGACAAGGAATACACTTTAGGTTTTAAATAGGTGCGGGGTACTGATCATTTTCAGCACAGCGAGGCATTCAATCAAGTTCATTATCCCTGTTCCTAATTCACAGGCAGTTTTATTTTTCCAGTTGAAAGATGGCAGCGTGGCTTGTAGTCGCTTTTACAGAACATCACAGAGCGTCATGTACTCCATTTCTAACTGTACAGGGGAGATTCACCCAAGGGGAAAATGCACTCTAAACATTATATTGAATGGGATCAGAAGTTGAAGAAACGTATTAGAAATGTGAATAGTCAGCAAATGGCTGATTCTGAATTAAACTTTAAAATGTTTGCGTGCAGTGGTTGTTTATCAGTGTCTTTAGTGTGAGGCCAAACTGTTCCTCACCTAACATCCACACAGTCAATGCACAGTTTGATACTCGGTATGTTTTCTTTCCATTACCTGTCCACAAGATGGCAGCATTGAGTGATTGGTCCAATGTCAACATGATACAAGATGGCCAGTACTGATGTAGACATTGTTTGGTCCCGGTCTGGTCCTGGTCTAGTTCTTGTGTAGTCTAGTTTGTTCCGGTTTGGTTCCAGTTTTGATGCAATGTGTGTACTAGTGTGAATGTGAAGTTTATTGTTGCGCTATACAATAAATTGGCCAATAAATGTTGTAAACTCAGGCTCAGTAGATCATAATTACAAATAGCCAAAACGTATGATTAATTATATCATACAAAGCTATATGGCTATATAAAATCATGTCATCTAAGCCCATTATATATGTGCTTTTTATGCAATATCAGATTTTAAGTACATAATCCTGTCCTAACTTACCTCAACTAAATGCAACAAAACCTTAGTTTCATGACACAAATCTACTGCCATCTTCTTGATGACAGATATCACCTCAAGTCTTCTGTCATGGCTCAGTATGCTTCTGCTATCTTTCAGAGACAATCACTTACAACGAAGACGAATACAGCCCTCAACAAAATAATTCATATTCATTTTTATGATGCCAGGCCTGCAAAAACTTTGAGGCATTTGTTATTGTCAAAACAGAATGGTTTGTTGGATAGATAATGCTGAAATGGCAAAGTAAACAGACAATCACTGCAGCTCCGAGTGCTATCAAAGCCATTGGTTTATTCACAAATGCAGCACACAATCAATGAGTGAACCTCAGTGCAACTCAGAAAACTTGTAGTAATAACTTTGATTAGAACAGTACTGGAACTCAATGTCAACAAAAGATACAACATTCAGTTCAAATTTTGTTTCAGAGTAATGTACGAATGGCAGACGTACTCCAGATCAAAGTCGTATCACCCTCGCTGTTACTATTTCAAGTCAGTTACTTTATTTATCCCTGAGGGGCAACTGACATCAAATCAACAACAAATCACTACAGTTACTACTATTCATACACAGCGCTGGGCAGTAACGTTACAAAGAGATTACTGTAATCAGAAAGCAGTAATGTAACTAGTTACAATTTAAAAAAAGGAATTAGATTACAGTTACTTAGGCTAGTAACTTTGTTACTTTTTCCCTGCCAAAAATGTGTATAATCCTTTCTGACATAATAAAAACAGTAAAAAGGTGAACATGTAATACAGGCTGTCCTCTTGTGGTGTTTGACTCAGATCAACTGTGACCCACAACACAAATATCAGTTTTAAGGAGAACTGTGTTTGACATTTGGCTCTAAACAGAAAGTGTCATTATGGTGAGGATTTCATGCTTTTTAGAAGTTGATTGCTGAGAATGTTTCCTTTTTTTAAAGCAACTTATAGTAATCAGTAATCACTTTTGAAATAAAGTAATCAGAGTAGTCATTAAATAACTTTTAGAAGGATTACTTTTGCAAAGTAATCTGACCAACACTGTTCATACTTTCGTGAACACTAGCGGGTAGATGGTAACCTTCACAACAAGATGGATTCTGGTGATATTTGTGAGTTCTCATGAGGCTTTTTCTTGTGGTTTGTCTGGAATCCATAAATGAAGTGTCTGAGTGAACCAAAACAACAATGAAGGCAGATGTACTTCTACCTATTAGCGTCAGTACAGACACTTTTGTTTGTAAAAATGTGCAAGAGGTAAAAAAAAAAAAAAAAATTCAACTTGTGAGGCTTCGATCAAAACAAAAAAAATATATAAGTACTTTGACCATTTATAGAGATACAAATCAAAGTGTGACAAAACTGTACAGTTATATTCCTACAGTAAATCTTCATAGGCTTTTTGCAAGATCTTATTTTCCTCATTCAGAGACAAAAATATTTATGGAGACGTGTCCTCTAGTTAAGTATTTGCTACTCTCCACCTTTGATAATTACTCTTTCTGCATAGGCCCCAGACAGCTTCTCCTTTCATAATGACAAGTACAAACAGCCATAATGAGATTTCTCAGCTTCCGATTCCCATTGATTGTATCTGGTGCAGTTGTCACCTCGGCCTGTGTGTTGTTTCACAGATAAACTTACAGTCATTTGACATGCTGACTGATAAAAATTCAATCAGCTCCGCCCCCACATCTTCTTTCTTTATCATTATTCACCACTAATGGGCCCTGTTTGAAGAGTAGAGTCAGGAACACATTTAGTCCATCTGTAATTGTCCATCTGTAATCGCCACCACACAATTTTTGGACTTTGACCAAAATGACCACACACAATGGTCATGCAGTCTCTCATTTAGCGCCATGGGGGAAAAAAAATAAAAGTTTCTTAAAAGCACAGCGGTGAGGCCTGTTCTTCCACACATCAGTTGTAATGTGCAGTTGATTGGAGTCTCACAGGCTCACTTTGGACAGAATACTGATTCTATGCAAAATCCTTGCCCTCTGTATCCCAAGTTTATTGTTTCAGTCTTTCATCTATCTCAGTGTATTTGGGGTCACTGCCTCACATGAGTGTGGACTGCACTGATGACTCCAAAATGTCCAGAATCTCTTCATTCAGATTCAAGTTAAAGCTCTATTTCTTTAAGTGTACACTTTTTGAATGGAGTTAAAATTAATTTTGTAGATGTCAAAATTGGTAGTAATATCAAAATACTAAATTTATCAATAACATTAGAACATCTTTGGAATGTAAAGCATTGGCTCAGGTACTGCTGTCACGTTACTAAAATATTAAGCTTAATTTCAAGGTAACAGACTCAATTCTTGATACAGATTTTGATACAGCAATAATAAAACAAAAAATAGTTCCTTTTCACTAAAACATAATTTTTAACACAACTAATAATCATTTCTGTGTTACTTGCCATGCAGTCTACTAATTCTTATATAGATCAAGACCATTCAAAAATATTCACCAAATGTCTTATTTATAATATATATTTCCATTTTACTAGATTTCGTTAAACAGTAGTTTTAATATTGATTAGTATCTGACTATACGGGTATATCTATTTTGTGTCGTTTATTGTTTACAACCCTAGTCTCTGGTTGAAATTGCCTATATAATACCACCTCTCAGATGTCAGTATGAGAGCAACAGAATGTTATGCAAACATAGTTGGGATTAACCATACAATGGGCGGCAGTAGCTCAGTTGGTAGAGTGTGTCCACCAATCCGAAGGTTAACGGTTTGAACCACTCTGCACATAAAAAAAAAAAAAAAATCATTGGTTGAGCGGTCAGAGCCACTGAACCACAGGGTGGCAGTGTGTTTCTAGCTGCCACAGATGAATGCTGTTGTTGTGTCCTTGGGCAAGACTTGGGCCCCTAGTGTCTGTGTACACTGGTGTATGACAGTGTACACCGGTGTGTGAGTGTGTGTGTGAATGGGTGAGTAGTTCCTTGTTGTAAAGCACTTTGAGTGCCTTGAAGGTGGAAAAGCGCTATATAAAAATGTGACCATTTACCATTTACTAATGCATTAATACACTGCTCTTATAAAGGATTTCACTGTGTACCAGGACGTGAGTCACCAAGTATGGGATGCTATTGAAAGCTGGTGAGAAGAAATGGATGTGACTAGGGTTGTCCACAAAAAACTGACACCCAGATAGTAATTTATACTAAAACTTGTATTGAAAGTTAGATACTCATTTGAGCAAGTATTACTACTTCAAAATAAATAAAAAGGGCAAGGTATTATGTGAAGCTATTTCGTTGAGTTATCAACATTTGTATGTCAAGTATAGCCTTTTTCTCATCTCAAAAATCACCCGTAATTGCTACAAGGTAGAATATCACCTTTATGAACAATAAAATAATAGAAATAGCAAATGTTTTCAATCACTTATCTGAAACATGATAACTTTTCGTTTAAAAAGAATGAACTTCCATGTGAACTTTTGCCCTGCGATAAAATATTTCTCCTCAAATGCATATAATAATTTGTTTTTTTAGAGTAGCAATCCCATCTCCATGGCACTACAAAATGATCTCCTCAGTCAGTGGACACTGCGCATTCGTCAGCACAACTCCACTATTCAGATCCTCCTCTATGGCAGCCTGCATTTGGCCCTAATGGGAAACAATTACACACTCGGTGGCTTCTTCAGTGACTTGTGATGGGAGCTGCTCGCCGAGAAAATGGCTACGTAATCATGTGTGCGTAATGCTGCTTATTGCTCATTGGGCTGACCTGGTGTAAAGCTAGATATAGCAGTTCCACTTGACAAAATTCGGCCACAATACAAGTCCGATGACCATTTAATGTTGAGAAAGATACTCATTACCTGCGCCTTACAAACTCCAATTCCCTCTAAATGTCAAACTAATTGTGCAAATCCCTCACAAAGCCAAAATAATCCCTTATGCTTCTCCTCCCATTTTCTGGACACATGACTGACTGAAAAAATGACACTAAAGTGCACTTGAGTCAAAGTATGATGACCACAGTCAAGTAAATACAAAACTGGGAAAGATGCTGTGGAAAAGGTGTTGGACTAAATGCTTTTCTCCATGGAGATGTTATTGCTTTGCCTGGAATATTTCACAGTACGAAATAAATCTTTCTGTCTTCATGGAAACCAAACCAGACCAAGTTACAGGTCAGATCTGTGGAGAGACAACCCGCTCAGTCAGAATGTCTGTTTTTTTTTGTGTGTGTGTTTATTTGAGCTATTTTTGAGCTATAAAACCATCTGTCATTGAATAAATGTAAAGTAGAGCTGTTTAATGTCATACCGTGGAACATTTCAGGCAGGGCAATGACATATCCATAGGAACAAGCAGGTGACAGACCCCCAACCAAAAAGTTACATAGTGCTCCTTCAATATTGAATATGGTTTTATTTTTTGGAGAGTGGAACTGTCATTATAGGAGTTTTCAAATAATCATTTTCATTTTCAAATAATCACAAATGAAAAATGGTATGTAGTTTTTAGCTGAAAACATGTAATTTACCTGTTTTCCGGCGCAGAAGTTGTAGGTTCAATCCTAGACGGACGACAAACCCTCTCAGCCGCCATGTCCTTCCTGTGGTACTGTAGCTTCTCTGGGAAAACTGGCTTCCTCCTTTAGTGTAGTCCGAAAACAACTATGATAAAAGTTTAAATGCATGGTTAGAAAACATTACAGACAACATACAAAACTTATACTCAACACTTTTAATGTGGGAAGCCTATATAGGAATTTATATAGCCTAAATTGTACAAATGAAAAATGGTAAAGATACGAAAGTGGTCATCCAGTTCATTTAATGTGATTTATTTGATTTTTAACAATATAATAGAACCAAGAAGGTTCCTAATAGTGGAATCAACAACTTTACCCGTACTGTTGGCCTATTGTGGTACTGTTGGCCTATTGCTGTGGACACTGGACATACAACACCAGAGTGAAACGAGCTACTGCATCAGCTCACCGTCTGGGCTCGGGGAGTGGTAAATGAGACATCTTACATTGCAGATTACCGCGCGGTCAAAGGTTCAAACGAGGCCACGCGTGCCGGGGAGGGTCAGAACCGCGCACAGGACTTTTGCACAATTATCAGTGACTGCCACAGACGAACTTTGCTCCTGCTCCCGCACAGATCCAAGCTCCTGCTCCACTGGACTCAGGTGCGCGCTCAGGGCACCGGATGGATGAGACGGAGGGTTAGACTGTTCCTTTGACACTGCTCCCATCTAGCGGCTACAGAGTGTAGTGCAGTGAAGCTGAAGGAACGGGACAATTGATCATGTAGGGAAAAAAAGGAAGAGGAAATAGATAGAGAGGAGGGTGAAGGTTTTAATTTACAAAAGCTTTTTTTTTTTTTTTACAAATAAAAACTCTAGTTGGCTTGAATATAGAATTTTATTTTTTTTACGAGTTACGAGTTTAGGCCCATGTGACCACTGGGTGGCAGTAAGAGAGAGTGTTAAAATACCCATAGAGCTCTACTAATTCAACAGGCCAAAACACTATCAAATGTTTAGTAAAACTCATGGATATTGCAACCTGAGCATTTTGGATAAACAAGAATGTTTTCATATTTCAAGGTAAGCTTGGTTAAACTTGTTCAATAGGCTTTATTATGGACTTGAAGTTATGAAAATGCCCGTAACAGTATACAAGAAGCAAGTTGAGATGCAGAAAATATTTTTTATGGTTTTATTCAAGGACATTTGAGTTGAAAAATATGAAATTATTATACACTGTGACGAGTGTGGTGGACATGTATTGTTTACACCCAAACAGATGAAACAACATAAAGAAAAATCACAGTTAACTGTGAAGTCCATGCAAATACCTGCACATGTATGAGAAACCTCATTTCCCCTCTGGCGCTGAGTGTTTGCTGTCATGGAGGCCCTCAGGCCTTAGGTTTAGGCCCAGGGCTGTGTTCATCTATCTGTTTTTCCATCTCTCTCTTCTCTCTCTCCTCTCTTTGTTGCTCTCTTGACCCAAGACCTCAACCACAAGAAAGCGCTGACATTTGAAAAACACAACATCCAGAAACGTGCCAGAACGAACTGCACCAGCACGCTAAACTCCGAAGACAACTATTAGAACATGTTTTTGTAGCCTTATCAGTAATATATTTTATTCACATTTTGGTGTTCATAAAAAAGGGTACAAGAAAGCTGTCAGCAGCAATGATATATTTGTTTCCATTTTACACATTTGGAATTTCATTTTGATGTGCAAACCTTAGTTGTGTTGATTAGATCAAAAGTATTTCACATGCTGATGACACAAATGTAGGTTTACACATTTAAATCAAGGCCAGTGTGTAGTCACATGGAAAAGCCTTTTGTATTTACATTAACTTACTGTAATAACACACAGGCTTACAATCACTGACTGATAAAAACAGTAGTGGAAAGCACAGGTACTTATAATACTCATTTCAGTCTTGTAGTAGTAGTAGCAGTAGTAGTAGCTGTAGTAGTGTGCTATACATGTAATTGTAGATCATTTGCACATTTCTGACTGCATATTTCAACTCCTTGTGAACTATAATTATATTTTGCAAACTTAGATTTGGAGCTGTGGGTAAAAGGGTAAAACTAGGGCTTTCCTGTCTGTGGTTGCCTGTTAAATAATATGAAATAACACATCGTGTTTTGACCTGCTTTATATGCTACCACCAAAACTTCACATGGCATATTGGGGTTTCAATACAATGTTTGACATTACTGACTTTTTTTCTCCCTGAAACTACCTGTTCGCTTATCAGTAAAATTAACCAGTTTCCATAATTATTTCCTGTTTTCAGTTCACAATGTTGCAGCTGTTGATCCATTTCTGTCTCATGGCTTAAATCCTCAAATCCCACTGAAGAAACTCTTAACTTAGCCCATTCTACTTCCCTGTGTATTCTCTCTTCTGCTGCAGGTGTTTCTACTCATCAGAGTCATAGTAAAAGATCACAGTGTATAAAAGAAACACATTGTGGAAACTGATATACTCTGAAAATATTCTGAACAGGATCTGTTTATATTATTATAATATTTAATTTCATATCTCTTTACTAAGAAGTTATTAATGCAATATTAATATGTTAATTCATATCCGTTATACTACTTTATTTCATGGTAATTTCACAAATCCCCTAACACAGAATTGAAGATCCTAAATTACCACCGAAAATGCTACAATAATAGAAAAGAAAATTGCTAAATGTATTGATCTCTGTTGTCATGCTATTTATACTCTATTTATACAACTCTTTGCTCTGTATTGAGCTCTGCCTAAAGCTACTGGTAAAACTGCAGGAACTACTACAGTAACACTGGAATCTAGCGTGAATTTGATCTGTCGTTTCAGTTTGGAGTACATTAGAATGCCATGCTTTGGGACCCAGTATCACATAAGTCACATAAGTTTGGATAGTGCTTTTTGCTTCTCTATGTGTTCTGTCTGTATTTGTCCATTTGCAGTACAGTTTGTGCCTGTTTCTCTGCATTCACCATATTTCCAGTTTGTCCGTATTCAAGCCACTGGGCTGCATAAGCGTGGTGAGAGAGCCCAGGAAGCCAAGTGGAAGTTCCCCCACAGAACTTCCTCCACCACATGAAGATTGCAACCTCTTTGACGCCCTGACCACAGACCTGCCGCACATTACCCAGAGGCCTTTGCAAAACAACAAAGTGTCTTCCTCTAGGCAGCATTAGGGTGTCACAAAACATTTAGCAACTTTAGCAGCTCTAAAAGTCGAGGTTTAACGTACAATCAGCAATCAAAGTCTAGCATTTCACCGTTCCCACACTTACATCTGAATGTGAGTGAGTCAAACTTGTCAAAATTGGGTGTGTACGGCAGGGAGGGTAGATATGGGAGCAGGGGGTTGTGTGCATTTCTGCGTTTTAGGTTTTAAGGGCCAGTCCAAACATCCAACATTACCTGGCAGGAAAAACTGGAATAGGGCTCGTCACTGATTGCACAACTCACAGCTCTTTGGAGTCATCCGGCTGTGAAAAGAGAATCTCATGGTAGTTGTGTAGATGCAACAGTGGAACGTGTTTAGTGGAAAATGAATAAATGTATTCCTAAGCTTTTTCATCTCTTAATTTTGTTATCTGTAGAGCTAGTTAATATTGTCTATAGCATCTAAAGTACATACTTATCAGTTATCACAATCAAGTAGAGAAGAAGAAGTGACATGGATGAAGGAAGAGGAAGTCTTACAGTTTTAGCCACCACAGACCAGACCTCAGTGACTTCCATTACTTCATTATGTGAAAGGTTGGTGGTCATAAACATAGAACAAGCAACAAGTGTCATCAACGACGATGCAGAAAGGCAGTCAGAAGCTAAAATAAAGTACTTTTAAAGCCCAACTGGTTTATCATTTTTGAAACAATGTTGGAAACTAAATATTCTGTTTCCAATTGTTTGTTTGAATTGTTTAAAAAATATAGATTACAAAATGTTAGTGAGCATTGATATCAACACAAATGTGCTGGTAGGAGTTGAAGTTGTTCTAATCGTGATAGTACTAAGAGTAGTAGTGGTAGTATTAAACCATAGTAGTATTAGTGATACAGTAGTAGCAGTAATAGCAGTAGTAGATGTATTAAATCGTAGTAGTATTAGTGATATAGTAGTAGTGATTGTGTATAAAAACTTTAACTGTAATAGCTGTCCTGTATAATTGCGACACAGTGTGATGAGTACACAGGTACACACAAAAAGTATGTATAGATATGGTTTGACTGCAGCGCCTTCAGGAGCTTTGATTGACTGCGTCTGTGTTTGTGCATGTTACACAGATTAAAGGAGCAGGGAGGTGAACTGGCTGCTCTGACATTTAGAGGCCCCAGCAGCGCCCACCTGTTCACACTCAAACGAAACAAACACAACTTATTACACTGTACATGGAAAACAAAACAAATGTGAACCCAGTAAACTATGTAGTAGCAGTTGTACTACACAAGTGCAGCAGTAACTGTAAGTTTTAGGCCTGAAAGTATATTTAAAAATGCCTCACTCCTCATAGTTATTATTAAATTATTTGTAGCCTGTATATGTATATTATAATTTCTTTGCTGTCTTAAGCTATTTTTACCCACTGAACGCTTACTGATTCTTTAATATAAATGACAAAATCCATTCAAATTTTCCCCAAAACATTTTATAATAACAGAATAGAATAGTATTAGTATTAGAGTATTAGTTGTAGTATAGGGCTAGTAGTGACTGGAGAACCATAGTGGCTGGTAATATTGAGTAATTTGCATGAGATACAGAGACCAACACGAGGCAGTGACATCCATCGTTTAATAAACAACCCCATTCCTTATAAAATATACATAATGTTCTTCACAGCGCGTCTTCATTTAAACAGGGTTCAACTTCCTTCACCAGATTTACAATGCTTTTTTTTTTTTTTTTTTTTTTACATATTTGCCTGTATTATTCATTAATAATACATCAGAAATTCAACATCCTATGCAAATACCTGAGTGCCCTCGCATCATTAAATGGTCAATATCAGATATTTCTGAATTATTTAGAGAACCAGTGCCAAAATATAAATTGTCCATATATTATTTTCTATATTTTACAAAATATAATGCACCTGAACCCTGTTTTAATTTGTAAACATCATTTAACAAAAACACACACAAAAGTTCACAAAACAGTTGCATGACTCTTGCAGAAAAATAGACATTAGTACACTCAAAATTTACAAAAACATGTCCCGTAATCTCTTTATAGCAAAGCTTCAATTTCAAGTAAACTTATCCTTATTCACTCATTATTCACATAGAAGACCTTCTTAGTACAGTTCATATGGCTCCATTAGTATAAGGCTGATCGCATAAAAATATAGATTTTTTTAATCCCCCAATACAACTATACAGTCATTTTTTTAACATTGTGATCTCTTCTGAATGCACTTGACTGGATTTGTTTACTGAACAGGGAGTATGATTATATTATATTTTCAGTATGAAAACTGAACAAGCGTAAACAATCCTTGCTTTAACTGGCTTCAGGGAAGAGCTGCCTTTAGATTTGAAGGAGAAGGAGAATACTTTATTCATAGATAGAAAGCTGCAGCCGAATTTGTTTTTGTTTAACTGCGTTCAGAATATAGTTTTTTTTTGTTTTGTTTTTTTTTTAGCATAGTTTCAGAGCCTGATTTACAGCCAAAACGTACATTTGCAGTAAGACATAAAGTGCTATTTTGGTCAAGTGGCTGCTGCAAAAAACCATTCAGAAGTGTCCACATATTAAACCTAAGTTAATACAATCAGAATAGTTTAGACAGTGCCAATTTGCTTTGTTCAAACGCTAAATATTGATCTTCTTTTAAAACATTACAAGGTCAAACTTATTAAATATGTGTAATATCTGTTTTAACGTGTACCAGGATTCCAGACTTTATATCCAGTTTTTAATCTAAGAAGAAAAGCAGGTTACAAAGCTGAAATGCCTATCACTACACATCTCTCTTTCCCTATCTCTTTGGTATCCATTGAAGTAAGGACACGCACTTGGACCAGTCATCTTCAAACGTGTTGAAATCTATTGGTTTACAATAGTGGCAGCTCACCCGCGTCACCCGGATCACTGACTTTTCAGACACCAGCTCAGGATCTAAACAAATGCTTATTGGTGCTGCAAACGTGTTACCTTGGAGTTACAAAAAAAAGATGAGCAGACAATATGGCCACAGAAAAAGTATGGACTAGGGCTTTGTGTGGCTCCTCGCTTCACTTCACTGTCAATACATTCACCTTTCAAAAGGAATTGATCAGTGTGACTAAAAGCTGCAGGAATACATCATCTTTCACTGCGTGTGCTAGGAAGTAATATGATGTGCAAAACATGAGCGATACAAAGAAAAACACTGATAAAGCTGTTATTGAGAATGAGTGTAGGGGAAGGGTTAAGGTTAGGTTGACTCTGAGAGGAGTGCGCTGAATGTACTATATAAACTAAAGGGACGGAGAAAGCTGTTTAAAGCCTTGTCTAAGGAATGAACATAAACTTAGGTTTTACAAACACACTGTTTGGACTGTCACTATGATCACCTCCACAAGCTGATAGAACTTAAGAACATAAACTTCATATTTGCAATAGGAGGAGAAGCTACTGGAAAAGGCAAAACACATTTGTCATAGGCGGTGAGGACCTTTCATTAGCTCCTAAATAATCCAGTTACTTGTAGGGGATTAAGACAATACTCACGTTTTCCTATATGCAATTTAGAATGACCAATAGAGTATAAAGAAGCTGGTTCTTTTTGTGAGGCAACCTAAATGAATTTGAGTGAGAGTATCTTCAGTGCAATGTTTGGGAGCAATCACTTGATCTTGATCTTTTAGTACTGTAAAGAGGAAAAAAATAATTTTCTAAAACAAGTATACAATAACCATGACAAAAGCAGATGACTCTGCCTCTACAGATCAGCCAGCCCTGCTGAAGCAGTGAAGAAGAGAAGAGGGAAAACTTTACCTTCAGTTTGTTTTTTACAGTAGTAAAGTAATTAAATATGTATAAAATGTGTCTTTGGCCATACCTTCATATGATTGTTCAGCAGTATTCACAACAGTAGCTTAAAGCAGTCAGTGATTGTGCTACACTCCTGTACATTCAAGTGTGTAGTCGGAGGTTGAGGTTGAGGACGGTGTCTGGTGTCACTTCTTCAGCTTCTCTCACTGGAACGTGTGCTCGCCCCGCACGATGTGAGAGGAGAACTCATAGCGGTCTTTGCTGCGGTGCCCACAGATGTTGCACTCCAGGGGATCTCTGTAACCATGGCAACCCATGTGGATAGTGTACATGACATGATCCAGGAAGAGCACCCTGCAGTGATCACACTGAAAGGCCCGGATTTCTCCTTCTCGCCCAAACACGCGGATCCCGTCCTGGTTGGCGGGGCGTTCTGTGGCCATCCTCAGTATCCCAGGCCCCCCTAGTGGTCTGGGAGATGCCTCTATGCCCCGTTCCCCCATTAGGACCAGGGCAGGACTGGGCTGGGAGCGGCCGCTGGGTGGACGCTCTCTGGTTGAATGTCCCTGTCTCTCTTGAGGACTGCTGCGAGCTGAGTCCACTGTCTCCTCTCCGCTGACGTTGGGGGAGTCCTTGCCCTGTGGGGGCTTGCTGAGCCTGTTTAAGGATGTGGGGCCGTTGGAGGTGGGCTGATGGGGGAACTCTGAGGGCGGAGGGGGAGGTAGAGGCTCACAGTTCCCAGGCCGCTCACTGCGTCCCAGAGGCAGCACTCGATGAAACAGGGGGTTGACCATAGGCACCACATCCACCATAGAGACAGGGGGGCCTGGGTGGTGCATGCCTAGGTAAGGCAGGGCTGTGCTGATGGGGGGCTCCATCATGTGAGGGTGGATCAGCTCCGCCTGTTTGTCATACTTCAGGCCCACGTCATATCCCATATCAGGGAAACTGTAACGCATCAGATTCTCCCCTGCACAACAGAGAGGCAGAGACATGTCTCAGGAAAACTTCATAAACTACTTTGTGTTGGTTAAAACAAAGAAAGATCTAGTTGATATTCTGCTCCTTAGTTTGTACATTTTGCATTTTATGTCCTTTGAGTGAAGCACAGTGGAAAGCCCCATCCATCTAGAGTGCTGGTTAACCACTCCCGAACAGGGATGCGGTGAGTTGTTTTCACTTGATAAGGGCAATGGCAGTGTTACAGGTGTACCTAACCACAGAAAACATTTTCCTAGCCTGTCTGTCATCCGCTTGTTCTACTGCTCTCAATCTTCATGTTTAATACTGTGGTGAGACACTATTTTGGGTGAAACCAAAGTGAAAGCACAGTGTGTCCTTATCTGTCTGTTAAATATATGAAGTAACAATTGTACTACTGATGTAGCTCACATATACAGTAATCATTGTAACACTGCTGTTTTCATTTATACATTCAAAATGTCATTCTCAAAGAAATCAAGTATATATTTTTGAAAAGACTGACTCCAAAGACTAACATTTGTGTTTTTAAATATTTACCAACAAACTTTTGGGGGGTGGTGCTCTTCCTTTTGGCTACATTGCTGTGCAGCCGCTCAATAACAGGAGGTCTGTCAAAACTCGCCATGGCATTGGGCTCTGCCATGAGCCTCGGTTCTGAAGGAACTTCACCTGGACACAAAACAATGATTTGAATTCATTTATTCAGTATCTTAGACTGATGAAGAGGAATGATTAATGTTGGCCTGCATTCTGAATCTCAGTTAAGACAAGTTCTCAAAGTAAGTAATTAACTCATTTCAGAAAGTTCTCAAATTCAAGTTCTATTCTCTGAAATTCTGCAGTTGATGTGAATATGTTTAAAGAAGCACAAAGAGCAAAAACAACTAATTAGTATAGCTACTATTATATAGACCTCGACATTATTGACCATCACAATATTTCTGGAGTACATCAGAGTACATAGTTTTCTCTCCTGTTTACCTGTATATGGGCCGGTGTTTGCGCCGGGATCCAGGCCAATACCTTGAAGGTAACTATGGCAACGCTCTTTGTGCTCCTCCAGTGACGTGCGCTGCTTGTAGCTCCGCCCACAGTAGTTACACTTGTGTGGTTTGCCAACTAAAAGTGAAGACATTCAATGGAGAGCAAATTAATTTCATTCGTCAGTGCACAAAAAGAAAGCGTGGGCCAATCCTATGAGATAATTTAAGGCACTGTGTAGTTTGGGTAGTGCGTAGTAGTAAAAGTACAAACAAAGCAGAATGAGTGAGATCATGGATGTTCCACTATAGTCTGAGGATTCCACAGTAGACAGACAGATAGAAGCAGTTGTGGGCGATAGGCAGTCACACTGTCTATAGAGTGTGTGTGGCAGCCCACTCCTCAGAGGGCACGATGACTGAACTAACACATCCAAAGGTGGTGGTATAGGAAAGTAGCTCCCGCAGTAAAGGCCTATGGAGGTGGCTGTGATTCATTCATCATTTTGTTTTGTTTGCTTTCTGCCCACTTCATTTACACAACAGAGAAAAACACATAAACATACTCAGAAGTAAATCTTATAATGGGGTCTTTGAAGGATCATTTAGGTCAGTGATTCAAACTTCTCAAAACAAGCACCACCTAAGATAATATCTGGGTTTCCAAGTACCACCAGATCTGAACCCGTACTATCAAAGAACTATATTAGGGCTAAGGATAAGATGGGTGGTGAACCACAGTTTGAGAAACCCTGATTCAGGTGAACTCAAATGAACCTAAATCTGTACAAACCAGGCATTAAATAAATCAAAGAAATACTGATTACTGGAAATACTTCTAAAAATATCAACTAAATAAAAACTCATTCTAAACCAAACTTATTAAATGAGGAGGCTTGACTATTACCATGTCGAGACTTCAGAGTACCATCAAAAGAAACCAGCGTACCAAAAATGGTCCCAGCACCACAGCTTGAGAACCATAGTACTTGCACAAAAATGGCCACAACCACATTCATTTAAATTGACTAAAAATGACAATGCAGAAGTGTAAATAGGACTGCCCCATGTGAACGGCCTTGTGACTCATATAGAGAACTGTTAAGTGGACTAAAGCTAACTGATGTGATCCAGACATGCACTCATCACTTCTACCACTGTGGTAGATATTATTGGTGCAGTCCACAAAGCTATTTTCACTTTGAGACCATAGTGCACTTAGGGACATAGTTATCACACTTTAAAGTAAAGTAAGAGGTCAAAGCTGTATCATGCCATCGGTGGATTTCATCATTATATTTGATTATATCATGCACAATCCACCTACACAAATAATGAATGGCATCTTTATAATAAAATGATGCTCTTTAAAAGTCATATCTGAAATGGACGAGCTCCTGTGTTTTAGTGAATGATGAGAGTGTGTTTTCTGAGTAACTGCCTGGTACTACATTGTGGTCTTTGAATGACACTGTATTGGCTAAATCTGAAACTAGGCCCATAATTATAGTCTGTGATCCACAACACAGTAATGACAACGGTTTCAATATGATTACATTTTCTGCTCACTCACTGAACTTTGACGAGTGACAGAGTAAAAATACACATGGCATGATGTGAGTTTAAACAGTAGGACAAGCATAAACTATTGGTCTTTTGTCACTGCAGCCTGCACTACTCTGTGGAGATGGTATAGAAGCGCCCACACATGAACTGTGGCAGATGTTCTAATCTATAATAGTAACGGGTCTTCTTATAGCACAATTGCTTGTATAAGCATAGTGTCTAATGCAGAATAAACAGAATAAATGCTATGCAAATGAAGAACATTATTATTATTATTATTATTATTATTATTATTATTATTATTATTATTATTATTATTATTATTAATGTATTTTATTGTATTAAATTTGTTCGTTATGCAACATTTCTTAATCATGACCTTTACATACACATACACTAAATGAACGTGAAATTAACCAACTCACAGATGATTTAAGTACAATAATAGGAATCCATTACTACAAATTGACCTTTCATATGAGATTGCATATATCTGCCAGCCAATAATGCAGTGAGTAGTTAATGATCATTTATATAGAAGAGAGATTTTACAGTATATTAAGTATGAGTCTAAGTGAAAAGCATGCAGGAGATGTACTTTTCAGCAAGAAGTGAATGGTATGAATAACCAGGAGAGAGAGAGAGAGAGGTGGTGCTGGTTTGGCCTTGATTTGAAAAGATTGAAGAGCACCTCCTGATAATAAAGAACTGGGTGACAGTTAAATGAGATGGACAGGATTTACATGTGTCTAAACATACATCATGTCCCACTCCTAATGTCCTTGGCATTTAACTCCAACCACTCACAGCACAAAGACAAAAACTATTAGTGAACAAGACTAGTTATTGGGCAAACAGTCAACAGTCAATTAGTTATACCACATGTGCTTGAAATGTATATACATATTTGTGCATCGCAACTGTGTTCGTAAACTTCAAACATAATTAAATACATTAACAGAAGTGCACAAAAACTATTACAGAGAAAGTATGAATTATGCATAGTAGACTATAACATTATTAATACAGGCTTTATGTATAATGCCACTGAGAAATATGCACAAACACTAGACAAGCGGCATAAAGTGGGCCAAGCAGTGTAATATCACCCAATACATGGGTTTCAGCTTCCTGTTACATGCAACATTTTGAGGTCTTTTGTTGTATAATATTTTAGTTATAAATTGTTAATCACTATGGCGATGGTCTTAATCATTCTGACACCAAGGGACACTGAGTAGAAGAGTAGCAGGCAGACTCACCAGCGTGTGTGCGCAGGTGTCCAGTGAGGGCGTCTCTGCGTCTGCATGCGTAGCTGCAGAAGGGGCATTTGAAGGGCTTCTCTCCGGTGTGCAGTTTGATGTGTCTCAGGAGGTTTCCCTTCTGAGTGAATGACACCCCACACTGGCTGCACTGGAACGGCCTGTCGCCTAGAGACACACAGGAAGTCACTGTGGATCTGCAGCTGACACCGAGCACCAGAGAGACAAGCATATGGGGCTGTACTGTATGTGTGTAATGTGTGTATTATGTATGTATGTGTATGTATGGACAGGAGCTACATGAAGCTGGGTTTTTATGCACAAAAAGTCAAGTTGAGTCATTTTATATTTACTGCTTTTTGGGGTCTAAATTGATTTGATTGATTGTTGTAATCATTTCAACAATTGAAATCATATTGGCTCTAATTGGCTCATAATTAGTAAATCCACAGTAAACGCTTTCACACATAAAAAAGCCTAAAAATATTGCACTATTACATAAAAATGTTACGTATTGATAGATAATTGACAAAATGGAAGCAATGACAACTAGTGTTACAGCATAATATTCAAATATAATTCAACTAAAGACTACAAAATGGTCAGGTAGTTCCTGTATTTCAGATGAAGAACTACCCAGAGCAAAGTGACAGAATTTCCCACAAATACAAGCAGCTGCAATATATATTGCCTATGATGACATAATTCAAGGACCAGCAAAAATGGTAAAACTATCATGACACAAGTGCACACGTTTTAAATGGTCATATTGGCATTGTTCTTTCTGAGTCAGGAAAACATTTCAGCGTAAAATGAACCTGACTTGACCGTCCACATTTTTAGAAAACAGCATACCGCATTCTCCTTAATCCCTGTACCTCCTGGTTTATGACACACACGTTACTCATCATCAGTTTTCAATATTAACAACTGTCATGCATGTTACTGGTGCACTGAAGTGAAATCAATGAACAATTCAAATTCTACCAGCTAAATATAAAATAGCTATGCATTTGATCGTTTTTCAAAATTATAAACAAACAAACTAAACTAATTTATAGACATTTTACACATTTACCATGCCCTAGGTCCACTGACCGTTTGAGCTGGAGCCAGTTAGAAAACCGAAATGTGATCTTAACACTGTAGTGGTGGCAGTTAGAACAGGTTGCGGGGGATTCCAAGGATATTTTTTCCCTGATAATAATTCCAGGCCTAAACTTTTGTCTTTGCACTAAACAATCAAAAGGACTCCACACCCACTGTCGAGGAAAACCAAGACAATTCTGACTCACAGGGCACAACCAGTTAAGTGGAGAGTTCTCATTGATCCATCATAGTCATAAAGCAGTTTCGACTTGAAGACGTAGGAACAATGTAAATGTTATAGACCCTTTAAAAGTCTGTAAACATTTTTTTTTAAATTGTGGAGTGGAAGGCAAACAAGATTTTAGTGAAGATTTGACTGAAATTAGCCTCAAAATATCACAAAATATAAATAATCCAAATAGTTTTGGCAAATGGCATCAACTCATCAAATTAACTGATGTCAAAGCATGGTTTAAATACATTTACAATTGTATTTTATATTTTTGGCTACTTAATGGGAGATTATTACGCACACTCAGCATATCCAATGAGGAAAAATCCAAACTGGACAAATAATTTTTAATTTTGTCTAAAGATATATTATATACTTCACCATAAACAGTGTTGGGAAGTAACTGAATACATGTGCCGAGAATATGTATCCAGAATAACTTTTCTCAACTCAAAGGAATACAATGCACTACTAGATCACACAATTTTCAGTGCTCTGATTGGACATTACTACATACATTTTAATGCACGTATTCAGTATTATGTAACTAAATACATTTTCAAAGTATTCTTCCCAACACTGATGATAAATTATACATTTTGTGAGGCTCAAATACAACACTCTGTGAGATTTTTTTTTTTCATCCTTTGTAATAGAAGAGCAAACTAAATGAGGAAACTACTACCCTGGAAATTGTTTTGCATTTTTGATATAAAGAAAAAAAACCATGAGCATTTAGAAGTGTTGTCATTTAGAAGTGTTGTCAGTTAATCATTGAATATTGATTAAACTACTTCACTTTACATCTATTAGGTCGTTTTTGAACATTCGGTTGCCATAGCGATTTAAGGGTCTGTGCGTGTAGTACCATTGGGCTGTCGGCTGCCTCCCTCTGCCTGAGCACTGGGTCCGGTGTGCCCGTCCTGCAGGGCACTGGGGCTGTTGGACATAGACTCCTCCAGTGGGACCCCCTCCTCTCCAGTGTGGCTCAGTTCCTCCAGATCAGGACTGCCGCTCTCCACCTCCTCCATGGCTTCATCCTCCTGCTTAATTGTCAATTCTGCAAAAGAAGTTGCAGTGTAACTTTAGAAATTGTGTATGAACAGTTGGAAGTAACTAGAATTTTCTTTTCAACCTTTTTATATTTACTGAAGTAGTTAAGTTGATTTGTTTGATATTAGTGTGAAGCTAAAGTACTTATGACAGATTACACTACTCATTTTACTAAAAGGTAGTGGAAATTATGATATTTAAAATGTTATTAATTGTCTTATCTAGTTCTCCCTGATTGACAATGTGGGCGCAGCTTTTCATTACTGGTTGGACATGGACAGTAAATGTAACATATGTACTACTAACAACAAGCCTGTAAACAAGGCCCAAATGTTGTCTAATTTGCACTATAATTATTATTTGTAAAATAACGATAAATTACCTTTATTTTGTTGCAATGCATATTTGAACTGTCAGAAAATCTTACTCGTTTCAGAATGAGATAGCTTTATTAGTTCTTTGAAGGGAAATAATTGGCGCTACCTGAAGAAACACGCACACAGCAGGTAACCATGTAATCTATATGACATGACAGTTCACAGGAAATCAGAGATGAACAAAGATGTAAGTAATTCTTAAGAAAACCTCAAACAAAGTTCAAGAATGTAGTCGCGGAAGTAATAAAATATCTTTGCGTGAAAATTGTCCCTAAATTTTGTATGGATTTTTATGTATTGATTACATAGATAGATTACATAGAAAGATTCCTTCCTGTAATTGTCTTCTTTTTTTCTGATGTAAAACTATGATAAATATTCACCACAGGTACTATCTCACCAACTAAAGTAAGAATGAGAAAAACACAAAGAACTGCTATGTGTAATTATGAGTGCAATTAATACTTTGGAATAGTATTTTAACATTTTAAATCATAAAACAATTCTACATGATCTGCCTACTTAAGTTTAGACACTTAAAACCACTGCAGACTTAATAGAAACTTTTGTAAGGCACAAATATGTCCTAAAAATGTATTAAAATATGAATTATTCTTCACTTTCAGAATAACGACAATTTGGAGGTCACTGCAACCGACAGTGTGAATGCTGGCTGAGACAATTCTCTCTTTTCGATGAACCCAATGACCTTTTCATCAAGGAAATCATGTCAAACACACACAAATATTCATTTAATAACTTTTAATTAATTTCTCCATTTTATCCACAGTGAAAAAAATTCTATGTAGGAACTCAAAAGCACTTTTAGGCCAAGGATTACAGATAAGTGCTATACAATTAAGAAGCTCATAGACCAGACTGTTGATACAGTATAGACTGGAAAATAGAAAAGTACCACTTCACATGTTTCAGCACGCTACAACAAAAGATTAAGAATCTCTCAGATTTCAGAATAGGGGGTTGTACTTTCAAACTCACATCTGCTAATAATGCATAAGTAAGATGTTCAATGTGTGTACTGAAATATCTTCACTTATTTTTCATGAGCCAACATACCAACTTCCTTTTATAGGCAAATGTTTTTGTAGTATTTACAGTTACAGTGTATGTCAGATGCCCTTCTTGATGAAAGGTCTGAAACGGTGAGTCCCAAGCTGGGGGCAGGAAAGACCCCCTGGAGAGCTTTGTCTGGTTAGAGGAAATGAAGAAAAAAAACCTTAAAAACATATATCTATTACTACTATACACTGGTGGAACGTAACAAAGTAAAAGTAGTAAAATGCTGTACTTAAGTATACATTTTAGATATACTTTACTTTTGACTTCTACACATCTACTACATCTGAAAGCAAATAGTATTTGTATTTTCAACACACAACATTACACCATATATGTGTAAAATCCCTCAGTCATTCAGGTAGAATTCATGACAAAAGGAGAAATTCAATTTGTCAACTGGACAAAAGTTTATTTTGGTCAAAAACGTTTCGCAGTTCATCCAAGCTGCTTCTTCAGTTCTGGTCAAAACTATTTATTACCATTGTTTCTGTTGAACTAAATTTAGCACTTTATCAAAATCCTTAAAGTTGAAACTTTATAAGACCTCAAAATCTGTGCAAAATACTTTTACTTTTTACCCCTTAAGTACATTTTTAATGGTTACTTTAATACTTTTGCTTGAGTAGACTTTTTCATGTGATACTTTTACTTTCACTTGAGTATCTCTTTACTCCGGTACCTGCATTTTTACTTAAGTAACGCAATTTACCACCACTGCTACTACAACTATATTTTACTACTATAAAAACTGTACTATTTACAGACATTTTATTAAGACTGATTCAGGCTTAGTAACTATTTTAAAGGGGATAGGGGTAGATGTTAATTAGTTAGTTGCTAGATGCTTTGTTTTGCTTTGTACATTATGAATTCAGTCTTTTTTGATGAGTTATTAAGGCTAATTAAGGTGTACTTAATATAAATGTAAATACTGTAGTTATAGTTCATTCTGTCACCAAGTATCGATTCAAAATAATAACTATATTATTAATCGTAAAAATAGCCACTTTCTGAATCTAAAAATTACACTCACAATTCAATGTTACCGATTTCTATAATGAACTACATCTTGCCCCAAACTATCTAGACTGACCTATAACTTAATATCACAATCGCCATCATTAAAAGTGCTTGTGGAGTGGGTTTGCCAGTAACTTAGCAACTCAACAGGTAGACAGCAGCATTATCTTCTACTTTCCTGATGAAGAGAAAAAATAGACAGTGTATGTGAGAGAGAGAGAGAGGCGCAAGGAATCTTTGAAACTGGCTGGGCTGGTTCCTGGCTGTCCTTGAGGAGAAAGGGAGTGTCTGGGCCCTGAAGCTGCAAACACCAATGGAGACTGGTTGGATGGCAGTGCTAAAAGGCTTTATAATTGGGTATATATATAATTGTTTGTGTGTGTGTGTGTATCCGGGGGCGTGTGTGGGAGGGAAAACTATTCAGCACCTGCAGCCTCTAGGTATCGACTCTTAAAAAAACTTTGTAATCTACACAAGATGGCGGTAATTATAGTTTTGAAATAAGGAGAGATGAAAATGCATGGAAACTGACAAAATGGCGTTTGGTTGTTACAGATTAAAATAGTACAACGGCTGGAAAGAACGGTGAAAAAATCGTCAAACAATGTTCTCAAAAGATTCATTTTTGGTTTGGTTCATCAAAAAAAGAAAATGAAAAAATCCATCATAATCTACTCTACGTTTTCTATTTATCTAGGCATTTCATAACAATTTAAGATGCCTTTAATTATTACAAAGAGATAAGATTCTCTGTTTTCTCAAGTGCCACTGATGCTATGTCTATAATCAATTTGGCAAAAAACCTATCAGCAGACCTGGTCCCTAACAAAGAACTGGCACTAGCAAATAGTAAGACCACATAGGCAAAGCTTATAACACAAAATAATACAAAAACAGAACCCTGTGGACTATCTGTGCCTAATTTTTAAACATTATCTTGCTCACATAAAATAAATCACAATAGACAGATTTAAATGCAAAAATTCTCCTTTTACAGTTTGAGAATCAGGTACCTCAGCTTTAGGTAATAAGTTATTTAGTTTAAAGCATGACCTTGACATTAAGTGAGATTTGTAACCCACTCAATTTTATCATCTGTATCAAATGGAGACAAAAGTATTAATAATTATAAATAAAATAAATAAAATATGAGAATATCTGGACAGTTTTAGGAGCATAGAAAGTGCATTGTGCAAGTAAATTGAATTTAAAAAGTACATTTCATAATTAAGTAAAAGCTAAACAAATGTTTTCAGCAGGTTTGTAGAGATTTTGTTTGTGTAAATCTAGTGTAGAACAAACACGACACCGTGCACCACACCAAAGTGTGGTACACGTGTAGTTGTGTAACTGACTGATCCTGATTGTCCAGTTGTGGGATTTACAAGGACAATAATTATAGTGTGTGTCTGACACTGACTTCCTATCTCAAATAGGTCTGCTCCAGGTGCTCATCCTTCTGCAGCTCTGCGCATTTATGCCCTGAATTATGGAGCTTAAAAGTGGTCTGGGACTTTTGAATAAGAACGTCAAACTCACATACATTTACCACTGAACAACAAGTAAAGACAACCTGAAAGGTAAACAGCTGTAGCAAAAAAGTAGATGCTAGATAAAAGTTGTTATTTTATGTTATTGAGTTGCCTTAAACCTAAGACTGTGGTATCAGTGTGAGGTTAAATGGTTCATCTAGATTTAATCTGAAATTATTCTGGTATTAACCCTTTGTTCTTTATATTATCTTATCTTATTGTTATCATTCATTTGATTTCAAGGTTACTTAGAATAATGTAGTTGCTCAATGAATAAGAGCACCTAAAATAGAAGATTTCAAGTTTGAGTTCATGTCTTAACACAGTCCGCATTGCATAAAAGGGGCAAGTGCCTTGGCAGAGGTCTGTGCTCTGTGTACACTTTTGGATGTGGTGTTACTCGTCTGCACCACCATCTTAAGTCTATATAAACCAGTGTTTCTTGTGGGCAGCGTGTCTGCTGTGGAAACACTTATCCCGACACGAGCCTTGTCTTTCACAGCTGTATCCTGGCAACACGGAGCAGACCCGAACGTCCTTCAGCTCCTTACATCTTTACATCTGTCTGTCGTCATGTGGCCCAGTGGTAAGCACACAGTGATCAAATAAGGATACAGTACACTTTGAATGGGCAGTTCAGATAATGGCATTCACTCTCAGACAGTTTGAGTGTTTCAAAACCCAGCCTAGAGCCAGCAGACTGACAGTAAATGGATATTATTAAAGAAGACATGATCTGTGTGTCTCTGCAAATCGGTCGTCAAACTGTGTGTGATAAAAAATGGCCAAATGGTCGAGGTGGGACAGTTCACTATTTTGATAATATTATGTCATGTAACTCAAGTTGTTACTGAGATACAGTGGTGGAGTGGTTAGCAATTTAGCACATAACATGGGGTCTGTCTCAAAATGAATTTTCTCAGTATCTTATTTGTCTCATGTACCTTTGTGGAAGAATGAAAACCTTGATAAGATCAGTAGTCATCTCTGCATTAAAAAAAAGTAAAGTTACGCAAGGGTTACCCTGTGTACTTAAATTGTCCAGAGCAGATACAGTATTACATAAATTAACACAAAATGTGAAATAAAATGCTTTATATACTATAATAACATAATTTCTTTTTATTAGCTTATGTTAGTGAGACATATTTTCACCTATATAGTAGGATCAAGGGCCTTGCGTGTAGCATGAAGTGAAGAAAAGTGCAGCTCTCTGGTGTGTGTCTGACCATTGTGCATTGACCATCCAGTTTGTGGAGAATATTTACTGAGCACTTACCACAGGGGGACTTAGGACCATGGGGAGCTGTCTGGCCATTGGACTTTTCCACCAGCATTCGGGAGTTCTCTTTACCAGGCGAGCACTGGCCATTACCTGAGCAACACGTACATTTAATGTCAACCAAAGTCTTCTCTACAGTTTTACAATAGATTTAAATTCAAATCATAAGGTACCAACATAATTATTTCACTTTGGCAAAAATATGTACTCTGGGCTGGCTAGGTTATTCCTTTTCAAAATGTGCACACTAATATGCATATCTGAATCCTTATTTCAACTCTGAGACCAGGATGTTGAGGTTTAAGGCTAGGTTTTTTCAAAATATATTTCAAATAGAGGGGTAAATCTTCAATATTGTACATTCTGCTTTATTTGTAAATTTTTAACAAAGTGTTAACAGAGCTTTGTCTAGTTACCAAAGGCACCTGTCTGAGCTGCCTATAGGATTCTTATGTCCAGTGGATGTGTATCAAATTGCAGCACCTTCAGCAGTGTGCACAGAGAAGGCCATGGATAGCCAGTGTCCACTCAGAGGAGAGCAGACCCATCCCTGATCCTCTTACAGGACGGTCCTATCAGGGTCAGCTCAACAATACAGACACCCCCCCTGACCCAGGTGTCACATCCCTCAGGACACACATGGACATGTCTTTTACCTGCTGCACACAAACGCCCCACAAACACAGAAACTATATATGGACAATGATATGCACAACTAGGCTTGGTTTTGTACCAACTATTTTATGGGATTAAGAGTAACATTCAGTTACATCCACAGGACTGTAATGAGTCTGTTAGATGTATTTTACCTGTATTGTACTTAACTGTATGCTATTTATACTTCAGTAGTAACTGTATTTTACATGAGTAGTAGTAACACTCCTAACACTTACACTTGTCCTTACATTGTGAGCCTTGTTCTAACTTGGAACCTATGGTTTAAAAACTTGTGCTGTGTTACTTGTATGTAACAGAATATGTTTGGGCAGTCTGGATAAATCAATACCAACCAATGCATGTTTTTATTTGAGTGATTGTAATGACTTGTACTTCCCTCCACATACCGTAAGTGCTATTATTTTTTTTAATTTAACTTGTTTACAATTCTTGCCTTCTAAAGACACGCCGACGTTGGCTGTGATAACAAAGTTAATCCTCTATGTGCCGACTATCATTCGCCATAAAAGACTAACCTGTCAGATCACATTTTGATTTGACAGTTTGCATTAGATGGACAACCACTTTGTGCATTGTTCCATTGTACTGGTGGCCTGGCTGAGTGGGGCATGCTGGGAAACGTTGTCCCTGACACAATCCCTGGGACGGGGCTCAGGTTGCACAGGTCGGGGTTGGAGGAAATCTCAGGTGACCAAGCGTCTCTCCCTTGGCAGCGCTGTCCTGGAGACAGGACTGGCCCAGATTTGTCATGAAGGATTTTCCATTACTGTAGCCACCAGCACCACCGCAGTGTGGCTATGGGACATCCAGCCACAGAGAGCATGGACGCGCTGGGTTCACTGGCTTAGCATTACAGATGCAATATTTATAGATGTTATGGAAGCAATGAGTTTATACTTCAGGGTTATTAAAAGTGTGTAGGACAAACAGGTCCAGATTTTATGCTCACCGACTTTTCATGAGCTTCACTTGAAAAGTGGAATGAAATTGAAAAAGGTAGATTTTATTAATCTATTTTTGTTGTAATTTAAGGGCTTCATATTTATTCATATTTTTTTATGTTTGTTTGTTTTACAAATATCAAAATATTTCAAATGTGCTTTAATAACTTACCTTGCATGTCTCTTTTTGGAGATTATTAGGCAATTGTGTTAATTGATTTAATGAAAAATAAATGGATTCATTATTAACTCTTAACACAGACCCATGTGTTCTAAAATGCTATAAACTGTCCCTTGTACCTAGAGAGAGAATATTTTTCTATAGCACATTGATATACAGTATCTTTCATCATCAAATCTGTTTTCCATCCCAGACCTCAATGCTTTAATGTTTGGAAAATGCCCACAAATATAGCTAACCACAGTCATTTACACTTTCACAGAACGAAGGGAGGCCCGCATTGGCTTGTTTTGGCTGAGTCAACTCTGTATGTGCGTTACAATTGAGATATTGGGTACTCAAACAGCGGGGTATGGTATATTTGAGTAATGCACTAAATTAGGATAATATGGTCCACTAATGTGCTGACAAATGGAAAGGAGTGACTACAGGCCTACATACAGTGGAAATGATGCTAAGCTATATTCTCTGACTTATTTTTGAATCACAAATTAATATAAGATGTTTCCTCCTCTCCCACCTATAGGTCAGAGGATGCGAAAGTATAGCTCAGAATGATACTCCATAAGACACAAGAGGCAGAGGAGGCGGCAGAAATAGTGACAAAGTATGTGGTGGAGAGTATGGTCACGCATTTCTCAACATTTAGTGTTATCTTATGAATTCAGAAAACAAAACATGTCCTTAATGGTCTGTGGAAGAGCTATCATGGTGACAAGGCTGTATGCAGACTTGCATGGTGCATATCAGGTCAGGCTGTTTGTGTGCATCTAAGCAAGGACGTAACTTTATTTTTGATGTGGTTTATCACATTGTACTGCAAAGAATGCTTAAAATAGACTTCTTTATAATGTTATTTTCTATTTAGAGCAATGTTATTAGTAAAAATTGAGACCGGAAATTAGTGGATAACTGAATATTAGTAAGTTATAGACAGAGCGTATATTGTAGTAGTGATATGAATATGAATAGTGATATTTTATATCTAAACCTGATCGATCACATTTTTAAACTTCAAAGTGAATAATGCCACATACATTAGAGCACAAGAGTATTTTCCTCTGATAGCACCATTTAGATTACAGTGTATTGTAGCTCTGCAATGTGCCAAAGTGTGACTTGTATGATCTTGGGCACTTCAAAATTGATTTACAGTGACAAGTCCTTTGTTCCTTTATTGTCCACAGAATGTGGATTTGAACAAGGTATTTAAGGGTTCTTTCTTTCTTAATAACAGTGGACAGAGCTTTGAGACCACTGCAGCAGATGCCAAACCAGCCAGTTCACCATGCATTGCATTTCTTTGCATTATATAACTATAAGGTGCAAAATATATAGCGTGAAATGTACCTTTTTTATTTATAATGCATTTGACATAGATGTATGGAAGATTTAAAATGTAAAGAAATGCAAACTGAAATGGCTGACTAACTAATAACTTCAGACTACCCAGGACTAACCCTGGCCCAAATCAAGACCCAAAAGTCCCTGTGGTGTGGAAGGTCGAGCTACCTGCTACAGATATGCACACAAAAGCAGAAAGCTGCACTGGGGGGGCAGGCAGGATCACACACACACAAGCCCAAAGGAAACCAGCAAAGGGCAATGGAGCCACAACGCACATATCCAGTATCTGCTGCACACACAGACAGGATGTCGATAATGCATGATTCTCTCAAGCTTTAAGGGTTGCACAGGAAAAGGCTGCAGTAAGGGAAAATCCCTCCAAATGTTTACACTTTAAATTTTATACCACTAATTATGTACAAATTATTCTCATTTTAGTTTCTGCAACTGGAATACAGCTTTAACCCATTCTGATCAGCTCTGCAGCACAGAACCAAACAACATCTGACATGATAGAAAATGTAACATAAATGTAACATAAAGATGCAAACATATTTTAAATAAAAGCACTGTTGGGCATCATGGTTCAAATGTAATGTAAAATGTCTTACTTGAGCAGTATCCACCTGGAGTTTCCATTTCACTTTGGGAGTTCTGCGCATATTGAAATATAACTAAATTACTGCTTGATTTTAACATCATCAATGAAGCATTTTTATTTTTTACTGTGGGGCTAGTCTGCTAAAATATGTTTTAGCTGTAACAGGATCTGTGGGGAACTTGTTTATTACACAAATAAAACAGCAAACTTGATTCTTTTATAAACAGAATGAAATTGTGTTTAATGAAAGTTAGAGAAAGGATTTGAGAGTGATGCATTTTCTATTCTCTGTATCTACTGTATGTGTGTGTGAACTGAAACAAAATATGGTTTGAATTTTCACCAAATATATTTCCAACAAAAGCCTTTCTTAAATATACTGTCTAAATCCCCCATTTCAGCTTATGTTATGTGAAAAGATTGATTTCCAATCTGCTAAAAATTTAAAAATCCAATAAAAATATCGTATGTGGTTATATAGTCACTGTACAAAATATAGCATATAAATCAGTGGTGGAAATGCCTGTATAAAAATATTTTCAAGCTTATAGATCGACTACATTTAAGATAATTTTTGTCATTAAACATGTCAGCATTAATTAATTAAATGTTGAAATACTGTAACAGAAAATATATAGAATACACAATAAAATGAGAGGGAAAAGTGGTTTACCTTCAAGTGTATCCCCAGTAGAGAGTGAACAGGGGATATCAGCCCGGGACAAAGGAGGGAACCAAGTATCTCCTCCTCCCCTAAAAGTGAAAATAAATCAGTCCCGGTATGATAATGTTTGCGTTCTTATTTTCTGACAATAAAATATATAAAAAATATGATATAATATTTCATCTACAAAGTCATCACAGGAGCGTGAGACATTTAGGTGCGTCTCTAAAATCCTACAGGTGTTCGCCGGTGCGTCTTGAGCGCGTGTCCCGTCAACTTGTGCCTCTTCTGATGGTGTCACTGGCACAGTCCCGTAAGTCTCAGATACAAACTTCTCCGCACTTTTCCCGACTTTAAACAGACTTCCTGAAGCTCTCCAGCGGGGCAGAGGTGCACTGAGACGGGGGTTAGACTCAACAAGTTGGTGAAGGAAGAGAAGGAGAGGGATCGATCAAACTGGATCCACCGGTTCCTAAGGAATTAGCCATAGTGGCAGGGAGCAGCCAAGCTATTTTTCAAAGCTACTCTTAGGACTGGAAAATCCGTGTGGGTAGCTAGGCTATATGATGCATTTAAAGACAGGGTGAACAGATACATGTGAGAATGCCAGGATCACATGCATCCTACCCTAACTGTCAAGTGAATAATTTATGCTATAATAGCGCTTAAAGGGAAAACTTTAACACAACAGCCTAAACACTTATTTGGCATCATTATAGAAGCATCATAGGTGTAATTTCATAGGTTAGTGCATATATACATGAAGTGAAATGTCACTCAAAGCGACGCAGTTTGGTCGTAGCTGTTCCAGAGCATGTCTCTAGCGCTGGCTGACAGAGTGACAGCTTCAATTCAACAGGTTACCCGATCACAACAGCGAGCCCGTGTGCCTCTCCATTCACCAGACAGACGCTCCTTGTCTGCTCACTGCTGCAGACATGCGCCTCTTTACGGCAAAGCGTCTGGAGCTCTAAGCACCGGTCTACAGCCAACAACGGCACGCTTTTTCTTAGTTATCGCAACAAGCACATGTCTTCTTTTTCACGTTACCTTTGCAATACTGTGGAGTTTATATGATCCCGCGAACTGGCACACTCATCCACATTGGGCACGTCAGCTTGACTTCATTGTAGCCCGACATGCGCCAACCGGTGGGGAGCTCGAAGGCAGTTCCTAAAAGGTAGCAGCGGCTCAAGCAACAGTTGTTCAATCCTCCAGTGACTTCCTCCTCCATCTCCTCATGAGCACAGTGCACAGACACGAGCGGCAGCGGCAGCAGACAAGGCAGACCCGAGTTGCTATTCTGGGAAGTTGGTGTGACACGCAGAGAAACGGATCACGGCGGAGTGTGGTGGACCCAGTAGTCTGCGTCTCGGCTCGACAATCGATTAGATTACAAAGAAAGGGCCTCTTATTTCTGAGGCTGCAGTGAGGGTTACCTATGGCGGTGCACTACAGTAGCCTATCGTGCATAAAGACTTATTTGTCTTCTCCGTGTTTAAAGTGAGAAATTTGCACCTTACAATGAATTGAATGAGAAAACATACTTAAAACATGTAATCAACAAGCTTTTTACTTTTATGTGGATTTCTATTGTGCGTAAAAGTAAGCCCAGTTTCACTTTGTCATGAAGAAAAATAGTTGGACCCTACACTTAACCCTTTAATGAACACATTCACAACTGTCACTATTACAGGTGGGATGAACAGACTAGTGAGGACCTTGAATTAAAATGTCAGTACCCCCTGGTGGACAGACAGGGCCATAGCAGCTCCATGTATCCTCATTCACCTCACTTCACACTGGACTGCTGTGTATTCTTGTAACCATGGCACCTCTCTATTAGATGAGATCACTGCAGTAAGAAAAGCACAAATATTATATATCTGTACGGTAAGTGCTATAATGCATCACTGCCGAGTTATGGCAACATAAATTATTTTCAAACTATTTTTCTAATACATTTTCTTCCAAGCACTAGACAGGCAATAACAGGACTTAAATGTGTCGTTATCCATGGGTTTCAAATTATGAAAAAAAAAACAGGACTGTTGCCATAGCAATTAACAATCTAAAACTAAATATTATATCTTTTGAATGATGAAAAGTCATCAAAATGTCACATATAACAGAAAGCTGAACTCCCTACTATTTATTTAGGTATCAGTTCAGTTCAGTAAAGGACACGTTACCTCACAGGGGTTGACAGAAATGTACATAATCAGAATATAGAATAGCGTTAAACATTGTTAAACAACGTTACAATTATGAGGCTTCTACATGTGATTATAACAAGCACAGTGTTTACATCACACATTGTACAAAACCTGTATAGATAATATACATCATAGCTGGCTGTCACATGCACACCAAATGATCCTTGTGATGATTACATCTTCAAAAATAAAAATGAATTTAAAGAAGTAAAAACACTGTGGGCAACATACCAACGTATCTTGTGGTTGTTGCTTTCACTTTCATAAAACTGGTTACAGTTTAGATTGTGGCAGTCTTGATTTTAAGAATGATGAATCTGTAGCGCCCTCTTGTGGAAACTGCCAGGTATCTCAATTAATTATTGACTTTATTTGAAACGATAGTTAAGTCTGATGCTGTGGTGTGGTTGAACAGCTCCCTCTGCTGGTCATCCACTAGGCCTACGGTGTATATGTGCGGGTATAATGCCTTGATATGATCATCCTAGGCTGAGGTATTGATATTGAAACCACAAACCTGAAGTAGAGTTTACACCCCAAGAGACTTTTTTATCCATGAAGAGTCTTTAATAATCCTCTTAGTAGTACTAAACTTCAGATCCATTTAAAGGTGGACTATGTACTTTTTTTGGTTCCTACAGTATGACATTGGGTATATCTTGCATGTTTTTCTTGCAGATATTTTTATTGCTAAAAAAAACAAAATCTTGCAATCTTACCTCTCCACAGATCTGATTGAAGTTTGAAGTTTAATGCTATGTATCTCCATGGAGACAAGCTGGTGGCGAACCATTAAGCAGAAAAATTACATAGTGCACCTTAAATAGTTCAGCATTTAAATTTGCTCCCATTTGTGTTGACTTTGTATTTCAAATGGAAAACATGGTCAGCCAGGTCACGTTTATATGCAGCTCTTTCAGTCTGTGTGGGCTTCACCACAATCGTCTCTCGGTTTCACATGTTAATAACTGACTTTAGGCCCTTTCACCTCAACAGTACCTCAACAGTCTCCTGCCTCACACCCACATCTCTAGTTGGTATTCATCATACTGCTAACTGTCAGGTAAAAACAAACAAATGCTTGATGTTGTTCAATGGTTATTTAAACCATCTTAGAATCTTAGAATCAAAATTATACAGCAAAATGGAACTCACCATAACTCATTTAGGTTTACACTGGGGTTCAGCAGTCTCATTAGATTCAGAGACCCCACTAAAGATAGTGTGGTTAAAATCAAATTATGTCTACAACAATAACTACTACTATAAAACTGTGCATAATATATAAACTGCAGAATGTAATACCATGAGTCTCTGGCAGAGGGCACTGATGGTCTTTCACACACTGCTTGTATTTTCTGCATTGGATCGGTTATTAAACTGCATGCAATTATTTCACACTCTTTTTTTTCAGCTGAACCCAAACCCTTGCATTAACTGTTAATCATTAAGAATTGGAGTATTTACAATGGCATTTCACCACAAATGCAATGATAAGTTTAATCTTTTTCTACAGTGCTGTTTCCTATTTGTTTGTAAAGCATCTTTGATTGTCCAAAAAATTTAATGTATTATTATAGTGCTTCTGCAATATTTTTGAGATTTGTTCTTAATATATGTTGACATAAAAAACCTGAGCGATCTGCCGGAGTTACTGTGGGTTCTTTGTGGACGTACACATGCTCATATGAATTCATGAGAGAATCTAATTTACCCATTGAGTTACTTTTAGGAGTGACCATGTAGATAATCTGTCTCTATTTTACACAGTAATTAACTGACCATTGTCTAGGGTGTAGTACATCACAGGAGGTTACTATGTCACTATAGGCTTTTTCTGTAAGTTATACACAAAAGGTTAGTAATTGTTGTTCTTTGTGAATTGAATTGATCTAGTATGATAATGCTAAACATTTCTAATGTTTACAGAGAGCCTTCCCCCTGCTCCTGCTGTTGTGTCCATACATACTGTAGTAGTAGATATATTATGCTTCTTAACATGCTTAGTAAAGAACTGTAGCATACATAAGTCAATATTTTACATTTTGCAAACCTCAAACATGATCTAAAACAGCCTAACAGAAATGTGACCATTGATTACCTGATCAGATTTGATAAGCCCTACCTCTTCACAGTAGCAGTTCACCATAACACGCAGCAGTTTTGAATAGAATTTTTTTTAAGCCTACATGTATGACCCAGATGCAAGTTGGGAAGTGGGTGGATATAGGGCGAAGGTGAAAAACACCTTGAGAGCGCTTAAGCCCGGGACAATACCAAAACATGCATGAAGCAATCAAAATACAAATTCTAAAGGTAAAAACTTTATATAACATGTCTAACTCTCAGGTTTAACATACAGAAAATATGTATTCGATTAGACAGATGGATCAGGGGCTAGCTTGACTCCCCGCTGACACCCGTTGGTACTCTAAGATGCACGCCTTGGTAACACATGTATGGGTGAGTGACTAAGCGCTCATAAGCACTCAGCCCTATATAACAGCAACACCTCCTTAAGCCCAGACATGCTTCCTGCTAAATCTATTACCAGCAAAACAAGCGGTCGATAGCATCCAGTACAGTAGAGCTGCAGAGCTACACTTCAGCTACATCCAATTGTTACCACAGTTTCTTTGTGCAATAATGGTGTGGTATGTTTTCATTTATACGAGGACAGTGTACTATAAATACTGACCACAAGGAAAGATGCACTGTTGTAAGTTATAACAGAAAATGTTATAAAACAGATTCAGTACTCTAACACAGTTTTGACAATAGAGTTTGTAATATAAGGCAAAGTAAGAGTTAATACTAATAATAGAAAATTGAGGTTCATGTTTAAAGGTCCTATGTTGTACAAAATGGACTCCTCTGAGCCATTTTGGAATGTACCCTACCTGGAGTTGTGTTTTGTTTCATTCACACATGTTTGAGTATTGCTTTATTATCAATCTGTCTACATCTCCAAAGCTCCAGTGCTCTGCTCCACGTTGTGATGTCATGTAGTGGTAGCTTTCAAGTTAACAACTACCTTTTACCTTTTGTTCAGTAGAAATCATTAATTCCAGAGTTGAAACGATCCAAATGATTCTGAGTGAAGTTGTAAGGAGTTTAACAACACAGGAGAGCACTTCCTGTATAACTGCATGACATCACAAGGTGGAACAGAGTGTTTGCAGTTTGAGAGAAGAACTTAGCCTAAATATACAGGGTTCATTCGTGTCCGTGTGAATAAAACAAAACACAGCTCCAGGTATGTTTTTGATGAGGATACATTATATCAGAAAATCTGTGTTTTTTAATGTCTCGCTAAATGCCAACAAGATTCTAGTTTGAGAAAATCTGTGTGATTTTCATTGTTTACTGTGAATAATACATGATACAAATGCAGTTCAATATAGGTTAATGTTTTGTGGTCTCACTACATTCATTTTCACTACCCCCAAAAGGCCAATGAAATCGACCCTAACAGCTACTTATCAATAAGAGGATAGTATGTCAAAGCTAGTTCATTTATCTTTACTTGTACTCATATGTCTTTAGCTGGGGGCCGCAGACAGCCTCATAATTTATGATGGGGCTTGTGTGTATCTGTGCTAATGCATAAATCATTGGCCTAATAGATGAACATGGTGCAGGCCAAAAGCAGGTTATTGTGCGACAGGGAAGGATTACAAGATGCAGAGAGCAGAGGACAACAGTGGCTAGAGTATGACTAAAAAGGGTTTCAGTGAGCAGATTTGTTCAATATTTCAACACAAATGACAGAAAAGACATACGTCACTACATTATTACTAAAAGAAAAGGGGAAAATGGACAATATTTAAGATTATAAAATATTTAGGTTTCAGACCGAACTGAACTCAAATTCATGATGCTAGAACTGTGCACTGAGTGAAATATGCAATAATGGGGACTGCAATGAGTGGAGTGCCCTTTTGTGACTGCAGCCCTTTTGAACAACAGATGGAAATTAGCCTCTGTGCGTTTTCATTCATGTTGTATCGTGTCTGCCCATTAACATGCACTGTCCCATTCAGTCAATCAATCAAATAAATAAATAAAATAGGCAAGGCAAGTTTATTTGTATAGCACAATTCGTACACAAAGTCATTCCAAGTGCTTTACACAATAAGAAATACATTAAAATCACAATACAAACAATTCAAAACATAAATAATCATCATAAAATTTTAAAATAGAGATGAGACATTAAATTAGAGAGAATTAGAGAGAAAAGTAGAGTGCGGAATGGAAAATGAAAACAGTCATATGCACAGCTAAACAGAGCCGTTTTTAGTCTGGATTTAAACAGAGTCAGAGTAGAGGCTAGAGCTAAGATCTTAAGCCCGAGCCCGAGCCCGAGCCCGACCCGAATTAAAATGTCAATCATTGCTTCGGGTCGGGTCGGACAGGGCTTCTCTCTTGCTGACTTTTTTAAAAAAAATAAATAAACAGTTAAATTCGTGCGCAGAGCATGAGCCAGAGCCAGCGCATGCTCTGCGCACGTGAACGACGCCCTCTTAATAATCTTCCCCTCCGCAGGTCCGCATGAAATTTCGGGTTTGCTTCGGGCTCGGGCCTGCAAATCAAGTTAATTGGTCGGGCTTGGGTCGGGTCGGGTTTTAAGACCAGTGGGTCGGGTCGGGTCGGGCTGGATTTTTTAGGCCCGATTTTACCTCTAGTAGAGGCCTGTCTCACATGTTCAATAAATACATTTGGCCAACTATAACTGAACCATAACGTAGTCACTGGGGTAGCTGTGCATTAATGCCTCATTCACTGGAGTAGATAGAGAGTTATTAGGGTTAGGGTTAGGTTGGGAAGAATGGAATAATAAAATTGTATTACTTGCACAGCAGTACTACCATCAAATACATGTAGGTAGGTGACATCTTGACATCAAATTGAATCTGTGTTGAATACATGACAAAAAAAAATACCTGTGCCCTTTCATTCCACACAAAAGCTGCACTATGTAACTTTTCTGGTGGTGTGTATGATACCTGCACATATCTATCTTACATTAATTACAGATGTATTACGGCGTGTGTGCAGGGTTGCCTCTCTCACCTGCACCTTGGCCTGTTGGAACCACCTGCTTGTCTCCATGGAAGTTTAATGACATAGTCTGGATTATTCCTGCACCTTCAAGACAAATGGTTGAGGGAACTTGCTACAGCTGTCTGCAAGCCATAAAAAGCAATAAGATCAAGATTATTCATCTAACTGGCACACTTTTAGTATGAATACAACTGAAGAATGATGTAGCATTTTCAACCCACTTTTTGCCTATAATTTCAAGCTGACAAAGTTTCCTTCCTCAGATTCTACTCCTGGTGATTTGTACGATAGAGTGTGTACATGTCCATTATGTGTGTGCTGTGGGACTCTGTCAGTCACATTATTGCACTGTGCCACAATGAAGATGTTCTGGTGAAATGAAAGTGCCCGCATTGTCGAGGTGCGTCTAGGTGCCAGTGTATACCTTTCCATTATTGAATTTGTATTGGCCCTGTCTATCTCCTGCAACATTCAGTCAGTAGGTTTTATGTTTGATTTAGCCAAGTTAGCTTTAGTTTTTGGATATCAAGAGCATTTGCATTCCTTTAATAGCCTCTTGCAATTATCAATGGAAAAAACAGACACTTTTTACAACTTTATACTATTTACTAAAAGCCTAAAAGCAAATAAGTAGACAAACAATTAAAGAAATACACCAAAAAAGGTGACGAGTTTTCAATGACTTCTGAAGACCAAGTACTAGTGATGTCACAATACTAAAATTACAAACTCTATTACTAAGGACATGACTTGGAAAAGAAACTAGACTCGATACTCAATACTGATACTATAATCATAAAAAAAAAACACTCTTAAATGTAATTTTCAACATTAAATTGTAGTACTTTCTTTTACACTACTAGTGGTCTGATATCTGTGCACTCACTTAGTCGTCTAGGTATGTTCCATACTGGTCCATGGGAGTATACTTGTTTATGTAGTCTTATACTAGTTCTGATACAGCTCAAGATCATTCTAAAGCTATTCAGGAAAAATTCATTTCTGTCCCATGAATCTAACTTTTTTAGTTTCGATACCTTCTCAAATAAGTGTCTAGATTCACTGATTACTATCTGATTTTCAACACTTTTGACAACCCTATGGTCCAATTTTGTTATGGCCTCTTGGGTTTGTGCAAGCTGTAACACTTCAGGAAACCAGGCTACAGGCTTTGAAAGTAAACATCCAAAAAATTATCATGCTAAAATCATCCATCACCTCCAAGGTCAAGAAATGACTCTTCAATTTCGTCAAACCTATAAAGATGTGTGGCCATGACAGTTCTTGGGGGCCTTTGTTTTGTTGGTGAAAGCCTTGGAAAGTGGCCAGGGAGCGGAGTAGCCTGTCCACCTCAGTGCAGAGGAGTTTGGGGCTGTGTTCATTATTTTGTCCCAGATTGATTCGAGCACTTGGATGACAGAACAACTATTTCATTTGGGCTGATGGCTGTTTTTCTACCTCAAGGAGCAGAGGCAGTAATGACCTCTCCGGGCAGCCGGGCAATCCACTGTACATCCACTAGCACTGCACTCATGGGGATAAAGCAGAGGTGGAGATTTGAAAGATGGGTATTTTACGTGGGTCTTAATGGGGTATTAACGGCCAACACACAACATATTTAGATCAGCACGTTGCCCTTACCTTTTATGGTTTTGAAAATTATCTATGCACAACATGTACTAACATGTTTTTTAACTTTGCATTCTGCTAATGAAACTATTGCACATTACATCAGTTTGGTCTAGGTGCTGTGTACAGTTTTATATCATGTTTTTGTATGTTTATAGAGAATTATTGTGGTGGAACATCGAAGGTGTAGATTGAGCACTGCACAGAATCTTACAGCTAACCATATGATAGGTTTGAATAGGGCCCAGGAGAGATCGCTAATATGCATGGATGACATCTAAAACCCCTTCAGACATGTTTTTTGATGAAGGAACATGGCAGAAAGCTAAAGCCTCTCTTTAGCAATACCATGGTGAAAACTCAAATTATTGATTTCTTTTAAATAAAATGTCTTAAAAGATATTTGTCTATTTTAGGAGAAAGTTTTTATTTTTTCATGTATCTAGGGACATTTATGCCACCAGTGGCATTCCCCCCAGGGCAGCTGTGACTACAGTAGTTAACCATCATGCTAATGCTCTTTTTCTTTCTTTTTTTTAACCTTTATTTACTCAGGAAAGTCCCACTGAGATGACTAATCTCTTTTTCAAAGGGGTCCTGCCATGCACACATCACTTTCATACTAGGCAATGTGGGTGAAGTGTCTTGCCTAAGGACACAACACCAGTTTTTTGTAACTGACATCCCACTGTGGCACCTGGAATTCCCAGTGGTCTCCCATCCAAATACTAACCAGGCCCGGCCCTGCTGAGCTTCTGGGATCTGACAGGATCAGGCTTTGACAAGCCAGTATGAATAGGGCAATGTCAAGTGTCTTCTCATTATTGTAGTTACAGTTGTAGTCATGCTACAATTAGTAAGAACAACAGAGGCTAAGAGGTTGAGAAGTACCTTTTGATGTGTACTGGTCTTACTGTTTTTTTCTAATAATAATAACAGTAATGCTGAGTACACTTAAGAGCTGTATTATCAAAAGTCGACCATAATTCATGAACAAAAAGGCCCTAACATCATACTAATAAACAGTGACAAGGCATTTATTAAAAGGAAAGTGTTGTGTCTTACTATCAACAGAAGACTTTAATAAGGACCAATTAACACTAAATCACAAGTATACAGAAGATGAAGTTCTCCCCAGCAAGAGACAATGTTTTCATTCTTGAGTAAGGACCCCAAAAGATGCTTTAGCTTGTTTAACACAATTTACTTCTACAATTTATGTGCTTATGTCAAGGTGAGTGAAAATTGTCACCCAAAAGGTCTGAGGTAGCTCTTGTTCGTCCTTCAATTGCTCAAGGACATTGGATGAAAGGTGATTATGCAACGAGTGAATCTAAAGAGGGACCAGTGTGTACAGCACTTAGCTCATAGGGGCTGGAGAAGAGCCCAGACTCCTGTAAAAGAAACTGTTACATTTTTATGAAAGCTCACATCGGCTTTACATTTAAAAAGCAGCCAGGCCTGGAAACAATAGACTTAATTTAATTATTTCTTATAACCATACCTTAAATAATATATATGTGTATGTATGTGTGTATCTATCTATCTATCTATCTATCTATCTATCTATCTATCTATCTATCTATCTATCTATATATATATATAAAACAACAACTATGTGTTTGGTTTATCCATCCATCCATCCATCTTCTCCCGCTTAATCCGGCTGGGTCACGGGGGCAGTTTGCTCATAGCACCTGACCCCCCCTATGAACCCCTCTGCAGGTGGTGAGCCCACAGGAGGGTGGATGTCATGCTCCTTGATGTTAGTTCATAGGGGTGCGGGCATGTTTTAGGTTGATGGGGGAAACCAGAGTACCCGGAGGAAACCCATCCAGACACGGGGAGAACATGCAAACTCCACACAGAAAGGCCCAGGCGACCAGGGGATCGAACCCGCAACCTTCTTGCTGTGAGGCCTGAGTGTTGCCACTCAGCCACCGTGCTGCCATGTTTGGCTTATTTATCCGTAATTAAAAATGTGTGGTAGACTGACAGTTTCTTAAGCTTACTAAGTGCTTTACTAAGAGCAGATGGTACCAGAATCTGCAATCTGCAATCTGCACACAGACTGGAAAAGAGTAATTCCCTTGATAGGTGGAGGTTTTATAAAAAGCTATGAACTTTCACTTGACTGTGAAATTCCAGGTCATTTGTTTTAGCAGATACTGCAGTGGCATGAGCAGGTGAATGAGTTGTGGTCCACCGTTTGTCACTGTATGTAGGTGCAAAAGTACTTCTGTGGATTGAGGTTAGACTTATGAGAAAACCTGTGGCGCCTGTAGTAAAGAAGTGGGTTTTACTCTCAGTGGGCCCCCTCCTTTTCCCCATACAGTAGTGGAATGACAATAAGTGAAACTAAATGTCTCGTTTTACCCATTAACACGATGTGAACAGGTGATGTCTTCTGTCTATAAAAAGAAGTGGGCTTAAAGTGAAGGAGGCTGAGTGTGTGTGTCAAAGGTGTGGGAAAAGTACAGCTACACATAAACACTATGTACTTCATACAACAAGTACAAGTAGTTTTCCTATATCATATCTACATGCAGATATGATCAAATGTGAAGCCATTAAAGTATAATCAAGATCATTCTAAGAATTTCCATTACTCAATTTTAAATGTATACTTAAATTCAGTAATTAATTAAACCTATATTATTAAGCTAAAATAGCCCTCCTAAATCTACTACATTCAAAAACTAAAAATATTGATGTCAAAATACTGAAAATCCAAACCTGAAAAATGTTGATATCAATTTAGATACCATACTAATATAAAACAATTTTATAAAACACCAAAAGTGTCATAGAGGCCCAGTCTGATAATATTTGCTGCTATCTGCCTGTCTGCCACAAAGGAGGTCTGTCTGCATGGTTTGTTTGTAATCAAAATAAGACACCTGCTTCTGGGAACCAAGGATTAGAAACAGATAATGATTTGCACATGGATAATCTCATTAATAGTTTTCTAATCCATGTACCTTGGTAATCTTTTCATTGCACTACACAAATTTGAAAATCTGCAGACTGCTAGTTTGATCTGGATCACCTTGTGTTTTATAATGAAGGGATTAGCTGTTTCAGGTGGGAGACAGATACATGACAGTGGAATATAGTATGAGTAGTTATTTTAGCAGTTTATTTGAGGAAAAGGGAGAGGACATCATGCTTCATAATAATAAAGGCTTGTGTGGTCCTAAGACATTTGAGTTTGTGCTTGTGTTAAAACTGCAGTGTTATTAGAACAGAGGAAACATGAGAAGTCTGTATTCATTAGGTCTTCTGATATAGAACAAATCTCGGGATTACAGTGTGTTTTCATTATAATGTATCTGAATTTCATTTCTAATGTATCGCAAAATAAACTCTGTCCACTGGCCTTTTTTGTCACTGTTATGGAAAATTTACATATAGTGTGCCACATAATCTACATAGGTCAGATCTATAATGTGTGTTCAATTTCCACCACAATTGCTCTGATGTTTGCTGACTCATAAAATAAAATAAGATGCAATGTTCTGGCCTTCTCCCCTTAAAGGTTCACTGTGTAACTTTTTTGGTAGCGGGTCCATCATCTGCTTGTCTCCATGGGGATATGATTGCTTTGCCTGGAATCAGAATCAGAATTAATCAGAATCAGAATTATTTTTATTCATCCCTGAGGGGAAATTTTCTTCATTACAAATGCAACCGACCAGGAACATGTAGTTAGAATCAAGTTTTCAAAAATAAGATAAGATAAATACAATAAGATAAGAGATAAAAATGTTCCACAGTATGGTATCAAACCTGTCTATTTTGCATTTATTTCATCATAGGGGTTTTTACGACTTTTCTTAGATACACTGAGATGCCTCTCCACAGATCTGACCTGTATCTAGATCTACTTTCATTTCTGCTTATCTTTATTCAGCTAGATGAGTTTAATGCTTCAAGAAAAGTTACACAGTGAAGCTTTAAACTGGTCTCATGTGGTTTGTGTGTGTGTGTGTGACAGTTTTATATCTGTGCACAGTTATAAATGAATTCGTGGAACCTTGGAACATTACAACTCTCTTTATGAAATTCCACTAATCCAGATGCTTCTTCAGTTCTGACAGGGTTCTTGTAAGTCGCTGCCTTAAATAGACATCACTACTGTGTGCTTTTTTATCTCCCATAAATTCTTAAAAGGCATAAACTGCATTAATTTAAGAGAAAAGTGAAATAAGATCACACTTTTTTCCCTTGAAAGCTCACTACCCTTTATGGTGAGAGGGGAGTAACTTATCACACCACTTGATCTCCCATTTCAAAAGAACTGTAGCGTCTGAATTGCTGGAACACCCAGCACGGCCTGTTAATTCTTTTGAAGTCAGCAGTAAAACATTCACCGCATTGGCTCAACAGTTAAATAGGTTTTTACAGTCAGACCCATCCAGATGCTAACTGTGCTACATCAGCGACCCACATAAACTGACAGCTGTTCTCTTCCTCTGCTCGCACTTCCTGTCTTGTGTAGTGTAATGATGATTGTGTAAATAAGAATATAATACACAACCTATGTAACCTTTCCTCATGGAGATGTTATTGCTTTGCCTGTAGTGTTCCACAGTCGCATTGGAGACAAGCAGATGGTGCTACAGGTCCGATCTGTGGAGAGGCGACCTCGCTTACTGTAAGAATGCATGTTTTTTTTTCTAGCAAGAAAACACTTAAAGAGCTCACTAGCAAAAACAGATATCTCTGTCTCTATCTCTGTTTAGTTTTTTTTCCCATCTTCCATCTTCTAAATATATTATCACTGACAGTAAAGAATACAGTATTTTAAGAAGGAATGGAATATCATTTGGATAGCAGTAAAATATATTTGGCTTTTGAAAATATGTTTAATGCAATACTGTGGAACACTGTAGAGAAGCAATAAAATCGTCATGGAGATAAGCAGGTGGCAGACTGTCCATCAGATAACACAAATCATGTGTTACTTTCCATTTATATGGCCTATTTGCTGTTTATCTATGCATCTTATATTTATGTTTAGCGTCACTGGTGGTCAGAACTTATTCTAGCACCTTTGGGTCCTAATAAGCCAGTTAGCCGCATGACTGACACAGACTTATAGACAGATGGAGCGTTTGATGGGCCTAATTGATACACAAGGGAAATCACCCACTACCTACATTGAGTACACCCACATCTTGATTTGAAGTATACGCAGTGTTACTGTCAATAACTAGCGATTATACATTATTCGGTTCATTGATAAGGAGGATTAATTAGGTCACATTATAACTGTACTGACAAAAAATAATATTGTGAGCATTTTACAAGCAAAATTAAGTTGTTTCAATTCAATTTAGACTCCACAAAATTTAACTCAATGTTGTAAAGTTTTTATCTTGTTGTTTATGTTGCACTTGAATGATTATTTAGAAGGTTAGGTTTCATAAAACTAATGAGTCTTAATTTGTGATGTTTCTTCTGACAATAATCAAAACAAAAAAGGTTCATTCTTGATAATACAAAATAAAACTAAATATATCTTTGATTGCTCTTAAGAAGGGATATAATGACTTTCTATACCTCCTCACAGCGAGGAAGAAAATGTGGGTTGACTCACTCAATCGCACCCTATATGTGGTGAGCATCTAAATATTCACTTCCTCTCAGTGTATTGAATGAAACTTGCCGTCTTTTACTGTACCACTTCTCAAGGCATGAGATGAATAGGTACACTTCATCTTTTGATATGGTAAAATATAATACATTTTAACACAGGGGTTTATCATATGCTCTAATACTGATGTCTGTAATCCTTCAGTTGTTCATAGGATCCATAGTAAAAGAAAAAATCAATTCCGTCAACTTTTGCCCATTTGACAGCATTTAATTTTTCTTTTACTATAGATCCAATACTGCAGTTTGAGACAATGCAATTCCGTAGCTTTTCACTCACATGCTTGTCCCATGTCTGACCCCTTTCAGCTCTAGCATTTGACTGGGAAGGCGTAATAAGCCATAAAATGTACATCATGATTTTCTTGGAGCCAAATCAAATTTCTTTAGTATCTTTATATTGCCTTGAAGAGATAACAAGAGTCAGCTTCTTACTGAAATTTCTCACTTACGTTGAAATCCATCCATCACATACTCAGAGCATTGCTGAAGATGACCAATAGGATATGTGTGTGGTGTCTTTGCTTAAGGACAGAGCTACATTCAAGAGAAGATTTGTGCAAATTTAACCAAAATAGTTGTCTGACCAGCTATTCCTTTCTACAGTCCGTTTGAGAGCGCGAAAAAACTGTCTAAACATCTTCTCTTATATCATTCAGAACAAAATATATAACTTCTTTTACCTCAGATAAGTAATAGTTTGGTGCTTTGATTGTTGATTCTGAAAACATCCATGCTCTTTCTTAGTCCTTTATGCAGTTTTTTCTCCTTTTTACATGTAAGCAGCCATGTTTGTTTTTAACGCAAACTGAGCATGCTTCTCTCTGATTGGCTAATCCATCTGTCACTCATGCCCTGTGAAATGAGGGAGACAGGATCCAGCTCCATATCCACTCGTCTTTGTAAAGTTTTGCCGGAGCGTGTGCTTCTGGCTGGCCGAGAAACCAAAAGAGCAAATCGTCACAGGAATGAGATCACATTTTTTTTTTTTTTACAAATTTTATCAGCATATGTCCCAGGCCTACATGTGACACCAGTGTATTTTTACATTAGTTCCTCTATTCCTCGTGCTCACTCAGACACATCACCACTACAGCATGTAACCGTATCAGGACGCACCTTTCCCTCTCCTCTCCACCGTCTGCTCCTGTAATTGACTATTGTGGTCTCTTCTTGAGTCGTCTGCTCTTCCTCAGTTCTCTCTCTCTTTTTCTTTCTCTCTCTGGGCACCCAATTACTGTCCTCCACTCCCCAAAGGCCTGTTCTCAGTGACCCAAGGTGGGGGCAGGATTTTTAGTGTTATGTGAATGCTGCCACATACACCTGTTTGCCAAATTACCTTGCAGAGCTGCTGGGTGTCACTGGGGTCTTGACACACTGTAGGCTTAAAGGTGCACTGTGTAACTTTTTGGTATATTCAATGACAGATGGTTTTATAGCTCAAAAATATCAAGCAAAACAGGCATTCTGACTGTGAGTGGGGAATAACTTCTGGTCTGGTCTGGGTTGGTCTCTGCAGAGATAGGAAGGTGTGATACCAGACTTTGAAACATTCCAGACAAAGCAATAACATCTCATTGACCTTACACCGGAAAAGTAACACAATGCACCTTTAAATCAATTAGACAATCTCCGGGTTTTCGAGGTTAACACGGGGGCAGGTGTGTATCAGATTTGCTGGGTTTAAAGTAGATTAGGTGCCATTCACTTCTAGCTTCAGCTCTTGTGCGAGGTGGTTCTTTTTTGGACACAGCTCAAGTAGGCAACAATGGGGCGGCGGCGGTCAGTGGCAGTCTGTCAAAGATAATAGCCGTCAGTGGGACAGCTGTGTTTGCAGCAGAGGAAGGCCTAAGCACAAGCCCCTCAGTGCACATTTGTCACTCGCTGCAGTAATGGGCCACGCTTGAAATTTTGTTCCCCCAAAGTTGTATCCTGGACTTCAGAATGGTGTACATTGTTATCCTGTTATTGTCTGTGACCATTTTCAAAGCAAAATGAAGTGGGTTCAGTCTGCACAAAATGAAATTTAATTGTGTAAAGTTCTTTTTTGCGTTCTGTTTATGTTGCAGTTAGCTGATTATTCAGAAAGTTGGGTTTCACAAAACTGTCCTTAATGATTTTTTAAAATTGTGATGATTCTTTTCACACTAATCAAAATTAAAAAAATCTCTTACTGACCCTCATAACCCTTTGCCTTGAACGTCCAAATGGCGTGCATTGTTAATTAACTTGTTATTGTGTTTCTTTTTTTCATGTTTCAAAGAGGTGTACTTTTTATTAAATCATCATTCCATTATTGCATCTTCCCTAAATAGTGAGTTACTTGCATAATGATTTTTTGCATAATGCAAAATAGCGTTTACATCAGATGCCCTTCCTGGAACAATCACTTTATTAACCTTTGGATGGACACAAAGCACACGGACACTGTGCACATTCTCACATTTTGATTATTCAATTCAATTCAATTCAATTTTATTTATTTATCCATCCATCCATCCATCTTCTCCCGCTTAATCCGGCTGGGTCGCGGGGGCAGCGTGCTGCCCAATACTCATAGCACCTGACCCCCCCTATGAACCCCTCTGCAGGTGGTGAGCCCACAAGAGGGTGGACAACATGGTCCTTGATGTTAGTTCATAGGGGTGCGGGCATGTTTTGGGTTGATGGGGGAAACCGGAGTACCCGGAGGAAACCCATCCAGACACGGGGAGGAACATGCAAACTCCACACAGAAAGGCCCGGGCGACCCGGGGATCGAACCCGCAACCTTCTTGCTGTGAGGCCTGAGTGTTGCCACTCAGCCACCGTGCCGCTTTTTTATTTATTTAGCACATTTAAAAACAACTTCAGTTGACAAAAGTGCTTCACATAAAGGATAACAAAGACAGAAGAACATATACATATATAACACAATATGAGGACTATAATAAAAACCAAGATAAACTGACTAACTACCAGGGGCTCAAGGAAGAGCTGGAGAGAGAAACCAATATTGTATCCTACTTGGGGCCATACAACAATTATACATGAGTAACATTTGAGTCCATTTATATATTTTGGTTGTTTTCTATAAGATAAAAATAGTTATGGCATAAAGGCCTTTCACTATTGCTGTTAGCATAGGCAGAACTGCTATAGTTTTTAAATATTCAGAGGGCAAACAATACATTTACCAATACACCAGTTTTTACATATCACTGTTTTGAATTCCACTCTCAAATACTTGCTTGCCCTTTTACACACTTTCACAAAATCCCCATCATGCCATTTTCATTGAGGTCAACCCAAAAAGCAGACAGACAGCCTCTTATATTCATCCTAGAAAAGTGCTAGAAGCTTTTTCCAATTCTGCCAGTTGAAACAAAACTTTAGGATACACTTCCGCTTCTAAAAAGTGTTTTGGGTGTTGGTGTACGTCTCATGGTCTATTGGAGACATGCTAGAACCAATTAGCCCGACTGACCTCTGAAACGCTGTGTTTAGCTGTCAATCGTCTCCAGAAGGGAAGCTTTATCTTGGTCCGTTGTTATGAAGGCTGGAGGGCGACGCCACGTGGTACAGATGGCAGAACGGAGAGGAGAAGGGTCAATTAGGAAATCCACCAGTGGCCCCAAACCGTATGGGAAGAAAAAAAGGTCTAATAAAACCCATTGTGAAAGTAGGAGGAAGAAGAAAATGATTATCTTCTACAGTAACACTATTTTCCAGAAGCTTCACAATTCCCATTATTACAGTACTGAAGAGCAGAAGACACGTTTTATCACCTTCATATTTCTGCACTCAACTCAGTGGCTTCATAAGGCTTTAAAATGATAAGATAAAGTAAGTAGTTTTGTAATTCCAGGCTTAACTTTTACTTCTGTGTCAAGGAATTTGAACAGGACCACACAGATAAAGGATAAAGTGCTTTGTAGAAAGTCAGTGCACGTTCTCACCTCCTGCAGATGCTATAGAGTTTGGAGCTGTCTATTCGTTTCAAACTAAAATGGTGGAAGGTTAAGGCTCAAAACTTTGAAGGACAGTCATTCATAAGTATCTATGTTGTCCCATGGAATAGTAAATTATGGAGTAATAAGATAAATAGGTAAGCATTTAACAAAAAAGTTTCCTTTTTTAGTGTTGCTATGGTACTGCATCTTCCTCCTACTTGTTGTTTTGATATTATTAGGTTTTACATCCAATGTCTGTCCTAATACAATTTTCTCCATTCTACCAGGACAAACTGTCATTTCACTATTTTGGCAGCATAGGATTTTTTCCAATAACATTTGCAATTCCATTTTATTCACTCAACATTAAAGAAACGGTGACAAGCTTATTGCATCCAAGGCTCAGTTGAATTGAATGTTTAAACCAGTAGGAGTGCACGTCACAGCTACTATTTTGATGATCAAATTTAACTACTGCAGACCCCTTATACAACACTTATACACACTGGCGCTTTTAAACACATTATAGTTGTTTCCCCTCACCATTTACACTCTCACAGTTGTATTTGGAGTGATTTGTACATATTTGAACAATCTTTAATGGCTTATTTCAAGTCACCATATTGCCGTTCACCTCCTGTTTTGACCATTCCCAGGAAACGCTCACTACTCTGTACTTACTTCGTTCTCCAATTATATTTTCATAATTGGTGATACACATAGGATTGGGCAGTGTCACATAGTCATTTTGGTACAAAAAAATCTGCGACTTGCTAGCATGATCTGCAGTTATCTACTGAGGCTGCCAACTCTTTGTTGTGATGATGTTTATGTAGGGTGACCAGTCGTCCCCATTTACGTGGGACAGTCCCAGTTTTGAGCCCCGTGACCCCTGTCCCAGCACATTTATCCAAAACCAGTGATTTGTCCCAGTTTTATACAAGAAATGTCCCAGGTTTTACCTATTTTTTTCCAATTTGATCTAAACCGGGACTAAACTAACAGTAAACCAGGACTACATCAGGTCTACTCTAGGACTAAAACAGAACAGATTTTTGACTAATCTGATCCCAGTAAAGAGGAGCATAAATTGACATTTGTTTCGCCAAACACAGAAATCTGTGTTTGCAAATGACAATAAAGCATATTTATTTATACCAACCATCCCAAACCCTGGTGTGTCCCAGTTTAGAATTTTGAAAATCTGATCACCTTATGTTTATGGCGACTTTAGCTCCCACTGGGCACCGCAGTTTTCTAATGTGGAAGTCAGTTGTTTTAGATGGATATTGTGATTTAAAATGTCCAAATTCTAACATAATGATCCATGGGTGCCATAGATTATAACTACTAGAATATTGCAGTGACAAGCACAGTTCTTTAATAATGATTTTTGGTTCAAAGTCTAAACTCTAACCCACACACTTACTGACAGAGGATTGACTATAGAGCAGGTTGTGTAACGATTTATTACATTTTTTCGAACATTGTTTTGTCTAATGCACCCCTATGTTTGTTTTGCTCTGCTGCTTCAAACATGATAGACTTTCATGATAACGATTGTGTTTAACGTTCCATCCCAAGATCCATTTACATTTTCTGCAATATTTGAACCTCAACCAAGACAATTACAGGCAGATTTTAGCTCATTTCTGACAGATTGCCAACGTTGGAAAAACAATGACCGGTCCAGTACAGTTTATGCACAATAATGACATAGATAAGCAGCAATAAAAACAGAGAACTCCTCCTCTGTACAAAGCAAATATACAGAATATCCAAAGATTGCAATTTTGTTTTTGCTCTCGTCTTAAAATGCATAATGTAAGAACACAAAAATCTCTAAATAAAATTAGGTTATATTGATGTATGAATTGTGTTTTTTGTTTTTAAAAGTGAAAAACAGTGTCTGGATAGAAAACATGACTCATCTTGCCTTTGTAAGCAGAGCGTATGAGCATGTATAAATGTTGACAGTAGGGGGCAAAATTGGTCCAGCGTTTCAAAGCAAATGACCTCTCTAAAGCAGCGGGGAAAACACATCAAACCATTATTCACGAAAACAACATGATGGTGACGTGCACAGCTACTTAATAGGGTTTCATGTCCAAATGATTGTTCAGTGATATCTCCCCTGTGCATTTTCACTGTGCCTATATTATATTGCTACTGCCATGTCATGTAATATAGCTTAGTATAATAGTGTACATCTCACCTTATACTTTGTAATGTAAAGATGTTGACTAGACAGAGAACCCCTCATGACTATTCATTTGGCAATGTTCAGCAAGTATGTGAAATTAAAACTTCTCAAGACAGCACATGACTTTCCTGCACACACGTCTAAATGCACTAGACAGTTTACTAAATGATGCACTAGATGATTACTAAAAGATTGTCCATAAGTACTAAAGCAGCTTTCAAAATATCCATCCATCCATCCATCCATCTTCTCCCGCTTAATCCGGCTGGGTCGCGGGGGCAGCGTGCTGCCCAATACTCATAGCACCTGACCCCCCCTATGAACCCCTCTGCAGGTGGTGAGCCCACAGGAGGGTGGACAACATGGTCCTTGATGTTAGTTCATAGGGGGCTTTCAAAACAAATTATTTTATTTAAAAACCTCCATATGGTAGAAATAGTTTCAAAAGTTTTTTTTTCTTTGGAAACTCCCTCACAGCTAATTTCTCACACCAGACAATCACTTTTTTGCTATTGTGAGCTTCTGGTTGGCAGTCAGTTTTAATGAAACAAAACAAACAAAAACCACTGTCCAGATGACTACCTTTGAAATGATTTAAACCTGAACATAGGGACCCTCATATGTGAGAGAATACAATCATCATAGGGAGTCCTAAGAATTCTTCTCTGCCATTGGTGGATGTATAAAATGTTTAATACACATTTCATTTGGCCCACATAATTCCATTCACCTTCACGTCAACCTGTTTTATTAGCATAAAGAATCACCCTCTGCTTCTCTTTCCTTGAACCTCAGGTGAGTCTTTTCATAGCTTTAAAATGGAAATGGTTTGCAAAAGCTCCTGCTCCCACTGCTCTACACTGCTGATTTTTTAGTATTTTCTCAAGTTGGCTTTTAGATATCAATTTCTATTTGATTATTAATGTATAGACAAAACATCTTTTCATACCTTGCTTATAAAATGACATGTTCAGCCTCTTTTTTGTTGATAATACTTAAAAGGTCTATCTTCTCTAGTGTATTTGTGTCTTAGCAGTCTATTTCAATTTTTATTTTGTCTTAGACTTTATTTAGTTTAATTAAAGATAACTTTCTTTGTATTTTCTGAACATAAACAGTACAGACTTTTAATACTTTTACCTTCAAAGTTTAAACCCTAAATCACATACTTTTACTGGCTGTGATGTCTCAGTTAAAAAGACTTAATAATTGACAGTTACAAACTGTCTGACTGACTGAATCTCGATCTTGATTAGCATTTTATGACTGCACATTCCTGCAGATGATGAAATCTTGGTCAGACTAGCCTTCCCATCTTGCATCCCATGATGCAATGTGTCTCTTAGGTCTATGTAAGACTCCTTGCTGTTAGATCATGAGTCATGTTGGAGGGCAGGTCAGGCCACTGTCACCTCTCCTCATTTATGACTTGACTTCCCACGTACAGCACATCATGTACCAGTATCTAAGCCAATGTCGTTGTTAAGGAATCTCCACAGTATGCAATGATTGTTGCCATAGTAATGAGTAAACTTTGGTTGCCATATGTGTGGTTAATTATATATTAGGCTATATTCACTTTCTGTGCAGTGTTTGAACTGCAGCTAAGACCTTTACAGGAAAATCTTACCACATCTCTAATAAACTGCAGGAATATTGTTTGAATTTTAGATAGATAGTCATCAGGACCTTCACAGGTTTCAGTATCGTCAACATTTTGGAGACTTTTCACCTTTCAAAAGATATATTTTGTTTGAAATTGTTAATTGCTATGACAACAATTCTAATTATTCCTCATTTAACCATAGGTAACAAGCTGAAATATTGGTTATCAATATTGACTAGCCCTGGTCAACCTCTGCATGTTCAATGACACTATTTCTCAAAAATCCAATAAACTGCAATATAGTGTTTGATTTTCTAACTGCATAACAAAACATAAAAAACACATAGTGTAAGCCTCGGGCTGAATTCTAGGTTTAATGTTAACAACAGCAGGAACACCAAAAGCTCAAAATGGCACAACTACGGACAATTTTATTGTGTGGAAAAACCGTTTCTGCTGGATAGATACATGACTCATCTTGCCTTTGTAAGCGCGGCCTATGAGCATGTATAAATTGTGACAGCAGGGGGCAAAATTGGTCCAGCGTTTCAAAGTGTATGACCTCTTTCCAGCGGTGGGGAAAACATCCAACCATTCTTCAGCAGCATGAATGTGACATAGGTGAGCTTCTTAAGAGGTTTTCATGTCCAAATTATTGTTTAGTTATAACCCCCTATGCATTTTGATTAAGACTTGATTAGATTGTCATTGCTTATGTCATGTAAGCTTAATATAGTTTAGAATGTGGCTAGAGACAAGGACAGTGTGCAAGTGCAGTGTGGAGATGCATGGGTCAAAGTCAGACCTTTAATACAAAGCTTAGTGTGTGAACAACTCAGGGTCACCTCATACTGTATATACTCATACTTTTACTGTAAAGACGGTGAGGTTAGCTTTGTGCCGCTGAACCACTTTGACAAAGGCTCAGTTTAATCATTTTACATTTATTGATGATTTACGGTTGCTTGCATTATCTATCTTTATGTATCTATTGTCTATCTATCTTTATTATCTATCTTTATTATGTATCTTTATCTAAGTTTTGAATGTGCCAGTGTTTTGGCAAAGTCCGTAACCGATTTTATTTAGACTCCTTAACAGCCAATGGTCAACAATAATTTGAGGCCAATGTATAGAGCTGATTTTGGTTTAAAATGACTGACACATTAAACTGTCTGTTAAATTAAAGTGCCCTATCATACATTTGAAAAGTACAAAACAACACACAAGGTTGCCCGAAGGCGAACTGAAAAATGTAAATGGTGTGAAGAGACTAAAGGTGAGAACAAAGATGACAGGGGGACTTATGGCTTACTGAAGCTGGCAGTGTGAGTTCAGGATGTACTCCAGATATTCTGCTTGAGGGAGTCACATCCTCTACTGCATGAATGTCTATCTATAAGAATGCAGACTGTATTTTCTCTCTGAAAGCTGAAGTCCTTTAACATCTGCCAGAAGCTTTTGCTGATGTTCTACCAGAAAGTCATCTCCAGTGTCCTCTTCAATGCTGTGGTCTGCTGGGAGGAAGCCGCGAGAAGAAGGACGCCATGAGGTTGGATAAGCTGGTGAGGAAGGCAGGATCTGTAGTGGGTGCTGTGTTTGTTCTGTGGCTGAGGAGAGAGTCCTAAACAAACTCCTGTCCATCATGGATAACTCCCAGCACCCCGTGCACCCCCTGCACCATCACCAAACAGGAGAGCACCTTTGGGGACAGACTGTTGTGTCTGTTCTGCTCCACGGATAGACTTGGGAGTAATTTGTCCCACACATACGGCTTACGTCTGTCCAATGCATCGCTAGCTGATGAATGCAAGAGGATGGACTGCTATGTTTGTTTCATTGTTTGCTGCTGAATTTTGAATTTCCTTAGAGATCAACAAATCTATCCATGTCACTGGCAACCATCCAGCTATGATATACCCGAGAATAAAAAGAAAAATTATGTTTTGGTTGTGTGAAAATAGTTGGATCAATATTTGTAGTATAAATATTGTTACTATTAATGTGTACGCACACAAACACATCACATAACAAATCGAGGTATGACGATGGAAATAATAGCACACCAAGGACTCCAAGACACTCAGTATCAAGTTAAAAAGCTTCTACCGAAACATGGCTTATTTAATTAGAAAATGCACTGACGCATTTCAGCTCTATGAAGACTTTTTCAGAGTGCATGCAAGACACAGGTGTAGGTTCAGTACTATTAAACTATAGGGAGGAGCACACCGTCCAGACTATTGTACTATAATTGTTATAATAAACAAAAACAAAAAGGAATAAAAATAACAACAGATATTTATCATGCAGCAAAAAGCATAGCCTACTAAAATGCACACCATTTCACATTTTAAATCAACTGATTCATGTAATACAGCTAGAAAAGATAAGTGAACACAAATCAGAAGCCCACCTACACTCATCTGGACCACAGTAACCATGACAACCAGTAAATTAGAAAAGACTGGATCAAAAAGAACGTTACAAATATTAGTTTTTATCTGCAGGTGGCTCCAATAATTTGCATATTTTTCGAAGTTTGAAAGACTCTGTACAGATGTCTTCTGTCTGTCACGTTGAATTTGACAGTATTATCCCATCTGTGTGAGAGAAATGACTGTAGTTATCTCTGATTCATCTGTGAGGGAGTAGTGTTGAAACTACTGAGCGCAGAGTTTAAATGCCAATACCATGTACTGAGTTTACTGAGTTAATTTTAGTCATATTTACAGAGGAGTTGGAGGAGGAATATAATTAGAGGAACAATTTCTGCATGTTTACTTTATCCAGTTATAACAATAATAATAATAATAATAATAATAATAATAATAATAATAATAATAATAATAATAATAATAATAATAAAATAGTTAGCTCAAAACATTATATTTATATTTAACTTCTTGCTTTTATTCCCTTGCAAGATCAAGACCAAACCAGACCAAGTTACTGGGCAGATCTGTGGAGAGTCCAACCGGGCTCACAGTACAAATACCTTTTTCTTTGTTTTTCGAGGCATCCTTGAACAGTAAAACCACCTATAACTGAATAAATGTAAGGCAAAGCTGTTTAATGTCATACTGTTCAACATTCCAGGCAGATCAATGAAATATCCATAGAAACAAGCAGGTGATGGTCCCCCCACCAGAAATGTTACACAGTGTGCCTTTAAAACTGCATGTACACAGTTTAGCAGAGTTTAGTGTATAGTCCCATTTTATATACACATAATGTTAAAAAAGTCTGAGGAATACTGTTTATTGTCCTTCATGAAATATTCAGTCACCCTCAATATACTTTTGATGAGAAATTATAGAGAATATTAACATGGAAACAATGCTACGCTAATGAGGCATTTACAGTATCATGTGATTAGTGGAGTGGATCTACAACATGTGGCTGATTTTGGAGCACACTAGATCTATGTGGTGTGAATTGCTCTGAGTGAAAACACTTATGGCTCTAACAAATCATGAAGGAGACTAAATGGGAGCAATGAAGCAAATTTGTATTCTGCAAAATATTCATAAACAGATAGCAGATGGCAGGAGGACAACCCTGTGTGTTTGGGATTCAATATATGCACAGGGCTAATTAGACGATGCTGCTGAAATGTATGTCCCCCACTGACAAAAAAACAATCTAAAATACATTAGAAAATATTTAAAACTTTAGAACAAATGGAAAGTAACAAAGTAAAAGTATACATTTTAGGTATCTGTACTGGATACTTTTTAGTTTTACTTCATTACATCTGGGAGTAGGTTTCTGTATGTTATACTACATTTTAACAGGACTGAAAAGTAAAAGTATTTGTTATTATTGTATGAGATCTGCTGAAAAAGGATTTATTTTTAACACATTTGTAGTTTGAACAACAAAAACTGGGTGTAGAGGTCTTTCAGTCTTTGCAGGTGTGGGTGTGTATATAGTTTTATACGATGACCCTTACCCAAGGTCCAGAGAAGGAAAACCTGCATGGGACACTACTTCCCGGGACTGGCTGTCCTTGGCGCAGAGGACAACTCTGTTAGAGGGACAATAAAGCAGCTTTATTATCCCTGTAGAGTGTATGCTTCTTTAAACAGACTCTAATGACGGAAATGCTTTATTATGAATTGAACAGGTTCTACCACGATTTTTCTTTCTGTAATAAAGCCAAATTAGTTTTCCTCCAGTGCAGATATGTAGGAAAAGCAGCTCTTACTGTCCTCCAATGAAGTGCACTGTTAGCATGCTGGTAGTTGTTTAGCATCTTTAGCATGAATGCAAAACTTCACTTTGGTTTTGAAAATTGCGTATGTCCGGAAAGAGGAATATCATTTGACCATTAAACTGAATGTCTAATTATCACATTGTAATACAGTTAAAAGCTACTGTGACTGTTGAATTTCTCCACTACGGGATCAACAAAGTCCTATCTTATCTTATCAGTTACTACTCTTTAATCTTCAAGGAAACACTCACGTCTAATGAAACTTGGCAAACATGAGTCATGAAGATTTTGAATAATAAGATTTACAGTGTCTATATTCCCATCAATGTACTTTTGTCCAGCTGCTCAGTCCAACTTGCACACAAAACAAGTACCTAATAATCATAATTTACTACAGATAAAAACTCAAAAGTACCATATTGAATTTAAAATGACCAGAATGTTGAGGACTGTTGAAATAATGACTGCATCATTTGGTGCGGTCTGGTCCAGAGGGTCAAACAAGAAATCCCAAGGTGAATCAATTGACATTTCCAGAGTCTGTGCAAAAGTGATGAAGCAGCAGTCTGGAGGATCTTAAGGTTATGTCCCCTCCCCCTGTTAGCCTTCACAAGTCCACTCAGTGTGTAACCTTAAGAATGAACCGGGGTTGTGGGGTGCAAACCAGCTAGCAACCATCCTCATTATAAAAAACTCTTCCTTATTTGCATTCACCAAGTATATTAAAATGGTAAAATATCTGGAGAGCTCTGACATCTGCTCCCCTTGTGTGTGTTTGTGCTTTCATAAGATGGATCATATTCTGGTCTGACTGTATTGACTTTGAGAAATGTGTGGATGCAATGTTATTAAACCTCCCCAGAGCTCCATAGGCTTTCTGGCAGCGGGCACAGAGCAGGGCTGGTGCCAGTTGGCTGGGGACAGACCGGTCAGCATCTGCCCTCTGACTCAAATCGCCCACCCCCAGTTCAGAAGTACTGTAAATATTCAAATATTATCTCCAGGCTCATTGAATTAGACCAGACATTTTAATGATTATGATCTGCAGATGTAAAAGAGTGTGTAAAGAATTGGAAACATAAACATTTTGAAGTCATTTAGTTTAGTTTAAATCATTTCAGTAAATCAATTTAAAATGTTACTCATTTGACTAAGAGAATTTGTTACCAAAATTCACTTCTTTCCATTAAATTGCTGTAATTGCTTTCATTTTCAGTAATCATCGAAGAAAATTGGAAGATTTTCAAATTTGACTAGATAATAATAATTTTAATGCTGTCGTCATGTCTAAGTATGTGCTGTATAAATAAACTTAAATTGAACTGAATAGAAGTCATGAGGTTATAGTTTCAAAAGCAAACGAAAAATGTATTGAAATGTACTCAAACTGATGTGTTACTGACCTCTTGTGGCCATATGTAAAGCTAGAAAAATACAAATTCATTTGGTCTTTTACCAAACTTAAAAGAATAATTCCACCACTGTGAAGACAAAAAAATACAGCTTTTCTCCTCATAATCAGTGAAATATACTTGACTGTCCTGAAGCCTGTGGTACTTAATGACTGTAGAGTTCAATCAATCACAATTACTACAAGTCTAAAAACAGCCAGACCCATCCTGAACGTCAGTACTGTGTGCCCAGAGTTTGATCCAGGGCCCAAACATTAGCTGGCCTTGGCTTCAGAGAGGAGGCCACCCAAAAGTGCAATGTCATTCACTTCTACTGTTTAATCACTATTTAACTGACTGAACAATGAGCTAGAAAGAAAAGAACTGCTCAGAACCAAATGCCACAAGCAGGAAAACTTTGTGGATGATTGTGGAACATTCTATTGACACTTCGCAGCTTTGACATCAACAGTCCCTGGGGTATGAAGCTAACTAAAAGCACAACTCTGCTAGAAACTCTGTTACCCAAGATCGATTTTAATCTGAGCTTTATTTTAATACAATTTGACTAGAAAGAGTTGATTTGGTTGGAACATATGAGATGAATTGTGTGTGTAAACTTAATCAGCTCCAGCTACAACCCTGCATATTTACAAGTACACGTTTTTCTTTTTCTTTTATCTTGTTTTTTTTAATACGCTTTGTGCCTTTAATAAATAAATACAAATAAACAAGTCTCTCACAGATAAAATTACAACAGTTGAACAACAAACACCTAAATATGAACGCTCGTATTGATCACAGGCTCCTGAAAATGTGCGGTTTAAATCTATTTTATATTATTTCTTGAGTTTTGTTTGTTAATGTGTGTCACCATGGAAACTGCTGAACATTCTGCCAATCGAATTGCATTACAGAACACCCCCAGCGTGATGTTAAAGCAAAGTATCAATTCATGAATGAATACATATTGCCCTATTTGAGAAGATTATGTTTGATAATAAAATAAACTGTAAAATCTTGGGTTGCCTTGTGTATGAAATTTGCAGTATGAATAAAAATGCCTTGCTTTGCTATTTATTTCAACTCAATAGCTCATCTGAAAACAAAACAATGTGATGAGTAAAAAAAATCTGGTCCTTTACAAAGTATAAATGTATTGTCTAGCATCCAAAAACTGCCCAGTTTGTGCAGTCATGAAAAAATTGCAATACCACCAACTACAAAACACATCTCATCACAAAACAAAGATGTATTAAATTCCCAGTCAGTCAGTTCACAATATTGTGCTATTAAAAACAAGTGCTTATTCTCCTTATTTCTAAACAAATGAGCTTTAGCAATATTAAACTGCTCACACAAATTCTATATTAAATTATATCAAGTATAAGGTTCATTTGCAGGTCTATAGATGACAGTGTGACATTTACTGTGTTTGTGTTCTCATTAAGATGTGGGTTTGTGCAGGGCAACAGAGGAAAATGTCACATAGGAGTCTAATATATGCTCTGCTGTGGTGGCTGTAAAACATGAACACATCTAATCCTATTACACACCAATACACTGTGCACACTATGTTTTTATTTGCACAATATCAGGAAAAGTATATGTTTTGATCATATAGGGCAAAGTAATGTCCATCCATCCATCTATCCATCCATCCATCTTCTCCCTCTTAATCCAGCAAAGTAATGTAGTATTACAAAATATCGATGTGATATTGATGTGATACTAAATCTGGTCATACAGTATTACTATCTTGGGCTGCTGTATGGATAAATTGCCAAGAGTATTTTTTGTATCTTTTAATATTTTTTTGTGACTGCACTACAATTTTGTTGCTTATTTAGTGTAAGCGAATTTGTATGCAATACACTTGACATATTCGCTGTTCTGATGATAAAATACATGAATCAAAGCAAATTTGAATTGGAATAACATGTAATAATAATGATTTTTCAGAGCAGGTGAATTCTGTGTGTCAAATTACACATTGTTTTAAGTAGATTTCGAGCACACATCTTCAAATACAAACACAGAAAGCATGATTTCCCTTTTGTGTCCTTAATTCCTCCCAGATTTCCTCTTATTTTTAGGAAACAGCTGGGTAAATCTCTAAAGAAATCCACTGCTTTCAATATATGCCAGTAAGGAAGCTGCTCAGTGCTCCCTCTGCATCCAGCGTCTGCCAATTTCCACTTTGAGGCTACAGATGAATAGACAATCCCTGTGTGACAGAGAAGGCATGCAAACTCTGCTTTTCCTGCTTCCTGCTGGGATTTAAGAGTACACCCCATAAAACTCTGTACTACACCACTGCTCTGGTTTGTCCTTGTGTTTGTGCATCAATATCGCTATGGCCTATAACTTCATCTATAACTTTAATGTCATAATGTGTCAGTTTGTGTCAGCTTTGGGACTAGTTAAAGGGCCTATATTGTGATTCTATTCTGATCTATGTCCTAATGTTGTCTCCTCATCACAAACATACCTAGAGTATCTTGAGTTTTGTTTTCGTTCATATGTTTCACACAGAAATCCTGCACTTTCTCTATCAGAAAACACTTTTTTTTTTCATCTTGTGATGTCATTGGGTAATACAGGAAGTGCTCCAATGTGTTTTTTAATCTCGATACACCTTCACAAGATTCTTTTGGATCACTTCAGTCCTGGAAATGCTAATCTCTATTGAAGAAAAGATAAAAGATGACATCACAAGGTGGAACAGAGCATTTTGAGCACTGGTGATGTAGTCAGATTAATAATAAAGGATTAAACATGTCTGAATGAAACAAAACACAACTCCCGGTGTGTTTTTGATGAGTTAACAACATTATGACATGACTTAAAGCTCACGAGAGCAATGTTGTGTAATATAGGACCTTTAATGGGCATGTATCTGATTGTGTACCATGTATTTGAGTAAAGTCTGAACTGATATACTGTTTAAGCAGCTCTATAGGTCAAAATAACCCTCTATAAGTGTTTTATTGTCCAATATCAAGAACCGCACATTAGCATGCTAGTTATTATTAGCTTTCCAGTGACACAAAACACAGACCTGGCCATTGCAGTGAGACTAGACTAGATTAAGCTAATAAATAAAATTAGTTCTGTTTTTCACATTTTTAAGATAGTATATATATGTACAGCACCTATAACCATTGTTCAAAGTGCACCTAAGGCTCATAATGAGAGGGGGTTTGTGCAACACAGAGTGAGCAGAGGTGGCTGAGTGACAAAACACCAGGATAAAAATATAATTAAACTAAGCTGTTGCCAGAAATCCCATAATACTAGCACTAATTTGTTATTGAACAAAACAACACTTGTTATCTAGCTGCAATGCCCTTTGAAAAGGTGTTTCTAAGGTGATGTCATTTGTCTCACCTAAAATATAACCACATTTTCATATATCTCACTTGTAGAATGTGAGAATAAGGGATCAGTGAAGTTGTAATGGTGTCACAATCCTGCTGCACAGATGTCAGGGACATAGAAGGACATTTTAGGTGTCCTCTTTGTGAAAAAACTAGACTTTAATAACATTTAATAAAATGCACTTGCATACGCACGCGCGTCACAACTCATGATATATGCAATCTAATTCTCAGACTCTGTCTCATAGGTTTTTGTCAGAAAACGGTACAATGAGACATTTGTATGTAATATAACACACTTAGAGTGTTCAGAAAGAGGATGGAAGAGCGCAGTGTGTATAAAAAGAGCAGGGCCGTGTGGGATGAGCTACGGGGAAGCAGTGTGGACACAGGAGCCTGTGTGAATGTAGTGAGAGGAGAGACTCAGGAGGAAAAGACATACTCCGACTCATTAGCAGTAAAAATGACAAGATTTTTTTTATGTTTCAAAATGTATCGAAATCGAATCAATATTGTGACCTGTGTAATGAGATATGTATTGAATCATGGGAAAACTGTATTGTTGCATCCCTAATTATAACCCAGTCTGTAATGGGGAGGGAGGGGCTAATCTTAGCTCGCGAAGGGCCCTCAAAGTGCTGTGGGCCCGGTGCACTGCCGAATGCTACGCCACTGCTACTTGTGTAAACTGTGTAAAACTGTAAGAGATCTATTCATAAGGCGTCTGTGTCTTGGTGACGGTAAAGTGTTGAGTCGGTTTACCTTTTTTATGATTTTCTTTTGTATTATCCTTTTGTTTTTGTTTACCTTTTTCACTCCAGTAAATTATTAAACATAGCCAGAGTATAAACTACATTACACTGCAAGTTTTTATTAGTTTCAGTTTTACGTTTAAAAAAGAAAAAAGAAATTTAGGTGTAAAACATTTGTGAAAATAAAAGTCACATTTGCTAAGCTATTTTCACAGTAGAAATAAATATGAAATTGGACACAGTTTCACAGAGAAACTGTAATGCCTTGGGAGTGGCACTGTCAAACATAAGCCGCTGAAGTGTACTTCAAATAACTTCTATTATGATTGTCAACAGAACTGTAGCCTAATATGGTCATCATGGATATTTTGCAGTGCTCCTGACCCATAACATTGATTGTTAATCTGCTAACATTATACTACTAATTACACAGCTTAAGTATCATTGTGCACTCTATTGTTTATAAAGCACTAAACATATTATTGCAGCTTTAATGACACCAGTCTGAGATTCTCACTTTGCCCACTTTCACATCACATTGCAGCACATTGCTTCTGAGTTGCCACATTTGTGTCTGAACCAAAGAGGGATCAGATCTGTGCCAAAGGACGAGGAAGGGTATTGGCCGATGACAGGCGCAATGAGGGGGCAATGAAGGAGTCTTTGTGAGCGAGATAAAAGGCCAAAAGACACTGTTGGGTCCTCTTTAGGTTAATTGTATTTGACACATATTCTCTCCTTGTGTATTTCTCCTCCAAGGTTTGACTGGAGAAGACAGGATAAGGTGTGCAGTCCTGCGTGCTGATGAGGAGAGAGGGTACAGTAAGGATACATGGGTTTTGCTTTGATCCTGATGAATGTACAGTCAGTGTTTAGCTGTTTTGCACTTTCTTCTTTTTAGTTGGTGTGGGGGAAGTGGGTTTAACATCTAAAGTCTTGTAATAGAAGGAGAAGGCGGGGGGAGGTGAAGGGAAAAGGGAGTGGGGTGGTCTTACATGTAATGAAATTCTGTAGCAAAAGTCTGTGGGCTTTGAAGAACTCACAATCTCTGGGTCAAGCCCACATGTCCACCTTTTGTAACCATGACTTTCTCAACATTCTCCACTTCCCAAAAGCATGTGTTCAAATCATGGTTACTTGAGAAATAAGCGTGAGACTACAGTTAAAGGGGAACTCCGGCATGTTTGAAGCAAATGTCCTTTGCTAGAGGTGGTCGAATACTGTCAGAAGCCAAAAAACGGCACAGATCAGTGTTTTCTAGACGGAGATCTCGCTGTGGTAGTGAGTCTGTCAAGGAAACAAGCTAGCGTAGTGAAGGGGCAAGCTCTTAGCTTCCACGTAAAATGCCAATTTGCACAGAAGAGGCTTAACACCACTTTCTAACCCATCTTACAACAGCCACGAGTCTAACAAACAAAACACTCTGCCTGTCTCACTTATTAGAGGTCTGGAAACATTATAAAACAACTTTATAAGCAGCCTTAGCACTAGCTTGTTGATTTTCCACTGCACTCTAACAGTGGAATTTAGCTTCAAATGTGCCGGAGTTCCCCTTTAATATTGTCATTGCATTGTTTTGTTTGTCTCATGCTTGTTTCTTAACTTATGTTGTTGTATACAAGTCTGTGTCTTTTAAAAGAGTGAGGTGCACAGTGTAACATTTCTAGTAGAGAGTCCGAGTGTCTGGATGGAACATTTTGTTTTTTTTTTTGTTTTTTTTTAATTTTATTTAAAGGACAAAACATGAAATAATGGTCAAAATCAGATATTTTTAAAGTATAGATTAGAATAGCCAGTGACTGTTGTAAGAGCAGAGGGATGAATAACCTCCTGAATAACCATGTGGCCATTTTGTTGTGAACAAAATGGGGAAAAAAATGCCACAGTGGCGAGTATATGCGCATTTTTGATATATATTTACTACTTGAAGTCTATCTCAGATAATATAGGTTTAACAGTTATTTCAAAGATAAAAAGAAACATGATATCATAGAAAAGGACCACTTTAGGCTTAAATCAATACAATTTTATCTCACCAAAGTGCTGCTTCTACACATCTCCCTTCTGGCCCACAATAGTAAAGTGCCAATTCCTCTGACCATAATTTGCTATCTTTCTCCATGTACTTGACTATATTTCTCCTTTATTTGTCTGGTCATTTTTTGTGTCTCGATTTGCATTAAATTGCACTGGCAGCCGTTATAGGAGGCCAGCTGGACACACTGTTTTGGAGCAATATGATGACGAGTTTTGCACGGATATTATTCTGAAGGAATTAGTCAGAGTCCCTGAAGCTAGACATGAGCCAGACTGGACTGTAAATGAGACTGCTCTACATGGTCCCATTGTTATTGGAGCAAATGTTGGTTTAGCAGAGTTTGGAGGGACATATGGTGTGAGTCAGAGCTGCTGAGTCAATCCAACTGTCGTGCATAATATTTACCAGCCCTCGCTCTCAACCATGCACTCCCACAACCTTATTCATCTCCACTTTCAGCTCAACATGTGGTTTAGGCCCACACAAACTTATCTAATCATGTAACCTCTTCATTGTACTTACCGGTGTAATCTTTCATGACACAAATACCGAAAGTGATATCCAATATCTGGATATCTATTCCTGGATAATATCATTTTTTGGCTTGATTTTGGCCTGGAATGTCTCGTAATCTTTTGACGGTGTTTCCTACGAAGCAGTTTATTAGTCATTTGCAGGATAAATAACAGTTACATAACACAATTTAATCTGTTGTGTAATAAGTTAACGGTCTTTTAAGGAAATAAGTGCCATTTTCTGTCCCTACACTGATATCGGTAAGGTCAAACTATTGATATCAGTATTTGAACTGAAATAGATGGATCGGTGCATCCCTACAAATAAGGCTGAAAATGTTGTTCAGTGACTTTTGACTTTGTTACTACTGCACTTTAAACTCCTCTGTGTCTCTAATTAAATTAATTTATTTTACTTTGTTTTGCTATGTTATGATTTTATGGTTTTACTTTTATTAGATTTTTACAGATTTTATTGTTTTAGGACGAGTATGATGGTCTTTTGACAACCTCTGTGTAGCACTTTGTTTGTAAAATGTGCTATATAAATAAAGTGTATAATTTGAATTTAACAGATGAATGAAAATATGAACCAAACCAAAATAATAATAATAAAAATAATAAGGCCACATGCTTAGCAGTGCGGTTAAGTACGCAGTAGTTCTACTTTGGAGCTAGTCTGATGTCTTTTGTAATTGTTATTTTAGCCATGCAAGAATATTTATGCGTCCAGCATTATGAACACCTTGTATGAATGTCAAATATTTCAACACACTTGTATGCGGGGTCTAATTATTATGATTTTGAAGACTGCATTCATTCTGCATTCATACCATCCATCCAACTGATAGACTGAAACAATTTTTTACTCATATTTTACAACAACAACGATGAGGACTGGGAATATTAGTTATTTTTATGTATAAAATGTTTGTACTCGCTCTAGTTATTGAGACTATGCCTATGCTGCGCAAAACGAGTGTCCAATAGGAACTTTGTTTTCAGCCAAATGCATGCGCTTCAATCCATTTTGATTGGCCAAAACTTTGCCAAAGAGTGAAGTGAGTTAAGATGGTCGATTCCTCTCGACTGTGCATGCTTTTAGCGATTGAAAAAAACACATGCATGTTTGCTATGTGTTTTGTATAAAAGAGTGGGAATTTTATTTTCTGTTTTTTTTTTTTCATCTCTATTTCTGGTCCTATAGCTTTTATTACAGCCACATGACACAACTACAGCAGCAGATTGTGAAACAACAGGCTGTACTAAAAAAAAGGATGTATAATACTTCATTATAGGGTAAAAGGGGCAGTTTTAAAAGCAAAATTAATTTTAAAAAATCCAGGCAAGGAGAAATGTACTAAAATTGCCCTTAGGTCGTCAGGGGTTAACATGTTTTTTGAGTTTCGCTTTCATTTTTGACGAGCCTCCCCTCCCTTTGCGCCCCGTCAGGTTTGTTAAGTTGTTGTATACAGTTTTGTATCATGTTTGTGTATATTTATGGACCACATGGCTTGTGGGCTGAGAGAGATTTTTAAAATACTCAAACATGTATAGATGACATCTAAAACCTCTTTTTAAATGTTTTTGATGAGGGAACATGATAACATGGTAGACAGTTTAAAAAATATTTTGCATAATACTCTCACTTTAATATAACTTGATTCTAAGATAGTGCATTGTGGCATTTTCTATCCTATCTATGTCTTTGTTTTTAAACTCCAACTGCAAATACCTTGTGCACTCAAAATGGATAGCACAGCTCTTTATCATTTATGAAGTATGTTTTGTTTGTAGATAGAATACTAAAACTAGCAAACCGTATTCAATTAGGTGGGTACACAGCCCACTTATGAGTGCCATTACGCTGACAATGATCAACAGCTTCATTAGTGGCACTGAACGGCCTCCATATCTGAAGAATTTCCATTGCACCGCTCCTTTGGGCATCTGTCCTCTGAGGCTTAAAGAAGTCTGCATGCAGAGCTCTCTAATCTCTCCACTAGTCCCTACACTTGCAAAAACATAACTATGGAAGTGTGGCAGAAATATTACAGCTGTCTAGCTAGGTGCTATCCGTGCTAAGGGAAGAATTTATTGTTTATAGTTATATTTTGTTTAAGTTTTTAGCATAGACTGTATAGCTAATGTGCTATAGCTGGCATGTTCTAAAAAGGAGGTGGGCATGGGCACAAAGCAGCTCCTTCAAGCTCTGGTCCCAATTCACTTTTTATTGAAAAACCATGGCCCCTCTCTCTGTCACCACTGTTTCACTATTGTGTCCATAAATCAAAGTATAAATATTAATAATGGGCCAATCCCTAGCCTGCTTTCCTCGAGATTGCTCCCGCGAGCATTAGCAACAAGTTGATAGACAACATCAGTGCAAAGTGCCCGCCCGTCCCCTGCCAACCAGCAGCACAAGCCGTAGGGTGCATGTACCTTCAACAGCCTCACTCCGGATTGGCTCTTTTTTGTTGTGCTCATATTTCCAAACATGGTCCCTGGTTGTAGATTAGCTGATATAACTGATGACAATGATTCATATATAGCTGATAATGAATCATTGAGGCTCGCAGTTGACTCATTCATTTGGTTGCAACCGAAGACTATGGGTGAAGTCACTCACTTTTCAGTAATTCTGTTTTCACAACTTTTATGCATGTGATGGTGAACTGATATTCTCTGTAAGATATTATAACAGTGTACCAGGCTCATTTTGTGTTCAAGTAAGTTCTGTCCTTTCCTTTTCCTCCACTTCTATGATATCAAAATGAATGAATGAATGAAAGCCTTTATTTGTCAATTCCATTGCATGTACAAGACATACAAGAAATCAAAATCAACTTATTTAATATACAAAAAACAACAACAGCAAAAAACAAAACACTACTCTATTACAACATTTAGCTTGTTTTATAGAAGGGAAAATACACTTAATAGTCTATTGTAAAAGAAGTAGGACCCTACAGCATGTATTTTTTCCACAGCCCAGAACCCGAACAGACTTTAAAGCAGCTCGATCAATAACATGGGCAAACAGTGTAAATTCATTTGATGTTTGAGCCATTCCTTTGGGGGCTGAGACTGTGTTTTCACAAAATACAACAGCTCCCTGAAAATTATTTTCTTGTACCTGCAACAGATGCTAAATATTACCCAAACAGCTGCTAGATCACCCACAGACTAAGCCAATGTGCCATTCTCAGCTGAGAAGAACTGTAAATGAATACTCAATTTAAAGTTGCAACAATGATTTTATTTTATTTTTGACTGACTAACTAACAAAGATGAGTGATTCAACAGTTTAAGGTAGATTATATTTGTTAGTGCTACCAGATAGAGAGATAAATACTAAATAATTGACTTGCTTGAACTACTAACTACGTCTATAGCCCATATTTTTTGCCATTACTCTTATTATTCACTATCTTTCACAAAAATTACATTCTGGTTTAAAGGTACAGTAAGTAACTTTCTGGAGGTGGCATGTTACCTGCATAATTCCATGGAAATACAAAACCACTGTGTTCCATCACATGCCATTTTATGCCATACTATAGTAGTAAGAGTCAGGTTTATGGAGATGCAAGGTCACCCAGCTCCAAGTGCAATAAACACAACCAAAATGAAAAAAAGAAGTTACATAATGTGGTGTAAAACGTGATTTGAGTCTGTGTAATATCCATGTTTGTGTGAAATTTGAAATCCAGTGTAGGTGGAACAACACTAAACAAATGACAATGTTTATTTATCCACACCTCTGACTCCATAACACCTGCTCGACAGAATTATCTCTACATCGTGCAGTCGTCAGTAATTAATCTGATCATGCTCACTTAATTAAACTGACATTATTCTACGTTGTTTCATGTCATTTATTTCCTCACCACCGTTTCCCATAACTGCCCGGCTGCATCTCGACTCTTTGTGTTGCCATAGTGATAAATGCGGTGGCTCCACTTCAGCTTAAAGTGAAATTAGATTTCAACAGGGTTATGAATCAAAAACACCGTGTCATACTGCTTTGACTAATGGTATATATCAGGTGAGCGCTGCACATTTGTAGTCAGGCTTTGTGTGGTGCAGCAGAAAGAAAAAAATAAATAATAAAACTACCCCTGAAATTAGAGCATAAAACTTTGGAGGCAGGATATTAAATGGCACTGGTGTAATTTTTAAATCTCAGCAAGGTGGAAGGACACAGAGAAGAACAAGATTTACAGCTAATAAAGATTCAGCCTTAATCATGATGTATTTTTACACCACAAAGTCAGGCTGTAATATCTATCAGATCTGCTTAGATTTTTTACTAATCTCAAGTAAAGGAACACAGAACTTACATTCTCAAGGGGTGAAGAACTTTTTAGAAAAGAAACTTGAAACTTTCATTCTATCCATGGATCTTGTTTTATTAGTTTAATTCTTTGATTTCTATGAACTTTATTCTTTACTTTATTTTTTTAAGCCACAGTACAACTATTTTGCCAAGAAACAGACCAAAATAAAGGCATGTTTTCTTCTTTCAATTTGGTTATTTTCATTGTGTTATAATAGTATCACGCAACTGTGATTAGGCTTCATCTCCACAGACCTGGCTCTTGTTTGGCCTGGCGCAAGGCCTCGTCCTGCTTGTTTCCATGGCAATGTTGCTCCTTTGACTATAATATTCCACAGTATGGCATAAACATCCCTATCTCCATGGAATGTCTACTTCTATGGAATCATGCAGGCGACGAAAGTTACATACTGCCCTTTTGCAATCCAAATGCAATCTAAACATGCACAATTCTTTGAACAGACATGAGTTATTATTTAGTTTTGTGTTACTTTTTATTAGCTGAATCTTTCATTAAAACAATAACAATTAAAACAAAAAGATATAGAGAGACAACTGACTATGTAAGACTGCTCTAAGTTAAAAGGATATGCACAAATAACTGCACTGATCTAATAATATTTGAAGATGCTACATCACTAAAAGGGCCATGTAAAATCCACACAGATGTTATCTATGCGTCTATAAGGTTTGGACATGCATTGGGGTGGACAGTGAAAAGGCCAAGTGAAGGCCAAACGAGGTACAGACTTGGCTCCTGGTCACTGCAGTGTGAATAAGAAATCATAGGGTCACTTAGAGCCCCATTCCTCTCTCTTCATATTGAACAAGGTCACAGTTGGGTGAGCTTTAACCATTTTCGGCATAATGTTTCATTCATGGCTGCATACTGCTGCTGTCAAATCCATGAATGATTAAAATGTCAAGATAAATAACGGATTTGATCAAATTCAGAAAAGACTGCTATAAAATGTGTTGTAATATGGTCTGATTATGCAAGGGGCCATAGTCACATATTAATAGTATATTAAATGAACATCTTGGTGGATTTTGATTTAGTACAGCCCCATAGCAGAGCACATTAACCCCATAACTGTGCTCTATGTAACTTCTGGAGGAGAGTCCTAAATTCTTGTCTCAATTGATATTCTTGCATTGTCAGGTATGTTCCACATGTTCTAAAATGTATGTGTCTTTATTCAGTCACAAGTGTTTTTAATGTAAAGATCCCTCACAAGCATACATTCTTACTCTAAGTGGGGTCAGCTCTCCAAAGATCTGACATGTAACTTAATGCTATAATTTTTTGACATTCCAGGCAAAGCAAGAACTCTGTACACTCTGTGCACATTTAAAAGACAAATGTTACGTGTAATGAGAAAAGTAAAAATGTTCTAAAAATGGCCTCATTTATCTGTATCATGACTGTGGACCTGTCAGAGTTCATACATACAAGTCCATACATACAAACTTGTGTGTTAAGCACTGGTTTCCATAGAGGCACAGCTGAGCTCACTTCCAGTGGGCTCCAGTGTACTGTAGCCTTACCCAGAGCACAGAGTGTGATGCCCGCTCTCTAATGTACTGTAGCCTTACCCAGAGCACAGAGTGGGGTGCCCGCTCTCTAGTGTACTGTAGCCTTACCCAGAGCACAGAGTGTGGTGCCCGCTCTCTAGTGTACTGTAGCCTTACCCAGAGCACAGAGTGGGGTGCCCGCTCTCTAGTGTACTGTAGCCTTACCCAGAGCACAGAGTGTGATGCCCGCTCTCTAATGTACTGTAGCCTTACCCAGAGCACAGAGTGGGGTGCCCGCTCTCTAGTGTACTGTAGCCTTACCCAGAGCACAGAGTGTGGTGTCCGCTCTCTAATGTACTGTAGCCTTACCCAGAGCACAGAGTGGGGTGCCCGCTCTCTAATGTACTGTAGCCTTACCCAGAGCACAGAGTGGGGTGCCCGCTCTCTAATGTACTGTAGCCTTACCCAGAGCACAGAGTGGGGTGCCCGCTCTCTAATGTACTGTAGCCTTACCCAGAGCACAGAGTGGGGTGCCCGCTCTCTAATGTACTGTAGCCTTACCCAGAGCACAGAGTGGGGTGCCCGCTCTCTAATGTACTGTAGCCTTACCCAGAGCACAGAGTGGGGTGCCCGCTCTCTAGTGTACTGTAGCCTTACCCAGAGCACAGAGTGGGGTGCCCGCTCTCAAAGGCATGCAGGCTGGCTGCCTGATAAAAGGCTTTGGTGCTGTGAAGTGCTTCGGCCTCTGCTTCAAACCACTGCCTCCCAAAGGAGCAGCGCTGTTTTGAAGTACAGCCCGGGCCTGTCGCTAGTGTCACATCACATTTTCCTGCAGTCACACAACCCGGGTCATCATTTTTCTCTTGGACATGAAATTTATAGAGACAAATCCACCAATTTCACACGCTAGGGAAGAATAAATGGTTGTGCACTAAATGAGAAACGTGATATTTCCTATACACCGTGAATATTATTGATAATATATTTATATATTACATATATTATATTTTATTATTATATATTATATTATATTTATATTTTTGTAATATACTATAATTGTTATTTAGTCACATCCAAGAATTGAATCAATAAGTGAAGAATAAAGGTACAGTGGTTAATGGATTACAGTGTTCAATAGCATGCTTGATCTGAGGAAGACCGTGAAGCACGTAGACCCTTTCACACGATGAAAGAAACTCATCAGGACAGAAGCACAGATGAAGACACACTATAGCTGTGGACACAAGTTGTGTACAGGGATATGGTCATTTCACTGAAACGAAGCCTTAAAACCAATCGGCTAAATGAAAACTCTGCTTCATCAGCACCAGGCAGACACTCCACATATTGATCAGTGGGCTGATGGGGATATTTTCCAAATCCAAAGATAATTCTGATTCACAAGAATGGTTGCAAAGCAAAATCTGTGATTTATAAACCAAGGGAAATTGTGTAAGTAGCTTAATTTTTGCATTCTATCATGTAAAAAATGGTCTGATGAAGTTTTATGTTATAAACTATTCAGCAATTGTAAGAAAAAGTAAAGACTTTGTATAAAATGAGAGGAAGATGATAACCATGTTAAAGAACAGGCCTTAATAACTTGAAAGAAGTTCACAAACAAGCATGCTGTTACAGTTTATGTTCTGCATTAAGGTGACTTTGGTGAGACTTTATAACATAATTAGGTTCCTCATTGTGTCATTTTATCATTTGTCAACACAGGAGCTCAGAGCCAGTGCTTCAAACTGCCTGTTAGAAACATAAATGTGAAGAGATCACATCACTAAGCAATGCACTATTGTGCCTCTTTACCATTCTTCCCCTTGACCCCCTTTCACTTTAATCATTTATTAATTTCCCCCGTGGTCTGGGCAAGGGCTCACAGTCTGAATTTAAAACTGCCAAGATCAGAGGATCAGGGTGTCACTTTGGAATATGAGAAAGAATATAGAATGCGCCGCTTTCATCCAATCACCCAAATCCACCAGACAGGCATAGCAATAAGACTTCCAGTGATTACTCAAGGTAAACGTGTGTAAGAATAGCACCGTGGAGGACTTTCCTGTATAGTGTTAGAGTGTAGAGAATACCTCATAAAACTATGACGTTACATGGACCTTTTAGGTAATCAATACTGTTGTAGTCAAAGGAAGCAGGCTTCATTGTCTATCAAAGAATAGGCATCATTAGCCAAGATAAGAACAAACTTAGTACCCCAGAAAAACATTAGAAAGGCTTGTCAATTAGCCATCTTAATGTTAATGTAACAATATGCACATCTATATACACACAAACCTGATGTGGTAGAGCCCGTCTAGTATTCAGTCCCAAATGACAACCAGGAAAAAGCAGTATTATATTTTTTGTCATCTAAAATGCCTAAAAAAAGGAGTAGAGTGGCTGACCATTGAAAGAATGGAAATTTCTTCAGCAGGTTAAGATGAAACAAGTGGAAGGTAAGCTGCATTTACTCAACATGTGTAATCCTGGAAACAGTAGATTCACAAGTGGGGAGCATCCAAACCCTTTTAATTTAAGACAGCAGATCCATCACTGAATCCTACAATTCTACAAAATACATTCAGTATCCAACTCACATAAGACAGTGTGCAGATGTTTTTTCCATATGCAAAGTCATGAAAAAGAGTGATTTGTATGCCATGGAGATGATGTGTGCACGCTGACTACAAAATGACAATCTCACTATGATAACCCACATACATACAGCCACAGGGGAACAGATCAGATGGGAGAGATGCAACTTTACTGATCATGATGAACCTTCTCGACCGAGGAAGGTGCACTCTCACTCACCAGCCTTCTAATCACTATATTTATTGATGTTTTATTCATTGCGTTATACCTGGAAACGATGCGGCCGGTTGCATTTTAAACGTGTAGCCAGCGGGTATCTTCTGTCACTTCACTTTAAAATCCATGTATTCAGCCCTACAGATATCACAGATCTCACACTTGGAGAGGAGAGTGAAGCCTGCAAGCCCTGTGAAAAGGAAGATGTAACTAAACTGAACTGAACCATATCATTACTGTAAATTAAAAAAAAATTGCTGGGGCTATTATAGAGTTTTTTATTCATACACTGGGGATAAATAGGGATGTAACTATACCTGAAATATCATGATACCGTAATGTCCAAAGTCCCTCCATATAGTTGGCGGTCACAATATTTCAAATTACAAGTCTCTTTGCGTTTATTCATTGTTGTAGTACAGCAATATAAAAAACAGAGGGACCATCATACATCATGATCCTTTTCTCTGTTTCAGTGCTATGAAGAAAAAACTGTTACTAAGCCCTTTTAAATCTTAATTATTTTAATTATGACAGAACCAAAGTCTTATCAAGTAGTAGAAGTATATTCACAACTTTGTGAGCAAAATATCACAATAAACATTGTCCCGTGAGATGCACATTGTGAAAATATTGTACAGAGATTTGGCAAAAACAACTTAGAAAATTGTAAACTGTCACAATGGTCAGCATATAGTTCAAGGGTATTGACACCTGTTCAAACTACATTCTACAAACTACATTTTCACAGTAAACATATTACACAATACTGTAGATAAAGTAAACCTAAATAACTTTTTGTTGTCTGTGTGACTGCAAGTATTTTCCATAGTAACAATGTGCTGGGGACACTGGGCTTGTGGGAGCATAAATGGAGGTATAAGGTCCCAGTTTCATTCTAAAACACCTTTTGTCCTCTAAATCAGGACAGAGTTACACAGATTTTATATGATGCCGGAGCTGCCACAAACCAGATGGTGTTAAGAAATGCCCAGTGAAATAACCCTCAAGTGAACCCAGCCCCAGCAAACAAAAGCAATAAACGTATAATGTATCTCAATGACCAAAATTTCCCATTTGTTTTAGTTAGTGAGTTTTTTTAGCTAGCCATATGCCATCACAATATGCTACTCTGCTGTTCATCATATATTAAATCTGAGGCGTGAGCCACATTTATTCATTTCCTTGAGTCACTTTTGTATTCTATTTCAAGCAGTAATGGCAGTTGTTTGACATGATCTTATGTAGATATGCATGTTTCTAGTGTCTATTCCTTTTTCTGTATGGATCTATCAAAATGCTATGTTATCTCTGGATGGCTAATTGAGTGATTTTATTTTAACGCTATTCACTTACCTGTCCAGCCCTCACTACTTTGCAGAAGGGTCTACTATAATAGAGCTGTACTTAATGTTAATTCTGCTCTGTTTTTCAATACTGTGTCCTTCATTTTTACGCCTAAACCATGTTTGTTTTGACATGAACAGTTAATCTGCCTGTCACTCACTCCTATCACAAATCCAGAGGACAAAATACAGTTTCAGACCCACTCATCTTTTTAAAGTAAAGGGACAGAAGAGCTCATTCTCCAACTCAAACAGTGAGAGATACAGGATTCATACCATACTCCAAACAACTGTATATCATATATATATATATATATATATATAGTATTCATATATACATATTTCTCCTTAATCACCTCTATATATATAATTAATTATATATATATATATATATATATTTTATTGTACTTGTACATTTACGTCTTATTTGATACCAGTCTCTTTTTGCTACTTATTTTGAATTTATTGTTACCATTTATATTTTGTATATATTATACTTTGTTATTATATTTTTTTTTATAATGTGTGAGCTACTGTGTTCAAACAATTTCCCTTGTGGATCAATAAACTTGGTCAAAGTCTAAAGCATGTCGTATTGGCAGTATAGTTATTCCATTTTTATTAAAACCATTTACATACTTTAAAAAGCCTGAGAACAATCTTTTAAGTTTCTAATCTTTATTTAAAGTTACCTTATTTATTTGTAGATTTATTTTGCATGAGATTCGAGCCAAAACAACAGACTTGTGATAGCTATTTTACACCGACAAACACAAACAACGTGAAATTCTGTCCCACTCTGCTTTAAATCATTCATGTCTCTGCATTATAATACTCACATGAAGCTAACAACAACAAAATCACACACAGCCCCCTCCTGATTATAACTCATAAATGACTTATTACAGCCATCTCGTATTCATAGGCACAGGATTAGCATAGCCATCATCCCTCACTTCATCTTTCTTTGATTAATATCTGCCATCCGTCGCTCTGGGCTGCCACAAGTGCGCTATGTAAACTGTGAGGAGACATTCAATCACAAAGACAAAGGAAATAAATAAAGCTACAAGTTCGGTTCCTATTACGATGCATCAACGTCTTCTCTTTTGATTGTGGATTATCATTCTTATAGTGTATGCTGCACACGTTTTAAGTTAACACTGCAGTGGATAAGCTATGGAAGTAAAGTAATTATAGTGTCTGACAATTAATACAGTCTCATATTCACTAAACTTTGTGCTTATAAAAATAGAGATATTTAATTTCATAATGGGCATGAAAATGAGAATAGCCTTCAAAAGATACTTTAGCTTGTTGTCGTGATGGTTTGGAATGGGATTTATGTCAGAAGCTTCTAAATTTATACAGGCCTGGGTGTTAGGTACGCAGAGGTGGACCCAATGAACAGACTGGAGGCGAGGAAAAATTGCAAAAAGTAACAAGGGTTTGTTGAAATCGGGCAATGGTGATTGTAGAGAGGAGCCTGGAGCTGGACACAAGAGTCTTCCAAAATCCAGAGCTGAGAACAAAAGAGACGAAGGTAAGTAACCATAGAACAAGGCCAGAAACTAAAACTACAGCCGACTGTTAAATCACCGTCTAGTAGACAACAACAATCTGACAGTCTGGAAGGAGAGCTGGGCCTTTGTAGTCGGCTGATTGAGATGACGAGCAGGTGCTCCCAGCAGGCTCCACCCATGTCCACACCCACAGCCAGTGAAGACTCGTGTCAGCAACCAGGGGCGTGACACTGGGACTACAAACTTGCTCTGCTGTTTTTAACTTAAAGGTCATATGTTACGCAAAACTGACTCTTGTGAGCTTTAGTTATAAGATATAATGTTACCTCATCGAAAGGATGCCTGGAGTTGTGTTTGTGTTGTTTCATTCACACATTTTTAAGTAATCCTGGTTTATTAGTATGGCAGTGGTAGTTTTCGAGTTAACAGCTCCCTTTTACCTTTTGTTTAGTAGGGAGAGGCGCTTCCAGGGCTGAAATTATCCAAATGATTCTAGTGAAGGTGTATAGAGTTTAAAACACCGTGGAGCACTTCCTGTATTTACACATGACATCACAAAGTGGAACAGAGTGTTTTCTGTTTGAGAGAAGAACTCGGTTTGTACGTTAAACAAGTGTGTATGAAACACAATTCAAGGTATGTTTTAATGAGGAAACAACATCATAACAAAATAATGTAAATATACTGTGAAATACTCCAGGCAACTCAACAGAATCTCCATGGAGACAACCAGGTGTAGGACCCCACACCAGAAAAGTTACAGTTTTCCTGTAAAGTGTGGCCGCATGGATATCTATTCACAAAACACATTACTATAAGAGAGAAGTCAAAGTTTATTCTGACGATAATTAAATTAGTGCACCTCCTGAACTGTAAAGGCAGCAATTTATGCCGAACAAAAGGTTAAATATATATGATTGTGCAACCTCTGAAAAGTGAATGAGAAAAATCAGAGCCATTGCCCTCTTCATTGTCTCCAAATAAGCACCATGCAGCAACTGAAAGATGGGCTGTAGCTATCCAAGTGTGAACCAACCTAACAGCATTATACTAGATCAGTGGCAGTGATATAAGACAAGAAACTCTGCCAGCTCTGCTAAATTGAATTGAATACATCTTATCTGGCTTTAGTACAGAATATGGTAACTACATCACAGTAACCTGAAAAAGTGAATCGAGTTATGAGTTTCTATTACTGTAATGAATAGAAAACATGTGCGATGTCAAGCGTGCATCTTACTCAATAGGACATAATCAGGGAGAAGGTAGCACCCGTCGTCACTGTGTCAGTCAATCTGAGTGTGTCAAATAGCAGATGTCAGAGCAAACAGGACGTCCTTGGTGTTACATTGTGATGGATGACACAGACTCTGGGCTGGTAAATGGGAGTCTTGGGGAGAGACTCTTGGCCTCCATAAATCTCACAATGAAATTTGGTCTGGTACAAGGACCACCTCTCTGCCAGGATCCCGGCTACACACACAGATTTATGGGAAGAATAAGGTACACTGTTGTGTTATTTGTTGGCTTTTAAAATGGACGTCAAGCTTTTGGCTTTTACTGTCTGGAAGAGAAAGGGAGATAATAGTCTGCAATAGTATAATTTTACTTCCGTAAAACAAAATAAAATGTCTATGATGATGAAAAAAGTCTCACTGAACAATGGTCTTGGTCCAAAGTTGGCAGGATATTATTTTCTAATCTGCAACCCAAATGGGGGTTTATTTAACAATATACAGAGAAATGTTACTAGATCTAAAACACACAAGACACATGGAATCAAAACCACAAACGTTAGTTAGTGGACATGGTTTTGAGCTACTATTCAAAATACAAACAAAGGCTCTAAAGGATAATATTTAGATCATTCATCATTAACAGGTCATTTTAAGAGCATAATGTGTCCATCTTTATTTAACTTACAATTAGGGTGAATATGTAATAATGATAAATCAGTTAATAATGAAATCTTAAGAATAAAAAAATAATACTGACATTTGAGAAGTTAAGCTAACTTTAGAAAGAATAGTTTCATAAAGCTGGTCTCACACTAGGGCTATAACAGGGGTCCCCCAAACGTCAATGTTGTTTGGTACCGGGCTGCAAAAATTCATTTATCTATTTATAATTCTAATAATTTCGGACATAAAACTGGTCCAGGGTTTGGGACTACTGAGGTAATAAACATTGCTTATATTTGTGTTATTTGGTAATTAATTGTTTTGAGGTTTCTTCTCACACAATAATGTAACAAACATCAAATGCATTAGAAAATAGCACATTTTGGTCAAACTGATCCATTTCTTGCAGTTATTATTTCCTGAAACATGTTCCATTTTATTCTTTCTCAATCAGCCTCCCCTCTGTCTCTGCCCCACCGTGCAGAGTAATTGGACATGTCCGAGTGGCAGCTGACAGGGCAGCTTGGCAGATGTGTCCAGGAAACAGGAGCACAATCGGCCCAATTCAGCTCACTGCGGGCCTTTCTATGGCGCAGATGGAGCCCTATACAGGAAGAGGAAATTAGAGCATATAACGGAAAGGAAAGTATCATTTGACAAATGGCCTCACACTTGAAACCAGTTCAAGAGTGAACATGCTGAGTGTGGTGGAGTATTGAAAATGAGAGTCTTTTTGAGCAGCTCATAAGTTAAAAAGTAAGGCTTAATATTCTGTGGAAATTTTTACTTAGATGTGATTTTTTTTATTTTATTTTTTTTATTTATGAATAAACACATTTTAGTTGTTTCCCCTGCTTTTAATATACCTAACTTTGAGACTTGGACTGCATAATTGTGATGGTCTGCAAAATGTGTTATTAAACATGTACTTTAAATTGATTTTTGAACCACCTGCTTGTCTCAATGGAGCTGCTATTCCACAGTATGTCATTTAACATACCAACTTGGATTTATTCACTTACAGGTTTGCTGAAAAGGTCACTGCTGAAAAGATAAAAACCTTGAAAAAATCTACATGACAAAACCCTGACCTGCTCATCTCCGTGGAGATATATGTGTTTAACATTCCAAGCAACACAATCACATCTCCAAAGAAAAGCTGCATAGTGCATTTTAAAGAATCAAATAATTACCGTAAAAGCAGTGCTAATTATGCTTATTCATAACTCTTTTCCCATCCCCAACTTCAGGTATAAGTCTTTATAAGCTTTCATAGTAATGAGAGAGTGCCCCTATCTGACCCCTATCTGGGACAGTGCTATAATAATAAACAAATACTAATTATTTGGATACAAACTTTCTTGGTGCATGCAATGTATCTGTAGTAGATGTTTGGATTCATTACAGCAAAGAGACTTGGCTACTCTTCCTGTTATAAAAAAAACAATTCACTATTTGTTGCCAATTAGCCCCCTGGTTGCTTTTAAGTCACTGTTATACATCTTTAATTAACTAACTCTATTTTGTATTCTCTCCCACTCACAGCGGTCTATCTAACCTATACAGACTATGCACAGTGTAACTAATTAGTGAGTTCTTGTCATCTGAATCATACCTTACATAACCTTATTATTAGTATATTGTGACGGCCTTGAAGAGCATTTGAAAGAACTGAAAAAAGTACTTACTGAAAGAAAAAAAAACAGACTTCAGATTTCAGAGCATCATTTAAATCATGTTTGACTCCTCTTTTAAGGCTGTTTATGCCATAATTTTGAATGCTTGTCTAATTTACTTTGACCTAAGAGGAGCATGTCAGGCTCCCCTCAGTCCTGCCTTCCCCCTTTAGAAGTTACACATTTGGGTGGGATTCAAAGCGTATAAAAGACGTAAAAACATAATTATTAAATCCCTAAACTGTAACGAGGGCATGGTTAAGTTAAGTTATATTGTAATGAAACTAGATTGCTGGTTGTTAAAGTGGACAGATTATCCAAAATTTGCTCATAGGTTTTTAATGGTGTTCCCTCATCAAAGTTGTATTTTGACTGATTCTTGCATATTTAAATTATCCTGTATGTCCTCGATTCAAGGTTTGAAATGTCTGTCTTCACCTACCCCTTATCCCCCACACTAGTTCTGTACTGTACTTACAATTATTAAACAAAATTGAGATTCCATGTCATGCATCTAAGGCTAAAAATGTCTTTTACCAACTAAAAAAAAATCCATGGTGAAATACAATTTTTAAGAGGCTAAGCTTCTCAATTCTGCGATTTTGAACAGGAAGTCAATGGACCCATTTGTACTATTAAACTGTTTTAGATCAATATTGCGGTTTACGAACAAAATGTAAAATCTATGTTATAGTTTCATACTAAATAATGAGAAGTGAGAATGGCTGATGATAGTGCTATTATTTATCTTACCAAGCATTGTCTGGGGTGTACTCCAAAAGCCCCTAATTGCCAGTAGAGGAAAAAGAAATATTAAGCGATGTGTTTGTGAGAAATAACAAGCAGATGTTGTCCTCAGGGTAGTTCAGTTTAACTATGTACAGTAGCTTGTGGAGGTTTTTTGTAAACAGTGTTTGGAATATGATTTAAATATGACAGTGTTTTGTTTCCTCCACAGAGAGCACAGACATTGTCAAGCATTGCAGAATTTCAGTTGATTTTTAGTTCTAAAATATGGACAAGTGAAGGACACACGTAGGCTGTTGTGTTCAAGGGAGAAAAAAAAAAAAAAATTAACTGAGCATGACATTGATGGATACTGCACTACTTATTTATTTCATATACTTATTCAATACTCTTAAATATATCTGTAAAGAAAGAGTCCAATTCAATCATTAAAATGTAATGTAAGTACGAGCTCTATATTTTACTGTCAAAGTGTGTCCATTTTATGAATCCATTACTGCATGATAACGGCAATAACAGAGTAGTAAAGAGATTATAATGTTAGTGGGCATATGAATGAAACATAGCTCATTTTATTCATATATCATTTTTACGACAGTTTTAAATACTAATGTGAAACTGTCTAGTTTCAACTAGGCATTGTACTCACTGCCACAGATGGTCTCCAACAGCTGTATTTATTATCCACATCGTGCTAGGACTTTTAAGTGCTTTATGTGCTCACTCAGGTGAAAAATGCTCTTATCTCAAAGACATGTGTTTCTCCACTGATCTCATCTTTCCATTTTAAGCCCTTCATGTATTCCTTAGGTCCATATGATAGGTTAGATGACTCAATAAAACATGGTTAACATAATAATATTAAAGATTTTTGGCGAACTATGTTAATGTTTATAATATAATTTCACTTTCAGGTTGGACATGGCAGCAGATTTGGAGCTAGTGAATTCAAGATTTAACTTTGTCCTTGTGTACCTTACCACTTCTCCAGAGTGGAACTGCTCCTCAGCTTCCTCACCTTGCTCTACATATTCACACCTCCTCCTCATCCAATCACCACCCCGTCTGGCAATTTATACTCCTCCACAGCACCCCCTCGGCTTCTCGTTGTTCCCTTCACTCTCCTCGGCCTCACCTCTACTACCTCCGGTGTCCATGCTCCGGAGGGAAGACCCTCCTAAGCGTTATCTAACCAGCCACACCCTTCATCACAACGTCTTCTGCTGGGGTCTGAGCTCCAAAGCTAACTCATTCTATAAAGCTACTTACTTTCTCTTTGAGTCTCTCCACATTGAAATGACATAAGTAGGGATAATTTCATAACAGTTACCTAGCAACCATTGTGTTAACATGGGCTAAATCTTTTTCATGTATTCTGTTCTCTACAATACTTCCTGTAATGTTGTACTTCCACAATCTGCCACTGATGTGAAACTATAATAAATATGATATCCCACTACACAAAGTCATAATTAAGAAAACATGAAAATCTGTCAGATGCACTTTAAAGTTGGACTTTCCCCGCTGATCTGATGTTTACATTTTAGCCCCCTCCTGTCCTCCTTAACACCCCACAGTGACTTGAGCAGTATGGGAGGGCACAAAGGACATTATACCTCCTGTGTGTTTTATAGAAGCCAGCAGCATTGAGATGTGCCTGTGCATCTCTCGACAGGAGCGCAGACAGTAATTAAGCAGCGCGGCGTGCAGATGGTGTCGAAACAGCCAACACTTAGGGGAATCGAATTAAACTGACACTAAAACCAAACAAAATATACTACATGAGTTTTGTTCTGACACCACTTTCTCACAGGCTTTAAATCTTAAATATTGTCAGGGTAATCGCAGAGACTGAAAGAGACATATGCAGGGTAGAAGGTCTGGTTAGTTCAGATTGATTTGATGTCGTACTCCTTACACCAATCTACAATAGTCATAAATTGAATATTGATAAATGTTTTTGATATATATGATTTTCCAGACATCAGAAAAAGGAGTACAAAATGTCGATGAAAGCTGTTAATATTTGTTTTAAAATTCTTAACAATTTTGAGAGATTATTATCCTTATTCTTAATTATTTAGTTTTTTACACTAAATAAAGCCTTTCGCCAATACCTGGTTAAAGATTCTGCTTGTCTCCATGGAGATATTATTGCTTAACTGAAATGCTCCAAAGTATGGTCTTAAAATGCATCTCTCAAAATGCATATCTCGCATTTATTCAATATAGGTGTTTCTATTTTTCTATTGGTAATGAAATAACTTGAAAAACAACTTTTTACTGAAAGTGGGCTTGCCTCTCACAGATCTGACTTGTACATTGACATGGACATGTCACTTGTTTGTGATAATTTAGGCAAAGCAATACGATCTCCATGGAGACCAGCATCAAACCTCATAAATGACATACTGCACCTAGAAACAGACAAGTGAATATCACTTAACATATCCTGCATTGTCCTATTTTTTTCACTTTCTCTTATGTTACTCTTACGCCTTTATGCAAGTCATTACATAGGAGTGGGAAGAGAGATTGCAACTCCAGCTCTTCTCTTCTGTTCCTTTTGAATAAGCATTTCCAATCGACCTGCTAAGAAGTACCGCAGAGCCTTTGTGAATTTATGCAAGTGTGTTCTACCAAAACACGTTTCCATCTGCTTTGAAGTACTTAGATAAAAGCCATTACAAGACAAAGGTGCAGACCAGAGCCACGTCCTTATTTACTCTTCTTTGCTGTCTGCTGTCTCTCTCTCTCTCTCTCGCTCTTTGGCCCTGGTACATTTGGCTTCTCGCCGGCATCAGTCGTTTAGTCAAATCCTGGGGCCACAATTCTCCACTCCCTGATGTAACTCACAGCAAAGGAGATTTTAGTTCACCTTAATGTGCTGAGTCAAGAAGTGTAAGTCTTAAAATCACATCTACAAGTTATCAGTGGAGTACTTGTGCCAGATACAAGACATAATTACCACCCTTTGGACATGGATAAAAGGGGTTTCATAATGAATTTGCGGTGTTGTGGTGAAGTTTGCTGTCTTGGATTTTAAATGAGGTTGTCAAGCTATAGTTAAAGATAATGTGCATAGATAATACAGAAAACATTAATCAATATGGATGTGATGCTTAAGTTTTGCTTGTCCAAAGCTGCTACATCTCAGCCAAATGACCGGACACTTCCCTCTAACTTCACCTACCCAATGCCTACAGGAAGTAATAACCTATTAAATATTTGTGCTATGCGTTGGCAATCCAATATACACAACCAAATAGAAGCGGGAGAGTTTGAAATCTGCATTGTGTGATAATATTATTGATATTTTGGATGTAAATTTGAAATAAAATTACAATATTGTCTGTAACAAAATATATTTTTAAATGCTGCAAAAAGAACAGGTGGTTAATCTTATTGAACCTCAACAAACAAAAAAACTCAAAAATATCATTTGATTATTGCCACTGGGATACTAAAATGAAATACTGAAAAATATTGCCTAACTACTACCTACTATCAACTAAATAGTGCTAAATGTCAGCGGAGACAAAGTGTTCTTTACCTATAGTTATATGTAGATATCTGAAACAAATTAATTATTAGTTATTTATAACCATAGATGTCGAGTTGGATCGCAGCTATAATGTGATATCTATGCACTATGGAAACAGACAGAAAAGTGAAGAGTTCTGGTTGCAATATTTACATAAACTTACCTTAAAGCAACAACTGCAGATACTGTGTGAATGCTTGAATGATGAAAGATATAGAAACACATTCTAACATGGCTTGAGGAGTATTAGCGCTATTATTCAGTCACTTTAGATTAACAAAATCAAAAACTATTTCTTCCACTGTATATACACAGAACCCAAAGTTGAAACTCCCTGAACCATCTTTTCTCCGCGGCCATTGTACCTTTCTTTACGGAAGCCTTACACTTGTTTGATGAATAGTTTTGGAGAGTTTTTAAACAGCCAAGAGCAACAGCTTCTGTCTTTGTTCAAGTTGCAGACCACGGGCCAAACTTTCCACATTTCTGCTTGCTACATTATTGATATGCTCTTTGCAGCTTTTCCATCACTCGCCTTGAAGCCTGACGGATAAATCTACCTTACAGGAGTTTTAGGTCTTAAGAAAAGACTAGCGGATAAAAGAAAATATCATCACATACCCCTTTTGTGCTTATGATGACTTCAGACTTATATGGATTCATGCTAACTCAATAAGGAAAGTGTCTTAAGCTTTTCTTTGCTGTTTTTAGGACGCAGACTCTTTCTTGCTTTTGTCTCTGAAATCCAAAGGAAAGAGAAATCAATAGCCACAATTGGAGTCAGGGAAAGATTGTGTGGCAAAGAGGCCCCCATCACCTAAAAAGGGCTGGGAAATCCAATTACTTTGGTTAACAAGCTGACCTTCGCACGTATAATGCCACCATGTCCCCTGGCTTATTTTCTTGGCAGAGCATAAGCACTTCAGGGCCTAGGCAAATCTTTAAATATTGTAGTGATTGCACTCAAAAGTAATGTCCGCTAAGAAGCTCTGAGGAAGTGGGAGCAGATAAAACATAGTAATGGACAACTAAGGAGAGGTCTTTCACTTCATTCAAATGTGCAAAAATGCCAAGGTATTTTTATTGCAAGAGTTTAAACTACAGACGGTGCATTTAACTGCCTTTAATAAACGTGGCGGATGCATACATGGGTGCAATGAGTCATCAATTATTACTGAAGTGAGTTCAAGCAGGGACAATCTGTCAAAAATAAGTGTTCGTCAGGAAATTAAAGTTACACAGCTATGCTTAAATAAAAATGATGTTATGATGGGATATTTGAATACAGCAGAAAAGCATCCAACTATGACGAAAATATGAAATAAAATGTGGACGGAGCAGTAATGAAGAGTTAAGCATTAAAAGTATCATACTGTTCCAATGGTTGACTGCTACAGCTAGGTACTCCGGACGATAAACCTGTAGCGCAAAATGTGAAGACAGCAACTCCCTGGCTGCTCTTTCTGGTTATCACTGAATCAATCAATCATTCTTTATTTATAGAGCCCTTTACAACACTCAAGGTGCCCAAAGTGCTTTCCAATTAAATCAACACAATATCAAAACATGCAAAGAATAGATAAATAGAAAAACTGTTGAGTCTGACATTGAGTCGGACATTGCTTACTGTTCAAGAGAAATTTGTCAGATTAAAATGTTTCGGTTTTGTTGTCATGGTTAAATATGCGAATCATCTTAATTTCCATGTTCTAATCAAATTTTAATCATGAAACAAAAAAAAAACATTACATTCATGAAAATACTGGTCAACTAGCCTAAACTTCATTCCCTTAACTTTTAAACCTTCACACTGACTTGTAACCTCAGCATCCTTATACCAAACACATTCACTGCTTGGTCCAAAACATCTCTCTGATTTTAAGTGATGAAACAAAATGGTAATAACATTATTAACTGAAATAAAGTTTTTAATATGTAGTTTCCTATGCTTGATGAAAATAAGACAAGGCAGCCCCCTCTGACCATGTCTTACTTTAAATGCCAGAGGATTGCATCATAAACACAGCTTAAGAAGTGGGCATCCTCAGGGCATTGTGTTTTTAAAAAGCATTTACAAGTTTAAGACGTTTTCTTTCCCACAAGGTCTTAATTACAAATGATTTTATACCACAATAGCTCAGATGTGAAAAATGACTATGTTTCTGTCCCTTTAACCAATGCAGACTCAAATTTTAAAGCTATTATTTTGTGCTGTTTTTCTCAACCTTTTGGAGAATACATAACATCGTCCATCAACAGCTTAGCAGGGTCTGGGGTGGGATTTATAATACAGCTATGAAGCTCAATCTTTCCCATTTGAGTGAACATGTCAGTACTGTGGAGTGATAGCTATTGCTACTGGGAAGAGGTCCAGCCTGTGTCTGGTCAGAACAAATGGTTTAGATGTGTTCTACTTTTCTATTCTCAACATCCCAGTGCTCCTTACAGGCACACCCTCAACATATAAAAGATCTAAAAGGGCTTTTTGGCAACGCAATCTTTCAACATCCACAATATAGCACGTGTCTCCCAATGCGCTGCATCACACTTACAAATGCTGACAGATAAGACAAGATGTTTGAGTTCTGACAGGCCGCTCTCCATGCCAGGATGATCACCCAACCCAGTGAACGCTTCAATGATTCAAGGTTTATAGAAGCAAGACAAGATGGTCGCAAAAATACGAGGAAGATGTAGCTGAAGATTATTCCAAAACAAACTTGATATATTATTAACAGTATTATTGTAGCTCAAGGTTTGATGTGTATTTAATGTTTTTTTTAAACACATTTTTAAATTGGAATAGTAGCAGAAGGGAGGAAGAATCTTACATAATATTTCATCAATATGCATCATAAAATGGACAGCCAAAACTACTATCTTTAAATGCCAATATAAAACCATGCTTGTTGTCAAATCAGTACCAGTACACTTATACTTTTTTAATACTATTTTTCTGCATTATTCCTCGGGTTTATAAAATAATTAGGGCTGCATGTTGATGAAAAATCCATGATTTGATGAATTTTTAATTTTTTTTTCAAGAGATTGTGATTAGATTTGCAAAATATGTTTAAAAAATATGATTGATATGATACAATGAGTGCTCATTGTAATCAACTTCAGGAGCATAAATGTTTGAGATAAAATATGAACCGCTAAATTATTACAATAATTTCATGTATTGCAGAACATCGGGTACAGGAAGAATTATCTATAAGAATATTTTGTTCTTTGCAGAGGACATTCTATTATCTAAATAATTAAAGTCTTTGTGGGAACGCAAATTGCAATTTCGATTTGACTGCATTTTAAAGTGTTAATCCTTCACCTGAATAAAGGTAAAATACTCCATGATTTCATTAATTCTTGGTGTGGTTAGAGCTGTATGTGCCATTTGCTGCTGCATTCCTGTGTTTGGGTGATAGACAGATGTGCAGAGTGCATCCTTGGCACCTGGAGGTTCCTAAGGGAGAAGCGGCTGCTGCAAGGTGCCAGGGAGCAGACAGCTGTCAGACCTGGCAACACACCCAGCCTCACCTCTCTGTCAACGTGGAGGACGAGAGTGCCACGCCACCACCACTGTCATCAAACGCACCAAAGAGGTGACACACCCACTCGGAATACAAATGACAGCTGAATCTATTGAATAAAGGGGGGGCTTTTGATGCATACATAGTCTGTTTGATTATAATAATGTGTCAAAAAGCATTTATGAATTGGCCATCTGTGGTCCAACTGCAATTATAGGAGTGTGGCCGACTCAGTGGCATGACATCTGTGGTCTCATAAGAAAAATTAAAATCGAGTGATCTTAAAATGAGTGAAGGATAATGCAATGGTCAGCTGGATTTGGGAATATTTAAGTGTGGAAAAGAAATATCCCGAAATGAGTCTTTGAACCAACAACAAAAGTTCTAGGGGTCTTCTTATAAATAAATAAATAAATAAATAAATAAATAAATAAATAAATAAATAAATAAATAAATAAATATTTATATGCACAAAATAGTAGTATTTTTCTTCTTATGTCATCTCATGATCAAGACTTTTCTTTCAGTACTGATACTTGAAATGCATATTTAGTTTCAATACTATTTTTAGTAGTCTTTTTTTTTTTTTTTTTTTTTACTGATGATCCAATGAGGGTTTGTAAATGTAAAACGATTTCCCATAAGCAGTGCATTTGAATAGCTTGAGCAAAGCCTCTGAATAAATCAAGAGCTGGAGTCATTTAGAGTGGAATGACCTACAGGCAGGCTTTATGGCAGCAGAGAGGGCTGAGGGCCATGCAGTGCTGAAGGGGGAGCGATGAGAAACCTCTTCCTCCTCTTCCTCCTCTTCCTCTTCTTCCTCCTCTTCCTCAGCGCGCTTTCATCGCTGAAGCTCCAGAGGTTGCACTGAGAGCCTAGGACTTACGACTGCTTGGAGGAGAGTAAATCATCCGGGCTGGCTCCAGCTTATGCTCCCAGTCCTGACCATTCATTTCAATCACCCCTGGAGGCAGGCCTTTCTACAGCTGTGTCGCCAACTGTGATATGTGCAGGTCTGTGCTGGTAAAAATAACATGGTTTTATGTAAACAGAGGGGATTTCAAAACTATACAGGGATAAGTGATATCTAGATAGATAGATAGATATAGACATAGATATAGATATAGATTGCTTTCTAAAGAGTAAATGGTCACATTTAGATATAGTGATTTTCCACCTTCAAGGCTCTACAATAAGGAACCACACACCCATTCACACACTGACACCAGGGTACAGAGACACTGGGGGTGAGATGGGTTAAGTGTCTTGTCCAAGGACACAACCGCAACATTCCTCTGTGGGAGATGGACTAGCAATGCATCTAACCAATGACGTTTCTGTCGAGAGCGGGATTCATACCGCCAACCGGATCAGTGGACAAACGCTCTACCAACTGAGCTACTGTCGCCCCCAAGATAACCATATGATATATTTGTATCTATTCCAGAACATGTCTGTTTATAGGTTTAGGCTGAGAATTATACAAATGTAAATAGCATTCACTTCTTTGAAACATTACCAATGATATACTTTATTAATCTTTTTTCTATCTTGCATTTATTCACAGCTCATTCAAATATCTGATGTGTAACTTAGCCTCTATGATGGGAGATCAAATTAATGCCATACTAAGGAACACTGAAGACATGCAGTTAGTGGCCTACATACATAGTGCAGCTTTAACCGTATAAAAACAAAATATGACCTGTGCCAGGATTTAGCAAAAATATTTCCACAGGACAGACAGAAGTAAGTAAATGTGTATTATATTAAGCAGACCAATGCAAATGGGATTGTTGTGAAATACAAATAACTGTGAGCCCTTCCAATCACTGGAGAATTTCATGCTAATAATGACAAATTAAATCCATTTTAGTACAACACTTTAGATGAGGGTGCTTATGTTAAAATGTCAGCTGGTGGTCAAGTGGAGAAGAAATGATTGGTGCATATTAAAATAGCTGGAACTTTTGAAGGCCATGAAGGATGTGTAACAAGTGTTAATAGTTATTGAACCTGAGCAATCAGATGCAGTTGTATTAAGTGGATATTGGTTAACCAGGGTGAACGATTGATTGGCTCGAATGGAGTAAGTCTGATTCGACACATACCGTGTTTTTACTGATTTAGTGGCTTTGTGCTGGTTAAACACTGGATAAATGTTGTCATTTCTCTCCTGTGATTAGAAATTGTAATTAAACATTCAAGTCTACTGTAGCTTATCATGAGACCTATTATGTGTGACAGTGATTAAAGGCAAAGCACCCTCAGTGGTATGAAGCATCTGGTGACTATTGAAACAAAGCACATTCATAAATCATCAATATTTTCAAAGGGATGTGAATTGTCAAAAACATCGTCTTGTGTTGAATAATGTTTTATCAATGGGCTATAAACTCTGGATAACACATTCCTTTACAGACTGCAGTTTTAGCAGTTTGTTTGAAAACATATTTGGAGTATGACTTAGGACAGATGATGGCAGATGGCAGTGTTAGTAGCTTAAGCATAAAAGCTACTGCAAAGTTTGAAATAGGCAGATGTTTAAAGTAAGTAACAACATTTTTGGAAGTTAATTGGATTTCTTTATAGGCAAGGGTTAAAGGTGCACTGCGCAACTTTTCTTGTGGGGGGTCTGCTAAGTGTTGGTCTCCATGGAGGTGTTACTGTTTTCCCTGGAATGTTCCATGGTATTACTTTAAACATATCCGTCTAGCATTTATTCATTACAGGTGTTTCTAGTGCTCAAACACACATACCTACTGTGAAGAGGGGCGACTCTCCACAGATCTGAATGGTTGTGTAGCTTAGTGATGTAACCTGCTTGTCTCCCTCGTGATAGATAGGTTTAATCTATACTGCGGAACATTCTAGATAAAGCAATAACATTTCCATGGAGACCAACCAGTAATATTACACAATGCACCATTAAGTTCAAACACAGATTAGTTTAGAGGTAATTTGCAATTTCTGATTAAGTGTATTAAGAATTAATCCTATAACCTTTTTAAGATTGGAAGAAGAGGTCTACTTTTAGCTATAGTTTATTGCTTAGTTATTTGGATCCCCATTAACCATCAAATTGACAAAAACTCTTCCTAGGGTCCTACTTAAAAATAGAAATACAAAAACATTAAATTTCATGTACACAACCGCCTTCATATTACTCCAAAAGTACTTAAAATACACATGGATTTGTAGAAGCTTCAGTAACAGCAGGTGGCAGTTTGTTCCATACATGACAGATCTGCACACTGTTCTGTTTGGGGTCTGGGACTTTACAAATGAGCAAGAGGTTTACTTGTACACACAATATACATATTCTGTTTGAAATTCTGCTGAGCAAATAAATAAAAAAGTGCTTTCTGAAGACACATTAAAACTAGAATTCATCATGTTTATATTTTTAAATCACAGTCATCTTGGAATTAGATGTTGTGTTTTTAAATACATGTTTTTTTGAATCTACAAATGCCTTTTCTGACACTTTAATTACACAGCATTAGCGCGCCTGTCTGCCTATTTAAATCTGTTTCTTTTGTATGCCTTATATAAATATGGCTGCTTTCCAATGACTCATCAAATTGACCTTTTGCACAGTAAAAGTTGGCACAATTGAGCAGTCTCCACATGCACTGTACCACAACAGAGGCTCTTCATAACAAATCAGGATTCTGGAGTGTTTCAAGAGGTCTGCAGTCCAAATATAATGACTATTTAACTGATGTAGTCCCCTCCCTCTGCCCCGTGCTCTGCTCAGCTCCCTCTCTCCATTTTCTCACACTGTATGCGTCTTTTCGGTTTGGGGACAGAAGACAATTCGTCAGCCATTCTAATTAAACACAACCTTGCAGCAGAGCGGTGGCAGCTGCAAGAGAATGAGACAAAGGAACAAGATCAATTGGTGTATAAAGGGAAATGGAAAAAGACAGGTTTGAGGAGAGCTGTAGGTGAACAAGGTTATGTTCACAGTAATAACGTGTGAATCATGTGGCCAATATTTCACCCTTTCTAGTCAAAGTTTGGCTGTATGTACATTCTCAAGGTTCAGCCATCGACCTAAGCAGACACCAGACAGGTATAAAGAAAGCCCAGGGTCATATTAATAAAGTCCTTTTTTTAATCTTAAACGCTCTCAACGTTTTATATCACGACACCACTTACACATTCACACACACATTCATATACCAGTAAATGCAGACTGTGGGTGAAGTGGATTGACCAAGGACACAACAACAGTATTGCTCTATGGTAGCTGGGATCAAACCACCAACCTGTGTATTTTACTTCTGGGTTAAATGCTGAGGATGAATTTCCCCCATGGAGACCAATGAAGTGTTCCTTAATTACAAAAAGGGGATTATGGGACAATAATTAAAATCAAAAACTTCAATTTTTAGCTTTGTTATTTGATTTGTAAATGTTTACGTACACTGTTATAATGTAAAGTAAAGCCCTTGTCATACTCTTCATCATACTCTTCATTGTGCCCCTATCCTGTCCCACACTACAGATCTCTGCCATAGTAGTATATTGTATAATGATACAATCAGGTCTGAAGGCTCCACGTCTGTCCTTTACAGGGGCTGTGTCACTCGTGGTTACACAGTGGCACTGAACAGTGAAGCTTCATTATCCCGACCTTTTTCCTATAATGTAGATATCATTTTTCATTCTGGGCCCGAGCTGGACGTGCTGCAAGTCACTGTTCATGATAAGGGCTATTAGAGTTTCTATCTGATTCATTGACCTTTACAGGGTGACATGGGCGGCGACCGGCCTGCCAGGAATTGAATGGTTACGCCATATTCCTGTCTGAAGCTGCAGTCCCAGAACTCAGTTTAGACTATTGTTTTATAGAACCATTCACTAGACAAAGTAGGCCATAACATAAATTAGCTTTTAAGTGTCTAGACCTTGCATGTTCTTTCATCATTTATGGAATATAGATGGAAGAAAGATGATGTTGTGTAAAGTGGGTGTCTTGAAAGCCACTATATAAATCAAAGGCATAATTACAGTCATCATTGGACATACTTCTTATCTAAAGAGTAGAGTGGTCAGTCTATGATGTAACTGTAGAGGTAAAGTACAATGTGATCATATTGATGCTATTGATAAAATAAATGTAACCTACGGTACTATATGTTTCATATGTATCTCAAGCAATAGCACATTACAGAGACACTGCCCTCAACTATTGCTTGCTAAGATGCAATTATTTTGCCCGTTTAGTTTTAACTATAGGTCGCATCACCGTATGATAGTGGAAAGTTCTTAAACCCATATGAGGCTGTCTAAATGACAAACCTCTCTTGTGCATCAATTAATAATCCATGCTGAGTGATGTGGGTGGTGGAAAGTGCTTTGGCTGATCCTATCTAGCCATTATTAAAGGAACAGTAAAAGGAACTGAAACAATGAGGAAGAAAGAACACGATCGGCCCAGACATTTTCAGCCTCTTTTCAACACTATTGACCAGGACCTCACCAGAAATGTGGAATAAAATCAATTTATCCCAGCTGTGAGGGCAATGGGTTGTCACAGAGCGTTAGAAACAATGGCATTGATGTAGAAAAGTCAAGAATATATAGAGAAAGTATTACAGTGGATGAACACTTTTATATGATCTTGAAAAGGCCATAGCATAAAACGTAGAATATACAATGTCCAAATTATTTACACTACATTTAATGTAAGTTTTTCCAATTTTTGTCATTTTTGTAAGGTGTACACATCTAATGTTTCTGAATATTACTTAAATTGCAACATCTTGTCGATCTGAAGTCATGTATCTATTACTGCACAAAGGTGTAATTATCTCCTCTCCTGACTGCCCCTCCTCTCCATTCTCACAAATACAGTTCATAAACTGCTCCTACGGGGGACGCAGACTGTGAAATTAATACTTCTGGTTCCTCTAAGGCACAATACGTCCACACTTCATCAAGGAGCAAATTCCTCCTGCGTGCTTATCAGTACAGCACACAATTAAAAGAAAGTGCACTGGCTATCAATTATGAGTTATTGTGAGCGAGGGAATTTATCAGGGAACAAGACGGTGTTATGAGGAATTCTGTTCTATTTAGTTTTTTATCAAATCCAAGCAATGGCAATATCAATGCAATTAAATGCTCCTCTTAATTGCAGTGTATAATGACAAAACACTGTGGATTAAAACATTTTGAGAAGCCCAAATTAACCCTATAGTTCATCAAATGGACAATTATGTCTGACAATTATCTGACGACAATTAAGGTTGTCTTTTAGAACACAGTCTTTGCAGATGTACCCACATATGTTCATATTCACTTCTATCATGCTCTGTTGCATCGAAGGTTGTCAACATGTATTATTTGTGATTTTCAAATAACATGATGACAAATGACAGAGGGGTATGTTGTGATAAACACTGTAAAATTCCACTTCTGAAGAGGGAGGGAGAACCTTCAGACTCACAAATGTCCATGACTTCACAACAATGTCACATTTATACATTTATTTTCCACATCAAAGCATCTGCTGATGCTCAGATATGTGAACAGAGAAGATAAACTGCACGCTTCAAATGAGAACATGGGCTGGCTGTTTCTCTACATTTCTGCCTCACAGAACAGGGATTGCTCAGTCTGATATCCCAGAATCATGTTTTTGCACATTATGTTTTTCCACACTCAAACCAAAAAAAAGCAAAGATAAGCTGAAGTTATAGTGCCACGCATCAGTGATTGCCCTTCAACACCAAATACTTGTCAGTAGATGCTGCATTGAATGTGTTCACAAAGTGGTAATGATAGCAGTTGTGGCTATTTAAGTTAAAGTGATAGCAGCAACAGTAACAGACATATTTAAAAAGGGAAAAACAGATATCTAAGCAATAATCTAAAGGTTTACTATGAAACCTTTCTGGCTGAGGGCATATGAGGGCTGCTTGTCCCATGAAGATGTTCCTCAGTATGGCACCGAATATATGTATACACATGGATACAAGCAGCTCACACTTCCAAGTTACAGGTCAAATATGTGGAAGGGTGACTCCACATACTGCAGAATGTTTGTCAAGGTACTGTTCTTAGCACTAAAAACATCTATCTTGCATTCATTCATTTATAGGCTAGCTTACAAGTTTAATGCCATACTGTGGAACGGTTTTGATTTGTTTAAATTGTGATTTTAATGTATTTCTTATTCTGTAAACACTTTGAATTACTTTGTGTACAAATTGTGATATACAAATAAAATAAGCCTTGTTTTGCCTTGGAACTAGCCCATGTCCAGACTAAATTGACCGAGCGTACATCCAAGTTTCAAAGGGGTGCAAATATAATACTATTCCATCAAGTTTCATCATTTAACCTGTTTAAAATTAGGGTGCAAACACTTTTTAAATGCAGCGTTTTGCACCCCTGTAGATCTGGGCCTGCTGCAAAACACTGCAGACGAAGAAGTGGCGACAAGCACATGGTGAGTCCCCCACCAGAAAACTTACATAGTGCACCTTTAACTACTTCTAACCGATGAGGACCCAAGTTATTTAAGGGTACCAGGGTATTATGTCCATTGCTCATGACTATGTGTTTAAAAAAGCAAATTTATTTGTGAATAATAATGAGGTTCAGTTCAGGGGAATATGTCTGAAGACATCTTAAGAGTGGATTTGTGTTATTTGTGCCTATATTGAGTTCAAATATTAGGAGCCTACCCATGGAATCACTTACTTTCCCTTTATTGCAAGCTGCATTTTATTGTTTTCATTTCCCAGGAGATGGAGGCTGAAAATCCTACTGCATTAGCCATGACAGGGTGTCCTGCATGCTTACAATCTTTAAGTATATATGTACTAAGCATTTGAAATATAAAATACTTCATAAACAGTGAAACATGAACTTTTTATACCCAAGAATCCAGGGCCTGGTTGGGATGAGAAAATAAAGTGCCACCTGGGATTTTGATTTGCTGAAAGCTCGTCCCATACTGATGATGTCACATATAACCAGAGGAATGAGAGAGTGGTGCATGTTGAGTGCTCATGAGCGGAGTGGAGACAGAGGGAATAAAAATGTTCCCAGAGCTGCAGTGACAGAGTGCACAATAAACCAGATGAGCTCACAAGTCCAGCCGTACTATAGTTTAAAAGATACTGCGCTCCAGAAGCTTTTATTACACTGCATTCATTCGGGTGTCACAATCAAGGAAGTAAATCTGAAGTGTTTCATCTGCAGCTGACTTAAACATGCAACTGTCAGACAAGATAGAAGGTTTCAGAATTATACATTATTCAACTTTTGGGAAGGCACTTTGCATTTAAAATATGCCTTTGTTAGACATTACTCTCTATACTTGTTTTATTATCTAAAGGTGCTCTCGGTAACCTTTCTGGTGACCGTCCGCCATCTGCTTATCTCCATGGAGATGTTATTCTTATGCCTGGAATGTTCCACAGCAGTGCAATAAACATAACTATCGTCTGAAAAATTACAACATATTTTCAGGAGCCTGTCAATATAAGTTTGTGGTCTTGTTTAAGTGTTTGACTTTGGACAAAAAGGTGAATTTGACTAACTGAAAAAACTGTTGGCTGACACTAGCTGAATCTTGTGACTGTAATGTTAAATCAGCTCATCTGTTGTAGTTCCAGCTAAACTAGCTCATTCTGGTCAGATTGTGTGAAGTTAAAACTCAGATTAAAGTCTAATTTGAGTCACAGATTTTCAGACAAAGCATTGCCTAAGTTATCATAACACACCCAGGAACGATGATGACAGCTGCAAAGGATCAATAACTGACACAAACGACACCACCAGGACAAGTTAGGGGTCAGGGCTCTCCTTCATAAACCATAAAAAATGGTACAAAAATGAAGTAAAGTTTACTAACTAAAAAAAGACAACTTGACATGAAAATGAGTGTCCCTGTCCAGCCATTCTGTACTTTAGACAATAGTGCTGTATCTTAGCCATTATAAAATATAGTGCCAAAGCCTTAACTGTCTATATACAACCATTTGTCTTTCAGTATTTGATTAAAAGTTGCTTAGTTAGATGTTTACAATATATACTAGCATGTCTTCACCTGCTTTTTCATGAATATTTTCATGAATTCTGCTACAAATTACATTAACTATACTATGGCCATACCGGCTTGTCAAAGACTGATCTTGTCAGATCTCAGAAGCTAAGCCTGTTTAGTACTTGGATGGGAGACCACTGGGAAAATCAGGTGCGACAGTGGGGCTTTACAAAAACTATCGTTGTTGTGTCCTTAGGAAAAGCGCTTCACCCACATTGCCTAGTATGAAAGTGGTGTGTGCGTGAGTGATGATGGTAGTTGGAGAGACCGATGGCGCCGATTGGATTAGCAGCTGCACTTCTGTCCATCTGCCCCAGGGCAGCTGTGGTTACAACAGTAGCTTTCCACCACCAGGTATGGAGTGAATGAATAATGCTCTGTAAATAATGATCTGTAAAGCGTCTTTGTAACATGTCTGTGAAAAGTGCTATATAAATAAATACTTGCTAACTAGATTATTCTGAAGCCAACTTATCAGCTCATTACTGACCATTATTTTTCAAGGGTACTTTTTCTCTTCCCACCTATCTCATGTTCATCAAATTAGCCCACCAGTTAATTTCCTGTCAGGATTTTCTATTATTCAAAATAACATTAGTCTCTACCACCCCTGATCTAATTAAGACAGAGGAAAATGTAATGAAATCCTATTTGGTGATCTAGCTTGGCTTTCCCCACACCGTGCTTAATGATCCGTGGCCTATTCCAATATATAAGTATATGCTGGGGGGAGAAGGCAGGCCTCAGCACATCAGCAGCCCTCAATCCCCATTCACCATCTCTGCTCCAGCATATTAGATGAATCTCTTTTAATCAGACAAAAACTCTTATAGCCGCCAGTGACACAGAACCCACTTTCTCCCTGACAAGCACTGATACGTTTAATACTTTTAATACAGTGCAGCCGGAGCCTAGGGGAAACTGTTGCCCTCTAAGAATTACCTACAAATTAATAACCATAGGATTTGATAGTCGGAGGAATTACAGCTGTAATATGGATTATCTGCTTTAATAAGATCGTCCCTCATTACACATGCAGGTACGAGAAATATCATCAGCCATAGTGACTGCAGATTAACTGGAATGTCTATCTTTGCATGTGTGAATACGGTTTTCTTTGCAGTTTTCGAGTTTAACATATAGAAAAAAACAAGAGGCTAATAATGTAGCAAAGTCCAGTGAAGGCACTGTGTAGAGTAGACAACATAGCAACATACAACATAGGAACTTAAAGGCCTTAATACAGATAGAGCAACTCTTGAAGTTGAAATACTGTATGTCTGTAGTGTTGTGCATCTATGAATAAAGCATTATACAGTGTGTTCACACGTGCACATACACATCAAAACCAGGACTAAACCTGCACTAGGCCAGGACCGGCACTAGACCGGTGTCCTGTCGATTTGAGCTCCTCGTTAATTTGAGCTCCCTAACGCTACTGCGCACAACCCCCAAGCACTGTTTCATCTTACATGCCCGTCGAATAGAGCTCCCAAGGCAGAAGTGGAGTAACAAGTTATTGGTTTTATTGTATGTTTTGACCACTTAAGCATGTAAGCATCGACATGTGCATGTTAGATTCACGGCAAAATACCTATGTTAGATGATTGTATAGTTTGGATTTAATATTTGATTTTATCATTATCATTTTCATTACATCGTATTTTGTTGTGTTTCCATGTGTAGAAAATGTTGTAACTTTGTTTAAAAAGGTGACATTATAAATAGAATATATGTGACGTTATAAATAAAAAAATAAAATATCACTGTATTATAACAGGAAATTCACACTCTAGCCTATGATATTAACGTTAAATATTATAAATTTAATATAAAGATTTCAGTGTTTCCAGTCATTTCTTTCTCTTATATAGTATTCAGAGGTTAAACAGCAGTGAAACATCTTGTTTACCATCTAATATTACCTGAAATGAATAACTCACCTTTACCATTCTTCCTATGTTTGTATATACGAGTACTAAAATACACTTTGTGTTCAGTTGATTCCACCATTTGTGCAAAGACTATAGCATGGATCAAGTCTCCTTGCTTAGAAATTATTCTTTTAGATCTATATAACTAACTATGAAAAGATATGCAATTTATGTTTGAGACTTGATCTTGAGATTTCACAGTGGTCATTATTTCAAAGTGTCACTCCACACAGTCGTGAGCGAACAACACAGGGATAAAGCTTATATATGATGATTCTCGATGATGGACTTTTATATAGATCTACTGAGAGGCGACGTTAATGGGGGAGCAGAGTGGTCAGTAATAGAAGAAAATTGCAGGCAAAGTGCACAGTTCTTGATTAGCGGCTGTGACAGAGATCCAGCCGACACTTGATTCCTACTTTTCCCCACAAACTAAAAGTGAACAAACAACTAACAAAACTTTATAGCAAAACTTTAGCTCAGCTTCATCTTCCCCTGAGTGTTTTAGCCTCACTAATGCCTCCGTCTAAGGCAACTGATTCCTCCCTTATTCCTTCAGTCCCTCTCTCCCTCCATACACCGGGCACTGCTCCAGCTATTAGCCAGGGGAATAGAGGGCCATTTGCTTCCTCTAAGTCACACATAAGGACTCCCAGAATGCCCCCAAAGAGTGCCATTCAGGCGTTCATTACACTCACCCCAGCTGGACACCTGTGGGGCCTCCCTGATCCTCTGCCCCATAGGAGGTGAATTACAGAGGATCTGGTGCCAGTCAGGTCCATTATAGTACTATCCCACAGACAGCCTGCAAAGTAAAGAAAACCATTAAAAGTTCAAACATTTGTATTTACCTACCTCCTTGTACTACACACATTTCTTTGCTTGGAGTTGTTTGTTTTGCAATCTAGGTTGCGCGATCTAAGTCCTGTGAAAATAGTGCTTGTTTGAAATAATAGTATTTGCTGAAAACAAAATGTGTAGGAGCTAAAAAATATGTGGTATAAGGAGAAAAATATGTATGAGAATTTCTGAAGAAATCACAACAACAAAGTATAGATGATTACAAATACACTTTTTCAGTTTTATAACAAAAGACCTCAAGACATGACCAACATGATTATTTTATAAAGCAGAAATGTGCTTGTGTTTACAATACCACATACCTTTGTTGAAAACAGTATGCATAATATTGGATAAGGATATATGATATATATGATGTATTTATTTAAACTTTATTTCATGCAAGTATCTGCATTATTATGAATGAAGCATTCACATTAGCTTCCATAAATTATGTGGAATTTCCTAGCAGTATGACTAACACTTCAATTTTAGTTCAGATTTTAATATGCCATTTTGCAAATAAAATAGAAAAAAACAATGCGCAAGATGACCAAAAATATAGCACCTTCATTGGCAAACATATCCTTGCATCTGTAGTTTGTCTGTGATTTTTCATACTAAAAATGCTGCAGTAAAACTGGCTGGAAAATATAGTTTGTGATTAAGTTTATATTTGGCTACTGCAGTCTTTTGATGTCCAAGTCTTTGAAAATAATTTGATCATTGCACTACCAAAATTGTTACTGTAGGAACTGGCACAATGCATTGTCTATTCAACATATGCATGATTGATTTTCCATGACAACTTTAGTGGGCCTACATTTAGAGGAAAAAGGAACACTCCCACAAACTCGCTCCACTCTTTTACTGCACATTGTGACTCATTAAACAAACAAACCAGCTCCAGATCAATGCTACACTTTCTAATACTCACTTATATGTGCGATCTCTGTATAAATGTGTCAGATACATTGGAAACATGTAAAAACCTACTGTGAATGTAGGACAAACAGATCCTCCGCAGCGCCTGGTCATCATCCTCCCACTCTGCTGATGTAACTTCTCCTCATGGTGCTCCATTCTCAAGAGCATGTTGGACAAAATCTGAAATCACACATGTATGATTAGATTTTCAAGTGCCATAAGTGTCATAAGAAAGTCATAAAAATGTGCATGTGAGAGACTAAATTGTTTGTGAGTTAGAGGACTTGAATACAAATGCTATTAAAAGTCCACTGTCACTTTACTGATAGCGGTTTCACACCTGCTTGAAGAATTCATTTCATTGCTTTGACTGGAATATTCTTCAAAACATTCATGTTCTCCCTCTTGCATTTGTTCAATTGCAGTTTACTGTGAGCATGTTAATCGCTCCACAGATCTGATCAGTAATGTGCCTTGTGGCGTTTCTTCTACCAGAAAAACATAGTGCCCCTTTTTGGTAGCAGTAATGTGGTAAGCACATTTTCTACCATGTCATGCTACATTATATATTGCTATATAGTGGCATTGGAAGTCCTGCACACTTCTTTTCTAAAGCTTTTCCTAGACAGAATGCAATTTCCCATATTGTATTAAATAGTTTACTAAGCCTTTATGTGTCTCTGTTTTTGTTATATTGTGTTACAAGTATGAAAAATAAATCTATTGCCTCACAACTGTTTGACAACTTCTTGGCTCTGTTTGAACTGGTCCATTGTAGTGAAAAGAGCCCACACTAAGTTTTTTCTAAAGGTGCATTATAACCAGTTTGGTTGTGAAGAACAGAGTGGCGCAGATAAAACGCTTCTCCATGAAAAGTCAAAGTGACTCAGTCACTGCTCTGCTCCTGTGTGCACACTAATGTTTCAGGCAGCGCTTTGCTCCAAAGACTTCAGGCTGTGGTGACTCTGGTGTTGAGGCCTTTTCCTCAGATCAATATTCTTTTAGATTTACCTCTAGTACCAGTGGTGAAGTAATCAAGCAAATGTAGTACTGTACTTAAGTAAAGAAAAAATAAATAAAAAGGTACTTTACTTAAGTAGATTTTAAAGTGGATACTTTTTACTTTTACTCTACTACATAAGACTGAAAAGTAAAAGTATTTTTTTTAATTATTGTCTGAAACCTGCAGAAAAGCCCGAGGGTTTATTTTTAACATTAATAGTTTGAGCAAATAAAAATATACAATTAAAACAGCTAGAAAAAACCCTGATTGATTCAGTTGTTTCTATTGAACACCATTCTAATAAACCTTTATCAGCATCTTAGTATTTGTATTTTTACTTAAGGAAATCGAGTACTTGTTCCACCACTGTCCAGCACACATGATCACTGGGATGGGCATAATGTGAAACTCATTTTATTTACCCCTTGGACTGACACAAACAATCTACAGTCACATAAGTATAGTAAATGAAGTGTGCTGGTGATGTCATTTAGTCGACCCATGTTACTGCAAGAAAGCCTGACATATCTACTGCCCATTCTCGTATAGAGTGAGCCAAAAACATTAACTCACAAGAATGTAATGAATACGTGAAAGTCCCAGTCTCAACAAAATGGTGGTCCTTTGATGTAAAGCGCTTTGAAGATAGAAAAGCGCGATATAAATGTGACAATTTTCCACTCTTACTATTAGACATACTTTTACACATTGCTTTTATTTTGAATACTGTAATTTTACTGTGAAACAAAACAAAAACAACTTTAAAAAAACATGCATTCTTTCTGTGAGCACATGTCTCTGCAGATTCGATATGGTGGAACATTCCAGTATTAAGCTAGTAGTGGACTCTCCAGCAAAAAAGCTGCTGGACGTCAGTGGGCCCATATGCCTTAAGTCTTTACAATACAACCCCAGAGCTGATGAATGCTACAGGATGGACTCCTAATTTTAAATATATTTTCTATGTTGCTGCTGCTGAACTTTGAATTTCCTCTGGAATCAATAAACTATCTATGTATCTACAGGTGTGGACTAAAGTATTGGTACCCCTCTGGTAATAAATGAAAAATCAATACTGGTCAATGATACTGAAACTGACAAAAGAAATAATTAATACAAATTTACTGAAGATTAACTGCTTTTGAATAGTTGGTCAACAGAAAAATAATAATAATGAAATTGGCTTGGTCAAAAATCATGTTACCCCTAAAAAGATTGAAAATGATTGGACAATAGGCATCATAAGTGTCTTCAAACTTGTAATGAGTCAGTGTGCCTATGTAAAGGGTGACACGTAGTCATTGTGCTGTTTGGTGACATGATGGATACAACACTGAGCATGAACCAAAGGAAGTGAAGGAGAGAATTGTGTCAGACTAGAAAAAAAAATAGGGCAAGCGTGTTGAAGGTAAAGGCTATAAGACTGTCTCCAAGCAGCTTGATGCTCCTGTGACCACAGTTGCACACGTTACTCAGAAATTTAAGGAGGAGTGGGCCAAAATACCTGTTGACTGGTGCAGAAGTCTCATTGACAGTTACAGACATAATTTGATTGCAGTGCCTCAAAAGGTCGTGCAGCAAAATAAAGTTAAGGGTATCATCATTTCTGCCCAGGCCAGTTTCATTATTTTGTTTTTTAAAATGATTCTGTTGAACTACAGTTGAAAAGCAATGTTTGATTTTTATTGGGCAATTTTCAGTATTTTTTTATTTATTTATTATTACTTTGTCTGTTTCAAGTTATTTCAGTGACCATAGATTGATTTTTCTTTCATTACCAGAGGGATGCCAACAATTTTGTCCATGAATTCTCAATAAACTTAAAAAACAGAACCATTTCAGCTACCTTCTTTGTGACAGCTCCTCTCTTTATATTCCTAGGAGGAGCTCTACTGTCCCAGGACCTCTGCTGTGTGCCTGTACACGCTGCACAGGGCTGTTTGAGAGGGGGGTCCTGTGGGAGTGACACCGTGTCAAAGCTGCATAGGATTGGACTTGTCAGTGAGAATGAGCGATGTAAAATGCCCATGTCAAAAAGCCCTGTGTTTAGCTTGTCGCGCTGACAGGTGAGGAAATGGAACGCACTACCTGACCCGCATGGAGAGAGGAGAGCAGCCTGCCCTTCAGAGCTGCCACACACACATCTACACTCACAACATAAACAAGTCCAGCTCCTGCCAATCATCCACTGTACTCACTGTTCCTATGACACTTATAGCTCTACTCTGGCTCTCACATTAACACAGCGTACAGAGCCGTGCTTTTCAGGCAAAATCATGTGGTTCATTTCTAAAATCATGAAATTGAAATAGCTCGTATGCTCCATTTGTTTCATGATACAGATAATGATCTAAAAAGGCAGATGTAATTAAATGTAACTAAACTGATTTAACACCACACCACCGCACAAAATTCTATAAATTAAAGCTATGGTTATTCAGTAATAATTCTGTGTATAGTTGAGTTTGTTTTTAGCACTATTTAAAGGGCATATTAGTGAATAAATATAAGGGGAAACAAAGGTATATTTTCCAAAATTTTACCAACTAAAAAAACATAGTTCAGGTAGTGCAGCTCCTGATACCCGCCATAAGTAAAATAGGGTACAACATTGTGTAGAAGATGCTTTGAAAGGATTCTAGAGGTGGTTTGTACTTTAACATCACTTTGTAATACTGGCTGAAACATGAGAGTTATGAATAACTGATGAAAGACTATGTGCTTCATTTTTAATCACTCACTGTTAGTGGCATTTTAAAAGTCTGCCGACGAGAAGGAAGCTGTAAGAAATATGGTGTTCAAATGCATGTGGAGCATAGATCAGTGGGGTGGTTAAGATTAAGACACAACATACTGATATAAAAGTGTTTTTCACAATGTTACGATGCAAAAGAATTTAAATAATATGAGACTAAAAGAAACCACTGGGCACCAAACATTTCTGTACCTCCTCATTATAAATACATCTCTTAATAAAGCATGACTATTTCCAAATTAGTTATTATGCAAAACTGACTTTTTAGACCTGAACCATGCCATAGTTGTTTCTCTTTCTCATTGACCCTTTCAAAGTTGTATTTAGTGTGATTCGTGCATGTTTGAGTAATCTTTATATTCAAGATGTCAAAGGTTTTCACCACCACTGGTAAACGCCCACTGCTTAGTTCTACAATTTAATTTTCTTAATCTATTATTCAGCAGCATGATGTGCAGTTATCCGTTGGAGGTGCCGACTCTGCTGTGATGATGTTAACGTTGATCTCGTCTCCCTACGGACACCTCAGTTTTTTAACGCAGAAGTCAGTGGAGTCGTTTATTTTATTAAGTCATTTTAGATCAATATTGCAATTTAAAACGTCCAAATTATCCGCGGGCATCATAGATTATAACTATACAGCAGGCAAAAGCACAAAATGTCTTCTTTAATTCTTAATGAACAAATGGTTTATTAAGAATGATTATGAGAGCTTAGTAACTACTATAAGGGTTAGGAGTTATGATACTAAATGTGTCAGTTACTAAGCCTGAATCATTTGTAATAAACTATTTGTTCATTAAGGATTAAGTCAAAAAGCGTTTCAAATGATGAACATGAACGTTAGTTTTATATAAGTGTTATATAGGAAGCATAAAAGAATAGTGTTGTGTATATTAGTTGACACATATAACAAGCACAGTAGAATTCCAGTGGTTTCTTTTTGTTATTGTGACACTGAAGACATTTCACATAATATCATTTTTATTCCTATGGCAACTGTGGTCATTTTTCATGAGTCTGAATGCCATGGGTAGAAATATATATGCCCAGGTATATATTTTGATAGACCTGCTTGTCTTTCCACGTACACCACAGTGTATTGAACTTGTGGTAAAATAGGATTGCAGCACTATATCCATTTATATTTCTTGACAGTACCTACAGTAATCGCTCCCAAATCAAATAAATGTCACCATTCATCTTATAGACCAGTCTTTTCCGTTTCTAAAGGTAAAGGGAAATATCATCCACTTGCCTTGACATCCATCTATCAGTATCATTTACACTAGAGTGAACTTCCAGGTTAACATTTGAGTCTTTTTGAAAAGGCATCCACTTCACATTACATTTGTTAGATTTAAGTCAGTGTAATTTCAAGGAATGAGAAGTTTACAAAAAAATGTAATGTTTTGTTCTCTGGGACCGTGGCTATTTTCAGCTGATTTTTTCCTTTTAGTGTATGTCCTAAGATACTGCTATATAATGTAATTTGGAAAAAAGCACACAACTCAACAAATACAGTTCTTAAAAGGAAAAAAAATAAAATAAAACTAATGACGCGGAAATTAATAACTGATAAGATACTGTACATACTGTAAATCTCATTGCTGCACTTTTTTGATGAAGATATTGTATTACTGCAATTGTAGCTTGTATCTTTGAGGCTGGAGCTGGACTATTATTACATATTTATTTATCTTTTATCTTTATTTACTATTTACAGAGATTTGTTGAAATTCACTAATACTTGGTAAAGGTGCACTGTGTAACTTTCCTGTGTAACTACTTGTCTCCATGGAGTGAAGCATTAAATCTCCATGAAGATAAGCAGAAATAAAACTAGGTACAGGTCAGATCTACAGTACTTAGAGGTGTCTTTGTGTATCTAAGAATAACAGTTTTTCATGGTATTTTTAAGTAGAAAAATACCTGTAATGGGATAAATGCAAAATAGACAAGTTTAATACCATGCTGTGGAACATTCCAGGCAAAACAATCACATCCCTGAGGAGACAAGCAGGCATTGGACCCTGTACCAAAAAAGTTACACAGTGAACCTTTAAGCACTAAATTCTTATACAAATGCCCCTACATAGTGTATAACTCCAGAAGCATGGTGGAGAGCTGGGTTAAAGTGTTCAGTGGTGGTTTGTTCACACTAAAGGCCAGTGTGTCGATCTCTGGTGAAGTCTAAATTACAGCCTGTCAGTAGGTTTAATCACAAATAATTAAAGCTGTCAGAGGGGGCTCAAGAAAGGCCAAATGCCTCTGATCATTCATTTATTAAATTCTCCACATCAATGGACACCCAATTTGCAGTGCGTCCAAGAAAATGCCATCTCAGTCTATTTGGTGTGGTAAGTGCAGAAGGCAAAATCACTGCATGCCAAAATAAACAGTACAAACGGAAGCTGAACATAAAATTACAAAAATAAACTTGCCACAATATTGGAATTTGTAATAACAGTAAAAGAAGGCTGGGAGATATGCCAAAAAATGTACATTATGATTTTATTGGAGCAAGATTATGATGTATTTCATCATGATTCATGTAAACAGTAACTTTATATTGCCTTTTTAAAAGAACTTCATTTGGTTCTTCTGAAAGTTCTCATTTCACTGCAGTTGGTTAAATCCATTTGTCACTCATGCAGAGCATTGCTGAGGTTGACCAGTAGTAGGTGTGACCGATAAAGAGTGACTGAGAAAGAGAATAGAGCTGCATTCATGGGAAAAATGGTGAATCAAAGTGTGTGAAAATAGCATATGGTCACAGGAATAAGATCACATTTTGATTTTGTCACTGTATCCCCCAGCCCTATGCAAAAAAATAGCTAAACTGCCAGTTGCAAAATAAATTGAAGGCATTTTGAAGATAAATCATTCCTACCTTTCTACCCACACTCTTAGGACTACAAGCTTTTTAACGTTTGAGATAGTGCCCTCTCATTCCTGCCTCCCTGCTTGGGATCCTAATGCGATTAGTCCCAGCCCCGTGGACATTGAGCTGTCAGGGGAATTGCTGACCTCCCTGATCACCACACGGGCATGTTTCTAATTAAATAGACTTCGAGAAAGAATCTAAAAAGATATTGTGGCATCTTTGCTGGTGTGGCAGATTTCCCCCAAGTGCAGTTAAAATTACAGCGCTGTACATGCAGTTAGAAACATGTGATCTCAAAATGTATTTAAGACTCATTGCTATTAGTAGATTTTGATGAATGGTTTAAGTTGAATTTGTTATGACAGTGGTTATCCAAAATGATTTTTTTGAGTGATGACCCAACTCCAGATCTTGAGCCAGAATACCCACAACATGCAAAATCCCCATGCACACAGCACAAGAGAGGGTTGTTTTACGTCTACTTTTTACAATTCATTTACATTGTTACATAACTTGAGAAAACTAAGCATTTACAGGCTATGCAAGAAAAACTTTCCAAAAAAATTTGTAATTTCAACACTTAAAAACAGCAGCTGTACTTTAAATGACAAAAGAAAACTTAATACACAAAAAGATTGATTCAGTTTAATAATATAAAACAGAACCAGATCAAGTCCAAAAAATGTTTATATCACCATATGGAGTCCAGTTTTAGTTGGAAGTGGTACTTATGCGAACACACAAACGCATGACGACACTTGAGTCCCATATAGCATGTCTAAAAATATCCCCTGGTTTGAAGCAGAGGTTTGTGAAGTCTCCAGACACAAACACAGTGTTGCTTTGTTTCGCTTCATGGTGAGATTAAATAAATGGTGTTGTTTTCTCATGTCTTAAAATAAGATGAGGTCTCTGTTGTTCAAGAATGGAAAATTGAAACTTTTATAGAATACACTCTAAGTATATCACTCTAAGTTATTATATGTATTTAGCTTTACTAGATATTTGAAGTAAAAGAATAATAATAATAATAATTTAAGCTGCATACAGTGATAAAAACACTCGCCACTTCCTGCAACAGTCAGGTACATGCCATTGTTAAGATCCTGCCATTTGTCCCCACCAACAATGCTCCTCATCTGAAAATCAGCATATATATGACTACTTAATTCATTTCAGTGCATCTTTTCGTGACCTTGACTCAAAATTAGAGCTCATTAAGTTCTTTGGCATCATACATAATTAAACAATAACTGACTTCAAACTGCAATGTGGCATACTTTACTGAATGGCAATAAATCAAGAGGAATGATTCTTAGTGAGTCCTCCTAAAATAGAATTTTCTAATCCACCTGGCGAAGTGGCAATCGCCAATCTTTTATGCTTTAAAAATCATGTATCTGAAGTATTGCACCACATTTGACAAATAACAATAACACAGTTTTGTTTTGTATCTAAATTAGAAGTGCAGTGCTCTGATCTTTTGAAAATGTAACAGTCTCAGTGCGAGTGGTTTTACTGTAGAAAGAAAACAATCTTTTATCTTATTGTATTTAGCTTATTTTGTAACTTGTTTGATGTACATGCTCTTGGTCGGTGGCATCTGTAACAAAGGAAATTTCCCCTCGGGGATGAATAAAAGTAATTCTGATTCTGATTCTGATCTGAAACAGCTGACGCCATTGCGCTCACAACTTTAGCCTGTGGTCTGCAGACATATCCTGCTGCTCTATACCTATATAGCATTCAGCACCATAGACAGCGGGAGACGTAAAATATGATGAGTCAGAATAGTGACACCAAAAATTGTGGGAAAACCGGAATGTCTAAATCGAGGCATATTGTAATACCGGGTTGTCCAAAGGTTGCGATGTCGGAATGAAGGGATGTCGGACAAGGCGGCGAAAACTGTATGGATAAACGTAGGCTACAAACAAGGCAGTAGATTAAACAGAAACAAATTTTATGCATCATGTAAAAAAAAGAGACATTCAGTGTCCCCGTAGAATTTTTTTTTCCCCAGGATAGACCATTAAAGTCCAGGACACTCAGGTAAAACTGGGACAGGTGGCTACGCCATTATGTCATAAAAGGGAAGAGCGTCTGAAAGTGCATTTGCCACCAAGTGGTGAGCAGAGGGGAGACAGTGACGTGCGGACACTGTTCAGTGTCAATGAGAATGAATGAATGAATAAATGGACTCTTTCAAACAATACATAACTTCCCCCATGCGCGTTTGTATGCGTGCGACTGTCCGTAGCGTTGGTGTGTGTGCTGTGCAGGTCAAATGCCCCAAACACCTCTTTGCGTTGCGCATTGTCTACTGCTGGTCACAAGATTTGGATTGCTGTATGAATAGTCCACTACTTCATGTCATCAACGCTGTGGCGAGGTGCACCGGGCAGCCAAGATGCTTCTCCAAAAACTGCTGCAGTAAAATTTCTCATAAAAAAGCACCATAAGCAGATCTATCAGGCTGTCAATCAGGTCGGATCCCAGGTCAATTAATTACTGTCTCTGCAAGGCAATTAGGCTGTAAGTGCAGAATCAGCCTAGCTTTAAATCACACATGCATTCATAGTTCAAAGCACACACAACAGAAACATACAATAGACTCATGACTATTTTGGGCCTACAGATGGACTTTGAACTGTACAGTCTATGCGTTCAACAGAGAGTGATACTCCACTAACTGTCTGCTCTCCGAAGATCAGGCAGGTCGGCCTATGATGATGTCCCGCATCGGTAATAGGAGCTATAGATCACATTTTACAGCCTGTAGATAGATCACACAAAGATGCGTGTGTGTTTACGTCAGCACGCATGTGCTGTTGTTTTTGTTGCTATGTGCGTGTTTCAAACGTGCATCATTGAAAACATTTGGAAGGTGAAACTTCGCTGTGACAAAACTCTGTGACTCTGTTTATTGGACTATTTCTTCAGAAAAAAAAGGCAGACATGTACTGACCACCACCTGACTTGAACTGCAAGACTTTTGTGAGAAAATGTGAGGTTTGTGACTTTCCATGATCCTAAATTAATCCCTTTTGGATTTTACCATGTTTTACAAAAAAACAACCAAAATTTTAGCACACGCACAGACATGCATACTAGACAGTGAATACCAAAATCTGATTATTATCTGATTTCTGGACCATTACTTTTGTGACATTCAAACCACAAAATTTTATGTAAGTGAACAGAGGGAACATGATTAAAAAAAAGAAGATTTTTTAGGCCCGAGCCCCTACAGGGCGGCGGGCCTATTGCTTGTGCAACGATGATGCCTGGGCGAAGCCCAGGCATCATCGTTCTTAACTGTCTTGGTTCAGCGCGACGCGCTGCACGTCGTCACTACCTCGCTCTCACCGTGAACAGCAGTATCCTAGCAACCCATGCCGAAGGCATGGGACATGCATATTTGTTCTTGCTAACAAGTCATCGTCAACATTGAGTGAATGGGCTTCGCCCATTCACTTAATGTTGACAAAAGTAGCGCGGCGCCTCCTGTCCCCAAAACACACTCCTGACATCAAGCTGTATCCAAGCCCCCATGCTGAAGGCATGGGCCATATTTATAGCTGCTAAAATGAATGGAAATCAATGGGGGTCAATGAGTGACTCCGACGAGATGGTGAATGACGGGCGCGTGAGCGCCCATCATTCACCAATGACTACGGTGACGTGGGGAATCTCAAGAGCTTTCAAAAAATGTGTAATATGCGTTTCCGATGTTAAGGGATATATTGTTTTTGCTAAAATTATTATTTTTTCTTCTGCTCTTTGAGCTCTAATTTGACCCCCTGAACACGCTCAAAAACTCACCAAATTTTGCCCAAAATTCAGAAGTGGCGAAAAATTTGATAAAATATATGTTGCATGTGTGGGCATAAAAAAGTGGCGCGACAGCGCCACCTGCAAAAGTCAAAATACATTGCGCCTATGGGAGACGTCCCGACGTAAAGTTTGTCGTACAGTCACGAAATTTGGTACAGACATTCCTCATGTCAAGACAGAAAAAAAATATTATTATGGCCACGCCCCCTGACAAACCAGAAGGCGGCCATCTTGGATTGAAATAAAAAAGTTGCCGAGTCAGCATTTTCGCTCACGTCGCATTTGAACGAACTCCTCTGAAGGCGCTTCACCCACAGGGGTCAAAATCGGCGTACATCAACTAGAGAAGTCGGGCATCAAACAATAGCTGAATTTTTAAAATAACTGTCACGGTTTACGCGCGGTGAAGCTGCAAAATTTGTTAAGATTTCTTGCAATTTTCAAATGTCAAAATTTGCTCCCGTTCGGCCATACAAAGTCCGATTCAACTCAAATTTTAATCACTTCTAAAAGTTTTGTGCCAAAGCCCACTAATTGTGACACGAGCGAAAATGGTGTGATAGCGCCCCCTACAGAACACCACAAAATTTTGCATGGAGGGCCAAATTTTAGTTTTTCTAAAATGTACCAAATTTTGTACAAAATTACTTTGGGCCATCTCAATCAAAAAAGCCAATGTAAACCATATGGTATTTTTAACCGTGTTGCCATGGTGATGCGCCAAAGCTCCAATGTTATCCTAATGGGAAAGATGCGATAAATTCCCATTCATGAAAAATATTTTACTTTCACAGAATATTCTCATATTTCGCACAGTGACTCTTCATGTCATCCTAATCCAAAAAGTCAATGACAACCATATGGTATATTTCACTGGGTTGCCATGGCGATGCGCCAAAGCCTCCATGTTATCCTTATGGGAACATTTCAACACTGTCTTACTTTTCAAAGTGATATAACGGCTTATTAGTTTTATTCAAGAACGTGAAATTTGGCACAGTGATTCTTCAGGTCAGTCTGAACAAAAAGTCCGGGGAGCCAAAGTTGTATTTTGCACGGTGTTGCCATGGCGATGTCCCAAAGTGCCCATGTTTGTCTATGTTGGCACATCAGCATTTCCAGTGTCTGTGGACTTTATGTGTTTGGTGGCAAGTTCAGCCCAAAGCCACAAACACACACAGGCAAGAGGCTCATCAGCGCCACCCGGGGGAGCATCAGCGCCACCCGGGGGAGAGTCGGGTCGGCCGAGTGCGACGCGCGACCCGCGAGGGCCGTTCGATGCCGCTTGCGGCTTTAATTTTATATTGATATTTTAATTTTCTGATGCAAAAATCTGATATTGAATGAGGATCTAACCATAACCAGTGAAGTGTCTTGCTGATGGACACAATAACAGTTTATAATGGAGCTATTGCTGCCTCACTATGGCACCTGGTATTCCCAGTGGTCTCCTATCAAAGTACTAACCAGGCGCAGCTCTGCTCAACAAAAGAGAGCCCAGGTGAGATCAGGCTGAAGATGGGCTGACCAGCATATGCATTAAATAAAAGGCTGCACTAAAATGATGTTTTCTTCTGTAGTGGCTCTAAACAGTAAGTCATGCAAGTTTGGTTCTTTTGGCCTTTATTTTTGCCTGTAAACATTTCTAATTAGCATGGGTTGCATATAAACATGATAGATAAAATTCAGATTACAGCTCAGAGTTTCATTGACAAACATGGACTTGGTATTTTGATTTGACATGTGGCAGCTGAATTAGCACAGAATCATCTGTTTAAAGTTAGACTACGTGGTTGATATGGGTCCATTTAGGCCCGTAGAATTTGTATCTCGTGTAGACTTAGAGCATGTTGGGCCCTGCGTCACCATTCACACTGGTCACGCTGTCCTTCCATCGAGTTAAACACACGCTCATTGTTCACAACTGCTGTTCGTACGTCAATGCTCGTTCGCATCATTCCTGCATAAGGCGGCTCTACTTCATAAGGCTCTACTGTATCAGTGTAGTGTATTGGGAGGCCACACTAATCAGGGAGCTCTAAAATCTCACAAGGCTCTACTGTATAAAGACTCTCTATAGTGTCAGAGAGCTCTACTGCATCAGGCTCCACTAAATCAAGAAGTTCAGGAATTTCAGCAAGAGCAGGAATCAGGCTGGGATCAGAGATTTCTGCTTCAGGTATCTGGTCGAGATAAGGGACGTGTTCAAGATTAGGCATCAGTTCAAGATGAGGAATCAGTTCAACAGCAGGGATCTCCTTAACATCAGGATTTGGTTATTAGGGATGCCTCAGCTGATTGTTTCTGCAGTTCCTCTGACAGATCCTTTGGCAGATCGCTGTTCAGGTGCTCAGATGAAAGAAGAGCAAGTGACACCAGGAAACTGTGGAAGCTCCTCAATATATATACTCTGATATTCTACCAGTATTGCAACAATCTTGGGAAAATTCACACAATGTATTCTCTGAGGCTCAAAAAAGTTAATTTTGTATTCCATGTTTTGATTAAATTAAAAGTTTTAATGTTTCTAAACCTGAAGAAGCTGTACTTGTATTGTTCTTGTATCATGTATAGTTGGTCTTCTTGGTCGAATTCCCTATAACACCATTTACACTTGCCCCTTTTTGGATACAGTCATGGTAGAACGGTGCATTGTTCATGGGTGTGGCCCATGCCATTGGAGCAGTGAGACAAGCTAATGGTGCAGAAAGGCTTTGGGCTGAATTAACACACAACTTCCTGATTACCCCAGACTCCCCCAATCTGAGCCTTTGTAACACTCACACAAGCAATTAGTCTTGATGAGCAAAGGGCCCCCGTACGCCCGCCTTTACCTTCCCCCGTCCCCAAACACCTCTAATTCAATTTCTCAGCCAAAATGATTGCAACAGACAAAACACATCATACTGGTGGCCTTTGTTGGTCTTTGTGTAATCAAGTCACATATGAGCCACTGCACAATGAAGGATTGTCTGTGAAAGTCATTTGGCGTGTTGATTTTTTGGCTCATTTGAACACAATACAAAAATGAACCCAATGGTGCCTCACAAACATAATGGTTGAGAAGCGGTGCGCACACTGATCGTAGCTACTCAAAATGCCTTTTATTTAGAAAACTTGAATTGATATCCATAATGTCAAAACCGATGCCACTGTTGCCAGCTTTATTTCATGTTTTTAAGTGGCACCAAAGCCAAATACAAGAGAACAGGACCAGAGATAAAATAACAAACATGCATGCCATCAAGAGCTTTCGAACAAATTTCTCACCTGTCTGGATTTAAATAAATATATTTATATAAGGAAAAGCATATGATGAAAAACTTGCAATATATTTTTGTTTTATGTTTTTTATGTTTATTTCTAAATGTAAGAAAGTTTCCTACTCGGCTGCAGTGTCTTGGCTTTAATAAAATTATTTATGTCTGCAGTTCTGGGGCAAGGTATTAGTTAACTTAACAGTCTTAGTGGGAAAAATAAATGTATTAACCTATTATAAAGATAAGCAAATGTTTTGTCAATTTTTATTGAAGAAAGTTTTCTGAAGAAAAACAATTACCCAAAAAATGTTATCATGTCTACAAAGCTATTACAATAGAGACGACTAGCTTTGAGCAGCTTGATGATTTGAGTAATTATTCTAATTGTATTATTTTGATTGTGTATGACCTTTTAAACAAACAATTAAACTTGCCTAATTTGTTTGTGACATTGCTTCTTGTTGTGGCAAAGACAAAACATTATTGTGGCTGCATAGTTAAGAATTATATTGGAAAGGTAGAGGGGAAATTAAAGTCCACTATCTGACATTAAGGAGGCCATTATGGCAAAATGCTGTGGCTTCTTACACAAAAGATCTAAGAGCCTTTTCTAATTACAGTCAATTATGTAAAGTTAATAAAACATTCTTCATAGCCTGTGGGAAATAAAGGATTTGAGTGTTATCAGTGTTTGTGGTATAATTAGTCGGCTTTTGAGGACTCCGAAATCACCCTTTGCTTCATTCATCCGCTGTAATAAGAATATGGCATTATAGGTGCTATGCTGCTAACATCTTCACCTAAAATGTCCCTGTTTCTTACCTCACTGACCGTGCACGTTTACATGTGTTGATCTGAAAATCCCAGAGAACAGAGGGCAGGATGCATGAGGAATCTTAAATCTGTCATGCTATTCCAACCACGTTCACCGCCAGCACACTCCAAAGCTCCAGCACCACGCCAAGGTCACCACTAAAAAACAGGAACACCAGGATTTGCAGCTATGTCAAGCCAGATTTAGATGATTGCGAGAGGCAATTACTGCAGCAGCCACGCGAAGCCCTGTTCGCACAATAAGCCGACACAACCTGATCAGGATTATGATGCCCTCATTTCCATAACGCTGCCATCATCGCAGCAGGAGGCACTGGTGACTGATTTTAATCGCCATGAATTTGTGACAATTAACAAAGCTGCTAGGTCAGAGTGTCAATCAAAATGTAGTCGCAACTTCTGGTTTGTTTGAAATCTAACTCCAAGTTTTCACCAACTTCACAGGCACGGATGACTTTGCGTGGCACTTTTATCTCCCAGCGTTACTACGCATTACCAAAAATGTTTGAAGCGCAATGAGAGTCTGATCAATTATTATCTAGAAGCCTTTTCATTTTGACATTGACAGGTGGGTTAACCTTGCTTTGCTGAGGCAATGCTTGTTACGGTATTATGCATGCAGCAAGAGCAACTGCTTTCCTGTCCTTCACAAGTACAATGCACAAGCAAAAATGTAAAAGAGAGAAAAGCAGATCCAAGATTGGCTGCTGCCAGGAGCGAAAAAGTGATTTGATACAAATGATGACAGTTCCCCTCAGGCGCAACACAACCTTAGCACAAAACAACTTTATTGGTACATTCTGACAACAAATGACATTTACTTTGGTTGTGCTCAAATGAAAACAGCCTGTCATAATGGAAATGCAAACAGTGGCTTTTGGCAACAATGTTAAGCAGTGGGAAAGTAATGTATTTGTGCAGAAATAAAAGTGCTTGTCTTCATTCTTCTTAGCATTTTTTTTTTTTTTTTTTTAACAATAGTTAACATTATTATTTGCACATTATGATAACAGTATATTCATTATAAAAAGGCATTTGTTTTATTTCTGTTTCTGGCTTTTGGAAAGTAAAACTGTTGTTAAAGGCCCAAGAACCCATGTGTATTTCAGTATGTAATCAGGCATTAACTGGTTAGCGCTGCTCATCACGACTGAAAGAATCAAAATAATAAGCCGTTAAAATAATTTTCCATTTTCCTGAAAACCCTGCAACAGACAAGTGGCCTGTTTTTGTAAATATAAGGATTGAGCGCAGGCAAAACCATCCACTCAAGAACACAAACAGCCTTATATTGTTTCAAAATGGCTCTTTGGAGCATGAGAGCTTACTCCAGAAGAGGCATGCATTATGTGTGCTGCTTTGGACATCTACTGACCTGGCTCTTGTTAATGTTGCCCATCAATTTTGTGGCCAAACCAATGTTCACACTCATCCATTTGTGAACAACACAGGCTTGCATGTGCAGATAGTTGGGAGGCAGCATAAAAAATTACATGTTTCACAACTGGCGCTACACCGTTGGAATAATAAATCATTCTTGGTGGCTGAACAAAATGCTGTTTGTTGCTGCCAAAGCCTGAAGATCCGTTTTAAATCCAATCATAAATCTACTGTGATTTTCTAATGCTTTGAGCTCAGCCATGATTAGCCACCAGTTAATGAGATGCATGCTGCTGCCTTCAACAAGGCTTTGTAGAGTGGAGTTGCTGCGCACTCTTGAAAGTTTGGGGTCTCGACGCCATGGCTGGTTAATAACATGGGTGTCTGTTCTTGTGCACCTGTCCAAAGGGATATTCCCCCGAGTCAGCCTCCTCTGATGCCGGCCCAGCTCGGATAATGGGATTGCACTTCTGCTGTGCATCAAAGAAAACACATTTGGCCTGACTGTTTTCCAGGCTTTATATTTGCACATGATTCTACAAACATTTAGGTTTTTAATTAGTAGGCTATACATCAAATGAATGGATGAATGGAATTGCTTTAATGTCAGATCTTAAACAACAGCTGTGGAAAGAATGTAACTACTTTTTAAACACAATAAAGAAATACTGAAATTAGAAAGTATATATGTATAAATAACAAATACTATAATAAATAGTAAATACTATAAAAGCCACTGCTGTGGCAATGTTGGCCCTCGCCCTGGTGCGCACGCCCCTCCCATGTGACTGCCTGTCATGCTACTGTTCCTTCCTGACAGCTGCCCAGGCCCACAGATCCTCCATCAGAAAAATACACAGTGCACCTTTAAATGCTTAAGTGCCCCTTCTGATCTACTGTGAAGTATGCCCCATGTCTGTAATACATTTTTTGTTTGTTCAGTCATTCATAGAATTTAATCCCCAAATTTGGTACAAGTCCAATAATTGACATTTCATGTGTATGGTAGGGAGCACTACAGTGTAATTGTCATACGCTTTATAGTGTAGGCCAAGATTGCGCCTTAGTGATTCAAATTTCAGCACAATCAGACTAAGCATGTGTAAGATTTTTTAAAAACATTTGGGGGGGACTCTTTGCACACCTGTTGGCCAATGGTGAAAAATGCCCCATGTCCATAATTTTTTGTTTGTTTGTATTGTTTTTTTTGTTTGTAGTCATGCATAGAATGTAATCCCCAAATTTGGTACAAATCCGATAATGTTGGCGTTTCATGTGTATGGGGGCGCAATAGTGTGCAATTTCCTATTGAGAAAAAAAAAACCTAACAGCTCAAACAAGAGCTATCCAGCACAAGTAAAGTCTTTAAAAAGATGAAGGAACAACTTAAAGCATAGGACAGTATAATCACTGAGATGAGAAACACAAACAGTTTGGATCCAGAAGCCCACAGAGACTCTCAAACCACTGGTTTTGGAGTTGGTAGAGATGTAATCTGCAAAGACAATGAGAAACTGCCCAAGAAGGAGCAGGAGCTGCGCAGGAGCTGAGAGGAGATACGTCTCCTGCAGTTATGGTGTGAAAATGAAGGAGCACAGCCACCCAGCCACCCAAAAGGAGCGGCCGCAGTGAAAGAGCAGAGCTAAAACACCTCCAAACATTACCCTTTGCATTATAAAAAAATAAAACAAATATTATAGTTATTGTTTCCCATGACAAAACTTGAATTCACATGCCAGCCACAGCTGCAGTCACTTGATTTTTATTAATTGGTAAAGTGGAAATAGAAAAAATAATAATATGTTATTTTTATTGTTGTTGTTTTTTTTTTACATAATATTTTAATATTTTACATAATATATGTACCCCTATGAACTAACATCAAGGACCATGTTGTCCACCCTCCTGTGGGCTCACCACCTGCAGAGGGGTTCATGGGGGGGTCAGGTGCTATGAGTATTGGGCAGTAAACTGCCCCCGCAACCCAGCTGGATTAAGCGGGAGAAGATGGATGGATGGTAAAGTGGAAATAAAAAAAATAATAATATATGTTTGTTTTTTTTAATTCTAGGAAGAAATGCTTTTACTTTTAATGGTTCATTTGCATTTGGTAGGGGGCCCTATGGAGTACACTTTTCATATGCTTTATAGTATATTATATTCAGGCCGAGCTTACCTATCATTGGTTCAAATTTCAGCACGATCGGTTTGTAAGATTTGTTCAAATATTTTTTGCGCCCCTGGTGGCCAACAGTGGAAAATTCCCCATGTCCATAATATAATTTTTTGCTTGTAGTCATGCTTTTTCTCATAGTCATGCATAGAATTTAATCCCCAAATATGGTACAAATCTTGTTGACATTTCATGTATATGATAGGGGGCGCTATAGTGTTCAGTTGTATTAAACTTCATAATCCATTAAATTCAGGTCGGGATCAAGCAATTGTGATTTGAACTAAAACTCTCTCGACCAATGAGAAGGCCGTGAGAAGTCATCAAATAAACAGGAAAATAAAGTGATTTTTCCCAGCATGCTACAGGCAAACCATAAGGAATATCCCTGAAAAACGGATAATTTTTGTGAACCTATGTCTCTAGATGTGACATGGCATTTGGACCAAAAACTAAGGAATCGTAGCGTTTTACAAACACGCAGTCAAAACGGTGTTGTATTTTTGATCCAATATGGCCAAATTTCTGTTTATCATAGGGGTATGCGCCAGTTCAACTTTTGGCTTGGCTTATTGTTCACGATCACTGTTTTTCTTTTACCTTTGCCAAACTTTGCTTGTCCCCACTCCCATAGGTGTCCACTTCTAGGCAGCACTGTTGAGTCTGATCACTTTGGGCATTGTTGCGATGCCGGTTTTACCAAATTTTCAAAAAGGGATCTGGGAGAAGCTTTCCTGGCAGTGTGAGTTGAAGGTGCCACTGCCACTCATTATACGCTTGGGTCTGCCAGGTCTTTCCAGCTTCCTTCTCTACCAACGAATCAACTCACCACGAGGTGGTGATCAGTTGACAGCTCTGCTCCTCTCTTCATCTGAGTGTCCAAGACACGCAGCCGGAGGTCAGATGACACAACAGCAAAGTTGATCATTGACCTCTGAACATGGTGTTTGTTATGGACAACTGTGACTAGCACAGAGGTCCAATGCCAAATCACAGCTTGTGTTCAGATCAGGGAGGCCGTTCTTTCTGATCACCACTCTACAGGTGGCACATGGGCGTTGAAGTCCTCCAGTAGAACAACAGAGTCCTGGGTCGGTGCACTGTCTTGTACCTCTCCCAGGGACTCCAAGAAGGCCAGGTACTCTGGACTGCTGTTTGGCCCATAGGCCAACACCACAGTGAGAGACCTGTCCCCAACCCTAAGGCACAGGGATGCGACCCTCTTGTTCACTGGGGCAAACTCCAACACATGGCAGCTGAGCAGTGGGGCTATAAGCAGGCCCAGACCAGCCCGCCATTGGTCCCCGTGGGCAATGCCAAAGAAAATAAATAAATAAATAAATACTGTATCCGAATACAGGCCAGGATCATGTCGTCACTCATCATAGAATTTTCAGTTAGTACAATAGAAAACCAATGGAGATTTTAAGATGCTAAATACTTAAGTATAGTGTTCGTCCAAAAGTATTCTGACTATAAATGCTTTGTGTTGCATTTATTGTATGAAATAAATAAAGTTTGATTGATTGATTGATATATCGATGATGTATCTACCAGTAGCAGCTTATTAAGTTGTTCTACGGCTAATGCAACTACAGTGTAAGGACATTGTGCATGTTTGAAATAAATGTGTTAGATACTAATACAATAGATAGATACAATACTAAACTCTATACTATGAAAATGCTGCTGCAATGTGTGGGGATCATTGTAAGTAAGTTTTTATTTATATAGAGCTTTTCACAGACATGTCACAAAGATGCTTTACAGATCATTACTCGCTCACTCCATACCCGGTGGTAAACTACTACTGTAGTGGCTGCCGATCTGCGCTATCGGCCCCTCCGACTCACGCACACACCTCTTTCATACTAGGCAATGTGGGTGAAGTGCCATGCCTAAGAACACAACAACAGTTTTTGCAACTGTACCCCACATTGGAAAAGGAAAAAATACTTTTGCTTTGGTGATAATCCTGCTTTAAATTTGGGAAAGCTCATATTCACAAGGGGTCAGTAAATAAATGATTGATTAGCTGAAATGGAATCCTAGCCTTTGGGAGCTATTGGGAGTTTGCAGTGAAATCGATGGACCCTGAAAAGCAAGGTTCATGGTTGGAGTCCAAGTCTAGGCATTATATCAACATTGTGAAATTGAACTAATGCTTTCAGTTTGGAATCCAAAAAGTCGTAAACAAGTTGTCAATGAATTATAATATAAACATGCTAACTAAGGCAATCAGCATAAAAGAGGCACTAGTAACACTGAAACTAATTTATAGATATAGATCAGAGGGATAAATATTGTCCTCCAACATATGGGCAGGGGATGCATTAGTTTAATTCACTCGCTCTGAACATAACTCAACAAAGGATGCTCGTGCCAACAGTTGTGTAAGACGACATATGCTGAAAACTGGACTGCATCCAAAACAGGCCAAATGTGTTGTTCAATATTTGCGGTGAAAGTTGCATTCAGCTATTGTTAATCTTAATTTTTCCATAATATTCAAACCTTTCCTAAACAAACAGTAGAAAAGCAATTAACACTTACACATATGTTTAACTTTTATGATGCCAACGTTGACGTTGCAAGAAAAAAAAAATTCAGAAAAACTCTAGAAACACATGATCATTGATTGCTTTTTCTTACAAATATATTGTAATAATCACATCAGCAACATGTATTTATTTATCGATATTTATTAACTTGAGTTTGCCATTTGTGTTTAACAACAGGTTTAGAACTGGGATTGTGTTCACTACATTTAAATTTTAACCATCTGGGCTAGAAAAGAACAGCTGAAATTCAGCTGAACAGTAACATAAATTTGATATCATCAATAAAGTTTCTCTACTCTACACTGACTTCCTCATGAGCCCAAGGAAAGATAGAGGGAAATGACACACCTCTGAAACTGTGACACAACATGCATTAAATATAAATATGAAATGTTGGCAATTAGGTTTAATCCTTCATTACATTTATATCAATGTCTTTATATTAAGTCCAAATGAAATAGAATTTTATACACATATACTGCCTGGGCTGGTTTAAACAACTTTGGAACAGTTCTTTGTGAACCACAATCCACTGCACAGATCAAACCGAACGTTTCCAAACACTAGTGTACAAGTTCTACACCATAGCAGCAAATGAGTCGAAAATAACTTACACCATCCAAGTATATACATGTGAGCATATTCAAATGTCTGAATCCAAAATCTGCATCATATATTCAAATGTCTCAATTTAAAATTCTCAATAACTTAATATCATCCACCTACAGTATATACAGTACATGTAGGCATATTCAAAGGTCTCAATTCTGTATCAATTCACACAGCCAAAATCACACAAAGCCCTCTCCCAGTCTTTTCCTGGACACTAAAACTGTTATTACATAGAAATTGTCTCAACAGACCGTTTTCTGAAGCAAAAGTATTAAAGAGAGTCTGAGAAAATGATCGCATATGCGCGATCGCTCATATACGCGGTGTGCGTATATGAGCACATTTCACTAGAGCCGCTGTAAAGTCAAAAGCGATTCTAAGGTATTTAAAAGTTAACACCTTTGTCATTCCTGGGTCTATCAATGTAAAATAAAAAGTGTCTGAAAGATAAACCCCACCTCTGTTAGAATATTTCAGATGTAAATCCCTAAATCTTTTCTTGCTACATCAGAGAGCTGTTTCCCTTTAGACCAAAATAAATGACAGCACAGTGCATATCGGCACGGGTTGGGACGGCATCTGGGTCCGGACTTGGACCCTGGTCCGCCAGTTACTGACCACTGCCATAAACTGGATAAAATAGACGGATTATTTGTCTGTTAATCCAGCGGATGCACGCGCAAACTGAGTGGAGGAAGAGCCAGGGTTCCATCATGAATCTATGAAAATGGGTACATCCGGTTGCCACTGTCTGCTGAACTTGCACAGCAACACCAGCTCTTTTCTTACAGAAAATTAAATCATAGATTGCACGTTTTATGTCTCAAACACATCTGCCTCACTCATGTTCCGAATGCTTATTCTGAATAAAGCCAATATACGAGCAGACCTGTTTCCTCGGGTTCTTCACGTGTTTAGCGTCTCAATTTAATATATAACTATCAAACTACGAGCAATTATTTGATGCGCAGTCTGAAAAATCATGTGCTTGGCAGGACTGAGAGACCTGCACGGCCGCACAGGCGTGCAGCTTAGAAGGAACATTGAATAGAAGGGGGCCCAGGATCGAGCCCTGAGGCACCACACAGGTCAGGGCCATGTGACCTGAGACACAGTTTCCAATTCCAATCTAAGCTGATGGTCAGTGATGCATTCAAAGGCTGTGGTGGAGTGTGGGACAGACACCCATGGCCGGGCATCAGAGCCCACACTGAAGCACACTACATGCTCCACACTGCTCCAGCCTCCAGGACATAATTTAACACATCACTGTGCTATAAAAGGCTGCAGCCTGTTAGCTCTGGGCCTGCTTTAAACTCAAGAAGAGCATTAGAATCAACACCCACCAGCCCACTGGCATGGCTCCCAACGACTTCATAACCTATATTATATATTCTGCTACGCTTCAAGTGACATATGGGTGGAGCATCAGGGGGTTTAAGAATGAAACAGATGTTGTCTCTTAACTATTAAAGGTAGAAAATAACAGATTTACCATACACACATTTTAACACAACATAATACTACTAATAGGGATGTCAATATTCCACGGTTAATCAGTAAACATGATTGTATACATTACAGTATACCTAAATGCATAATACTTTTTATCTGGCTAATATCTAGCTAGTAATTAGAATGAATGAAATTAAGGATTTTACTGTGTAAAATTCTTACTGTAATTTACTGTGATTTTACAAACGTAAAATCATGACAATCCCATTCCCCTTAACTAATAGTCAAGTGAAAAGTATGTTGCACAAGTTACTGAAGTAAATGCCATTATTTTACCTATACAGTCTACAATTACTGTTATTACAGTCTTTTTAAACCTGTCTGGAAGTCAATAGGGTTTCTGTTTATCATCCATTAGTCCTTTCCTCTGTTTGTTGGCAGACGTCTAATTACTGTGACTGCAGGGACCACAGTGATCTACTTGGATTCAGCTCTTAATGCACTTTTGTCCACATGGACATTGCAGTTATTGTTCTCAATATTATAGTTATGGCTAATATGGTGCATTACTGCTGTTTTTCATTGGACCTTTAATTATTTCATTATTACTGCTTACAGAACTTATGCACCTTATGCATTTCTAAATAAAATTGATTACATATTTCCTAAATCTTACGATATCTGGTCAAATATTTCATGTATAAATGGACTCCTAGAGAGTACTTTCTGCAACCACGCCAAATGAACATATGCATGCCTAACATAATTAGTGCTGAGGAGACCTTTTGTCCCATTATCATTGTCTAAGATCCAGAGAAAGATGGAGGACAGAGTATTTTCAGTAATATCTCTGTGAGCTTATCTGATCTCCACACAGACTGACCCTAAACTGTATTTTTTCAGCCCATTATTCTGCTGCACTTGGCGATGGCTCATCATTTGTGAAGGCAGGACCCTGTGATAATTCTGTTGATTATAATCATTATGGCCAGGCCTATTGTCTGCATTGAGCTATTTAAAGGTGACAATAGGAGAATGTTTATCGAGCTTCTTCATGCACGGCTGAATTGACTGAACAATTTCCTTTGTTTTGGTTATTTCACCCAAAGCAGAAAAGTATGCACACAGCACCTTCAATTATTTCAATAAGAATACAGATTTCTGTTTACACTTGAGAACTTGAGATGATTTTGGTGTTATTTTTCTGTTCAGATTTTCGACTTTCTTAACCTAATAAGATCTTATCCTTAAAGGGTGGTCAAAAGTGATGCCCAGATACCAATTTATACTGAAATTAGCATCAAAACTAGTACTAAAAAAGCATAAATACAACAAAGATGGAACTTTCCTGGATGGTTTTAAAATAGTGTTAATCTGTATCAAAACTAAGACCACAAGGTTAAGGACATTTTTATTATCACTGCCATATCAGTATAAGTCATGAGCATCAAGCTTTATCCTTGTATCAAAATAGAGTTAAAATTTCAGTATTGAGTGTTGAACATTACCTTATAAGGGCTGTTTCTAATTATCACTGACACATCAGCATTAGTATCAAGTATCACATGGGTTCCTTTTAGATTAATCATGGGAACACTATCCTTAAGTGACTGCAAATGACCCCAGCAACTATGGGTATAGTCTCTGATTGACCAGTTAATTACAAAGAAAGCAATACATTCTTTCAGGATAAATTAAATGTTTAATTTCTTCTAAAATATATTTACTTTCAAATTTGGATGTCAAAACAGTAAGTAAAACTCAATACAACACACAATATAAATTAACATATAAGCTTGCCACTTCTAAGTGTTTAAGGCACTGTTTTAAGTCATTCAGTTTGCACCGCCTGCTGCATAACAATTTTAACTTGCAGCCATCAAAAGTATCCATCTGTTAAAGTGTCTAATCTTCCCTTCCCTCATAACCACTGGCATAAATATTCAAATTAAGGCCAACATTTGGGGAAAAAGCTTTTCATTTCACAAGCAGGAGTGCCGTCCTGAATGCAGATGCTGTTATTCATGCAAGACCAAAAATAAAACTTTAATGGTACAAAAACTTGTTTGACCTTGGTTTTTTATGTGTAAATGTCATAAAAATACTCTGCTTCGAAAATCTAGACATCACAATTCTGATGAACTCCTGTCTATACTGCTATTATTCCACTCCGCAGTCTGCCGTCAATAATTTATTCCTTCTATTTCAGGCAAACATTACATAGTTTGTGAACATACACTATACGGCGAGTGCTAAGAGGATGGTGACAGGCTGGATCAGCGCACTTCAAATGGGATGCGGTCTCTGAGGACTTGCAGCCTGGAGCCATTGCATCCATCAAACAACAGATGCATTACACTGCTATACAGTCTTTGTGTAGCATGTAAACAGGCAAGCAATTCTGTAGGCAATTCTGGACTCAAAAGCACATCTCCTATAGCCAAGAAATGTCAATATGGTGAATTTAATTTGACTTGGATTCCTTCTTGGGTATGTCTGCTTTGTAGTGTGTAGCATTGCGCATGTACGTATGTAGCCATGCCTCAGTACACTTTGTCATTTGATGGAAAGCCCAGCTCAAGAAGATGCATGTTCGTTACAGCAAGCAGTAATTTGATTGTAGTAATATGCCAGTCTCTCTGATGTACCTGGGTGATCGAATTAACTTGTCACTCCGCCACTCGCCGAACAAAAAGCAAGCCTCACTAACTGGGAAGGACAGGATGGAGAGAAACAGAGACGGCTTCCTCTCCCCAGTCGGGAACACTTATAGAAATGTAGGTTCTGGACCATCAGGCTGCAGTGGTGCATGTAGGGGTGCTCCTCTGACAGTTACTCCCCATGGCCGTATCCGCTCCTTAGTGGTTCTGAAGTAACACAGAGTATGCATGTGCAATGGAGGGCCAGGAGGATGCTACAGAAGCTACTATTTATGGGATAGAAGGCACACAGTAAAAGCCAGTGGAAAGTAGGACAGATAAAGATATACCTCACTATTGTAGTAGGTTGCTGTCGGTTAGAACCTTAAGATATTTGTACAATGATACTATTATGTATGCAGTAACATGCATACTGTGCCTCCTGTTCTCTATTCTTTTGACATAATGGGACAACATCTTGTGCGCATACTAATTTAATAATAATTACAAGGCATCTCACTAATTTCAGTTTACTGCCTTATTCTTTCACTCTCGACTGCCTCTCAAGCCACTGATAACCAGGGGCTGACAAATAAAATGTGGCTGCCAAACCGCGGCACAGGCCACCCAGACCAGCATCACTCACACCACATTCTTACATAGGCAAGACCATTGCAACAGTACACTGACTATGCATGTATGCATGACTAGATATACGGTGAGTTAAATGACCAACTGATCACCAACAAAGAGAAAAAATCTCATAATAAATGAATCATTAAAAATATACTTGTATCTAAATCAGGACCTGTTCTAGGCCTTTGCCACATTTGGATCATAAATAAACAACCGACCTAACAGCACAGTTGCACTGGCTGTCCTAAAAACACACCTGTGTTTTCTGCCAGCCGCTTTAAAGCTGTGACCTCGATGTGTCACATGACCCTAGTATCACAAAATGCTAATGTTTGAGTAATCATTTTATGCTAATCCACTGGATGAACAGACCTTTCTGCACCATGTGCCTCAAGCAGCAAGTTACAAAAACTAATAATAGCTTTGGACATGTTGCTGCCATATTTACCATCTGCAGCTCTGTATTATGTATCACATTCATTATTTAAACTTGCACAAACAAACAAAATCTCCTTGCAAACTGTGATGATGGAAGGGACGTGTTGTATTAGAGAATGTAGGACTTACAAGGGAAGGATTTGCACAGTCATGCACACACAACAACTAATATTTTCCTCATTCTACATTTCTAAATTGGAAACGGCAGAACTTAAAATCAGAAGAACAAATCAGAAGTAGTAAATATTTGTTTACAAAATTACATTAAAAATCTGTTTTTCACCACATGAAAAAAAAAAAAACTTCAGAAGTTGCTTTAATGTCACAACACAGTAAGAGACTTTTAGTATTCAAACAGAGTTCTTTGCCTAAATGTCAACATCACATTTTAGATGGGACACCAAAGCAGATCCAGTGGAACGTACGCACAGGGATACCATATCATTCCTGAATCCCCTTTTGCTCAGCTTTTGTGCAAATTTTACAGCTGGGGGCACCACAATAGTTGTAAGCCGCTTTCCACGGTGCCTGCCTCAGTCACACTGTGTGGCCAGCTCACACTTAAAGGACATCACTTTCTGGGGCTTAAGCTTCAAACCCCGATTTCCTTCAGCCCCCTTTATCTCACCTCTTTTTGTCCCCTTTAAGACTTAGCACAGCTAAGCTATTTGCTGTCATGGTTGTCAGTGTTCTGACAGCTAAATCGAAGTGCTCGGTGTCACTCTTTCTTAAGCATGTATTTAACAATGTAAACGTTGGCTTCCAGCCTTTTGGAGATAGACATGCTTAAGGAAAGTGGAATAGCTTTCACATTAAAATAAGAATCCAAGGTCATGTCTGTGTGTGTGTGTGTGTGGAAGTGCTCAATTTCCATTTCCTCTCATTATTCTGTCAGAAAACATCTTAAAAAATGACCATACTGTATTTAGCCACTAACTATAGACAGAACCCCAAAATCAATTTTTTTTATGCAGTGCAATACAAAATGTTGAGACCATTGGTTAAATGCAAAAAGCCCAGTCATTGGTAAAAATCCAAATGTAAATGACACTTAAATTGAATTGTTAGTAAATACAAATAGTGTGGTTCTGAGTGGTAAAATGACTAAAACAGAACTGTGGATGTTGTGACATTGACAAACTCAGTCAAACTATACAATCCTCTTTATGTCACTTTTGCTGTATACAAGTCGTAAATCAGACCACAGGCATTCATCAAGGGACTGACAGAGACACATTTTAGGAACTCAATTTTAAGCCGTTTTGCAGCTGTTAGAAAATATTTTCACACTCTAGTCTTAAAGCTATGCACAAAGAGTACAAACGTAAATATAGAGCAGAGCAGTTCAGGGGCACTCATGTTTTTCACATCCATCTGATAATGCAGAAACTACATTTGCACTAGTTAACAAAAATTATTGTATTTATCAGCGTATAAGTCGGAGCGACCAATCAAAAAATGTGCAATGAAGAAGAAAAAAACATATATAAGTCATACCGGACTATAAGTCGTCTGACCAAGAACAGACATTTCATCTTAAAAGGCGAGTTACAGAAATACCAACAGAACAGAGAACAACAGGCTGAACACGTGTCTGGTTTGTTCAGGTCACATATGAACAGCTTACAGAACACTCCATCTCACTCCAAATCAATAAATCCACAGAATTTTTCATCCTCGGTGTCACTTCTGAGTAACTTGCCAACTCCAGCTAAATCCAGCTTTTAGCCCGCAATTAGCTTTTGTTTTCTTCAGTGCAGTTCGAGTTTCCTCCACTTTTCTCCAGTCAAAAACAAGTTTCTCGCTCACTCCAAACTTTCTTTCGACTACTCGATTGTTCCTCTCTACCACCGCTCTTCACACGTTTCCGGATCTCCGCTCAATATATATGGTAAGTAATAATGTGTTTGCGCACATTGGTTTAAGTTTTACGAAAACGAAACTTAAAGCTGCATGGCTCATTTGCATATAGTGAAAAAAACAGCTCATGGGCTGATGCAGTGAGCTTCTGTTGTACTAAAGGTCAAGATTCAGTGGATTAGTCACTGCCTGGACAAAAAAGTTGCTATCTGGATTTAACTAAGAAAATAAGTACGAGGTGCTGCAGTTGGTGAAAGAAGTGACAGTATGTACTACTGGAAGGAATAGCATGATAGGTTAGCGGATGCTGGTACACAAGCCTAGAGCGCCCTCTTGTTGCTGTCAGTGTGAAAATCACCAACATATGAAATTATATCTTGCTGGTTGAAAGCGCGTTGGCGTCCTTCGATACAATAAAGGACTTTTAATATATTCTGTCAACGTGCCTCGAGTTTGTACCTTGCCCATGTTTACATTTACATTTAGATGTGAACTGAAATATTTCATATATAAGTCGCACGACCACCCAAACTAGAGTTGGGCGGTATCCAAATTTTGATACCGTTAAACCGTCTCCACATTTTCCCGGGGTATACGGTATTACCGTTGCTAAGGCTAAAAAAAAAAAAAACACACTTCGTAGCACTAAGGTGGAGTCCGCTGGCCAAATGGCAGCTTGCACTTATACCGTTTAGAAACAGAAAAGCAAGCATTACATAGGCCTAATGATACTGAAAACATAACAAAACATGTAAAAAATTAGTAACTTTTATTAACAAATGTTTAAAAAGTGCAAATACAGCAGTCAACCGACAGAACGAAATAACAAATTGTCTATGGGCTAAAGCTAGCTAACAAGACATAACCGAAAATGTGCATATGAGAACGCAGCGGAAATGCTCGTTTGTATATTTTTTAAAATATATTAACATGAATCAAATAAATTAAAAGTACAACTATACGACATTTCGAACCGTTTTTGTACGTCAGAAAAAGCCACTCATTGAAAATAAAATGATTAAACTATTGAATGTTTTTCGCCAGAAAAACCAGTTCACTTTTTCCGGCTTGAGTAGGGCACGTTGTGGGTTGACAACTTTGCCCGCGGTGCTGAAGACCCGTTCCGATGGAGAGATTGTGGCACAAACGCACAGGTATTTTCGGGCAACCCGCGACATTAAAGGAAAGCGCCCGACTCCATTGGATTTCCACCAAAGAAGGGGGTCTTCTTCTCCCGGAATAACAGGCTCGCGACAATATGCAGTTGTCTCTGCTTCTGCTCGCTCCTCTACAGTGCCGACCGGATCTGCCTGGCTCTCCCTTGTCATTTGGCCGAAATCCGAAATGCTGCCAAATTGCAGACGTTGTTTTTCATTGGGACCAACTCAGCGCGGCCTGTCATGTTGTCTTGTCCTTCTCCTTTCGGAGCGGTAATGTCACGTGACTACGCAACATCCAGGAACTTCATCGAATGTCAACAGTTAAGAGCAAAATTACACTATAACATAGTAATATTCGTTTTAAACTGTAATAGTATTAAATTAACAAACACAACCACACATACATAAGTGTTGAAAAAACACTCTTTATTTAGGCATTAAATCAATTATAGTTATTATTATATTAGGGCAAGATTTTTTTTAATGACGGTAATGAATCTGATACCGTGGCTATTTTTAGATACCGCGGGATACCTTATTACCGTATTACCGCCCAACCCTAACCCAAACCATGAAAAAAGTGACTTATAGTCCGAAAAATAGAGTATGTGGAAACACTTATGAATTCTAAAAATGTACTGCAATGACAAAAAACATACAGTGACCAGTTCAAGTAATTGAGAATAATCACATCCGTACAGTTAGTTAGTATTTTTTCTCTTAATATTGAAATTAAAAATAAAAAACAGAACAGTTCTTACTAGCTTCAATACACAAAGAATGTTCCATCACTATTAATTAATTTAATCACCAAATTAAGATGCTGAAATTGTAAAAACAGTAAATTCGATTTACTGAATACTCTATACCAGAGGTTTTCAACTGGTGAGGCACGTCTCCCCTGGGCAGCACCAAAGAGCCATTGGAGAGGTAATTGTGCTTGCATGTATTAGCTGCAGAATGCAAAAAAACATAGGAAATATGATCCTGATTATTTAAAGTTCAGTTTCACTCGGGTTCCGAGGCTGCACCTCTGCCACAGCATCATGTAACCAGCGGGAGCACCTCTGGTTCAGGTCAGGTTCAGATGAGCTGGAGCGGGGAGTGGTTAGGCCTGAGAAGTGCTTTCCCTGAGAAGAACCAGCACGCAAAGGATGGACCGTTCAGAATGGGGGAGGGGGGAGGCTCGGCAGTCTTTACCTATTGTAAGGGAAGGCTTACATTCACCCAAGTTGAAAACCCTGGCTCTAGACACTCCAGACATTCTTCATTAAGAAATGCTGTAAATCTCTCCCTTAAATTACAAGGTACATAGCTGTATGAAAAAAACACTGTAACCCTTTGGCAAACTGGACTAAAGGAACCAATCGTCAAATCAACCACTGGACATTTACTTCCTCAATAAACAAACTTCCCCAGCCTCCTCCGTCCTGATGGCAGCTGGGACCAAAACTTTTTTAATCAATGCTCTGCAGCCAATGACCTCAGTATATCTGCAAATCCCCAGCAGGAACATTTTTACTTTTTATTTTTACCTCAGTGAACAAGTAAATGACTTGCCCAGAGCCCGAGGAGAAGCGAATTCCTCTCATCCCTGAAATTTAAAGTGTGCCCAAATGCTTTCCACCGGCTATCTTTAAATCACAAGATAGGGCAGAATAAACAGTGTATCCGTGTCATTGTGCCGTTTGTGTATTCCACTCGGCACACCTAGGCCTCCTCCCTGTCATCACAGCTGATTAAAACTCAGGGTGAGGCAGCTCCAGCCGTCATTCATGTCATTGCAGAGGACAATCCTATGATTTCCCAGTGGTATCTGCAGCCGGGGACAATGCTGTACTTAACAATTTCTCAGATGGATCAATTTATCTGAGCAGAAAAAGGCGACCTGGTTTGCACAAAGCCAAGAAACTGATTTGGAGCCGGAGAGAGGTGACACACCTGCAGATAAGATATCATAACTGGAAGGAAATTAGAATTTAACCCTTTGAAGATACAGATGTAATAACCACTCTGCCCATTCAAAGTAAACAGCATTCTCAGGCTTTGCTCCACTGACCACAGGCTGAACAGAATACACGGTACAGATGAATTGGTCAGACTACATTGCTTTTATGGAAATATGTGGCAGCAATAGTAGCTATGAGGTTACAACACAACATGCCCTAACTAACAAGAACAGGAAGTATGCAATAGCTGTAACTGACAGTAAAAAAATATGTTGCCAATACGACCGTAAACAGTTTTTATGTATTTTGCAATTTAACTCTACTCCAATTATCCTTATTGAGGGTGCAAGCCGTAAAGAGCTGTTTAAATTTTGCTTGAACAGCTATTGTTGTTGTGTCCCTGGGCAAAAAACATCACCCAGAAACATAAAATTATTAAAATACAACAAGCAAGTAAATATTAGTTACTTGAACAAATGCAATATACTACATACTATAACACTATACTGGGGAACATGTCAGGCAAATGGTAAAATGGAAAAAGATCACAATTTTCCATCTTTAAGGCACTCAAAGAGCTTTTGTATCAAAGAACCAACACCAGTGTACGCAGACACTAGGGGCAAGATGGGTGTATTAAGTGTCTTGCCCAAGGACACAACCACAGGATTCACCTGTGGGATCTGGAATCGCACCACTTACCTGTGGGCCAGCCGATCTGGCCACTCAACCAATGATGTTATGTTGATGTCAAGAGCGGGATTTGAACCAATTTATTTATCTCCATGGAGACAAGCAGGTGGCAGACCTCTTACCAGAAAAGTTACACAGTGCACTTTTAAATATCACATGAAGATTGTGAGTACAGAGCAGGTTGGAGGAACAAAGAAGGCGTGCGCAGTAACAACTCCTGATCCATTCACCTGCTAATTCAATTAATTACTTACCAGACATGTTTGTGTTCAGCGTAGGTTTGTGTCATGACCAATCAGATACTTCTGTCTGCACGTCTGTCAAAGCGCTTCTTGTGGATAAACAAATTCACTGATCACTTATCACTGATCAATCACCATTAGTCCAGACACAGCTTATTTGGCTTCTGGAAGACTTTAATACAGACACAAGCAGTAGAACAGGTGAGAGCCGTGAGGACACCACAACACTGTAATAATAATAATAATAATAATAATAATAATAATAATAATAATAATAATAATAATAATAATAATTGTGTTTATTGCTTTGTTATGCTAAAATATAATATGTTGTTTTCTCCGATAACTATATTGAAAAACTTAAAATATTAATATATTATTTATAAATATATATTCTTCCAAAACCCATAAAATTGTTTCTTTATGCTATTACTATACATATTGCATACTTCACCTATAGGTAGACAGGGTAAAGGCTAGAAATACAACCTTTGTGACTAATACCAATTACTTATTATATCGCTCACTGCATTTTGAGCTGTATGATTCTAAGTAAGTGTATGTTTATTTTTGCAATATGTGCCATATACTAAATTGCAATATACAATATTCATAGCACATTATTGAGACACAGGGCCGCTGACAGTGTGTCCCATGGTATATTAACATAACACAAATTGAAAGGGAGGGAAAGAAGATTGTCAACTCAAGACAGTAGGAGACTGGGGAACTTTCTCAAATGCAAACATCACAACAGACAAGACAACCACCATGAGATTTCCCAAGAAGAAATCAGCACATCAAAGACGATCTCGAACATGCATGAAGCAAATGTTACAACATGGCTGATATGCTTATAAAACACAAATCAAATCAGAAGGGCTGTTTCCTCACGTGACAGGAGAAGGCATCATCATACAAGATAAAGTGACATGAGCAGATGGCTAGAATACAGGAGCCATAGACTGTCTCCTCCTCCACATCCACACATCCAACAAGACATCAGAAGTGCTTTATTCTTTCAATGCTATTTCAATACAACAATATGAACAAGAACATGTCACTTTATAGAGCTTCAATATAGAGCTCGGTATTGCATCGTTATACACCTCAGAGAACTGAACAAGTGGATATTTTTAGATGCTAAATCCTAACCTTGTTTGGTTGTTCCATAGCTCATTTGTTTCCTCCCCTGATGTAGTATCTCTATGGATGTATAGGACGGGTTGCTACTAATGCAAAGTTTTTCGCCCTAAACTGAGGCCAATATAGAGAGTCTTTTTTTTTATTCTTTAGTCTTTTTAGTCTTTTTTTAACTTACAGCATTTGCATCAATTAAAAAACACACAGTTCTGTAATTAATTGCAATTACTACACATTTTAGCATGCACAGTCACCAACATGAGGTCTCCCTGAGGTCACTAAATCACACTTTGGAATTATTTTAGTGATTTGTTTAATGGTTAATGGCAAAATAATCTGTCTAAATCTGATAAACTAATCTGCCACGTGGCTACCTAATCCATATCTAATATACTTTTAAATTATTTCTATCAATAGAATGTAATATGGTTGGCGTGGTAAGATGATGTACCCATGATGTTTACATATCACTGCTTGAAAAGAACATATCATTTGTCATTATAGGAAAAGGGCACCTCTTACTTGAAGGTGCATTGAAAGGTTTCTACTGTCTGAATCATTAAAACATGACACAGCCCAATGATCCATGCAGAACCGCTAACAGCAATGTCATCACTTTATTTCTGATGTCTTGGTATTTTCTATAGTACAAGCCCACAGGAGGTGGAGTAAGAGCGTAGTGGGCAAGGCAGTTTGCTTACTCATGTTAATCCATTCTGCTGTTTTCATATGACTCAGCTATGTGCGTCCTGTTTAATATGCAGGTGTTTATAAAGGCCTGATTAATCACGGCCACATACCACTAATCTGCATCAGCGTATTACAGCATCAGCAGCAAGTGTGCAGAGAAGCAACAAGACAAGAATAAGGAAAATCCATGGCCACACAGAGCCTTTTTGTACCGGATATGAAAAAAAAAAAAAAAAAAAAACACTACACAGCGAAGTTTGTGTGCAGAGAAGAAAAAAGAAAATAAAAAGAAAGATGATAGAGGAAAGGTCTCGAGGCGGTCAATGACAATGTAATTATACAGGCGAGTGCGTTCTGCTGCACTGAAGTATCACAAAGCATCTTTTTCTCTTCATGACCTTTAAAGAGAATCGTAGGACACGCACCAAGGACAATCACAGGGCGTTTAGAAGCAGATCAAATACCACAGGGCCTCAGGTGCTCAATGTTGAAAGTAGAAACCTTTAGTGCAAATCGTAGGTTACATTGTATTTACTATAGCTGTGTTCAAATGGCATCAGTGCAATCTATAAGACAATAATATCTAACACAGGAATGTGTTGAAATACAGTGAACTCTTGGGTCTAGTCACTTATAGAAATGAGTGAATTTCCTTTAAAAATCCTCCTATAGTACGAGAAATTTACTCTTGTGAGCTTTAATCCATGTTATAATGTTGTTACCTCATCAAAACTCTACCTGGAGTTGGTTTTGTGTTTCGAGTAATCCTTTATTATTACTCTGTCTACAACTCCAATGCTCAAAACGCTCTGTTGCACCTTGTGATGTCATGTAGCAGTAATTTTCAAATTAACTGCTACCTTTTACCTAGTTTCTGTTTAAGAAAAGAACACAGCCTAAATATACATGATTTGTGTGTTAAACAGGTATGTTTTTGAGCTGCCAGCATTATAATATAGAATAGAAAATTGTAAAATATGTGCCCTTTAATGCCATGACAAGGGAAAAGTGGCTCCTTTCATATGGGAGTATGACATTACATTCTAAAACCTGAAAACCAGTTCACAGAGTTAAAAAAAAAAAAAGTAACAAGTGAATGTGTGCATATGTATTTTAAATTTTAGTGAGATCGAGTCCAGTAAGGAGTTATTGAATTCCAGTGAAAAAAGGAGAGGTTCATTTTCATTTTCAGGGGACAATTTTATATTGTTTTGTATTTATTGTATTACTGCACTTGTACATGTTCAAAAAGTAGGTCATTCTTTCTTTTACAGTACTGTTCACAATAAAAAACAAAACAATGCAGAATTACATGGTAGTAAAAGACAAAAGACAAAACAAATCAAAGAAATTATTATTCTTTTTTGTCATATCACCCCATAACAAATTATTCAGGAAAGAAAGATCCATTTTGTGATGTTTCCCCCACTTCAACTAATTATTATCTGGTTTCCACACTAATTTTAATATCAGCGAGTATCTGGGTATCCATTTTTTGACAACTTTAGTAAGTACATTGAGAGTGGTAAAACTATAACTTATTCAATACTTATCTACATCACACAGCAAACTCACTTGTCCAACTTTCTTGTTTACAACTTCAGTAACACCCCAAAACAACCTTCTATCTTATTGACTTATTTTAGCTTTAAGCGCGATGTACAAAACTCCACAGTATCCTCAGTTCCAGCCAGTACTTTGTTGTAATGGCAAGTTTTCTTCATGACTGATAGGCCGTGTCACCAGAAAAGGGCACGAGAATAAGTGAAGTTGCCTTGTAGCATAATGAAGGCTGTAAAATTTAAAGGGACCCACTGATGCATTTACAACTGCTCACAAAATAATTCTCAAGAGCAGGCATGCTGATAGATAGCTACTGGTTACAATTGTGCTCTTATACAGATATGACATATGCAGAGGGTGTTATAAGGATTTGGAGTTTCATAATAAGTTCTCAATTAATCTTTGTTAATAGGTGTAATATTTATAGTTACGCATTCAGTCTTCAGTCACTAACTATTTTCATAATTAGTGGTCAAAAGCACTGTGGGATGCTTTTGTACATGCACTATTAATAAGAAGAGTTTGGACAGCATGGGTATTTGTGTCTCATTCTACCCATAATAAGTGTCTCACAGATACTAACTAATAGCTGAATATCCACTAAAGAGCACAAACAATTTGCAAATAAGTGGTCTCAAAGACTTACCACAAGTTGTGTTGTTTTATTCATTTCTGTAGTTGCTAAATTGCTTTGATAAGAGTTAGGATCATTATTAGGAGTGCATTAACCCTGGTTCTATTTTTACCCAGGTTCAAGAGTAATGTATGCTAGATTTAGCTCTTAGTTCAAGTCCTTGTTAAGTCTTGGTCTACTCCAGGTTTAGTCCCAGCTTAGTGTAGTTTTTCTGATGTGTGCAAGAGTGAACGCATTCTTATGCCCCTGTTTATACTTTGGTTTAGACCTAGAGCTTTAATTAGGTTCTTATTTATATGGTGTTTAATAGTATTCTTAAAGTTGCTTAGGCCAGATTTAATTTAGGCGCATTTTAATCCATTTAAATGATACATAGTTTACAAATATAAAAAGTCTCTCTCTAAATACACTTCCCCTACACTCCTTCTTGTCCGAATATATGATGTGACAATGTGAAGTCACACTAATGATAAAGAGCCAGGTTGAATAAATGTGTGCTGATCATAATTAAAGTGAGTCTAAGTGTAATGAATGGGCTGAGCTGAGTGCAGGATGTTGGTCAGCAAATGAACATCCAGTTTCTCTGTCTATAATGTCCACCATTAATCTAAGTCAGCTCTCCACTCACAGAGGAATGAAAGGGTCACTCTCAGGGCCACTATATTGATGCAATGTTGATTTATGTTCTGTCTGCACAGACAATAATATGTTTATGTTTATAAAAAATAAACATAATATGGCAATTATATTACAGGGTATCTGATTCTGATGTACTATTTCTTCTTTTCAACAAATTACTTGCTGGTGCATTGACTTTCATTACCTTCCAGTAATAATGTGATGAAAAATACCTAATATATGATTGTTAAAACTCTAGTCCAAGGTGCCACCTGCTTGTCTCCATTCAGATTTGATTGTTTTGCCTGGAATATCCCACAGTATGGCATTAAACTTACCAGTCTTGCATATATAAATTTTTTATTGCTCAAAAACACAGTGACAAACAGCCATTCTAACTGTAAACAAACAAGAACAAAGTAAATAGCTCAACACAAGTAATATTACAAGTGGTCTCTCCAAATTCAGCACAAAATTCTACTTATAATGACTACTGCGGTCTTAGGCACCCCAGATACAACCAAGAGCTCCATTAGTTGCATCAGATGTGCTTGACATAGAATCCTTCAAATATCTGGAATGTTGATGGTGACATTTCATTGCATGTAAGAAATATGGCAGAGAAGTCAAGAGAATTGTCCAAAAAGTTCAGATAAAAGATCATTGCCTTGCACAAACAAGGAAAAATAAAGCAAAGGCACTGAATGCTCCTAGAGATACAGTTGGAAGTATAGTTTGAAAGTTTAAAGTTAAAGGAACAGTGGCTACACTACCTGGACGTGGCAGAAAGAGGAAACTATCAACGTCTGCCATCAGAGTCCTGAGGATGCAGGTAGTAAACAACCCTCGACTGACTACAAAAGACCTGCAGCAAGACTTGGTGGAAGCACGCACTGAGGTTTTAGTTTCCACAGTAAGACGCATACTAATCGCCCAAGGGTTCCATGTCTGAACTCCAACACGTATATCACTACTGACCCAAAGGCACAAAAAAGTTGGCTCCAGTAATTATAAGTAGCATTTTGTGTTGAATTTGGAGAAAACACTTGTAATTAGTTGTGTTGAGCTATTTAAATTGTTCTTATTTGATTTATTTTTTGTAATTAGCTGCTAGTTTTTACTAATAAACCTAAATTGCAGTGGGGGTTGAATAATTATGATTTCAACTTTAGGTAAGGTTGCCTATTGTCCACAGATCTGACCTGTAATTTGGCCTGGTGTCATGACATGCTTGTCACTATGACAATAAGTTTAATGCCATATAGTTGTATTTGCAGGCAAAGCAATAACTTTTACATCAAGGCCCAAATATTGAATCACAAACCAGTGATCTGCACAGTGGACCATTCCGATGGTTGTATTTTAGTTTTGACAGAGCCGCCACATCTATAATAAGGCTTGAAATTTAAATTTGAGCTCTGCATCATAATGCAATGTGATGCCACTGAAGTTATGGCAGTAGATTTAGTTGAATATGCTGTAAAATGACTATCTATCAACTGGGCCAGTTTAGCAGAAGCCCCGGGGGCTAATAAAAATTGGTCTGAGGGTCGCATTTGGCCCCTGAGCCATGGTTTGGACAAGCAAGCAACATTAAGCACAACAAGATGACAGACCCTCCACCAGTGGAATTGGTAAAAATCCAAATCCAAAAATCCAAGAATTTTTGCAGCTGTCTTTTGGGGTAAAAAGGAGTAGCAGTTGGTAGAGCTGGTTGCCCTGTAAGTGGAAAGTTGGCAGTTCAGTTCATTTAGTTATAATTGTGTCCTTAGGCATGTCACTTCACCCACCTTGCTGGTGAACTTCTGTGGTCGTAGTTTATGTGAAAAAGAAAATTGATAAACATGAAGGGTGGTTGAGAGAAGGAACACAATGACCCTCAGTAGAGTTCAGGTCTGTAGCACATACATAAAACATGGACAGCTCTTTGCAGTTTTAATGTGACAGTAGTGTGGTTCTTCTCTTCACTATGCTTGTACTTATACAATTTTAATCTGCACACAGGTATAAATGGATCCAATTTATCTGTACCAACTAGCCACTACTATAAGATACCGGTAGGTCTAATGTTTATGAACTGGTTTGAAATGTGATATTTATGCAAACATCAATCTTAAAAAAGCAAACAAAACAAAAATTATAACAATATATAAAATTGTTATCCTCCCTGTTTAGAGGCATTATTTAATCTCTATATTTACAAAACATTACAAAGAATCTATCAAAACAATATTGTGTAAACGTCTGTTATTCCTTTTGCTTACACTTACTTCGTTGTTTTTTTTTTCTTGGGGAGAAGATGGATGCCTAAATTGCCCCAGTGTCATTACAACTGAAATTGCTCCAGCAGTGTGAGTTATAAAGTAGCCTTTCTTCCCATTTTTAAAATGATGGAACTGCCACATTGGGGGCTAGGTTTTACAAGCGCACTGAAAGATTGGACCTGTTTTTATTTGGGATTTTATTCTGATTCATACAAAAATATCAAACATGTTAAATCACAAGGTGTAATGCATGGCTTGTAACACTGTGGAAAGGCGTATAACCATATAAATGATAGGACAGGATTAGAGATGAACGCTAAGGTGAGAAATGCTTTTTTGGTGTTATCAGGATTTAGTACTTTGCTGTTTAATGCAGCTCTATGCTTTAAAAACAGACCTTTTCCCCCATCCATTCTTCTTAATGCGTCCTGTCAGCCTTCTCTATGTTTTCAGTGAGTGACAGTTGGATTTTACCAATCGCAATTTAGTATAATCATTTGATGTCGTATAAGCACAATGAGAAACAGTATTAGGAGTTAGCTGTTTAACTTGCCTGACCAGCCAGTGCCTTGTCATTCTGTTTGAATGCAGAAAAAAGCTCAGTCCTAATGTGGGACTGTCCGCTCACAGCTGCTGATTTGTACCACGTGTCTTCTGAGTGCCTCCTGAAAATTCTTGTAACTTTCAGAACAAAATATACAACTTATTTTAAATGAAGTAAATAACTATTTAGTCATTTTGCTTGATGATTCGGCAGAAATTTGCACAGTTTCTTGATCCTCCGCATTGTTATTCCCCCTTTTTTATGTGTAAGGTGCCATGTTTGTTTTGACACAAATCAGACCAAGCATCTCTCTGATTGGTAAATTCGCCTGTCAATCAATCATGGCCAACACATATCAGGGAGACAGGATTCAGTTCCAGACCCACCCATCTTTGTCAAAGTGTGTAATTCTGGCTAGGTAGGTAAAGTTTTCATAGCAGTTAGTTCTTAAATGACCCATATTATACTTTCTTTTTTTTTTTAAATATATGTTCTAATGCTGTATCCTCATCAAAAGCATACCTCAAGTTGTTTTGTTTCATTCACACATTTTGACACACAAACAATGCATATTTAGTTCTTCTCACAAATATTAAACACTGTTCCAACTTGTGGTGTCGTGCAAATGCAGAAAGTGCTCCACTGTGTTTTTACTCCAAGCACTTTCACTAAAGTCATTTGGATAATTTCAGTCCTTGAATTTCTACTGAACAAAAGGTAAATTGTAGCTGTTAACTGAAAACTACTGTCCCTAACATCACAAAATGGAACAGAACGCTTTGAGCTTTGGAGACATAGACAGACAAACAATAGGGTTAAACATGAGTGCATGAAACAAAACACTCCAGGTATGTTTTTGAAGAAATAGCAATATTATAACATGGCTTAAAACTCACAAGGGTCAATTTGGCATAACAAGGGACCTTTCATTTATCTTGATCATGTTTTCTCCCATCCTTGCTGTGCCGGGCAGTGGCTCCAGTCACATTTTGATCACTAATGTCATAGTGACTTGAGTCCCCAGTACTTTTACATGACACGTGCCCTCTTCTGTGTTTGGAGCCACACGCCCCGCTGCCTCATTAGTAGTCAGCGCTGTCTAATGGGTGACCATTTGTCTGGAGATGCTTGATAGCACCTAATGGGCACGGGATGGCAATTAATAAACAATGCCCCACAGTACATGTCCACACAATTAATAGTGTTTAACAAGAAACAAGATGGATGACACCAGAGCGCTGGACCTGCCTTTTACAAAGTTGAGCGTCTGGGGCAGCGTGCCTGTGTGAGGGACATGTTCTCTAATGGGGGTGAAAAGTTGGGGACGTAAAGTGTAATCATGGAGGGGAGCCAAAGTGAATCAAGACAAAAGATTAAAAGCAAAATTAACTTTGAATGCTAATTGTGATGGCTAACAAAGCAGCCTCTAATACCAAGAAGCAATGGCGGAGGTGAGAGAAGAATACTTGAATGTGGTCTTAAGAGGTGGTTTCTGCATTTTGTTTTTTGAGTTCATGTGAAAAAATTGTAAATGTGTGTCACAAATATGGCCGGGAATCACAGTGTCCAGTTCAATACAATACACAAAACATAGCGGACAATGCCGTTTTATCAGTTTTGCGATACATTCAGCCATCAATATAATGTACATGATATTCTGCCATTTCCTAAGAACTAAATAAATTCCAAACATCGTATTTCTTTGTTAAACCACTACCAGCACACACTTCATATGAAAACTAATTTAAAGCTGCCCTGGGTTACATTAGCATAAGCAAGGGTGCTATATCCACACACACAGACACACTCTCACACACACACACACACCCCACATTCATACATCCGTAAAGTAGATAAAGTACCTTGCTTAAAGAGGGGGTATTTTACTTCTGTGGGGTATTAACTGCATTTTTAGAAGACTATGTTGTCTTTTATTGTTTGTATTACCTTTTTTTTTATAAGTTTCACTTTTATTTTTGATGCAGAATCCCCCATGCTTTTGTTCTCCGCGCTACACACCCACTTGTAAGCGTGCGTCCCGCTAATGAAATTATTACACAATGCAAGGCTGTGTAGTTTTATAACATATTTTTGTATATTTATAGAAAACTGTTGTGTGGGGGCATGGGCTGTTGTGGGCTGAGCATTGGACAGAAGGGAAAAATGTTATCACTGAAGAAACCCCCTCTTTTAGGGCAACAACAGAATGGACTGGAATAAATAAATAAAAAATAAAAGGTTTGTGTTGAGAAGAGCTTTTAGAATAAAATAAAGAAACATTTGAGACTGTGGCTCGCTCCTATGAGGAAAGAGAACAGCAGTCTCTTGACGATTTCTGCAAATGTACTTTCACAAATCACCAGCTCTTATTGTGATCCACTATTCACTTTTCTTAGCATTTGCTCTTTTTTCTTAGTATTCCTGTTGTTTGCTTGCCTTTGTTTGCTTTGTTGGCTGTACCTTTTCAATTTTGCAGAGTACAAGAAAAAAAGTTGGTTGAAGTTACTCAAGTGGGTGTATGCCATTCATATTCATAAAGCTCAGAGATGGGAAGCGCATCACAAAACATGGACCCCATTCTTGAGGCCTTAGTGATTCAGCAGTGCGCGTGTCTCTATCAGATAAGATGACAGACTAATATTGATGGGTCTTGTCCTTGCTAAAGCTGAATACTGTACTGTTTTCAGAGAGGCACCGTGCTCCCCTGGGTCCCCCTTTCGCTTTCGGGCAATCAGAATGACAGCTGACCACTCCAGGTGGATAACACACCCAACCAGGGACACTCCAGAATTGCTAATAAAAAATAACCAAGGATATGTCTGGTTGTATTCTGTCATTTTGTCCCCTATTGACAAACTGCCCTTCTATCTGATGAGGTCCAAGGATGTGTCAAAGAGGAATTGTTAGGGAAACAAAAACTATTATAGCGATGTTTACAGGAATTATCAGTGACAGACAGAGCAGGCTATAGCAGTATTTGGAAATCATATCTTTTTGGTAAACTTTGGATTAACTTTGTGAATAACGTTCTATGCATATATTTCTACTGGCATCATATCAGACTGTACCAAGCCCATAGAGCTTAACAAAAACAGAGTACAAAAATACAAAGAAAACACATGACATTACAACAACCAACACACCGCCAAATATAAGGCCATGTCATTACAACACAATTACTTATATTGATTCATATCTTGGTCATATTGATCAAAAAGGCCCCACTGAATGATTCTTGACTGTGATAGGAGGTTGTCCTGGCTAAATCACTCATTAAAAGGTACCCATTTATAATTATTAATAACATAAACCCATGTTTGTACTGGATGAGGATAGTGCTTGATTTTGTTTGTTTGAAGGAAGACAGTACACTTTAGTTTACTTTATACAACTCCAGTATGCTCCAACCATTACGTTTCTAGTTCTACTTTTCTAGTCAACTTATTTAGTCTGTAAACATTTTGGAGATTAAGCAGCTGGGTTCATTTCAGACTGTGTTTATAGAGTTTAAACAAAAGAGGCCAGACAACTATGCTCTTTGAACTCTTCTCCAGAAAAGAATGTAGAAGTCACTAATTCACTGACCAAAAAATATCCTTGAATTTAGAGTAGAGTGAACCCACAAAGAAAGTGAGGCTCCGCTTCAACTGATGATTGTGACCAAAAGTAATGCTGGGACGAAACAGTGTTACCTCTGCACCTTGAAGCAGATCAATAAAAACCACTTACAGGACACTAATTTAAATCACACATACAGATCCCTTCATTGATAATAATGCATATTGTTGAGCAAAGCTTTTTATTCGTTAAGTCATGATTTTTACTTTACAGGAACAACTATCAAATTTACTGGCTTCTGTAGCACTGAATCCAATATGTCTTCCAATAAGTTGCAGTGAAAAGCCATTAGACCTACGGTGCAGCTCGCAGCCACAGCCGTAATGGGCCTCTCCTTGGGACAGGTGCTCCACAAATTGCTTCCTCTAAATGATTAATGAGCAAAGATTTGTTAAAGGGGTGGCCCCACTGCCTGCCTGGGCCAAATGTCCAAGAAGATCTAATGCAGGGTGTTGCCAGATAAGTTATTCAAAAATAAGTGCTGAATAATCTAATTTTGCAGTTGGAAAATGTTCAGTGGTGGATGAAAAAGGCACATACGTTTACAACTGTGCTATATGACAGGATAATTTAGAACAAACAAAGGAGCTGCAGGCATTCTCCATTTATGACCGTGTCCGCGCAAACGCTAAAAGCACATACAACTAGGCCTGTTACTATAATTACTATATCAACTTAACGTTCAGTATCTGAAAACTGGAACAATATAATTTGGGTCTCAATATTTATCATGTGCATCTTTACTTCGCACTTATGGGGAAATGTTTCTTAATTTTATGTAGTATTAGGCTTATGCTGATGACGTTTGAGTTGTAGTCCAATAATTAAATACATGATGTTATAGATACTACAACTTACTACTTTACTGTTCCATTGTACTATTTATATATTGCTGATCAGATTATCTTTAATATGAATCATTTAGAAAGAGTTTTACTGTGGTCAATCTGCTTTAAGGTTATTGTGAATGTGGCATAAATTAAATCCAATTATCGTATCGTTATATTTTTAGAATCAATATATGACACTTCAAGATTTATTATTGTGGCAGGCCTACATGCAACAATATACGGCTGCATATGGGTGAAATTTGCCATTTTATTTGGTATCTGTGTATGAACCCTTTTGAAAGTACATTATAGAAAAACAACTGTCAACAGTCGAATGCTTTGTGTCATGATCAATGGCCGTTCTTTTCATATTTTGCACACTGTTAGCATTGTGAGCATTGGCAAAAAAGTTAACTACAAATGAGAAGAAATATTTGCAATCCACAAATATAAAAAAATGTTATTACAGGCACACTTCACCAAAATGAAAAATTCTCTTTGATACACAGTTGTGCTCCTTTGGAAAAAGCCGAACAAAGAAGTAAAAGTGTTGATAAATTTGTTTTGAACAGTACTGCACCAGCTGGGAGAAAGTATATATTTCAGCAGCAACAGACTGATGAAGTATGGAGCTGAAAAACAAAACAAAACTGGCATTCAAGATAAAAATACAGGTTAGAGTTCTTTTTTGGTTTGAAGTATAGAGCATGTAAGGAATGTACATTACTGTAACATGTCTCTAAATTACAGAGGAAGAGTGGCGTGCTGCTGGTCTTCTCAACTCTCTTCTAAAAATGGGATCTCCCGCTGATATACTGCATGAATGTAGAAGTGGATCCAGTTGAAAACCTGCTTGGCGTGGTGTGCACATGTGAATCCTTGCAGAGCTGGCACAGTGGGCATAACTCTCCTAATCACTTTAAACATAGTGGGATAACTTTGTAGTACACCTATTACCAAGAAGCTCTTTTAAAAATACATCACAGAACGAATGAAAATGGCACTTCCTTCTCAATACTCAGAAATGTGTTAGTTACAGAAAAAACCCTCGCATTGTTGTAATATGGTTGTGATTACCTTGCTCTGTTCCTCAGCATGGCTACACAAGGCCACAGTGTAATAGTTCATGAGGTGTTTTCACCTTCACCAACGCCATAACGCTAAATTAAATCACACAAAGTAAGCATGCGCCCATTGGTTATCTGGTGCATGGCTATATCTCAGGAAAATATTAAGAGCCAATATCTCACACAACAATGATTCTCTCAGCGGCACCAGCATGATTCCCAAATTAAATTACATGAAATACAAAGCATTTACACAGAAAAAAATATTGTTGGAAAAAATATACACTATCCCTTGTGATATGGTGATATGTGATACTGGGACTTCCTTTGAAAAACAAAAGTGGGGACCGGGGTGCAATGACCATAGTTTTCTGAGGATTCATGTGGTGCCCCCGCAAGCACTTGCTGCCCTACACACTGTGCGTAACGTCCATAATGTTTTGAGGGTTTTTTTCTTGGAGGGACGTAGTCAAGGCAGGGGGCAATTGTTGTCAAGGCGGCTGCCTTAACTATAAAGTCCTGCGGGAAACACTGGTCTATAGAACGTTGTGATGCCATCTGAAACCCAGCAATGGCTAATCTGCCTGTCAATCACAGCCATCAGATTTCTGGGAGGTGAGACCAGGACCCCGGCTACAGTATAGTAATAGTGTATTCTTGGCTGGCCAGGCTAATCCCATACTGTGGCCATTTCTACTGGAATTACAATTTCATGGCTTGAAATAATGATGTACAGTGGACCCTCGTTTATCGCGGGGGTTACGTTCCAAAAAGAACCCGCGATAGGCGAAATCCATGAAGTAGTCAGCTTTATTTTTTACAATTATTATACAATAAAATACTGAACTATAGAATGAAACCAAAGATCAAAACCTGTTTTCAGGCCCAAGCATTGTTTAAGAAATATTTTTTTTCTTACAAATAATTATAATAGTTTTAAAAAAATACTGTAAAATAATAATTTTAACAATGAATACGAGGTTGGACATTGTGACTCACGTGTATTTCACGGTCCCTCTGACTGCGCCTCTTCGTCCTGACTCCGCTCCGCTGTAGCGTCTTTTTCTACTGAAGGCTGTGGTGCAGGTGTCTTTTCCGCTCGTCCGTATGTTATTTTCCTCTTTCTTTATGGAACACCTCATATCCTCCTGTGCACCGTACACACCTCATCTCCTACTGTACACCGTACACACCTCATAACCTCCTGTACACCACGCACACCTCATCTCCTCCCGTACACCGTACACACCTCATATCCTCCTGTACACCACGCACACCTCATCTCCTTCCGTACACCACGCACACCTCATCTCCTTCCGTACACCACGCACACCTCATCTCCTCCTGTACACCACGCACACCTCATCTCCTCCTGTACACCGTACACACCTCATCTCCTCCCATACGCCGCGGACACCGCGCATGGGCCGTGTCTTGTCGCTTACACTGCGTGGACCGCACTTCCTCCTGTGCTCCTCTAAACCAGAACTAACACCAGGACCAAAACCAGAACTAGGCCAGGTCTAAAGCAGGTCTAAAGCAGGTGTAAACCAGATCTAAAACCAGGACTAAAAGGAGAAACGAAACTTAAAACCGCATGGCTAATTTGCATGAACTGCGCTGAAAACAGCTTGGTGCTGATGCAGTCATCTTCTGTCAGACTAAAGAACATGACTCAGTGGATTATGTGTGTTGTATTTCCATTGATTTCATAAATGCAACACACTATAGTCTTTTATACAGAGCAGACAGGTAAAAAAAAAACATATGCAGTGTAATCCTCATTTTAGGGTTTTGTGGATCCACGGATGTTTTTTTCTGTGGGAGATGCTCCAAATGGCTCTTTGAGTGTTTAAGGTTGCCGACCCCTGGTGTAAGTGAAAGACCAATGTCAACTTTTTTCACCCCTAGACTACATTCCCTTGGCCAATCAGGATTCAGAACACAATGCTCTGTAAAAAAAAAAAATAATAATAATAATTTTTTTAAAAAACCATAAAAATATCTGCTAACTGCAACTGCAAATAATTACAAAAATATTGCAGAATTTCACAATCTTTTAGTTTAGACGTTAATTGTGCAGTTATATTTGTTTATGTGATCCAACCACATTACACTAATTACTCCACCCCACAATAGCTGCCTTCCACTCTGATTGATCAACTGTTTATAATCAATCAGATGAGAAAAGGACAAGAGGAAAATTGTACAAAGTGACATTAAGTCAGTCTTTGGTACTGAGAAGTCAATCATTCTCCTGTAATCACCAGTGTGTGGTGGGCTGCTTCTCTCAGAATGACAAAAACCCATTAGGCTATTTTAGAGTGAGGGAGGGGCGCAGTCCATCATTGCAAAAAATAACAGGAACACACATCTATCATCACATCACTATACATGCTATTAATCTTTCTGTCAACAATGGGCATCAAAGACTTACCAAGGGCATTTTAGGACACTCTCAAGGCATTGTATTTGTATAGCAGAGTACCAGAAAATGTAAAAAAAAAAACAAACAAACATATATATAACATAGCCCAATGTGATGATATATTAAAGCACTTAAAACTTCTATATGACTTTCTGTAAATACTGCTTATTAACCTATGCTGGTCTGTTGTAATGTTACACTTTAATCACCATGTGTACTGTTACAGACAAAAAGAAAAACTAAGAAAGAACCAAAGTTAATCAAAATCTGTGCGACTGGGCTCTTGTCACTTCCACTAGAAAACTGAAACTGGGACATTGCAACTGAGTGGCAAAACAGAAGTTGAAGGGCACAATCTAACCAAGGAAAGAACAAAATAATTTAAGGTTCTTTTTGCGGAGAGCAGTGAATAGGCTTGTTACGAAACTACTTTAGAAAATGTTGCTCAACTACTTTGAGAGTTTGAATTGAAATCACAGAGGGAATATAACAGTTTTGTAATCAGATGGTGCCAACAATACGTTCTTATCAGACACTTGTACAAATGAGCCTTTACAGAAACTCAGAAATTCATTATGCTAATCATTTCCCAAGTTTACACTGCAATCATGCACGGTCTCAAAAAGAGCCCAATATCTTGATACAATATGCTACACAATGAGACAAATGTAAGTTTCTACTTCTGCCAAAAATGGATACGGACTTGAAAGTCTTACAATGCAGGGTGTAACTAGTAGCACATCAGGGTCTAATTGTTGTAGAAAGTTGAGAAATGTGGAAGAATATATTGCTGACATACGGGTCCCTTCATGGCACAAAGCTCTGATTGAATGTGTTTGATTGGCCCTATTGATTTGGGCGATAGTGTGGCGCTTTTATCACAAGACAAATGGCTTCTGCCGAGACTGCAGCCGGAGAAGCAGACCTGGACTACACACTAAATACCACCCTTCAAGTGAAAGCACGGTCATTCTCGAACATCATATTGCAAAGGTAGTTTTTGTGTAAAAGACAGACAGACAGAAGAGTAAATCGTGCCACGCTGAGTTAGAAATGGCATGTCCATATGTCATATAACTGTAGATTGTACATTTTAGTGACTTAGTGACCAACATAACATTTATCTGTCACAACACTTCAATCTCAGTTCAAACTGGGATCCAAACCAGCTACTAAATATAAATAATAATTAAAATCATAATTTTACTACAATAAAGAGTCTCACAGACTGACAAAAACTAACTCAAATTATAATCCTTCACTGGGCTGCTCAGTGTGAGAAAATTTCTTTATTTATTTTTATTTTTTATTTTATTGTTTATTTGATAGGGACAGATACAACAAACATAGATTAGCATCTGATGCAGGTACCACAGTGTTTTAGCCAAAGGCTAATTCGCAACACCAGTCCCTAGGAGGGCTTTTAAACAGAATTCAGTAAGTAAAAATAAAATAAAATGTATTGATAATGGTTTATCAATACTGAGAATAGAAGAAATGGATAAGCTAAGATATATCACATTATACACAGGCACATAAAACACACTTGCACTGTCATTCCCCTCACAAACACAACACAAACATACATGCAGTTACACATGATAACACTGATGATTCTGAATAAACCAGGACTTAGTCTGTTTCTTAAAGGTGGAGAGTCTGGTTATAGTTTTTATATGAGCAGGTAAAGAGTTCCAAAGGTTTGCGCCTTTCACTGAAAATACAGTCTGTGCAAATGAAGTCTTACAAAAGGGAACTCTGCAGTCCCCATGTGTGGTGGCTCTTGTGGACCTTGTGGAGAGTCTATTAACACATCTGCTAAGAGGTTCAGGTGCAAGTCTATTCAAACATTTAAATACAAGCTTTACATTGCTAAAATTGCAAAAATTTGTAAAATTTAATATCTTATATTTGGATAAAATTAGACAGTGATGAAATCTGATTGGCTTTTTGTCTAAAATTTTATAAACACGGTTATAAAGTCGTTCGAGAGGCTTTAGAGTGGTTGGGTTGGTTTGGGACCAAACAGTAGTGCAGTACGACAGTTGAGAAAGAATAACTGAATTAACAAAGACACAGGCGCTTTCAAAAGACAAACAGTCTCTAATAATTTTAAAGCAGTTAATACTTGCTTTCATTTTTGATGATATATTTTTGACATGCTTTTTAAAATTTAATTGAGCGTCTAGTGTCACACCGAGGTATTTCTCTTGTTCTACCTGTTCTATGAGTTCATTGTTCATAATGATGTTTAGTTTGTTTTCTGATTGTGTCCTTTTTATAGAGAAACATATGGATTTAGTTTTCTTTGTGTTTAGTGTATTAAAGAAAGAAAGCCGAGACAGACAGGTTTCACTTCAGGATAGAGCAAACTGCACATATGATTGAACACAGGCCCTGCAGTATACCAAGCACACTCTTCACAACAGCAGACCAGTGTTCAACTGGGAGAGTGGAGAAGCATAAAGTCTGAGACGAGGGGGCAAGGAACTTAAAACATGCACTCGAGAACTCTGCAGGCCCTTCTCATCCCCATTAGCTCATGTCAAGAAAACTTAGAGAAAAGTGACTACATCATGACTGATTTAACTTCTCACCATAGAGTGGAACATTCCAGACAAAGCTATGATATCTCCATGGTCACGAGAACATGGCTGACACCCCCAAAGGAAAAGTTACATAGAGCACCTTTAAAATCTAAAAGATAATTAAATTTGGAGTGTAGTCTAGTCTGTAGTTCATTTTCACAGTGATAACTGAAGCTGAAGTGTGGATTGAATGAGTTAAGCTATTGTACATGTACAGCAGCCTCCAGCTTTCACTGCACCAAATGAACACAATCAATTGTCATTTTTTCTCTATTCTCACAAAGGTAAACAACAGCAAGCTGTAGGCTGAGAGCTTAACAATGACAAGATAAATTTACTACAGATTTGCCTTTTCCACATCTGTCCTAGACCCAAACTATTAACTGGATTTTAATACATTTTAATCCTGAACAATTAAAAAGGTTTACCATGTTGCTAATTTCTTCTGGCTTCATTTGGGCTGACCTAACCAGCACAGAAGCATCTGAATCATATGACCACAAAAAGGTTACTGATGATGAGTCATTATTATTTATGTCTAGTATGAACTAAGGCTATTTAAGTTCACCAAAAGGCACGATTCACTTTAGGGATTAAGAGGAGGCCATCCCCAGCCGGGGACTGTTTCCATAACAAGTGACCCTGGACGCTTTGAGCGTGACCCAGGTCTAGCTCGACTGTGTCTTGCGTCATGTTGGTTTGTGCCACCAGAAGCATCAACATTAATCGATGTTCAGATACAAAATACACAAATACATGCAACTGAACCAGAACCTGACACACACATAGGTTTCACTTTTATTTTCTCCGTATATGGCATTTTGCTTAGACTTTCTTAAGTTAAGTTTAACTTTAAGATCCTTTGAAAAGTGAGAAGCGACTTTACTTGGCCCTGCATCTCTAATAATTTGCAGGTCTTGGGCACTACTGCCCAACTGTTATTACATTGTCTGTATAGTCCCCTTCCTTTCAGGGTCGCTTTTCCAAGTTCTAAATGTTCCTTAGCAAGTAGTTTTAATATTAACCATTATTGTACTCACTAAAAATACTATAATTTAAACTGAGCATATATTAGGTATGCAAATTATTGTAATCAAATCCAATTTAAAGTCACAATTTTCAACAGCAGCCATTTTAAGTAATAGGATGCTATCCGTGAACAATGTAACCTATTTCTAGTATGGGGGGAAAAACTCACAAATGCTGAAGTTAATGGGAATTTTCTGAGTTTTCCAGCTCATAAATTATTTAATATATAAATTTTCTCTTGGATGTGTTCAAAATGAGCGCTGTGAACTGCAGTGCAAATCTAACAGTAGTAATACTTTTAAATTGTGCAAACCCAGAACAGAAAATGCACCCTGTTTTACCTTACTAACATTTTTTTAGTTTAATTTGACAAGTTTTAAATCTAACAAATTAAACCCATACACCAGGCTTGGAAGGCTAAATATACATAGGCCATAATATCTCTGTGACACACTGAGGCTGTCCATATCTCCAGTATAACATGATATTGGAAATGCAGTGAGTAGTGCGCAGAAATATAGATTATATTGAGTGAGTGGTCAATCACTCTGAGGCACAGTTAATTATGTCATTCCTCATATTGCCAACCACATCTTGGTTTGAGAGACAAATTCACTCTGCAGCTTCAAGACAATACGTAACAGGGGACAAGACTACACCAGGATCAGATTCCGTAGTGTTCATTATCCTCTAACAAATATGTCGTGTTGTGTGACTGATGGAAGGCGCAAAAAGAGCGATGACTCTTAAAGGATCGTAAAGTAGCTCCAGAGGACAGCGTTGGGCAGGATTATTCAGAAGCATTTTAATTTATTGGGTGATTCTAAGGGACGGTCCTCTCCTTATCACCGCAATGGCTTCTGTCTAAGTGTGAGTCTGGTGACATTTAATTTGGTTTCTCCGAGCGTCCAGTCTTAAATAACAGCTAAAAATTTAACAGTATAATACAAAGGAGGCATTGTGATTTTACACGCTACAGAATATTTATATTACAGATTCAATAATTACCTGACATCAGATCAGGGGTTGTGACAGATCTGAAATTATATGAGCTTCTGCACAGATTACTTTAACTCCTGAAGTGCAATAGCCCTGGTGTTGTGTACAATTTGTAATAACTGTTACTCTAAAGATAACACCTTGTATGAACACCTCATATGAAAGCAACCATTTACATTTGTATATGTATATGTATTTTTTTACTTGTACATATACTGTACCTTTTTTAACACTTATCCTCTTTGCTACTTTACTTTTGAATGTTACTACCATTTGTACTGTGTTTTGTTAGCTACAGTGTATGCTGAGGGGTAGAATTTAATACATTTTCTTCTTCCCGCCCCTTTTGAGCTTAAATATGAAAAAAAAAATATGTGAAATGTATTTTAAGTGTAGTGGATACATGTATACTTACTTCTTGTGTTACTTCTTATTTTTATGTACTGTGAATTTTTATGCCACAACAATAAACTTAAAAACAGACTGAAAAGGCAAAATCATACATGCAGTTGTTGTGCTCAACTTGGTATAGCACTGAGTCCCGAAGCCTTCTTTTAAATTATGTAATTCTTGTTTCAGATTTAGAAACCGAGTGTGTCTGCTGAGTGTGTGACAAACAAGCTAAACAAATGACAAAAGAGTGCGTTCTCAGGTGTGAAATTAACAATTTTCTAGAGACAAACCCTCCATCTTTGCACCACTTCTTATTTATTCTACAAACAGATTTTCACCACAAAATCACATCTCTGCTGATTGCTTTGTTTACATGCTCTCAGTGGCTGTTTTTAGCTACCTGCCTTCTCCTCCTAATGAGCGCTTGGATCAGGTGAACACACACACAGACACACACGCGCACACACCTGCGGTTGCGCACGCGTACACACACACACACACACACACACACACACACACACACACAGTTTTAAGCTATTTAATTAGGTCTCATTCGCTTCGCAGCTGTAATCAAAACTGCAACTATTAACATTAATATCTGGGATGACTTTCATTAGGATTTTTTTCTATTATGTTTTCTTATTTATTCTTTCTTATTCTTTCAAAGTGAATGCCTGATAAAATTCTGAATTTATATATGTAAAGCAGTGAACATCTTTAAAAGGTTGTATAATTTGGACATTTTTACCAAATATTGACTTTTTTTTTGACTTGCTGGCAGGACTGGACCTTTGACTGCTTTGATTTCCCAGTGTGAAGAGGAGATTGGGTGTGGGAGTTATTTCTTTCTGTTGTTCTGTTGTTTGTTTGTTTCAAAAAAGGAAAAGAAAACTAAAGAAAAAAACATGAGTATAATTTCGGAGCTCCTGTGATGGAAATTTATATTGTGGGAAGATTTCTCTCAATCTGTCTTTGTGTAAATGCATGTGATTTCTACCTGAGACCAGACTGGTCATTAGCATGTGTAAAAGCTCAGGAGACACAGCGGTCTCCACGGTCAGGAAGCCCTTTGTTGTCTCAGCTGTCCTCAAATGTAAGTTAAGTTGATTAGCTGATTGATTAGGTTAGCACTAGTCTGTGAACAAAAGTCACTCTGCTTTAACATGTATGGTATGTATCTTGTATTTCTGTATAAATACTGAGCTCAGATGCTCTGGGGTGAGATACTTTGGGCTGAGATGGTAGGGACATACTGCTGGCCCTGTCCATATCTGCTGTAAGAACAATAAACCTTACTCTGTATTCCAAAAACTCACCAAGCTTTGCAAATGGATTAATTCTTTTTTCATCAAGATCTATATAATTTTTTCCACAACACTCCTTAAAATGTCCAAAATTACTGCTGACATCCTCCCTTCGTGGTTTGAAAAGCAGGTACTCAGCGCTCAGTTCCATGGCCTTACACTTAAACTAGACTAGAAACTGATGACTGTGCTGCAACACTGCTTTATGAAGATAAAACATACATAACAGGGATAGCTTAGTATGCTAAATACAGTCCAGGAGACCAGAACCAATGCACCTATGTCATGTCATGCCCTAAATTTGATGAAAATTGGACATCAGACTTGTTAACATGCGGTCTCTCATCACGGTCCCCTTCACACCTATATAGCACATAGATCCACCTATACAGGCCCTGGCTCATTAATGTTTGATATTCTACTTGTCAGTCAAGGCTTTAATGAAAAAAGGAAGCAAGGAAGTGAAGCTAAATGTAGCTTAAAGGTCAGAATGCTGCAGTTGTCAGAAGGTGAATGGGAGCGACCTTGGCAGGGCAGAGACAAGTGAGAGCCACTGCAGAATACCAATCTCCTGCACACCTTTAATTAGTCAGGGCCGCGACACAGTTTAAGAAAAGGTCACAGTGGTGGAAATGCACTGAATACCTGGTGACTGAGACGATGACATTGGCCTATATGTGATAACATCAGTCAGGACCTCTCGAGCATAGGCCAAAAAAAGAATAGCCATAAGACAAATGATTCAACTATAGACTTGGTTTGTAGAAAGTGATTGTGAAGAGGTTTGCATCTAAAAGTCGGAATATGGAATTGAAGTACACTGCCCTAAGCCTACTTTTACAATTGGCTTCTAACATTAGCAAAAAGTATATACTTTCGTAGTGTACATTATTTTAAAAACATAAAGGACAATAAAACGTGTTACAGGGTTGCCAGATTTTCAGAGAGCAAGTTACCAAGCCTTTGAAAAACTAGTTAACCATTGTGGATCACTGTAACCCACTACCCACTCAAAATGTTCAAGAGATTTCGCAAAACAAGAAAGTGAACATTGCTATAAAGAAGTGGACTTGGCAGCAAATACATTTTTTAAGCCTTTTATGCTAACATCAACAAAATTCTTGTCATGCCACAATCGTTTAAAAGCTCATTTCTCAAACCACAGGGCCAGTGCGTTTGAGATCTGCATTTCCCCACACTGTATCTTTAAAAAATGATTTTCGGAGAAGGATCATTGTCTGCAAAACTCCCCAAGACATGGTTCGATGCCTGTCTCCCACTTCTCTGCAGACTGAACAAAACCACTTCCACTTAAAGCTGTCAAATATTATTGAGGTTACAACTCAACCACACTTCAGAAATAGTATTTTGGGGAACTACTTCCATTTTTAGTTTTTATCGCATGGAATGGGAGCAATGAAATAAACCTGAGGTGTCACTTAAGTTCCTCTGACTTTCTTGATTTCTACGGCCATGCAAAAGTTAATTACCGTATTTTCCGGACTATAAGCCGCTACTTTTTTCCCAGGCTTTTAACCATGCGGCTTTTACAAAGGAGTAGCTAATCTGTGGATTTTTCTTCCAGTGCTAGGTGCGCGGAATTTCAAAAACAAGATAGACGGAAAATTAATGCAAAGAAGAATACGCTACTTTTTATTTAGCAGATATAACACGCACGACAAATTACTAACTGGTAATTATTTTCAAATCCTCGCCCCTTCATCATGAAAAGCACACGAAGGAGTTTGTATCATGCAAGTTTTAAGTTGAAGGCATCAATCTTGCTCCAGGAAGGAAACCGCTATAGAGCCCTGCACTCCCGTGGGACTAGCGGGACCCAACACAAAACAGCGTGGTGCGGAACCATGGATGTAATAAGAGCATCTGAAAGAACATTCTGAAAGCTTATTGCGGGCGCGAGCGCGACCGCACAGCGCGGAAGCGGGCGGTAGCGAGACTGAAGACTGCGGCAGCGGGCGGGAGTGAGACTGAAAATTCTGTCCTGCGCAGACCTCTACCGCTGCACGTAAGCTCGGCGTCAGAGGAGATGATTAAAGTGACTTGTGGTTTCACTGCACAGGAGAAATGAAGGTGATCATTTACTGGTTCTTTTCTGTTTTTGATCTCGTTTTAATCAGCACAGTTGCTGCCGTGTTAAAAAGCACTGTTCAGAAAGAATCTGTTCAGGTACATAAATGTACATTTACAGTACAAAATCGTTCTGTATATGCAGTAAATATCTCACTTTTCAACATAGATATCAGCGGCTTATAGCCCGGTTGCAGCTTGTATAACTTTTTTCTTAATTTTTTTTTTTAAATAGAGTGGATGCGGTTTATATACCGGTAAAATTTATATTTACTTGTGTCCTTTGTATTAGTCACTTGTGGACCAAGGACAAAAATGTATGGTTAAGTCTAAAACTGTCATTTATTTATTCCCAGAAGTAAGAAGAAGCATGTACCTTATTACAACATGGCCCAAAATCACTTAAAGAAGATTTCTTATTTTGTTGGCTGATAAATGAAATGTGTTATTATTATGTATTTGCCACTAGAAGAATGTTGATTATAGATCACAAGGATTGGACTTCAAGACAGAGCCAGTGCCTTGGAAGAAAGTATCTTGACTACTTTTGTTTATTTTTGTGGCCATACCGGCTCGTCAAAGCCTGAACCCGTCAGATCTCAGAAGCTAAGCATGGTCCTGCGCTGGGCCTGGTTAGTACTTGGATGGGAGACCACAAGGAATTCCAGGTGCCACAGTGGGGCGCCAGTCGCAAAAACTGTTGTTGTGTCCTTAGGCAAGACACTTCACCCACATTGCCTAGTATGAAAGTGGTGTGTGTGTGAGTGTTGGTGGTGGTCGGAGGGGCTGATGGCGCAGATTGGCAGCCTCGCTTCCGTCAGTCTGCCCCAGGGCAGCTGTAGCTACAATAGTAGTTTACCACCACCGGGTCTGGAGTGAATGAATAATGCTCTGTAAAGCGTCTTTGAGTGTCCAGAAAAGCGCTGTATAAAACTGATGCATTATTATTATTATTATTATTATTATTATTATTATTATTATTATTATTATTATTATTATTATTATTATTATTTTGTGCACAACTACAAAACATTATCTTTAAATTTTAAAAATCCTAGAACTTGCATTGTATTGCACTGCATATTTTAAAAGTCCTCTATTACTCAAAAGTGGCTCTTGTGATTTTTGAATCATGTCAGAATGCTGTTACCTCCTCATAAACATACCTGGAGTGAAATTAACATTATAAAACAGATTCAGAAATAGTGTAATATGGGCACTTTAACCTTATAACCTTATAATATAATGAAACACCAGTTTACAATAAATGTGGCTTCATTTGTAAAGCTTACTCACCAAAACGTGCCCCATTTCATCATCATCATCCATGTCTCTGTTTGCGGCAGCGTAGGCTCTTACAAATCTGCACGACAACAATGAAAAATTTCACTCAAAAGCTTTGGGACAGCAGGTGGAGACAGCCAGGGGGCGCCGACTGTCAAAAGAAGTCAGCCCTGGAGCTTCTGGATGAAAGAGAATAGGAGTTAATGAGCAGGTAGCTTGACTTTCCCACAAAAATTCACTAGGCATTGGTTTCCCTTCTCTGGCGTGAGTCATGACCCTAAATTGCTTTCAGACTGGCTCGGAGATGACTACAGAAACAGAAATTAAATTGGATTAAGTCTTTAATAAAAGCATAATACTACAGGTCATTATGGAAACTAAATGGAGGAGCTGAACAGAAAAATTGAAAAGTAAATACTGACCCATCTCATTTCCACTGGGTCGAGCATGGTCACTTTTATAATACAGAAATATTTAACAATGGCTGTATGTCATTTGAACTTTTGGAAAACAAGTCGGCTATGAAAGATGGATATGGCTGCAGCGGAAAAATGAAGGCCCATTGTAATTAGGCCTGGAGATTCCAGTGTGCTTGAAGATAATTACATAATTAATCCTCTAATGCTTTGAAGAGAGTTCAACTTGTCTTGCTTTAAATTACTGGGGTTATTTTCATTTAAACATTAGCACCAAAGCAGAAGTAGTCTTCTGATTAGGGCTGGGTATCATGACAAAAGTTTTCTTTTTATTTATATCGCTCAATCATTATTTCTGATTTGATATGTAAAAGAGAGCATTCAGCAAGTGCAAAAGCTTGCTTGTCCCTGCTCCTATGGCCTGTTAAATTGCTGAATTCAAATGAAATTTTTACTACAGAGCATTTTCACACTCCATTTGAATCAAGGAGCGTCCGTGAAAACAAAAGGTTACCACAAAAACACAAGACAGACTTTAGGACAGAGGACAGTCTTTAGGACATGAGACAGACTTTAGGACATGAGACAGTCTTTAGGACATGGGGCAGTCTTTAGGACATGGGGCAGTCTTTAGGACATGAGACAGACTTTAGGACATGGGGCAGTCTTTAGGACATGGGGCAGACTTTAGGACATGAGACAGACTTTAGGACATGAGACAGACTTTAGGACATGAGACAGACTTTAGGACATGGGGCAGTCTTTAGGACATGGGGCAGACTTTAGGACATGGGGCAGTCTTTAGGACAGGAGACAGACTTTAGGACATGGGGCAGTCTTTAGGACATGGGGCAGTCTTTAGGACAGGAGACAGACTTTAGGACATGGGGCAGTCTTTAGGACATGGGGCAGACTTTAGGACATGGGGCAGTCTTTAGGACATGGGGCAGTCTTTAGGACATGGGGCAGACTTTAGGACATGGGGCAGTCTTTAGGACATGGGGCAGACTTTAGGACATGGGGCAGACTTTAGGACATGGGGCAGTCTTTAGGACAGAGGACAGTCTTTAGGACAGGAGACAGACTTTAGGACATGGGGCAGTCTTTAGGACATGGGGCAGTCTTTAGGACATGGGGCAGTCTTTAGGACAGAGGACAGTCTTTAGGACAGGAGACAGACTTTAGGACATGGGGCAGTCTTTAGGACATGGGGCAGTCTTTAGGACATGGGGCAATCTTTAGGACATGGGGCAGTCTTTAGGACATGGGGCAGTCTTTAGGACAGAGGACAGTCTTTAGGACAGGAGACAGACTTTAGGACATGGGGCAGACTTTAGGACATGGGGCAGTCTTTAGGACATGGGGCAGTCTTTAGGACATGGGGCAGTCTTTAGGACATGGGGCAGTCTTTAGGACAGGAGACAGACTTTAGGACATGGGGCAGTCTTTAGGACATGGGGCAGTCTTTAGGACAGGAGACAGACTTTAGGACATGGGGCAGTCTTTAGGACATGGGGCAGTCTTTAGGATACAGGGCTGTCTTTAGGACATGGGGCAGTCTTTAGGACATGGGGCAGTCTTTAGGACATGGGGCAGTCTTTAGGACATGGGGCAGTCTTTAGGACATGGGGCAGTCTTTAGGACATGGGGCAGTCTTTAGGACATGGGGCAGTCTTTAGGACATGAGACAGACTTTAGGACATGGGGCAGTCTTTAGGACATGGGGCAGTCTTTAGGAAAGGGAGCAGTCTTTAGGAGAAGGGGCAGTGTTTAGGACATGGGGCAGTCTTTAGGACAGAGCACAGTCTTTAGGACAGGAGACAGACTTTAGGACATGGGGCAGTCTTTAGGACATGGGGCAGTCTATAGGACATGGGGCAGTCTTTAGGATACAGGGCTGTCTTTAGGACATCGGGCAGTCTTTAGGCAACAGGGCTGTCATTAGGACATGGGGCAGTCTTTAGGACATGGGGCAGTCTTTAGGATACAGGGCTGTCTTTAGGACATGGGGCAGTCTTTAGGACATGGGGCAGTCTTTAGGACATGGGGCAGTCTTTAGGATACAGGGCTGTCTTTAGGACATGGGGCAGTCTTTAGGACATGGGGCAGTCTTTAGGATACAGGGCTGTCTTTAGGACATGGGGCAGTCTATAGGACATGGGGCAGTCTTTAGGATACAGGGCTGTCTTTAGGACATGGGGCAGTCTTTAGGACATGGGGCAGTCTTTAGGACATGGGGCAGTCTATAGGACATGGGGCAGTCTTTAGGACATGGGGCAGTCTTTAGGACATGGGGCAGTCTTTAGGACAGAGGACAGTCTTTAGGACAGGAGACAGACTTTAGGACATGGGGCAGTCTTTAGGACATGGGGCAGTCTTTAGGACATGGGGCAGTCTTTAGGACATGGGGCAGTCTTTAGGACATGGGGCAGTCTTTAGGACATGGGGCAGTCTTTAGGACATGGGGCAGTCTGTAGGATACAGGGCAGTCTTTAGGACATGGGGCTGTCTTTAGGACATGGGGCATTCTTTAGGACATGGGGCAGTCTTTAGGATACAGGGCTGTCTTTAGGACATGGGGCAGTCTTTAGGACATGAGACAGACTTTAGGACATGGGGCAGTCTTTAGGACATGGGGCAGTCTTTAGGACATGGGGCAGTCTTTAGGACATGGGGCAGTCTTTAGGACATGGGGCAGTCTTTAGGACATGAGACAGACTTTAGGATACAGGGCTGTCTTTAGGACATGGGGCAGTCTTTAGGACATGGGGCAGTCTTTAGGATACAGGGCTGTCTTTAGGACATGGGGCAGTCTATAGGACATGGGGCAGTCTTTAGGATACAGGGCTGTCTTTAGGACATGGGGCAGTCTATAGGACATGGGGCAGTCTTTAGGATACAGGGCTGTCTTTAGGACATGGGGCAGTCTTTAGGACATGGGGCAGTCTTTAGGACATGGGGCAGTCTATAGGACATGGGGCAGTCTTTAGGATACAGGGCAGTCTTTAGGACATGTGAAAAGGAACACTTCAGACTTGTGTTGCCGATAAAGAATTTATATTTTATTACTGCTGCTTTGAAAACTACATGTAATTATCTGACCTTGTGGGTAATTTAAAGCTTTTCAAATCAATCAAATGTCCTATAGCGCACATTGCAGAATTGCAGATCATTACAAATTTGAAACAAGTGCATCTCGATTCAACCAGAACATTCTATTCTTTTATTTCATATATTCACTATTCATTGCACAGTCGTGCTTCTTATTGTGTGAGGGATATAGGACAGGTAACTGTTTATGGGTTTCCTCTCTCTTCTGTCTGTGCATTCTAGTATTCTCCTCTGTTCTAGGAATATAGCACCAGTACTAGTTATTACTGAACATACATTTTTCATTTTACAAATCATTGTTTTGACTCCTGTCTTGTAGAGTGCTGAATAAAATTTGATTTTCCAAATCTAATTCATATTTGAATTAGACTTATCAACACCCTACACACTTTACACAGTGAATGTACAGCTCCCTTAAGGCAAGGCAAGTTTATTTGTATAGCACAATGCATACGCAAAGTAATTCAAAGTGCTTTACAGAATAAGAAATACATCAAAATCACAAGACAAACGAATCCACACATAAATAATCATCATCAAATTAAAAAAAGCGAGAGAGATTAAATTAGAGAGAATAGAAGAGTGTGGAATGAGAAATGAAAACTTTTCAGTCATATGCACAGCTAAACAGAACTGTTTTGAGTCTGGATTTAAACCACATCAAAGTAGAGGACTGTCTCACATATTCAGGGAGACTGTTCCAGGTTTTAGCTGCATGAATCTGAAACACTAACCCCCCGTGTTTAGTCCTGACTCTGGGCACCAGCAGGAGGCCGGTCCTTAAGGTGCTCAGAGTGCAGATGGTTCATACGGCACTAACATGTCACAGATGTACTTTGGTGCTAGGCCATGGAGAGACTTGTACACAAGCAGAGCCACTTTAAAGTCTATTATGAGCTACAGGAAGCCAGTGCAGAGACCTGAGCACAGGACTTATGTGCTCGTACTTCCTTAATAATAATCAAAGTCATAAAACAAATAAGTTGTACTTTTTATTAGTGCCACATAGCATAAAAACACATAACGTAGTGCCCTAATAAATGTGTGAGTCGTAAATACAGCTGAACACAGCTGCTCATTCATTAGGCCCATTATACTGTAAGCACCGAATAAAAATGCTCTCATGTTTGAATCATTCAGGGGGGAAAGACAAGTTTAACTAAAAGAATTCGATCAGCAGAATTTAGAATTCCCATTATTAATATTTTTAATATTACGAACTAAAATAAAAAATAAATAAATACAAAAATAATAATATACCATATGTAGATTTCTTATATGAAATTATGACATAAGAAATCACTGATTTTGCTCTATCTATTTTTGTACTACTAATACTGTAGAGAATAATTTAGGTCCCAATATATGTCACTGGCTCCAGTTGGCTGAAAATCTAGTGAAAACAGTTGATAAAATATTTAGATATCCTATGTACAAAAGTAATGGAAAAAGCAAAGAACTGTAAGATATGCACATAAAATATAGGCTGTGCTCACATTCAATTTCTTACACACACTGGGTCCATCAGTCATGTTATAATGCAAAACAAACAAAAAGTACATTAACACTATTGCTAAAATTATAAACTATTCTTTATCTCCTGCAGTGTGCTTTGCTGATCAGGGGCACTGATGCAGTGTACTGTTTCTACTGTAATGATGGCACAAGACAAAGTGGAAGTAAATGCTCTGCCTTGTTAAAGCTGAAAGTGCAGCTCAAAAATACAGTGTGGAGGAAAAGACAACAAACTCCAGAGCAACGGGAGGCTTCAACAAGATGTGAGATACTACATCTGTTAGCATTTTACCAAAATATCATTTTATAATATTAGGAGAGAATACTGAAAAGCCCTATGAACTAACATCAAGGACCATGACGTCCACCCTCCTGTGGGCTCACCACCTGCAGAGGGGTTCATAGGGGGGGTCAGATGCTATGAGGATTGGGCAGCAAACTGCCCCCGCGACCCAGCTGGATTAAGCGGGAGAAGATGGATGGATGGAATACTGAAAAGCAGGCTAGAGATTTGGTGATTAATACTTGCAAATTTGAGCACACAGACCTTTTCTTGGAAATTAAATTACTTTCTGGTTACCGAGTGTTTGGTTCTAAAATATGTTTGTACTATAATGCAAGGCAAGTTTTTGTAACACATTTATGTGACATTTTGCAGTTTTCCAATGCTCAAAAAATGAAAATATAATGACATGTAAAATGTGTAAATTTTCTGGTGTATTTTAGTGTATATTTTATCAATTTGTATATGCCCCTTGAAAAAACTTTTTTTCTGCATTTAAAGCCTTAAAATTGTAATTCGGTGTCCAATATTTTCCAATTGCATTTTGAATCATTTCTAATTAATGTACCAAACCTAATTTCCTTTATTTATGTGAATTTACATTTAAAATGAAAGTGATTACTTTAATATAAATATAATATAGTTAGTTAAATAGTACAAATAAGATAGTAAAAGAAATGCAAAACGTTATCACTGATTGTGTGACCCCTTTCGCCCAATTGACATTTTGTTACTTTAAACCTGTAATATTCTTTCAAATTTGGTTTTGAGTATTGATACAATGAAAGTGATATAAAACAAATCCATTTAAACCATTTAAACCTTTATATATTATTAACTAAAAAAGTTGTGACTTCTAGACCCAAAACTTCCTACGTTACTTCACATACAGCTACATTTTCTTTCAGCAGCAGCTCTACAAGAACTGCATGTGTATTTTACTACTGTGAAGTAACTATGTATTACAAGTGATTGATTATGGGGCAAATATGGGGGCAAGAAGGCACAAGGCAAAGAAACATGCACACGAACCACTGACTCATTTTCATTGAATCTTGGTAAGTTTGTGTAATCATTTCACCCAAGTAATTTTAGATCCAAATCCTTTCTAGTGTTTACGATACATTTAAAAGCAGGCATTCCTAAGCAGCAAACAGTGCAAGTTAAGAAAGTGATTTCACATTCCAACAATAAAAAGACTTGTGCATATTGCTGTGTGACCCAAAGTGCACTCAGTGTTCAGGTTAAAAACAGAAGCAGCAAAAAAATTCTTTATTTATGGCTTATTTATAGCTTTATTGAGTCGGGGAGAGCTCCAATAGACACTAAAATGTTCAAAACAAGTTTAATGGGCTATAGAGTTGCATTTAAGGCACTAAAGATACATAGCCCTTATTAATTAACAGCAATGAACATAAAATACTGTGCAAATGGCATTATAAGATTAGATTCAGTGAACTCTGGATAAGACCTATTAGGTTTTGCATGTTCAACTCAGATATGTAATTACAATGTTGATGGTGCAAATCCTTTAAGTAAATAGTATAGTCATTAGGCAGAACCACCACCGTGTGTTAGAGCAGTGTCATAAAGAAGACACATTGCACAGAGACTTAAAACTAAATGTTCTTTTATTGTTGCCCATAATGTATTTACAAAGATAATGCAATAGCTGAAATACAGATACTAGTATTTAGGTCACCTCTCCTCCTATTACTGAGTGAGTAATATTCTGCATAATGTTTTACACCCAATATTTTCTATTATATAAAGAGAACTGGAACTGTGGATCAGCAATAGCTTTCAGCATCTGAAAATTATTGTATGGTTGGATTTCTGTTTTGTGAAAGGCTGGGGAAAGCGTCTGGAAAATATACAAAGCGTTGCTCTTATAACTGTAGTGTCTGTTAGAAAAAGCATGTTCTTTGGAGTAGGCCTGACCTCGGAGAAATGCATTTTTTAAAAAGGTATTGGTTAAAAATAATCTGGTTTATTCTCATGAAATGTATATAACTATTTTATTTTTGATGTATTTTGATAAATGCTCTGGCATGTCAGTCAGCCCCAGTGTAGTGTCTGTACTAGTAATGGAAGAACAGTAGTTACCTTGGGGTAGACAAATAAACAGCTAGAGTCTCTAATCGTACTTCTTACAGATGATCTCACTTCGCTGTCAATTTACTGGTTAAATAAAGTTCCAAAAAATCCAGGTTGTAGCTGTAATTTTCTGCTAGAGATGTGTTCTTTGCATGTAATTCTAAATATTTTTGTCCTAGTACAGCTTAGCTCATGATGTTTTCCAGAGACCAAAATAGCTAACCTGCCTTGTGTTCCTGCTGTTCCTCTAAATACAAGTCTTAGTCTAGCTTCAAAACAAAACTGCAGATCATCATAATTTGCAATTGTAATTAGGAAACACCTATGAAGATCAGGACATGGTGTAGGAGATCCACACTGTTCATATTTTACTGAGAGATGTCAGTGTCAAGCCAGGTTCCATTTAAAGCATTGCATTCTCATTCGTCCTCCTTTTCATCCAGGCGTGTGTGGATAATTGATTGGCTGTGCATAATGGTATAGGAAGGCTTAAAAGACGTCTTTTATCCTTGATTCAGATTTATGGTGAGAGGTGTACTTTACACTGTATGCCTAGAGCAGAGTAATGGTGTCAGCCTTAATGATATTTCGGTATTCTGATACAGTACTGGCATGTCTCAGGCATCAGACAGTGGCTTCCTCATCCACAACCTTACACATGCATGTCTGAGGGGTTTATGGTGCTTATGTACTCATGTCAACACCATTTACATTGACTTTTTATGAAGGTAATTAATATAGAAGGATTATTTCCACATGTGATTTATTTAGGATGATATTTGTGTTAAGTCTGTGGAGCTGGATGTTAATGTCATTACTAGTTTGACATATGTCATGTAAAAGGCAGCTCTAGATGGATATCTGACATGAACCACAGAAGAAGAAATAAAAAGATAAAAAATTATGCCTAAACAGACCAACAAACAGTGTCCTTATTGTAGAGAGCTGTATCAGTCCATTTAAAATCTTTGGGAATTTCATGAAAGCAAACTAAACCATTAAATAGCAACGGTCACTATCAGATGCCACATATTCTACTGTATTTTGTTATATTTTACATAAAATACTCCTAACAATCAAGAGAGCCAAGTTAAAGATTTGACAAATAACTGCTCCCAATAGGTCAACATGACAACGTGCCATTTCATCTGATGAGGGACAGAATTTGTTGGGTACAGCAGTGGTTCATATATGGCTTTGGGACAAACTTTGATGAAAAGCTGTGACCAAAATAAGACAAAAAATTCATAATAAATCAAATAAAAACATTTTCCCCTTGGACACTGTTATAGCATAACATAAAATACAGAATTTCCTGAGGGAGTTCTGTTGATTCAAGTAGTGGCCATAGGATTGAATAATTTAAACCCACCTTTGGGCCCAACCCACAAGTTGAGAACCAATTGGCAAGAGAATAAAACCCACAAAACCCCTTACTGTCAGGCCCATGCACCACCATGACCCCTACGCATTAATAATTGAAACTTATATAGTGCCTAAAAAATCTTTCAATATACAGTAGTGGACTGCTGCAATATTTACAGCCCTCATCCATTCAGTTTCAACAGCTCTCAACTCTACTCTATATGTCAACTAGTTTGGAGCATGTCAATGTCAAGCCTGGTGTGAACAAAAAGACTGCCACTCGAGTTCCCTATTCTCACTCTGAACAGTTCGTTCATAATATCCCAGAGTCCACTGCAGCAGAGGAGAGTCCAAGTGGTCTACCCTCTTTAGTGAAGACCCTCAAAGCCAATTCAGTCTGGCTTTTTCCTGAGAGAGAAGAGCAGAGAAGAACTAGAGCAGAGAAGAAGTCAACTTAAACTGCTGACCTAAGCTTCCTATAGCCTTCATCCTCCTCATCATCACAGCAGCAGCTCAGATACGTTTTTAGCATGCAGGAGCTAGTCTAGGGCACGCTGCATAAAGTTAGAAATGCTGAATGTTTGTTTTAATTATAATTATTACTCAGAAATGTTTGAAAAAGCAAGATAGTGTTGTTGTTATTATTAAGCCTGAATGAGGTCAGTGGATAGCCGTGAAATTAAGTGTTTTGCTGTTGCTAAAAAGGTAGCATAAGGTATCCTCAAATGTAAGGGGTGATTATATAGCATTTTTATTACATTTAAAAAGTCATAAAATCAAATGGAAAACTGATTTAGACCAACATACCCATAATGCCATGTGCACAGAATAAAAGCATTGATGAAATTAGTGGTCAGATTTATTGTCAGTAAATACATTTCCCGATAAATGTTGAAATGTGAAGTATTGCATTTAAGGGCTGCTTTTGTTTTCTGTTATAGCCTGCTAGCTTTTAAATGTGTGTTAAAAAAAAAAATTTAAAGTTGAACTGTTCCTTCTGGCTGTAATAAATAATTTGCGAGGCCTCATAAGCAATAAACTAACTGCAAAAGCTTTTTATGCTTTCATGTTGTGCCGTATTTTACAGTCCTCATTCTGAGCAATTAAAATGTGGAGTTTAGACTTAATGGACTTGATTTCATTTCAGGGGAAGACACAAGACAGGAGGCTGCCATACACAGCCAATGTGAACTTATCCATCATAATATAACATTAATAGAATGTCAGATCGGCACTATAACAGGGGAGTGCTGCAACAATTTATCAGTAATCTCAGTCGTGCTTTACAATTCAGAAAGAAAACTGCAGAGGTGTAACCACAGAAACGCTCCTCATTTTAATATTCATAACATGGGTGAATGGAATTTCCACAGGTAAATAAGTAGTAACTATTTTTTCAGTTTTTATTCGAGCTAAGAAGCTAAACATTATGGAGGATAAAAGGGATGGTGGGAAATGTAGGTCATGGCACCCACACTACAACTGTGCTGACATACTGTAAAACTTGCATTTAAAGTCTGTGAACAAAAGAATTGCTACAATTGAGCTAGAATTCTCCTCTATAGACAGATTATTTGATTATCAACACAGCGGCTACATGCACAGCCTTAGTGCAGAAAGCGCCACTGTCTGTGTGGTTAACATGAAGTTGTAACGTTAGCTAGCGCTGTTGTCAGCGCACTAAAACAGTTTATCACCGTGTGATAAAATAAGTTATGATGCTAAATGAACATTAGTGAGTGGCATATGTCTTAATGACGTGTATGTATTAACTGGGTTTCCTCCGGGTGCTCCGGTTTCCCCCCATCAACTCAAAACATGTAGCATCCCTATGAACTCCCTCCTGTGGGCTCACCACTCACAGAGGGGTTCATAGGGGGGGTCAGGTGCAATGAGGATTGGGCAGCAAACTGCCCCCGTGACCCAGCCGGATTAAGCGGGAGAAGATGGATGGATGTATTAACTGCAGGTGAGTGCATAAATGACAAGAACTCAAACTCAAACTTTAGTAGCCGATCAACAGTAATAGGCGGCACGGTGGCTGAGTGGCAACACTCATGCCTCACAGCAAGAAGGTTGCAAGTTCCATCCCCGGGTCGAATTTCTGTGTGGAGTTTGCATGTTCTCCCTGTGTCTGGATGGGTTTCCTCCAGTTTCCCCCATCAACTCAAAACATACCAGCACCCCTATGAACTAACATCAAGGACCATAACGTGGGCTCACCACTCGCAGAGGGGTTCATAGGGGGGGTCAGGTGCTATGAGGATTGGACGACCCAGCAGGAGAAGATGGATCGTCATGGTAACGCTAACAACAATCATTCCTGATTATCAGCCACTACAACACTTTAGATGGAGACAGCAGGAAGCAAACATATTTTGACCTGAAGAACTGCTTATACAATATATCTATAGATTTTGCTCAAATATATGGGGAAAAATCAGGTCCAGGACCTTTAAAGCATTCCCATTGTGTGTTTTGATTATAGAGGAAGGTGAAGTACACCTAAGAAATACTTAAAGCCAGGGAGAAAGGCAACGTCTGGGGCTTCTTTGCTGTGAGACAAGGGTGCCAATTTACTCTATGTTTTGGCAATATTCTACACTAGATTAAGCATCCTTCCACTATCCAAATCTCAAATGCATTGTTTACAAAAAACAAAACAGTGAGGAATGATCAAAACATCTTTTTGTTCTGATGCTGAGCGGTGCTGGCTGTGGTTTTAAAATCCCCAGAACATTTTGCACCAGACTCTTAGGAAACCTGTAATTGAAAAGGCCTAACACTCAGATTGAGTTTTTCAATGTGACCCAGTACAGTCCACGGTGCATCCATTTAGATTCCATCTGCTCTGAATTAAGGATGTGCGCGTTCTCATTTCGCTCTCGCCTGCTCCAAGCAAAACAAGCAGTGTTGATCGAAATCACATAAGTGCTGGCAGCCGCCTGTGTGGGATGGGAACAGCTGCCAGGGAGGGGCAGGTGCAATCACACTGCATTATGGACCAGGCATATTTCAACTGTGAGCTTAAGCATCTGTCATAACACACGCTGGGCCACAAACAAGAGGAAACATTATGGGGAATGACAGGACACTTGTGGATGCAATAGAAAAGATGTATTACCAATGGATCTGAGACTTTTGATATCTTTAGTCCTCATGTTTGCACTGATTGGGGACTGGACAAAAAACCCAAATTATTCAAGGAAAAGTCAGAAATATGACAATAAATTTAAGTTAAGGATAAGAGATTAGTCTGGCTGCAGTTGCAAATGGAAAAAGTAGATGATTATTTATGATTAAGAGAAGTAAGCATAGATTGTTCAAAGCAGCGTTTCTTTTTTTTTTACCTTGTTCAAAAGGTGCACTGTGCAGCTTTTCTGGTGGAGGTCCACTTACCTGTTTGTTGCGATGTTATTGCTTTCCCTGCAATGTTCCATGGTATAACATGAGACATATTCATCTAGCATGTATTATTTAGGGATGTTTCTATTGCTCAAAAATGCATTGATTCCTTCTGTGAATAGGGACGACTCTTCACAGATATGAATTGTAATGTAGCGTACTGTTGTAACCTGCTGGTCTCCATCGTGACCGATTTAATCTATACTGTGGAACATTCCACAGTCCAGGACTTTCCACTACAAATGTTACGCAATGTACCTTTAAACACTGGAATGAATGTGTATGTAATGAAAGTCAAATCATAATTCAAAATATGAAATTACAAGAATAAGAAAGAGAAAGAGAGGTAAAATCAGCCTAGCAACATCTGTTGTCTTGTTTTTGTAGCAGTGCTGATTGTCTGTTCACTCTATACAGAAGACACACACAAAAATAGCAAATAATCACATACAAATGTCCTAGTTGTTCTGTTGTTCTTTGAAGTTCTGACATGAGCTATACAGTACTATAAGGCACAGAGTTGTTATATTTGGTTCAGTACAGCTCAGGTTTGCCGTCTCTTGTGAAGTTCTATAATCTGGTCTCTTTTGTATGAAACTCAGTGTACAAAAGCCTTATTAGCATTCCACTATGAATTATGAATAACTGTGCAGCTTTATAATTACATTAAGGTATTCACATACTGTTTTATTAATCACAACAGTGAGCATTGGAAGAGTAAGTTGAGCACTGTTGTGTGCTGATTCAACACAGCATTGTTTCCCAACCAGGGGTAATGGGACCATATCTGTACAACCATATGGTAGACACAGTTTAGAAAATGAATCATACCTGAAGGACCAGTGCAAGAAAACTTATGTTCAAACAATTTCATATTGTCAACATAAAGTGGAAAGTGGAAAAGTACTCTGAAAAGTACCATTTCTTTTTTCTGTAGTTTTATCACAAATACATTGATTACGGCACTGTATTACTTCTGTTTAGAACACGGTATAAATTCAGCACACATCCTCAGAGAAGAGTACATGCCATCCATATCCTGCATAGTACAATGTATGCAGCGACAAACCTGCATATCTTAAAGAATGACTTGGTAAATGGGCGCACACCCCGCTGCATACTAAACACCAAATATACCACTTGAGTTTGTTGGCTTCACATGAATTCAAGTCGATTAGGACATTTACACGTGTTTAAGTCAGTGTGAGCCTTGTACCCCCGATAATACTGTTAAATCCCTTTGGGCTTGTGCATGTGAAAGTCCCAGATCCGGCAATTTGAGTTTATTAGCCGCTTCCTGCTGTGTAAATTTACTACTTCTAGCCCACTTAGGCACATTTGAGACTTGCTCATCCGAAATACGAGGAACATCATGGGGGTTTTTCTTCCCAAAACCAACATAGTAATACTTCCCTAACTGTGCACATATTCCGCAAATTTGATGTTTAATTAAAGGGAAACTGGATTTGCTTCTGAATGTAGCTCAGCTTAACTTTCAACAAAGCTCTACCTGAGAGAATTGCAATGTTCACTTATTGTATATTTCAAAGTAAAGATATCTGTCATCAATAGTCTCTTCAAGATGTCCCTTTCAATTAGAACCAAAGACACTCAGGAGGTTTTAAACTGCTGTAAACCTATATTTTATCACTCTGTGTTTTGCAATTGTTAAATATAGGCTATCCAGAGACTCTTGGGAGAGGAAGAGTGGTGATGAGCATGAGATACTGGAGGAGACAAAGAAACAAAAAGGAACATAATTTTGAGATTGTTATCTTGCAGAAATAATGAAATTCCACACTTTTGGATCAGTGGGAGTAGTAAACCCTTTAGGCCTTTTAGCATGATAAACAGACACAATTTGGAATTGGTACTATTATGCATTTAGTGTTATTCTTTGTACAGAAAGGCTACAGAGTTGAGAAATTCAAATTGGGTTAAATACTGAAAATATGTAGACCTTGAGCTACTATAACACTGACTGCTTCTTATTCTAGTCACTCAAGAGAAAAGCTGTTGAGTATCCAAGTAGGAAATAAAACATGATATACAGTATAAATGCAACAATGTTTCATAACATGCATTACTCTTGTAGTAGATGACTGAAGTATAGTGATTAAGGCCATGTACCTGATTGTTCTCTTAAGAATCCTTTTCCTCGAACAGGATTTGTTAAAAACTTGATGATGCTCAAACTCTGAATGGACATTATGATTGATATCTCTGTCTGGCATGGTTTAACAAATGCACAAATCAGGTACAGGGACTTTGATGAAAAAAGACACAAATCTGCAAAAGAAAAATGACTCTTTCATTCATCTGAAATTGTGAGAAAATACGACTGTAAATACATTCACACAAGAAATGTCCACAATCCCAGCAGAAACGTCTATTTTTAATGCCATCCACATCACATAATATAAAAGGAAGGCATACAGAGAATGAAAAATGGGCCGCAATGTGAGGTGTGTGTGTGTGTGTAGGATATATTTACATATAATAAACATAAATTGTTTTTCCATTTTCCATTTTGCGGTGACATATAAAGCTGCCATGATTTAAGTCCATTAATAACTGAAACATACATAATTTGAAAGGTGCCATTTTGCATTTTAATTGGTTCAAAGAATTAGTCTGGATGCAAGTGGAATGAATCTTGTTGGCAGTTAAACTTGATGGACCTTACGATGGCAAAGCTTATTAAGGCAAGGTGACAATATAGAATTAGATATTTTTTATTACAATGTCTACATTTGCCTCTTTATGAACTGCCTCATTAAAAGTTATCATTAACACTTGATTGATTAAAAATCTCAATTCTAAATAGTATGATTTAAAGGGTGGTTTGTCAGATTATGCAAGATAGCCATAAGATATTATATTTGTCCATCAGTCCAGGAGTCTTCTGTAGAATTGTATGTTTCCTGTTTGATTATTAAACCATAATAGCAACAAAAACTTTATGATGAACAACAACGGTCAGAACGTTCAAAAATATAGTTATTAGTATGTGCTGGCTTTGGAAATTATTCAATGGAGATAGTTGTATGAGTATCACATAATAAAAAAAAACACCATCAGACACAATCCACATCAACAAGACTTCTTGTGTGTGTCATGTCATAGTCCCCGAAGAGAACAGTTCTCAGATGGTCTGAAGACTGAGTGAAAATGACATTTGTGATCAGATTTCATCTGTGAGCCGATCAAATCCCATCCCTGAGGCTATAGTATGCACAACACCAGACGAGCTAAGGCTGGACGTGAGAAATGTAGCACAGAGGAAAAGCTGCTCATAAAGTTGCTAGACTGGCTGGATTTTGTCACCTGGGATGTCCAAGGAGCTGTGGGTTTCTGAAGAGATCTTTCTTCCTATGCCATCTCAGCACTTACTTAATACCTTTCTCAATGTGTCAGTGTTCATATAGTGTCATATTTCATTAAAAAAAAAAAAGAGAGAAAAAGAGAAAAAGAGGGGTTACTATTGGATTGCAGATAAAATTGTTGCAGATAAAATTGAGTTGATCCTCACTGATCCCATAAACTGTAATACAAAATGATGCTATAGTTGCCAAGGTTCATAAAAGCTAAAGTAATGAGTAACATGCTATGATATCGATAATAGTTATGACACTGGAACATTTTATGAATCATGTTTCGATTCCGTATCTCCAATGGAGCTCAACAGAGACTGCCCACCCCCCGGTTCCTTGCCCACCCCCCCGGTAAATTTCTCATTAATTTTTCCGATAGATTTTCAGAAAAAAAAAATATTAAAGGTTTGAAAGCTTTCTCAGGGCTAATTACCTACATGGTGATGACCACAAGATCTATAATTTTTTTATTTATTTCAAATCTGTTTCTGAAACTTATAAATTGTCAAGTTATTAAAGGATTGCACCAAATCTTGTTTTAAATGTGCTGTATGGACTTTAAACAAGCGTGTTATGGCTATGAGTCACTACATAGCTCTTTAGCTTATGCAGTGCCATTGAATATTTGAAACTTTCGAAAAGTCTATGGGAAAAATGAATAAAATGTATAGTCAAAACCGGAGCGAGTGGTCACTGTTGAGCTCCATACTGATCTGAACCCAATCAGCCACCTGTGCAGAGACAAGCAGAATATTCAAAGCCACAAAAGGCCCTATCTGGGAATCAAACACAGTACTTTTCTGCTCTGAGTTGACCACATTACCACTCCGCCACCAGTGTGTGCTTCTTTATGTAATCGGCTACATGTACAAGCAGTAGGTAATGGTAATGGTGTATCTCACAGCAGCAGGTGGTCAGTATACATGTGGTTCTCCATTGAGGATCATCCTTCATAAGGTCCAGGCCCACTGAGCATGCATTTTCATCTGGGATAATTACTGCACAAGCTGAACATAGATATCAGTTATGTTTGGATCAGGGAGAACTAGGGCCAACAAACACTGTACTTTTATTATTCTATATAACACAATGATAGTGTTGATATTTGCTTAAACAGGAAGAGCCTCACTTCATTTTTTGGCACATACAGTAACATTGTTGACATTGTTATTACATTGTTGTTTACACTAAAGCATTTAAATGAGTGCAATGCAAAAGAAAATACTGCTTTGCCTGGGCGCGGTGTACACGTTTCCAACATGCATACAAATTCCTGCTTGAATGAGAATGTGCAGTGTTTGTGAAAGAATAAGTTATGACCATGAATAACAGATCTAACACAACTACAGAATCTTCAGTCATGGTTTAAAAATCTGATAAAATAGGGAATACATCTTTAAGGCCACCATGACTAATTTAAACATTCAGTATCCAGCCAAAGCATTTTCCCCTTGGTCACTAGGAATGCGTAAATTACGTACACATTGAAGCTATCTGCTGATACGGGTTTTACACATTCAACCATATGGCTTATCTAGGCAGCCATGTTACAGCTAATAACATGTAATTAATGAACAGCCTCCCTAATCATTATCTCTGACAAAAGTCTTTCCATCCACGATAATTACTATATCATTCCATATATGAAAGGTGGAGCAATATATTTTGGAGCTCTATACTTTTGTATATTTTCTTTGAGACTTGGGGTATTTTTGTTGTAATTTTTTAGGCAAAATAATAATTATGATTTGCGCTGTAGAGGGTTGAATAAGTAATTTCTAAGGCTAATGATTAGTTCATTCTGTTATATTTGTTGCAGCTCATGTCTTTTAATGATAGCGTCTATTTAAAAATTGTTTACTGGAATTTCATCAGAGTATATCTCTATAGCAATATATGACACTTCAAAATTTGATATCATGACAGACCTAGACATACATTCATGCACCATTAGCTCCAGCCTCAGTGCCCTCCTTATTGGCATGAGACAGCATGCCTGTAACCCATATATCACCTATTGTTGAGCAGTGACTCAGAGAGGCAATTTCCCGGGGGCAGCGCCAATCTAGAGCTGATGGAGCCCGCCACTCATTACCCTGTGCTTACCAGCCTGAGGAAAAAAATTCAAAAACATATATCAGGTCACAAAAATGTCAAGCCAAGCGCCACACACAGAACGGTAATTATTAGTGGCATGGAAAGCATCATGTCCGTGTCTGACATCAGCCTAACACTTCTCCCTGCCCCTGAGCATCTGCTATTCCTGGCCTACTTTAACAGAACAGACTGACTATTGTACAGGCTCAGCCCATAGCACTGGGGTGAATCTATATGTGAAAAATGCCGGCAGCAACCAAGGTGATGATGGCGATGATTGTAACAGTGTATAGCTTTAGCTGGATGTGCAATTTGGCTCACAGCTGGGACACCACTGCTGAGGTGGACTGTCTCACCACTCAGCAAATCCTTCGCAGCAAGTGTTTAAAAGCTTTCAAATTAATGGACTTTGAAAAGACGATGTTTACCCAAGAGCCAAAATAGTAAAACCTTTACTACACAGTATTCATAAATAACACACTGTCAGACACTGGGGTTAAGCAATGTGTACTTGATACATCTCTTTTATGGGTTTAATAAAAATGTTGTTGTCATCATATAGCCTCAGACTGTCTGTGGAGTGACATTCCCGGTGTAGGTGAGGGTCATCGGTAACAGTCCCTCAATGAAAGCCCAAAGCTTTCGAGCTGTGATTTATTGGCTTTGACAAGAAACTTTTGGGGATTATTACTTTAGAAAGCTGCACCCTTTCCGAAAACAACACATTTTCAAAAATATATTGCAACGAGATGACAAGCGATTCCAGTCTGGGACCAAAGTGAACTTTTCATAAAAGTCTTCTACCCAAGTACTTCCTGATTTTTATCTCTGTTAAAAGTTTCAGATGGGTTTTGGGCAGACAGGGGTAGGGCCCGACCGATATATCGTTTGGCCTATATTATCAGCCGATACAGGCACTTGGAAAAATATCTGCTATCGGCCTAAATCTTGCCGATATGGGCTGATAGTCATTGTGGACATGTTTTACCTTGTTATAAAGTTTAGACTCTCTAGATTATGCCCATTTAATCCAATTTACAGACAAATAAATGTCCTATTATGCGGCGCAGCATCAGGATTTATCTGCAGAGTCATTTGTCTGTGACCCCCACATGCACTTGTTTACAGCTGCAGCCATAGATCCAAATGCACAACACTGGGATTATATTTTTTTTATGCACGATCGATTTGGGTCTGGATTAAAAGGACATTTATTAGTGCAGACTTGTGATCTGAGGAGACTGTGTGAGCGGTAAGTATTGGAAATGTGTCAGTTTTGAAGCTAGTTTTGGTTCTTTCTCATTGGTTAGCAATTAGCTGTTGTATCCCACACATAAACAGGCTGTTTTCTCTTCTATTAGCCGACTCTAAAGCGACTATAGTGGCCATATATATGTTACTGGCGACACATTGATATGTAAATGAGCTGTGAATAGAACTGTGCATTATCGGCATTTAGCATATAATTAATTACCGCGGTGCACACGCCTTTACCGCTAAAAGCTAATAGCGATAGTTTACTTACAGCACTTTCTTTACTGGCTAGAATATCATACAAAAATGCCATTAGGCCGACCTACTGTCTTTAAATATGACATAGAGGCAGAATGACAACAAATGTCGTCTAAATAAACCCAATTAAATATCCAATAGAGCCAAACCTAAGTTTTATAAACAACTGAAGATTTAGAGTTAATTTTTACATCATAAATATATTGGTGATTATATCATTTTATCGGTGTGGGATGGGTTTCCCCCATCAATCCAAAACATGCTAGTACGCCTATGAACTGAAATCAAGGACCATGACGTCGCCCGGTGCCCTGTCGGGCTCAGCCCGTAAGAATGACGTGGGTCCACCCTCCTGTGGGCTCACCACCCACAGAGGGGTTCATAGGGGTCAGGTGTACAGAGGATTGGGCGGCAAACTGCTGCCCCCGTGACTCAGATGGATAAAAGCGTAAGAAGAAATAATGGAAGAATGATTTCTTTTTATCATCTTCATATAGGGAGATTAAGTTGTTCCACTTCTGTTGTGTCATTCCACTTTTTTTTAGTTTACTTATATATTTATTATATTATTATAGTCTTTATGGACATTAATACTTTTGTGACAATCTTGATGAATTGGGCCTTCAATAGCCTCTCTGGGGTCTGTCTGTCCCTTTAGTAGCCCTGTCATAATAAATACTATATCAACTTGTTCACTACATAACAGATGGAACAATATATTTTAAGACTCAATATTTATCATGTGGGTACATTTTCTTTGCAATAATGGGGAGACTTTGGTTATTTTTGTAAACGATAAGAGTTGAGATGTAGATGTTGAATAAATAACTTTTATGGTTCCTTCTGCTACGTATTTCTTACAGGTCACTGTCTATTTAAAAATGGTATTATCTTTCATTTTTGTGTTAGTAGTTTCAATATTATCATTTATCATTATATCTCTGTGTAGCAATATATCATGCTTCAAAATTTGTTGTCACAACAGGCCTACCCTTTAACTGCCTGGGTACAAATGATGAATACAGCAAACACACTAGAAGAGCATTGTATTACTGAAAATATATTTTAAATCAGTTTTAGTATTACAATCTGGTAACACAATCTTATTCTCACAATCTCATTCTCTAAGTCTCAAAGTCCTTGCAACTCTGCACATTCTTCTCATTCTGAAAAACACCAAATAAAGATTGTGTTTACATTTCACCAATAGAACTGCTGCAAGTGTCTAGGCTGAATGGAGGACAACACGGCTGTCCAGATGCTGCCGTGTCTACAAAGAGCTCCGATCTGAGAGGACACACAGAAAGGGGGTAATGGACGGAGTGTGCCCTCTTGTTACCGTAGCAATAGAGATGCCGAAAACAGCATGAGGTGACAGCTTCTTGACAGCAGACGACGCCTCAATGGTGTGAATATAATGAGAGACTACAAATGTACAGCAAAGTGAAATCTTTTCTAGTTCATACATCTGAAGGGAATAGATGTAGGCTTCGGAGGCAAACATGTAATTATGCAAATAGGAAAAGTAATGCTTTTTTTTTTTTAATGAATGCTGCACCCTACATATTTATGATGAGTAGAATGTGTGGCTGGAGTAGAAGCTCCAGCCACATCTATTATGTCATCCCTAATGTGAATAAATCAATTAGGAGTTGTCTCACGACCTGTGACCCCAAGAAATTTCACTGGGTTAGAAGAAATCATTTTCTTGTCCTTTAGTATGCATGTATACTCATCCATACCCAAAAACTGTACTGTGTACCAGAAAGATCATGTTGATGGAGTATCAAAGTAACTTGTTATAGGAAACTGTTATTGTCATTACCTGTGAGACTTTAAATACAGCAGTATTACTTCCAGATCACCACATTACATACCCAGTTGATCAGAAGATAAATTAGAGCCTGTTTCTCAGTTTATGGCATTTGATACAGCAGGCTAGATACTTTTCTACAGACAATTTGGTCCAGGTTTGGTCCGTGATTAGGTGTTATTTTGCATCCAGTTAAGTCCTGATATAGACTTGGTTTGATCCTATTGTCGTGTTTTGCCAGTAATATATGGGGGGAAATCCAAAGCCAAATTATCATGCACTTTCTTGTGATTTAATGTAGATACCCAGAAGCATAAATTCTAAAATCTCTTTAAAAGAATTGAAATGGGCCTGTCACTGTGCATCTTTTACAATGTTTGTAGTCAATATTCAACAGACTTTAGGACACACAGTTGCTAAAAGTATCCAAATGACTTGTTGTGGCTGAAAACGGGAGTAATTAAAACGGATCAGTCAGAGGTTGCTTGTGCCATATGCGACTGACCATAAACCTGCTGTCCTCACAAGCATGGCCAAAACAGTAATTTTTCCCCTTCAGATTTCCTCTTCTCCCATCATTTAGACGCTCAATCTGCCTCCCTACTGTGTGACGCTTCCATCTTCAAAACGGACTGGGCTCCTGTCATTAATCATTTAGGACAGGCAATTTGCACAGCACCTGTCCCAAGCAGGAGGCTATTAAGGCCCCTCGCTCAAGGAACTACCCCGGACCTAATGGTTTGAGGAGTGGAACTCATTTACAAAATATTGCTTTCTTTGAACAGCCTGATGAGTGGGCTCGGCTCATGGGTATTTTTCATTTGGGAGAGCGCAGTCAGCCCTTTGGACACGCTACTTCAGTGTTTGCTTAGTCAAGGCACACTGATCATAATTAATGTTTGATTCATTTCTTTGTTTAACAGCCTCTTGGTTCACAGGTATATCTTCAAATATCCGATGTGGTAATGTGAGCCTGTCTTGGCAGTTCTAACATCTGCATTTATCCAGCTAACACCATATCGCGGGCACTTATTTTCTCAGCATGCACAAGGAGAGAGTTAGCGGTGAGGGTGCAAGGTGGTCCCACAGAGACACATTTCCACTTTGCCTGTCCTGAGCCTGGAGCCTTTGAGCAGTGATCATAATAGGCACTGCAGCGGCGTCCAACAGACATTCAGTGGACAAGCCCCCCCGAGATTTGAGTCAATACATCATATAATAGAGCTTTCATCCCAGGAGAGCGGGTTCATGTTTGCAGCTGCAGCTATGGGAGTGCTCCGGACCAATACTTCAGGAGAATTGTTTTTAAATCAATATAGTATATACAACGTAGCTTTGAAAAATGGCAAAATAAATGTAATTTAAATGTTCAACTGTATATCTGCCTAAAATAAGTAACAATAAATGACAAAGCCATTGTTACATGTCAGTTAAATTTTGGTAAAAGCTAAGTCTGTCACAGTAATGACTAAATCAACATATCATCCAGTATATGAAAGCTGGAACAATATATTTTGGGGCTCAAAATTTATCATGTGCACAATTTCTTTGTAAAAGTGGGGAGGTTTCAAGTATTTTTTGTAATATGATGAGAGTTGAGCTGTAGAGGGTTAAATAACTAACTTGTATGGCTAATTATTATTTCATTCTGCAATGTATTGTTGCAGCTCATGCCACTTAATGATACTGTCTACTTGTTTACAAGAATGATCCTGTATTATTATTTTTGTGTCATTGTGACATATCGTGCTTCAAAATTGGTTATTGTGACAAGACTAAAAGGGTCCAATCAGAATGGACATCCATTTTACTTACTATGCAACTATGCACACAAAAGTAACAATCCATTATTTTTTGTATCTCTAGGGAATGGTTCATTTTGTACTTTTGGGATAAATTACCTTGACAAAAGGGTTATAAGTATTTTGTTTTAAGCTTCTAATCCTAATATTAAGATCATTAAGTGTTTCATATTTCCATTATGATCATCTTCATTAATACCGTATGGGCTAATGTTGAACACTGGTTAGTAGGCAATAAAACCAGACTAATGCTTGCAAAGACAGGACCTTTGAAGGCCCTTTGAACGGCTTTGTAGTGTCTGTCCAGGAATGAAAGGAAAAGGCTCTCTCCCACTTTCATCTTGTCAGACTAATAAAATTTCAGATGGAAACGCAGACTTGTTTTCCATCAAAGAGCTTATAGAGAGGCCACCTTGCAATGGTCACAATAATGTAATAAACGTAATATTCTGACAGGGTGCGGTGATGTACATAGTTTGGTCAATATTTAACACTCTTTATTTGCTGCTGAAATCCAATGACATTTTTTTTCTACAGAGTTGACAGAGAGTTGAATGGCCATCCAACATGAACAGTTTATTCAGTGTCCAGTGTCACATTTTTGTGCTATCCCTTGTAGCAGACTTTCTCGCAGACACAAGCACTAAGAATACTAATACCGTGGATCAGTGTTCTGTCAAGGCACTATTAATCTCTATATGACCTCAGTACTTTACTATCAAATATTTGCATACATTTGAGGAGTCTGAAACTGAATGTCAAAGCAAAGAGAGAGGTTAAAGGGCCTGCAGGCTTTCAGGAAGAGAGCCATTTGTGATTGATTTATGTTGCCTATATATTTAAAATGGCATTTTGTTGGATGAGAACCAAGAAGTAACTGCCAGGGACAGACAACTGTACCTGAAAACTGTGTGGAAACAACAGTTTAAGATAGACCTTTGTTCAACTTTTACCAGACTAACAGTTCATTCAGAACCATAGTCAGCAATATGCGGCCATACCAGCTCGTCAAAGCCTGATCCCGTCAGATCTCAGAAGCTAAGCAGGGCCGGGCCTGGTTAGTACTTGGATGGGAGACCACTGAGAATTCCAGGTGCCACAGTGGGGCGCCAGTCACAAAAACTGTCGTAGTTTACTTAGGCAAGGCACTTCACCCACATTGCCTAGTATGAAAGTGATGTGTGCGTGAGTGTTGGTGGTGGTCGGAGGGGCCAATGGCGCAGATTGGCAGCCTCGCTTCCGTCAGTCTGCCCCAGGGCAGCTGTGGCTACAATAGTAGTTTACCACCACTGGGTCTGGAGTGAATGAATAATGCTCTGTAAAGCATCTTTATGTGTCCTGAAAAGCGCTATATAAAACTGATGCATTATAATACAAGCCCTTTAAATGTCACTTTTCTTTTCAAATGTCTATTTCTGAATAAGGTATGACCCATCTTTAAGAGTAAAAAAAATGTACTAGAACAAGAAAAGAATTACTACCATTTGTAAAGAAAGCTCTAAATGAGAATTAACTAACTTTGTAATTGCCAAGAAAATAAAAGATTTGGCAATGAGGCTTGTTGTAAATTCTTGCAATAAAATGCTGCCACTAAAGTACAATGGGGCAAAAAAGTATTTAGTCAGCCATCAATTGTGCAAGTTCTCCCACTAATAAAGATGAGAGAGGTCTGCAATTTCCATCATAGGTACACTTCAACTATGAGAGACAAAATGAGAAAAAAAAATCCAGTAAATCACATTGTCTGATTTTTAAAGAATTTATACTTTGTTATACCCTTTGTTGGCAATGTCAGAGGTCAAACATTTTCTGTAAGCCCTCACAAGGTTTTCACACACTGTTGCTGGTATTTTGGTCCATTCCTCCTGCAGATCTCCTCTAGAGCAGTGATGTTTTGGGGCTGACCCTGGGCAACATGGACTTTCAACTCCCTCCAAAGATTTTCTATGGGGTTGAGATGTGGAGACTGGTGAGACCACTCCAGGACCTTGAAATGCTTCTTATGAAGCCAATTCTTCGTTGCTCAGGCAGTGTGTTTGGGATCACTGTCATGCTGAAAGACACAGCCATGTTTAATTTTCAATGCCCTTGCTGAATGAAGGAGGTTTTCACTCAAAATCTCACAATACATGGCCCCATTCATTCTTTCCTTTACATGGATCAGTCTTCCTGGTTCCTTTGCAGAAAACAGCCCCAAAGCGTTGATGTTTCCACCCCCATGCTTCACAGTAGGTATGGTGTTCTTTGGATGCAACTCAGCATTCTTTCTCCTCCAAACACAGTGAGTTTTTACCAAAAAGTTCTATTTTAGTTTCATTTGACCATAGGAAATTCTCCCAGTCTTCTTCTGGATCACCCAAACGCTCTCAAACTTCAGATGGCCTGGACATGTACTGGCTTAAGCAAAGGGACACGTCTGGCACTGCAGAATTTGAGTCTCTGGCAGCGTAGTGTTACTGATGGTGCCTTTGTTACTTTGGTCCCAGCTCTCTGCAGGTCATTCACTAGGTCCCCCTGTGTGGTTCTGGGATTTTTGCTCACCGTTCTTGTGATCATTTTGACCCCACAGGGTGAGATCTTGTGTGGAGCCCCAAATCGAGGGAGATTATTAGTGGTCTTGTATGCCTTCCATTTTCTAATAATTGCTCCCACAGTTGATCTCTTCACACCAAGCTGCTTATCTATTGCAGATTCAGTCTTCCCAGCCCAATGCAGGTCTACAGTTTTGTTTGTGGTGTCCTTTAACAGCTCTTTGGTCTTGGCCATAGTGGAGTTTGGAGTGTGACTGTTTGAGGTTGTGGACAGGTGTCTTTTATATTGAGAAAAAGTTCAAAGAGGTGCCATTAATCCAGGTAATGAGCGGAAAGCAGAGGAGCCTCTTAAAGAAGAAGTTATAGGTTTTTGAGAGCCACAAATCTTGCTTGTTTGTAGGTGACCAAATACTTATTTTACTGAGGAATTTACCAATTAATTCATTAAAAATCCTACAATGTGATTTCCTGGATTCTTTCCCCCCATTCTGTTTCTCATAGGTTGAAGTTTACCTATGATGAAAATTACAGGCCTGTCTCATCTTTTTAAGTGGAAGGACTTTCACAATTGGTGGCTGACTAAATACTTTTTTGCCCCACTGTACAATAAAGGAACAATATTTAAAACTGGAGATTAATCTTTTATGAAGTGCAACTGCTAGCAAGGCAGCTCAAAATATAGGCCAATGCTAGAATGTTAATATTACTAGTGCTGGAGTATATCTAATGATACAAGGTCAAAATCTATATAGTGTTCTTTGAGTGGATAATTGAGATCATTTGACCTCAATGAAAACACACCCATAAATTAAACCGAAAACTTTTACCATTTTTGTAGTAGCACATAGTCCCATATCTATCTACTGTCATATCTAGGGTTGAGAATCCCCATGCCATGTTTAACAAAAGGAAAGCCGTTGTATGGTATGTGTAAGGTATGTGTTCCTTTTAAAAGAAACACAGTGTATCATGTGCATTAGCTCAGTTGTCATCTGTATTGACTTACTGTGATGTTTTAGCAAATCATGAGGGAGTCTGTGATTCCATGCCTTAGTCATATCCTTCACCTGCCCTTTCTCTGTCTTCGCCATTAGATATTCTCACTTATACTGGGGCCCTTACATGCTGCTCAATGACATAGAAAATACAGTCTGCACCAATGCCAATGCCACAGAGGAGGCTGTGAGTTTAAAGTCCTGATGCACAGGTCTTCTTCAGATGCCCTGTTTCAAGTACAGCGCTCCCTAGATGTTGGTCTGTGAGCAGCAGCCTGGCCATGGTAGATAAGGGTGACAAATATGAAAGATGCTGTAGAAGGAAATTGCACAAACACAGTTGGGCAAACAGGAGAGCTGGGGTCTACCTGTGTTGTGCACTATAATGTAGAGCCCATGACCCAGAGGAACTGGGCATGTGGGGCACCAAGGCAGCAGCAAAAGGAATCTTATGGCTGAGTGAATGTATCAAATGAAAAATGGATCTCTATGGCTGCCTCTCTCATCTTTTCTTGTTCACCAAAGTCATTTTAGAGTTGAGAATACATCTAATAATACAAAGCACAATGCCAATTCATCTAAATTCAGGCTAAATCACTAATAAGTTATGTAATATTATTATTTAGTTTTGCTTTGTCTCAAAGAAATGTTTAAGTAGATAATGCTTCTCCTCATAATGGACAAGAACCCTTTTTAAAGGTGTGCTAGGAAACTGGATAGTGCATCTACAACATTGCATAGTATGTTCTACAGTAAGCAGGTGACGGCACCAGGCCAAATTACAAGTCAGATCTGTGAAGAGGCAGTACAAATGAACTGAAGATAGATAAGGTCAATGCCATTCAGTAGAACATTGTAGGCAAAACATTATTTCGAGTCACGCAAGTGACCCTCCACCATAAAGTTACATGGTGCAGTTCAAAAGGATGAATGCCCGGAAGGCGTCGGGCCCAGATGGCGTCTCTGCTGCCACCCTGAGACACTGTGCTAACGAGCTGGCCCCAGTGTTTACGGACATCTTCAATTCTTCACTGCAGGCTTGTCATGTGCCTGTCTGCTTCAAAACTTCCACCATTGTTCCTGTCCCCAAGAAGCCAAGGACCACCGGACTCAATGACTACAGACCTGTGGCTCTGACATCTGTGGTCATGAAGTCATTGGAGCGCCTGGTTCTACCCCACCTCAAGACCCTCACGGCCCCCCTGCTGGACCCCCTGCAGTTTGCCTACAGAGCCAACAGGTCTGTAGACGACGCCATCAACATGGCTCTACACTTCACCCTGCGGCATCTGGACTCCCCGGGAACCTACGCCAGGATCCTGTTTGTGGACTTCAGCTCTGCCTTCAACACCATCCGCCCAGACCTCCTCCAAGGCAAGCTGTCCCAGATGAACGTGCCTGATCCTCTCTGCAGGTGGATCACTGACTTCCTGACGGACAGGAAGCAGCACGTGAGGCTGGGGAAGAATGTCTCGGACTCCCGGACCATCAGCACCGGCTCTCCCCAAGGCTGTGTTCTTTCTCCTCTGCTCTTCTCCCTGTACACCAACTGCTGCACCTCCTCCCATCAGTCTGTCAAGCTCATCAAGTTTGCAGATGACACCACGGTCATCGGGCTCATCTCGGACGGGGATGAGTCTGCCTACAGGACGGAGGTTGATCGTCTGGTGTCCTGGTGCAGCCAGAACAACCTGGTGCTTAATGCCCAGAAGACAGTGGAGATGATTGTGGACTTTAGGAAGCACACAGCCCCACTCCCCTCCATCATCCTGACCGACACCGCCATCACCACTCTGGACTCATTCCGCTTCCTGGGGATCACCATCACCCAGGACCTCAAATGGGAGCCCACCATCACCTCCATCATAAAGAAGGCCCAGCAGAGGATGTACTTCCTGAGGCAGCTGAAGAAATTCAACCTGCCAGCACGGACAATGGTGCAGTTCTACACTGCCATCATCGAGTCCATCCTCACCTCCTCCATCACCGTGTGGTATGCTGGAGCCACCACCAGGGACAAACAGAGACTGCAACGTGTTGTGCGCTCTGCTGAGAAGGTGATTGGTTGCAGCCTTCCATCTCTTCAGGACCTGTACACTTCCAGGACTCGGACACGTGCAGGTCGAATTGCAGCTGATCCTTCTCACCCTGGACATGGACTTTTTGACCTACTCCCCTCAGGCAGGAGGCTACGGTCCATTCGGACCAGAACCTCTCGCCACAAAAACAGTTTCTTCCCCTCTGCTGTTGGACTCATAAATAATAACACTCGGACTGGTCCCACCCCCCACTCTCTTATACTCTATATTATTATACTCCTGTAAATTTGTAAATTTTGTTATATGATAGCTTTATTTTATTCTATTATTTGTTTCATGTCAGTGTTTGTCTACATCCTGCTCCAAGTACCGCAGCAATTTCCTAATGTTGTGAACCTGTTCACTCATATGGCAATAAAACACATTCTGATTCTGATTCTGATTCTGATTTGAAAAGTCTTAGAGACATCATCATAATATTGTAATTTGTCACTGAGTATTTCCTGTTGTTTTGGGACTAATTTTGTTTAAAAAAAAAAACAATAACAAACCCATAGCAGTTCGTGGCTGAGGTAAAATGTGTTTAATAGAAAGTAAAACAAAAGATGCCAAACAAAAGATGTAGTGCCAGTGACCTTCACCTTTTGAATTGTGTTTCTGTCAGACAAAATACAGACCACGATGACTCAAATAGCTGCTTTCATGACCACTCAAAACATTCACAGATCATGTTGTTATGACAGCTAAGATCTGAGACAAGATTTCTTCTGCATTTTCTCAGAAAAAAAATGATATTATAATAGATATTATATTATAAAAATAAGATACATGTACAGTGCCGTCAGTGCTAATTATAAAATGAAGAATCCCAAGCTTTGGTCAGTTAGTTCATTATTGTTGTTTTGAATATCTCAAAAAGCTGTTAGTTTTGAGTCACAGACTCATTTTTGGTGTGAAATTTCCACATGAATTGGACATTTAGAAATTCAAGGCTATGTTTTAATCTTATCAAACCAAGAAAAAAAATGTATATTGCAGATGGGACTTCAAATGACTAAATTTTCTGTCAAGGGCTGTCTAACATAGATTTTTTGATGAAATATCCTCTTGCATTTTCCTTAAACCAACTAGAAGTAAAATATTTTAACCCATACACACACACCCTCTTCATGTTTTAATTGAACCTTTCAAAATTTCTACACAACAGACTCATTTGAAATGGCAGAGAAATGTCAGGTAAAGGTGAAAATGAACAAAGGTTGTATGTGTTTTCAAAGGTAGTTCTTAGCATTTACACCAGCCTCACGTTACATTTGCCCAGTGCACATGTTGTATGGGATTTCTGAGGATTTTATACCCAGGAAAAACAAAGTCCTGGAGTGCCTACATGCCCTTTGGCTAGAGCTAGAGCAGGATTAGCACACTTTGATAAGTGCAACTGATGGAATACACAAGTAGTTAAAAATATAGCAACTCACTCCACATTGAGCCAGTTGTGTCTGAGGCCCAAGGTACATAAAGTTTGAAGAAACATTACACCTAAAGGTTTTTACCAACTCAGAAGTCTGTGGTTTGATGTCACTGACTAGCAAATATTGTTGTTGTGTTCTTGGGCAAGACACATCACCTATAATAGTGAATCACAAGGGTAAATAGCAGCCTTGTTCCTATCAGTCTACAACATGGCATCTGTGACTAAAGAAATTGTTTACTACAGAGTGTGGGGGGGATAATGTACATGACTTTTGAGTATCTTGAAAACAACTTTAGGTCTAAGTTACTATGCTTATTATGATAAAATTTAAATCCCTAGCAAAATAAACAGCCTTACTTCTATTACTATGTTACAATATTCTTTTTTCTTATACAAATTAAATCCAATTTTTAGTTCTATAGTCCCAGCACAGAAATGACACTTGTTTCATGTTCTTAGTATAAAGCAAGAACTGTATCAAGACTACTTTTTAGAGACAGCCATGTCAAAATCGTATATGCATTTAATCCAAAGTTACATAAGAAAATTAGAAATGGTAATGCTTAAAAAGGGACTGGGGTGGTGACTTGATCATTATCTGGCTCCCATTATATTTTGACTCATTAGGCTGTGAGATAATGAAGAGGAGAAGGCAGGCTGAGCGAGGACATCATTTATTGAGAATGCCCAGTTTGATTCAGTGGGCTAAGGCTCTATAGATCATGCAGCAAAGCCTCAGATACTGGAATGAATATGGTGTGGATAATGATACTGGATCACAGAAAAATATCCTTTGTTTTAAGATATATTGTGTGAGTCAGAACATGTATACCAAGAAAAGACCACTCAAATAACAACACCAAATAATAATATATGCAAAGATGGGACTGGGGAAGTCATTATCTCACTTTGGATCTTTACAATTGTTGTGAAATATTATGATTTTACAATTATTCAGAATGATAGACCCCAAACAACAGTGAAATACACAATTCATACTCATTAGTAATATACTGGAGAAATAGTCTGTTCTATGAGATCAATCTTTCTGAATGATAGTCAATAAACACCCAGATACCAAAGGGCCATTATACTTTTTTGGTAGATTGAATTTAAATTACTTAATTTTGATTCTAAAATTATGATCGCAAACAACGACACTGGTAATATGTTTGGCTTGAGTCCATTATAAACTATAAGCTCTGATGGGACTTGAAGAAAGTTGGCAGTAATACAGCTCCAATTAAAGTATCTAACAACATCGTAAAAATTAAAAAAGGAAAAGACCAAATAACCTTCAACTCAGCATTATATAAAAACTTTCCTGCAAGCAATTCCATAATGTATGCTCGGGTGTACACTGCCCATGAATGTGAAATACTGTAATAGGTAGAGTAGACACAGTGAAAAGTTGTAGCAGAACATGATGAGATTTCTAATAAAGGCCAGTATGAAGTCAGAGCAGTCAATGCAGCCCGATAAGTCTGATAAGTGGCTCTGGCACAAAATAAACAAGGTGATTTTCTCAAACACTATTTTAATCTTCCTCCACTTTATCTTTCAAATCACATCTCGTTTTTCCCAAAGAACTCAACTCTTAATTCAAGAGGTGATGTCTGCCACAAGAGAAAGGAATTATTCATGAATGTGAAAGTTGAAACGGTGGAAAAGTGCCATTGCTACTTTTAAATAACACTCCATTTGAATAATATGCTCCTATATCCTTGTTTACCAGAGTGAACTCCTGACTGCTGCATGGTCCAGCATTTTGTATTTGCACAACACTGCTGCATTTTTACAATAAACAAGTCATGATCAACTGCCTCTGCTGTTTCTGCCTCTGTGGGGTTCCTTAGGGCCACTTCTCATGCATACACATTCTATACTGTACATATAATGCCTTAAATACTATATCTGTTACTTATCTCTGGATAGGAGCTTATTTTTTTGCTGCTGGTTGGTTGGCTAGTTGGTTGTTAGCATTTGTTTACAGGCTCGGAACTCATATCGTTATATATTATTTATATTCATTATGTCATACTTTATTATATTATTGGCTGGCTATTACATTATTGGCTAGGTAAGGGAAAAACAAGCCATAATGTAACAACTGCAAAAATATTGCATAATTTAATTATTTGCTTCTTCATTTTTGTAAGGGGAAGGGGCACTATCCATATCCAGCAGGTGTCCTTTGTTTTGGGACACAGATTTTGCATGGATTGCAAAGTTGTTGAAAATAAGCAAAAACACTGGTAGGCTACAGGTTGAGTTAGTTTGTTATATTGTTACATTTAATTAATTTACATAAATGTATTAATTATGCATACATTATGTATACATTTATTTTTTATTAATGTATTTATTTTCTTTTTGCTTTTATTTTTTGCTGCATTTATTTATGTCCACATTTATTTTTACATTTTTGTATTACCATGTATGTATTTGAAGCACTACTACTAACACAACCACTGCTACTACAAATATTACATTATTGGCTCAATTCATTACATTATGACATTATACCCCTTACCCAGCCTATTGGAGATATCTGAAGACTGTATGCGATGTATGCTGGGACACGTCATCCAAACAATACTCCGGTCAGAGACTAAAGACAGACACTTGAACGGATCTGAGGAGCTCTAATATCCTTTCTTGTATCTTTTTATCTGTCTGTTTCTCTATCCTTTCATCTGGGAGAATAACTGTCACAGAGCTAGCACATACAATTAGCATATGAATAACTGTTAAACTATCACACATATAAATATGTAAATTAGCATCAGAACATTACATAACAATTAAAGAAACAATTAGATACATATTTACAAACCCACCTCTATCATAAATACAGACTTAGGTAGGTTAAAGCTAATGTTCTGAAGCTACAGCAGTTAGGCTAACAGTAACGGTGTTGCCATGGTACCCCCCAAGGAACCATGGCAACACTGTTACTGTTAGCCTAACAGTAACAGTGTTGTCATGGTACCCCCAAGGAACCCTGAGCTGCCAAGAAATGCCTAAACTAAATAAACCGTACTAAACTAGCAGATATACTGGGGAATTTACAAAAGCTGCCCCCATAAGCACAGCTATTAAGTTAAACTTGCTAAATTCCCTAAGGTGCAACTTTTGTCCATGGCGTGGCGTAGTCATCGGGAACGGCAAGTCGCAGGTAAGTCCCTTTGTCAGTCTGGATCTCGACCGACTGGACACAGCTGACGTTGCCCTGGATCATCTTTATGACCTTCTCAATGGGCCACTGGGCTCTTGGAAGCTGGGAGGTGACGACCATGTTGGCCGAGTCCTGCCGCCTCATGAAGAGGGTGTTTGATGCTGCAGGATTGGGATGTACACACTGGATAACATCGCACTTGAAGATTAAACCCCACTTCGTCTTCCTGCTTGGATGAAGTAATCTGGCTCGAAGGAGCAATATTGGAGACTGTAAACTGCATGCGATGTATGCTGGGACACATAACACAACTCTGGTCAGAGGGTGAAGACAGACACTTGAATGGATTTGAAGAGCTTGAATGTCCTTTCCTGTATCTGTCTGTTTATCTATCCTTTCATCTGGTTATCTATAAGCACATTTAAATCATATTACTAACCGAGAATAAACGTCACAGAACTAGCACATATAGGGCCCAATCTTGCCCCCGATCTTAGCGCTCCTTTCACCTGCACTTTGCTCTCACTAGAAAAATGTCATTAAACATTTGTTATCTAAATATGAAAGCATAAATTAATGTCACATTATCCATTCTTCAACAGTGTCCAGGACTGCTTTGGGACATCAGGCAGCCGTTGGTGAGCCAAGGAGCCAATCTCGGGATCTCAAACTGCATCTGATCGTGCCTCCTTCAGCACCACGCAAAGGTAAAACATACAGTTAACCTAGTTAACATACAGTAACTAAAGTGAACTCATAATAAGAAAACTGAGCAACTTTATTTACAATTGCAGGAGCTGAAACAACACAACAACAAAGCGTGCCAACACTGCCTACGATTGTACTCGGGCGAGCAACGAGAAAAGGTAAAGATTTGACAGTTACAATTTCAAATGCAACAGCGTACAAAGACCAAACATCTCAACATGGAATTTTATTTACACAAGCCCAAAAACAATCTCAGGTGCCACATTTGCCTCCGATTGGGCCCGAGAACTGGTCACTGACAAGTAACTATTTTTTGACTATTTCTTTGAGAAAACCTTGAGACCAAAGATGTAACAAGTGAGATTTACGTTGTAGGCAAAAAATCACAACCAGTGCTGTCCTCAGTCAGCGACAAACCAAGACCCACCATCAGAACAGTTTCCACGCCTGCCTCTGACTGGGTCTGATTCTAAAAAGCAAAAGCATGTTACTTTTGAAGAAACCGCACCCACCAAGTCTTCTACCTCTGTCTCATGTCTGCCTCCTATTGGACCAGTGTCAACTCATAAAAGAAGAAGCAGACAAAAAGAGTGCGGAGAAGACTGAGCATTTGACGATACCATGTGCGTGTCAGTGCATTTGTCTTTATTATATAATTATTCTGAAATCCAAATACAGTTGTATTGTTTTTAATTTGAAAAACACGATCTTTCACTTGGGATGTTTCACAATATGGTATTAAACTTGTCTATCTTTATAAAGACAAGTGGGTGACACTACTAGGCCAAATTACAGATCTGTGGAGACGTGACCCTGCTCAGTAAGAATGGATGTTTTACATGATATTCTGCAATATCTTGAAAAACATGCATTCCCCCCAAATCTTGAATAAATAAGATTGATAGTTAGAAGGTGAATGCCATGTCGTCTAATCTTCGAGGCAAAGCAATATCATCTCCATAGAGACAAACAAGTAATTCAGACATACATAGTGCACCTTTAAGTAGTCCTGTCACAATAACAAACTCTGAAGCATGATATATGATATATTTCTACAGAGAAACAGTGCAATAAATTATAATACTGAAACTACTTTATGCCACTGTTACAAAGCGGGACAATCCTAGTAAACCAATTTTTAAATAGACAGTATCATTAAAAGCCATGAGCTGCAACCAATAATTGTCATAATGAACCAATAATTAGCCATGGAAGAAATTTATTCTACTCTCTGCAGCTCAAATCAACATTATTACACAAAAATGGCAAAACTCTCTCCACTATCCATCCATCCATCCATCTTCTCCCGCTTAATCCGGCTGGGTCACGGGGGTGCGGGCATGTTTTGGGTTGATGGGGGAAACCGGAGTACCCGGAGGAAACACGGGGACACGGGGAGAACATGCAAACTCCACACAGAAAGGCCCGGGCGACCCGGGGATCGAACCCCCAACCTTCTTGCTGTGATGCATGCTGCCCTCTCTCCACTATTATAAAGAAAAAAATAACCCACAACAAATATTGAGTCCCAAAATATGTTATTCCATCTTTCATATATTGAACGATAAGATTGTAATTATCGTGACAGGCCTACTTTTAGTGTAAAGCATTTATCAAGGTTGAGAATTTGTCTGGTTAGGTCTAAAGCACGTGTTTATTTAGTGTGTTTTCTGCCATTACTACTACTACTGCTACTTCAACCACTACTATTTCAACCACCACTGCTACTTTTAAATATTACAACTACTACTCTGACAACTACTTCTACAACTATTACTACTGAATACCAGTAATACTATTTGAACTACTACTTAGTATTTAGAGTAGTAGAGTAGTAGTAGTGATGGTGGCAGTGGTAATAGTGGTAGAAGTAGTGGTAGTAATAGTAGTAGTAGCAGCAGCAGTAGTAGTAGTAGTAGTGGTTGAAGTAGTAATGTACCAAACAGAAGGAGATGCACATAAACAGGAGGAAGGAGAGCCCAGTGTTCTGTCAATCACAGTCAGCCCCGCCCACTCATTGGAAAAGAATAAATGTGGAAAAACATACATGTTAAAATAAATGTGAGCATAAATAAATGCAGCAAAGAAACAAAAGTGGAAATACATTAAAAATTAAAAATAGTAACAAAATATATATGTCAACAATAAAAAAAATATAAATAAAGAGATATGAATACATAAATGTGAAAACAAACTAAACTAATTAACTAACTAACTTTTTTTTTTTTTTGGCTTATTTTCCACTTCGTTGCAATCCATGCAAAATGTATATTCCAAAGCAAAGGACGTCTGCTGGATATGGATACTGCCCCTCCTCACAAAAATGAAGAAGTAAAGACTTAAAATGGACATTGGGAAGTTGGGAGTCTGTCACCTGCTTGTTTCCATGGATATGTCACTGTTCTGTCTGGAAAGTTTCAATGTGATATTAAACAGCTACTAACATTTATGCAGTTTCAGGTGTGTGTAGTGTGAGTCCCTCACTCGTCCTGGTAGAATCCATGGCAAAAGGAGGAATTCAATTTGTTAACTGGACAAAAGTTTATTTAGTCGAATACGTTTCGCAGCTCATCCAAGCTGCTTCTTCATTTCTGGTTGTCTTCAGTTCTCAGAACTGAAGAAGCAGCTTGGATGAGCTGTGACACGCATTAGACTAAATAAACTTTTGTCCAGTTAACAAATTGAATTTATACTTTTGTAATAAATTAAAGATGGGTTTATAACAAAAAAATACCCAGAAAAACAAGCATTCTAACTGCGAGTGGGGCAGCCTCTCCACAGATCTGACCTATAACTTGATCTGGTTGGGTCTCCATGAACATAGATATCATACTATGAAGCTTTCCAGATAAAGCAATAACATCTCCATGGAGAAACGCGTTGGACAGACCCTCCACCAGAAAAGTTCCACAATGCACCTTCAAGTAAGATTTTCTTCAACTTCAACAAGATTCAAGCAACAATAAACTGACAAAAACACTGTAATTAGGGCTGAAACGATTACTCGAGTAACTCGGATAATTCGATTACAAAAAATATTCGGGCAAATTCTTTGCCTCGAGGCTTCCTTTAATTCATGTCACCAAAGTCAATTTATTTAAAATGTCTCTGCTATCGTATCACTCCTCCTTTGTAGACTGCTGCGCCAGTCTGGGATCACTGTTTCACACGGACAGTTATCAATGACGTACATTTCAAAGATTTGAAGCGGCACGATTTATTCCACGGTGTGGAAATGGCAGATAATGATGTGGCCGGTGCCAGTGTGCACTGGCAAAGCCAACCTGATGTACCACAACGGTACGTCTTCAATGCTGCAGCACTTAAAGCGAAAGCATCCTCATGTGAACTGTACTTCTCTAAGCGGAGTCGGAGAATCTACGAGGTAATATACTTTTACGATTGCTAACTGAAATGAAAAGTAACGCCTTAGAATGTACAGTATTTGTAATTATTTGTAACCTGTGTTATGAGTCGATAGTAACGAGGCATAATGAGCAGCAAGAGAGCAAATGATCTCACTCAAATCGCTCCCTTCCTCACGTATACACAGACACACGCACACACTCTGTGTTTCCCATATCAGAAACGTCTAGTTCGTTGTTCTACTTTTACCAAAAATCTGATTTAATCTAGAACCGCTGGCATCAATAATTCCAATATCAGAGAAAGGAAATATTTTATCGACGTTTACGAACACTTATGTGTTCGCTAGTTCTATATTTAGCTTATTAATTAGGCTAGTTAAAGGATTAACGTTGTCACTTAGAAAACTCCTGTCTTATAAGCCAATAAGCCAAAGGTTTTACACTTGTTTAAAAAAAATGTTGACTTTAAATAAAAACCTTTTTGTGAGGAATAACAGCAATTGCTTGCTCATTTTAAGAGGCCTTTCATGTTGCGTTACACACTATTGATATAGTTGTATAAAAACAAAAAGTGTGATTTATCCGATTACTCGATTAATCGATGATATAATCGACAGAATACTCGATTCCAAAAATATTCGATAGTTGCAGCTCTAACTGTAATATACTACAGGCTAAATTCAGTCTTTACGTTTTTACTCTTAGCCATGTAATTTCCCCCATATAAAACTTAGAAGAGAATGTCATCAAGAACTTGCGTGCATTGTTTGGATAGGTAGAAGAAAGTCAAAGAGTTCAAAACTCTTTGCATTTAGACTTAATATGGGGGAGAACAGAAATCTTCAGGTTCAAGCACTATCCAGACTTGTTGTAATAGCAGTAGATCAATCCTGAGATGATTGTAGTATTCCTATATCCAGAAAGGGGAGAGCAAAGGCACAGGTGGAGCATAATCCTGATGTACAGTGGCTTTTGGGGTATTACTGCAGCTTTGATGAAAGGTCAGTGTTCAGTTAACCTCTCCCAAAAGGCCCGGCGCGCACTGTAAAATGACACAGGAAGGTTGTTGCCCCATCTGTTCTGCAAATTGGGCAAACGTCCCCTAAGCCACTGGCACTAACTCACTGTGGAGCTGTGTGAGTGTGTGGGAGCTCTGTTAGACCACCTCAACACTGTGTGGGGGGGCTTAAAGACCTTCCAACACAACTCCTATGCTCCTATATTCCTATACTCGAAAGCCTGCTGGGGTTGAGACGCATTGGCATTCTGGCAACCAGGCAATGCGAAACCATTTTATAATAACTACAGTTTTATTATCCTTAATAAAACATGAACAAAGGCTTAATTCATAATGGACAAATTGTTTATTAAGAATGAGGCTTAAGAACTACTTAATTAAGGGCTTCTGGTCAAGAGTTATGGTTATGGTTATTAGTTTGTTATGAAGCCTGAATCACTCTGTTTTTGTGATTTACATCTATGTTCATATTTTATTAAGGCAATTATTAGTTATTATATTGTTGTAGTTATTGTTGAGTGATGCCTTTGCAGTGATTTTCACCATTAAACCCTGAGTGCTTGGATCAAGTTTAACTCACCATTTCAAGGGAGGAAGGACTAATCATTTACAAGCATACTCGATTATTAATAGAATTTTATAGTACTATAGACGCTTATGGTAAACTGATTTATTTGGGAAAATGTGTAGGGTTGACACAGCCACATATCACATAATCACAAAATAATACCATGTACAGTTGCATAATTTTTGTAAAACCCATGTAATATTGTTTCAGTACAGCCTTAATGGGACTGTCTCTCTGTCCTCCCATTGGAACTCAAAGCTTAATTGACACAAGACTCTATCCTCAATGAAAAGGAATAGCTCTGCCACAGTGTACATATTGTGAAGCAACATTACTTTTACTAGAGTGCCTATTATAATTATTACATTCTGATGTAATTATGTATATCTACATTCATTTAATAAACCAGACTGCACAGTTATTAGCAGTATGGTCCGCATGCAACTGGAAGAAAAAAAAAATTAAAAGCTTTACCTTGCACTTTATTCTAATGTTTTATTGTACATTACAGATCAGGGCCTGCACATGCAGCACAAATTTATTATATATCGTGTAATTATTTCTGTGCACTGAAATAAATGCGGAACAGCGGTGTGTCGTTCATCATGGGGCAGTCCTGCTGTCAGAATAGGAGGAGCGTGATTGGCATCTATTCATTTCCTCTGAGCCGAGACCAGGCCAAATCAGAGTCAATCACTGACCCTTTCAGACAGATACCAAAGAGCGCATGAAGCCGAGGGTTAGCCGCTCCCCTCCAAAGACCTGTTTACTTCCTTGGTGTGTCAAAGTCAGGGAAAATGGCTGCCCAAACTATTAATCACCGGCCTCTCTCACACTGTAACCCCTTCCCATGGGTTTCATTTCCTGTTCCATCTCTTGACAGAAATCCAATCATCAGCGAATCATAATTTATTCACAGCCAGAGAAGAGAGAATCCACTTCAAATATATGAAGACATCTCATTATCTGGGCACAATACACACAAATGAAGGGCCAGACCCACGTTGTTGTCTTAATGTGTCGCTGAGTGAAATTGCACTTTCAAATTGATTGACAGAAAATGAATGTGATTTTCTTAAGTAAATATTCATTATACATTTTTATAGAATGGAAAATGCTTTCTATTCATAAAGATGTGTTGCAGATTGTCTGGACTTTCACAAGGCTGACAACTATTTTGATGACATTATTTGTACTTGATGATTAATGTAAGTACTCAGTAAGTACTCAATAGATAAAGCATAGTATATGTAATTTTCACGACAGCAAGCAATATCAATAATATGAAAGAATCATATTAATTTGGACTTACAAATATTTTCTACAGCTATTCATATGTTTATGCCAAATGAATATAAATTGATTGTCAGTTTAATATATGCATATAAAGGATGTTTTGGTTTGTTTGTTTAACAGATGTTAATACAATACACTGTATTTGATCACATCTGAATGTCACACGGTGTATCGTACCATTTATCATGAGCAATAGACCGCTAGGTCAAACTTGTTTCTAAAAAGTCAGGAGGGAAACAGGAGGTTGATTGGGAACAGTACTTGTGACTTTGCAATGGGGGCATAAGTTGCCCAAAAGCCTGTATATTGTTAAAAAAAGACTGAGCATCATAGACCAGTCCAGAAAAAAAGACAAATCAACACTTTTATTGGACTAAAACATAGTGAGCCATCTCTCATAAAGCAGTGTGTCTCTGTATGCATTATTGCAGTGTAGGCCATTTCATGTCAAGTCTTACCTAAAGATCATACAATATTTATGGATCAAAGTGAAGTCACACAGCCTGTTGTAGAGTATGCTACAGAAATACCAACATTTACTTCAAGAGATATCATGGATTAAATAATAAGTGGAATCAAGATCAATACTGTGAATAAACTTACTTTGTGATAAAATGTATACATTATTTTTTCTGTGTACCCTGTATTGAGCAAGAATACAGGCCGGTGCTGGTATGTGCAGGTGGCTTGTCTGGTTAGTGCCACTGCGGCATCCACACATGCATAAAACATTTGCAGTCTCATCTTTCATTGGCCTGTCTAAATAAGAGCCCAGTGCACTGACAGAGCACAAACAGGGCGAGCTGGCACGGCACTGGCAGGCGACACCTTGGACCTGCCCCGCACCTGCCACAGCTGTGATCCTGTCGCCACATACTGCCAGAGGAGAACATCCAAGCCCACTGCACTTGAGAGCAGACAAAATCAGAGAAGTAAAACCAAAACACTTAATTTGACAAACCACATGATGTGAGGTAGAAGAGGTATTCATTTCTGTGGGTTTTTAATAAACTGTGTATTCCTTGGGTACAATATCACAGCTCAGTAATGTTCTTCTAATTTAAAGATGGGTATTACATAGAATAAAGTTTTTGGAGCATTCTTCCATGTTGATCCCTCATCACAAACATATCTGAAGAGGATTTAAATGTCATCCATGCATATCTGAGTAAAATCTAGTGATGTCTCCTGGGCTTTATTCAGACTCTTGTAATGCTTTGTGGTTATACCAGGTTGCCAAAGCCTGATCTCCTCAGATCTCAGAAGCTAAGCAAGGGGATTCCTGAATATTATTTGGATGAGCGACCTGTCATTGTGTCCTTAGGCAAGGCATTTTGCCCACATTGCCAAGTATGAATGTGGTGTATGTTGGTTGGTTGGAAGGCCCTACAGCGCAGATTGGCAGACTTGCTTCTGTCAGGGCAGCTGTGGCTGCAACAGTGTAAAGCGCCTTTGAGTGTGCAAAAAAGCACTATTTAAATCACAATTCTGTCCAATGCCCACACCACGTCATCCATGCTCCCACACAACAATTTTCCATAATACAAAACAATACACTACAGCTTCACAAACCTGATGGAATGTGCTGCAGTTTAATTAGTAGAACGCATGTGAATTCTGTTGTGATGGCGCTCTGAAGGGGTAGTGTCTTAGAACAAAGGGTGGGGGGACTCAACAGTATCAAAAGCAAAAGTGAAACTTATTCAAACATGTAAATACATTGTTTTCAGTGATTATAGCATTTTCAAACCAACGAACGGTAACATGGTGAACTAAATATGCAAAGTGTTAGTAATTAATACCCCACAAATGCAATACCCCCTCTTTAAGATTTATGTCGTCTGTAAATAAAAAAAGCATATCTATATTATCTATAATCTACTTCCAACTTTTGTCTGAACCACTGTACTAGATAGTGCTAGACAATGGCCCTTACGTTTTTCTGTGGAAATCTACCAAAACCATTCACAAATTGTTTTAGGAAAATAATCTTTATTGGGGATGATGAGTCTTCTAAAAAGGGCTTTCATCAATAACACTTTCATTATTTTTCTAAAAACATCTAGTTGTTTGTTTTCAATTGCCACAATATTCTTGGATTCAATTTCATGGATATATTGGTCTGGGAAAGCAGCCAGCGCATAATTTGTCACTTAACTTTTATAGTTGGGGGTGAAAAGAGCAGATGTGGTTTCTAACAAAGGAATAAATAAAATCAAAATGGCTAAACTTGGGCAAGAAAATTCTGGCAAAAATATATTTTGGAGTATCCTAATTTTAATATTCAGAAGATATTTTGATAAATGAAAATGTGCTAAAACATGTTGAATATATTAGTCAAGGTTAAAGTATCAGACAAGTATGAAAGTACTGTAAAATTAAGCACAGAAGTGACAAATATAAATCACTTTAAGTCAAGAATGTTGTTAATTTAGTTGCATGTAGTCTGAATAAATGATTGCACAATTTTTCTTGAGGTGCTATGTATGGGTTGTTTGTATCAGCTAATATTTCTGTATACTTTCACGATAAATACTATATTCACTTATTCAATACACAGACACGCACACATAATAGACAGATGGAACAATACCTTTTGGGAATCAGTATTTATTGCGAGTACTTTTTCTTTGTACTAATGGAAAAATGCTTTTTTTTGTACTACGATGAGAATTGAGCCATAGAAGTTTGAATTATGAACTTTAATGACTCATTACGGATACAAACTAATTACTACTGTTTAATTTTATTATTTATTTATAGCGGCTCATATTTTATTTTATTTTTTATATTTATAATAATTTTTTGTGATAATTCTGCTATATATCACACTTTTTTTGGTTATTTTGACAGTGACTTGCTACAACTATGCTACAAGAGTAATACTGCCCAATGTCATTCCCTGCTTTTCATAGTACAATGGTAAATATTACTTCAACATCTAACTGGAGGCATGTTGGGCACACTTTGCCACACTTATGAAATAACTCAGCCTAAGCATATAGAGCTATTAAGTAGGCAATGTCTTTAATTAGATGAAGACATAAACTCTTTGGATGAGTCGATAAGAAAGAGCAGCCTAATGTGATCCCCAGCAGATTGAAAAGCATTTAAGGCAGAGCACAGTGACTGCTCAAATGGGATTGTGACCACAGCTTTGGTTCCATCAGCATTAAGCTAAAACCCGGCAATGTGGCTGACCCAGGCAAAAGACCTTCATTACTAATGCACACAGGCAGCCCCAGTCAATACTGGCAGGTATTTGAGGCGGACACTAATTCTGTGTTAGCGATCAAAGGAGCCCATTTCAATTTTTACTGGCCCCATATTTTTTAAAGATGCAGCGTAAACCTCAGAGAAAAGCCTTGTTAATAAAAATGTCAATAGACAGTGGCAGCAAGAAGCACATGTCTGACGTCAGTCCATGTTGTACTCACAGAAACTATGAGACAAAAAAAATGTAAATCCATATTTTTTTATTCAATTATTTTAACAATATGAAAGAATGTGCTCAAATGTGTCTTAGTTGTATCACACAAAATTTGAATGGACCATCACATTAACCAGAAAAGAAGAAATATAATTTCATACCCTTTAAACAATCTTTATGCTCATTGATTAATTAATCAGCTCTTTTTGCTGTCATCTGTAATAGTTTTAATTATGAACAACATTATATTATCTGCAGATAACTAATCATAAACTGAGTCTACTCCCAAACAACGTTATTTGTTCACCCACCTTGCTTAGATTGTAAGAAGGTGGAGTGTGTGAGTGATTGGTGGTGGCCAGTAGTATCTATTCTGAAACATGGTACATAAATCATTTCAAATGTGTCTTTGTCACTGTATTTACTTTTGCCAGTTTTCTATGTCTCCGTATTTTACACTTTGAAACAGCAACACTTCCCTTGACACCGTGATTAAAGTCGACAGTTTGTTTTGAATGCCTCTGTGACATTATCACTATGACAAAAAAATATTTTTATTCATTTCTTCTCTATCTGACACCTCTGCAGCCTGTCATGTGGACAACAGTGACCCTAAGAGATACACTTTGTAACCTCATCTCCTACCACTTCACAATGCATTTATCAAATATACTCCACCATAGATTGAGCAAATGCTTCTATAAGTAGCGCTTAACTGCCATTTTGTCATTACAAACTTATATATTTTCCAAGCAGATTGAAAATTAATAAGCCTGTCATATTAGCCATCACCCGCACAAATGGTTAAGTGCTCTCAACTGTGTCCAAATCATTTCGACTTGGCGTTAGCATATCTTCTTCAAAGTGGAATAAAAAACTTGAATAATTTCTGTTTAAGCTCAAGCACGGCTCATAAATCTTGATTAGAAAAACTAAAATGTCGTATTATCAGGACGCATCAGCTATCTCTGTGGCAAGTGTACCCAAAAAGTGAATGGAAATTTGCCAAAAACAGAAACATTTTTGTGGTTTGTAGTGCGGGAAATAAATGTGTACAACAGTGTATCAAGTAGTGCATTAGAAATCTTGACGTAGTCCGCGTACTTCATGGTAATGGGTGTTTTTAAAATACTTCATAAAATAGTGAGGTGGAAGGACATGGAGTAGTTGGAATAGGGCGTTTGAAAGACCTCCATTTTATTCATGAGGGCTGCTGATGCGGCTTCAGTATTAAGGCGAGCACTTACAATGCACATGGCTCTTCAAGTATTATATGATGGGCTGTGATCAAGTATTTTCACATGCAGACGAAAAGTGAGTAAGTGCATTTTGACAGCTTACAAGGCCCTTGTCTAATGTATATTTTACTACTAGTGGTGAGCATTGAGCAATATGTTCCTAAACTATTGTGAATGGTGTTTTGAAGATATGCAAAATGAGTCTACTAAAAATAAAAATGGAAAAATTAAAGTTTTTTAACTCTGTTGCTGTTGTCTTTGGACTCTTCAAGATTTCTATCTTTCAGATTGTTTTGAACCAATTCTATAACTATTTGTCAATGGAGGACATCATTACAACATGATTGGATTGTACTGTAAACATCGAGATTTACTCATATGTGAGAGTATGTTTTCTATGTGTGTAATTTAAAAATTAATATACACATTTATTGTGCGCTTCAGAGATTTAAAATTTATCAGCAAAAATGGTGCCAAAATTGCACTGCCTTTTGAAGCTCTTTTCAATTCAAATAACATCAAGTAGTCATAGTAATAAAGCAACCAGACTAGACTACATGCAACAAGGAAATCACAAACAAAATCATAACACAAATGAAATTAAATACAAAAAATGAACAATTGAAAAGATCACAGTTGTTAGGATATTGCAGTGGTCATACAGGACCAATGGCAGTATAGACCCAGACAGTGGAGGCTCGCTAGCCTATGCAGTGCTTCATCAGTATGAGTGATGATGAGCTGACTGGCAATTGTTTGGGGACGTTGTTCGACTGCAACTACTTCCAGCACCAAGGGGTATGGTAATATTTCCTCCTGTACGACCCGGGATGGTACACTCCTCCTCCATGCTACGCTGCCTCTGCCCGGGCCCAATAATAAGACTGTCAGCTTGATTTAAAAAGCCTGTGGCAGTATTATGAGAGACACCATCAGATTTACAATAATTCATAAATCTCCCGCAATAAAGGATAAATCAATAGAGGTGCGAGTTTAAACTGTTTTCAGTCTCCTTTCCCTCTGTGCCATAGCTCAGTCCATAGACACAATTCAATTGAGGCACTGCTGCACAATACAGTGCTCTCCATTGTTGCCAATACTAGAAAATGTACTGAATCTCTTTATGGTTATGGGGGAAATCTCGTTAGATGTTTAGACAATTTTATTCTATTATTCTTCTATTTGAATATAATATTAAGTTTGTTATAGTTCAAGGCACTATAAGAGTTTTTTTTAAATTTGAAAAATGTTTAAAACAGAGCTAGGTAATCATGTTAAAGTGTAACAGTAGCAGTCCAGTATTGCTGGCCAACTTTCAGTGGCCAAAGCAATACCAAGCGACTGAGAGCACACCAACATTACTTCTGTGTTAGCAATTTGTAAAATGATCTTATAATTACTTCTAGACAGGCCCAACAGACAAGGCGAAATGTCTCATTTTGAATCTAAGCACTTCTTTTACAATGTAATAATAATAATAATAATCATCATCATCATCATCATCATCATCATCATCATCATCATCATCATCATCATAATACATTTTAGTTATTAGGTACCTTTCTAGACAAGTGTTGTCTTACAACAACAAATACCAAAGCATTATTAAAGAACAAAGTTAAATACAGTAAAAACATTACAGTACACAACAGTTAAAGTGGGACAGTGCAGCTAGGGTCTAGTGGTGTGGTGGAGTGAATAGGCCAGTCTAAACAGATGAGTTTTGAGTTTGGATTTGAAGTGGGAGTTTGTATTGAATGCGGTGTGTGATGGGGAACCAGTGGAGCTGTTGAAGGATGTTTGGATGTGGTTGATGGAGAGGGTGCGTGTGATGATGCGGGCAGCTGAGTTTTGGTCCAATTGAAGTTTAAAGAGAGTTTTTTGTGAGAAAACAAACAGAGGGGAATTGCAGTAATCCAGACGGGAGGAAAAAAAGGCTGTGAAAAAGGAATATATTTGTACTTGGGTAAATATATTTTACTTTACAACATGAAAAAAAAAATTAAATACAGCGACTTCAAGTTGATGAAAGTAATACTATGATGATTAAATGCAAACAATATTAACATACTGAGTTATAAAACCATCTCCAATTTAATAAATATAAGGTAGAGCTGTTTAATGTCATATTGTGGAACATTCCTGGCAGAGCAATGACATATCGATAAAAACAAGCAGGTGATGGACCCCCAACCAAAAAGTTACATCGTGCACCTTCAGAGCTATTTCTGCTCAATTAATTTAATACAGACTTATATCAGACTTTGCTCTCTTCACGCCTCAGTTGAGTTTAAACAGGAGGAAGAACACTTATCTAATGCAAACACAATCTCTTCTTATGAGACGTACAAGGCTAATATAGTCAGCTATCAATGAGCACATACTGTAATTTCTAATACCAACAGAATCTCTGCTTAACGTCATAACATAACATAACATAACATAACATCAAGTGTCTTATCAGAGAACTGTATTATTTGAGTCAATGATATTTAAGGGTTTTACATACTTTGACTTTTATTTTCACTGAATGAGCCCATGCTTTCAGAGTAGACTGACGTTGAGTTTAACTGTAACTGTACAGATTTTTCTATAGATACACACCACCAGTCAAAGGTTTGGACTCACCCTCTCATTCAATGTTTTTTTCCATACTAGTATGTTTACTACTTTCTACATTTGATATACATACAGACAACTCCAAATATATGAAGTAAGATGTATGGAATTATGGAAAGGAAAAAAAAGTTATATATATTGATAACCAAATCCTCATTAGCCATTTTGTGAGTTATTTAATTTTTTTTCCTTTACTAAATAATTCCATATATCTTAGGTCACATATTTGATGTCTTCTGGAAGTATATCAAATGTAGAAAGTAGTTAACATATAGAGAAAAGCATTGAATGAGAGTCCAAACGTTTGACTGGTAGTGTAATAGAGAAACTACAACGCTCCCTCGAGCAGCAATAACAAGTTCAAGACACGACAAGACAAGCAACAGCCAATGTACTGGATCATACTTTATATAAAATGCAAATTCAACCATTACGCAACTGTTTTCCATGTGTACCATGTTGTGTGTCATCGAATGAACGTTGTATAATAAATGCATGATGTACTGATATTCAGTGTTTGACCTGGAGTACTGGCTTTGATCACGCATTCAAATTAAGAGCCCATCTCATCACAGGCGGCTCTTTGGGGCCCGCCTAAAGCCACTGCGGAACATCTTGAAAGCGCTCATGTAAACTTTAAAACAGCAACCTGCCTTTGGTGTGAAAGCAAAGAACCATGTGTGAATTTGCATGGATTAAATCAGTTCAATTATAGCTGTGGTGTTCATTAAATTGTGAATATTTTATGGAGTTCTATATGTGATTTTTATCAAGCAGCAGTCGCCCACATAGATGCTGTCTGCACACAACAGAAGCACAAGACTGCAGCTCTGATGACAGTTAGCATTAACAAGCCCCAATGGGTATTTTAGTTTGGCTCAATAAAAAGCCAAGGAATCAGACGCTCCTATGGGGGAAGTGCTGGACCCAATATGACGCAGTAATTAATAGAGACACAGTGAGTGTGCACCAGTTAACTAAAAATAAGGCTGATTCATGGTGTTATCCTCAAACATGTAATGGAGATCATAATTAAGAATAATTAGAGAACATGCCAGGGTAAGACTGGATAAAAAAGAGGAAATTATTTTCTGCTAGAAGTTTTTGTCCTTAAGTAGTTGTATGTGGGCTTTTGCTGATGATACTGCAGTGGTCTGGCTAGAATCTTTCACCACAAGAAAAGTTACTTTCAGTTGAAAGGGCCCACAGTACAAGATTTTCTGGTCTGTTATAATATTGTTTCATCATCACAAACATACTTTGAGTTGTGTTTTGTTTCCTTCACACATGTTTAACACACAAACCCTGCATATAATTATTTCTTTGGAATGGAAAAACACTGTTCCACCTTGTGATGCCATATGGTAAGTCAGCTGTTAATTGAAAAACTACCACTACATGACATCACAAGTTGGAATGAATTTTGAGTGGAAAAATAGCAGACTAATAATAAAGGGTTACTGAGACATGTGTAAATGAAACAAAACACAACTCTGGGAATGTTTTTGATGAGGTAACATTCTAACATGGTTAAAATCTCACAAGAATCCATTTTGTGTAATACAGAACCATTAAATAACTCATTACAGAAATCCTTCATCCTCTGTTCACTGCTAGTTTTGCACTGTAGTTTTGCCCAACCTGAATATTAGTTTGTATTTGTACTTAGTCAAAGTTAAGTTTCATGTAGAACCTTGTTTTAACCTTGTAGATTTAACATAGTTCATTTGTATTTTAGATTCATTGTTTATATTATATTCATTGTTTTAAGTTGCAGCTTATTACCAATTTTGTCTTTTTTCAGTGTTAGAATAATTGTGTTTTTGTTGATTTTAGATCTTCTTCTTCCATTCAAACAGTGGTTCTGATAAACAGTCGGGTTTACTTTAGGCATTGGTTTATAGGCTGCCCATAGCTCATTGTAGGTTCAGGTTTATTTAAGCCCAAACAAAGCTGAACTTTGAATACCTACTACTTTCTGTGGTTTTGTTTGGTCTAACAAAAATCTGCCTCTTCCATTGACTGAAGTTGATCACTAATTGTTTGTGTTAGCAGTGGGTGAGAGGAGAGGAAGAAGAAATGTTTGAGCAGCTGGAGCCCTGATTAAATTGCATCATTATCTGTAACTATTAGTCAGACTGCATGCAGTTTAGTCAACTCATTTTAATATTATTCTGTGGTTTATTCAAATAAATGACATGCCAACAAAGAACAAATTCACTTAAAATTAAAGACCAGCTCCCCACTTACAGAAGATGCCAATATGTTATTAAAGGTCCATTTTTGCTTTATTTTCATGATGTCTGAAAGCTCTAAACTGTCTTTATAGGAACATTACATTATCAATACGCATACTAATCAAAGTTAACACATACTAGTGTACGGATGAAAAACTTCCTTATAAAACAGTTAACTTGTTACACAAGAGATCCAACTGTGTTATGTAACTGTTATGTATTGTTCAAATGACTACAGTAGTTATTTACAGTAGTATGGGGGTAGTTTTGTTCCTTTTTTATTCAAACGAAGAAAAAAAATCCAAACAAAATATACAGCTTTGAAAACAAAAAAAAAAACATGTTTACATTTTTAAGCTGGAAAAATATTTGATTGAGTTTTGATTTTCTTTCATTTTAAATGTGAAATCTTTGATTGCGGCCCAAAGTTTTGTTTGCAAGTTGAAAAGTTTTGAACCTCAAAAATCTTTTGCAAACCAAGAGCGTTTGCTTGCAAGTTCAAATGAACGATGGGTAGTTTTGTTCCTTTTTATTCAAACAAAGAAAAAAATCCAACACAAAATATACAGCTTTGAAAACAAAAAAAACATGTTTACATTTTTAAGATGGAAAAATATTTGATTGAGTTCTGATTTTCTTTCATTTTAAATGTGAAATCTCTGATTGCGGAGCCAAAGTTTTGTTTGCAAGTGAAAAGTTTTGAACCTCAAAATCTTTTGCAAACCAAGAACGTTTGCTTGCAAGTTCAAATGAACACGATGGGCGGGATCTTAAAGAGGAGAAAGAGGTGGATTTCTATTGGTAGCTTGCCTCTGATTGACAGTTGGGCTGGTGCCTGCCAGGCCCTCCCACCAACTCTCTTCTACTGCCTATCTACCAGTTACCCCGCCCCTGAAGACGGTGTGTGAATGGGAAGAAGGCCGTTGGTGGGAAATTGGAAGGTAAGTCGCTATAATGAAATAGTTTAAAATTCTAAACAAGACGACCATACGTTGTATTGTAAAGATATTTGAATATAAATGTTTCCCTTGTCAGTGATACCTAGAATGCAGTGGTGCACTGTTTTGCTAAACAGGCAGTGCACCAATTTACCTCATTTACTGGGCTAATACTAGAGACGTTACACTAGCTAGCTACCTAGAGAACCCCCAGCACGGTTAAACTTAGACCTTGTTGTGTAAGAGCTTCAGCTATTTTGATTTGGTACAGAAATTACTAAAACCCGCTCAGTTAAGAGCGAGCTGAGCCTCTTACATGCTGCCAGCTAACACGGTTACGTTGTCCACAACATTGCAGATTAGTGAATTCATGACCACACATACGTTGTAGCTACGGTACACTCTGACGTGGTAGTAACATTTGCAAGTGAAGGAGGTAAATACGTACCCCTTGACGTAACTTGCTCAGTTAAGAGCGAGCTAGGCCTCTTACATGCTAGGATTTATAAAACATGGCTTTTGGGTATTGCTTTCAACGGGTAGAATCTGCTCTGGTTGCTGCATCTTAACCTCACAGACAGAAAGGAAAGCGAAAACTGAGTGACAAGGCTTGTTGTGCTTTCAACGTTACTACCACGTCAGGAGGTACCGTAGCTACAACGTATGTGTGGTCATGAATTCACTAATCTGCAATGTTGTGACAACGTAACCGTGTTAGCTGGGTAGCATGTAAGAGGCCTAGCTCGCTCTTAACTGAGCGGGTTTTAGTAATTTCTGTACCAAATCAAAATAGCTGAAGCTCTTACACAACAAGGTCTAAGTTTAACCGTGCTGGGGTTCTCTAGGTAGCTAGCTAGGTAACGTCTCTAGTATTAGCCCAGTAAATGAGGTAAATTGGTGCACCGTCTTGCTTGTATCACTGACAAGGAAAACATTTATATTCAAATATCTTTACAATACAACGTATGGTCTCGCTGTTTAGAATTTTAAACTATTTCATTATAGCGACTTACCTTCCAATTTCCCACCAACGGACTTCTTCCCATTCACACACCGTCTTCAGGGGGCGGGGTAACTTGGTAGATAGGCAGTAGAAGAGTTGGTGGGAGGGCCTGGCAGGCACCAGCCCAACTGTCAATCAGAGGCAAGCTACCAATAGAAATCCACCCTTTCTCCTCTTTAAGATCCCGCCCATCGTGTTCATTTGAACTTGCAAGCAAACGTTCTTGGTTTGCAAAAGATTTTGAGGTTCAAAACTTTTCGACTTGCAAACAAAACTTTGGCATAATCAAAGATTTCACATTTAAAATGAAAAAGAAAATCAGAACTCAATCAAATATTTTTCCAGCTTAAAAATGTAAAAATGTTTTGGTTTTTTTCAAAGCTGTATATTTTGTTTGGATTTTTTCTTTGTGTGAATAAAAGGAACAAAACTACCCATCGCGTTCATTTGAACTTGCAAGCAAACGTTCTTGGTTTGCAAAAGATTTTGAGGTTCAAAACTTTTCAACTTGCAAACAAAACTTTGGCCCGCAATCAAAGATTTCACATTTAAAATGAAAGAAAATCAAAACTCAATCAAATATTTTTCCATCTTAAAAATGTAAACATGTTTTTTTTGTTTTCAAAGCTGTATATTTTGTTTGGATTTTTTTCTTTGTTTGAATAAAAAAGGAACAAAACTACCCCATACAGTAGCCTGTAAATACCCTCATTAAATCCAGTTTTAAAATATCTGTATTGACGCTCATATTCGATACCAGCATCAGTATCAGTGCATCCCTAAAGCAAAGGCACTAAATTCTTATTTATCTCTGGTAAAAGTTGTTATAGATTTTGGTCTGAATGATAAAATAATTTTCTAGATGAGATGTCTTCTGCATTTGAGAGACGTGCTAAAAATTAGTGGCTGTTTGAAAAGGATGCAGACAGGACTGGCTGTCTGCATCTTCAGGTCATTCTGTCTAGAACATAATTTTACCCAGAACAGTCATCATGTGGTTATTTGGTAAGAGGTTATTTCAGTGCTGTTTACAGGTCCTCCACTTCATCACTGCCATTATAAAGTCTGCTGGGTGCACTGAATTAGCTGCCTTTCCTGCAATAAACTGCCTTCATGTAGCACATCTGCATTTTGTCTGCAATCCAGCTGTAAGCATCTTCTGAAACATATCCTATCGACCAAGACATACAGAGGAAAGTTAGACACAGCATATTTTCCTCCTCTAATGAATAGAAACCTAAAAGACAAACCTAAAAGACAGACTTTCGTATTATCAGTGTTGAACCTAAGAGGATACTCTCTTAAATCAACTCTTGAGTTGAACGGAAATTATTTTCAAAATAGGCTAGTCTCTTTGAAGGTCATGGAGAATAAAAACAGCAGTAAACGATGGACAACATTATGAGATTGTCCTGAGCCTGGCATCTTGTGAGTTGGGTTGATAAGCTCGTCTTTTGCTCTGTGTGCCTGTCCTGTTGTCTGCTGATTACATTTGTACAATGCTCTCATTTGGTCAGAATATCTCTGTGGATCTTATGCTTATCTAAGGCACTGAAATTTACTGTAGTAATGTAGAACAACTTATTTAGTCTGGAAACTAACACTTTATATTTGTTATATATATGTGTGTGTGTGTGTGTGTGTGTGTGTGTGTTTGCAGATTATCTTGAACCAGTTTACGATGATTTATGTCAAAACACCAGCATTTTTTTAATCTGCAGAATAAAAATAAATGCTTATACTGTATTAAGAGTTAAATTTATTATGTATTTATTTATTTAACCTTTATTTAACCAGGAAGGTCCCATTGAGATTAAAAACCTCTTTTTCAAGGGAGTCCTGACCAAGAGGCAGCAAATTTCAAAACAAGTACATACAAACAAACAAACATTAAAATTGCACAGATATGAAAAACAGCTGCACATTATAGAGGCAGTCTGTAAGGCTTTCAGTTTGGTTTTAAAAACATTTAAGGACAATAGTTCAGACAATTTCCAGTGTTTCTGCAACAAGTTCCAGGTAAAAGGTACAGAGTGGACAAAGACTTTCTTCCCCAGCTCTGTGCGGGCAAAAGGAACAGACAGCAACAGCTGATCATTTGATCGCAAGGAGTAAGAGCCAACATTTTTGCTTGTGATCAAAGTACAAATGTAAGGAGGCAGCAATCCAAGTATAGCTTTGTTAATAAAAATGTACCAATGTCCCTGCCTTCTAGTGGCCAGAAAAGGCCATTGTACTCTTGAGTACAAGTCACAGTGATGTGTCATAGATCTACAGTTGGTAATAAACCTCAGGGAAGCATGATACATTGTGTCCAACATTTGAAGACATGAAGAAGAAGCATTCATATACAGAATGTCACCATAATCTAGCACAGATAAAAAGGTTGCAGTGACAAGACACTTTTTTACTGCAAAAGAAAAGCACAGTTTGTTACGGAAGAAAAACCCAAGTTTAAGTTTTTCTATGTGTGGTTTAAAGGTGAGGGAGTCATCAATCCAGACACCAAGGTATTTATATTCATGAACCACCGCTATGACATTTCCTTCAAGGGTGGACACAACTGGAATAGGCTCAGGGACCTTCTTAGAGTTTGAAAACAACATTAGCTTAGTCTTGTCAGCATTGAGGACTAGTTTTAGCTGAATAAGTGAATGTTGGACAGCAACAAAAGCTTTCTGCAGGGTTTCAATGGCCTGAGCCAGAGATGACTCATAACAGTAAATAACTGTCATCAGCATAAAAATGCAAATTTGTGTCAGAGACATATTGACCCAAGTCATCGATGTACAAAATAAACAGAAGGGGACCCAAAACTGAGCCCTGTGGCACCCCCTTGTGGACAGTAACACATTTAGAACAAAGACCTTCATATTTAATGCACTGGGTTCTGTTATTCAGGTAATCTGAGAACCACGCCAACTGCATGTTCTGACAATCCAAGGCTGAGCAGTCTGTTTTTTAGGCAGCATGAGCAATGGTGTCAAAAGCTTTTGAGAGATCAATAAAGAGTGACACACAGTACAGTTTCTTATCAAGTGCCACAATAATATCATTTATCACTTTCATAGTAGCTGTGTTAGTACTGTGTTTTTTTCTGAAGCCTGATTGAAATTTGTAAAGAATATCTTTAGAGTACAAAAACACTTTCAACTGGTCACAAACAAGATATTCCAGAATTCTGGATGAAACACACAGATTTGATATTGGCCTATAATTAGTCAGCACTGATGGATCATCTCCTTTTAATAAAGGCAGAACAAAAGCTGATTTCCAAACAAATGTAATTTTGATGGAATTTCTTTGGTTTTGATTGAAAGATTAAAAAGAATTGAGAGTGGTTCAGCAATAAAATCAGCTTCCAGTTAAAAAAAATAAGGCTCCATCAAGTCCAGGGAGTTTTCTGTGATCCAATGCCTTTAGAGCTTTATGCACTTCATGGACAGTAAAAGGAACAAAGTTAAAACGGTCTCCAGAAAACGTAGAGAATTCTGTGCAAGAGTTTGTTAAAGAAAGAAGTTTGTTAAAACTCAGTGTCATCTTAGTGCTTTTCCTGAAGCAAGAATGAATTCCCCTTCATGAGGGATTAATAAAGTACACCTTAAAAGGGGCTGCACCTGATTTTTTTTTATCATGTATTAAATACACTGTAACAGCAGCTCCTCAGGTCAAAATGAGAATGATAGCATGCTAGCTGTTATTAACAGTGGCATAATGGTCTCTGAAACTTGTGAACAATGCTTACAAACTCATTGCTGTGAATAATTAGAATGCACAGGATGCGTTAGGAAAGTGAGGAATATGTTTGGATTGTTCAACAAACATCTAGTTGGCCATGGAAATGGCCAACTAGTAGATAATCTGATGTGAATTTTAGAGATAGTATTTAGTTAGTCTTTTCTGGATTTACTTACAAGCAGACACAAGACAAGTGACACTCAGCACACACAACATACATGAACTGTTTGCGTTATATAGTCACTAATAAAATTCAAAAATCATACAAATGGAGGAGTGTGCACCATATTTCATTGTGGCGATAAATGAATGAATCATTAGGCAGGTTGTCTGGCTTTTAGAACATGCAGAATCCTTTTATCAGACTTGGAAACATCAGAGTGGCCCTATTCACGGGCAGGCTTCATGTTAGAGTCTTGTTAATGGCCCTGCATGGTATTATTCTGAACAAACACAAAAGCCGTAGAATGCCAAAATAGGAATTAAGAATTAATTTGTAGGGTAATTGTGATGCAAATGTAGACAAATGTCGACCCCAAGAAGACATTTTTGTTTCATTCTTGTTGTCTTGGGGCAGAAACCAGGAGTTGCCAAGAATAATTCAGTTTATTGCAGAGAGAAACATTACCCAGTGTTACAATATAGACGGTAGCACTTGTGGCCAGAATGAACTGCTCTTTATGGGGAGACTGTGAAAAGGGAAATTCCAAATGACTTTGCGGTCCAGACATTATTGCATTTTCTAAAAAGTATATAAAAACAATTATACTGATATAGCCAATACAAGATAAAATGTACTGTAGAAGTAATTCCTCTTTGTACGATTACCATGTCAGTGATTAACAACAAATGCTTAAATTACAGCTACCACAAGCACAACTACTACTTTATATCCATTCTGAGAGTTAGGGAAATGTGTTTCAATGATGCTGGATGCATTTTTACCTATAATGTCTGTCAACTTGGAATTTTCTCAACAAAAGTGATTGCATTAAGTATAACTTATGTAGCAACAGTTGGCCCAAAATGAGTTTTGACAAAACGGGGTTACACATTTTTCTCTGCCTTTCTGTTCCATAAATCTAGACTGTAAGAAACACAGTGTTAGCTGGATGCTCAGACAGAAAGGGAATTCTAAAGTTTAATCTTTGTTTAAGATATTGATTTTAGGACAGACTGACCTGTCACAGTTCCTATCAAAGCAAAAATGTCCATTAGAGTAAAACTGGTCTTGGCTACATTCAAACCACTATTAGTGCAGGTGAATTTTTTACTATAGAACAGCAAAAGAAAAAGTACACATAATTCAGTATGACTGAGACGTTGAATCCAGTGGGAATATCAAATCATTCTTGGGGTTGGGTTTAAATATGGTTTAAATATGGTAGTCATTTTAGCAGTCTGAAGGATGTACTAGTGGTAACATTATCACTGATCAGTGGCCCCATAAATCACCCCCATGCAATTCAAAAAGGTAGAACATTTATTACAATTTATGAAAAAGTAACACACTGACAGAAGATACATATTATCTACTTTGCTGCCTTTTTTGACAAATATGTTCTGCAAGCAAGCACCCCCAAATATCAACCTTTACTTGTTGCTGCTGAATATTTCCAGGCTAGTAACAGCGTCTCTGGTGACATGAATCCCAGTCAGGCTGTTAGCTATTTTTACAGGCCCATCCAGCATCAATAGCCTGCTAACAAGCACATCAGTGGCAGAGCATCTTAATGACAGTGTCTTGTTGTGTCATGTTGGGTACATTACATGACGGCTTACAGCAAAGATTGGTCCACTATTAACTCCTCTTGTACAATAACAAATAAATCAGGACACCTATTGACCCTGTTCATTATGTAAATAGAATATGCAGTGCCTGGGGAAAATCTATTCGTCACACTGTGCTCTCCTCTTGTCAGCGTTCTCCTCGCTACACAATTAACAACAAGTTGGTAAATCACTGAATGCCTGTATGCGTGTATGTGATTTCTTAAATGGACAAGGACATGCATATTCAAATCAAGCCAGATGCCAGGTTGTGTGCTCCTTACATGCTCTTACCTGTTAAATGGATCGGATTTGCAAAGCTGTTTAAAATGCTTCGTCTCTTGTGGCGAAACACCTGGTCTTATTAGTACGGCGCACAAACCCACATTCTGCCATCTGTAGCCGGGATGTCAGCACCTCTGTGACTAACTATTCCCACTTGGACGTTTCCAGAATCACTAGAGGGAAGGGGAGAAACATGGTAGGTGATGAACAGAATGGGAGATTGAAGAGATCAAAATCCCCACTGTGCGTAGAGTTTGACAGTGGAAGCGAGTGTGGGTGGGGGTGGTGGTGGGGGCTACCCAAGAGAAATGGTCAGAAAGAAGATGGAGATTATGGAAAAACTGTTGCTGCATGCTACCAGCCAATTATGAAGCCAACAAGCAGATGTTCCAATGTACTACAAGCTATTAAACTAATACAAGGCATTTGCATAGAAAATATTATTCAAGAACAAAAGGTTGTGGGTGATCGGTTCAATACATTATGAATTTATATGAAGACATTTAAAGCTACTAAGTAATTAGTGCCATAACATATAATATCAAAGCATAGTGTGTACAAATTATGTACATGTTGTGCATTTTAAGTAACTAGATTTAAAGTCATTTTGAAGTCTGGCTAATTCTGTGTATGTATTGCATTTGAAACTGTGCTTTTATTAGATTTTTCTCTAAACTGTAGCAGGTAAAATAAAGGTTATTAGCTAAAGGCACAACACTTTCTTCAAATTACCTGTTCCTTTGTAATAGGTGACATAAGTAACAGGTACACAATTCACAAACATGTGAAAGAATCGCTTGGCACAACTTTCAAATAAAAAAAAAGATATTGGTATGAAAACTACAATGCAACATTTTGTCCAGTTCCTTTCAAGCAAATCTACATGTGTTCAGATTAGTCCTGGTTTGAGCCCAATTAAGTCCTGCTGTAGATTTGGTTCGATCCTGATCTAGTCAATTTATTCACAATTTTCAAATGGGGTGTGTGCAAGTGTGAATGCACCCTCACAATCTGATCTTCAGCATGCAGTGGTTCACATGTTGATTTGGTCTTGGTTGCGTTTACCTGGACACTATTATAAGGACTACAGTGACATATGAATCATATATATTTTCTACTTGTAAGTTTGGTGAATTATGATGAAAGGCATTCTAAGAATCATATTCAACAGAATCTATAAGATCTAATGTATAAAAGCCAAGGTCACTTCATATTGACAAAGATCTGGAGTACAACAACGGCATATCCACTGGCATTAGGTTGAACTGAAAAAGTGCTGAAATTATACATAAAAGTCACTACTTACTAACGATATGCAGAATATGCCCTGAGTACTGTTCCCCTCATTAAAGACATTGCATCATTTCAAGAGAAAAAATTCTGCTTGGAACTGCAAAGATAACTCCCTTTTAGTGTTCACCTCCCCATGGGTTAGTATAATTATAGATGATTACCACATCTGTAGCTTCTGACTGATGCTCTATGATATGCTTTTGTGAGGGACAATCAATGCATGTGATGGCTATATGCAGGACTGGATTATACCTCCCAGAGGCTGCAAAAAGGTTCAGAACTATCTGTTATAGTACCTGATGTCATACTGAATTACATTAGACAGTTAAAATTTTAGGGCTATTTCAAGTTTTTTTTTTTTTTTACTCTGAAATCTGATTGTGAAAAGCACAATATGATAAGACAATATTTCAATTAAAGAGTTACATCCAATAGGGTAACAATTGTTTTGCCCTAGTAGATATATTGTAAAAACACCTCAATATTTATTAAAATGAGTCCGCTGTCTTCTGTTTGCATCCAATTATAAAACCTGTTTAATGTTAACAAATCAGCAAGTAATTCTGGTGTGCTGTTGGCATGCTAGTTGTTATTGGCAGCGGCATGGCGCCTAAATTCTGCATTGGCTTCTAACAGTGCATAGTTTAAATTGATGCAGTAAATAATTAGGATGTAAGGGATTTGGAATGTGTGTGCAAAGGAAAAACTTTAAAAACAGTGCAAAATGAATGAATGTCTTTCACATTAAATGTTGCGATGTAAGACACATTTCCTACATAATTTCTGTAATGGATTTCATCATTGCTCTCTTCATGGATCTTACTGACTTCAGACATGTTTAACACTGTGATATACTGTACTTAAATTTCAGCTCACATGCCAAAGTGTTCCTCCGGGGCCCTCTCCACTTCAAGTCTATTTACATGTCTAAAGCAGCAGTCATTAAACAGCACCCAACCACAGGGCGACTCAGGCTGAGAGCTCAGAACATCCCTGCAGCGGCTGGAGCACCATCACACCACCCTTCACACTGCCACTACAGGTGCCCTCTGGGAGCAGCACACTCTTTACTCCAAGAGGATGGAAAATGCCAGGGACCAGCATGGCATTTAAAACATACAGTAGGAATAAAAGGAATGTGCATGTTCTTTTCTATTTCAAAAACATACTTATTTCTATTTACTAGTTGTGAATTAAGTCTCAATCAAAATTGCAATCACAAAAACTGCTATTTAAAGGTACACACTATGTAACTTTTCTAGTAGATGACGTATCACCTGCTTGTTGCTCATGGAAATGTTCTTGCTTAGCCTGGAATGGAGACATGCAGGTATGACACCAAACCAAGTTACAAGTCAGCTCTGTGGGGAGGCAAGCCTACTCACTGTCAAAGGCAGATTCGCAACTGCACTGACACTTTTTCCAAAATTATTCAGATCTAATAGCAATGTGAATTTATTAGCCAATTGTCTGGTATATTTCACAAAACTAAATTATGACAGGATTATAATTTTTATCCTTTTTGGAAACAAGTTTGTGCACATGGTGGTTTTCCAATCTAGGGTTGTAAAAGTGTTGGTTTCTTTAAAATTGTAATTCACAAGATGTTTTCCTGGACCACATGGTGATATCATTTGTACTGCACACCATGTATTGTTTCATACCCTGTGATTCCCAGTCCTACTATTTACTATTTGCCACCATCATCCCAAACAGCCAATGAATCTCTGGTCCCCTGCTCCACAATGGCGATTTGAATGTCCGACTCGGTATGCCATGTAATACAGACCATGGTTTATGGGACCACAGGGAAGAAGAGATGGGGGGAAATAGTGTGGAGAAGCGTGACATACCGACTTAAATTGAAACACTTAGAAAACCACAGACCACAAAGAACATGCAAAAAAGCTCCCTGTTGCATGCTGGAGGCAAAGGCTATTTACTTTGGATCCATATAATACAATAATGGCATAGAACATTCACTCTTATGTGAATTTGCAAAGAGGTTATGGAGTTTTACTGATGGTTTGGTTCATAATGTACTCAACTGGCATTGCACAAGACAATAATAAAGAGTAAACAACCCCATGTTTCACATCAGTTTCACACAGTGTAAAAAGAATCATTTGCATAGAATATTTATGGGCCTTTACATTTCCAACTACTGAATGTGACATGAACAAGATGAATAGTGACACACCATAAAGGTGCACTATGTAACATTTATGATGGAGGGTCTGCTACCTGATTGTGTCCATAAAGATATTGTTTTGCCAAGAATGCCCCACAGTATGGCATTAAAACAATCTATATTGCATTCATTGGATTTCTGGAGTTTTTATTGCTCAAAAATACTTTGAAAAACGTGCATTCTTATGTGAGCGGGTTGCTTCTCCACAGATCTGACCTGTAAGTTGTCATATAGTGGATCTTTCCAGAAAAAGTCATAACATATCCATTGTGACAAGCAGCTGGCAGACCCTCCACCAGAATCTTTAAAGTCGGCCTTATGTATTTAAACAAAGTTAAAACTAAAGGATTTTGGCAGTCAGTATTTTAACTAACTGAACATCAAAAACAAAAATTGAGAACAGTTGCAAAAAATTATTCTAAAATTAAAGTCTATCACAATTTCCTTCAAGTTTCTCCTGTGTATTTTTAACCAAGGTTCTTGACTCAAAAAGTAGTCACAACAAATGTACTCACCATCCACATCTTGTCTCTTGCCTGGTGCAATGCCAGTATCACCAAAGAGTGTAAGCAGGGACACAGGGCGCACAGGTCAAAAACAAACCCGAGCATAGTGTAGCGGAGTATGTCTCACTGTGGGGAAAAGGGTGAAAATCAAATTAATGATTTACATGTTTTATTTTTCACACGCTTCACAAGTTTCTGTTGAGTTCAAGACAAATGTATTAAGACAAAAGCTCAACTCTGTCACTAAACTTAAAATAATACAATTGATTTTAGTGTGTAATGGGAAATACAATTTAAATTTGTCTTTATTTAAGCACGCGGCTACTGTCGAAGAGTATTTAATCAACGGCTAATTTAGTAAAACTTTTTATTGACGAATCAGCAGGGACTGTGTTGTAGCTGAAGTCAAGGATTATTTCTGTGACAGTAAAATTGCAGTAGCGGCTGGGTTAATTTAAATACATGTACAGAACACTCAGCGTAAGAGCCGTAAAGCTTTTGTTTAATATAAAATTCCTGCTTGAGAAGTCCTTTCCAATGCTTTATTAGGCACATCTCCTATCTCTATATAAGAACTGGATTTATGCTCCACTTGTACAAAAAGTCCCCATTCACCTGAGGCTCAACACTCCCTCCCACTATCTGTATCCTATCCTCAGTGCTCTCTCGCTTCCTTACATTCAGTTTAATAAGTTAGCATGAATAGCTGTGACCGAGCACAATGCCTGAGACCTTCTAGCAGCCTATAAATGTAGCCCTAATGGCGAAACCATTATAACACTCGGTACGGTGCTCCGCTGTAGTGAATGCATTGCTGGTGGGAGGTGGTAGAAAGATGTCAGGATGGCTGAGGAGAAGAGCGGGGAGGAGGAAGAGGAGGAGGGGGTACAGGGAGGAGGGGGGTGAAGAGCCTGAGTTTTCCATTAGCTGATTGAGCCTGTGAGCTTGGGGTTTGTTTGACTTGCAGCAAATGTAACAGAGATGTAAATAAACACCTCAGCAGAATGTCAAAAGACTGCTCTCCTAAGTATACTATACATTGTGTGAATAACCACCGATGAAAATGTTGTTTGCTGGACTTTCAGGAAAATATGTTTCCTAAGAGGGAAAATTACTATACTAGTTTTTTAAGAATATGGATGAGGAAAAACAGTATAATATATGAAAAATAACAATAATTATAATGCAAATGTTGATATGCAAACTACATGTATTGTTAGGTGGGTTAATTATTCTTTCACTCCCCAATGACACTGACAGATAACAAAGCAGAATTCATTTTCTTGGAAACTGAGAAGTGAGTAGGTGTCTTGCCCAGGAGCACAATAACAGTGTAAGGGAGAGGATTTGAATCAGCTGTACATAATTGGACATTGGCTCTACCTCTTTACCATTTTCTTAGGAGGAAGTTAGTGCTTTTTGAGGCTATGTTTTATGAGTCAAAAATAAAAGTTACAGTAATATATGTGATGATAATGTATTTACAAGTGATGGGAGTAAATGGATATAGTATTTAACAATTCCTAAAACTTTACAAAGAGTATTTTGTTTTGCAATTTTTGTCAAATAGCTACTTTTACTTCTACACCCCAAAAACAGCCCAACTTTTTCTGAGTTCACAAGTTGATGACTCATTCCACGTCTGTTTGCAGTTCACCACTTTAAGGTAATGAGGGCTTGTCTTGAAGTGAATGCAACTGAAATGTAAATAAAGGCTTCCACAGGGCATCACGCGGCTGTCTCTTAAATGCAGGTATATGTTGTGTTAATAGTGGGTGTTCTGTGCGCTGCTGTTTTTCCTATCAACCCGCGCTCTGTTTTTCCTGAGCCAGAGTGAAGGCCTAATGGAGCATGGCGTGCCGGAGGAGCAACCCTAGCGGTCGGAGACAACACATCTCACATTAAGATCCCACATTTACTCAAGTGCAATGTCAGATTTAATAAATGATATATACTTGTTCTGTAGCCCAGTGGAGCAGAGTAAGAAGAAAGACAAGGGGCGATACTAACCGTGCAATGTTGTGTTTTTTCTTCGTAACCGGGTCAATGGTCACGATGTTTCACTTAAGAGGGGGATGGTATGTGGGCAGAAGGTTTGCGGCACATTTGAGCACAGAAGAGAACCATGGTCCAGGATGCATGATTTATTCTATGGAGAGAAGATATTTTTATCTAGCTACAAGCAATATATGCATGGTTAGTAAAGAATACAGCTGAATGATTCTCAGGAGAGTAGGCCATGATCAGGAGTTGGGAGTAATGGGTCAGGAATGAGGAGATTAAATTATGTTGCAGAGCTAGTAGTAGCTGATGGAACATTAGATGAAAGGGGGAAATGGTTTTATAGCTGATGGTAAAATAACTTATGTATTTAGTTGTACACAGAGGTAGGTCAGAGAAGAAATGATTAGGTATTGTCATAAATGCATTTGAAATTAATGTTTAACAATGTAGTAAGGTATGGCCAATTTTGTATTTTAGCAATATGGCTTTCAAGCTCTGTGAAATGTTTAGAGAGAAAAAAAGTATGTCTTTGTTAAAAATCCGTTAAATAACTGAGCACTTGAATTTTTTCCTTTATGTATTCAGAGTTACCTAAGTGAACATTACAGCCACTTTTATATTGGGTCCTTACTGACCACTGACTGCCATTCATACCATTGTGAACACAGTTCAGTGACTCACTTCCTTTCAACTTGCATCATCTTGTTTTAAAAGCAGCAGGCTACATTAACACAACATCTGTTGTTTTTTGCAGTAAATAAATCTAATAAATTGCTCATCCATTATTCTCTCCTAACATGAGGTCTGATGTGTAACTGGGCCATGCTCCCTGCCTGCTCCTTGCTAATGTTTCAGCTGACACACTAATTATACACTTAGTGAATGTAACCCAGAGTTTGACAAAGCCACGCTCTGCCACAGGTTTTGTTTTGATTGCAGATTTTACTGTTTCTGTATTTCTAGCAGCTGTCACCTGCAACTAACCCCCATGAGCCCTCTCAGTGGCATTAGTCTGACTGATTCCCAGAGCCAGAGCATTCATAAACATTCATTAATGACACAAAAACATTGAATAGTCTATTTTATGAGGAGACTCACCAAATGAGTAAAATTATAATGTTCTCGGTAAAACTGATGTCAAAATATGTAGCCATGTAAAAAAAAAGCAAGTTGCCGAGACTTTCATTTGAGCGCATGGCGAGTGACAGAAAACGAGTGAAAGACGATAAAATAAGATACCGAACGCACTGTGTAATTATGATGAAACACTCACATTTTCATACATCAACCATTCTGTATCATAATTACCTGACATTTGATCGAAAATTTCACCAGACTAGCCATGTTTTTCTTCGCGTACCAATCGCTGAAATTACGCATCCGCTCCTCCTAGTGGCAAGTCAAGATTTTTATCTTTTTTTTATTTACTATTATTAAAGTAAACATTTATGGACGAATGATCTCACGAATAACTTAAATATATAGCTTGAGCTTTATGAAACAGACATATCTAGGTTTACTATGAGCGTTTATTGCCTTATTACAGAGTGCAAGTTGTGGTGATGGAATATAGCAGAATATACTTTATACGGGCTACTGGAATGTACTTTTATACCACTTAAGCAGTAAGTTGCACAGCCCATTTTAAGTTGGTTGAGTTAATGAGGCAGTAGTGGGTCTGACCTTGTGTGTCGTGCAGCAGACACACAGTCACATTCAGGTCTAGTTCACCCTAGGGAGTGACAGGTGTTCCGACAGGGCCCACCATTATATTCAACAGCAGCTTTTAATCATTGCTCACATTAAAGCCGGGCTGCTCCACATCCATTGGAACAGGTAAGGTCGAGAGGTCGCAGTTTATAAGATGAGAGGGATTCCACTTAGGAATGACTAATGAATTGATGGTCTTTTGGGTCACATATCTTTACATAAGATAAATGAATGTTGTCACTGTATTTAAGGTGGGCCAGAGGAGGGAAAGAAATGGCAGTTGTTAAAGTGCATATGATAAGGCTACATAATAACGTCCTTATATTTATTTATTTTTACTCATTTTCAATTTTTAAACATTTCCTTACAAACTGCCACTTGATTGAAATAAAATTATGGATGAACCAATTAAGATATAGAAAAACTCAAAATCTCACACATGTACTTTTATTATGCACATGTTTTGAGCACTTGAAATAAAAAATAAATTATTGAAATATTAATATCTAATAGCCTTTATATAGTAATGCTTGTGCAATCAGTTTCTGTCATACTTTTAACAATATAATTGTGGACTGGAGTGTCAAATAATTAGCAACTTACATTATACATTATAAGAATATACATAGGCTACATGCATTTGGTTAATAGGCCTTCTTCAATATAATTATACACTATAATGACAGTTGTAAGCATGGCACGTTTGTATGTGGTAGGCTATGTATACATTTTTTGTAAGAAAGAAAAAAGTAGTCATAATTTTACATTTTGCATAACATTTTGTACTGCTACCTGATTAATTTCAGTTTAGTAATCAAAATTGGTTCAACTGTAATAATTTTGTACAATAAGAAGCTTTAAGTAGTGACATCATTGCTGTTTGAGCCAGTAAGCTCCAAATAAAACCCTTTTTATCTTCTGTTGTGCTGAGCAGTCACACTTCTTTGGAATACAAAATACCTCACGCGTGCACACTACAAATACGTGCTCTGTCAAACACGCTGGAGGTCAGATCCACTCGCACGCATTGGACACACTCCTCTGTTTACCCGCTGCTCCTTCACAAATAACGACTCCTACTTGATCTTAGCCCTTTTCCCCGTGCTTAACCCTTGCGTGGTCGGAGCGCTGGTTGCTGCTGCTGCCGTCGTGTCCGTGGGTGACGAGTGAGATGCGGGGGGCGCTCTAGTCTTTGCTCCGTTCAGTGCAGGGCGCAGGAGGATCGTCGCTCTCCAAGGTGCTGAAACTCGGAGCGCTCTCTCCTCGCTCTTTTCCTCAATCGTGGAAAACCAGCTGAAACTGCGACTACATCTGGCTTTTTTCTGTCTTGTGGATTTTTTAAAATTTACAGTAGTGGATGTGGAATGAGTGCACGGCAACAGTGACACTCCTGCGTCCAAATGTCTACCTGCAATACTGGGGAAATAGACTTCGGATGCTCAGGAAACGACAGAGGATTTGATACGCATTTTGCCGTTTTAAGTCCTGTTCTGCACGGCAAACAGGCGCCAAAAACGACAGAAGATGACAAATGAGATCTACTTTGGATTTATGTGGAAATGTCTTTGATTGCTCTTAAGCCTCTGTGCTACAAGCGAATGGGAGGAATATTGTGCAGAGGATCGTGCTGAATTTACCACTGTGGATAAAAGTGAAGTTTGCCATAGGTTTCTACAGTATACATAACTAACAAAGATTCTTTCTATGTTTTGGGCTTTGTGGCATCACGTCAAGTGTATATCGGAGCTTGTTGTCGCGGTGAGTGTGCTCATATATAAGTAGTTTAAATGGTGACTGAGCAGACGTGACACTTTATGAGCAAAGGATTACAAAGGCTAAGCAAATGTTTATTTTGTCTGAGTGGATTGTGCTTTTCCTTCCCGAGCGTTGTCATTGTGCATTAAACATAGATTGGCAAAGGCTGTTACGAGCTGATATCCTAACATAAGCTTTTGTGCCTTGTCATTACCAGAGGCAGAATGAAAACTAAGCAAATGGTTACAGGCGAATGACTACCTGTTGTGTCTCCGCAGAGTTTGTGCCAAACCTCAGCAGAGGCTTGCTTTTGGCGGCATGTGGAGTAGAATACAGTGATGAGCCCACTCCACCCAGACACTCTGAATGCATGATTTAACCTGTTCTGTTCCAGTGTTGGACCTATAGCCGCTGTACCGTGGTAACATAATCATGCAGTAATTGCCCCATACACTCTATAAAGTATATGCTATAAAGAAGTGCGAGGTAGATCCTGGGTGTCGCATGTTAAGCAGGTGTAGTAGTAACGAGGCTCCACATTTCCTGTCTGTGCTATTCCCGCTGCAGCCCGTATCTCTGGAGTGACGCCGATGTGAGCGCAGTGCGGAGCGGATCCGGAGCGGACACCGCCAGCCTGAAGAGATGCCACGAACACGCTCGTGCTGAAAGTGGATGTCCGTTACGCGGCTGAACATGGGCCCTCCCCTGCCCCTGCGCGTGCGCCTATGGGCCGCTGTGCTGCTCGTGCTGGTCCTGAGCGCAGCTGTGGCCCCGGCCTCGGTGGGGTCCCCCCCAGAGGACTACACGGCGGACGAGGCGGAGCGCCAGGGCGCAGATAATATGGTGTTCGATGACTACCGCGGGAAAGGCTGTGTGGACGACAGTGGCTTCGTGTACAAACTGGGAGAGCGCTTCTATCCGGGACACTCGAACTGTCCGTGCGTGTGCACGGAGGACGGACCTGTGTGCGACCAGCCCGAGTGCCCCAAACTGCATCCCAAGTGCACCAAAGTGGAGCACAATGGCTGCTGCCCCGAGTGCAAGGAGGTGAAAAACTTTTGCGAGTACCGAGGAAAAACCTACAAGATTCTGGAGGAATTTAAGGTAAGTCTCACCAGCTTTGTGCTTAATGCTTCATGATAGTTTGCCTCACATGCAAAGTATTCCAACGGTTATTTTGACCCCATTCAGTGAAACCCTGTTATTAGCTTTACCTGGCCAGAACCACATGCTTTGACAATACTTTACAATGGGACTGGCTGGTCAGATAGCTATGAGATATTCACATTTGTATTTACCTTCATAGCTTTCTCACCACCTGCACCATTCCACTAGTATCAGATAAATGCTGTAGGAGCCTGAGCTTTTAGTTTTGCTAAAGAACCCCCACACAGCCTACCTGTGGTGCAGAAACTTGAAAGTAGACTCTTTTGGCTGCCTGAAGTTAATAACATTTTCCACCCACACTTACTCCTCCATAACAATGTGTTTCAAAGGTTTACATGTATTAGCAATCATCTGTGAAAGCACCAAGATGGCTGCCCCAATGATGTCATCCTCAGATTATACAGTAGATATGACTACCTGATGACATGTGACTCCTTTATCTTACACTACTCTGTCAGTAAGGCTATATGAAAAAACATTAGAACTGGAATATGTATGAAAGAATTGCAGTCCATGTTGAAACTGCTCATTGAAATTCTGCACCAGCACAATGCAGGAGACAGTAAATAAGATATGATATGACACAGGCCTAACAATATCTGAGCTCTCGGAGAAGATGAGGTTACCAAACAATGCTTATGAAACAGTGCTCTATAAAGTATTCTCCCCATTGTAAGAAGTAATCTGTTCCACCAATGCACCATTTAATTGCTTTTATCACATAAATCAGATAGGGCTATGCTATCGATATTTAACCCACAATATTTGAGTGATTACTTTCTTTTAAAGGCAAAATTCAATAGCTTTTTTATCTTCAAAGCCAAGGTTGTACCATCTTAGACCAATGACATCCCATGAGTCATGTCTTATCCAATCAGGTGTGAGGAAGGATTTATGTTGGTTTGTCAGAGAAGAGAAGGACCAGGGCCATTTCATAATTAGAAGAGTAGAAGCCGGAGTTCCTCTTGTGCGCCAGAGAAAAGAACAATTCAATGTAAAAACCTTGTAAGAGAATGTTAAAATAGTTCCACTAGACAAGCCAGATAAAAGACACAATTACTACAGGTACATGATCAAAAAGGACATATGAGCTGTATTCATATTAAAGGCCCTATGTTACACACAATGGATTATTGTGAGCTTTAAGGCATGTTAGAATATTGTTACTTCATCAAAAACATACCTGGAGCTGTGTGTTTTGTTCCATTCACACATGTTGGACTAATCCTGCATTATTAGTCTGTCTACATCTCCAAACCTCAAAATACTCTGTCCCACCTTGTGATGTCATGAAGCTATAATTTTAAGTTAACAGCTACATTTTACATTTTTAAATAGAGATGGGCAATTCCAAGGCTGAAACCATCCATTTCTGAAATTCTAGTGAAGGTGTATACAGTTTAAAAACACAGTGGCCCACTTCCTGTACTTCATAAGATAGAACAAAGTGTTTTCTGTTTGAGAGAAGAAATGCAGGGTTTGTGTGATAACCATCTGTGAATGAAACAGGTATGTTTTTGATGAGGAAATAACATTAAAACATAGATCAGAAAATAGTGTAACATGGGCCCTTTAAACTACAGAATCTTAACTAAATGGTTTTGATCCACTGAAGGTCACCCGGTAATAACACTATAAGTTGTAGACAATATTTTGAAGTATTGTGATAGGAAATAATGGGTGCCACCATTATGTTATATACAGCTGCATTTTTAGGTTCATTTCAAGCTGCCTGGTCAGAAATGAAGTATTGGTGGAAGTTGAATGGTTTGTTGTCCACCTTAACATTATATCATTCTTCTCATAACAGCCTTTGAAAAAAAAAAGAGCAAAAATCTTTAGCCTCAAGTTGAGCTGTGCCACTCTGACATTTACAGAGTGTTGTGTCTGAGTATAGGCCATATCAGTAGAAAAAGAATGTAGCAGTGTTTGTGATTGGGGGGCATCCTTAGCATAAGTTGGTCATTTAGTGTTAAAGTTGAATTTGAATTATAAAAATCATATTTCCAAATTTAATAAATGTTTAATAGTTTCTAGACTGTGTTATGAACTGAGTACTAGCACAAAGGGTGTCTGTAAGTATATCTTGTAAGTTGTAAAAGTGCATTTGAATAAAATATTGATGTGTTAAATGTTCATCTTTGAAAAAATCCACTCCACATGAATAATACACGGTCAGTGGGTCAGTGTAACATATGTTCCTCGTGTCATGTCTACTTCACATATTTAATCAGATTTTCATCACAACCACTTTGAATTCATAAATTCCTGTTATGCTATGCTGGCATATGTCCTATAATGACGCCTTATATAAAATATTATGCAAAGAATATGACTCTCTTTCGCACAGACTTGTCCTGCTGCTGGGTCTTTTCACACATTGGAATAACCTGCTGCAGCCTCACAGATGCTGTTTGGTGCTGAGACCTCCATGTGCCAGACTGAGGATAACAGGATCTGAGGGACCGCTTGAAACATGTCTAACCTGTCAATACAGAATAATGTGACACTGGCCAACATGGAGGAGGTGGGGGGTCTGAGAATATCATAACTGACACATGCACGTTTGAGTTGGTATACTTTTGCAGATATACAGGCAAAACAGGTTTAGCGCAGGATATATGTTTTGCTCTTATATGAGAAATTGTTAATTGTTGTACTTGACTCATGGTCCCTGAATGTCTCTACTCCTGTTCTCATTTCACTCTGTAACTCTCCTATCCAATAAGTCATCCAGGCAAAACAGATAAATAAATAGTTATGACAGTGGACTATATAACTGACTTGTGCTGAAATTAATAGATGATTTACCAACTGCACTGCAGTGGTTTGACTCCAGACCTGTGCACAGTAACTATATGATGTTTGTGCATGTGTTATATTTACTCAAGATAAGCAATAAATCATTAAGGGCTGACTGTAGAAAGCACCATCTGTTATAGTTAATATATCCGTTATATTGTTAGAATGGATTTATAGTTATCCGTTATAGTTAATTAGGTATCCCTTTAATTATTACTTAGACAGAAGGAGTCAGTAAATAAACACAACTTAAACTAATTCAGAAATACTGCACTGTGCCATTACACAGGGAAAGTGTAAAATAATTTTGCTATATTTTTCACCCAGCATCTTTTGTGATTACAGCCTTCTGAATTTAAACAATAACAATCATTACTACACTGACCTTATATTTGGCCTCTCAGAGATTGCAGTTCTTTGTTTAAAACGCAATGAAATATCTGAAATTCATAAGGAAATAAAAGAGGTTTTCTACTGGTACTTCTATTGGAGATCTGTGATGTTGTGATTATGAGATGGGTTGTGTGTGGGTTCACTCTTTGGAGGAGCTGCATAGTCAATCTGAAGTGATTGGTGTATTTTCACATCATGGCACCATATACTCCAACATTGAAATGCAAGACCACACACCCACATTGGCCGCAAGTGCATAAGTCTCACAGTTTAATTCAAGATCAGTTCATCAACACAAGATCTGACCTGAGCTAACCTTGAGTAGGCCTGGAACACAGAAAGTGGCGTTTTGGATATTAGCAAATTAATCTATTTTTCTCAAAATTTTCTCTGCAACGGATTAGTGAAAAGACCACAAGTCATCGTTTCAGCGCATTAGTTGATGAGATGCAATGAGTGATTAAAAAAAAATAACACAATTGTTACACTAGCCATTGTTTACTAATAGAAATACAGTTGAACCATGTACTAAACTACTACTGCTACTACTACTAATACTTAGAGTTGTCAGTAGTATTAAAAATATAATATTAATACTAAAACTAGTATCGAAACTAGATACTCATTTGAGCAGGTACTGATACTAAAGTCACAGGACAGAAATGAACCTTCCCCAAATAGCTTTAGATCTTGTGGAGTATCAGAACCATGGACCATGGATATAAGGCTGCATGGTAATATAAAATGAAATATGATTTAATGTTATTCTTTTGGCTAAAGAAAGTGTTTTTAATTATCATTATGGTATCAAAATCTGTATCAATATTCCTTTGTATCAAAATCGTGTTAGAAAATTACCACTGCTGTTAGCAAGGGTCCCATTCAAATAAGTGCATTATAACTGCTACCTGCGTATTACCATGAAGAGTTTATTGCTTTGCCAGGAATGTTCTTATCACATTAAATGGTGACAATCAGTTGGTGCAACCAAGGCAAGCCACATGTCAAATATGTAGAAAGGCAACTTTCCTCAATTAAAATGCATGGTGTTTTTAACAACACCTGTAATTTAATTGATCCAAGATAGATAAGAAAGTAAGCAATTGAATTTCCATGGAAACAAGCAGACTGCCAACCCCACACCAGAAGATTTTCCATAGTGTACCTTTAAATAGGCCTGCCACAATAACACATTTTGAAGCATGATATATGTATATTATACATATAGATGATAAACAATAATACTGAAACTAATCTATGCCATTGACACAATAACACAAGAGCAGATTTAAACCACAAAAAGTATTGTAAATGTATAATATTGTTTAAAATCGAGTTGCAGTAGATAATTAGCAGAGAGAAACACTTTGTACTCAGTTTGCAACTGTAATGAGTCATAGTTGTTATTTCAACCTTCTACAGCTCAAATCTTATCATAAAGCCAAAAAATAGCCAAAAATGTCACAGAAGTGCAAAGAAAATGTACACACAATAAATATTCACCCCCAAAAATATGATTCCATCTTTCATATCCTGTAACAATAAGATGATATAGTATTAATCATGACCTTAGGCTTACCTTTAAAGCACATTACTTTTATGTAAATATAGTCACAGTCATGGCAGATGGGTAGAATACATTTGTTGTCATTGATCATCTCAGAGACCCAAATGAAAAGCAAGAAAATCCTCACTAGCTTCGCCCGCACACAAACTAACCCTGTCTTCTTACCTCATATCCTGTGTATCAACATGAAAGCTCTGGTTCCCTGCAGTGTTGAAGGAATCGAAAAGGCCGTCTCTATCCTCCGCAAACAAGCGCTGGTTAGAGAGGCGGACAGCTTAACCTTTGGTGTGTTGCTCATTGGCATTTCCCTGTGCTTTGATGGTGCTGTGTGTATTGTGCATATGATGGAGGAGGCAGAACAGCAAAGGTGGGTTCTGTTTGGTTTCTTATGTGTGATGTTTAAATTAATGGGGTATAGCAGGTGTATAGTCCCAGCAGCCAGCCGTAATTATGCACTGTCATAATGATGAAAAACCTCATAATCCTGTTGTCTAATGTGCAAATATTTGTATTATGACCTTTACTGTCCACTAAATTATATCATGATTAGAGTTAAAATGAATTGTAAAAATTAAATCAAAGAAGGGTTAGATTAATTTTACATTTTTGTCTCAATGTACTCTACATGTTTAGGTGTCACTGGCTCTGTTCTCTCTGTAGTCAATCAGAAAGCTGGTCCAAAAACACAAACTGCCTTAGTGATCTTCTCGACTTTGTCTGGTGAAAATAGTTCATATTTTGTTCTTTTGTTCAGTGCTACTCAGTGGCCGAATGGTCTAACCAGCAGCACATATGTTGGACTCTGTGTGAGTTTGATTAAACAACTCCAACAATTATCTGAATGTCCTCTCTACTCTTCACCCCAAATCCCTACTATACTGTCCTATCCAATAAAGCCTACAGACCAAATCTATAAACCTTAATCCTGGCTCTGAAATATGTGTATAAATATATGTATATATGTACAGTATATAAGGCACCAATTTCCTATACAATGTGTTTATGTATATCTTTACTGGAAATCTCATTAGTATCAAAAACAAGTTAAATATAATGTACTGTAAAGAAGTGTTGTTTTTTTCTATAATATAATAAAATCATGTCATTAAGCTATGAACCTCACAAAATAATGTAAGTTCACCAAATGTTAAACACACCACACAACACTATTTTCTGATCTATGTTATGAAGTTGTTTCCTCATCGAAAACATACTCGGAGTTTTGTTTCATTCGCACATGTTTAATGCTTAATAGTTATAATTGTAGAAGTAAAATGTAAAAAAAAAAACATTTACATTAATAATTCCCACCTCTCATCACTAGAACTCCCAGTATGGCAGTAATTTAAAACTGTTTATCTTGTATTGAGCGTCGGAGGGCTCAAGAGACATGTTGTTGTTGCTTGCATCTTTTACACTGCAAATGTAATAAACAGTGACAGTTGTGAAGTAAATTATACTTATAGCCTTCGGGCAAACCAGGAACAATATAGCTCCTCAAATCTGTACTTTCCTGACTGATTTTTATTTTTTAGGTCGTTGCGTTTTTTGTGAATTAAATCAGCTTTAAAGGTGCACTGTGTAACTTTTCTAGTAGAGAGTCGACCACCTGCTTGTGTCCATGAGAATGTGTGTTTTGCCTGGAATGTTACACAGTACAGTATTAAACTTGTCTATTTACATTTATTCCATTACATGTGTTTTTATTACTTAAAAATACCATGAAAAACTGTTATTCTTAGACACAATGAGACGCCGCTCCATAGATCTGAGCTGTATTTAGGCCTAGTTTCATTTCTGCTTATCTTCCTGGGGATAGATGAGTTTAACGCTTCTCTGTGGAACATTCCAGGCAAAGCAATAACAGCCCCATGAAGACAAACAGATGGCGGATCCTCCACAAAAAAGTTACGCAGTACACCTTTAAATTATTCAGACATTCACATTTTTGCCAGACAAAACTTTTGCATCTTGTCCCAAAGTGTCTCTTGCAATGTGGTGCAATGGTGCTCTAACTGTACAGTGCCAGACCAGCATTCATTCAAAACAATGCCGTATTTAGCACCACACTGGCATCCCACTTTTGTGCTAAAACTAACGCTAGTATCAGCAGCCCCAAAGTACACAGGCTCCACCTTGCCTGCTCATCCACTTTTGTGTTCCACCGTGTTAAATATTAATGTAGGGTACGCCAGGTGTAGCAGTCGTGGGTGTATTTGTGCTTTTGTTTTTGTCAGCCAGATTCGATAGGATTCAGAATAAAGGTTAAAGGAGGGTAGGAGAATTGTGCTGTGACAATATTAGATGGAGAAGGATTATGGGGTGTTCAAGTGCTCTTGGTTTTTCGAGGATTGAGGGTGAAATCTAATTCTTGTGCTCATACAGGGATGAAAAGTCTTCTGTTCTTAGACACAGTATTTGCCAGTCAAAACCAGTTTCTCCTCTGTCACAATAAGATAAAACAGATGAAAACATGTCTCTATTTCTATGGGTAAGGTTAATAACATAGAGACATTTTAACTTTTTATAGTTTACAGTAAAACAGAAACTTCTCAGTCACAAAAAATAGAGATAGGATATTTGTACATGGGTAACTTTGACTGTAACACATAACCTGAGGAGTCAGCTCAAGCTTTTGGTCCAGTTTTAGAACTACTGTAGAAAATTATTGTTTTTAATCATCATTAAATATCATAGGAATGACAGTATTGAGTATTGAGCCGTTTCTCATTGAAATTTTAATAGTAACAATGGTACCTATGTTAAACTAATGAAAATAATTTATGTTAACCCAGGGTCAAATGGAGAAGGCTGTAAAATATGAGGTGTTAAAAAATGTATGCCCAATAATATGTGAACCACACCTGGTGATTTGCCAGTGTTACCTGGAAGAGCAATGATAAAAAATTATGAATAGTAACCCTGTGACCTTAGCCAACCTTAGCTTACTGTGTGTGGTCATGTTCAGAGAAGAGAATGAAATGAAGACAGGACTGTAACAGTTACAGTGATTAAAGTACAACTATGACTCAGTAATAATCTAAGGACACGCCATGGCATTTCATTAACTCTTAAGTAATAGAATGGCAGTGAAAAACCCACGAGACACAGGCTAATGTATTCAGCAAAGTGCAATTAAGACCCACTCACAGACTTAAACTTGCAGCTAATTCATAAAAATAAGAAAGGCTTTTACTACAGTAAACATCACAATCACACTGAATTAGCACAACTACAGCTGTAACTTTGCCATATCTTCTACATTATTTCCGCTGTTTCCTACATGCTTCTCATATGTGTTAGTGGTACCGCCTCTCTGTCACAAATGCCAACAGTGAACGGTTGTTTTGATTGTAAAAATAGGAGCCTGTGACTGTCAACCCACTAGACTGGTGATTTCCATGTCACTCTGATCTAAGGCTGTCCGTTGTCAACATAAACCACTAAAAGCCATAGAATAGTACCATTGTATATATAATATAAAAACAGAATTATGTTGTGACTATTGATTACTGTCTCATCTTTCATTATGTTATTATGATGCTAACCACCTCTTAGCCCATATTTTTGGACATATTATGCAAATAAATATGAGCTTTCAACTATATATTTGAATGGTTAATCTTATTCTGATTAGTATTTCGAGAGATTCATGCATGTTTGAGGAATTCTGCATTGTTCTGGTCCAAAACTGCCACATCGCCATTTATCAAAATAAAGGATCAATATAGTCAACAATGAATTAAAGTCTTAAATGTCCCATATTGCAGTATTTTCTGATCTTTGTTATAATGTTCTTTCCTCAAAAAAAAACATAACTTGAGTTGTGTTTCATTCACACAGGTTTAACACACACATCTTGCATATTTAGTCTTAGTTCTTCCCTCAAACAGAAACCCCCTGTCCCACCTTGTGAAGTTATGTGGTAATACAAGAAGTGCTCCACTGTGTTTTTAAACTCCATACACTTTCACTAGAATCATTTGGATATTTTCAGCTCTGGAAATCCCCATCTCTAGTGAACTAAAAGTAAAAGGGAGCTGTTAACTTGAAAACTACCACTAAATGACGTCACATTGTGGAACAGACCATTTTGAGCTTTGGAGATGTAGACAAAGTAATAATAAAGGTTTACTCAAACATGTGTGAATGAAGCAAAACACAACTCTGAATATGTTTTTGAGGGGTTAACAACATTTTAACATGACTTAACGCTCTAAAAAAATCGAATAATATAGGACCATTAAATAATTATCTACATGTGAAAGTTAATTGCCAAATACAAGAAAAAGCATAATATGTTACTCTTAATGGACAGCTTGCTTAAGTATACATAAGACAGGAGACAGTGACTTCAGTATAAACATGGCATCAACCCCTGCATGTTTCCTTTGTGAGCAGTGCATAGGCATGACTGATCCACGTCACGCTAGACCTGCATGCTGTGAAAGCCCATCCTCAGCTGAATACACTGAAGAAATCTCTGCCATTCTCCTGTGTTTTTCTCTTTTAGCCTCCTGTATAAATTCCATGCATATCACTTAATAGGACAATTTGATTAACCCACAGCAAAGGCGCATTAGTTCTATATAAAGGGCATTTGGGATGAATACAAAATATTTCTGCAGTCATGAATACATGAAATGCCACAATGATTGCATTTATATTATTATATCAAATGGATGTTCTTTTACTCTATGAAGTCAAGGCCTGTTTGTTTTATAGCAAACCAAATGTTCCTGTCACGTTAACTCTGCACTGTACTACCTTGAGCTGGCAACAATCACCTATCAGCCCATTTTGAATGGTTTATAACCTCATCACTGATGGGATGAATGTTGCAATAGTGATGAAATGAGAAACGTGTTAGATTATGTTCATGAGGGGTACGCCAGGTGTAGCAGTCATAGGTATATTTGTTTTGCTTTTGTCAGACACCGGTTCCTTAGGATTTAGTTTATAGGCTAAAGTAGGGTAACCTGACTCATACCAGACTGACCTGTGCAGCACTCTGAATTGAGTTCAACACATTATTGATCTGGGATGGTTCTTGATGACAGCGTTCAGAAAATGTGGAACGTCATGCCGACTATTTGAATCTGATTGGTCAAAGCATCACAACAGCAGAACAAGCCGAAAAGTTAAACACAGACATGTTCCCTGTCCACAAATGCATAAAGTGCTTCCCTTCTGCATGTTTTTCACAAACAAAATAGTTCGTATTGTTGCTAAAATAGTCTGAATGAATAGTCTGTTGGTGTCATCATGTTTGTTTCAGTTCGTTTGGGTGCTTCACACAAACCTCAATGCTGTTCTGTGATTGGTCCGTTCATCCAATTAACCTTATAGCGGCACATACCAAGATGGATTCTGCAGTTTGTGAACTCACAGATATCACAAGAATCCATGCCGCTCTGCAAGGTTCAAAGTAGGGAAAGGAGATGTGTGCAGTGACAATATTAGATGGAGAAGGATTATAGGGTGCTCAAGTGCTCTTTGTTTTTCGAGGATTGAGGGTGAAATCTTCTTGTGTTCCTACAGGGATGAAAAGTCTGCTCTTCATAGACACAGTATTTGTCAGTCAAATTCAGTTTCTCCACTGTCACTACAAAATTAAACAGAGACAACTGTGCCACTATTTCTTTGTGCAAGATTAATAATGATATGATTTTTATCTTTTTAACTGAGAAGTAATTTATATAACATATTGATTTAATCCATTTTACAGTGAATAACTAAAGTACAGTTCATGAAAGGAGGTATTTGGTGTATGATGTACTAGAAAAAAAATCAACACTGTATTCTGTAGACTTTTTGGCCAACCTTTTGTAACTAAAACAATGAAAAATAGTCTAAAGGACAAAACAATCACTAGAAAATAAAATGTCAAGATCCCATGTGCTTTCAAAGCCAACAATAAGGTGACTTTTAAAAGTGCCCAGTGTGTAATCTCGGGGGGCAGTTGCTCTGTTTTGAAGCTGAAACAAAACGTTTACCTTTGAGGGCTGTAGTGTAGAGACTTTTATCCAATGTCACACAGCAATGTCTGCGTCTGTTTTCTCAGGACAAAGAGGGAAAAATGTCTCATAAATAAAATCAAACTTCCCAAATGCATTTAGCAAAAGAATCACATAATTTTGTATAATTAGCCTACTGACTTGTCTTTCTTGCATGTATTCAGTTATAAGTGTCCTGTTGTGTCCTCTGTAAATCTTGATGGAATTTAATGCAATACTGTGGAATATTCCAGGCAACCAATAACATATCCATGGAAACAATAAAGTGAAGGACACTCCACAGGGAAAATAAATAAATAAATAGCACCTTTAATGGCGTACATACCCATAATGCACCAATGCAGCACTTGTAGATAAGATGCTCAACACCACCACAAAGACTCTGCATAACAATTCAAATTAGTATATTTTTTCAACACTAAAAACATCTTTTTTATACTTTCTCTCAAACTGTTGTATCTGTACTGCATTTCCAAAACCAGATTTATCATAAACTGTTGCTATGTGTTTACTCTAATGGTGTACTTTGCCTTCTCTGACCTCCTGCCCACTGGAGTCAAACAGGGCAGCTTGGGGCAGCACAAGGCACAAAGGTTTAGAAAAATGCTAAATAAAGATAAGAGATCTTGCAACCTTGGTACCTCATATGCAAGTTCTGTTTATGTGTCAATATACAAATAAATCTTGTTACAAATAATTTCCCTTATGGATCAATAAAGTTTGTCTAAAAGTCTAAATAAGCCTAAACACACTGAAGACTTTGCAGAAAGCAAACCATAACAATTGCTACTGGCATTATTGAGTATAATTTATTCTGAGTGTATTTTATGTGTTTTATTCATTTTAATTTTATTTCTATCTGTGTGGATGGTGAACTGCATTACTGGACAGACATTCTAAAAGACCTCGAAAGCCTCTTGGCATAATCTCATCGTGGGACTATATGCCCTTGAAATATTGAACCTGTGTGCTCCATTAAAATGATTCATGGACATAGTGACTCTGTACTGACCAATCAGCAGCGTTTATACTGACCAGTGTTGTTGCTGATTGATATTGAACAATTAAACTCACTTGATTTACTGCCTCTATTGAATACATTGATAGTGTAGTTCATGTTCAGCTAAGCTTTGTTTGGTTACTTTTGTTGCAAAATGCTAAGAAATACTATAGGTATAAGTATAGGTATACACTGTTTGTAGTAGTATTTAAACTTGAAACTGAGTACACACCCATTACTAGTTTTAGCATATCTATGGTCTTTTAATGCAGTAATTTCAACAATTCACCCAGATACAAGGCAGGATTGAATCTGTTATATGCAGTACTGGGAAGTAGTTGAATACATATATAGTATAAATATTATGAATACTAATTTTGAGTACCAGTATTCCGGTACAGTTAATTTTTCACTTTGTGGTATTCAGAATACAATTAAAATGAATACATGGCAATAACCGCTGAATCAATTTTGGCTTTGGACAGCACAGTGTTAATGAAAAACGCAAACATAGCTCTTGTAATGTGTGTATGTGTGATTTCTCCTTCTCTAATTAAACATTAAGTTAATGCAAAACAAAAAATCAAGTTGTTTGTAATTATATATCATGTTTTACACTATAATTTAAATGGATTCAGAATACAGAACTCTCATTTGATCATGTATCAGAATACATTAAAAAACACATTTTAATTTGGGTATTCGGTATTCTGTAATAATAAATACACACACATACACACTTGTATGGTAGAGCTGACCTCACAGCAGAATCACACAGTACAGTAAAAACAGTCTGGTATTTTTGGGCTCCGTTCCAACTTAACAGAATTGTGCCTTTTGTAAACAGCCTATAGTTTTAAGAATTGGAGCCTCATAAACAATACTGCTGTAGTGGATTACAATGATCTGCTGTTTTCTGTTGGTGTGTGTGTTGAAGATAGTATAACTCATAATGGGGACACTTTGCCAAATGCTGACACTAGTAAAAAGATTATTTTCAAAATGAATTTCCTTGTTGCATATCCATAACCAAGTATTAATCAAAAATTTGTTTACTAATTGGACCCCTCAGCTAATTGCTGGTCAGTGGTTGGTAATTTGTATCATGAAATGCATTTACATACATATAGTACTATCATAATATAGTAATGGCTGCTGTGAATGGTATGGAGGTTTAAGCCACAGTTGAAAATAGTATATGATCAATGTTTTTATCCAAATAAAATGTCACACTAAATAGTTCCCACAAGGCATATTAACCATGGGATGTTGTTTCTAGGGCGTATTCTGCTTTAGTAACCTTTCAAGTGTTTTTACGGCTTAAGAGCCCACTGCTGAGAATACAACAGACTCGTGTGGAAAAAAAGGAATGGTTTTCAATCTAAAATAAATGTCATGTTGGCTCAACAGTATAAAGTACATGGCTGCATCATAAATCAGATACAATCACCCAGATATAAAGGAAAGACGGGTAATGTTAACATCCAAACAGTGGTTCTATAGGCTCAGAAAAGTCAAGTACCACCTGCAAAAATATTTATCCTTTCAAGTACCACCTGATCTAAACAAGGTCTATAAAAAGACTATACCAGGTCTAAACTAGCACTACGCCATATAACAGCTCTAAACAAGGAAAATGTGGATAAAATTAACATCAGAACTGAAGGGGAATTGCATATCACCTGCATCAAGCAACACAAGTAAACAATGGATCTTATTATTTTATTAGCAACTCAGCTTTATGACAGATCATTGTGAAATATGGCTGTACGAATAAAATGCAGGCACATTTATTCAGGCGTATTTAAGTTGATATTTAAGTTGAGTTAAGTTGCATTAAAGGCACACTAAGGAAAAGAGGCAAATGTATAGCAATAACAAAAATCTGTAACTGAATACATGAAAATATATATTTAATACTATACTGTGGAGCATTCCTGACATTTCCATGGAGACAATGAGATGGCATATTCTCCACCAGATAAGCTACGCAGTGCAGCTTTAAACCAATGACACTGTGTTGTGGATAAAGGACTTACCCTTGAGCTTGATCCAATTCAACACTTGTGAATGCTTTATCCTAAACTGTTTGGCAGTGCACAGCAACTTACTTTGAAATTCTAACTTTCAGAGTTTTGCCGGCTGTCGAATAAATGGCATTTCTTTCAGTAGCAGATGCAAAGCAAATTATTGGAAGCCTTAGTCAGTTTGTTCTGAATGTGAATTTGTCCGCTCAGACACTAGGAACAGGCACTTGAAAATGACTTCATGTCCTTCAGATGAGCAACACAGCACTCAGTGCACTCACTACACCTATAAGAAAAAACTAAAAATATTGCCTTTTAAAGTGTGGAGATGTCCTTTGAGCACCCCCTATGTGTAACCCATGTGTAATTGTTGCAAACCACTTTTAATTCAAATGGCAAACAGCCTTTCTATGAACTGCCAACCTTTACTGTTTTGAAAAGAGTCTGTATTTTTCCGCTTCATGTAATTGCACCAAAGTTCATTTTCCGGTCAAGAGGTTGCAAAGATGGACTCAAAAAGGAGCGGGCCCTGAGAGGTGCACAGCTCTGATTTACATGGAGCAGAGGAGGTACCACTTCCTTAAGGCAGTGAATGACTAAATATCACCAACACACTCAAACCTATTAGCGGTTTCTTGTAGTGCAATTGAATTATGGCTTAGGGCTTGTTGTGTCAAAACATGAGCAGCCCAATAAATGTATTTCTGAATTATTTATGGAGAGATTTCTTTGTTTGTCTGAACGAGGCTGAAACAGAGAGACTGAGGTGAATTTAAGGCTGTGTTTAAGGCTAATCTTTTCTCTAAAGAGCAATAGACACTGATCTGGCCTTACAGTAACCCATACAATCTGTGATCTGTAAATAATAAATGGTGTTATTATCATATGGCCTATGAATTCAAACCTCTATCATAGCTTGTAACAACTCAAGTAAATGAAACTATAAATGGTACTGAATAATTTAATCACATTGCTATTGTTGGTTAAAAAAATTCACAAAATGTGCTTTGGCAGTATAGTGTGATATACAACAATGAGTCATTACAGTAAAAATAGTGTGTTTAAAGGTATTAGAAGAAAAAAACACTTTGACAAAAAATAAATGCAAAAAATTCAGTATGGATTGCTATTATACTCTTGGATTTCAGATTAAAAAGCAATTATTTTGTACTGGCATCAAGGACCATGGATTATCAAGTAGAATGCATAAATTAAACATGTCAATCCATATAAACATCTTCAAGGTATCAACTGTAACTCTGATTAATTCCCCCTGACACTCATTCAGAGCCTTTTGGAGCCTGACCAATAGGAGGAGAGGGTGGGAACAAGTTTGAGGTGCATTAAACAGAGATACACTGTATCACAATATGGCGATTAAATAAAAATAGCAGATCATCACGAAGATGAGATCATAGTTTGATAACGGATGATAATAGAGGTCGTGTGAATTGTGTGTAAAACTAATAGATGGGAAAGTTCAGGCATCTTCATACAGTCTAGTGATTAATGGCGAGGGTATGGAAGGGCTTTTGTTCATTTTATTGATTCATTTAAGGGTAGCTTGAGCTGATCTCTTTTTCAAGGCCTTTGAGACTTTAAAGATTGAATGAATACTTTTAAAGGTTTCTTTGTCTGAAACTCATCACAAAGTTTATGGCTGAATGGGTAGTGTTTCAGTAGCAGATGTAAAGCCAATTAAGTTAACAAAAGCTGAATTTGGAGTTCAGCTTGCAATTTGTTTTGAATGTTATTTTGTCTTTTGTCTCAAACTAACAAGGTGCATTGTCTACGATATGTAATCCCACGGTGCTGTGTGTTTCTTTTTCATAATCAAGAAACAAAAAAGTTTAGAATCCAAACATCAGCGCAACTTCACACCAAACAAGCTAATTATACAGTATGTTTGCAAAGACTTACTGCATGGAGCAATGAAAATCACACTACATGTGCTGTTCTCTTATTCAGTTAAATGAATCATGATTAATCAGGTCGCAATATGGAAGTGGAAACGGTTTGATTGCAGAAACATTGTCTAATCGTATTCGAAACCTTTTCTATTATGGACCACTCATGGACAAATGAGGGATTAAATCAACCAGGCCACAATATAATCATAAGAATAACCATGACTTTATTTGAAGAAAAAATTTATAGAATATATACTCCAAAAATTAAACCTAAATATAAAATTTGTATATCTGATTGTTCCTCGACTTTGTCATTCAAAAAGTCTCACAAATTTCACAAAGCTGTTCACATAGAGGAATAGTTATTGAAAAGTTGTGAATTAAAAGTTGTATATTGTGAGCTTTAAGCCATGTTACAATGTTGTTATCACATCAAAAATACAAGCTGTGTTTTGTTTTATTCACACATGTTTGAGTAACGCTTTGTTACTGGCAGTCTACATCCCCAAAGCTCAAAATGCTCTGCTCCAACTTATGATGTCATGCAGTGGTAATTTTCAGATAACCTTTTACCTTTGGTTCTGTGAATATTGTCAATTCCAGGGCTGAAATCATCCATGATGAAAAACAGTGGCGCACTCTGTATTGCCGCATGACATGACAAGGAGTGTTTTCTGTTAGACAGAAGAACTAAATCTGCAGGGTTTGTGTGTTAAATATGTGTGAATGAAACAAAAAATAACATCATCGCATAAATCAGCAATATTTCATTTGGTCATGTTGTTAATAATAATTGATCAATTGTGATGTTTATAAAACTAACATTGTATATTGCTGCGACATATGTATATGTTCCAATGACCAGTTCAGTGGAGGCTTAGAGTCAGTCTTTCTGATTCTAAACAAAGACAGTGCAGGCCATGTTGTAAGCCTGAATACATCCAAAGGGCTGCATATAGCATAGGTCTAAAATGATCTGCCACATCTGTCCAATAGCTGGAAGGTAGATCGTTCCCTATGACACAAAATCAATCAGATCTCTAAACAGTGTGTATTTTCACTTGCCTCTGCTCTCTTGCGCCCCCTAGCCTTCGCCGTGCGAGTGGTGCCGCTGTGAACCAAATAACGAGGTGCACTGCGTGGTGTCAGACTGCGCTGTGCCCGAATGCGTCAACCCCGTGTACGAGCCGGAGCAGTGCTGTCCCATCTGCAAAAATGGTAAGAAACTCGCCATCCCCTGTTTCAAAGTTTCATTAGACTTTATCTGGGCTATATCACCACTGGATGCCTGTTGTGCCTTCTGAGGATAAGCAAGTAATTGATGTTTTATGAATTAAAAATATTACCTTGGGCTTATTGGACGCTAATGAGCAGTACTAGTTTTAATTATAAATGACATACTAAGCAGAGTAAACATTAGCCCATTGATTAAAGGCATGCTAGAAAGGACTAATGGGCCCTAGGAGAGTCTTTTATCTCCTGGTGCCCTGATGCCCTTGTCTCACACAGCCAATCCTTAAATTACAAATATAGGATTCCGATGGTTCATTTGCTATTTACAAGGCGAGGTATGTGAGATTTACCTTCCCCTGTGCCTATCCGAAGGGACAGGCACAGTACAGTACAGCAACAGCTCATCTGCAGAGTAAGCCTGTTCCAATCATTAACAGTGGTCAAATCAAAGTGGGGCTGCAGGACATGAAACAGATCAGATAACTGCAGCATGAAAGTAAAATGGCTGGCATCGTTTTCTTTTATGCCTAGTGGTGGTATAGGCCAGGTAAAACATTTAGTGCAGTAGTAACTAACCTGGGGGGGCTGGGACCCACTGGGGTGTGTGAGATGTTTCAGAAGGTCCCCAGAGCACTACCCAGTCAGATTAAAGCCATTATTTGTGCAAATAAATGATTGGAAAATGGGTGGGAACATAAGGATCACAATGAATGTTTATTTGTATTAAATAAATGATTCTTAGTTATCATGTTATGTAATCTGGTTCATCAAGGTCCATGGGGGGAAGGGAAATGGGGTGATTTAGTGTATGCAGTATTCATTCTCTACATTTAATCCATCTCTCAGTGTTGCTGGGGCAACCTATCAGAAGCGACAGACCCATCTCATGATTTTGAACTTGGAGCTAAGCTTGATCAAGATCTTACAAAGATGAAACCCAGCCAGATACAGGGAGAACATGCTACACTGGCCCTGGAGTCAAACCCTTCTTGCTGTGACGCATGTGTGAGCCACTTAACCAGCTATGTTCATGATCAGGAGTACCTATGAAGATGATGTTCAAACACTTCAGCGAGAGGAACTCCAAAACTCCTTGTCTGTTATGACCTATTGCCGGCCAACTAGCTACTCGTGATCTGCTGATGAATATGAGGAAAAAGTGTCTATGAGAGTCTAGTTATTAATAAAGAAAAATATGCTATGTTGCCCTGTCATTGATATATTGACATTTTAATAACGCAATATAGTTTGGAAAAGGTTAACATACCAAACTGAAATATCACAATGTCCAATCACAGCTTTGAAAATGCTAAAGGTGACGCAGGAAGCCAAGAATTGCAGGAAATATCCTATAGACATGATTATAGGTTGTATTATCGTCACATGCGAAGCGGTAATAGAAACAGCCTTTAGAAAGTAGCAAAAATACCTTCATATAATTCCTTCTGCTGCAGCTGACCTATAAAAAGGGAGGAATTTTACGCAACTCTGAAAAAACATTTTAGTGCAACAGCAGAACAGCAGAAATTTCTGTTCGTATCTTCTCACATTTACCTCCCTGCTTTCCTCACAAATACCCACGAGAGCCCTACACAAACCCACGCTAACAAGCTGCTAGCACGCTGCTAATCCAGACTGACAGCATACAGTGACACCCATGGCATTTCAGGGAAGGCCCAGTCCTCCGCTGGCTCCCCAAGGGCCCCCGGTCAGGCTTGGGCAGACACACACAGGCGGATACGAGGGGACTGGTGAAGAAGCAGATCCCTTTTTTCAGCCAAAGGACTATGGAAAGAAAGACATCCATGTAGTTAGACCTGCAGTGAGAGGAGTAGGTTGGGACAGCTGCATTCAGGTTGTTTTCATTGAAGCAAGGTGAAAATGTACAAGCAGGGCCCATGCTTTCTCAGAATTGTAGAATATATTTTCCTCAAAGTTTTTTGTCAGCGTTTCCATAGCAATTCAGTGAAAGTTTATGTCAAGTGCTTTTCCTGGCTGGCAGACTAGCTTTGTAACACATGTGGTTGGATTATTCTAATATCAAATTGTTTCTTGGTCTTATTTATAAAAAACTAAATACAAAAATATGACATGGATTTTGCCAGGAATTTGAAGGTGTACCTGATGATGACACCAATACTAAAATGTTTTATTATTAATTTGGAACAAGAAATCTGATTATCCAAAACATGTGTGAGTTAATAGATTTGACAATTATTTTTAAAGCAATAATTATCCATCCATCTTTACATTTTGGTCACGGTCATGAGCTTTGGGTAATGACCGAAAGGATGAGATCGTGGATACAAGCAGCAGAAGTGAGTTTCCTCCGCAGAGTGTTTGGGCATTCATTTAGAAATAGAATGTGGAGCTTGGTCACACAGGAGGAGCTTGGAGTAGAGTCGCTACTCCTCCAGGTCGAGAGGAGCCAGCTGAGGTGGCTCAGGCGTCTGTTCCTGATGCCTCGTGATGTCCCATCAGAAGGAGGCCCTGGGGGACTGTCTCTTGGCTGGCCTGGGAACACCTTGGCAGTCCCGGTTTAGACTGCTGCCCCCGCGACCCGGCCCTGGATAAGCAGAAGTAAATGGATGGATGGACCTTTACATTTTCTTTTAATCGTCGTCTTTGTTATTGCCTATTTTCCACATGCACATGCGCAGGTGTGTGAACAGTCAGGAAGAAATCAGTTCACTCACATCAGATTGTGCCGTTTACATTTCAATAATCTGACGTGTTCTGAAATCCCATTACGAACCAATTTGTGATGTGCGCGGAATAAATAAAACAACACTATCACCCAGGCTCCATTTATCTTAGCAGCTGTCCAGTTGTTGTTAAAACCTAGCCAGGCGCAGATTCTTTGTAGTTAGAGCTATAGGTTATTGAGATGTCAGCTTTTCGTTTCTGTGTATTTCAACCTAAAAACCCCCGCACAAAAAAACAGTGGCAACACGGGCCAAAGAGAAGCACAACTCAATAAGTCAGTGAGCCGCTGGGAGGCTTTATCTCCCAGCTACAGTCCTCTGCAGCCTGACTGATGCAGCTCCAATAGGAACTGTGTATTTTGGCTCGCAGTGCATCAAGGCCTGCAATGTATTTAATTAAGTGAAATAGTAAATGATTAGGAACCATTTGGAATATGGTTGGTAAAGTGAGTAATGTTTAATTACTATGGAACTGGTGTTGTCTTAAAGCGGCATACCTGATTTTTAAACCGAAATGAGGAATGTAAATCTAACTACTCCCAAGCTCTCACAAATCATTTCTGGCACATTGTTGGTATTCACTAGCATGATTTTAGGTGCATGCACAGTCCCCAAACTGTTTTTTTTTTCAGTCAAGGGGAACCAGGGGTGGACCACACAGCCATAATTCTGGGTTTGCTATCGAGAAATGTAAATAAATTCAATGCAGACGGCCTGCAACAGTCTAATTTGGTCACAAAATTCAACTTTTACAGCATAGTTTATGGGGAAACTTTTGCTATGATTTACAGGAATAAAATTGGGTCTTTAAACACCATCAATATTGTAGCACAAACTGAGACAAAAAATCTATTTTATTTGCTATTGCAATAAGCAATAAACATATTCTGAAATGTAGTGGAATGCAAGATCAATGCAGCAGTAGTCATTATCTGAACCAGCAATCAAATTAGTGTCTTATAAAATGCAGTTAGGAGCAGAACATATGAGTTCATATTTTGAAGCACTGAACCAGTCAGAATATGATCATAACTATTTGGCTCTTTGACTATTTTTCTTTGCTCTTATTATACATTGTACAGTCAAAAACCACAATGTTTGCAACAAAGGAGACAAACCAGCATAATGTTTGATCCATTTGAAAACCTAGACAAATCAGGGGCTATAATGGAATAGACATGTATGACTAAATTAATGAATGCATTCTGGAAGACATTATGCTAAAGAGAATATCAGGATTGCCATATATTGCGTTGCACATTTGAGCAGTCTGTAGCTGGTTAGCTTTGATTGACATGTGCTTGTGAAATCAGATGTTTATGAATGTGTATAGGACATTTTGTACCTCAAGGCTAAAGCTGTGTAAATGCACTTGATACCAATAGATTATAATGAGTTGTTACATGCATCACTCCTCCAGCTCTCATCTGAGGATGATTGATGTGTCGGGGCAGTTTGACATTAGACCAACCTTTTTACAAATGACCGCCTCCCATTCGCCCTCTTTGGAATGTGGATGGGAGCATACTAGTACACTGTGAGCTGTCATACCCTTTCATACCCTGATACTTGAACTATGTAACTTTTCTGGTGGAGGATGCACCGCCTGCTTGTCTCCATGAAGATGCTATTACTTTGTTGTGAGTGTTATTTGGCATTAAACTCTACCTCCATGGATCCAAGAAGGTAACAGTGCAAGGCCAAGTTACAAGTCAGATCTGTGGAGAAATAACAGTAAAAATGTGTTTTTCAAGGTATTTATTTTGCCAATATAAGTACCTGTAACTGAATAAAAGTAAGATGAAGAAGTTTAAAGCCAATCAATGGAACATTCCAGGCAAAGCAATAGCATCTCTACTGAGACAAGCAGGTGACATAATGCACCTTAAAACTAATCACTAAAAATAATGGAAGGCTATAACATCATCACTGCAATACATATATTTTTATCTCCTAAATAACTCTTTACAACACTTAAGTGAACTGTTCAGTACAGGACAGGGGCAAGAATGGTCTCCATGGCAATGACAATGGGCCCAAAGTCCTAACCTTGATCTATTGAACTATATAAACAGACCTGGCATTGAACGCACTCACCCTTTTGCTTGGTCAACCTGGAGTTGGTGTAACCTGTGTTCAGTGTCCAGAGGTAAATCAATGGGAACAGCTTTAGCCCAAGCTCTCCCCTCCTTACTTCCTCCCCTCCCTTCTCTTCTCATCACCTCTAAGCTCAGATCAAAAGGCGTATGTCAGACCCGTATAGTCCAGGGAAACTCGTCTCTGCACTGGGATATTGGCTGTCGTGCTGCTGTCACCAGTGGAGGCTAGCTGGTATTTACAGCCAACTGGAAAAGACTTGCAGTAAACATTAAGGAAGGCTTGAGCTGCGGGGAGCATACTGTGAGTAAGCTTTGTGTTTCTTTGGTCTAAGTGTTTCAGACGGTTCAAACAGGCAGACTGTCAATCACTACAGTTATTATGACACAAGGTTAGATAAAGTGGGTGGAAGTCACTATTTTAGGTGTTACTTTTCCCTAAAAATAGAGTGAAAGTGTACCCATGTTATGTAATTTTGTATATGTGAACTTATTTTAGTTCAGTTCAAAATCATTCGTATACTAAGAATATACCACACTGAATATATTAAATATGTTTGAACTGAAGTTAATTAGCCATTAGTATAATTAACCTAAACCCAACAATGCAAGACTGTAATCATTAAAATTCCATAATGACACTTTTACACTTATATTGTTAATGTTATATTTAAATTATGTTATATCAGTTTCAAAAATCTGTTTCTTGTTATAAATTTAACAACATTTTAGACATTAAAAGTACCATTAAAATTAGTAAATGGAATGCTTCTAAATAACGATATTTGTGCAAAGAATATACAGATTTATCTGCCTAATACCGAATAAAACGAAAGCTTAGGAGTTACTTAAGACAAAAATGAGTAATGAGGGAACATCTGATCTATGGAACCAAATTGAAGTCTTCCACAACTAATTATTTTTGGTCACTTTTTTGCTGCAATGCTTGTGATTGACTAAAAATCAACACATTTGGATGTGAAAGATGTTTTACTTCATAAGGCCTAATCTAATCTGGTTTTAATGACAACACATGCTAAATATGACATACTAATCAATTCCAGAGTAATATCACTACAACTTTAGATAGGAAGTCCAAAAATTAAAATAGATTGTTCACAGTAAAAGTTCCATAACACATTGCAGTTAAGTAATGTTGTGGCCAGCCTGGGTGCCACTGGGCTGTCCAGGTCAGCTAAATGTACTGATTTATATTGGCCCTGATAAGGTTACATTACCTCACATAGATCACATTTACTGAGACTCTAAAAGAAGGGGAGAGAGTTAGTGTTAAAGGGTTATGAGACGCATGAGTTTTTTTTTTATGTGCACTCGCCCACATATTCCTCCTCTGGCAGGTTCCACAGGGCAGGATATGGAGTGATAGTCAAAGTCACCGTTACACCAACTGAGCTGTTGATTGCTTCATTTGAATGATTAAAACTGGGACAAATCCCTGGCTCCTTTGCTCACCAACGTTCAGCCTAATATCACCAAAAGGGACATAGGATACCATCTTATGTTATGCCTTCAGTAAACAGTGTAAAATCTATCTACAGTGAATACACTTATTTTGTATGCATTTGAATTACAAAAACTGAAACAAACTGTATTGTGGTGTAAAGATTCATCAGGGCTTTATTTCTCCCTATTGTTTTGGAGTGCATTTGCATGTTCGAGTGGTTGTGTGAGGATAGCTGAGGAGTGCAGTGGCCTTTTCATGCAGACTGAAATGATTAACAGGGTCCTCGGGCTGCCTCTGCTCCCTCTCTCTCTTTCTTTCTCTCTCTGTCTTTCTGTACTCCAGCCTGTGCACTGCCAAGCCTCTGCCTGGCAGCCTCCTCTGCTCGAGGCGCATTAGGATGCAAAGCGCTCCATGTCGAGGGAGATGGGGAGACTAACAAAAGCGCTTTAGTGTTGCAAAAACAAGCCCATCGGTGCATGCCTGTGAAAAGATCTGTAGGTCTGCATTCACTCCCCTCTCTTCAGCAGGAGCCACCTCTGGAGACACATCACTGTCCTCACCCTCTCTCTTGTCTTCTCTCCTCCCCCTCCCTTGGTCCTTTCTCCTCCTCCTCTCTTCTCCCATGCGGCAGGTCCAAATTGCTTTGCTGGAACGACGATCATCCCAGCCGGGATTGAAGTGAAGGTGGACGACTGCACCATCTGCCGCTGCCATAACGGGGACTGGTGGAAGCCGGCACAGTGTTTGAGACGCGAGTGCCTCAATGGCCAGGCACTGTCATAGGGACTTCACCAGGAGAGAACCGCTCAGGCAAGGCCCTGCCCACTCTGCACCATTTTGTATGACTGACACGGCAGGAGCACAACTCAACACCTGACACCAGGAAGTTTCAGAGGGACCTTGTCATAGCCACACAAACACCAGCTGCAGAAGAGGACTGGTCTCGTGGCTCTTTGAATCCTATATATTTTCTGAAACTTGACATGCTCGACTTGCTGCTCACAGTTTGTAATCTCCGACTGTCTCCATGTTGAATCGCTCATGTGTTCTTCATCGGGCCGTGGTAGCATCACTGCACTCACACAGGTGTTGTAAATGCAGCAGCAGGAAAACAAACCGTAAGCACACTGAACAGCGCTTTTGTTCTGTCATGTAAGGCTACTGCTGCGAGCACTTTCAGAGTGCAAATCACAACTTCACACTAAGAGCTTGTTTACAAGATGCACTTCACTCACATGTTTGTTACTTTTGTATCACTATGGCAGGAATTCACCTTAACACTACTGTCTTTTATAAACAGCATTCTTTAGCTTCACCTAATACGTTTCCTTCTTAGTATCGTGATGCACAGATGGAAAAGAGATGGTTATTATTACCAACGCAGATTGAAATTCACAAAGATTCTTGGAAATGCAGGCAGCAAATACTGGAATACTTAATCAAAACAACTTTGGGTAATTTTTCTGCCTCCGAGGTCCATACCCTTCAAAATATCCTCCACAAACCAACTGCTTGAACTTGTGTTATCAAAGTAATTAGCAAAGCAAGAGCAGTCTGCCTCAATTTCCCTTAATCAAAGAGTATTTGGAGATAAATCATGCAGCTGCTTGCTTGGCGATACTGTAGTCGCCATGCTGGGCAAATAACAAAAACTGAAAAGAAGCTGGCAGTACACATATGTCTAAATGTGGCTATTGTCCGTGAGAGGAGAGTGGGTTATTTATCTCATAGCCACAGTATGCTGAGCTGCACCCACTCGTGAAAAGCCCACTGCAAGAGATTACACATTTGGGATTCACTTGGCCCTCGTCATATAGTAGCACTGAATCAGGCCAACTAATTGCATTCACAAGACTCCAATAAGTGCCCACTTGTTCCCTCGAAGGGCAGTACTGTGTGAAGGACCTAGTGGGAGAACTGCTGTTATTTTAATGGATTATTTTTGTATTTGATAAACAGTTCAAGTAAGATTAGTAATATATGTTTGGATCCAAACCATTTACATCCAGTGTTTTGGTACAAGGTACAAGGTACAGTCTCAAGAAAACACTGAAAAGAACCAATATTTATTAACAAATTTGATATACATTAAAAAAAAAAAGAAAAAACATGAACAACTGAACATTTTTTGAGTCCAAATTTCACTATACTTTCATCCTTACAAGACATGACCAGTGCCTTGGTAGACAACTTTGCTTTCTGAGTAGAGCTTGTTTAATAATGGACTAGCTGCAGTTATTCTGATTTTTTTGTAGCATCCCTATTGTCGCCTGTCCATTCCTCCTCTTGGTCAGATAATGCTCTGAATGAGTGACACAACAATTTAACTATTTAAAATGAATGGTTAACTTTCATAACTCAGTTTTGTTAAGATAACATAAAATGTTAAATATTTTTGATTTTATACAAGAAAATTATATTGCATACACATTTGACATCACTCAACCCCATTTCTGATTGCGCACTGTTACTTTTTACTTTTGCTCTGTAGTATACATAAAAAACATGAACAAAGCCCAGCGGTTTCATAGATGATAAATACAACTCATTAATTCTAAGGTGAATTCCAATAAGCTCTTGCTATACATCACCAGATTTCTCCCCATTTCCAGAAAGCCTTACCCGTTAACCTTCTAGACCCTACTCCTGGGCTGTGATGGATGGTCTGCTTAATACTAGCTCGCAGCACTCTGTAATGAGCCAGAAATGAACATGGGATAAGGAACTCAAAAAGTAGCGCCGTTCACACTAATTCTTTCGGGGAAGGCTGTGTAATAAACTCCACTACAATATCTCAGGCAGCAGAGAAAGAGAAAGGAAAAGCAGCAAAAATGAATGAGTGTGGGCGGAGACTTGTCAAACAGGCTCTCATTTTATCATTAGGCTGCAGTGATTTAGTGTCTTTCAATGTAGACACAGAACTCATCTATCTTGCGTCTCATAATAGTAAAACTGACAGCTATGGTTTATCAGTCATGCTCTCATTGCTCGAGATGTTTTCACATTAAAGCTAGAAGTTTAATTCTTCAAATAAACTGAAATTGGACACTAATTATTGCCCCACAGATGTATTACAAAACAAGAAGGTTAACCTATGTACCACTGCATCAAAGCTGTGTTTACACAAAAGGTCTATAATAACAGTTTAATTTTATGCAACAGACAAAATTAAATACAACTCGATTAAAGAAGACATCTGATTATAAATGCAAAAATGTAGTACAATATTACAAAACTAAATTCCTAGAGGGTAAAGTAACAGTGGCTACAACATTTTCCCAACTACAGCCTTAAATTTGAACTGGAAAGTATAATAGGACATGAAGTAGCATTTGGGGAACACCTTTTTTAAACCTAGATACACGCAGAGATAAGACATATTTCAACAGTTTGAGCCAAGAAAGCGCAAACAAGAAGTCAAAGTGGCAACTGCTCAAAATGTTTGGTCAGGAAGCGTGTGAACGTCCACTCAAATGAATCCATCTGTGCTGCACACATCACAGGCTTGTACATGGGCGTTTTGTAAAGGTATGCCATCTGCTCTTTTCACGAGACACTAACTTACTGTAGCTGAAAATTATGTTAGTTTTTCCCTTTGTTCTTATTGTATTTTACAGCAACTGTTACATGAAGTGTGCCTGAAAACCAACATGGTATGGGAGAGAAAAACACTGTTATTATACAATCAGTGCTATTGTATTATTTTGAGCACCAAGGGTCTGATGATGTGAAATTCAAATCTACAAACAGAAATATGTACATGATTGTATGGAGTTACATTGTCATAAAATTCTTATTGAAAAAGGTAAAATGAGGGTCCAAATATGGCCCCTTGGTGCTCCCCATCGTGTTCATATGTAAATATCTTTAAAACATATAATGTGTATTCTGAACTCTGAGGTTGGAGTAAAAAATGTTGACGCGAAAGAAAATGAGTATTATTGATTGAGACAAACCCTATTTTGTTAAGCCGACTTGAAAAGAAGTGTTATTCGCCAAAAAAAGTGTGGATATCTTTTTTCGTGTCATTTATCACTTGGGAAACTACAGCCAAATATGACGAAATAGATGATGAAATTGTATGTTTGAACAAGAAAGTATCCGTGCTCTGGGTTGCTTCAGCAGCACTATCTATTGAAATCTTTCTATAGCACAAAACACTCTTCATTGACATCAACTTTAAATGTGTATACATATTTCAAAATGGTATTAGTAAAAATAGAAATCCTGAAGTTAAACAACACTGTAATTGACCATGGACAACATAATGAGAATGGGTTTAGGGCATTATGCTTATAGTAGTGGTTGCAACTAACTGAAAACAACATGCAAAGAATCCTGCATCCTGCACTAAAACAACTGAGGCCGATATAAGGCCTCTTTTGATGTAAGGTTTATATAATTTAGTTCATAGCTTTTTTGCTTAATATGACTTCCATCTAACTTTATTCCCAGTACTGAATAGACATAATGCAGCTACAAATCAAGTGATATTGAAAGCCTGAGTGAGTACCAGTAGGACTCTTGGTAATGGCAGGTTGGTTGGTTGAGAGCATAACTTACAGGTTCACACAGCCACTCTCTTTCATTACAAAGTCGACTCGGGCTTCTATCTTGTCCTTGATGCTAATTGCCTTCTCCCACCTCCCACTGTGGACGAGAAAAGGGAAGCAATTTTATGCAGCACATAGCAATCAATAGCAATTAGGTGCAACCCTGACTAATCCTGTGAATAAATGAAAACGGCAACTTGGGAGATAGCCAACGGTAGACCTCTGAAGGCACCTGCTGCAGTGTTGTAATAGATGAAAAGCCTGGACACTTTCAGGAAATAAGAGAAAGTTTTGCTACCTTCTCCAGTAAGTGCCAGTGATGTGATGGAACAATTAATTACATTGTTTTTCCTATGCCTCGCTGTAGTGAGTGTAGATTAGGGTGACTGGATGTCCCTTTTTTGAGCCCTGTGTCCCCTGTCCCAGCAGATTTATCCAAAACCAGTGATTTGTAACAGCTTTGTACAAAAAATGTCCCAGGTATCCCTATTTTTGACCAATTTGATCACTGCCAACAGTAAAGAAAGGCATAAACTCATCTGTTTCTGTAAAATACAGAAAAGCTGCTTAAAAATGACCAAAACACAAAGAAAATGTGACTATACTGACTCACATTAGTGTCAAGTGCATAACAATTTTCCTTAATTACTCACTCATTTTACAATTTTATTATTACCAACCAACCCAAAACAGGGATGTCAAAGTTTTTTTTTATTTTGAAAATCTGGCCACCCTCGTGGAGATTGATCCCCAGAGTTGTTCAGTTGCTCACAAACATACAGATTCACTTAAATCAATGGTATAGTTAGTGAAACATGCTAACTGCAGTTCATATTACATCAAAACAACAATGACAGAGGTAAAAATTAGGCATACATCTGCGGTTTTGACAAAAAGACAGCTTTGCATTAATGTACAAACAATAAAATATTTATTGCATTTGTTAGCAATTATTACAACTTGCAACAAAATACAGACTAAAATTAGCATAAGCAGTAAAACAATATATATTGCCATTTATCATAGATCCCCTACACCAGGCATGTCCAAACTATGGCCCGGAAGCCAAATGTGGCCTTCAGACCAATTGTTTTGGCCCTCAGGCTTCCAGGTGCATATTTAGTGTGTCCGTTTGAGGGTCTAAGCATGAACAAAGGTCTGGTGGGTCATTTAAACCTGTTATAAATGCACATATTTGAATTACTCACGGTTTTCATCTGTTCAATATTTTACCTAATGTAAAAACGAAAGACAAAGGCTGAAATGCCTGTTGACTAAAATTGTGGTTGTGTTGGCATTTAAAGGCATAATTACAAAGAAGGTTCAGTTAGTATGAGTAAATAAGCATCATAATCAGCTAAAAAGATAACTATTGTGCATAAAGGAGTTGTTTAAGTCTGAGGCTCTGGTACAGGGAGCAGTCTGAAAGCTGTGATGGACTGGATAACCCAGGAGGAGGGAGCAGACCACACTTTCCCTCTCCGGATGAGAGCAGGCTTGTGTGGGCCATGGGGGTCATACAGGATGTACTGGGTGCACAGGGCCTGGTCAGAGCCGGGAGGGGCGTGGTAGGCAGCTGCACTCACAGTCTGGGTCACATCGCTGTCAGGTTTGGGCTGACGATTCAGGATCTGCCCCCCACCGTCCCGAAGCAACCGGGTCAACTCCTCTTTAGCAGGGCTTGAGAAGGAACCCAGCAAGAAGAAAAAGCAACCATCGAAAAGAGGGGGGAGCTGGAGAACGGTAAAATATTGTTAAAGTAGTTTCAATATTTGCATTATTATTTTTGGATTTAAGCAACTTTTTGGTGGTTAGAATGCAACAGGGGGATGTAAGCAGAAAAATAGATACCATTATATGTCAAATATGCTTAGCTCTGTTAATATTAAACATAGGTAGGAATCTGAAGAGGGAGTTTGGTACTGTTTGTGACTAAAAGTGTGATTTTTAAGAAGGAGAGGATAAGTGCATTGGCAATAGCTCTAAAGACAATATAGTTTTGTTTTTTTAATGTGCAGAAGAGGATCACTCAACTTCACAACAGAAGGATTAGCTTGTCTTCTAATTTACAAAGACATTTAACATGAATCACTAGTCACTAAACAAGCTTTTCCTAATACAGAGTGAGTGCATAAACTTTGCAATTAAAGCATTCATATGTAGAGGAAAAAGGTGTGAAGCCCTCAGGAATGCTGCCTAAATGAACAATATATGAAGACTCTTGAGACTATTTTACCATCTTAACCATTGCTAATGACAAATTTGCCTCAAATAAAAAAGTGAAATTATGATTTTATGCAGCTATTTTTTTTTTTTTTTTTTTTTACAACATTCTTTTAACTTAAATGCACATTTGCAACCTCCCAGCATTCTTCAGGGTAAGTGTATTAAACCTCAATTCACTTTCTTAGTTCAGTTTATTCCAAAAATATTTGTGTGGCAGTTCAATACGTGAGACAGTGCCCTTTTATCATGAGTTTGTGTTATTTACCAGACTACATTTATTGATGCGACTGCGCTGGGGCCCTTCTCCAGCTTCATGGGGTGTTTCGGGCACCCTCTCGCCTGCTCGCAGACATGCCTCCACCCCTGCATCAAAGACAATCCAAATTTAAAGCTACAGCCAATTCTGCGGGCTCAAAACAGTGTGACAGATCTCTGGTAACAAGCTCAACAAAGCAACATTTTATCAGAGTTATCATGTGTTTACATTTGTGGACAGAGCAAGATGCCTAGCAGCATGATGGAGTTAATGATGCACACTTCTTTTATGTGTTGTAACTTAAAAAAGTCTTTGGCCAAGGGACTTCTTTTTGTAGTCAGAGTAAAGCTACAACATGGGTCTGGCAATATTTCACATTTCAAATTATCGGAGAAGTTGGAAATTTATGGTGGCAGGTTAATGGAAAGTGTATAAAGTCACTCTCATCTAGAATATAGTGATATCAGTCTGTTAACAGTCAGTTTATGTTTGTATCTGTCTTATGCACGTAGAGTGGTCAGCCTAGTATGCAATTTCTTCCATCAATTGCTAGCTCACTGTTTACTTTATTAAGTCCAGCTTATCACATGCAGACTTGAGCCAGACTGAAGTTGAGATGGTAGACTGACATTGACATGAATCACCACATCTTTTTCCTCAGCAGACAAGCACAAGGACAGACACTGATAGGATGGTGGGGGATTGTTGTGTGGAAGTGGTGTAGCTGTGCACAGCACGAGACAAGCTCCTGAGAGGGGGAGGAGACCGACTGCACTCTCAATCTACACAACAAAATACAGTCAAACTTTAAACTGTTTACTTTGCAGAGACAAAGACGAGAAGTGAGCCTGCTGTTTTACCACACAACACTGCAGCACAATCACAGCCGGATACAGCAGTCAAGGGCACACCAAGATACCACAAACTCTCTTTAGAGAGTCTCTTTATTTATATCTGGTTGTTGACTTGGTTCAAAAAAAGTCAAGGACTAAGCGAGCTACCATTTCTGCAAAGCATTCATCAAACAAGAGACAAGACTGCCATCTTTTCATCAAGAGACCCTACAGCGTCTTCAGGCACAGTGATTCACACATTTCCTCAGGAGCCGCCGCCTGGCACGGTTTGAACAGGTGCGTGCACACAAGCAGGCAAGAATTACTTGTTGGGAAATTGTGCGTCGCAAATTGTTCTTTTAATGATTCCCAATTTGTTCTGAGTGAAAAAAGTGATAACAACATGTGCTTAAAATGGCCTTTCCAGGAAACAGATTTGAAAGTGCAGGTTGGGCTGAATGCAGATCAGCTGACTCTTTGGACTACTGTGGTACAATGATGAATAGCAGGCTCAGAGCTCAGCGTGCATTCACAATAAACATCTCCACAAAGGCATGTGGCCCACTCCCATCACTGCAGTTAGGTAAACAGCAAATTAATAAGGACATAATGCCTGCATCTCCAAATAAGAACCTGAGTGTGTCCTGTGGCTGTAAATGCTGAAACCCAGTTTGTTTGTGAGATATTGATTTAGATTACAAAGACCATAAATGGTTTCAAGCTGCTTGTAATTCACCACACACTGTAGTTGGTGCTGTGATGAAGGAAAAGCAGAGCTACATTGTTTTGGCAAAGTGATCTAGAGAAATTGACTTGTCTCAAATATGACGATCAATGTCAGGCAACCAGCCATGTTTCTGTTGAGAACAAAGTGTTGTACAAAACAATTAAATAGGTTAAAAATATTACAAAGTCTCTCCAACCCAAGAAAAAATATTAAAAAATAAATTTAATGCAAAGTAGTGGAGAGTCTTCAGGTACCCTTTGAAGGAACATGTCTAATTCAATTCAAACATGTAATTGTTTCATAATCTCACTTTACAATTGCTTTATTTCATATTTTTAGATTCCCAAGTTCAAATAAACTTTTCAAAGTGTCACTATGTACAAACCTGTCACCTGTATGGCTCTTGTATGCTGAAATATATTGGTGCGCTATTTTTTTCTTCTTCAAACATGCAAAGGCATTTTAATATTAAGATCCTGCGGAGGAAAAAGGCTGACAAATAAAATTTCATATTGTTTCTAATAACACACACTGTGTAAAAGTCATGAGGCATATAACCTGCGAGCACAACATTGTCCCTATTATTCGCGTCTATAAAATTACTGTAGTTCTTTAGATTACGGAAAGGCTGGAAGTTATGCATGATTAAAAAAAACAAACTTACAACTGTATTTGACCACCCAGCTGCCCACCAGGAGACCAAGGAGGGTGCTTAAAGTAGTCGGCATCTGTCCATCGGGCACGACAACATGAGTCACTAAAAAAAGGCAAAGAAACAGGAGTTCAAACCAAAATAGAGCCATTTCTCAGAAGCAAGGATCTTACTAGGATACAGAGGGAGGCCAAGTCTGCTGTTGTCCTTGTTTGTCCTGTGAACTTCAGAACAACACTGCTCCAGTTATTTTATAGTCAGTGTAAAAATACATTTATCATACAAGGAACACATACATTATAGGATATGTGACCTTATGTTGTGTCTCCCAGGAGTGTGGAGAATGCAGAACAGTTTTCCTCATGCTGGGTACTGAGTCGACTAAATGCCAAACTGTACATACTAATACACATGGGATTATCTAAACATGCATACAAACCAAATATAAAACTATTTGTTTTTATCAGAGCTTGGTGAAAATGTTGAATATTTATCTTGTCACGATAACCTAAATCAATTTTGACATTAAAGAACAGATTATATACCAACTAGATACTTTGTTGGTATATAATCTGTTCTTGTGGTCAACACAAGACAACTCAAACTGTCAAGGAAAGGTACACTTTTGTACAATTCTGTATCAATACCTGTTAAAATAAGTATAGGTTCAATACTTGTTGGGTGTATTACCGTATAATATAAATGAAAAGTGAAGCAAGAATGCATTTCAATGTTTTTAACTTTCACAGATTTATAGAAAGCGTTAATAGTGAATGTTAAATAATAGCAATAGCAAAGTCTTAGCAAAGGAAAAGTTGGAACACATTGTGCAGTGCTGTTGGAACTCTGTTCCACACAAATTTAAAACAGAATGTATCCAAGAATTCAAAGCCTGGAGATCAAAATGTAAACAGCCCTTTTGTGAATAACAAAGTTTGCGCCCTGCAGTCAGAGGCAGCAAAGTGGTGAGTGCTTTTTTCATTGAGGCTTATTCATCACCTAGACAATACCTCCTAACGTTTTATGAAGAATGATTTCAATTACTTTTGCTCTCTTGTGTTTTCCCATTCATTACTATGCACAAGTCAAAGAGGCTGCTGAATCATAATGACGCATATGGCTCTAAAAGCACTTGTAAGTTGCCACTGAACCCTCAGCGAGTGACAGTATAACAGAAGCTAATAGAAGGTTTTTGCAATACCAAAGTCTGCAAGAAGGTTATAAAGTCCCTAAAATGCTCTTTAAAAATATACAGAAGGAATGCTAGGCTAGGCCAGTCTCCAGTATTATAACTATTACCCACTGCAGACACTCTTTTATTTACACTCCATGAGTATTACAGTGATGCAAAATTGGAACAAATGCCAAAGTACTTTGAATGAAAATATTCATTTTATTGAATGAGAAAAATGCATCCAAATAGCATTAATAACAAGAAAAAGTGGTGTGACTAAAACCCAGGAATACATTAACCATTAAGTATCTATTTATGAAATTCAGCTTCCTGCATGCAACATTTTGAGCACTTTTCACAAAGAAAAGATTAAAGATGTTGTTTTAAATTGTTAATAGCTATGGCAACAGTTCTACTTTTTTATCATTCTGAAACACTTGGTAGTTCATGAGTGATCTAATATGTTAAAATAGTCCTATGTAGTTAATATGTAAGCAGTAATCAGTTATTTGGAATGGGCCACAGGTCGGTGCATGTTGATGATGTCGTCAAACAAACAATACCTGATTCAGTGAAAGTGTCGGCCATTCTCGCCCGGAGCAGCTGTCCCAATTTGGCGAGTTGTTGCTGTTCGCTCAATGACAGCTTGCTGGACAGAATCACCACCAGTGTTTCGTCGCTTCTGTCCACATTCTTTTTTACCTAAGAGAAAATATGACATATTGTATAAGTTTGTACATCTACATTACTAAAAATATGCTACACAAGCTTATTTTGTAGTAGGAAATTAAAAATGCATACCATGGCAGGGCTCAGTGTGGTATTAGCATTTGGAGTTCCTTCAGTGGCTTCCTGGAAAATCTCCAGCATCTCACGACTCACTGCATAATCTGCAGGCCTCTTTCCATACAGATTACTGCAAAGACAAATGTACAGGGAAAATTGAAACACATTTTATGTGTACATTCTATGTGTACATATACATAGTTACATCTGTTTGCACCGAAAACAATCTGCCAGATATAATGAAAAGTAAGTGCAAGTATGACAATAACAACAATAACAAACTACACAGCATAAATATATATTTGTAACTTGAAATGTGTATGTTATGAATTTGGTTGAATGGCAAACTAAGGACAGACTTTGCATGTAAAATTATGCTGTCATATGACAAAGATTCTGGTGAATACAATATTCCAACACATATTTAAAATTATTATAGCAGGTAAACTGATAACTTTCAATGACCTTGTTAAATCAAAGAGTAGATTGGAGATTACAAAATGTCGTTGGATTAAACTGTATCTGAATATGAAGGTGACCCTGACAAATGAACAGAAGAGAAGAACCAGGCCCAGCAGGTCTCTAAAAGATTAGGCGTCAGCAAAGATAACACCTGGGGGACAATTAATAGGTCCATTGGTCCATAAAATAATTCATTTGGATTCATACCCCCAGCACCGCACACACGTAAATACAAACAAGCTCCTCTGCCAACAGTGTGTGGCAGCACGCACACATGCACTGGTGAAGACGCAGCACGCGAGGACAATATCTAAAGAAAATAATAACGCATGGAGGCGCCGCCATGGTGATCAATCCAAGTCAAAGATATGCTCAGAGTCTTGTATGACTTTGAAAACTTAATTTGTTGGTAAACTTTTAAAATTAAATATAGTGATGACTGCAAGAATTTTAAATTAGGGGAAATGTGTATGTGTTGAAGACTATATGCTTGTAATGCACTTAGGTTTGTATAAATAATGTATGATATGTCACCTGTATTTATGCCCCAAGTAAAATATGAGGACAAGCATTTACAGTCTGCGGAGGAGGTTCTATTCTGTGGTATTTCCTGAATTCAATTTTCCAAGACAGAGTTTTTTGTAGACAGAACATATAAATATATCAAGACTTGCTGTGCTGTTCCAGTCAGAAGAAAACATGCTTAGTCCAAGTCCTTACAGAACATTTGCGGAGGCTCCGAGCTGCAGCAGCAGTCTGGCAATGGCAGTGTGTCCGTTCCTCACAGCGTCGTGGAGAGGAGAGTCGTTCTCGTAGCCGGGCGTGTTCAGGAGGGCTCCTCTCAAAACAAGGATTTCCACAACTGTCAAATGCCCAAGGTTGCAGGCTTCATGCTGGGGAAAAACAAACATTATAAAATAAAAATGTACGAGTCAGTCTCAAATCTGAAGGATGGGATTTTACAAAATAAAAAAACAAAAACAAAAAGTAGTTGGCATGCCATATTACCAACCCTAACTCAGATTTACCCCAGGAAAAATAGTTATTGTTGTGGTAAAAAACTAATGGGAATCTAGATTAAAGAAGAATGCAAGGTATAGGAAAAAGCAGATAGCAACAGTAGTAAACACTGTGTTTTGAGTGTACCAGAGGAGTCCAGCCAGCATTATCCTTGAGGTTGGGGTCTGCCCCTTGCTCCAGCAATTCTTTGACAGCTTCTACGTCTCCCTGCAGACCAAACAACAAAACAAGAGGTCAGACGTAGAGACCTGTAAATGCATGGCTTCAAACAGAGGCACTGATCCCACAGCACTAACGCCCCGCTCCTATCAATCACACACTCCACTGTGGGCCATTGATTACTATGTCCTGGATCCAGAAGGGGATTATGATTATGTTTTACAGGGATCAGATTAGTCTCTTTGTTCTTCTGAGGCTTGAGAGCACAAAAAGGATCCTCAAAAGATTAATTATTGCTTTAAGTGAAAAGGGTATTTGAGCAATTATGTGCTTATGTCAGATTAGTTTGCTTTTCATGAGTTTCTGCTTACTGTTAAATGTGTCATTCTTGTTTTGTCCATTTTATTTTAAATTGTTAATCACTATGCCAGTGGTTTTAGTTTATCATTGTGAAACCCACAGATAAATGGTATTAGGTTTGAAACATTCCTGACCTTTACAACACACAAACTACAAAATCCTAAATGTATAACACACATTCTTATCCTTATCGTAGCACCTTTATATAGTGAGGTAAAACGAAGTAGAGATTTCAATCTAAAATATTCATAATATCTCAAATTATTCTGGAACCTGGTGACCTTTATTGCAGCTATATGCAACGGCGTCTCTCCCTTATGGTTCCTCTTCATCACCGCAGGGCTTCCACAGAAGAGGCGGGGAGATTTTCTGCTGACACTGCCCAGGGAGGAGGACGGGCTGTCTCCAAGATCCACTCTGAGGCTCGTCGCTGCCTTTAAACCTGCAGGACTGGACAAAGATGGAGAGGAGAGGACAGAGGAACCCCTACGGCCCCCCGATCTCCTCCTGCTCACTGGTGATGTCCTGGGACGTTTTGGTGTCACGTCTAAAGAGTGGCCTTCCAGTATCCTTGATCTTTTCATGGCAGGTGAAGGCTCATTGTCCTTTTTCTCTGCATCGTTCTCTGCCTTACATTCATTTGGAGGAGGTGTGTTACTCTGGTCCATACCGTCCACTATTTCAGTGTTAGACTCGGCTGCTCGGTCACTGGATATAGTTTCCAGGACAGTTCCAATCACAGTGCCAGGGCTGAGTTCATTAGGAGTCCCCTGGGGCTGGTCGGAGGTGACAGCAGAGTTTCCAAAGGAAACCCTCTTACCAGACCTGCATGGCTGCTCCATGCATAATTGATCCTTTAACGCCACGGGCCTCTCCGAGATGCCCCACTGCTGATTTATAGCCTGCAGCCTCCTCATCTTCTGGACGCTCTGTTTCTGTTGGCTGGGAACGGTAGCATGCGCTGACGCCTGTTTTCTGCTAGGAGCTCTTTTCTTGGTTTGTCTTTTATTTCTTGTGCTCGAGTTGTGCATTTGTGGACTACTGGAGCCAGAGTCTTGAGAGGAGTTAGTGAAATTAAAAACTGATAGGTCTTTAGATGCATTTGTAGTGTTTGCAGCAGCTTTCTCTTCAAGAGGCTTGCTATCTGGTGCTGTACCTTCTGAAGGTTTTTCCACCAGGCAGCGGATTTTTCGACTACGGGGACTAAACCAAATTTTGAAATTCTTCTTCTGGTTAGAGACAGGTGTTTCTTGTTTTGTTGAATCTGTAATAAATCATTAACAATGCTTACTAAAAAGCTCAACACTTTCACCAAAAGGTAGAGAGAAAAATAAAAAATGAACTAAAACTGAACCTGCAAGTCTACCTCTCCTATCTGTCTTGTAGAGTGGGAGTATATTTATATATATTTTTTATATGTATGTACATATGTGTGTGTGTGTGGGTGAACAGGTAAGTAAAAAATGCATGTTTTTCAAGGTATTCATGAGCAATAAAAAGAGAATTGAATAAAGTAGAGTAAGTAAGATAGATACAATTAATTCCATACTGTGGAACATTCCAATAAAAAAGAATTAACCTCTCTAAGGAGACAAACAGGTGGCGGTTCACCGCAAAAGTTATGTAATGCAACATTAAACATGGATCAGACATGGGATACATATGAACATAATATAGATTTATTACCCTCTTGTGTTATGTTCATGAGGTTCTCCAGACCAGAGAAGAGCTCTATGATGCTACTGAGCTGTCTGTTGATCTGGATGTCCTTCACCCAGGCAGGACTGTGACACACCACGCACCCATCTCCTGCACTGGAACCAGCGCAGGACCTATCCAAGACATTAAATATCAATTATTATAACCAAAGCATCAACTGGACTGAAGGGTGGTAAGCACAAATGCAACAGTTTAAGACCTACTCATTTAACAGCTAGTAGTAAAAGCAAATTATAAAGTACAACAAGAGTAATAGTTAATAGCAGTAATAGTTAAGTAAATGGAAATTGTGCAGATGGGTGTAATATATATTTATAATTTTTTATAAGGTAAGATTAATAATACTAAAAAAAGTTCATTTGAAGAAACATTTGCAATGTGTCTAATTAATGAAAAATACGTTATTACCTGCATAATAAATGCTCACACATTCCCAGACAAACAGGGTCCTTCAGTAAATGCGAGCTAGACCAAAAATGTAGGAAAAATAATTTACAAAAAACATCATTACTTGAGAATGACGAGACAGAATGAACACATAAACTGGAACGTCAGTAAGTAACCAAAGCAATAGCTCATATAACCGCGTCATCATTCGTAAATTACAAATATATTGGCTAAAAAGTCGAAATAGTACAGACATGACAATTTCCTAAATATAATTAATCTGAAACCTACCACTTGGAGCACAACAGAAGTCTTCGAAAGTTTGTAATCGCTTCTTTGGTTTTCGCCCATGTTGGAGTTTGAGGGACAGCATCACTATCCATTGTCAACATGTGTTTGGTGTTCTGTTTTAATGACTGAACAGATTTCTTATCTTTTTTCTAGGATAACAATATGAATAACAACTCCAAAATGCCCTCAATATTTCGCGCCTGAAATTTGCGGAAATGTGCAGCTGCGTAATGACGTCACCAAACAGACGCGTCTCCCTTTCAAAATAAAAGTACTCATTTACTTCGTTTTTGTGTCCTTTATGTTTCTCTTGTTTGGACAATAATATAATAAAAATAGTTTTAAATGTTTCGTTTTATACTATTATTTAAATTTTTTTTCTACCTGGTGTTTTATGTCTTTCACACATGTTTAACACATAAATCTTGCATATGTAGTCCTCTTAAACAGAAAATCCTCATGCTTGTGGAGTACGAAAGGTGTCAGATGTATTCGATAGAAATCCGTGCATATTTGGGAAATCCATGCATATTTGGCTCTAGTTGAGCATACAATATATATTCGTAAACTCTCTCTCTCTCTCTGTCTCTCTGTCTCTCTCTCTCTCTCTCTGTCTCTCTGTCTCTCTGTCTCTCTGTCTCTCTCTCTCTCTCTCTCTCTCTCTCTCTCTCTCTCTCTCTCTCTCTCTCTCTCTCTCTCTCTCTCTCTCTCTCTCTCTCTCTCTCTCTCTCTCTCTCTCTCTCTCTCTCTCTCTCTCTCTCTCTCTCTCTCTCTCTCTCTCTCTCTCTCTCTCTCTCTCTCTCTCTCTCTCTCTCAGTTCTGGTCCAGTCCTAGTTTAGTCCTCCAGGTTCAGTCCTGGGATCAGTCCTGGTTTAGTCCTGGTTCATTTTGTGATTGTAATCCTTGATGTCGTAACTTTTCAATTTGTATTATGATGGATAAAATAAACACAATACATTTTATGTATGACTGGACGTTCGAGAGTTTATGAATATTTATTTAATCCTCAACTACAGCCAAATATGCATAGATTTTGCAAATATGCATGGATTTCTACTTATCTCCCACACAAATATTTATGAAAGCTTTAGTACTCCGTACATGCTCCTCTGTTTTTAAATTCCATACACCTTCACTAAAATCATCAGCCCTGGATTTGCCTTTGTCTTTGCTAAACACAAGATTAAAAAAAAGTAGCTATTAACTTGAAAATTACCACTATATGACATCACAAGGTGGAAAAGAGCATTTTGAGATTGGAGATGTAAACATGAGAATTGAAGAATATAATCATTTTTTACTACTTATTATAAATTCATAGTGTGTCTTTAATATATGCCTTGTAATGAAGAATGTAATCATTTCTACCAGTCATTATAAAATTCATATTGTGCCTTAACATTTATGGAACAAAGGAGTACAGAGCTGGGACACAGCTGGGGCAGTTATCAAATTCGTCCAGGATGCAGATGTATCTTTGTGTGCAGACTCAGTGTGGGAAAACTCATGTCTTGCGAGGTCACGGAGTCACGTGAGGTCTGGCTGTGAGGAGACGACAGGAACACCAAATATGGGAAGGAGATGGAGTCAGCTGGACACGGAGAATGTTTAGTCATAGGTTCATGAATATTTATAATGCTTGTCTTTTAATACTGGGCTGAAAGGGGTGTGTGCGTTCTGAAGTTGTGCCTAACCTAAGACGCATGTAGATTGTGTGCTGTTTAGGGACCCTTCAGACCCAGAGCTCTGCTTAGAATTGTACTGTCAGGGATCAAACTTTGTTAATTTGAATCTTGGTCGTCTCTCCTTGATACTGAACACGCACGAAAGAAAAGCTGCATAGGACGCAGGTTTTTTCCTTCAGAATGAAACAAAACACAACACTGGGAATGTTTTTGATGACACAACTTTCTAACCTGGCTTTAAGCTTACAAGAGTTAAGAGTGTAACATAGGACTAATTAGGCAGTAATGTGATTTGAAAAGAAAAAAAGAGGCATTTGGACTGAATTTCTTTATTAGAATTATAAAAACAGGCTGGAATACATTGATAAAAGAAAATTATACAATTAAAATTTTGATTTAGTGAAGAAAGAGCTCAAAGAAAATGTCTTCATTTACGAAAAAGTAAGATTCAGATTTCTGTATATAATCTAGTAATGTATGTGCCTTATATGTATATGTATATTTTTAGATGTATGTACATTATATTTTGAAATACTATTATCATATATATCCATGATCACATTTCAAAATAATATTGCATCATTCCCCAGTTATAAGTATATGTATAGTTCACAAACCAAATTGTAAAAAGAATAATTACATTTCATATAATTTTTGTTATTAATGGTTATAGATATTGTATGTAGATGTCATAATCACAGGAGCATTTTACATAGCATGTACAGTTCACAAAAGTGGAGACTGGACTTTAAGCTTCAACGTCCTTCATGGAGCTGTCGTCAGCAAACTCATCATCAGTCTGGACGGATTCCATCCCATTGTTCCCCATGGCAAAGTTTATAAAGACCTGTAAATGACCAGAACAACAATTAGTTCAAGGTATGTACTGTATATGTTACAGGCAATGTTCATAATCAGGCATTCTACTGAATACCTAGGGATTTAAAGCAAGTAGGGAATCATTTAATGCTTAGCCTTACTTCAGCTTTATTAAAGCATATTTATGCTTGAGACATTGTTTTGGATATCAGTTTGCTCTGTTCTCCAAAAACACGTCACACCGGCTTTTTCTTTTTTGTCATGAAGTCAAAGAGTAAGTAATCATTAAATCATGGTGTCTTTTCTCACAATGATCACAATACTAAAATTTCACATCCTTACCTGGTGCTATGTCACAGTCCAACTGTAGTATAGGTTACATATAGGATTGATGAGGAGGTGCATAATGTATATCTATAGAATGCCTGGATTATCAATTTCTAACATATAGACCTTGAATTAAGGGCAGTATTTTGGTTAATCTGAATCATCTGATGCTGCTGCACGCTGCTCATGGTATGTCCTGTTCCCACAGTGCCGGAGGGGCTGACTGGTTGAAGAATATCAGCAGTAGCTGCATATAAAGCTCATGGATTCTCTCCTAACTCATATTCAATTTATTCTCCCTGAGGCATATCCCCTGTCAGCTCCTCTCCGTCTCTTTTTAACTTTTCAACTCTGTTTTTTTTTCACTCCCACACAGCTTTTGTCTGTCCTAGCTTTCCCTTGTCCTGTCTCATCTCTTGTCCTAATTTCCAGTTTTTCACCCAGCAGCTAAATTTATACAAAACTGCACTGTACCGCTCTATTGGCTTTTCTGTTAATGCCACATCTGTGCTCTCACCTCATCCAGTGTCGTCTGACTAACAGAGAAGTGTTGGATCTCCAGGTGTTCCTTGCTGGACTCGAGCTGACCAAAGATGTCTGCCACTCCACCCGGAGCCATCGGCACATGGTACTCCACCATCGCTGAGTGTCGCTCCTGTTTAGACAACCATTTAATAAAATAGCACAACACAAGAAAGAGTACAAGAGCTGCAATAAAATTAATAAGCTTCAATAAATTACCAATGTATTTTTAATAATATGAATACAGAAGAATGTAATTTAAGAGTAATACTATAATTACTACTTATTTAAAGGCTGCTATTGGTATAATTAAATATGATTAGATACTCTACTATACTAAAGACACTCAAAATATGAAGACGATTATTCATTATTCTATCTTCAGTCATATGACATCTAACCTGGGTAACATTACGATTACCTTATAAAATCAGTTACTGCGTCATAGAAAGAGTCTAGTTACAAAAAATAATGCTCGTGATTTGTGATTTAGAGAACAGTTTTTGGGATAGGTTTGAATTTTGATCTGTCTCTCTACTATAATCCCTTTGTTCAAGCATGGAGTAGAGCCATGCTTAGACAAAATAGCTGGCAAAGTGCACCTTGAGATAAGTGCTGGGGAATCGGCTCTGCATGAACTGAGTGATTGCTTCTGCATCACAAGAGGCTCTGGCCAAGCACATCTTTACTGTGAACCCGCTGCCGAACCTGAAGGGAAAGAAACATTTTTATGAACAAAGTAGAGTTTGGGGGAGGATGTTGTTACACAGTTCTTCTTTGAAAAATAGAGCATTGTATTGCATTGCACAAAAGAGCACAGATAGACTGGGGAGGAATGAAGGGGAGCGGACACAGGGGAGCAGAGACGGTAATGGCTGGGCTGGAGGATGAAGAGGGGTCACTAACCTGTTCTTAATGTGCTGCAGGGAACCCAGACATCGGAACTGACCCTTCACCATGATGGCAAGACGACCGCACAGAGCCTCACACTCCTCCATGCTGAGATACAAAGGCACAAAGAGAGGGCAGAGGTCACTTAAGGTCAGTGCTACACTCAGTAATTATCTATGCCCCGTGTAAAAAGGGAATTAACTTCTATTTAAATACCAGCTTGATTTTTATAGCGGAGAGGAACATGAAAATATAATGAAAATTTGCCTGAATAATGCTTTAATCAACCTTGACTGTTGTGCCAGTTACATGTTAGTTAATCTTTTGGAGTATAATAAAAATATATGATTTTTAAAATAATTGACTATATCTATGATGTAGCAAAACAAAACATACAAAAGTAAATTAAACTGTACATTAACTGAGTAATAGTCTGAGTACCATTAAAAATATCATTCACAGGTTTCATTTTCTGGTGAAATTTAAGTACTTTACCATTTAAGAGATATATCATGTATTTTATTTTGAATTGTTATTTGCTTTGGCAACTGTGCTTACTTTCCATCACCAATAATCGCTAATCAAAAAAAATAATGACTAATTAAATTAATAGTCTGAATAATGCTTTTCTAAACCAGATTTAGTGTTTCTGACCTGTGTGAAGTGAGGACCACTGCACATTTGCCTTTGACTTCATCTGCGATGATCTTCCACAAGTGGCGTTTGGTTCTTGGGTCCATCCCAGAGCTGGGTTCATCCTGAGACACATGAAGCAGAGCGATGAGTGGGAGTCTGAACAGAGACTGAGGTGGCAGCAGAAAGTAAAATAAGATACAGAGGTATGAGAACAGTGTAATATGCAGGAGAGAGGTGCTGTGATTATACGGAAAGAAGGATAAACAAAGCTGAAAATTCAGAAAAAAATGGGGTGTTATAGATCTATAGATTATAATATATACAGGAGGAGTAAACACTTTGATTAGTTAAGAGACATTTATGCCACAAAATCAATTGAAGGTCACTTGTACAAGCTTGTGTATGTGTTTGTGCATTTCCATTGGCATACATTACTGGTACTACATAATTACAACTACCCGGTATATTATGTACCCTACTGTTGCTACTACTAGTACAAAGTATACTGCTATCAGAATTCGTAGTACTAGCACAACTGCTGCTTCCACTAGCTGACATAAACAACATACACAAACCCATCTTTAGGGTATGCCAAGCTCTAACAATGTCTGGCTTGGTATGACACTTGTCTTGGTATTTAATCTTATATTAAGTGCTCTTTTGTCTACTTTTACTATGTATGGTGCATTTCTGCTTGTATTATCCTTAAAATTGCTACTGACTTTCATCTGAAGCACTTTAGTCAGCTGAAGTAGTTATAAATATGCAATAAACTGAACTGAACTGAAAAGAATTTGTATTTGCTTTCATACCAGAAGCAAAATCTGTGGATGTCCGACTAGAGCCAGTGCAGTGGACAGCTTCCTCCTGGTGCCACAACTGTAATTGTCACTGATGGTGTCTTGATAGTGATTCAGCTCCAGCCTCCTCAGTAAATAGTTCACCAACTGCAAACAAAAACATGCAAAGCTTAAACACTCAGTACTCCCACTGTTGCTGCAAAATTCTTATGTAGATTTTTCACTGTACTTTGAGTTCACTTCTCAAAAAGACATAAACTATTATTTCAGTATTAAATGGAAATAGTACTTTACTATGCAATGCAATGATTTTCTAATAATGTAATTCAGTAAGTCAGTAGAAAAGTGGAGCAAGTACAGCTCAATGGACCTTTATAATTCAGTTGAATATAAATTATTGCCTATGCCAGTAAAGTGAATTTTACATTCTTGAGTTGGCTTACTGATAGTAGATTTGCGAACATTTAAGACATGGTATAGCACAATGGGAAACAGAACAGTATTTTGACCTGATCAAAATCAAAACCTGTTACTTGGTGTATTCTGCAATAAAAGCCTTTACCTTCACCTTTGATGCAACACCTCATTACTCTTGACACAACCATGTCAAAGTGAAATGAACCCATTAGAGCCTGTCTCATTATGTGTCGCTAGGGAACAGTGATGCCACATAAGAGACTCCATATATATAACGCCATCTTTGTGAATTAGGCTGACGCAGATGTGCTGGCCATTATACCCATTGTTTTCTGTGTTTCCGTCCGAGACACGAGGCTATTACTGATAATGTAAATGTGCTCATAAAGACCAATCCTCAGTGTACATGGATGAATTCATATCTGTAATTTGTTGCAAACGAATGTGCAGATCTTGAATACAATTACTTAGATAAATCAAACTAAACAAGGAGCTTTTGTGCAACTGTATTGTATAATGTGAAGTTATATCCAATTGGAGCAGATCACACCGACGCCCCTAGCAGAAGGGAAGAAAGGCTCACTCGGTAATCACCAAAGAAACAAGATTGATTATTCCTTGGGATGATAAATGGGATGAATGGGGCTGGAGTGACATGTCACATAAGATCCCCTTATCAACAACAAATCGTTTAAATGTAAATTTGTAGATGTCAAACCCATATGGCATCAGCTAGATTCTGAAATTTGGAGTGCACTAGCTGACAAGAGAGAGGTTTTTATATTTTGAGACAGTTTAGAGCTTTCGCTGCATATCGTTCAACACTTCACACGCCCGCCTCCATTCACTATTCACCGGAGCATTAGCAGGCACTAGTCCTGCCGTGGAAGTGCACTTTTGAATTTCTATCTGATCTGGTGTCATTTGGTAGATGGTGCTGTCACTGGGTTTTTGAAACATGGCACAGAGTCTCTGCCTTACCCCGGGTATATCTCTCTTTGAAATGCCATGGAGGCGAGCGTAAAAGTACAAGTGCTCCTCTCCCGTCAGCAGATCATCCAAGGCGTCCACTTGAGGACAATATCCAATGTTCACTCCCCGGCTACGACACTCCATTATATCCACCAGGCGTCTGTGGGGAAAAAGTAAACATTACGCTGAACATACTTAGTACATGGAAAAACATTAAGAGTGTTACTATGGACACGTCTGCTTCAGTGTGCTGTTGTTACCATTAAAGCTCAAGCACAGTTTATTGATTTAAATAAGGTTAACAAGGATGTTATTCACAACTATACTGTCTTGTAGAATCACTGTTGAGTACCATCGCATTAACAGAGGTACACTGTGTTATGGGCTGTCACAATGTGCGTATTGGTGGTCCTATTGTACTTTGTCATGAAATATGTAAAAAAATAAATTCACAATTGCTAAACTTAATTTCTATTAATGACTACATTGGCTAATACTACTTAATCTGCATAATAAAAATATTTGTATTAGCTGCCCCTCATCTGTACTAAATATTATTGGCCTAAAGAATACTGTGATGTCTGAAACCCAGAAATACAAAGATGAGAAATTACCCATCTCTGTCCCTGATCTGTGCTGTGCCATCAGTGGGGCTGACATCTCCCGTCAACATCTTAAAGGTGGTTGTTTTTCCTGCTCCGTTCACTCCCAGCAGACCAAAGCACTGTGGACAGAGTTTTGTCAGTAATTACAACATTGCAGTAGTTACACCTAGAGCTGGGCAAGTCCACACGAAAAACATTTAATATCTTTCTTATATTCATTCTCATATTGATTGATCTAGATTTTGTCTTGGTAAAAACAAATAAAATGTGGTTTCAAAATTAACATTCTGAACTTCAACAATATATACTATATACTTTTAATCACTGCTGTTTAACACAAAAAATAGTCATGCTTTCGCTGACAGAATCAGACTCAGAATTACTTTTATTCATCCCCGAGGGGAAATTTTCTTCGTTACAGATGCAACCGACCAAGTAGTTAGAATCAAGTTTTCAAAAATAAGATAAGATAAATACAAAAGGATAAAAGATAAAAATAGTTCTCTCTCAGAAATGATTTACATCAGTGAGAGGGAACTATTTTTATCTTTTTTCTTAGAGGACTGTTGCTAAACCTCTCAATTAAAAAGAACCAGTAAATCACTGACGGTTAGAAATATTTTTTTAAATTAATTGTGCAGTTCTAGATACACCTTAACAACATTTTAATCTTCAAACAGTAATTATACAAGTCCATTTTGAATTAAACTAGTAAGTATTGGTTTTACCTAGCTTTGAATGCCGTCTGAATTTGGTAAAAGAAATAAAGAGTTTGTGAATGTGTTTGTTTTCTCACTTCTCCAGCAGGAACACCCAGGGACAGTTTCTTCACAGCAGGGACCTTCTTGTTGAGGTGTTGATAGACCTTTGTTAGTTGGTTCACCTGCAGCACATCTGAGCTCGCTGCTCCACTGGACACCCGCAGGTGCTCAGCAGCCACATCCTCATCCTCCTCTACACAAGGCACAAGAGACACTGCCTTTCTTCTTAGAATCAGGCCTCTGAGAAAACAACAGCATGGTTATTTCCAAAAGTATCATTAAAGGTGTATCTCTTTGGAAGGAAAACCGGGATCTTTTAGTTCAGGAAAAGAATGTCGATCTGTATATATCACAGTAAAACAGAATGCAGAATGAAACATTTTCTCCAGTGAATCTTGAAGAATATATGTTTTATTTTCTTTATGGGGGTGTGGGGGTAAAGAGCAGGGTGAGATGTGCAGAAAATGTCAAGAGTCAGTTTTACAGTACAGAAGTTGCCAGTTCAGACGTTGCCACATTTTTACACTGACCAAACTCCTTGGCTATCAGTGGTCAATATAAAATTAGGATGAATGCTATAAATATAAATAATTCAAAACATGCCTGTCATACTGTTTAAAGGCACCAAAATGGCCATTATAAAAGCAAAAATGCATCTAACTGAAATCTCTGACAGGAGCAGCACATCCCAAATCTTAACTTAGACAGACAAACTTTATTGATCCATAAGGGAAATTAAAGATGAAGAATTCAAAAAAAAACAAAATATTATACGTGAATGAACAATTAAATGAATTAAATCAGTTGAAAAGTTGAAAGGAGAAGTCTTCTATGAATTTCAGGCCTTGTCCACACGTAGCCGGGTATCTGATAAACCGAAGATGTTTTGCTGCGTTTTGACCTGTCATCCACACGAACACGCATCAAAAACGAGTATTCAGGGAAAACTCCGGCCAAAGTGAAGATTTTTGAAAACTCTGTTTATGCGTGTTTGTGTGGACAGAGATAACTGGGGTTTTGCGTTTTAAAACGTCACTGTCTGCGCCAAAAAATATGAATCTGCCCTGACGTCAAACGTGCGACATTTGTTTAGGCGACTGCAAAAGCCAAAGCAGACTATGGATCGAGTCGTTTCTTGAGAGCTGTGTGTGTGTTGAGAGCAGAATTGCTCCTAAACTGTGTTTAGGAGCAATTCTGACTCCGAGTCTGTCCAGACAAAGCAGCTCGGCGCCATGTTTTCTGTTGTTTAAGTTTAGGCGGAAGTGACGGCGGAGTGAGGGCTCAATGGAAATAACGCCATCTACAGGTTTGGAATGTGTATGAATGTGGTTGAAAACGCAGATGTTCGGTTATGTGTGGAAGGTGTTTTTTTTTCGAAGACGAGGTGGTGTGGATAAAACTATTTTTATAAACGGAGGGGGGGAAATGTTCGGTTTTAAAAATACCCGGCTACGTGTGGACATGGCCTCAGTCTTAGGAAACAAGAAACATGATTGACACTGGCTAATGCTTGTTGCCACTGACCTGACTTTGCGTATGATGTATTTGTTCAACAGCAGTCGCAGTGTGAAGAAGACGACTCCCTGAATGACGGAGGAGATCATCATCCAGCCCAGGGCCTCGGTGGAGAAAGGGTCCTTGTATGCATCAATACCATAGCCACTCAGCAGCTGCACCTGGATGTTCATTCGTGCTAAGTCCAAAAGCCCATTACCAAAGTTGAACTGAGGGAAGATTAGGAAGGCGTAGCTCAGCCTGTCAAAGATGACTTTCAGGCTCTGTGGGAGGAAAAACAAAACAGCATTAAAGAATAAAGTAAAAAGTAAATGCATTACTGTGGATTATATAACAAAGTACAGTGAGGAATAATTAAACAAACACATTTTGCCACCTGATACAGTCACATAAAAATCAAATGTATCACCCAGACCTGACTGGTTTAAACCTAAAACGTTAAAGACACAAGTGGAAATCCAAACAGGTACCCCAGTGCAAAAGAAAGGGGATTTAAGTGCCTCTGAAAGGGACCTGCACTGGATTGACTTTTTTTTTTAAACGACTGACCTATTGGAGTTTCAAGACAAAACAATCTCAAAGCTTTACAACCTTTTTACTGAACTAAAAACAAAGAGAGTGACAGAGCAGTGGACTATTTAAAAATAACAATAAACCCCAAAAAACAAAATACCATTTCTTTTCTATTCAATTTGAACAAACTAAATTTGGTCTTGTGTAGTTATCTTAATAGACATTTGCATATAGAAACAGATGTACCTTACAGCAGGCCTGGTGAGTGCATTTTATAGTAAGCCATCTAATATCTCAAACCTCAGTATTTTGCTGTGTAATCTGCCCCATGAAGTAGAGGATGGAGGTTGGTATGATGGTGTTGACACTGAGGAAGAGGTTGATGCACACATAGGTGATGAAGGCCATCTCTGCATCTTTGAACACACTGGACATGAGATACATCCAGGGAAATGTGGAAAACCTAAAAGAGAAGCAAGAGGAGAGAATATTATAAAAAAAAAAGTTGCCTTTTACAAAATGAGGCATTTTGATGTGTATAAGCTACACAAAGAAGCTGATGAAAATAAGCACCATAGACTACTGAAACTGAGGAAAATTTCAGAAAAATACCACTGTGCGGATTCTGCAGAGGGTAAACATTCAGTCCTGGCACCAAATAAGATGAAGATAAATCACTTCTGCCTTTATTCCCTTGGTGACAAAACATCCCTTTTCCTTTTTTGTTTTTCTGTCTTTTTCTTTCACATAATCGACTTGTTCGCTTGATTGGGGTGCCCAGGTCGGTCCGACAGAGAGGATAAGAGACAAAGGAGGCGTGAGTTAAAAAGAAAAGATAGAAGGTGTGTGCAGAACGCAGACATGAGCCACAAACACAAACAGAGCCTGACAAAGACAAAGTGTCGCGGTGGCATGCCTAAAAAAGGTGCTTGGTCGGCAGACGCTGGGTGCCAAGCTATGACAGGAGACAGAAGTGGGGAGGCTGCAGACCGGACCAGGTGTGAGCACACTGACAGATGGAGCACTGTGATTATTCATTGCTTGGGAAAGAGACATCTGTCTGATAGATGAGAGGCAGAATGCTGAGTTGGCCTGCAAAAATGTAGGGCTCAGGACAGATACCAAGGCAACAGCTCAAGACCTGCATATGCTGTAGAGGTATAGCAGATTTAGCTGTGTGACTCGACCTCGATCATAATTACGTTTTTGGCATTAATAATAATTACAGTACAAGGAAAAATATACTTTGTTAAAACTACAGAATAACCGATGTTTGCTCGTTGTTCCATTTTACTTGTAAATTCTTTCCTTTAACTTATTAATTCATAAAACAACAACAACATAAAATGATTAGAGAGTATCATACATCAGTAAACCAAAGCGTGCATACAAGGTGTCCTACTGTTGAACCTATGACATACAATATAGAATTACAAATACAACTTTAACCAGCTATGAGAATTATTGACAGCTGCTACCGGTTTCAGGGTAAATGAAAAAAAAAAGATGGAATTTAAATCTTTATTATGAAACTTACCCGAAAAGAATCAGGAGCAGAGTAACAGCTGCCAAATTCTGCCGTTCAGTGAAAGCTGGTACTTGGAAGGCTGCAATCACTCCAACAGTCAGAGTCACAGGGATCAGATACATGACCTGCAAAAAGAAAAGGACAAATTCCAGTTTGCCATATTTAGGCTCCTGTGATTTTGTTGAATTATCCATTAAAAAGACAATGTTTTGATATAAAAAATCATACAATATCAATCATATGGAAATTTGGGCAATTTACCTCTGAAAGCTACAGCCATTTTGTCACAAAATCGTGTTACTTCACTGAATAAAATCATTGAGACCAATGAAAAATGGAGTGGAATACAAGAAAAATCATAAACAGGGAACATTACAGTTAAAATGCAGACATTACATGACTTTAGTTTAAATCTTAATTATATATAGTATAAAATATGCAATGTGTTCCATAAATAAAAACATTTAAATATATTAATGATTTGAATATAGATTAGATGTGAAAATGCTAAAAGAACAAGTCATACACTAATATTTTTCACTTTCTTACGCACTGAGAAAAAAATCATGAAAAAATCTTGACTTTAAAATAAGAAAAGTGGCATATGATTAGTGAAAAACTTCAAAAATATTCACACTCTACAAAGAAATGGAATTCCAGGGACCTACTTAATTTAATCAAGTCTTTTTTGTGGTGTGAGACATAATTTGACTAAATACTGTGATTAAATGAACAGTCCTTGTTTAATCAGAGTAGTATTTTACCATGTCATAGAAGAAGTTGACCATCCAGTATAACGGTTCACTGACTCCGGCGATGTGCTGCAGCCTCTTAGACCCGCTGTGGTGTTCTTTGACCTCGTAGATGGCAAAGCTGGCGGTGGTGATGGAGAACCCCGTCAGTATACACAGAGCAACCATGATCTGGAGCATACCTTGGACACTGTGAGACAGACAAGACGGATGTGTTAAATCTAATGGTGTAGAAATGATACGAAACACAAAAGACACACAATTCGGGTCTTCCCCCAGTTCACCTGCCATGCCCAATTCGTGATAGAAGCCATTTTTAAAGATATACTACATAACTTTTATGTCTGCTTTGCCTTGAATGTCCCACAGTATTAAACCTTATTCAGTTATAGGTGTTTTATTGCTTGAAAAACATGTATTCTTACTATGTGCAGGATAGCTACTCATGTCTGGTGGTCTGGTGGCATAACCTTTTTGTCTCTATGGAGATAAATATGTTTAATACCATATTATGGAACATTCAAGACAAAGCAATAACATATCTGTGGAGACAATGAGGTAGTCATCCTGTACCAGAAAAGTGAAAATGAATGAAATGAATGAAAATGAAAAGCAGTGCACTTTTATTTCTAAAGCGCTTGGATATCTTGAAAGGCGCTATATAAATGCAATGATTAATTAATGAATTCATTAATTAATTATAAGAGACGCTAATCTCAACTACGTCCATAAGCTTTTTTTGTATCCAATGCATTCGGCACCTACACACATGCTTAGTAAATATTCTATACCCTTAGTTTGAGAGAACTTTTTCGATTAAAACTGCTGTAATAATTAGTATGCACAATGAAATGCTGTAACTTTGTCAGCAACACTATACTGTCATTACGTTTACTGTGTTTAAAGCATCTTATGGTCCTCATGCTAATTCACAAGATGAGGCAATTCAACGTAATAAAAACATTACATTTTAGACTGTAGCAACCAATTATAATACCCCCCCGCTGCGACCCTGCTCATTTGAACTGTCGCTTGCAATAAACAGAATTTCATTAATATATATGCGGCTGGGTCAAAAGAGTTGTATTTGCCTCCTCAGTTTTGACTAGATAATTGCTGTTAGTTGATACAGGGAGTCTAAATTCACTCTGGAGTTCTTGAATAGTGACTGAGATTGTGGTGAGCTGCTAGGCATACAGCACAGCCCATTGGGGGACTCAGACAAAGAAACAGACTTTGATTCATCACTGCATCCTGTCCTCCAAATAACAAATTGCCTGTGTACAACATTTACAAAATAAATGACATTTGGTCGTGAAGGTCTATAAAATAAAACACATTAACGCTGTTTTTCTGAAAAAGAGGAGAAAGCCTGAATATGTGGTGGGCATTAGAAAGAAAGTGCAAAGAATAGCAGACAACAGGTACTGAGTAAGCTTTTAGCCTGGTCTCAGGGGTATAGCTACCACATTGTGAGATTTACTGTAATAAGCAAGCTATAGATTTAGCAGCAGCCAAATCAATACATTAACTACAAAGCACAACCCCCCAGAGAAAAGGGGAGGTATAGGGCACTTGCAGTGTGGACTGTAGTTTGTAACAGAATGCAAAAATAATGTCCAGTTGCTATAGTCTTGCAGTACTATTGAAAGACATCATATTATTAAGATCAAATGAAATATTTTGAACACAGTTTTAAGTGCACACATACATCATTATGAGTAATATGTTTTTATATTCAGTTTATACAAAATATTTTACTGAACATCAACATCTATTTTCGGTAAGTTTTAGGAAGCAGGGTGCAATCAATCCAGCTCCCTGCCACCTTCAGGGTAAACACACATTATATCAGGAGGCTAATCAATAGCGTGAGCCTGGAAAAATCCATTTGGAAAATCAGATATGGGTAAATACCTGTGCACTGCCCTAAAACTACTTTGACTTTGATGACACAATTTAGGTTTATAATTAATTACTTCATAACAGTATGAGAATGTTGAGGTTTTGTGTAGTGGGTGAAAAGTGCTCCTTTTGTTTGAAATACATTCTGCCATTGGCCTATTTTTATGCAACAAAACATAAGTAAACATAAGCTTATATTTTGCTATTGTTGATGAGCTTACATTGAGTCTTCATCATCTGGTCGTCCAAAGTAGGGATGACTAGAAACTGAAATGGCTGTAACAGAAGAAAATAGTGTTTAGTTAGCAAGAAAAAACAAAGGCAATTTTTCAACACAAGAATCAAATGAGCAATGATGCTCTTTTAGCTTGGGACACAGTCAATTGAAAAATAAAGTACAAGATGATTTCATTTGCCAGTGCACAAAAAGGAAATTGAATTTTCTTTTATCATTTTGTGCTCACATCCACAGTCCCCTGCATGTGTCTGCTCTCAGTGTGAGATCACCAAAGGCTGTAGCACACACCCAAATCTCAAAGCATTTGTATTAAAAATGATGCTTTTCAGGAACATAAGTTTAATCAGGATATGATGGCACAAAACACAAACCATTATTTATAAAGAGTGTCACACAATTTGCATTAGTTTTTAAGAACACCACAACATTTGACAGTGATTTGAGTTATAGAAATTAGGTGAAATATATACTATAGTTTTACTTGAGCAAATGCATCCACTTTCTCACAAACTACTGATGTAAGTGTGCACTATTAAATTTAAAACTTTCTTAGATGTCTAGAATCTCAAATTATGCTTTTCTTCACATAACTTTTAGAATATTGGCTAATTAAACAAACTTTAAATCCCCTGAGTGGTACGTAGGAGACAGATTTTCAATAAAAACTTGGCGCAGAGTGTTATGTCTGCAGTGGCAAGTAATGTAATACAATTTGTATACAGAGACTAAAAATAAAAATCCCATAGGATGGTTCCCATTCTGGCTTATATACATGCACACTATATTAAAGGAAATAGTGTAACTCTGAAGATACACCAAAGCCACAAAACTTTATCTCACTGGATTTCCAATCGCGGTCTCCAAGTCCCAGTAATGAGTTCAGAGGTAACATTCAAATTATTTTTTACACCCCACCCTGAGGCACTTGTTATCATCAACTACTTTAAAACACAGGCTGTTTATTTTTGTGACTGTTTCATTGTGTGTCTATGTGTGTGCGTCTGTGTGCGCACTAAATGCTTGCAGGCAGATGGTCAGGGCGATACACTGATCTGAAACAGTAGTGAAAACGTGGGCCAGCCTCGTTCTCTTTAGCACAGTTCCCCAGAGTAAAGCATTCATCAGTATTCTTCATGCATAGAGGAATGTGGCTTGGAGGACGCACAGCACCCCCTGGCTTTAAAGCAGTGAATTGAACCGTGAGTAGTTTAAGATTCAGTCAACAACTGCTCCTTCAAGTGCATCACTTTTAATCAGGTCAATCTAATGCAAGTAGGTAGGAAATATTAAGGAACACGGGTATCCAAGACACAAAATAGGGTCCAGAAGTTTTTCCATAATTTACATAGCTAATTAAAGTAACTATTTTGAACAGATTTTATTGAATCTATTGCATAACTTATGAATTATTTGCCAGAAATTGTTTAGTTGGAGGTCAAGTTATAATTTACAATTTCAAAATAAAGTAATTCAGATGCTATAATGGTATCAAGATTGGTGGGAAATTTAAGAACAGTAAAACGTTAGACCAATCTGCACAAGGATGAAAAATCGTGAGGCATTTTGAATTCATAAGGTTAAACCCATACCCTAATAAGCATTTGTTTTAAAGGTCCTTATGCCCAAAATTTCCAACCACTATCCTATGAATGCATGAAATTCCACTTCATAAGCACAAACTATAGCATGTGTATATGTGTACAGTTGTGGCAAAGAAAGTAAAGTTTGAGGTCAATTTTATTAAATTTCATTGTTACTTTGTAGACTTACCATATTGGCTTGGATCTTTGTTTGCAGGGAGATTAGAGCGTAAGATGAAGTTGTTCATACTGCTTAAATACGCCGGCATGGTGTGGTGGCCCTCAGGATTGTACCAGACCTACCCAAGCAAATATATAAAGGTAGCACATAATAAAGTGAAGCTTACAATGAAGTCCACAAAATATAATATATGGTCAGATATGGTTGTAAGATGGTTATAATAAAAAGGGTACATAGTAATATTAATTAACGTTACCTTGGATAGAGTGCGATTCTTGGGCACAGTTTTCATGTCCATTTTTAGGCTTGATGGAAGGGGCATTCCAAAAGCATAGCCACCATACCTTATAAACACAAACACAAAAATCAGTTAAACAGTACAGACTGCAGCAGGCAAGTCTTGATCCTAAAATACCAGAAAATTGCTGAAAAATAATAATGCCCAAAAATGTATCTAGGTCTAGGGTTAAACCAAAAATCAGTACAAAAACTTCTAATGAAACTTGACAACTATCGAAACACTGACTTGAACAAGTACTGATACTGAAAATACATAAACAGAACAAAATTTGACTTTTCCTGAACAGTTTTGAATGATCTTGATCACTATTTCCACATGGTAGAAAGTAATATTATGGAAAATGACATTTGATTGTCAAAAAAAAAGTCTTTAATATTGAAATCGAGTTTGAAATTTTAGTATTATAACAACACTATCAAGGATTCCAGCAAATTTGATAATATGCTATTTCCTTCATTAGTTAGTATTAGTATGCTGTAAAACTAGCACAATAACATCTTTAAAGACCTATTTCTGATGTAGTCATCTGCTGTTGCCACCAGGTAGTTCTCCACATTGAGGCCGGACAAGTTGTAAACGATCTGGGACGATGGGATTTTCTTATGAGGTGGGACGTAGCCTCTCGCTCCACAAACCTGCGGCGGACAGATGATAGTAACTTACGACACAATAAAACAGGCGTGGACAGGCGCGTAAAAATGAAAATGCAAAGACGCAAACAAAGTCAAGGGCCCAAACTCACCTCCTGCTCACGGACACATTTACAGACACCAAACTTTTGAGTGCCATTCGCCTCAGCCCAATCTTCTGTGCTTCTTGTGCAAACTCTACAACAAGAAAAAAGAATAATTAAGATTAGTTTGATCTAGATGTATACACACAAACTTGCAAAAACAATATTGGATACAATTTACTAAGTCTAAATGAGATGTGGTGGGTGATATATTGTTCAAAATTTGCTGTTTGAAGGAATGCTAAATTATAATAAAGACAAGTAAATGAGCTGAGAAAAAATGAAATTGCAGGTGTAATCTTCAAAATAGTGAACAAAGTTTACAGTGATGTTTCTGCTCTTTGCATTTAATATTAACCAAAATGTTCACAAACTGATGGACTGCAAAAATATAAAGATTAATTGCAAATGGAATATATAATCCCAGTCTCTGGCCTGAATAAAATGGGTGGATTTGCTCATGCAGTGCAAGTCTTAGTACAAAAAACAAGACTTAATGCTACAGAGGCATTACTATAGACACAAATTACACAAACAACACCAAAAACCTCCACAGTTCTGATTCTTCCTTTCAATATTTCAGTCGAAGCACAATCACAGCATCCAAGCTCTTTGTAGCAAATCCGGTTTTCATCCTGTTTTCATCCTGTTCATATTTTCCGTTGGTTTTGATAAAAAACGACTTTCAAAACAGCTCAAGGTCTAGTTCATGAGTGGCAACATTGATTTGAGTCTGGTAAGAGTGAAAATCTCCCTTATATACTCAAGGTGTTTAAGGAATACCAATGATACTTTGCTGCAGGGGTTCAATACACAAACAAAGCAGAGAATATAGAGGTGGTGCTGATGGTGCAAATAAAGGTAAACAAAACAAAAAGCCTAAATGCACTGGAGAAATAGAGGCATGATATGAATATTAGGTGAATACTTACTGGTCATTGGATTTCTCAAGACAGGCATTATCAAGGCCAGGGAAGGACAGCATAGTGTCTGCCAGTTTGCTTGAGTTCTTGTTACTGTAATGACAAAACAACCAACACCATAAATAAGTACAAGACTAGAAGATTGTGTAGAAGCAGCAGACTATAACCCCCATAGTCTAAAATAAACTGAACAATATATTGGCATAACAAAAATAGACTTTGTTGCTCATTGTATTATCATAAACTTGATGATACTGGTCAAAATGACTTTAAAAGTTAAATATAGGCAGTAAGTGATATCTATACCCCACAAACTGAATGAGATGAAATTATTAAAATAAATATAATATAATTTGTATCACCATAGTCTTGACAAAATCTATAGGAAATGCTACAAAATTATAACACAGCAATCTACCACCTGCATGAAGAATTGTTTTTAATACTAGTTGTAATCACTATATTTAATATTTTATACAGGAACAATGGTGTTAAAGTTGGGTTAAAAGTAGTTTAAGAAAAACAACAGCCCCATTCTCATACAAATTAGCTTCTCTATTTTCACTATTTTGCTAAATTTGTCCTTGATCCTGCATAGCGCATCTTAAGAATGAAGACATCTTACAAGCGCCTGACGCTCCTAATTTGGGCAGCTTTGATCTGGCTCCTCAGTCCTTCTCATCACCATCATCTCCTAACTCTTACTGGCTGTTTCTCCTTCTCCTTAAGGGTTGTCTGCCCTTCAACAAACTACAGCCTCGCGCTCAAAACCCACTGGGCAAATCAAGATGCATCAGGCCTTCATTAAAGTTTCATCAGAATCAGACAGCTGTGGTGCAGTAATCACCTTCATGATTAAACTGTTGGAAAACTGTTTGATCTTTGGGGTTGGCTGTCTCCCTCGGGACGGAGAGTGTAATTTTGGAGAAGGCCAAACAGTGGAGCCCAAAACAGCATGCAAGCAAGACCCTCATAAGTGCAGAAAAACACATTCATTTACAGACACTAGGGAGGCACTCGTCTTCTTACAATTACATACACTTTTTGGTAAAATGGGGACAATCTCTATGAAAAAAGACACAAAAAGACAAAAAAGACATAAAGGATATGCTCTGGTACAAAGCTGGAGGAATAATAATATATAAATAGTAACTTTCTACAGTCAAATGAATAAATACTTGATCTTTGTGGTTAGATTGTTGAGTTTTTATGATAAAAGAGCATGTGGTTTCTTCTTTCCATTATGCAGCTATTGCACACATAACACTGGTTTTCAGTGGTGATGATGGGCAGGTTCTCTTATGCATGTATGTCTTTATCTGACCTACCCCAGCCCACCCTTGCAAAAAACTGCATATATATGTATAACCCGCAAATCGAAGAGGCAGCCACCATAAAAAAGTGACTTCTTCCTTCACACTCCTGTTATGAATTCCATTTAGGGGAGTATTGACCATTCAAAAGATAGAACAGCATTGTTTTATATTGCTTATTGCTAAGGCAATTTTACATCACTCAGAATTTTTTTTTTTATTTAGCTAGAAAAATGTTCCTAAAAGAATTGCTGGAGGAGTCATTCAAACAACTTTTGACCTTTTTAAATTGCTCAGTTATTGTGTGGCTTGAAAATAAGGTTTTCAAAAACAACTGAAAATCTATGCTAATCCTACTATTGAAACAAGATACTAATTTTAGTGTCTACACTGAAGGAAATAACATAAATAGGACCAATTTTGATCCTTCATGAAGAGTTTTAGAATGGTCGTGATTTAGAACTAGTGTAAGGCCACATGGTATGAGACTTCTATAATTTTGTGTCCAAAATATATTCTATTGTCCAAAAAGGACCAGACGGACAGACCGACGGACCGACAGACCGACCGACAGACAGATAGATACATAGATACATAGATACATAGATACATAGATACATAGATAGATACATAGATATTTTCATTGTGGTATCAAAACTGGTAAAGGGTATCAAGCCTATTCCGTAGTATCACTGACCTGAAGAATGAGTAGCTGGGTCCAATGTTGTAAAGTGCAGGGCTGAGTTCCAGTTCAGAATAGTGCCTGAGGTCGCTCTTGATGGTGCCCAGTCCCATGGCAAACACCACAAACAGGACGGGGAGCAGGAGCTGGGAGATCATGCCCTTCCAGTCTCTGCGGCTGTGGTGGAACCTCTTGATTAGGATCGCCATCAACTGTTGCCAGGCCAACTTCACACCGCTCACAGTTTGAGCCCCAGTGAAACCTAAAACATAAACAATACCAAAAAGCTTTAATGAACAACATGGTAGAAAATAGATAACAATGCACTAATTATTTTTTGTAATGAGGTTTGAACCTTTGTTAGGATCCTGATGTAGTCATTTAGATTTAATTGGCCTAGTGTAAGATTAGTTTGCTGAATTTTCTTATTATTCATGTGTTTCAACTTCCTCTTATATGCAACATTTTCAAAAGAGATATCATATTTTATCATTCCAGAACCCAGGTATAGGTGTATTTGGTCAGGACAATGCACATAAATGAAGATATGCAAGATACATGCATGTTAACGCAACATGCATGTTGCGTTAACATGCATGTATATGAGCCTCATTTCAGCAGCGCTGAATGCTGTGGGTGACGTCACACTTGCTTAGTTTTTTTATACAATTTATATGTATATGGAAATAAAATGCAGACTTACAGGTAGTGTCACCATAGTTGCTCTCTTCTGAGTCTGGATAGCTGTTTATGGAGTCAGTATCGGACACATTTTCAGATATTGTCGGGAGATCACCATCACCTGCTGCGTCAGGGCTGCCATGTGTCAAATGGAGAAACACCTACAGCGCAAAAAGACACTTAACATCTGTGCATGTCAAACTATGTTCTGTATAATGTTGGGGTCACCACCTGCATTTGCATATAATACTGTTCATGGCATTTATTCATCTCACTATTGTTTTACCTCCAATTATTATTACAAGCTTATTTTTTTTCTTTGTGGTTTGAAAAAGTACAACACAAAGGGCAAAAATGAACCATGGCGAGTTAAAAATATTTTGTACAATTATTAGAAGGACACAATAAACAAACTCCTATTTTGTTTTGTAATTCATGTTTTACAAGCCAGTGTAGAGCATATTTTTTAAAAATGGTTGGAGCAGTAGTTGTAATCAAGATTTTTGTTTGATTAATTGTCCCGCTCTCTATTATTATGAATTATCAACTTTAAATTGAAAAACCTATGCCTGCAGCTTAGTACCCCTGTCTTGAAATGATGTATTTTGTGTAATTATTGTCAAAAAAAAAATACTCCTGGCATCAAGGAAGAATAAATAAGCAATAGATTATTCCCCCTGGACCAGATTTACTATAGTTTTGTAGTATCATGTAGTATATTATTCTCAGCAAGAGTGCACATTGTAATATATGGACTGTGAATCTGACCTACCTCCTCTAAGGTGGTGTCAGAGATGCCGTAGCACCCAAGCTGTAGGGCATCCAGGTTAGTGTCGAGGGCGGAGAGCAGGGAGCGATACGAGGCGGCATTGTTGGAGCTGAACGGGGGCAGCAGGTACACCAAGTCACTGCCTTGGGCCTCCTTCAGTCGGGCTTCAGGTACATGGGCTTGAACAAACACCTTCAGCTCTGCATTGTCGATCTGTTTGGTTTCTCCGTTGTGTGTCTAATTATAAACAGATACAGGCACATGTTTTGAATTGCTTGAAAATCAAAACCAAAAACTAAAACTAAAAACTAAACTACTTGTTTAATATGAATTAAGTCTTTGTTCATGCCTTATTAAGGATAGTTAAGATGCAGTTACAATATTCTTACCAAATTAAGATTATTTGAAACAATTATTAAAATATAAACCTGTAGTGGTGAAGCTTCCCTTCCAATTGATTAAGCATAAATTCAGATTTTATTTTATTTTGTTTTACAAAAAAATGCCCAGGCATAGCATTAACAATTAGAAATATTGATTGAAATTTGATTAATATCTCAGCCCTAACCAGTGATGTATATCTTGGCTTTATTATTATCTTTTAAAAGACACTGTAGGTTTGTTGGCCGTTGGACTTCTGTCATTCAGAACAGAATTTATTTAATTTATTGAACAGCATTTTTTATCAGCAGTAGTTGTAATCAGTATTGAAATTTGGTTCATTGTACGGCCCTACATTTACTCATAATTATACCCATTAACTTAAAGTATACACCTACAACTTAGTACTCCTGTTTTAAAATTTACTAGAAATTGACTTTTAGAGCAGGAAAGGCAGACTAGATTTTGGTTATGTTGCCTTGGGAGAACTGTCTCAAGTTTATGCAAATGACAAATACTGACAAGCTAAAATGCTGGAAATACAATCAGACAAAGTTAGTGGATCTGTGTGATTAGATTTGGAGGTAAAATTTGCAGAGTAATTCCATTTTTTGTACCCTGTACCATTTTCAAACTTTCAGTGACTGAGCTGAACGAAGAACATAAATTGTGTGAGCCAGCAGTCAGCATCTGACCATCACTGTTGTAGGCATTTGGTCCATTTTCCAGTTTTCAATCTGTCTGATACAAATCACCCTTTTGCGATGAATTGTGTGCCCAATGTGGCGGAGATAAAACATAGGATTTATTCACACATGAGTGGCTCTGCTCCTCAGTAACAGTGAGGTAGGAAATGGCACAATTTGCTGGCTGGGCATAATGCTAAGATATATCACAGTTTATGGGATGCTTCTGCAAAATGCACAATGCAACTGCTGACATTAAAAGAAAGCATTTTACTTCCTATTTTACTGCATATTATGTGTTTATGCAAGAGCGGAGGCATTTTAGCAATGTTTAGCAAAGTAAGTTACATTTCACTCACAGTTATTTGAATTTCTAGCTTCTTACTGAATATAAAAATGTAAAATGTCTCTATTTAAGTGTAAATACCTTTTTAGTGAGAGTTAGCTTGTAACCTTGGCCTAGCTGATCTTTCAAATAGAACGGTGAACCACAGCATTTGAGTCCTCCTTGTTCCAAGAAGGCGATGCGGTCACTCAGCACCTCTGCCTCATCCAGATGGTGGGTGGACATGATAATAGTTCGACCTAACAAGACATACATACAAACAGATCAGAGGAGGGACAAACTGTACAGACGGTTTACCCCACCACAAATAGTTCTATACACACTTCTAAAAAAAAGTCCCAACCTTGATTTCAGTGACCAAATAGTTATGATGTTCCAACTGGATAATAAGTGGATTAACTCCACTTATGATTAAGAATTCAGCCATGCCAGGTAGTCCGCTAATATGATGCTTAATATACAGCAAATGGTGGTTATTTATTTGGCAGTGTATTGCTTTATAGCTACCATTTGTAAGACTGTCTGACCTGGCCCTATTGTTGTTATTCTCACATATCATCACTAGATGCGATTAGTGTTACTGCAGTCTGACAGTGTGCCGGCTTTGGTCTCACAGAAGAAGACCAGAGAAAACAGGTAAGCCTGCACAAAAGTCAGGTGTGGGGAGGGGGGAACAGGTTTTACATCCACCATCTTCTTAAAAATGTAAAAAAAAAATCAAAACAAAACAAAATGTACAGATGGTAGCCTTAATGACCAAATTAATACCAAAAGACTTAATTATTTAGGATCTTTGCAGTATTTTTCCCAATTCAATTTGTAAAATAGAGATATCAGAACAATTATTCAGTTGATAAATATAGGTTCTCCTCCACCACCTCTGCACTTGCAGTCGTGATCCATGCTATATAGAGAGTGATTTTTTAGATTCACCTTTCTTATGCTGGATAACAATGTCCCAGATGCTGCGCCTGGAGCAAGGATCGACTCCTGTGGTGGGTTCATCCAGCACCACCAGGCGAGACCCCCCTATGAAGGCGATGGAGATTGACAGCTTGCGCTTCATGCCGCCCGACAGGGTTCCTACCCGCTTGTGCCTGTGAGCGTACATGCCTGTTTCCTCCAGGATCCTGTCGGAAATCAGTGGGATGCATTTGACAAGGGATTCATGTTAACAAACTATTTCTGTGCATATAACCCTGAGTAACTGTTACATCTGTTGAAAGGAACACAATTGAAGCTGCATGATTGAAGAGCATAGTTAAAAGTTTTTTTTAGGCTTGTTTTTCTATGCTCATCTTTAGAAACTGTTTCATGATGCAACATGGTGCTCAGAAGCTGCCCAGTTATTACTCAGAATATAATACATTTATGTGAACCCTCCAGGCTATGTGTGTCTGTCTGCTGAATGAAAGATAATGGTAAAAATATGTATCTGGTAACGTGCACCATCTTAAGCATCTTAAGTTAAAGGAATGACCATTGAACTGTGATTTGAAATGTGCCTTACTTCCGGACTTGTTCTTGGAGCTCCCTCTTGGTCCAGTGCGGGGCTTTGATCTGTCCGTACAGTAGCAGGTGCTCTTTGGCGGTCATGTGCTCAAACAGGACATCATACTGCATGCACACGCCCAGGTCTGAGCGCACATCCTCCAGGTTAGCCTGCATGTCTCTGCCATAGACTTCCACAGTGCCAGACGACGGAGGGAATAGACCAGTGAGGATTGACCTAGACAAAAAGCAGGAGCAATGTTTCCTGGGTGGTAAGTTATGCTGTCTTTCATAAACTATTATAATATTAATTGGGTTTAAAATAATAATTCATATGTACCACTTTATAGAAAACAACATGATGTTTTTTTTTTTATATTCTGCTACTGTTTAGCCATTATACAAAATGATGAAAGCATCAGCAAATGGATCACATTAAAAATGTAAATGCAAGTGCTCCTGCTGATGAAGGCCAGGTCTATCATAGAGAGTATATAGATGCTCTGCCAGGTTTGGACAAAACAAACTCTCTGTCAGCAGTCAGCTCTTAGGATGATTAAAGTCAAGCACAAATCAAAGACGAAAACACCACATTCACTAAATGAATGTTCAAAATGCATTAGTATTCACTTTAGCACATGCTGATTCTGAGAAAACTGAGAATAGATGCACTATACACATACATGGTGGTAGTTTTGCCAGCTCCATTGTGCCCAAGCAGCGAAGTGACGTGACCCTCATAAAAAGCGATATTAAGGTTTTGAATGGCTGCTTGATGCCCATATATTTTAGTGAGACCATATAGAGCCACACCCACAGGCAGGTCTGAGTAGTTTTCACCAGTCCTTGAGGAGAGATCGCCTTTGGCTGAAAAACACAAGGACAGACAAACTTTAAATCAACATAACAAGAAACTAAATATTATAAACAATTTGAGTGCTTGAGTTACACAAACAAATAAATGGGAGATAAATTCTAAATAAAAATTAATACCTTTTCCTTTTTCATCGCTGTCAATGAATGCAGGTAGTTGTGTCTGCATAATGTTGGTAAGAAAGAGCCCACGGCCACGTTTTGATTCTTTGCATCCACATAAGTTAGACCAAAATGATGCTCTGAATGGGAAGTACCAGGGAGATGGTATACCAGACTGTCCTAAAAAAAATAAAAAAATTACAATAACTTGCATTCAGTTAAAATAGCTCTCATTACAATAACAAATACAAAATCAGAGGATATGCTGCAAGTAGGATGAAAAGCAAAATAGGGTAATTAAACAGCTGATTGATGGGAAAATTAACTGCTGATTCTATGTTACACAAAATTATAAGCCATGTTATAATGTGGTTACCTCCTAAAAATCATAACTGGTGTGTTTTGTTTCATTCACACATGTTTGAGTCACCCTTTATTATTATTAGTCTGTTGACATCGCCAAAGCTCAAACTTCTCCATTCCACCTTTTACCAGCTACCGTTTACCTTTAGTTTAGTAGAGATGGGCAGTTCCAGGGCTGAAATCATCCAAATTACTAATAGTGAAGGTTTATGGAGTTAAATACACAGTGGAGCATTTTCTGTATTACCACATGACATCATAATGTGAGTGTTTTCTGTTTGAGCGAAGAACTCCTAAGCCTAAACATACAGGGTTTGTGTGTTTAACATGTGTGAATGAAACAAAACTCTGAGGAAACAACACAGATCAGAAAATAGCATAATACAGGACCCTTAACATGCAAACTGTACTATTCAATTAGCCACACATTCTAAATCTCCTGTAGTTAATATAAGTGAGGTTGTCCATATCCATCTAAATCCATGAAGAGAGTGTGATGTTCTGGATTGAATGAACTGACAGATGCTTTTGATAATGGATAATGATTTTAAGATGCTGAGACAACTGGGTGTGACTGATGATGAACATTTTTTTATAATGGTCAGATCATTGTAAAGACATTTTCTTTGTATGTTTGATTTGATTAACTATAACATCAGCCTGCCCATGGAAATTAGCACTAGTGCTCCAACCTGGTTACAATACATCTCTCCTGTATATTGTGCATTGTCCCTGTCTCATTAAATAAAATAAACTAATTCTATACAAGCAATATGCCAAAGGGTTTACAAGAGCTAAAAAGAAATTAGATTGATAAAAATCTACTTCCTCCTTACACACTTTGTAAACCAGATACCACAGCTGCTAATAAATGCTGCTAACTTGTTTGTCCTACTTTACCTGGGAAAACGGTGCGGATATAAGCCCCAATAATAAAATACAAAAAGGCGTCGATGAGCATGAGCCAGCAGAGCCAGCCAAACGAAGCAGTGTCTCCAGCAATGGGTGAGGAGTACGAGTTGCTCCACTGAATCCCTAAAGACGACAAACCAGATAAAAGATTGTGATTGATTCCCACACAGGGTGTCCCTTTTCTGTCAGGCATTATCTGATGCATGTCAGATGCTTAGGCTAATACCTTCTCCTTGGGCCTCATACCGGGAGACATATTGACTGGCGTAGCTGAAGGCAGTGGGAGAAAACAAACTCTGCAAAGGTTTAAAATGAGCAGTCAGTCACATGTTACAAAACAACAGATAAAGGAAGAAAGAATTAATGGTAAAACATTCATCAAACCACCTGCTGTACTTTGTGTGTGCCATTTCCATTTTAAATTCACAAGTGTTAACCAGAATAAATGTTATAACCAAATTCACCCTAAAATAAATCCTGTGAGGTTAGTAAGCACATTTGATTTATTTATGTGGCTGTTCTTTAACCAGCAAGGTCTTATTGAGATTCACAGATCTGTTTCAAGGAGTCTTGGTCAATGAGCTTCAGCAACTAAGCCCTTGAGCAAAACACTGACAATGATGAAGATAATAGAAGTTTTAGATTAAGGTGACTCAATATCTTCGAATAGACTGAAACTTCAAACTTCTATAGACAAAAATATATCTATACATACAACTCAAATTTTGTATATTGTGACAAAATTATAAAATAATTATAAATTAAATAAATTATAAATAGTTTCTCAAAGCCCATCTATTTAGAAGAGAACCTGTTTTTTATAACTATGTCTATACTTTGTCTACCTTATTTTATAAATGTTCTCTTCTTAATTTTATTCTTTGTGCAGTGTCTTTGAGTGTTTAGAAAAGTGCAATATAATTAAAATTATACATGATAGTTATTAATAGTCCCATTCACTTTAAAGCTCTGTTCAATAGCACCATTCACACACATCCTGATACAAAGCAGTACATCAATTGTGGCTTCAGATACACATTTATGGTATATTTATGCCCATAACTATGTGCAGTGCTTTACCAGACACTAACCAAAAGGCTCTTCACTGAGAAGCTGAAATGTCTCTCCATCGCCAAGACGACAATGAAGGGGAAGAAGGCGAGCACGTAGAGGAGACTGCCACTCAGCGCTGCAATGTATGTTTTGTCAAAGAAGGTGCTGATGAGGAAACTGAAGGCCAGGATGCTCAGGCCGTAGTCGCACAGATAGAGGAAGAGCAGAAAGCCGTTGCTGTTAGGTAAGATGTTCCCGTACTTCAACACCAAGGTCAGGAAGAAGATGGTGACAACCAGGTGGAAGGCAGACTCAAGGAACCAAGCAAAGAAGTGGCTCAGAGGGTTTACGCCCATCATCTTCATGTACTGTAAGCAAGAAAAATCATAAGAATAATGATTTAATACTATATATTTTATTAAAACCTGATGTAATGTTCTACCGTAGTTACGACATAGTTAAACTATTAGATAATTGTACTTTTGCAATCAATATTTGTCCTGTCATTCAAAGAAATAGACAAATTGTAAGATTTCATGTGCTGATTTCCAATCATTAAAATATAATCAAACAGTTAACTAACCACAGTAATACCCATGTGGCATTGATTTGAATTTTACATTTTTTGAATTAAATACTTTTGCCCATATTTTCTTAACATTGGCCATACTGTATGTAAGACATACATTTAGAGCACTGACTATTAGATGTTTATTTAAAGCTCAATCCTTTTTTATTATGACATTTTATTTCCTAAATGCCTATATTCTTAAACTTTGGAAACTCCTAAAAGCCATGCTCTGCTTCTGTTCAAAGACTTCTCTTCAGCCTTCAATACTTTCCAGCCTTATCTGCTGGCTGAGAAACTGATCTCCCTTTTTGATTTGGATTTTAACCTTGTCAGTTGGATAGTGAATTTTTTATCTTGCAGGACACTGTGTCAAAGTAAATGGTATCATGTCCTCAAGACTGTATTGTTCCACTGCCTCTCCACAGGGTTGCATGTTATCATCCCTGCTTTTTATTCTATATATAAATAACTGCAGAAGTGCATTTAATAACAGGCATGTCCTGAAATTTGCAGACGATATTGTGATTGTGAGTCTCTTAACAGACACTGAGAGTATTCATGGACCTGTGGTGGATGATTTTATTGAATGGTGTGAACGCTTTTATTTGTCTATTCATGTGTCAAAGACTAAAGATATGCTGGTAGTCGACCCCTAGTGGCACTCATTCTGTCATTCAGGGAAAAGAAGTAGAGTTTCTCTCTGAATATAAATACCTAGGGACTATTATTGACAGTGCCCTACGCTTTGAATCGAACAGTGATGCTATCTGCAAGAAAGTGCAGCAAAGACTGTTCTTTTTAAGAAAAAAAGAATTATTTTAACGTCAGTAATGTTCTTATGGCCATTTTTTATCCGAGTTTTATTGAATCTATTCTTGCATTTTGTATTGTCTGTTGGTTTGGTGCCCTCTCTGTGTCTAGTAGAAATCATTTGGCTCGGTTGGTCAAGGTGGCAGGTAAAATTATAGGCTTACAGCAGTCCCAGCTGCAGGACATTTATAACAGAAGGGTGATTTGTAAGGCCCAACAAATAATGGAAAGCCCTGATCACCTGCTCTTTGAGGAGTTTAACCTCCTTGCTTCTGGGCGGCGTCTGAGAATGCCCCGGATCAGAACTCAGAGAGCTAGGACGTTCTTTATTTCTGAAGCCATAACCAGGATGAATGCTCTCTTATAGCTTGGATCAGTTGTGGTGAAATGCGGATACATACCCTAACCCTACGTGTTCTTTTTTGCCTATTTTTAAGGGAATGTATGTCTGCATTGTTGAGCTAAGCTTAAGCTGTGATTACTGTATTATTGAATTATTGAAAAAGTATTATTGAATTGTATTGTATGTCTATTGTATGTCTGACATTGCTGCACAATAATTTCCTTCTGGGACAATAATAAAGTTGAAGTTCAAATTCAAGTTGGAGCATTAACTGTAATGTCACTGTGCTTGCTGTCGTTAATTTAACTAAAAATATAAGTACAGGCCAAGAAAATGGTTTATACATAAGACAAATTCAAGGGCATTACCTCATGTAGCTTCATTTCTCTCTCGTGTACCAGTTTCTTTACAAAATCAGCCACAAACAGCACCCAAGCGATCATCAGCAGCAGTGGGAAGACAAAGGAGATGGCCTCTAGGTACCTGGGGAATCAAGAGAGGAGAACTGTCAATCGAGTTTCTGTGAAGCATCAAATCGTTGTCGACAAGAAGAAAATGAGGGGCTCCTTTTACATGGTGATAGACAGACACACCATGATTCACCGAGTACAATACTGCAGGGAATTCAGGCCTTCAGGACAGCCATGTTTTCATCCATATATCATTTACTGCAAAATAAATGACTATATTTTGTCATGTCATTCTATCTAGGCTCTGATGCATCGGGATTCTGTCTGATAGTATGATTAGGCTACATTCATTTTTTAGCAAACATCAGGAATTGTGCTGCCAAATAATAAATCAAAGCAATACAAAATCAGGGATAACCATATCTCAAAGTTGGTCCGAGGGGAGACACTGGCTTCACAGATGAGGCATCAGCATTCACTTAGTACATGATTTATTGTATTCAAATGTATGCTATTGTAAGTTTGTATCCCAACATATAGTCTGGCCTATGAAAATATACATTTGGGGCAACAGTAGCTCCACTGACCTACAGGTTGGTGGTGTGATTCCAGCTCCCACAGATGAATACTGTCGTTGTGTCCTTGGGCAGACACTTAAGCCACCTCACTCTGTGTCTGCGTAAACTGGTGTATGAATGTGTGTGTGAATGGGTGAGTGTTTCCTTAATGTGAAGTGCTTTGAGTGCCTTAAAGATGAAAAAACGCTATACCGTAAAATACCTAATAAGAGCCGGGTTCCAATTAACCGCCGGGTGCAAGTGATATTTTGATAAATAACCGCTGGTTCCGAATAAACACAGAGTCTAATGTATTTATTTTTCCAAGAGGTATGCACAGCGGGTCTGAGGAGCAGCTTAGAGGGAACATACCGGTAGGTAGGCAGAATTTGAGTATCATATTTTCAAGTTTTGCTGAACAAGATTTTTGTGAGGAAGGAATTAATTGCTGGTCTCAAAATTGCCGCCTGGTCTCAAATAAATGCCGGGTCTGTTAAGTGATTGAAACAAATAAACCCCCAGCCAGTATATAAATATGTAACCATAACCATTTACCATATATTTATCTATAGCTATATTGCCATGAAATAATTCTTATTCTATGACTAAGGTTGGGAATCTCAGGGTACCTCCAGAATCACTGTGCAATACATGGGTCCTAATTACCTCAGTAACACAATGTGGCACTGAGCAATATATATTGATACAGCAGCAAGCAATTACAATACAATATCCAGGCTATTCTTGTTAATGGTAGTGTTAATGCAAATTTTAAACATTTTAATTTTACAGTTAAGCATTACTGGGCCCCGATTACAATCAAAATTTGTTATGTCAAAATTTTTTCCCTTGGTGTTTTTTTTTCAGAATCTATTTCTATATCTACATCTACTGAACCTATTTCTGAATGACAATATTTTGCCATTCCCCTTCTGAACTAATCAACACTTGCCACTAAAGGTATACTGGACTGTCCAGCAAACAGTATCGACATTTCTGGTTAAAAATACAATACTAAATGTTGAAGCATGGAGCCAATTACTGTGTGAAACCAGGAGAAACACTACTTAGTGACAGTCCCAAGTGGCAAATGTGAGATTTGACAGATTGTTCCACACCAGTGCTTGTGACAAACCATGCGTATTTTACCTGTATGTTCATGTCTTATGTGAATAATATCCGAGAAAACTCACTCATCTCGGTGATGGCAGGGGTAAGGGAATGGTTGAATCTGTACAGCCGTGTCTGTGACTGTCTTGTTGGCCTGGATCTCGATAATGGCTCTGTCAATGCTCTCCTGGAGGTAAATAAAGCCTCGGTTGTAACGCAGCGTCTGCCCAGCATAGACGTGTGAGTCCTTAGTAAAAAAGGGCTCTCGCACACGGTCTGTTCTCATTACGTTGTCCATGTGCATGCGGATGGTGTAGCGCACTTTCGGAGGTAGCATGGTTGTGTTGGAGGCTGAACGTCGCTTTCTGGAGGCTGAGTCTTTAGGCAGCTTGAAGATGACGCCTTGAAAATATAAGGTGAACACAATTTAAAGGCAATGTAGATTTAAAGTTAAGTTTTGTGCACTCTTAAATGTAATATGTACAATGTTGAGCCATCCCACAGGCCATCAGACGTCACATACCGGCTTGTCAAAAGCCTGATCCCGTCAGATCTCAGAAGCTAAGCAGGGCCGGGCCTGGTTAGTACTTGGATGGGGAGACCACTGGGAATTCCAGGTGCCACAGTGGGGCGCCAGTAGCCCCCTAAGTGTCCTTAGGCAAGGCACATCACCCACATTGCCTAGTATGAAAGTGGTGTGTGTGTGAATGGTGGTGGGAGGGGCCGATGGCGCAGATTGGCAGTCTGGCTTCCGTCAGTCTGCCCCAGGGCAGCTGTGGCTACAATAGTAGTTTACCACCACCAGGTCTGGAGTGAATGAATAATGCTCTGTAAAGCATCTTTGAGTGTCCTGAAAAGCGCTATATAAAACTGATGCATTATTATTATTATTATTACAACTTTTATTTATTTGATCTTATTGAATGTATGAAGTGTGCTGATGATTGTGGAAGCAGTTGACAACCTTGAATTAACTTCTAGTTGAATCAAGTTCATCTGTCTATGTTGATACGTAAAATTATCTATTCAGATTGAGCTACCCCCTAACAAACAAGTTTGTTTTTTGCTGAATATGAATGTACACTTTAGCCCGTAACTCAGTGCATAGTCCTGTAAGTGGACTTTAAATGTTATAGTGCACTCATTCAGAGAGCAAATCAGACACTTAACTAAAATGAAAATAAAAACAAAACACGAAAATAAAACACAAAAACAAAAACTAAACTAAAAAAATATAAAATATTACTAAAATATTGATCAAGTCCATCTGACATGCAATCATACTAGTTTTATTTAACATGGATCTTGTGTTAAATGTCAAAAGAGACTGGATAAACACAAAGCAGAAGCCCATGAATAGTAATAGATACTACTGCTAAGAAGTCAGTTGACATTCATTGTTAACATTTGTTTATGATACAGCATTCATTGACCACTTACTTGCATAAAGATTTCTATCTTTAGCCAGATCCTGGGCGTCTCTGTTGAGCTCCTCTTCAGCACCGTAACCTTGGTAACGGTCAAATGTGATGCAGGAGGAGAGGTCGACCATCAGAGTGGACAGCGTGGTGATCTGACTCAAAAGATCTTTGTTTTTCTCAAGCATCACCGTCATATTTGCTATAAAAAATGAAACAAAATGCAATTAAGTGAATAATGAGGATTCTGCTATAGCTTCTGTTGGTCATCCCTTATGTTAAATTGTCCCTGGGAAAGAAATATGGTCTGGCAGTTCAATGTAATCTAATTAAAATCTGTATGTCATAGCTAGACCTTGTGGGGAAAATGACTGGCATAAATCATCATATCAAGGTAAGATGGTCTAAGAAATTTGCAATAAAATTGGATGTAAAGGACTTTCTGTGACTGTGATTTTTTATATGCAGACCGGAGAAAGGTAATATAGGTAATATTTAGTATATGACTTTTTTCATATAGATTTCACACTTACAGAAGTTGTTGAGTGTTTCCTGCATTGAGTCAACATTAATGTCTGTTTGCATTTCAATAAAATTCTTCACAAAGGAATTGCCAAGGGAATTCTGTGGAGGGAAAGCAAAAAATTAAAAGAGACTACAGCAAACTGTGATGCAAAAAAGTCTGAATTCACAAAGTTGTTGAGGCACTTTTTATACCTGCAAAAGTGGCAATGTCTGGGTGAGCATTTCTGCGGACTTCACAATGTAGTTAGAGGATTTAACCCAGTCTTGAGAGTAATGTCTCAGATCAGCAAGCTGCTGCAAGGTGCTGTTCGCCTGTGGTAGAAAAGCAGTGAAATGCATTTAGCAATAGACAGTGAATGCAAAATGTGTACTGTAGACAAAGGAGGGTAAAATATCCAACAAATTGCACTTAGGTTACTTCAAAGTAATATTACTCAAGTAAAAGTACAGAGTAGTGGTCCAAGAAATGACTGTAAGAGTTTATAATTTAAACTTAATGCAAATGGAAGGGAAGAAGTATGGTGTCTGAAAACTGCACAGTACAATTTTATAAAAAAAATTAAAATAAATCCAACTGCACATGTAACTACCCATCTCTGACAGTATAAAGTTTTTTTTTAAACTTAATAACATCTTAACTTAATATTAAAAGGACTATTTTTATTTAACATGCTCTCATGCCCTTGAGAATTACTACAGACAATTTGAATGTCCTCATTCAGCTGTAGTGTGAGATAGTGGGTCTAATAATGATCCTAACTGGGTCTACATATTGCATACCTTTGTCATTATAGCTCGGGTCTGTGGTGTGTCTGGGGTATAAAGGATTTTTCCCATTAGCATTGGTTTAAGGAAGGCCCACGCGATGGCTCCCCCGGTGGTGTTGACCATATCTAGATACATGTTGGTACAAAATGGAGCTACAGGGAAATAGAAAGAGATACTTATAACTATAGTAATACATGCATATGCATTTTAAAAGCCATAATGGCAAGTACCATATGATAATGTAATATCAAAACTATAACATCTGTAGTACCAGATTAAGTGTAAAATGCAAGGTGTTTTGTTGCAATTGTTTTAAAAAGCAGAATTAACCAAAGAGTTTAATATTTACAGATTAATTAGTTAAAATTAGAGTTATTTGATACTTACTGGCATTCTGCGGAATCTTAAACCTTGTAATCATCTCTTGCTTCATATTGTTTTCAAAAGTAGGAGGGGCCATAGAGAACTGGGGATTTTTGGTCAATCCAAACAGAGCCAGCATCCCTTTACTGCACAAGGCTCGAGAAATGGTGACAAACGTGGCTTTGCTTGACATGGTTGACCGCTGGGATCGTGATAACTGTAACATAATAAAAAACACATATATAATTATACTGATTGAAGTTTAATGATCAAAAGATGGTGACATGGGCAAACACATCACACGCTTTATAAAGTGTATAAAATATAAAATGCACCTGGTGAAACTCATTGTTGGCTGCAAGGCTGAGACTCTCAATAGATATCAAGTACTCTTCAAGCTGACGAACGGCCGGCAGCATCCCTTTCATCATGTTTATTACGGTGGTGGCCATTTGAAGCATGGTCTGCACCAGGCTCTGGATCTCCTCCGGCAATACCATCTACAAGGAAAATCAACATGCCAACTCCCTCAATGTGTCTATTTTATTTCATGCAGCTCTTACAAACAATTTTGTGCCTAGATATTTTGCAATTATCAACGGCATAATGTAGGCATTGAAATATAATGTTCTGTATATATAAAGCATATTCCTGTATATTATTATTTACAAACAGTACATTTTTTACACAGGTATACACACAAAATCTATACTTTCTGGTGCTAACTGAAACTCGTTACAGGCCTTGTAAGAAGCGGTTTTAGACAGAGGGCCTGTGGTAAAATGCTTGTAGTCTTTTGAACCGTGACAGAAGATTGTGTGCAAAGGTCTTACTCTGTAGAGGAACTTCTCTGTGTTGAGATGCTGAGCCATCAGAAGAGTGAAGCTGTACCACTGTTGTGCAGTCAGTGAGCAGAAACTCTCAAACAGGGCCTTTTTACTCTCTGTCATATTATTGGGCTGTGAGGAGTTACAGCAGCGCAAGCTGATTAACCAGGACAAAATCTATTCAAACAAAATAAAAGAAAAAGATGTAATTGATATTCTACAGACAGATGGATCAAATGAATGTTAGATGTGTTTGTAGTGAAAATGATTCTCCCTGGAGTAAATCCTTTGAACACATGATCTAGGTTGATGTCCCTGGTTTACCTGCATGTTGTTGTTGGGCAAAATGGTCTCTGTCAACAGGCTGACAATTTTTGGAGCAAATCCCAAGTTCTGCAGGTCCAACATGAATGCTGTTTTATTCCTCACTATCTCTCCGATCGTCACAACTGCAAGATTATTATTTTTAAGATTATTTTGTATAATGAATTAGTGTGACTCAAAACATTAGCTAGACTTTGACGGTCTTCAAAACGGAAAATTGTATATATTTTTTTCTTATTAAAGTACTGTAAATTACCTGGGGCAGGGCTTGTTATGTTGAAGGCACTTAGACCGCTGATATTTAATCCCAAAGCCTCAGTGATTATAGATGTCCTGTAATTACAACAACAGAATATACATCATGATATGCAAGAAAAAGTAACATTAATGTGGTAAAAGTACACACCAGTTTGTGTGGAGGTTGTAAAACCTTGGTTCTCCCATAAATATCTCAAAGATGTTGTCAACCAGAGTGGAGATATTAAACAGTACACCTTCAGCTAAGAGCTGCAGTCCTGGGACTATCCCATTGCAGAACTCTCCCTGTTCCAGGGACAAGCCCTTCTCCAAAATCTGAAGAGGGTTGGTTTTCTCCAAATCACATACCTAAAAAGAGTTTGAAATGTTAAAATCAGAAAATAACACTGTGATAATGAATGTATTAAATAGTTTAAAAAATATATACAACATAAAGATTGCATATATTAATTGACAGCCCTATCCAAACCTTATTTTCATCTGGAATTTAAAATAAAGCAATATAAAATTCAGTTACATAAATAAAATAATTATTGATTGTATTTTTATTTGACTTTATGATTTTATTATGTTAATCCTAATGAACAAAAGTATTCTTTTAGGCTTTAAAAAACTCTAAATCTCTAAATGGTATATGGTCACATTTTTATACAGCGCTTTTCCACATTCAAGGCACTCAAAGCACTTTACAACACAACCACACACCCCTTCACACACACATTCATACGCCAGTGTATGAAGACACTGGGGAAAAGCTGAGTTAAGTGTCTTGTCCAAGGACACAACGACAGCATTCATCTGTGGGAGCTGGAATCACACCAGCCAACCTGTGGGTCAGTGGATTTGACCACTTAACCAATGATGTTTATGTCAAGAGCGGGATTTGAACCACCAACCTTCTGATCAGTGGATAAATGCTCTACCAACTGAGTTACTGTCACCCCACTAAGCTGTTTTTGTATGTTTCATCTACTGGAATCTATCCACTTCACACTGATGATTTAGGTACTTATAGCACCTGAAGTTGTCTGACGGTCCTGCAAGTTTATTAACTTATGAATACAGTAATAAAATAAGGAGTGACTTCATAAACATAAACCTGTTGTTGCAGGTGCTTGAGTTGCTGGAGGAGCTGTGGGTCTGTGGGGTCGGTCTGGAGAATCATAGTCACTGTTTGTAATGTTTCCTGCATGAGCCTGAGATTCTCTGTGGAGAGAGAGAGATAAGGGTGAGCGAAGGTTATTAAAGTTCAACGTGCCGAGGAGGTGGGGCGCCGCGCTGTAAGGTGACATAATAACATGATGTCCCACCGGGCTTCATTATGACTAGCACCGTTACAGGGGTCCCAGCAGCAAATGGTGTGCTTCAAGTGGAAGCCAGTGCAAAAGTGATGGAGCCAAGAGAGACGTGTGTGAAAAACATGAGCAGGTGACAAGTCGCTTAGAGTACACACCACTTAAGGACTAATTATGACAGAAAGTTAAATGCAAGGGTGCTCTACTGCAAGAGGCGTTTGCAATTACAAGTCAACTCAGAGTGCTGAAGACTATAAGTGAGGTTATACAGAAGTGAAACTGCTTATAAAATGAATCCCATGCATTAAAACATTATCACACAAGCACAGACGCCAGTTAAAAGGGGGTCATAGATGTCCACTTGTCTGAGCAGGGGGAAATGTTTAGAGAGGGCGGACAGGATAAATTGATTGAATTCTACTTTGCTAATGAGATTTAAAAAGGTGCTGAGTGGCTTTCTGCTGGAGATGGGCCATATGGCCTTGAGCTCTTTGGGAGCTTGAGTTGAGCTAGTGTGAAGTCTTATTGCTCATATCTCCACAATGAATTATGGCACATTTTAATCACATACACAAAAACAACAGCATTAGCAAAACAATTTATAGACTCGCCATGGTCCACTAACATTTATGAAGGTCAGCTAAAGAGATGGCATTGGTCCAAGCTGATGTTAATTCTAAAGAGCGTATGCCATCAGGCTGCAAGTAAATATTGTGTCAATCAATGAGAGAATCCCTTGTGAGGCACAATTTGCCTAAAAGTCAGCAAAGCCAGTTATAATTATAGGGTAAGGATGTGCACACTGAAAAACTAAATAAAACTAAAAATATTCTATGAAAAAAAAATTAGCATTGTTCATTTTTACACATAGTAAGTAATGTAGTAAATCAGTGTCTATAATTAGAAAATGTAACTGTAATTTAACTCGGAATGAAATGAAATGAATGAAACTCAATATCTGTATCGGGAAAAATCTCCCACTTGCTAACTCTGGCATATTTACATTACGATTTTGATCAATGTGCTCGGTCCTTGAAATCAATCAATAAATAAATAATCAAATCTATCAATCGCATATAATTGTATGATGTACTTATATAGAACACATTATTATGATTCACTAGATTGCACATCTTTATAAATGATACCAAAAATAAATATTCGTGTTAATGTGTTGTATATCACCATTTGTGTTTATGTGTTGGATATTACCTGGGCTTTCCATGGCAATGGCACGGGCAACATCTTTCAGCAGAGATACATATGGGAAGCCATCTGGGAGCAAGCTGACAGCATTCACCCAGACATCCAAAGATGAACTGAATAATGAACAACAATAATGAATAAAGATATGTTCATTTCTATTTTAAGTGAGAAAACTTTAGCCAAAATAACTTACAAATCCATGCCCGGTATTGAGAACAAGGAAGCCACCCCGAGAGCTGCATCGATGGTCTCCTCCTTTGAGCTCTGTAGGCTCCACTCCAAGTCCCTTGTCGCTCCTTTCAAAATGATCCCAAGATCTGGATTGGCAAATAACACATGAACTGTCTCGACTATTTCAGACGTAGTGGGTGTCACCATCAGGCCTTGCCACATGGAATGATAGTTGATACTGAAGAGGTCTATGAAATCATCCACTGGACCCCTCACTGGCATAAATGCAGCTTCCCGTCTGTGGCGAACTCTTGTGGCATTGTAGCTTGACATAGAGTAGTCCCCCATCATGTACTGGTCAGCCATAGGAATAGCTCCAGTGGTTAACAGCTGTCGAATAAATGAAATTGCATTGCCAGTTAAATCGTCTAAAACTTGCAGGTTTGGTGGCAAGTCAACATCCATATCTCTTAGAAATGACAAAAATGGGCCGAGGAGTCTCTGTATTTTCATTAAAGCCTCAACTACTAGGTCAAGTCCAAATTTGTCAGTGGATGCAAACCAAGAAACCATCTCAGCAACTTTGTTCATGATCATTCTTGTGTTGTTGGAAGCCAGAAGTTGACCAAGAGTGTGGTATAACATCGGATTGTCCCCAAATACCTTCATGTCAATCAGTGTTTGAATGGATTTTAGCACAAGATCAACCCATGCTTTGTCAGTGAAATTCCCCATCATCATTTGGTTGAAACTGTTTGACGAGACGTTTAATGCATTCAGTAGGATCTTTGACGCTTCTTTGAAAAACTTCTCTGGTGACTCTTCCATTTCAGGGTATTTTGTCAAGATGTGTGTAAGCATTTTCTTTATGGCACCAATGTGTGGTTTGAGGCAGGGAAACTTGTCTTCCAGTTCGTCTGAGATGAGTTCAATGGACTGCAAACTGTAAATCAAAATATATTAATTACAGAGTAAAACCTTTTTGTGTGGCATTTTAGTTGTCACAAAATTTACTTCATAACTTAAATGTGAAGAACTGTGAGGGTGAGGACTAAAAAATGACAACAACTGTGCTTCATTCAACATAGAAACAGTGTCTTACCAATGGGATATTCCCTATCCCTATTTTATCTTGTATAAAGCTGTACGTATTTTGTTTTACTCATGTTCATTACTTTCTTATATAATGATTCAGAATGATTCAGCTTTGCAACAACTTCAATAATACCCTAACCTTTACCCCTTAATTAAGTAATTACTAAGCCAGAATTATTCTTAATAAACAATTTGTTCATTATGAATTGAGTCTATCTTTATGTTTATTAAGCCTGTAAATAGTGTAGTTATTATGAAGGGTTAGATAAGATAAGATATTCTTTATTTGTCCCACAATGGGGAAATTTCAGTGTTGCTATGCACAGTTAAGAGAACAGCAAGAAAACAGTAGCAGCAATAGAAGTACAGAATTACTTAAAAATAGACATACTCTATAAAGATCTATAAAGATAAGGATTCTAAAACTATATATAATATAAATTGCTATCTTAAAACTATATATACAAGAAATTGCAATCTTAAAACTATATATATATATATATATATATATATATATATATATATATATATATATATATATATACATATATATATATATATATACACAATAAATTGCTATCTTAAATTAGTTACTACTACACATACTTGTACTACTACAAGTATCTACAGCCTACATCTTGTGATAAAATGCTGATCATCACCTGCTTTGTGTCTGCAGGGTTTGGAGCTGCTTGTACAGACTGAGTTTTGCCTGGTCACTCAGAGGCTGGTCGACCAGAGCAGAGAGCTGACTGTGGAAGGATTCGATGAACTGTTCAATCACACGTGATTGTGTAACATCAGTGTCGTATACAGCTCGGAAAGACTTCACAATCCTGGCAGCTGCAGTGTCTATACTCATTGGTCCCATTTCTGTGCACTGGTGAATAACACATATCAAAGAAGATAGTCATTTCCTCACTGTGTCCATGCTGCCATCAAGTGGTTACTCTAAGGAGCTGCACTAAGGGTACACCTCAATGACAGTACTGTAACTCTGTCTCAATCCTTTTACTGTCATTCTTGTCTCTTGTCTATTGTTTAAAAAGTTTGATTCAAAACTAATAAACAAAACTGAATACAGAACACATTGTCAAGCCATTGTAATTTATGGCAGATTAAAATACTTGCAGTAATTTATTTTGGTTGTATTCATTTGTGTAAAAAATATATTATGAAAAGTTTATTTTTATTATTATTTACAAGTATTTCTCCTTTTTAGGGGGTGAGGTTACAACTGAAAATTAGTATAATACGTATATGAAATTTCAATTTATCACACAGTCTAGTCATTAAAAGATTACACTCCTACACTATGTACCATTTCCAATACTTACAGTGGAGTTTTGGTTGCCTTGGGCTATTTCATTGAGAAAGCCATCTATGACAGGCTGCAGGCTGACATTGCACCACATAGCCATGGAGGATGGGCTTAATCCTGCCGCCACTCTCACAGGTTCCCATATTTTCAGAGCTTTCTGGCAGCTCAAGGTACCATTATTCTGGAGAGGAGGAAACAAAAGTCTGACGTCATGTGACTTCTCACTCACATTTCTAACCACAAAACCTGTTCTGGTGGTAAAACAAGAATACATTCCCTTTTTGTTCCCTTGATCCACAGATTTCTCATGTGATCATGTCACACCCAATGAAATAACAAACTACTGCCACATAATAATAATAATGATAGAATGGTAACAATAATAATATTGTTGTTTTGACATGTTATGAGCTAAGCGCAATTGAAATGGAACAATTGGGTACTTCTATTCAGAAGAAGATTTTGATTGATAGTATTGTTGGCTTTAAAAATTTTATATGGGGCAAAGATACACCATTATCCTCTGCATTTATTCCCTTATTGACTACAAAACAAGTTATCTTATTAGTATAGCTCATTTTACCTTTTCAAATGCAGTGACTGTCTGCTCAATAGCCTGCACCAGTCTTTCAGGGATTTCAGACACGTTGAAATGACTCCCATTTAAAGAGCGGGTAATTTCTGTCATCAGAGTCATAAGTGGTTTTTGAAGGTTTAAAATAAATTCTGAAACAAATAAAGAATTACATATGTTAATTGCAAACATGTAAGAATGAAAATGTCCTGTATTAGCTGTTGTATAACCAGGGAGACTATACGTGTTCTATGTCTTGCACAATGTTTTGGCATGCATACATCACTCTACACTAATAGTTAATAATACAAATGCAACATAACAAGTATGTGTGAGCTGCTCCTGTTCTCACCAGTCTCTGCTTTCATATTTTTGACGTCTTCTTTACTCAACTTTTCAGCCATTTCAACTAAGCACGTAAGTTTGTTTAACATCTCTGGCTCTGTGAAAACAGTCATCAAGACTTCAACCAATTTCTGAAGCCTTTGCGAAATAATAAATAATACAAATTAGTAATTTTTCTAAGTATAAAGTTCATCCAGTATTGGTCAAATTAATATGCACATACTTCATCCAGGTTTCATTGTTTGCTCGATCGGTCATCAACTCTTCCAGGACCTTTGGCAGATCTGAAAAGCTCTGTACTGAATGTGCATTTGGTAGTGCACAGGACTCTCCCATGATGAGTGGACAAAATACATTCAAAACCCTAAAAAGCTGAACAAACAGATACAAAGGATTATACCCTAAGTCATTTTAGGTCAGCAGAAATGAACCATGCAATGCAACCAACTCAACAAACATGTTTGACAAATGATGAAGCTATTGTTTACTTGTTTTAACAAAGATAGTGGCTCTCTACACTGCATTGTCTTCACCTGTCATCTCAAAAATGTTGCACAACCCACAGGGACACTGTGTACACCCATTTCTGCAAATCATTACAGTTCGGTTTTATTTTTATCAAATTACAAATGTTTTGCCTATTAAATTCACCATAGATTTTATGCTAGATTTCCTCCATGACCAAACCCTCATCATGTATCCATAATGCACAAAAAGTTGTCTCATCACTACGGTTACCTTATTGGTTATATTTTTACCTGAGCAAATATGTAATGTACACTTTCTTCAGATAGGCCTTGTGACAAGAGACTTTGTGTTGTGTTGCCTGAAAAATATGTATTTTAATAGTCAAAACACAGATTAAATTGAAATACGTAGCAAATGTTTTTAAGTCAAGGAGCCTTACCTTGAACTGAATGGAGGATGGATTTGGTGACATTGATAATAGTAGAAACATAGAGCTGTGCTGTGCTGTTGGGTGGTAGGAGGCTTTTAACCATTTCCATTTCATTTAAAATTCTACAAAACACAAAATACTTTTTCAAATAGTTGCAGTCTATACATTTAGTAAAATAGTACATTTAATGGTTCTAAAACTTACAATTCATTCCAGCCATCTGGCCCGTTAACTGTTTCAACAGACTGAAAATATGTACCAATGATTTTTAATGCACCAAGCAGATACTGGGAAACTTCTGGTGGGATGACCTGCTTAAAAATGAGTTCCAATTTTTGTATTGTGTCAAGAGTTGTATTGAGGGCTACTGCATAGCTCGCATTGGGATGACCAGCCAACCACACAATGTTTTTGACTACGTCCAGGCCACTTTGCTGAATGTTGTTGGGCACAGGGCCAGTTTGTTGGATCACCAGTTGCATTACACTTTTCACTGCTTCCAACACGGCCGCTAAGAATTGGTCACTTTGCAATCCATTTGGTTTCTCTGCCAACATGATGGCCTTGTTCAGAGCCTGGGTGATATTTCTGATTAAATTCATGTAGTTTTGCTCGTCCACATTGAAAAAGTGAAGAGTGGATTGGAGTAGGTGATAGATGTCATTCACAGTTATGGAAGTATTGTTTTGATTTCCCCATGCGCCAAAGTCAGCCTGAATCATCCATTGCTTAAGCAGATTTATGTAGCTATTAATTTGTAGCACAGTGGCGTTAACACACGTCATGTTTACTGGAGTGTCATAGCCTAAAATAGAGGCTGGGATGTTTTGAGCTTCAACATGAGCCACTACAAATTTAACCACATGTTGTAGGATCTCTATTGTGGTCTTGCCAATTCCACTAACTCCACTTGCATCGATTGGATACTGGAGACTATTGATGAGGTCTGAGATCTGTTGGCCAATGAACTGGTTCAAATCCAACTGAGCCAATGCCAAAGAAACCTGCATTTGTGTCATGCGGAAGACAGGGTAGAGGAGATGGGAGACTGAGCTGGTTCTGGTCACATTTTCAAGTTTTTTCAAATACCAGAGGATCATTTTCAGCTGGGCACTTCCTGCGTTAAACTCATTCACTGGAATGTTGAGGTACTTAAGGGGTTCCGGGTCTGCGGCTAATTTTACAAGATTTTCCAAGATTTTGAGCTCATTTAGGATCTCAGGGCTGCTTAAGTTGTTTTGTTGGAGACTCATCTTGACATTGACCAGGACTGCGTTCAATGCCGCTGTGACTGCATTTTCTGGATTGCGGGTGAAATTGGTATTTATTATGTCTGTTACAGTTTTATTGACAATTACTGGGATCATTGACAGGATGGATGCCTCATTTTGAAGAGCAGGGAGATGCATAAGAAAGTCACTTATGGAGTTTACCATCTCAACAGCACAATGAGCAATTAATTTTGGAGATGTTTCTTGTTCAAAACATTTCTGAGAATTGAGAAGGTTGTTAAGTTTTTCTATCAGGCCGTTAACATTTTTAGTTCCTAACAACATCGTAAACTCATTTAGCTCTTCAATGGTGAGATTTGTCTGTTTCAAAGCTTCCTCGACATCTCTGATTGTGATGTTTTCATGATTTAAGAGAATTGAGATAAATCTGAGGGTCTCTTGAGCGGTTCTCACATAGGCTGCCTCATCTGATCTCAGAAGAAAAGAAAAAAAAGCATAGGCTACTGGCATATATTCATTCCTGCCCATGTGAATTTGAGATGCTGCGATGTTGATGCTAGCGTTACCATTAGCATTGAGAGTCATGTTTAAAATCTGGTCCAAAAAGTTTAATATTTCAGAGATCCCAGCCAAACAGACTTCATCTGATTCACATTGAGAGACCTGACTTTGCAAAGCGACAAACTCATTTAGGAACTCTGCAGCTTGTGGGCGGATTTGGACTGGAAGAGATTGGATATATTTCTGTATGATTATGTGCTGTGCAGCCACTGGTCCCACACGAGTGAGGTTCATGATTTCCTCTGGACCCAGAAGATTAAAAATATCCGACAGAAGATGGAGTTGAGTGACTTGGACTGGACTAACTTGACCATTGGATAACGTGATCTGCTCTATCATTTGCATACGAAACAGGGACACTAAAAATTCTTGAAGCTGGTGGACATATCCTAAGACAACATGAGTTGGGTCACCGCTTGGCGAATCCATTATTGTCTGCAGCAGTTCAAGAGCACTCAGTATTGCCTCAACAATGCCAGATGATGTCTTATTTGTAAATGGTTGTATGGCTTCCTTTATCTTGGCTACAGACTCAGGACTGAAGTAGTTGGAGTAGGTTAGCAAAGTGTGGCTCATGCCAAGGTACACAGACATGGAAAGATTGCCCTCCAAAGAGAGAAACTGCATAATATATTTCTCCAGTTCGGGCATTGTAGGGTCATGTTCATTAAACTTGAAAATGTCCTGGTTGGATCTCCCCAGCTGGGATACAACTTTAAACACTTGTGAGATATCGACTGTGCTGTTGCCTAAAATGAGGGGCAGTAATGGTTTTAGCCCTGTGGACTCCAGTAACTTTTGGTACAGAGGGACCATGACTTGAGGGTTGGTGAAGCTTTCATCAGGAAGTTTTGTGAGTGTAAATACAAAGTTATTCAGTTCCTTTAACATATTACTCAGGAAAGCAGAAAGCATGTCTCCTCCTTCAATGGCCTCATAGAAGTATGAGGCTGCTTGATATTCATAGAAATCACTGTATACATGCTGTAGCAGTTGTACACTTCCTTTGAGATAACTAGAGAAACAAAAACATATTATTTATGTTAGGCATTGTTTGTCTAGAAATAACTGATTGTGCAAAGAAACATTAGCCCTGTTATTATTATCAGTTCCTCATTACTATAGCTTCTTTTTATTTCTTTCATTAACCACTTTAGATATACGTATTTGCCAATGTATTTCTAACCCGTTCCTTGCTCTTACAAACCCTTTGGCACATGCTTAATAGTTACATGCATGGCTTATTTCAGCTTCTTCCTGATGACTCAGTCACTTATGTACTTAGCACAGATAAAGTACTACACTTTCAGAGCAGATCAGATTTCGTCACATAATACTGCTTTTACTTGCTCTTGGGGGAAACACATTTTTTTGTCATTTTGTCATCTTGCCATCGCAGTTTTGTGAAAACGTATGTACATATTGCTATTGTCAGTGGTCATAATGTTGTGGCTGACTAGTGTAAATTATCCAGTGTAATATCGAAAATTTAAAATGAATACAAAACATAAGTGAATTACCTGATGAGGAGCTCTTCAGTTGGTGATATGAGTGCTTGTGAAAATACATAGACAAACTGCTGCCAATTGAAATTACCATCACATTCAATGGCAAAAGTTTCCATATTCATTGTACCTGCAAAATATAAGGAAACATTTTTGGAAATACAGTAGGCCTATCCACCTTATTCCTCTCCACCCACTTCTGTCTCTAAATGCTCCTAACTCGTGCTCTTTTGTGGTGGCACTTTCGGTTAAACAAGGATCCCATTCATGTCAATGGAGAATTAGGGAAAAGTTTTGCATCTTAAATATGACATAAAGTTGGTTCATTTGTGTGCATCATCTAGTGAACACAGATTCTCTGGGGGACTTTAAAACGGCTTTATAGTCCAGTGAATTTATTTACTGTCAAGATCGGCAGCCCCATACAAAATAATACAACCTGAATCATGATGGTGGCTAGTCATTTTTTAGTAATTTTTACTTTTGGCACTTTTATCTGTTACTTCTGTCCTATAATAACTTTTTTAACTGTTTCTCTAACTCTACTTTGCTAGGGAGAGAGGAGAGAATTGTAAGATTAACCTGAGCTAAACTTAAATTGAAATTCTAGATATGAATCGTGTAAGTGTAATGTGTTTAACAGTTTAATTTTAAGGCACTCACAGTTGGGTTCAGTTGTGACACCGGCTCTGTAGTTCAGAATCCAGTTTTCTATGAGAAAGTAGTTCTTTGCCTCAGGCCAAAATTTGCTTTGTTCAAACTTCTGTCCCAGCTTCAGAATGAAAAATGACACACTGTAGGTAGAGAATAAACACAATTAATCAGTTCTGTAATAACTATCTCTGTAAGGAAAATATTCTTTACATGATCTCATAGGAATTGAGAATTTATTTTAAGACAGAATAGTACACTGGAATGAGACCATGCAAGTATGGATCAACACTTTGTCAAGACCTTTGTTGTAAAGATGCAGTGAGGTGATTAGCAGTGCTGTTCTTAGGCACCCAGTCCATCCAGTAAGCTTCGTCCTTTTCGTCTGAGAGTTGTTCCAAAAATGTTGAAAAATTTAGACTTTTTTGGTATAGCTTGTGCCACTCAGAGAGGATCATGGGAAGTGTTACGTCGTAGCTTGTGTTGCCAACAAAAACATTGTAAAGGGCCAGGAACTGTGAGAAAACAAGGCTAAATTAGCTTCTTAAATATGTGTATGTGAATCAAATTACTGAAATAAATAGGACATAATACTGTAAATATATAATTACAAATACCTAAATTATTTTCTAATTGAATACAAATTTGAAAATAAAAATGAATACTATGATGAAATGTTAAAGGGTCTGTACTAGATCAAAGCAAAAAAAAAAAAATTCTTGCCCCAGTACAGTTGAATAAGTCTGCTGCTGTGTAATGTCTGCATCTATTTATACAGAGTTACAAACAAAGAGTTACCATACCAAATCCTAGTATGGCGCCTTTAAACTTACATTTTCTGTCAAAGGCATCCAGTCTGACAGCAGTAACTGTTCAGTAGTGGACGTGTTTCCACAGAACAAGGATAGCCACACCTCACGTTTCACAGAAGACTTAATGGAAAAAACCCAGTCAAACCGGCCAAGAATGCTGTCACATGATAAAGGTTCACCAGCAAGGATCTGGTATGTGATAAAGTTAAAATATTATTGCCATATTTTATTCTACAATAGAAGCCATTGTCATTTTATCTACCATCTTATACTCAAATGCAATGGAGTGTAAATATTGTTTCACCTTCACTATGATTTCAAAGACACTGTTGAAGGCTTGGTTCATCCAGACGGTGGTTTGAGACTGGTTGGTTGACAGTGTTTGAATAAGCATCTTAAAAGTAGTCACATCTTTGACAAACTTTTCTATCATTTCTGTAAATTAGTAAAAAATATTATTACATCATTAACTAAAAAACGTTAAATTAATTGAAATGTTTTGACATTTTTTCCTACAAAATATGATTAATTTCCATATAATTTCCAATAGCGTAACTAAACTTAACTGTGTATCAGTTTCATCTTTCATCTATCCCAAGAGAAAGGGTGTGAACTTGGGTGTCCTATTGTTCTCCAGGGTTACACAACAATAACTTGAATGGATAAGAACTTTTCACTGTGCTTTGGCATAACACAGGTTTACTCTGATCATGGCACTGCTGCTTAAGTATGTGAAAAAAGAACTTGTGTTGAAAATACTTCCGTGTTATATACTGGTACTTTTAGAGTGATTTATTATTGTCAATTTTTCCCTTTAATGTGCATTTCCTCTTACAATAATCCCCTAAGTAGAAGGAGCAGTTCCTTGGCAGAGGTCCACCCCTTTTTTATGTTTTGAGAAGACATATGCACATGATCACATGACAAGTTATATTAAAACAGCCTACCTTCAGCAGTGTCTATAGCTTGTGTGCCTGTTCTCATTGACTGATAACCAGCTCGGAGAATGTGTTGGAGAATAGCGTTGGCCTCAGGAGAAAGCTGGAGAATTTCCATCACAACTTTACCAACCTCCAAAAACCTAAAAATAAATAAATAATAATAAATAAAACAAAAACTTTTATTTAAAAATAATATTTATAAAATTTTGAAAACCTAAGGTTGTTACTTTACACACCACTGCCAATCACAACAATGAGAAATATAAAAATGTAATGCTTACAGTTCCTCCTCGATGTTTTGTGGTTGTTCTTCAATGCTGTGAGTTGCCCTTGACGTCCTAGAACCTGCTAAATCTACCCCCAGACTGTGGAGCAGCCCTTTGACGAAAGCGAAATCATGTGGAAACACAGACTTACTCCATACCAAAAGAATCTGTGGTAAAAAAAACAACACTTACTTACATTATATAATCAGAGGAATCTTAATTTTATTGATTAATAAATTGCAATGTTAATAATACGTATGAAACATGGCTGTCAAACGATTCATTTTTTAAATCGTGATTAATTCCATAGTTAATTGTGATTAATCACAATTAATCGCATATTGAATTGCATGTTTAAAACTGTGCTATTTTGCATTTCAAGACAATTTTAAAGCCATAACGTAAAGCAATTCTATTTAGTACTTGTTATTTTCTTTGACGCGTGGTCATCGACATGTCTGAAATGGTAGTTTGTCAGATCTGGGGCTCTTGGCTGGGACGCTCCAGTCGCTGCACCGGGGTGTTTAGCTTGGAGGTGTAACTTAGGGCGTTTTCACACCACGAGTTTGATTATTTGGTCCAGGCAATAAAATTGTCATAATGTAGCCTATAGGCTCCAGTACGGTCCTTTCACACCAGCAAACGAACCAAAATTGGTCTGATTGACATTTCATCAATGTTTATCCATTATCCGCCCATTCTGGGGTCAGGCCGACGTTCCCCGAACCTCTGTTCCTACAATTTTGTACACAACTCACTGCACATGAGCCCGGAGCAGAAGCTCTGAGTTCGGGTAACAGCGATAAAGACTCGGGGGCTTCACCACAGAGCGCAGCCCCTCAGGACGGACCCGGGCCCCTCAGGACGGACCAGGGGGGCCCTCAGGACAGGCCCGTGGATCTGGTCCTTGGTGTTATTCCATCATTCAAGAACAGTGTGCACTGGACTGGGGCAGAGCGGTTCCGTGCTGTCCTCTGCGGGTTGGATCCGTGTGGCAAAAGCAAGAATGCGCTGTGGACTACAGGTCCAGGCTGCTCCGGTTCTCCGTGCTCAAGGATCACGGCTGGTCTCGTGGTGGTGCAAAGCATGTGGACAGTAGCGCGAATCCAGTTTGGTTCATAATACCATAATTTATTCTGAGCGTCCGTCCTCTGCGCACTTGGTTCTTCCCGGGAAAAGCACCAAACACTACTTCCTGCTCAAACTCATCTGAGCCCGGCCTGAACCAGAGCTGAGCATCGCATTAGAAGAGACAAAAGGCTGGCGAACTTTAATCGCGATTTTTATTTATTTATTTATTTTTTATCATGTTAAGGATTGCATTAATCTAATCGCGATTAACGCGTTAACGTTGACAGCCCTAGTATGAAACAATATCTTTCAAGAGTAGCAGAAAGTGACAATTTATTTTATTTATACTGCGTTGTAGGGAAGTCACAATACTGAAGAATAATTTAAAATGTTCAATTTATGACAATTTTTGACATAATGACTAAATAATAAAATAATCTTAAATCATTACATTACCCATCCTGTGACATAATCAGCCTAATAAAAAGATCTTCATATATTTACTGTTATGGAGATTGACTGGGCTTGGTATATTGACACATTACACAGTAAATATGGGCGCAAACATGAGTGAGATGGCATTACCCTTCATTCATTAAAGTTTGATATGTAAAAATGAAGATAATATAGTTTGAGTCATTGCCATTTCTGATTAGTACATATCAAGTACTTTGTGTGTGGACGGAGTATACAGATTTTATAAGCAGTGCCAACTCTCTGGAGGGGAATTGACTCATCAAAACATGGCCAACACAGTGGCAGGCTAATTGGCTCTCCTTTACATTTAATTTCCCTGGACACTGCCTCGGAGTCACTGTGGCCCTGTTTCTAAGGCTTTCTTTGCCATTACAATAATTGGTGCACTCTAAATCACATATTGCACAGTCAATTGCAAAGGTAAATAAACCAGAAGTAAAATATATACAGGTGAAATGAACAACACGGAGGAGGCTATTAGTACCTGTTGATCCAACTTTATAGGGCTAACCCAGTCCAGAAACATGTCCAGAGTACCAGTAGCACAGGCGGCTAACAACATCGGATTTGAGCCTTTTTGGCACACCAAGTCACGGACCATTTCTCTGTGAAAAGCCAAAGCGATTGCCTGGGGGAAAAAACAAACCCACATTGCACTTTAGTTTTGAGTTTTATAAAAAAAAATCTGAACTCAAATTATGAATAATACATTTTATACTTTAGTTACACAGCAATACAATCAACATATTTCAATCCCAGGAGCATTATTGTTGGTCTTAGAAAACAAAAAGTAATTTAATAGAAAGGTTGAGCATACCATATCCAGTGATAATTCTACGTTGCCCACCATTTGCCAGAGTGTCTCATTGTTAACTACCACATCTCCAAAACGAATATAAACACCTGGTCAAATCATTATCACAATCATTATATCTTATATCATCAGAATTCAATTATAATATGAGATTTCCTTAGTGCATATCTCACTTTTTCCAGGCCAGTTTTGCATGTAGTGAGTAACACTGATGCCTGCAACAAGGAATGGATGAACTGATGACAAGTTGCCTTTGATTTCTGGGAAATTTTGTTGTGTAATATTTAAAACCCTGAAAATAGAAAAAAGTATTAGACAGTATAGTACTAGGAAATACGATCAAATATTTATTAAACATTACAGTTGTAAATTTTTGAACAGTTTCCCCAGGTTGCTGAACAGTTGGTCGGGTGATTCGGGGTTGAATGTTTGCGGAAGAGTGAGTAAACTTTCCCACAATGACGGCTCTTTTTGCAGCTGGTCAAAAAACAATACAGCTTTCTCTGCAAATTTGGCAAGTTCTTCTGGTCGGGATATCATTAGTTCAATCAATACCTAAAAATATACAAATTTAAACTTAAACTGTATACTGTATAGAACGGTCACATTACTAATTTCACTCATTTCTACTCGTCTAATAATGATAGTGAAAAAAATCTTGCCTAGTTTTTTTTCTAGTTTGTATTTTTTAAGTTTATAATTTTACTTCCTGGTTCTACACAGACAGCAGAGGTAATTCCATAGCTGCCATCTAGCAATGCCTTCCTTGCACATAAACTGTCTCTGCTATTTGGTATAAAAAATGTAAAAATGGTTCTTAAATGGTATCCAATTTTGAGTATATTTGTACTTTTTTTTTACCTTGTTTCCCACAAACTTATATGCACTACATACTGTATGAGACCAGGCTCTCATTGTGTGACCTGATCTGCAGCTGAGCTGGCACAAGTACTTCATGTTTTATATACAATGACCAATGCAGGCAGACTTACTTTGTTGAGGGTGTTAATGACCACTTCAAATACAGTGTCACTGGAGCTACAGAAGGTAATGAGAGCCTTAGCAGTGTGGTCTGGTGAAGATGTGTTGACCAGTGGAAGAGCAATGGTACAGATGACAGACTTCAGCTTGGCAGCAGATTCTGTCAAGTTCACCATTGGCTGTGGAGAAGATACCGTTTAGGGAGAAATAGATTCATGTTTGCAAAATTTAAAAATGTATTTCGAGCAACAACATAACAAAATCTAAACCAAAACTTAAAACATATCATTAGTTTTATCAGTTTAGTTCAACATCCTTAACGTCCATTGAATGCTCACCTGATCTCCTGTCCTGGTTTCATTGGAATGATCAAGTGACTGTCCTGAGGAGGAACCTAAATAAGAAGAAATATGCCACATAAAAAGTGTGACACATAAATGTGACACAAATAAACAGTGCAATCACACACCAAAAATGTTGTACAATGAGTTTAACAGCAAAGTTGGATCCTGATCAGTGTTTTCTAAATTGGCAAATTTTATTAATTCTTGGCCTTCGAGAAGTTTGGTCAGTGGAGTTTCCACTGATTCTTGAGTTGATCTGAAACACAGAAAAAATCTTCATAAAATATACCAAATTACAAAGCAATTGTTGAGTCAACGGGGAAGCAGGGGAAAATTTCTCAAGGAACGGGCTAATATTTCAACTGTACTGCACTGTTTGATTACAGATTGATTACCATGTGATTTCTCGACACTACCTTTTTGTCCTCTGAGGTTGTTGTGAGTAAGCCTGTCGGGATGTATTGTGGCAGTTGCTGTCGCTGTTGCACATGAGCGTTTCCAGGAAAGGGAAGAACCCAGTGCTGGGCAGGTTTCTGGGCCCCACATAACCTACACAAACATTGTACAAGATTCAATGAGAAGGCCAGAGAGTTGACATTGTGAGCAATGCAACATCTTTATCAATATAATCACCAGTATTTCGTGTGAACTCTTTAACAAAAACTATCCATTATATACTTCAGCCATAATCATACAGATTAAGCAAGTGCACATTTTGTGCGTGGGCATGGATAAATGGAGAGATTAGAGTCTGGTAGGGTACTGGGTAAGAAACCTATAATGAAGTGAACTGCTTTTTCTTTTCTTTTTTTTTTGTTGTTTTTTTTAATTTAGGATATATTTAGAAGACCAGTCAAACTATAAAGAGTAATGCACAATGTCAATAATTCGTACAGTACATAGCTACATTCATATTATTCTAAATATAAACTGAAAAAACAGACAAACAAAAAAAACCTAACAAAAACGTAGTACTTATCAGCTGCTGTAAAAAAGGGTGGGGTGTGTGAGCTCTGGGTTTCAAACATGGACAAAAGCCACAATGGAAAAGACAGGACTTAGTCACAATAACTATAGGTGACTTGGTCTTTATCTACAGGACAGAACAGTGTCAATAATCATGCAAACTGGGGATATTATATTACTCCTAAATCTGTAGTTCTTAGAAGAATCAGTTTCCTGAGAACAGATAAAATGAAATATAAAAAACAAACTGTACTTTTTTAAGTGCGATTACGCTAGAACAATAATCCTCAAATGACAATAAAACAAGATACTTATTCAATTAAGAATAGCTTCTACAATTAAACATCATTACGGGACACAATAAGGTATCATCTAAATCATATTCAGACAGATGTTTTGACCATCTCTTTGAAAATATTTAAATGGAGTAGGTTGTGGTGATGGAAACATAATAACACAAAAAATAACATGTCATCTATTAGGGTGTAGACATAAGTTCAACTTCATTTGTTTTCTGATTGTGAAATTGGAATGTTCTTGAGTATGTTTGGTCTCTATTCTTTATGATGGAGGACAAAAGCCTATGTGTGTGTAAGGTCAATATTATACCAATACGAAAAGATTGTTGTTGCAGTGAGTCTAGGTAAGGTGAGGATGTACACCAGTTTTATAAAAACTTTTATATGTATGTAATGTATCCTAGACAGTTTATAAAGGGTTATTGGGTAACACGGCAGTTATGTCAATATTTTTATAAAGAAAAAACTGGAAGTGCATTGTTTGATACATACATGTTTGCTTTAGAATTGGTGGAAACTGGTAGCGAGTGACAGCAAGGATAATGAAGATGATAATGGGCCACAAAATAAGAGTGACAGACCACACCTGTAAGAAAAAAGGCAGATTTATGTTATACAATCCAGTATATTTCAGACTTCTACAAACAGACAAACAACAAAATATAATGTTCTCATGTAAGCACTTCAGAGGTGTACCTGACATGACTCTGCTCAGCCATTACAAAATAAATATTATTTTATTTTATGAGTCCTCCAGGCAGTTCATAACGTTATATACATAGTTTCTGATCACAGTATTCAGTGTGACGACATTATTTAGCACAGACAGCATATACGTAATGTTATAGACCAGTGAATTAACAAACAATAATATACAAAATTATTATGACATTGTTAATATTTTCTGGTTGTATTTTTGTTTGGTCTTTGTTCCCCATAGTAATGTATGGCTTTGTTTCCCTTTGGTGTCTAGTTGGCGCCTCTAATGGAAACGTATAAACTTTTGTCATTAATTCAAGACACATAAAATGTTGTTAGACATTAGTAAAACTCCTTCTTGGTCTACTTCTATTCTTGGGGAACCATGACCTTGGACAAAAGCTAGACAGTTGGCTTCATATGTGCTAATTAACCAGCTACACATAGAGCCTACAAATTGAATTATATAGACATTATTTAATTAAACATGTTTGTGCCACTTACGGGTCTTCTGATGATGCCCAGCCCATTCTTCCACAGAAGCAGTTGAAGTTGACGGAAAAAAACCATCACAAATGAAGGCTACAATAATGACAAAAAGACATAGACCTAATAATCTTCTTTATAATGACACATATTTAGACATACACATGTGTAGCCTACAAGGAAATTCAACGTGTGCCCCTGGGCCTATAGAAAGAGGGGGTAGGAGCTGGAAGGAGGGGAGAGAGAGGTGGGTTACCTTAAAAAAAACTGTAGTCTATTGGCTATATAATTACACATCTTTGATTAAAAGCAAAGACCAAATCATGACTTCTAACACAATAATCGCCTACACAATAAATAGCACAACTTACCTCGAGTAATTTGCCTTTAAATGATCTGATAAAATATTAGCACGTATAGTCTTGTTAGAAAAGATATCGCGTCCCATTAAGTCTCACAATATCGCATCCCATTAAGTCTCACAAAAACCAAGTCCAAAACCGCAGAAAGAAAGGAGAAAAAAAAAAGAAATTCCACAATAACTCGTGTATTGTAATAACAGCGGGAGTGTTGAATCAGTGTAACCTCAGCGCTCACTGTGCTTGCGCCTATGTGAGGGGACAAACCTGAACCAGGAAAGGGCGTGTACTTAACGCATCTTGTGCCTGTCCCCAAAAAATGAAAACGCGTGTCTATAGGCGGCCAATAGGTAGCAAAAGTAATGGTGACTTCAGAGAGGACATAAAAACGTAGGTCTATGTAAACCGAGATATTAAACACATTTGTAAGTAGCACCGTTCAGCATAATAAAAAAGTCAAACCACCAATTAAAAAATCTCATTACTTGGGCCCATAGTACGCACGGTGTCAAGGCTGATCACTGTCGAGGCTTCCACATTGCGTAGTAGTTATGTTAAATTAAACATGATACAAAGGCCTATTATAATTGATAGTATTAGGTATGACTTATGTAGAGCTTCAGTTCAGTCGATATCTTAAATAATTCTGTTATTTTGTTTAAACTGAACATTTGACGTTTACTAATAGGGGATTCATGGTGAAGTGAATTTCCATGTCGAATACAATAACCAAAGAATAGCTGATAGCTAATGTAGGTCAATTAAATACAATCATCCATCCATCTTCTCCCGCTTAATCCAGCTGGGTCACGGGGGCAGTTTGCTGCCCAATCCTCATAGCACCTGACCCCCCCCTATGAACCCCTCTGCAGGTGGTGAGCCCACAGGAGGGTGGACAACATGGTCCTTGATGTTAGTTCATAGGGGTGCTGCATGTTTTAGGTTGATGGGGGAAACCGGAGCACCCGGAGGGCTTGTGAGTTGTTGTTGAAGATATTTCCATGGGGAAAAGTCACATTAGGAGTGTGGGGGAGTAGGTGTCTTTTGGGAATCACACAGCCTGAGAAAACACTATGGCTACTGCATGCAAGCAAAAAAAATGCTTATTAATTAAGATACAGTGGGCTATTGTTGCAGTGTTATTCTTACCTCATTACACGTGACCTGTAGGCATACTCTAGTGATATAATTCATTATAAGTAATGACTGGGCTAGTTTTACATTTTATGAAATAACAATATGCATCAAGGTTGGGCACTGAGGCCAGAGGTGACATGGTTTTATCTTTTCAGCTCCACCCTTTTGTGTAAAACTTTCTGCAGTCTGTGGCTTAACAAATGTTGACAACAGATGCCGTAACACTAGTCAGATGACTGAAACTAGAGCAGGCAATAAGAGTGTTTAATAGTGTCTATTCTGCCAGAATACACCTTAGGTACACAAATGGAATAAAATGTGAGAATAAGAAGTAAAAACTAAATTTTTGACATACTGGTCTATGTAAGTTTTCACCACTGCAAAACTCAAGACTATATTTCATATTGAATATTTCTGGTTGTTTGGCAGAATAGTAGCTTTGTTAACTATTGATTAGTTTTATGTCACTCAAGTTGCAAACAAAAACAATGAGCCTATAAGATGTTACAGTGAGTTGTCACACAAATAAATCCATCTGAACTACAGCGAATAATTAAGCAAGCGATTTTTCCTGATTTAAACATCACTGTCATGTTTTTATTTAAATAAGATGAATTATGCCCCTTGTCTACAGTATTATTATTTTAGAACAATATGTTATATAGTGTGATAATTAATGAAGAGTAGTCTAAACTGCCACATGAAGTGTAAACTCAAATAAATAAATATATATATATGTGTATATATATATATATGTATCTATATATATATGTGTGTGTGTGTGTGTATATATATATATATATATATAAATTTGGTTCTGTCCCTCCCCACATAATACACATAATAAACATGTTTTGTGCTATTAATTTAATTAAAACAATAGGTAGCAACTGAGCTACTGTGACCAAGCAATTTGATTTAAACAAATAAAAAATGACACTTGTGACTTAGTGGTAACTATTAATACTTACAAATGTATAATAACACTTATAAAAAGAAATTGTACACAGGCTTTTTCATGACAACAATGGTGAGTAAAGACTAAATTACTAACTCACTTTGAACCACAAAAATATTGTACATAATGCAAATATTTTAAGAAAGATGAGCACTGAAAAATGCTTTTGTAACACTGTCTTTTGGCACTTGTGAGATCTGACTTGTTACAGTCATATTAATAAACTATTTTCCAGTGTGTTGGCTGTTCACAGTCTTTTTCTTTGTCTCCACAGAAACGATTGTATGTCATCTTTGGGTCAAAACCAAGAATTTCCCTTTCTTCATGGATTCTGAATGAAAAAGTGGACACGGAAGTTCCTATAAATAACCTATAAAAGAAGCAAATACAATATGTGAAATGCATGAATCATCCTAACTAGTCTTTCAAGCCATTGTGCCTTCAGCATTCTTAAATAATATTAGGCAATGCCTTTGAAGATGAACAATGTAATGCATTCAACACTTTATATTATTTTACATCAATATTTTGGAAAATAACATGTACAATCTACATGCCTTGCATGAGCACAAATCCACTGATCAATAATGGCCACTCCACCATCTTTGAAAAGATCCAAATCTTCTGCAGATGGTTCAAATCTCACCATTTCTGGTAAGAGTCTTTTGAGCTCCCTGCTTTCTGTTCATAACAAACCAAAACAAGCATTAGGCTCAAAACCAACCAATAACATAACAGACAGATATAAGAAAGATGTCAGATGACAGCAATAACACTTATCCTAAAATTACTCCTAATTAGTGCATCTCACTCATAACATACATGTACCTTCTTCATCTGCATCAGTTGCAATAAAAACTTGGTCAAGTTTGTGTTTCTTCATCAGACTGTGTATCTTTTTCACTGCTCCTTTAAGGCTCGGAACATCCTCTCTGTGACCCCAGATAAAGTCCTTCCTTCGTAGATGTACAGCCAGATATGGGCCACCTTTAGCTGTGCCCAACTTAGCCTTCTCAAAATATACCTCACTTTAAAGAACATCAGAAACTGACAATAGTGGAATATATATTTTAAAAAAAAATCAAACCTTCATACGCAACCAGTCCTCATTGTAAATAGTATGGTCCATTTCATCTGTTGAGTTCAGGTGCTTCTTTCTGAATTCATCTCCAATGAGACGCAAATGCTTGGCAAAAACCATGCTTCTTCGAGTCTATAAATGTATGTTTTTCAATGACAAAATATCTGTCTACAGCACCATGTCTTAAACAGTAAAAATGTGAAACTTACATCCCAATAATCCTTCCCTGCATAATGATCATGAAGCAGTGTCTCAGCACGATCAAGCATCACTGACCTAGGAGATAACATAATTTAGGGGTTATGTGTGGAATAAGTTGACTTAAATTTTAAACATTTAACATCTTATCTGTCTACATTACCACATACAGATAATTGTTTAATAAACATAACTTACATTGCTGTTATATTTTTCTGAAGAATTGGAGCCATAATTGAAGCATGTCCCTGAGCTGATAAGCAGGTTACATGATGAGCTCTTGTCTCTTCATAGCCCCAAAACCACCCCCTTAGAAAAATAATAAAACAACATTACTTTACTTTACTATTATTTGACGTTAGTTAAACCATATTATCATAAAGTTAAACCATATTACCAATGGTTAAATCAAGAAATCTATGCAGGAAACAAAAATGTTAATATTTTCATTGCATTTAAACTTCAATACTAATATTTTAGCACACCCAACCTCAATTCAGCAATAGTCATTTGTTTTCTTTGGCACTAAATCTTAACAAATGAGAACAAAATAAATTCCTAATGTGCACATGACCAGTTTGTGCATGACCGTACCATACCTTAGCAAAAGAAATATTAAATTCTGTCATAGACATTTAGACATTTTGCTGCTTATCCATCAGCTTCACTTCTGAAACTTTTGTGAAGTTGACAGAATTAACTTTTCTTTTGCTATGGATCAGACCTGGACAACTGTGAGATTACACAGACACCAGTTTACCTTTAGAATAAGGTAAGAGTTGCATACTCAGTTTTTACTTAATACATCACAATGGGTGGGTTTTATATTTATATAAATAATACATTTATACTGAAAAGGGTTGCCATACCTGTAGAAGCCCTGTTTATCTTTGCTGTACATCAGTTTTTCAATACATGGACGCTCATCAACCTTTTCTTCCCATTTGCCATCAGTCCATCCTTCAGCATAGTTTTGAAGAATAAGTACTTGGTCAATGAAAGGGCCACCATTCTCTGCACAGAAATGCTTAACTTATGTATTTTATTGACATTAGCCTAGTATAAAATGCTATTATTCACAAACTGACCAGAAATAAATTCTTCATATTCAATTACAGGAACATTGGCTTGCAGACTAGTAACACTGAAGAACTCTCCCCACGGGATGCGGATCTGGTGGATGTTTGGACTCTGCCAGTGGTAGAGGCGACCCCATGGGGGAAGCACCAGCACCCAGTCATCCCCATTTTTTCTTAAAGTTTTTACTAATGATGCCATTCGGATGTAGACATCTCTTCGCAGATTGAAACCCTCAGGAGGGTTCACATCATACAACAGGTACCTGCCACATGAAGACAATTGGTGAAACAAGAGTGGGAGGTGTCTGTCTGTGCAGTACTACCCACAATTTCTGCTAAAACCACAGTGGTAGAGACAGGCAGTCCTTCTATGTAGAATCATAAAGCCCGGGTCTACCGTAGTGGTAGTAGCCTTGGTTAATTCAACAAAAATTATCTTACTGTTAATACAGTCTACGGTTAACACAACACCACAGCCTACACCCCCATCGTTCATCACTGTATGGTTTGAATACATGCTTCTAATTTACTAACTGGCCATTAAAATAAACAAAAATATGTGTTAATGAACAAGAAAATGTAAATGCAATATCACTATACATTATGTGACAGGATAAATAAATGCCTATTCACAGTGTTACTAATATTATATTAACGTTGCTCCTTTAGCAAACATTGCTACCTTTTCGTGCTGGGGCTTACCTAAACTCTCTAGCAGCAGCCACTGATGCAGTAGCCGTATGGCTTGCACCGAAAACATTATCACTACCTGCTGTTTGAAACGCTGAAAAAGCTAAGCAAATAAATAAACGAAATAAGCTAAAACAGTGGACTGAATAAATTAAAGAACTCTGTACAAATGCCGCTGCTTCGGCCATGTTTCTTTAGCCACGCACTTCCGGAAAAAGTAAAAGCGTTCTTGTAGTTGCTGAGCAACAAGGCTTAACATCCGTTTAACGTGTGCTCCGTGTAAAAAAAATATATATATATATTACATGTTAAGAATTGTGCATAATAGCGAATATGCTTTTTTTTGTTTGTGTGTTTACTTAGAATAAAACGAATGCATGATGTCTTTGTAGGTACTATGTATGTATAATTAATATTTCTTATTATTCCAGTGTCATACTGCTCAAAATCCACTAGATAGCGCATGTACATAGCGCAGAATTACAATAATGCACAGGTACAATAACATATATATTTTTTTTTTAAGTTCAAAAACATAAAATGCCAAACAACTTTACATGTCCAAGAGCATATTTAAAGGTCAATAACAACACAGCATGAAATCATTTTTTATTATAATAAGCATACAAAATAAAGTTAATTTATGCTTTACATTTGTATGTGAAAAAAACAAACTGAAATACTGTATTTAAAAATGTTGAACCAAATTAGTTTTGTAAAAAAAATAAATCTTTTATTGCAGTCATGGTTTTGTATTGACAGCAAATTATAAAAAGCCACTAATATTCTTCTCCTTCCTCATCTTCTTCAAATGAGTCAAGGCCCACCTCTTCATAATCCTTCTCCAGGGCAGCCATGTCCTCCCTGGCCTCAGAGAACTCGCCTTCCTCCATACCCTCTCCCACATACCAGTGCACAAAGGCTCTCTTGGCGTACATCAGGTCAAACTTGTGGTCCAGTCTGGCCCAGGCCTCAGCGATGGCTGTGGTGTTGCTCAGCATGCACACAGCTCTCTGCACTTTGGCCAGGTCTCCACCAGGGACCACTGTGGGAGGCTGATAGTTGATGCCCACCTTGAAACCAGTTGGACACCAGTCCACAAATTGGATGGAGCGCTTGGTTTTGATTGCAGCAATTGCCACATTAACATCTTTGGGCACAACATCACCACGGTACAGGAGACAGCAGGCCATGTATTTACCATGACGAGGATCACACTTCACCATCTGATTGGCTGGCTCAAAGCAAGCATTTGTGATTTCAGCCACAGAGAGCTGCTCATGATAGGCTTTTTCAGCAGAGATGACAGGAGCATAGGTGGCAAGAGGGAAGTGGATACGGGGGTATGGCACCAAGTTGGTCTGAAACTCTGTCAGGTCAACATTTAGGGCTCCATCAAAGCGGAGGGAGGCCGTGATGGAGGACACAATCTGGCTGATGAGACGGTTGAGATTAGTGTAAGAGGGACGTTCAATGTCCAGGTTTCTACGGCAGATGTCATAGATGGCCTCATTGTCTACCATAAAGGCACAGTCAGAGTGCTCCAGGGTTGTGTGGGTGGTCAAGATGGAGTTGTACGGCTCTACCACTGCAGTGGACACCTGAGGGGCTGGGTAAATAGCAAACTCTAGTTTGGACTTTTTACCAAAGTCAACAGACAGTCTCTCCATCAACAGAGATGTGAAACCAGAGCCAGTTCCACCACCGAAAGAATGGAAAACCAAAAATCCCTGAAGACCAGTGCACTGGTCAGCCTACAAAAACAGAAAAGTCATTATAATCCTTTTTCATTACAGCTTGCTGAACTTGATACTTGCTCATTTAAATCTTACCAGTTTTCTGATTCTGTCCAGCACAGAGTCAATGATTTCCTTTCCAATGGTGTAGTGTCCACGGGCATAGTTATTGGCGGCATCCTCTTTTCCAGAGATCAGCTGCTCAGGATGAAAAAGCTGCCGGTATGTGCCCGTTCGTACCTCATCTAAAGAGGAGACACACTGTTCAGTAATAATCCTTTTATGTTGATAAATAACAGAAACAAAGATGCATACCAATGACGGTGGGTTCCAGGTCCACAAAGATGGCTCTAGGAACGTACTTCCCTGCCCCAGTCTCACTGAAGAAGGTGGTGAAGGAGTCATCGTGGCCTCCCACAGGTTTGCGGGAGGGCATCTGACCGTCCGGCTGGATCCCATGCTCCAAACAGTAGAGTTCCCAACAGGTGTTCCCCATCTGGACACCAGCCTGGCCCACGTGCACAGAGATGCATTCACGCTGGAACAAAGGAATTAAAGTCTGAGTCTTAGACGCTTAAACATAAATATAGTAATAATAATAATGATAATAATAATAGTAATAATGTAATGATAATAATAATAATAATAATCATCATCATCATCATAATGTTTTTATGAATATAATTAGTAGTGGCAATATACAGAGAATGGAGGCTAAAAGTGAAAGAGCAAGCTCAACACACTTGTTGCAGCTGTTACTAGATTTCATGTGACTGGAACAGGTCAAACACTGAAGCAAAGCAATTGGATTTTATTATTAAAAACATCTAGTGTCTTTGTAAAATGTGAAAGAATTCAAATACAGCTACATGGTGAGCTGATATAAACAAAAGTAAAGGTTAGGTTGACTCCTTGGGCTGCCCATCATTTGCAGGTTAGCAGATCTTGGCTGCAGCTATTTTAGGCAACACATACCAACCTGACACCTAACAGAGCAGGCTTGCAGTAAACACTGACTGGCACTCCTCAAAATGGTGGCTGCTGCCATTTGGACTTTCCACTTGTTTTATTTAACAAAAATATGAAAGATGGATGTAGTGGTACATCTCAGATAAATATAAACTGATCTATTGGTATGTTTATGTAAGAGAGTGTCTTTGGCTGAACACAATCAGTGACAGAGTCTACCAACAGCTATAAAACACACTTAAGCTACAGTTTACTAACCTGTCCTGTTTATTTAATTTAAAATTATGGCTGTTTATACAAACAATATAAATGGCTAGTTTTGAGTAAGTAACCAAGCCAATATAGACCTATTTTGTGGCAGGAGTTTAAAATGCTGTGTTTGTACTTTGATACAACAGATAATGCCAACAGACCTATGTTTAGATTACACTGTGCAAACACTGTGCTAAGAGTTAATGTAGGCCTGGTACTTTTACAAAGCACAGACATTTGTGCAATTACTAAAAACAATCCTAAAATAGCTTTATTGAAAGTCTAAGCAGGTGCCTGTTAATTTGAAATGGTTTATTGCAAATGTATAGCTGCAGCTTGAATCTGGAGGGAAAGACATTCCGGACTTGTTAAAATACTTGTCTGGTCGCATACTAAAACACACCCTCAGGTATACACCCCACTGACTTACTGACATTTCCAGTTTGTTAATTATCTAAACACCTGGACTGTATAAAACAGTATAGGCTAAAATACACAACGATACATTCTAAAGTATACTTTTACAAAAGAAATAAAGTAATTTTGCTAATCTTATTTAACACATGGGTTACTATAACACCTGCTGTTTTAAGTCAAGCCAGACGATTAGTAGAGCTCTACTGTCAGTCAGTCATATGATAAAAGCTCTATTTTTGACACAAGGGGTGCTGATAAAAGAGGCCACATTGGGAGGCCTTGTCATACACCACAAATAGCTTCGTAACAAACTAAGAAGACATTTGGTTATTTTAGAAAGCAAGAAATTTGCTTTATAAAATATTATATTATATAGCCTAAAATATTTCCATTATATTTTGGCCTATTTCCCATGTAGGATATCATAACACTCACCATTGTGGCTTCTTAATTGAGTGTCCTTTACTCGAAAATAGAAGTTGAAGGGAGTTTTCCGCGCCTCTCTCGGCAGCCGTCAATGTGGTCCGAGTGAGTAAGAAAGCATTGCCAGGTGGGCGCGGAGCTGTCGCACTTCAGTCAGTAAGGCCCCTCCCACCCAAGAGTGACGCGTCTCTGGGGCCTGCAACAGATTTAGGAAAGCACGGTGCCAAGGGTGTACTTGTGTTAATGACTACTTGTAGTAGATTTTAATATGTAAAGATATGTAAAAATATTTAAATCATAAGAATTCACTCCATCTGCCCTTTTTATTATTTGTTAACCCAGTCACTATATTGGCTATTGGACAAACAAGCAAGATGTGTAACCTGTCTCTAAAGGCATGGCGATAGGCCTCAGGGGGAACTGCACGCACATCTTGAAAATCCCTTGCGAAAAAGGACTAGGTCGTGGTCAACGCCCTCCACATGGCATTCCGAAGGAGGGAGGAGTAAAATTAATTTATCGTGTCAGTTTCACTCAACAAACGCTAGATGTCACAATTTCATCATATCCCAAGTCAGATGGTTTTAAAATGACGTGTCAAAAGTCTCACGTCCAGCACCGTAAACTGAGAGATTTGTAAGGGGTCGGCCTCTCTAATTTTGACGCTTTTAATTTTTGCATATAACCCACTGTCCTATTTTCCAGTGTAACCTTCCAACACTAAAACAATAGATCTCCTGCTTGACCAAAATTAGCTAATCAATAACAACGTGATCTGCAGCACTAGTTGCTGAAGGACCAGTCCATTAAGTAGGTCATAGTCACCAAGTCATAATCTTCCAAATCTGCCAGAGGCTGTCATATGACCACTTATTACTTAGTAACTTATAACTAAGTTATAAGTTACTGTAATCAATTATGAGTGAACATTGCCTGACTGAATCGGCCAGCACTGGGAGAATTAATTCCTAACCCAATACACCCAAGCAACAAGTTTATTTAGTTAGAATTATATAATGGTGAATTCCTTTAAATGCCTAATACTATAATATTCATTTATTTAGTTTTAAATTTATGTTATTTTCAAAAATGCCGAATGCTAGGGGTGAATTGGGAGCATTACAAGTTGCAGTATCACTCCCATCTTAAGGGCTTTCATCAAGAGCTAACTTTGAATAAAATATCCAGTCTGGAATCAAATGTACCTGGTTCCTTTAGAAAGAGGGTGAACACATGGAGTAACATGTCACTGTCTGAATGAGTGCTGGCTCTGAAAGCCGTCCAACATGTTCTAAACGTCAAAGATCTGAGAAAAAGCCTTGAGGCCTGAGTCACTCCAGCTGTGAACAAAACTGAACTTATTATGTTAATGATCATGTGGGATTAACATATTAGCCCAGTCTTACATACTTTACAGTAACAGTAACAATATGTACTCTTGTTTCTCTAATATTGTTAATGAAGTAGTTCTGAATGTTTATGAAGATTGTAGTAGCTGTTTACATTAGTCAGCTGATACCTTATGAGGCGATTCACAAGTATTCAGTTTCTGTATGCTTCCCGAGAGGTTTAGGGTGAACAAGGAAGGAGGAGCAAGCCCCATATATATTGTATTGCATGTAAAGAGCAAGTAGAGTGTGGGAAACGTTTCTGATTCAAAGATTGCATTTAGCCCATAAATTATTTCACTATGTGAAAGATATGTACAATGTATTTTGGAATTGTGGTTGAATTGTGGTTGTGATTTCTTCTGCACTTCAGTTTACTTTGTGTATGAATTGTGCTATACAAATAAACTTGCCTTGCCTTGTTTTAAAAATAATAATAATAATAATAATAATAATAATAATAATAATAATAATAATAATAATAATAATAATAATAATAATAATAATAATAATATAGCTTTTTTTATCGAGACATTTGTGATTACCTTTATCACATTTACAGTTGAAAATTTTGAATTTTAAGTAGCTGTTAAAAGTAAAATGATATTTTTTATTTACTGTCTTTTGCTCAAAATGTTAATTGGTATCTGTGCAATTTATTATTTAGGGATAATGTCATTTTGTAGTAGTTTGCAGCGTGACTTTTTTAAAACCACTATACCTGCTTTTGCTTCCTGAAATATAAGGTGCACACAGGAGCACAAAAAAGACCACACAATAAGCAGGGTGGTGACCTCCTTTTCTTTGTACGTATGTTTGACAAACAGATGATCTTATCATGGTCTCATCTGGGATCTCTGATTACAACTCAGATCAAATCACTGTCCACCCCAAAGCGACAGGTATTTAAAGCCAGCGCAACAGCTGACTGCAGCACTACATCTTCTCACCGATACCTGAACATTGGAGAAGAATATCTGCAACCATGGTGAGGCATTTAAATCGTTTTTACAATAAAATGTAAGATGTAACTTACAAATTAAAATTGTTGCATTAAATTTCTGTTAATTTAAGTTAATTTTGTTTTCACCATGGGTTTAGTTTAGATAAAAACTTATTGCACTTATTTTTCTTAGTATTACTGATATTTTATATTTTAATAAAATTTTCTTAACTTTATTTTTGATAACTATATTATGCTTCTCTCTGTATCAAAATTAATTTCCTCTTTGGAATGTATAAAAGTAATTCTGAAACTTCTTTTTAAATACACAGCGTGAATGCATTTCTGTTCATGTTGGCCAAGCCGGAGCCCAGATGGGCAATGCCTGTTGGGAGCTGTACTGTCTGGAGCATGGGATCCAGCCTGATGGTCAGATGCCCTCTGATAAAACTATTGGAGGAGGTGACGACTCCTTCAACACTTTCTTCAGTGAAACTGGGGCAGGAAAACACGTCCCACGAGCCATTTTTGTGGATCTAGAGCCCACTGTCATAGGTAAAAAGAGACAAAGATATCTACAGATGTAAAGTTTCAATTACAATTTGCAGAATTTTAATTACAAACTGTTTGTTCTGTAGATGAAGTACGTACAGGAACCTACCGGCAGTTGTTTCATCCTGAGCAGCTGATCACAGGAAAAGAGGATGCAGCTAATAACTACGCCCGTGGACACTACACCATTGGCAAAGAGATCATTGATGTGGTTTTGGACAGGACACGCAAACTGGTTAGACAAGCTTTTGTTAGCTTTATTTGCAAAGGAGTAAGTTTGTGCTTTCAACTTTATACTTGATGTGTTGTTTCTGTGACAGGCCGATCAGTGCACAGGTCTACAGGGGTTCCTCATCTTCCACTCTTTCGGTGGTGGAACTGGCTCTGGTTTCACTTCTCTGTTGATGGAGAGGCTGTCTGTTGATTACGGTAAAAAGTCCAAACTAGAGTTTGCTATTTACCCAGCCCCTCAGGTGTCCACTGCAGTGGTAGAGCCGTACAACTCCATCTTGACCACCCACACAACCCTGGAGCACTCTGACTGTGCCTTTATGGTAGACAATGAGGCCATCTATGACATCTGCCGTAGAAACCTGGACATTGAGAGGCCGACTTATACCAACCTGAACAGGCTGATTGGTCAGATTGTGTCCTCCATCACAGCCTCCCTGCGGTTCGATGGAGCCCTAAATGTTGACCTGACAGAGTTTCAGACCAACTTGGTGCCATATCCCCGTATCCATTTCCCTCTTGCCACCTATGCTCCTGTCATCTCTGCTGAAAAAGCCTATCATGAGCAGCTCTCTGTAGCTGACATTACTAATACTTGTTTCGAGCCAGCCAATCAGATGGTGAAGTGTGATCCTCGTCATGGTAAATACATGGCCTGCTGTCTCCTGTACCGTGGTGATGTTGTGCCCAAAGATGTCAACTCTGCTATTGCTGCAATCAAAACCAAGCGCTCCATCCAGTTTGTGGACTGGTGTCCAACTGGCTTCAAGGTGGGCATCAACTATCAGCCTCCCACAGTGGTCCCTGGTGGAGACCTGGCCAAAGTGCAGAGAGCTGTGTGCATGCTGAGCAACACCACAGCCATCGCTGAGGCCTGGGCCAGACTGGACCACAAGTTTGACCTGATGTACGCCAAGAGAGCCTTTGTGCACTGGTATGTGGGAGAGGGTATGGAGGAGGGCGAGTTCTCTGAGGCAAGGGAGGATTTGGCTGCTTTGGAGAAGGATTATGAAGAGGTTGGAACTGACAACATAGGAGTAGAGGATGACGGTGAAGAATACTAATTTTGATACCACATTAAAATTCATATATAATCATACCTACCATTATATCTTAAAAGCACTCTCTAACAAGGAAGTGCATATCCTGAACCCATCGCACGTATAGATTTTAGGGCAATATTTACTTTACTGCTTACAGAGCATATTCTACTTTAGATTGTTTATTCTAAAATATGCAGAGAATAATAGATTTAGCATTCAGACAAAAGTCATACGATAAAAACTAATCTTAGTGTGTCACACTAGACTAGACTATACAGTGGCCTGTGTGTGTCTGATACTCTAGACCTACTCCTGTCTTTTGCGCACTTCCCCCACACTATATCCTCTCCCATGTGGAATGCCAGTTATGAAAGGGCTCCTATGTCAGTTTCTATGTGCCATTCAGCTGTGACTTTGTGAGCGGGAGACAAATTACTAAGAGCCTGGACAATGTTGTTTGAGCAGAGCCACATACAGTGGCTTACAGCAACAATGAAATCCCAGTCACCCACTATTCATATGTCTGGGATGGGCTTTTTTAAAAAGTTTGGAAGTAAAATGAAGGTTTGTTAGGTCTGTGCAATTGTGTGTTTTTTCCTGGGAAACATAATCATTACTTTATGTGTGCTCTATATATCCATATGCCAGAAATCATAATCATTTTCAAGTGCATTTATGTAAACTCTAAAAAATAAAGAAGTACAATAATTAGTTTTGTTGTTTGCTTTATTACCATTTGATAATATGTGAGATAGGTTTAAACAAACTACACCTGTTAAAATAGATATGTGGTATACACTGGTATACTACATATCTTTGTCTCTAAAGCATTTAATATTGTTCCATGAGAAAAAACTAACTAAGCAAAGAGGGTGACAAACCTGTCAGTCCCTTTCTAATAGTTGAAAGTAAAACAATGACTTCAGGCCATAACTGACAAAGCAGATAACAGTGAAGTCAGATAACATTATAGGGACTTCCCTCTTTTTTTCAAACTGCTATGCTCTCCCGCCAATGAGTTATGCAGCTGCTTACTGCGGTTTCCTGCCAGCCCCCTCCACATCCTTGTGTATATAAGCTCTGGCCCTGCCTCTCCTCCGCACTTCTGCCTTGTGTCTGATTCCTAAACGTCAGTCAAAGGACAAGCAAACAAAATGGTGAGTCATAATGCCGGTTATTGTATATAGAGGATTTTCTTTTTCTTGTTGTTCTTATAGTTGCCTTCTCTTTGCTTTTTTACATTAGATGAGTTTTAGGGTGATAAAACCTAACACAAAATAATCATCTATCCAATGTCTGGCTGATTAATTGTATTGAACATGTTGAAAGAGAACTGAAAAAGAAAAAACACTGAAAAAAAGTTATTTACAGAATGTAGGTCACATGACCGGCTCTTCATAATGTGGGCCTTGAGCCTTTGCTATTTTTTGGTGGGGCAGAGTAAACATGTTAAGATTCTGAAAAACATTTATAGGTGCAATACTGGAATTTAACTTTACTTTTGATGATTGTACTTTTACAGTAAAAGAAACAAACTGGGTCATCGTGGCAGTGGGGGATGGATTGAAATAAGAGAGAAAAGAGGAGTGGTCATGGGCTACACTGTTTGAGTTAGATGGCAGCCATTTTGCAGCTGTTGGGAGTTTTTCATTTGAGAGATTAGGAGAAGAGGGAGGAGGAAGGCAGTCATGAGTGTTGCACAGCTCTACGCAGCTGGACGGGACAGAAAGGGGAGGAGAGAGGAAAGGAGGAGGTACAGAGAGGAAAGTGGGAAGGGTGGCGTTTCCATTTTCTCTGTCACTGCCTTCCTGTCCCACACTTATAGGAAAAAAAAGTTTCCTTTTGACAAGAATATGTTACAGTATAAATATTATGCATACTATGGTCTATTGTAGGACAGTTTCTGTTCTTCTAGAAACTCAATATACCTTTCTATTGTACAGCTATACAAAGACAAGTTGATTGCCTTTTGATGTGAATGCTCTCTTTTACAGCGTGAGTGTATCTCTATGCACGTCGGCCAAGCCGGAGCCCAGATGGGCAATGCCTGTTGGGAGCTGTACTGTCTGGAGCATGGGATCCAGCCTGATGGTCAGATGCCCTCTGATAAAACTATTGGAGGAGGAGACGACTCCTTCAACACCTTCTTCAGTGAAACTGGGGCAGGAAAACACGTCCCACGAGCCATTTTTGTGGATCTGGAGCCCACTGTCATAGGTAAAAGATATCTACAGATGTAAAGTTTCAGTTACAAATTGTAGAGTTTTAATTACGAACTGTTTGTTCTGTAGATGAAGTACGTACAGGAACCTACCGGCAGTTGTTTCATCCTGAGCAGCTGATCACAGGAAAAGAGGATGCAGCTAATAACTACGCCCGTGGACACTACACCATTGGCAAAGAGATCATTGATGTGGTTTTGGACAGGACACGCAAACTGGTAAGTAACTTCTGTGGACATAAGATACATCAACATTACAGATCGTCTCATTTATAAAAGAGACAAAAAGATAACATGCTTTAATTTTTTTTTTACAGGCTGACCAGTGCACAGGTCTACAGGGGTTCCTCATCTTCCACTCTTTTGGTGGTGGAACTGGCTCTGGTTTCACTTCTCTCCTCATGGAGAGGCTCTCTGTCGACTATGGAAAGAAATCAAAGCTTGAATTTGCTGTATACCCAGCCCCTCAGGTGTCCACTGCAGTGGTAGAGCCGTATAATTCCATCTTGACCACCCACACAACCCTGGAGCACTCTGACTGTGCCTTTATGGTGGACAATGAGGCCATCTATGACATCTGCCGTAGAAACCTGGACATTGAGAGGCCGACTTATACCAACCTGAACAGGCTGATTGGTCAGATTGTGTCCTCCATCACGGCCTCCCTGCGCTTTGATGGAGCCCTGAATGTTGACCTGACAGAGTTTCAGACCAACTTGGTACCATACCCCCGTATCCACTTCCCTCTTGCCACCTATGCTCCTGTCATCTCTGCTGAAAAAGCCTATCATGAGCAGCTCTCTGTGGCTGACATCACAAATGCTTGCTTTGAGCCAGCCAATCAGATGGTGAAGTGTGATCCTCGTCATGGTAAATACATGGCCTGCTGTCTCCTGTACCGTGGTGATGTTGTGCCCAAAGATGTCAACTCTGCTATTGCTGCAATCAAAACCAAGCGCACCATCCAATTTGTGGACTGGTGTCCAACTGGCTTCAAGGTGGGCATCAACTATCAGCCTCCCACAGTGGTCCCTGGTGGAGACCTGGCCAAAGTGCAGAGAGCTGTGTGCATGCTGAGCAACACCACAGCCATCGCTGAGGCCTGGGCCAGACTGGACCACAAGTTTGACCTGATGTACGCCAAGAGAGCCTTTGTGCACTGGTATGTGGGAGAGGGTATGGAGGAAGGCGAGTTCTCTGAGGCCAGGGAGGACATGGCTGCCCTGGAGAAGGATTATGAAGAGGTGGGTACAGACAGCTTGGCAGATGATGATGAAGACGGTGAAGAGTACTGAAGTATTTAGGCATCACATTCCCAAAGTTATCAAGAAACAAAAACATTCCCAGCCTCATTCTGATAACTGTGATGGTGATATGAAAGTATTACAAATAAAAGTAAAAAAATATATATATATATTTTGTCTTATCTTGATGCACTGGTTTCATAACACAAACATTACACCACAGGCATTTTCAGGTATTTTTCAGGTCCTACTAGTGAGAAGCCTATGGCAAAACACTAATATTATAGACCTAGCCCATAAATCCATGGCCTATATAAATAACTTGGTGTGACCACTGGATGGCAGCAAAATAGGTCTACTTGTTCAAAGCATAGACTGTTTATAGTATAAATATTACAGTTACTTCCATGTTGCATTGTAAATTAGTCATAGACATCCTGGTCATGATACACTAGCAGTTTACTTAAAGGTGCACTATGTAATGTTTTGGTTGGAGGATCCATCATCTTTTTGTTTCTATGGATGCCATTGCTCTGCCAGGAATGTTCCACTTATGTTCTACATTCAACTCAAAAATACATACATACATACATACATACATACATACATACATACATACATACATACATACATACATACATACATAGAAAAACAGGCATTCAAACTGTGAGTGGGTTTGCCTCTGCACAAATCTGACCTGTAACTTGGTCTGGTTTGGTCTCCATGAAGACGGGAAGGTTTAATATCATACTGTGAAAAATTCCAGACAAAGCAATAACATCTTCATGGAGAAAACCATTTGACTGACCCTCCACCAGAAAGGTTGCATAATGCACCTTTAAGCCTCATGTACATGGTCTACATGGTCATGAATTTTTTTTCGCTATTTTGTTTGTCAAAAAAAACCTATTCATTACATAGAGCCTGGCTCCAAATTCGCCCCTATAGCCGTTAGCATCGCGAGCCTCATTTGAGCGGCGCTAAACGCTATGGGTGCCGTGACGCTCACTTAGTCCACTTCTTTTATACAGTCTATGGGACAGATACAATCCTGGTACCGTCACAGCCGCGGCAGATCCACGGCCACGCTGCGGTGTGTGGACCGGAAGTGCCTGGCCGTCTCGTTTTCTCTCGTAGCTTCCAGAGGCTCGTTTTTTCTCTGTGACGCGGTACGTCTGACACACGCAGTGGTTGGTCAAAGGGGGAGTGACACCAAAACACTTGTTTCGCCTTTGGGAGCTGTGGAGTTTTCTACAGCTGACTAACGGATCGTTGTTATTACGGTATATTAACAGCAGGTTCACTCGCAGAGGGGCATTTAAAGTCAGTACCGGGTGGTCCCGCAGACCTGGAGACAGTCCGAGGTGTTGTCTTGGACATTAACCGTGGACATTAGGGTGGACACGGGAGTAAAGTTGGCCTAGAGACTAAACGGTAAGTCCAAGTTGCGACTGCCGCACACTGAATATTTAAAGGGCTACTGCTGCTAAAGCTAAACATAACCATATTAGGGAATCACGGACGTCTGGGGTCATATATACTCTGTTAAACTGATCATTGATAGTGTGTACTAACAATTGTTCCATCTCTCTGTGAAAAATTACATATTATTTGCAATACTAAGTCTAGCAGTTGTCAAATGCCAGGATGCTAGAAATAACGTTGTAATAATACCCGTGTGAACGCATGTCGCCGTCATGGGGGGCATTTAAAGATAAGTTTAGTTGTTTTAGACCATGTTGGAAGTCCCCTCGGCCTAAACCGTGCGACCCACTAATGGGATTGGAATGAAAGCTACTAGCACTGTGGCTACAGTGGCCTGGTGTAAACAGAGTTAAGGGACAGGGATGGACAGTCAAGCTGATAGTCATTCATTTATTCTGTTATTCTGTAAAAAAAAAATAAATAAAAATAATAATAATAATAATAAAATAAAATAAATAGAATAGTGCACAGGCATGGATTGTGTCCTGATTTTATTCATTATTTATTTTTCTTTACAGGTGGTGAAATTTCATAGTAAAATGGTAGACTACTATCAAATACTTGGAGTGCCTAAAACAGCCTCACAGGAGGACATTAAAAAGGCGTATGTGTAATACTCATCTCAAAAAAGGTCCAGGTTGAATTTCTTTCATACTTTCTGTTTAATTAAAGTTACAGGAAACTGGCTCTGAAATGGCACCCTGACAAAAACCCAGACAACAAGGAAGAAGCTGAGAAAAAGTTTAAAGAGCTTGCTGAAGCATATGAAGTTTTGTCTGACAGTAAGTAACTAATGCCGCATGTTTCGGTTTTTAATGAAGTAATTTGCTCTTGTACGTGATCACATTTTTCTTATACAGAAAGTAGACGTGATTCCTATGACAGATATGGAAGTGACAACACGCGACACACAGGTAAACAAATAAATCAGTTTCAAATGAGACAGCTGTTTAAAATTAGTTTTGGTTTTGATGACCCCAACAAACATTTATTTTTCCAGGGTCGGCCAATGCAGACTTCTCAGATTTCCCGGGCTTCACTTTCACATTCCGAAATCCAGATGATGTGTTCAGGGACTTTTTTGGAGGCCAGGACCCATTTGCTAACTTTTTTGGTAAGTCATAAAATTGATGTTGACTATTTCTAAAACACTGGTTTGAAAAGCATCATTTTCATTAATATTTATGCTCCTTTGTTTCTGTTGTAGATGATTTCTCTTCATTTGGCTCGTCGTCTCGTATGGGCCCCAGTAGGTTCTTCTCCTTCCCTTCAGCAGGAGGTACAGAAATTTGCAATAAATGTATTAAGTTATAAATGTATGAAGTTGTTACTAAATACCAATGTCATGTTTTCTGTAATCTGTTGCAGCGGACTTCACATCTTTCTCTATGGGCGGGCTCAGTGACATGGGCAGCATGGGCGGAGGAATGGGCAACTTTAAATCAGTTTCTACCAGTACTCGTATTGTAAACGGGAAACGCACAACTACAAAAAAGTGTGTTTTAATAATAGGTCTATTTTTTAAATGTATCAGTTGATAATGTACAGAAGTTATAGTTTGAACCTTTTTTGCTTTTAGAATCAAGGAAAATGGACAGGAGAGAGTAGAAATTGAGGAGGATGGAGTTCTGAAGTCAGTTATCATAAATGGTAATTTTCCATCCTTTTTGTATATAGATGATCATTAGACAACAGTGATGACAATACCAAAAATATTGATATGATACTGACTGAGGTATCCAAAGTATCAACAGTATTGATTATCATGCAAAAATATCAGTAATTAGATTCTTTAAAAAATCAAATGGTACTTTGAAATAAAGTGTATTTATCTGCATGTATACTAAATTTATAGATCAGTTTATTCTGGTGTGGCAATGGTAGTGCCTTAAATAGCCTAGTTATTGAGAACATGTGTGTTGTTGCAGGTGTGGAGGATGAGATGGCTCTTGCCCTGGAGCTGAGCAAAAGAGAGGGCCATCCACAAAACCCACAGATCCAACAAAAACCCTCCAACTTCTCAGAACAGTCCCGTAACAGCACCCCTTCTGCTACTACAAACCGCTCATTCAGCTCCGCTCCGTACTTCAACTACAGCAACCTTGTAAGAGAGGGTCAGGATGACGAGGACGACGAAGACCTGCAGATGGCGCTGGCGTACAGTCTGTCTGAATTGGATGCACAGCAGAGGGCAAACGTTACCGACTTTTTATCAGGTGCTGGGGGTGGGGTTAAAGTCAAAGTGGATCAAAGCGTTAAGTATACAGGGGCCGTAGATGGAGTTGAAAAGGATGTCAAAACTGAGAAAAAGGCACACAGCATGAGTTTTCCCTCTGAGTCGCCCCAAACATCAGGCAGCTCATCAAATACAACTTCAAATGTCACGTCGCCAAGTCATGACAGTGCCGCGGAAAATGTTAAACCGCAGAAAGACACAGAAAACAGCAGTCTGAGAAAGAAAAACAAGTGTGGCTGTGTTGTTTGCTAATTCAACAATAGTAGCATTCTAAAAAATGTGTGCCAAATGTTAGTTAACTGGGAAAATAACATAAACTAACTGATCAATTAACTACAGATTTAAATTGAAGTATTTTTAGTGAATTCCAATATGGATGATTACTTTGTGGAATAATGAGTTTGGTTTTATATTAGGCACGGATGTCCATATGATATATTGTATTATAGGTTGCCCGGCTGTTGCTATTTGCCTGGGATCCAGGATATGCTTTTCTCCAATACTTTATGAAGATGTGATATCTTTGTACAAAAAATACAGACATCATTCTAGACTTGCCAGACAATAGGTCCATAGGAATTGTTTCCAAAATAATGGGAAAAAAATAAACAAAACTCCTATGGATCTCAGTCAGTACTGAAGTGAATTTTTCTTGAAGTTTTCTTGTCTGTATTGTGAAGGTACATTTGAGTACAGTTGCATTTATGAATGAATGTTTTTGTGGGTATAATTATCTGCAGTGAAATTTACTTATTTTTATTTAACTGGGTTTATTCTGACCAGCTATAATAGCGTAAATAAAAACACTATAATGTGCAATTTATTACTAATTTAACTGTTCTTATGCAATTTTACTGCACTGTTTTATACAAAATAAGGCAAAAAGAAAATTTAAAGCTGTTGAGCAGAATGCAACTTTTACATTTTTTCTACTTTTTTTGCTTAACAGTAGATTTTTATATCTATTTTATGTTTCCATTACTTGTGATCTGTCAAACACGTGCCAATTAAATAGTAACAAAGGGTTGAGTTCATTAATAGCTAATAAAATTATGATGGTGATATGATGATTTGTTTTTTGCTGATAAAAACCATTCTACCGCAAAAGATTATGCAATGCTGCTAAAAGAAATATTGTGGGTAATTGTCTAAATATGTTGCAAAAATTGACTTGAGTCAAAATGCTGATTCACTGAGCTGAGCTGCCCTTGCTCACTCTAGTAAGTATTTAAGGGATAGTTTTATATAATGCTTTGTTAATGTTTTTAAAGAAAATAAAGACTAACTTATATATATATATTGTCACAGTTTATTTTGTTATCGCTACCAGACTGTGTTGTCCAGTGCTAACCTGTCACCTATTGTAACACATATTTTTATATTTACATAGTCTAAATTTTGGTGCTTATTCTTTCAGAGTCAGACTTCGAGGCCTTCACAAGCTAACCAGATTGGCTCATGCTGCTCTGTGCCCTAACCCTGCCCAGAGGTAAACTACCAGTGTGACGCCTTAGTAGAAACATAGACCCATAGACCCCTTAGCCACACCCCATCCTGCACCTCTTTAGATTTATATAGTATCATAATTTGATAGTTCTGTTAATGGCAAAAATATATAACATCCTACATTTATTTCTACAGGTCAAAAATCCCATGGTGCACTTCCCAAAATGACTCCTACCTGCTGAATGAAACTTTAAAAAGAACTTTTGTGCAGTATTTGTGTGTGGACATATGTGTGTGTGTGTGTGTGTGTGTGTGAGAGAGAGAGACTGGGTATGTGAAGAATACACTGGAAATGATGTATTTATAAACTAAATTGTACACAGGAAAAACTTTACATCTCAAAATAATAACATTTGAAAAAAAAATAGAGCAGAGCAAATAAAGTATTTTCTGGTGACTATGTATATATTTTCAATTTTATTTATTGTGTAATGTATAATGTATTTAGCAGATAGATTTAGCAGATAGATATGAATAAAAACATCATTCAAATATAATACCATCTGTATACCGTACTCAATAACGGATCATTAAAATGATGGATTGTAAAAATCACAATACCTGTGTTATGTTTGCTGCGTCACATCACAATTTTATTTAGGTCAAGTCAAAAATACATTTTTATAGTCATTTTCTATCTGTCTGCTACATGAAAAACAATCATTGCAGTGAATTATTTACGTCAAAATACCATGGTGTTCATACTCACGACAAAACAATCAAACTATATTGTGAAGAGAAGACATTTTCAATCTGGTAATGTGCTGCATTGATAGTAAATTAAATAAACAGATAAAGTCATATTTAACCAACATGTAAAACACACATATTGACATGACCGATTAGCCAAAAACAGTGAAATTTGTCAGGAATTAATCCAGTCAGTTCTGCTATAGAGTAATCAAGCTTCCAGGAAATAAATGTCAAAAAAGCTGATGATATGAGTTTAACAGGTTTCTGGGATTGGTCTCCTGTCATATATGCATTCTATTGCATACTCACCACCACAGGCACAGTGTTTGGATATCTGGTCAGACAATATGTCCAATTAGATTTTTGAAATAGAGTAAATCTGTGCTATAATCTAATCGTTTATACCTGCATTTTACATTCCACCTTTTCATCAGAATTATTTTTATCAAAATATGATTCAAAATAAATTCAGAGACAGCATGCCAAAAGCAAAAGTGGTACAGAAGTGGTAGTCTTATTTACAGGAATGGTCCGACACACATGGCAGGTTGGTACAATGTTTGTCCTTATGGATAATTGGAGCATGCCTGTCTGAAGTCCACAGTGTCCCATATCACTGCTGCTGTTGCCTTACTGTGGCAGGGCTTTCAAAATGGCATTCACTTCTTCAGCTACAGCGGTCAGAGCAAACTCAAATTGGTCCTACGGATAAACGTGAAGATACAAATTGTTTACAATCCAATAGTGACAAGAAGAAAGTCTTAAAACCCCAATGGGCTTACTTTTGTACGGACTAGTCCTGGTCTCTGGTCCCTAATGTGCTCCAGAGCAGCTGCAATATCAATCTCCTTTACTCCTGGTAGAAGACAAATACACATTTCTGATGTTGACAATCATGCTTTAAAACAATTAAAATATAAATATTGATGATACATGTATTAATAAATCTTATACCCCTATTCTGTATGTTATCTTTGAATGTTTTCTCTATAATATACCAAATTATTCACGTTGTGTCCATAATTCTATTCCATTAGAATAAAGTACACTATACGCTTGTAGTATTTTAATTACAAAGCCCGCAGAAAATTATTTTGCACTGATTCAATGTATCCATGGAAAACGAACTGATGACTTGGTAATTAACAATTCAACAATTCTTTTAAATGCTGTAAAGTCCTCAAAATGTCACTTAGGAAGTTCCAAAAATGAACTATTGCACATAGGATAGTTAAAAGTTAATAATTTATCATAATTTGTACTAATAATTTTACTTTGTAGATAAGTTGGACCATCATCTAAGTCCTGTCTGAAAAACACTACATTCATTAATCATGGGTTTCAGAATTAAGAAAAATTAGGACCATTGCCATATTGATATCAAACAAAAATATTGAATGGGGAAAAAGTCCACAAAATGCTGCATTTAACTGATAGTTTAACGTTTTCAACTCACCCTTGGCCATGCGGTTCAACACCATGTCGATCAGAATGTATGTGCCAGTTCTTCCAGTGCCATCACTGTGTAAGAGATGAATACATGTTCTTTTTAACTTTCATTATACAAATACACTATTAATTAATTAACTCAAGTCAGTAACACATCTACTATTGATGAACTGTTTTCTTACTTGCAGTGAACGATGATTGGGCAGGATCGTCCTCTGTAGCATTTATTTACCTTCCTGAGAAGAAAGTGAAAATAAGAATGCAAACCTAAATTTTGTGTGTTTAGCATCATGAAAGTGTATAAGAATTACACTATTAGCAAATTCTCAATTACTTAACTCTACTTATTTCTGCTTAGCTTTTAGTGCTAATGCATTGTGGTCCCAGTGAAAGCAGTAGGGAGGTTAGTATATAATGGAATAAGGAGAATAGCTAATGAATGGAAAAACACAGGGTCTACAGTAATAGTGGAACTGAGGAAACATGATGGTTTGACTGAAAAAGACATGGCTGAAAATGTTTAAAATCAGAAAAGAGTAAGTCACAGATTCACTGTCCCTCTTGCAGTAGCCAGTCACACCTGCCAATGCTCATTTTTGTGACTATGCAACTGGAGCCAGAGTACTAGCTGCAAACCACAAAAATGACACTGGGAGATGTTCAGATACAAACCCATGGACCTGCACACTGGGAGAGAGAGAGAGAGGGAGGGGACAGGACATGATATGGGGTTGTAATGTAGTACAGCCAGAGATGTAGGACATTTGAGATGAAGAAATTATGATTTGAGAAATGGAAACACAGAAAATATATGGAGTTGAGATGGAAACTCACTGAGACACCACAATATCTGAATATCTGTTGTTACAAACTGGTCAAGCAAGAGGAATTTGATTTGACAAGATAACTTACATTACTGCATATGTGTGTCATTTAAAATAACATACTGGTACAGAACAGAGGCAATAATAACAATAAGTACAGCACAATTTAGTTAAACAGTTTGATTTCCATATACCTTTTTGCCAAGTATTAATTCTGATCCTTTTGAGTGTTTTTCTTCAAGTTGTGTAATTCTTTTTAAGTTAAATGTAAATTCATACAAATTTAAGGTTAATAATTTATCCTAAACAGTACTGGTCACCATACAAGAAAAACACAAGAATTGTCATGCATTTACAAAAGTTGTACAAACTGTTCCCATGTCTGGTGGGGTATTGTCAGTGAAGTGTTTTACCTGCGGAAGTCCAGCAGGGGGCGTGTGGAGGTCGGGATGCCGTCAGCGGGCCAGCTAAGAAGATGGAACTGAGTCAGGGTTCTGGTCTCCTGGGTCTGGACATTTTTCAGGTAGAAGCTTCGCACCAGGAAGTCCTTACACCAGATGTGCTCAGACACCAAGTTTACCTGGAGAAGTATTGGGAGATTGAGAAATGGGGACACATACAGAAGGAATAATGAAAAGGAAAAATCTACTCTTTAATAGGATTCATAGACATAGATTTGCTTTTCACCTTGCCAATTATTATCTTAAGTTATTCTCCAGTGCTCAGCCAATATGTAATATTAACACACACACACAGACTGGGGTCTTCACACTGACATTACATTATTTCCTAGATCCAAAATTTAACCATATAGTACTTAAACTAAACCTAAACCTTAACCCAAACTAACCCATATCTTAACTTTAACCCATTTGAACAATTAGTGAGACCTTCCTATTGTTTAGTATAGGAACGTCTCTATATTAACTTTACTACTAGTAAACTGTAACAAAAGTCAGCTTTTTGTTTTTATTAAATAATTTATATAAAACAGTAGGTCAGTGGGTAGTAATGAGATACATTTAATTGGGCAACACTTTAGACAAAACTGCATTTCTTCAAAATAAACTTTGACTTATTTATATTAATTTGGGGTTACAGTGAGTACATTTTGGTTACTCTTTCCACTGTTGTTCCAGAGTATTCATAGTGAAAAAAGTTTCTTGAACTTGAACTAAATAGTAATTTTTACTTTCATGTAAGGCTGTATGGTCAGTCTGATATTTACATTATAAAAAGTGTGGGTGTCAAATTGTATTAATACAAAAGCATCAGATTTTTTTTTTTACATTATATTTCAACTTGAGTTATATATGTCAAGTTCTTTAAATGTATTTATAGGAACTCTTTAACTCCTCTGCACATGTGCTGGCTGCTACTACAATACGCAGTAAGTGTAATGACAGGTAATACATTACAGGCGGAAGTGTACCTCGTAAATGTGATACAGCGATGATCCCTCGTCAGGCCAGTAGCGTTCACACTGTTTCTCTCCATCCTCCACCAGCGCTGTCATCATCACTATCACCGTGCAGCCGCTCTCCCACACCATCTGTGGCCGACACATAATGTACACAGCACATGCACACACACGTCACATTAGCACATGAGCAGGCAGGGAACACTGAGCTATGAAAAACATGGTACAGAGAGGCAGTTAAGGGGCAAAAAGGGACGGACCTGCCAGAAATCAGTCACAGTATGAGGTAGAGGGCCCTGGGTGGCGATGTAAGACGGCTGCCGAGGGTCGTGGTCAAACTGAAAAAAAAAAAAAAAGGAAAGTTATTGAACGAAAAAACCTATATCAATTGCTTTCATCATTTGGGGTCAATGCTAAAATATGCACTTGTAAGGCTCATTCTACTTTGTGATTGGATAATCCTCTTGAAAACCCAATCACCAGCGTATAGGTGGTTTTCAGATTTTAGAATGTGATGATATCATACCGCCAGATGCGATTAGAAGAGTCACATTTCCCTATTGATAACACTGCAGCTTGTCATGCATATTCAAAAGGTAAATTCACAAATATTTAACCTTATTATTTCTTTGTGACAAGACCCAGGAACTCGCAACATTACACAACAAATCTGCAGTTTGATGGGAATAATGATGTCCAATGTTTTTTGTAATTAAATCAGTATTACAATTGTTATCAGTAAAAGCTATATTTGGTTTGAACATATTTACATACAGTTCATTTAAATAAATATAACAAACTATTTCCAACAATTTCTTTGGCTGTAATTGCGTTATGAATCCTACATAACTTAATTAAACTTGCACTTCTTGTTTGTGCATCTCATCATATTAACTATTTATGCCCTCTTTAACTACATGTTGCCTGCCACATCAGCAGTCATTATAAAAATTATAATTATTATTATAAAACTAAAATAAAGCATTTCTTACTATGATGCTGGCATTGATGTAGTCTTGTTTACTGGGGTTCATCTCTGTCTTCAGCTTAACTCGAGTGTGGTCGTCTGGAACAAAGTCATATACCAAGTCAGCAACAAATTAATAAATAATGTGGTCTTTAGACATTATTGTGAAAAATGAGAAACGCAATAGACTTTTTTTTCCTTCTGTGGCTTTACTTTTAAATATGACTGTGCAAGGGTATTGGTATATAATTGTACTTACAAGGGAGGGACACCGCATATCTGTTTTTGTCCTTGTTGCTTTCTTGTTGGCCCACAGTGACTGAACTGGGCTCAGCCTGATAAGAGCACAGCGCCTCCCACTCCTTCTGAAGACGGTCTTTATTTCGCAGGTGGTCCTCCATGTACGCCTGGGGGTGGGGGGTGGGTGTGGGTGTGGGGAAGGGGGGGTGTTAAGTTACTTGTATGTTTTATATACCACTTAGATCAACATTACAGCCACTACAGCCACTAACAGGTGATTGAAAAAAGCAAAACAATGATTTGACAGAAGCAGTTGATCAACTTTTTGTGGTTTTATGTTAGGATTAGGGTCAACTACTGTAGTCAAAAACTTTCTGCTATTGTCCACATCCTTTTTTGTGGAGGTTTGTGATTTTAGGTACAATAGTAGACCATTATTTATATATCACTCACTTTCAAGCTACTTTCATACATACAAGCCAGGTAGAAGGATACAACAGTGTATTGTCAGAGCTTGGATAGAGCCATAAACTTTCTTGCTATAAGAAAACTATACTAGTCACAGTCATAATTTAAAATCACTACTGTTTGGTCTCATTTGTCTATATAAAGTATCATTAAAGCTGGGATACCTGAATCACTGAAAGAGGAAGAAGGTATTTAAATATCTCCCTAATTCTTTTGCTCATTGCTAATATCCACATGCATTCATTTTGAGGCACGGCTTTAGAACTGCATTTTTTAGACTGGAAAAGAGAAACTGGGCTGGACTGCAAAAGCACAGCCAATCAGAGCATCGCTTACTTTTTGGTTGGTGAGAAATTTAAAAATATTTTATTATTAGCTGCAGACATTACAGCTGCCTAATTTTCCATCAATGTGCTGCTTTGATAACATACATTAAAAAAACAAAAACATTTGATTCTAGATTAGATTCTGTAAATGTATTTGTACAGTTGTACCAGTATCATGTGTCCAGTGGAGATGTCCATGTTTGATTGGGCTGGCTCTTCGCTCCATGAGGGGGTGGAGCTGTGTGTGGAGGAGGGGCTGTGCTGTGGCCCGTCACTGAACTGAGAAGAGACACTGCTGACTCTGGATGTGTCTGTGCCCCTCCGACCCCCCGCTCCGGTCCCAATGGGGGCTCCTGTCCCACTGCTGACTCCGCCCACACAGTCCTGACGGCACAGGGACGACTTAGAGGCCATGTGCTGCCGACATAGCTCCTGAGTGAACACAAAAGTATGACTAACCTTAACCAGCTACCTCTATTGATACTGGATCAATATTGTTTCTTTCTTTTTTTTTATTCTTTTTTTTATTATTTATTTGTCAGGGACCATGTATAAACACATTCATCTTAGAAAAGAGGAGATGTTTTGCACCAGATTTAGCAAAAAAGCTATTTTCCATCCACAGTCCCTGGGCAGTCTACTGACTGTATTGTATTTGGGAGGTAGAAATTACTGAATTGCAACCTGCTGTTTTAGGCATTTAGTTAACAATAATTTGAACCATTGCCGTAGGCCTATCTAAGACAACAATTAATCTGTCAGTAAATTATAATGAACATTAAAATAACAGGAAAATAAACAATATTTTTTAATAAAGGCAAAATCATAACTTTTAGGTTTTAATAGACAAATACTTAGATAAATGCAGACCCCACAGATGAATGTTATTTTTTTATTTTATCTACAGATATATTAAACTATATATACTCCAGTCCATTTGCCATTTGAACAAGTGTCTTTTGTGCATGTTTTCTCACCTGATAGTCAAAATGTGTCTCTGCTCCTGCCTCTGGTCCAAGTCCGAGCTTCCCATTGGCCACCTGCTGAGTGTAATGCCGGAAACAGGCCACGGCCATGGCCAGCACAAGCACACCTCCAACGATCGCCATGGAAACTAAAGTGATGACTGTCCCACTGGAGCCCTGGGAGACCCTGGTCACCTGTGGGAGACCCCGTGCATCTGTCCTCTATGAAGAAAACATGAAGAGAATTTTGTGCAATCTGTTATAGAACTGATCTTTGACAATGTCAATATGTTGTATATGTGCATTTATGGTTCCTGCTTCCTGTTGACATAGGTGACATTTGAGCTCTTTTTGCCATTCAAAATATATAATATTTCGTTCTAAATTATTGCTATGGCAAGGGTCCTAATTTTTCATTCTTAAACCCATGGATATACAGTGACAGAGGCTGGACCAGTATTTTTACTTAAAAGTGGCAACCTTTACTTTGTTTTTAATTATATTAAAGAGTAATGCCCCAGTCTTTTTGTAAGCATTGGAGAGCCATTAAAAGGAGGCAGTGGTCCTGTGAAAAAAGCTGTCCATGACCAAGTGCAATGCACTAATTGCTGCCATAAATCTCACTTTGTCCCGAGTGTCCATCTTTCATTCTCATGTTTTCGATTACATATTGTACAATATAGATAGCAATATACATCTGGGCTTCTAGCTGAGCCTAAAATAGTTTGTAATTTACAGTACTGAATATGCATTTGTTATTATTTTATTATAATTATTTGTTTTCATTCTACAATTAGAAATTCATTCCATTGCTTCATTGCTGATTGATTTGGTACATAAATACATCAAAAGCAGTCTGCCTAGATATTGGTTGAAACTGTAGCTGCCTTTGTGACAAAAATAGACAAAAAAATATATAACATTTAAATTCCAGATAATTTCATATCTTAATTCCTCGATTATCTTGCGAATCCATGCTCCTGTTAATTCCTGACAGTATTTCCTGGCTCTTTGGTTGGGTAAACAGTGTAATGAGGTTAATGACACCTGTTGCCATAGCACCTGGATCTGGGAGCCACGGCGACAAAGGATAAGCGGAACAGATACAGCGCCATGGCAACGTGTGGAATATTCTCTGTCGCCACGGTGATTTGATCAAGCCATTTGCCTTCTGGGTGGCATATACCACAAGCACTACACATTACAATATTTTCTTTAAGAGGATGAGAG